>OY770263.1:58752949-60051601 GCA_963669355.1 Chorisops tibialis
CCAATTTTCTCATTACGTATAACTTTGATCGAGCTAAAATTTTCTGATGAATCCATAATTAGTATTATTATTATTATCGGAAAAAAATTAACCGATTGGCTCCACTCCGTCTACCCCCTCCCTTACAATATGACACAATTTCACGACTTTGCAAAAACTCGATTTTCTTGAAAAGTGTGAATCTAACTGATCTGAAATTTAAAAGATAGCAATTGCATGGTGATGATAGTTGTATCTAGAAAAATTATCAAAAACCCCCCACTCCTTCTACCACCTCCCATACAAATTTCACAATTTCACTAAATGCAATGCACTAAGTTTCTCAAGTTACCTATTCAGCTTTTCAAGCTTAAATTTGGTGCAAAATATTTTTATAGCTACTCTAGCATGGAGTGAAAAAAATTAATTTAGTACTGTCATCCCTTCTATCACTCCCCACACAAAAATTCTTAAGGTTACAAAAATTTCGATTTCATCGGTAGTATCATATAATGGGGTTTTACGCACAATCGAAGTCCTGTTATGTTTTTAAGCTCAATGTCATTTTATTTGGGCTTTTTTCAATTAACACAAGCTACAACTACGTGTCCTTAATACGTATACATATGATTTCGAATCACGGATTTGATTTGATTACGAGCCTCTCCCATTCAAATGCGAGTATCTTGCTTTCATTCTTAATAATTTATGGTTGTGACTCCAACAAAATACAAAACATTGTGTTCAAAGAGCCATTAAAGTAAGCGGATTAAATATCCCATATAATGTATTACTAACTACATTCTCAAAAATTTGCTTATTAATGCGATTTTTACGCGGACGAAGTCGCGGGCGTTTGCTAGTTATAACTATAATTACAACACATTTTTGAAAATTGTGCATTTGTATGGAGGGAGAGAAGGAATAAGGCGATTGGATCAATATTTTTTGACGATAATGATATTTACATCATTATGTGACCTAATTTTCAATCGATAGCGGAAACGGTTTCGGAGAAAAATTAATTTCTTTAAATTTCATGAAATATGTATGGGAAGAAATGGGGGGGTGTGGTCCGTTCAAATTTCAGTACGATAGGTCAAAGCGTTCGAGGGTTATGTTGTAGACATACACTCGAAAACCTTGATTCCGAGTGGTCGTTTGACTCGAGTCAAGGTTTTCCACAAATATTTCTGAACCCTTGGCGACTCTGTGCGAGCATTATATCTTACTGGTACAAACGGTAAGGAAAACGTAATATACTCTCAGATTTCATCTTAACAGACTTAGTGCCTCGGTTATCCAGTAAGCAGTGCCCAAAGCAATTTATCACCACCTGATTATCAAAGCCGCGTAAGGTATCCACACTCCAAATGTTCAATTGATTTAATTGAACTATTGCTCGAGGTAAGGACATGTGCAGGATGTGTTAACACTTAAGCTTTATTAAGTGCAACAGTATCAAGAACGATAGCATATTGAAGCTCTATGAAAATACTCGTAGTTTCGTAATAACATTTAAATTTTTTGAATAAGCGCCGCATGTCTATTTATCGAATTGCGCGAAAATTTCAAATTCAGAACGAGTTCGTTCCTAAGTGCTACCTTTAAATTTGGTCGATCGGACCGGAACACAAGTTTCCCTCCATGGCAAATGGAAGCGGGTGGTGGCTTCTCCACAAATTCGTGATTCATTTCAATCCGTGAGTACGTGCTTTCAATTATGAATAAGAAATCTTCGAAAAAAAACGTACGGCAATATTGAAATTTAATAGCGTAATAATTAAATGAATAACAAAGCTAAAGTTGTTCGCAATTGTCGCGCACTGTAATTAATTAGGCGTTCACTAAATGCGGTCAAAATGTTGTTTACGGTTAAGAACGTGATAATTTAGCACTTAGTCATGTTGTTGCTAGTACAGAGCAACAAAAAAACTACAATGTTGTTATTTATTAATGCATATAGAGTCTCTGGCATACAGAAATCAATTTGCAGTTCATCCTTATACTCTAGATGAAATCTGAGAGTATATTGTTTTTGTAAGAAATAATGATCGCACATAGTGGCTAAGGGTACAGAAATATTTGTTGTCGCCCAAAAATCTCGATTCCGAGTGTTTGTCTGCCCATTTATATGTACGTTTGTCTGTCCGTATGTCTGTCTGTTTGCCTGTCCGTCTGTCGGTCCGTCTGTCGGTCCGTCTGTCGGTCCGTCTGTCGGTCCGTCTGTCTGTCCGTCTGTCTGTCCATCTGTCTGCCCGTCTGTCTGCCCGTCTGTCTGCCCGTCTGTCCGTGATTTTGATTTTTCAACTATTGACTTGAAAATTAGGTCATAGTACATATAATGATATAAATATCATTAACGCAAAAAAATATTGATCTGATCCCCTTACTCCTTCTACCACCTCTCATACAAATGCTTAATTTTTAAAAATGCATTTATTCGGTTTGCATTGCAACTAGCAAAACTAAAATAACCAATTTTTGTCATAATTAATTTTATTACAATTGCAACCAGTTTTGGAAAAACTATAAACTTAACCTCACTCTTTCTACTCCCTTTCATATAAATTTCACAACATTTCATAATTTCAATTAAATAATTTTTCTCCAAAACCGTCAAAGCTAAACTCTAAATTTTGAGAAAAGTTTACTGATGCGAGCTAGGGGTTCGCCGGATTTCAAGAAACACACAATTCGTTTTAAAATATAAGGATAATTTATTTATTGCACTTTTACACAATTTCCCGATCACTTCACTTAATTCGCTCTAAAAAAACTTAATTCGCACAACACGGCAACACCGCCGATCTATCTATCGCTTTCGCTTACTTACACCGATAGGTGTTTTCCATAAAACTGTCGCTGAGTAACTGACTCACTTGTCGCAAAACTCTGGCTATTTATACTTGATTTATCCAATTCTCGAACCTTCTCTGGTGTATGTTTTTCTGCTGGGTCTGGACTATTCTTGAAGTTACTAGATGACGTCGGGTGTCATTGGTTGTGTTTTCGGGAAGTTACTAGAAGCTTTTACTATGGCCCTCTACATGTTGGAAGAATATTCTATATAGTTCTGGCAGATTTGAAAGAGATCATTGCCAGATCTATAAAAATATTAGAAGATTATTCGAGAACTTTCTTTTAAGTAGAGAAAGTTCATATTGCGTGGTTTGTTCTGGCATATTGGAGAAGATCAATATTGCGTGGTGGTCAGATTTATAACAATACTATTATAAATATCATTGATGTCGAAAAATTTGGTTTGGATTCGAATACTCCTCCTACCCACTCCCATACAAATGCATAATTTTGGTAAATGCTTTTAATCGATTTTCAACTAGAAAAAGTACAAACTTCCCTTAATAATTGCAATGAATGGTAAAAAATATGAACTTCGCTTCACTCCTTCTACCATCTCTCATACAAATTTTTCTACTGGAAATTCAAGAAAAGTATTTCTCCTTCGAATATATGAGTAACAAAGCAATGGAATTAGGATGTTGATAAGCAGATTCAAAATCATCGAAAACCTTCCACTTTCTCTGCCACCTCCCATACTTATATGCCCAAAATTCTGACAAAAATAGTTCAATTTGCTCGAAAATTATGAAAGCTACAAGCTTTAAATTCTGCATGAAACATTTTGTGTACAAAGTTCGGTGCTATATACAAAAATTACAAACCTCTCCCCTCTGCTTTTACCACCTCCCATACAAAAGTCACTATTCACTAATCGAAATAATTTCAGATGCCATATTTTCCGGTACAATAAACTCTTTCCTATTTCATCTAGAGTATCATATGATTGGGCGTTCATCTCATCTCATCTGCAATGGCGCTACAGCCCAAATCGGACCTTGGCCTCCTGATATTCAGGTTCCTTAACAATTCTCATTACTTATTGTGAAAGGGTTGTTAGCCCTTCGCACAACCCTCTTTCTACGAATTTTTCATTTTCTAAGATTGAGGTGACCAAGGTATATCCAAGCAGGCAATGTGCCAGAATTATATATTGCGCCGACCGGGATTTGAACTCACGACCTTCGCATTACAAGACCAACACACTAGGCTATACCCTAGCTTATGATTGGGCGTTACGCCCAATCATAATTCTGCAATGTTTTTATGTTTTTCTTATCCAATGGTGCAAAGCGGAAATTCATAGAAACTTTTATATGAAAGATAGTGAAAGGAATGGAAATATTTCTCTTCGAAATCTTTTACTCTGTCTAAAAATATCTTAGGCTCCAATCAAACGGGCTACTTTTTATACGTAATGTAAAAATTAATTATTTTCATTCTTTCAATTTCAACAACATCTAATGTACCAATTTCAGATCAAGTAGTTTAACTAATTCTAAGAAAATATAATAAATTTTAAATGAGAATGGTTGGTGCAATTTCTGATACATTTTGCGAGTACTTTGCATCTGATTTCCAATATTGAATATCATCAAACACAAAAAAATATGAAAGTATCCGAAACTTCATTTTTATTAATCTCAAAAATAATAAAGTTGTGCCCAACTTATTGGCTTAACTATCTCTGCTGTAGCTGACGGTTTTCTTAATCCATCGTGTCACATAAGTTACGAACCGTATGCGCTGATTTGAATGATTTCTGAACCCTAGGCACGTAAAATTTGGAATAAAAATTAGGACGGCCGAATTCGTCAAGTCTCTCAAGTATTCTTCTGCCTTGAGCTAAGGACGTCGTGTCCTGCTTCTTTCCGTTGAAATAAAAGGTATAACATTTTTTTTCAACAGAATCAAAAATCAAGAGATGGCTGGCAAAACTATGGCACCCTGTGAATTTCAAACCTCATCCCTTGGGAGATTTTCGGTTTCTAATTGCATTTGATTTATGTCGGCTTAAAATCGGGTTGACCGGAATTCCATTAGGGGTTTCGTTTTCGTTTTATTTCCATGCAACACACACAATTGGCATACAAATTATGTGTAGCTACCCTTGCATCCGTGCGTAATAGCTTAGGGGCACGTTTGGATGCTGGAATTTGACATTGAAAGGAGTGTATTCAAGTTCAAGGGTAATCTTTCGCTGCTAGCTAACACCTGAGTGACATTGCGCTTTTATAGAAGATTATTATGCGATATGCATTTTTGTTGTTGCTGCGTTTGATTTCCCTCCGATTTACCTGGAGGTGAAATGTATCCCTCTTGTTTTGATAAGAGAACGGACTTGAGAGAAAAGAATTCGAGTCGTATTTCACACGTTCTTTAAGAAGGATCGTTCTGATTTGTTTTGGATCGTTCGACCACATGTGGCTATTTTGCTAATTTTCAAATTTATTGATATTGTTGATATTATTTCTAGATAGCAATTTTTTAAGTATTTGATTTTAAAGAAGTAAATAAGGGTCGCTAGTCTGAATCGTTTTTCTTTTATTAATTATTCTCAACGAAATCGGTTCAGTCATAAAGAATAATTGTGAGAATTTATTTGACCCCTTTTAAGTCTGAATTCAAAATAATCGTATTTGAAGAAGAAAAGGATTACTGAGAAAATTGGTGGATATAGTATTTCGTGAAACAGGCAAGGAGTGGTATATTCCAGAGATTTTCCAGAAATAGCTATAAACTTCACCGAAATGGCATCTTCCGAATTTCAGATCAGAACATTGAATACTTTTCCAAAATATCTGCATATTATAGATTTGTGAAGTTGTGATATTTTTTATGGGAGGAGGAACAAGGAGTGAAGGCATTCGATTGCAATTTTCTTATATTACTAATATTTCTGAAATAGTAAGTACTCATTTTGAACTTGGTAAGCGTCATACGTATTGAAAAAAATAGATTTTTCGTGAAATTGTCCATTTTGTATGGGAGGTGGTGGAAGGAGCAGAATAGTTTTTAAGCTATGGAGAAAGATTGTCATAAAAATGCTAGGTGTATACCAAATTTAGGATCAATAAGGATATATAACACCTATGAATTTGGCTCTGCTGGAAAATTAAACAAGCATTGTATTGCTTCCAATCGCTGCGAGTGATTGAATGGGGCAGGAAAAATAGAGTAGAGTTCAATGCCGCAAAACACAGGCCTGCCATCTTCCTCTTCAGCGCGATATTCCAGCGGTGGTTGGATGGGTATAGATAGGGTAGGCATCTGATCGGCATCACTAGGCAACGTCCAGTGTTGCAGTGTAACTATCATCAATTGTATTCATCAACAGTGCGAATGCTAATGAAACAGTAAAATTCTAAAACTATAACCTCCAGGTTGGGGGTTAGACGATGTGTGAACAATTCATCCTCGGAAAAAACAAACTTGTTTCGAAACCTGAAGCAGCACCTCGGACTGGTTTGATTCAAAAGCAATGAACATAATAACGAAAAATGAACAATTCCTTCGGATCTTGGAACGTGCAATCCCTGTACAGGACAGGAGCAGTGATAGCGCTTTTATTACTGACATTAGATCACAGACAATATTTAAAAGTCGGAAATCTTTGGGTGGCCGGGAGTTTTAAGTTGCGTTTATCGTCAAAAACAAGTTTAAATAAACTGCCAATAAGTCGGGCGCAACTTTATAATTCTTGGGATAAGTTGAGGATGCGTGAAAAGTCAATATGCAGGTTAGAGTGGTTAGGGAAGACTAAGTGAAAGGGGGTTCTAGGGCAGGGTTGTTATCAATTCAACACTTAGTTGCGGATACGATCAATAGCTCCAGTACATATAATCAATATTTTATTCGTTTATTTATGCAAGTTTGGGTTTTTATGAGGAGGGGTGTGATAGTAAGGGTCGGTGGAGGTTAATAATTTTTTAATTGATTGCTTGAATCACGTCCAATATTCTCTGTATAGAATGTCAGTTTCATAGGCGAAGTTGCATAGAATTTTCAGAAGATTCGGTATATTTTACATTCACAAAACCAAAAATTTGTATGGGAGGGGGTAGAGGAGGTAAAGGAATCGTAAAATTTGTGATTAAATTTTATTTCATTACTTTTGTAAGGTACTCTTACAAAATTTCAAGTTCGTAGCTTTTAATTTGTTGGTTATTAGTTGATTTAATGAAATTGGATGAAATCATACTATTGTATGGGAGGTGGTAGAAGGGCAATCTCGATGTCAAAACTTTTGACGCGATTTCGTTTCAACTATTCTTAAAAGTTCTTATGCAAAATTTTAAACTGATAGCTTTTAATACTTGGTAATTGATTTTTGAAAAATGGTCGAAAAAATAATTTTGAATGGGCGGGGGTAGAAGTTTTGAAGGTATTCATTCCATACATTTAAGGATTTTTTTTAAATGCATTTCACAAATTTTCAAGTTTGTACCTTAAAATTTCATTCAAAAATTTTCAGTTTATGTGTTTTTTTAATGCACATGAAACACATTGTGCACATTCGACCCCCACTTCGGTGCATAAGAATTTTGTAACAAATTATTATTTTTTTCTATGTATATCAAATAGATGTATCGAAATTGCAAAATTTAAACTTTGTATTTCATTTTTTATGGCTCTGGTGAAAGGAGCCATAATAACTCACTTAAAATTTTCGACATTTTTGCTTACCACCTCCCTCCCCTTACACCAGCTAACTTAAAATTTTTACCAAAATTATATATTAAGAGATAGTTGAGATATTCTTTTTTAAGTATTTTTCTTTGCATCCCCATGACCCTGTCCTTACAATAATTAGCCTCCTTCTATACTGATTTTGATGGATCTGTATGCCGCCTTAATGGTCCCAAAATATGAATATTTCGTGGTAAGTAATTTCGAAGATATAATAAAAACATAAAAGGGCTACGATTGCGCGTAAAGCGCAATCTTACGATACTCTAGATGAGATAGAATTTTTAGTGATCCCAAGAAATTTTGTATGGGGTGTGTTAGAAGGGATGATAGCATTGAACTAATTTTTTCCTCATCATGCTAAAGTAGCTATAAAAATGTTTTATACAAAATGCTTACTCCAAAAACTGAATGGGAACTGAGAAAATTAGTGAGTTAGATTTTGTGAAAATGTGCAGTTTGTATGGGAGGTGGTAGAAAGAGTGGGGGGATTCTAGTGATTTTTTCAAAAATAACTAGGAATATTATAAAATATATGTCCCTTAAATTTCAGAGTAGTGCCATTCATACTTTTTAAGAAAATCGTTTTTTTGTAAAGTTGTGAAACTGTGTCATATTGTATGGGAGGGGGTAGAAGCAGTGAAGCTAATCAAATATTTTTTTCTGATCTTAGTGCAAATGCTAATTATGTATTTCTTACAAAATATGAGCTTGATAAATGTTATATGTTCTGAGAAAATCGACTTAGAGCATTTCATGAAAAAGTGTAGTTTGTATGGGAGGGGGTAGAAGGGGAGGGACGACGCAAATAATTTTTCTACGGTAGATTGAAATCAATATGAGTGTAATATCCCGAAATTCAGGCTAATAGCTTTTATAGTTTTCGAGTAAATCCATTTATTATCAATTTGCGAAATTGTGTCATTTTGTATGGGAGGGGGTAGAAGGGGTGAAGCTAATCGTCTATTTTTTTTTGGTCTTACTAACAATTTGAAACAAATATTTGGTGCACAATTTCAGCCCGCTAAATTTTATACGCACTGAGTAAATTGGCTTAGAGTAATTCAAGACAAGTACAGTTTGTATGGGAGGTGGTAGAAGGAGGGGGAGGACACGCATAATTTTTATACGGTAGATTGGTATTATCATAAAAATAATATATTCCAAATTTCATTCCAATAGCTTTTATACTTTTCGAGCAAACCCGTTTATTGTGAAATTGCGCAATTGTGTCATTTTGTATGGGAGGGGGTAGAAGGGGTAGAGCGATTTGGCCCGTTCACGAACTTGACCTTCCTTTTTTGTTAAAAACGACGTATACAAAATTTGAACTTTCTAGCTCAACGCGTTCCCAAGCTAGAGAGGACACGGACGGACGGACGGACAGACAGACAGACGGACGGACGGACGGACGGACATCCGGTTTTGAGATTTTTGAGTGATTATATGAACTTCTGTATCATTCATTTTTTTCTCCGAGCCTTATTTCTTGGCGTTACAAACTTTGTGGCAAACTTATAATACTCTCAGATTTCATCTAGAGTATAACTAGACTCTTAGCTGCACCACTTCCACCCCCTCCCATGCAAACTGCACTTTTTCATGAGAAACTTTAAAATAATTTACTCAGTACGTATACAATTTTTCGAGCTGAAATTGTGCAGCAAATATTTATGTATAATTTGTAGTAAAATGGAAAAAAACTAGACTCTTAGCTACACCACTTCCACCCCCTCCCATACAAACTGCACTTTTTCATGAGAAACTTTAAAATAATTTACTCAGTACGTATAAAATTTTTCGAGCTGAAATTGTGCAATAAATATTAATTTATAATTAGTCGTAAAACGAAAAAAAAAACATAACAGGGCTACGATTGCGCGTAAAGCGCAATCTTACGATACTCTAGATGAGATAGAATTTTTAGTGATCCCAAGAAATTTTGTATGGGGTGTGTTAGAAGGGATGATAGCATTGAACTAATTTTTTCCTCATCATGCTAAAGTAGCTATAAAAATGTTTTATACAAAATGCTTACTCCAAAAACTGAATGGGAACTGAGAAAATTAGTGAGTTAGATTTTGTGAAAATGTGCAGTTTGTATGGGAGGTGGTAGAAAGAGTGGGGGGATTCTAGTGATTTTTTCAAAAATAACTAGGAATATTATAAAATATATGTCCCTTAAATTTCAGAGTAGTGCCATTCATACTTTTTAAGAAAATCGTTTTTTTGTAAAGTTGTGAAACTGTGTCATATTGTATGGGAGGGGGTAGAAGCAGTGAAGCTAATCAAATATTTTTTTCTGATCTTAGTGCAAATGCTAATTATGTATTTCTTACAAAATATGAGCTTGATAAATGTTATATGTTCTGAGAAAATCGACTTAGAGCATTTCATGAAAAAGTGTAGTTTGTATGGGAGGGGGTAGAAGGGGAGGGACGACGCAAATAATTTTTCTACGGTAGATTGAAATCAATATGAGTGTAATATCCCGAAATTCAGGCTAATAGCTTTTATAGTTTTCGAGTAAATCCATTTATTATCAATTTGCGAAATTGTGTCATTTTGTATGGGAGGGGGTAGAAGGGGTGAAGCTAATCGTCTATTTTTTTTTGGTCTTACTAACAATTTGAAACAAATATTTGGTGCACAATTTCAGCCCGCTAAATTTTATACGCACTGAGTAAATTGGCTTAGAGTAATTCAAGACAAGTACAGTTTGTATGGGAGGTGGTAGAAGGAGGGGGAGGACACGCATAATTTTTATACGGTAGATTGGTATTATCATAAAAATAATATATTCCAAATTTCATTCCAATAGCTTTTATACTTTTCGAGCAAACCCGTTTATTGTGAAATTGCGCAATTGTGTCATTTTGTATGGGAGGGGGTAGAAGGGGTAGAGCGATTTGGCCCGTTCACGAACTTGACCTTCCTTTTTTGTTAAAAACGACGTATACAAAATTTGAACTTTCTAGCTCAACGCGTTCCCAAGCTAGAGAGGACACGGACGGACGGACGGACAGACAGACAGACGGACGGACGGACGGACGGACATCCGGTTTTGAGATTTTTGAGTGATTATATGAACTTCTGTATCATTCATTTTTTTCTCCGAGCCTTATTTCTTGGCGTTACAAACTTTGTGGCAAACTTATAATACTCTCAGATTTCATCTAGAGTATAACTAGACTCTTAGCTGCACCACTTCCACCCCCTCCCATGCAAACTGCACTTTTTCATGAGAAACTTTAAAATAATTTACTCAGTACGTATACAATTTTTCGAGCTGAAATTGTGCAGCAAATATTTATGTATAATTTGTAGTAAAATGGAAAAAAACTAGACTCTTAGCTACACCACTTCCACCCCCTCCCATACAAACTGCACTTTTTCATGAGAAACTTTAAAATAATTTACTCAGTACGTATAAAATTTTTCGAGCTGAAATTGTGCAATAAATATTAATTTATAATTAGTCGTAAAACGAAAAAAAAAACATAACAGGGCTACGATTGCGCGTAAAGCGCAATCTTACGATACTCTAGATGAGATAGAATTTTTAGTGATCCCAAGAAATTTTGTATGGGGTGTGTTAGAAGGGATGATAGCATTGAACTAATTTTTTCCTCATCATGCTAAAGTAGCTATAAAAATGTTTTATACAAAATGCTTACTCCAAAAACTGAATGGGAACTGAGAAAATTAGTGAGTTAGATTTTGTGAAAATGTGCAGTTTGTATGGGAGGTGGTAGAAAGAGTGGGGGGATTCTAGTGATTTTTTCAAAAATAACTAGGAATATTATAAAATATTTGTCCCTTAAATTTCAGAGTAGTGCCATTCATACTTTTTAAGAAAATCGTTTTTTTGTAAAGTTGTGAAACTGTGTCATATTGTATGGGAGGGGGTAGAAGCAGTGAAGCTAATCAATTATTTTTTTTTGATCTTAGTGCAAATGCTAATTATGTATTTCTTACAAAATATGAGCTTGATAAATGTTATATGTTCTGAGAAAATCGACTTAGAGCATTTCATGAAAAAGTGTAGTTTGTATGGGAGGGGGTAGAAGGGGAGGGACGACGCAAATAATTTTTCTACGGTAGATTGAAATCAATATGAGTGTAATATCCCGAAATTCAGGCTAATAGCTTTTATAGTTTTCGAGTAAATCCATTTATTATCAATTTGCGAAATTGTGTCATTTTGTATGGGAGGGGGTAGAAGGGGTGAAGCTAATCGTCTATTTTTTTTTGGTCTTACTAACAATTTGAAACAAATATTTGGTGCACAATTTCAGCCCGCTAAATTTTATACGCACTGAGTAAATTGGCTTAGAGTAATTCAAGACAAGTACAGTTTGTATGGGAGGTGGTAGAAGGAGGGGGAGGACACGCATAATTTTTATACGGTAGATTGGTATTATCATAAAAGTAATATATTCCAAATTTCATTCCAATAGCTTTTATACTTTTCGAGCAAACCCGTTTATTGTGAAATTGCGCAATTGTGTCATTTTGTATGGGAGGGGGTAGAAGGGGTAGAGCGATTTGGCCCGTTCACGAACTTGACCTTACTTTTTTGTTAAAAACGACGTATACAAAATTTGAACTTTCTAGCTCAACGCGTTCTCAAGCTAGAGAGGACATGGACGGACGGACGGACAGACAGACAGACGGACGGACGGACGGACGGACATCCGGTTTTGAGATTTTTGAGTGATTATATGAACTTCTGTATCATTCATTTTTTTCTCCGAGCCTTATTTCTTGGCGTTACAAACTTTGTGGCAAACTTATAATACTCTCAGATTTCATCTAGAGTATAAAAATAAATTCGGCCGACAGTTTGTTTTTAGCCCCCCTTTCCGGAAGCTTGTCCCATAATTTTCTCTATACCTATGCTGATTTTCAGATTCCTGTCTGTATTCGTAGTGGAGATATTTGCAAGTATAGTTTTTGACTCTTTCCCTCCTCCCCCACCACCCTTTCCACCTGATACTCGTAGATAATGAAGCTCATTTACTCAACTAACAATCCACCCAAATACGAACATTTTACCTTTAACGGTCGCGGAGATATGAGTCCATATGTACGGATTTTTTTACTTTTTTAGGCTAATTTAGTCATGAAACGTGGAAAACAAAATTTTTGGGTAGCAATTTTTTTTTTCTGTGTCGATCACAATACTTTATTATTAGAATAATAAAGTAAAATGCTAGCTAGGGTGTAGCCTAGTGGGTAGCGTGTTGGTATTGTAATGCGAAGGTCGTGAGTTCAAATCCCGGTCGGCGCAATATATAATTCCAACACATTGCCTGCTTAGATATACCTCATTCTACGAAAATGAAAAATTCGTAGAAAGAGGGTTGTGCGAAGGGCTAACAACTTTTACACAATAAGTAATGAAAATGTTAAGGAACCTGCATGTCAGGAGGCCAAGGTCCGATTTGGGCTGTAGCGCCATTGTAGTAGTAGAAAGTAAAATGGCCCTGAAAAATTATTAAAAAACGAAGCGCCTGACACTGATCAAATTCCAGCTGAGCTTTTGAAAGCTGGCTGCAACTACATAGCTCATCTTCTGTACATATTAATGACATATCAATGACATATCAATCAATCAATCAAATTTCTGTTAAGACCCCCTAAGGGGCATAGGACAGAAATAATTCTCTTACACAAGGCGCGATTCTGAGCGTCGCCCTTAAGCTGTTGCCAGGACTTTCTTATTCCTCTGGCCTCCTGCTCAACTGCTCGCTTCCATGTGCTACATAGCCACCCAACCCGACGTCTTCCTTGGGGATTATAATCCAGAGCCTGTTTGGTGCTGTTTATACTCTAGATGGAATCTGAGAGTATTATAAGTTTGCTCTAAGGTTTGTAACGCCAAGAAATAAGGCTCGGAGAAAAAAATGAATGATACAGAAGTTAATGTTATCACTCAAAAATCTCAAAACCGGATGTCCGTCTGTCCGTCTGTCCGTCTGTCCGTCTGTCCGTCTGTCCGTCTGTCCGTCCGTCCGTCTGTCCGTCTGTCCGTCTGTCCGTCTGTTCGCTCTCTAGCTTGAGAACGCGTTGACCTAGATTGTTCAAATTTTGTACACGTCGTTTTCGACAAAAAAGTAAGGTCAAGTTCGTGAACGGGCCAAATCGCTCCACCCCTTCTACCCCCTCCCATACAAAATGACACAATTGCGCAATTTGACAATGAATAGATTTGCTCGAAAAGTATATAAGCTATTAGCCTGAAATTTGGAATATATTATTTTTGTGATACTATAAATCTACTGTATAAAAATTATGTGTGTCCTCCCCCTCCTTCTACCACCTCCCATACAAACTGTACTTGTCATGAATTATTCTAAGCCAATTTACTCAGTGCGTATGAAATTTAGCTGGCTGAAATTGTGCACCAAATATTTATTTAAAATTGTTAGTAAGGCCAAAAAAAAATTAGACGATTAGCTTCACCCCTTCTACCCCCTCCCATACAAAATGACACAATTTCGCAATTTGGCAATAAATGGATTCACTCGAAAAGTATGAAAGCTATTAGGCTGAATTGTGGGATATATCACTTTCATAATGATCTAAATTTACAGTAGAAAAATTTTTGGTGTCCTCCCTTTCCTTCCACCCCCTCCCATACAAACATCACTTTTTCATGAAATGCTCTAAGACGATTTTCTCAGAATATATAACATTTATCGAGCTCATATTTTGTAATAAATTCTTAATTAGCATTATCACTAAGATCAAAAAAAAAATATTTGATTAGCTTCACTGCTTCTACCCCCTCCCATACAATATGACACAGTTTCACAAGTTCACAAAAAATCGATTTTCTTGAAAAGTATGAATGTTACTTATCTCAAATTTAAGAGATGTCAATTTTATGATATTTTTAGTTACTTCTGAAAAATTCACTAAAATCCCCCCACCCTTTCTACCACCTCCCACACAAACTGCACATTTTCACAAAATCTAACACACTAATTTTCTCAGTTCCCATTCAATTTTTGGAGTAAGCATTTTAAATAAAACATTTTTATAGCGAGTTTAGCATGATGGGGGAAAAATTAGTTCAATGCTATCATCCCTTCTAACACTCCACATACAAAATTTCTTGGGGTCACAAAAAATTCTATTTCATCTAGAGTATCGTAAGATTGCGCATTACGCAATCGTAGCCCTGTTATGTTTCGCTCTGATTTCCTCAAAGTGTGACCGATTCACTGCCATTTCTGCCTTTGAATCTCAATACCTATTTTAGTCTATCCAATTGTACTTCAAAGTTCGTCGTTGGAGATCACTTCTGGCCAGAATATTCCTTAAATGCGTCGGAGGCATTGGTTCACGAAAGTCTGTAGTTTCTTGGTAAGTTGAACGATCACTTTCCACGCAATACAACCATATAACAACACGGATTTGAAGCATGTGCCAAAAACTCGCAGGTTCGTGTGAAGAGAGATCTTTCTTAACCTCTAGAAGGGGGAAAGGATACTAAGGGCCTGAGGAGCTTTATTAAGACGAGCCTCAATATCCTTTTCTGCTCCATGACGGACATGTGGACGCAGGAAACACTTCCCGAAGTTTGCGAATCATATGTCTAAGTTATGAAAAGGCGACAAACTCTGCAGCGAAAACTACCGAAGAATGTCTTTGTTGTGTACGTCTTATAAGATCCTGACGAAAATTCTGTAAAAGAGAATTAAGCTCTATGTTAACAAAGTAAATTGGTGAATACCAAATCGGATTTTGAGCTGGAGGATCAACTACGGACCAGATACTCTCAGTTAAACAGGTGCTGGAGAAACGCTGGGAACGTAACATCGATGTGCACTAGATATTTGTTGACTTCAAAGAGACATACGATCATTGCCGATCCCAGGTAATTTGCCGCCCATTCATTTTAAGTATACTGCTCCATTTCAAAAATCTGATCGATCTAGTTGAGAGCTAATTTGTGACGCACGATGACAAAAGAGACCTTATCTTGCCAAGATACAATTTTCAGTTCTGATCTAAACATGAATTTAAGTTAAAATTTTGTGTTTTTTCCAATCGCTACATACATATTGTTACATGTCTACCGTAGTCGCTTGCCGTATGTTTGCGTCTTCAGTTATTCTCAACCAACAACATATTAACGCGCACAGAAATTCCAATCAAGTACATACCAATCATTTAATATTCAAGGTCTTCAACCAATAGAAAATTATACGGACGCAAATTCCGATCATCATCTACAATGGCTCCGAAATCGGGTCTTCTACTACTCCTACAATGGCGCTACAGCCCAAATCGGGCCTTGGCCTACTGAGCTTCAGGTTCCTTAACATTTATTCATTATTTATTGTGAAAGGGTTGTTAGACCTTCGCACAACCCTCTATCTACAAATTTTTCATTTTCGTAGATTGAGGTGACCAAGGTATACCCAAGCAGGCAGTGTGCTGGAATTATGCGTCGACCGGGATTTGAACTCACGACCTTCGCATTGTAGACCAACTCGATACCCACTAGACTACACCCTAGCTATCGGGTCTGTGACGAATGACGAGTTCGTCACTGGGGATCGAGGCAGATCGCGAGCAACTTCACTCGAAGTTGCTTAATCGTGGCGGAAGTGATCGGGCAATTTTTTTCTGGCGGGAACTTGGATTTTTTTTTGGGGAGTCGAGTTTTTGGGCGGGAGATCGAGCGGTCGTGATCTGACGTGAGCAAAAAGAAAAAAATCGGAGTGAAAAAAAAGGAGGAAAAAACACATGGTCGTGGAAAAAGAAAAAAAAAGAAAAATAACGTGGAGTGGTGCGTGAAATTAAATAAACAAAAAGAAAAAACAAAAAAAAAGGTTCTGCGCTTTAGATTGTGGAACAAAGTGAATACCACCGGTGGGCCCCCGTGACTAGTGTGCAAATAAAAAAAAAAAGTGATGTGCAAATGAATATTTAAAAAAAAATAATAAGAATAACCAAAAAGGAGGCTGCAGCGCGACCAAAGTAAGTTTTTTTTCTCTTTTATTATTATCATTTTTTTTTTCGTGTACCTTACCTACCGTGTAAGATGAGATAGATCTGTTTAGGGCGCTGTGGGAGTCCGCCATGGCTTCGTTGGGTGGCCCTCCCGGTTGGCCTCGCCGTCCATTGCAAGAAAGCCCTGCTTCTCAGGACCTTCTTGTAATGACCACATGTAATCTAGCGTAAAGACGTGCCAGTAGGTAGCGTGAGCTCCCCGTCCCCGTATATTTTTTTTCCCCTTCACAGCTCAACAAGGATGGTGTCTTCCCCGGACCAAATCCTTCCCCCCACGCCCTCAGCCCTGACTCGCCGGCAACCATGCTGTGAGGTCCGGAGGAAGCCCATCATCTGCTAGCGGAATGGAGTGCTCCCTTTCGTTACAGGTCTTAGCGTCCTAATATTCCGGTTCCTTAACATTTTTATAGCTTATTGTGAAACGGTTCTTAGCCCTTCGCACAACCCTCTATCTACGGATTTTTCCAGTTTCGTAGATTGAAGTAACCAAGGTATATTCAAGAAGGCAGTGTGCTGGAATTATACGTCGAACGGGATTTGAACTTACGACTTTTGCATTGTAGACTGACACTTTATCCATTATGCTACACCCTTGCTAAATTCCGAGCATGCCATTCATCAAGGTTCAACAACAATTCTGTAGTAACAAAAGAACACTCGCGAGTTTACTGAGAACGAAAGCAATTCGACAGGGAAATGATTAAGCATGGAAATGATTCGGCGTGAAGGACAACAAAAGCAACATAAAAAGAGCGAACGTCATGTGTATAAGATTGGAAGCGATAGAATGGAGATTAGATCATCGAGTACTGGAGTCAAGACTCGAAAACGAAAGAGTCGAAGTGAGGCGAAATATTGTGAGCGAAAAAGATGAAAGCTGTTAAAAGTTGCTCGCAGAATCTCGAATACTCGACGAACGCCTAGGGCTGACATGCAACAATACCAGACAAATTAATTTTTCCGAACCTCTACCCTCCACCATCTACCCTAAACTTAAACCGCGATTATCTCAAAATTATCCTTTTTGTACGAAAATTCAAAACGCCATAACTTTGCTAATTTTTTAGTTTTTTGTGCGTTCTCTTCAGAATTTTGTTCTATAGCTAATGATATCTGGCAGGATAAATTCCCACAATTTCAAATCTATACCTCCGTTTGGTACATCCGCACATTAATAGGGATTTGACGCTTATTTTGTAATCTATTTTAATTTAAAAAAAGGTGAAGATTACAGAAGATTTGGTATACCAGTGGCGGTTCGTGACTTGTCCGATAGGTTAGGCGCTCAGAAATTTATTTGTTGGTGGAGGGGGGGGAGGGTCATCAGTAATGATATTATTACATTCTCTTACTCAAATTAGCCTATGTTATTAAAAAAAAGTTATTGAAATAACTGCGGATAAATGCACTTCCAATAAAAATGGCAGTGGTTGAACCGTTGATTTTATAAAGTAACTAGTAGAACTATTAATCAATCAAATTTAGTGAAATGACCACATTGAAACTAAATTTGAATGCTAGATTTAGCATTAACATTTTATATTTATTGCAAAGATACTTAAAAATTTGTTCGCGTGGAAGTTTATGTACCATAGATTAAAAAACTAAATCGAATTTGATTATATTAGGAATGTTAGATTGAATTATTCGAAAATACTTTGGAAAGGTGTCACCTCATGTGCTTCACCTGACGAGCCGCTACTGTGATATACTGTAAGATTCGAGCCAAAACAACAAAACTTTTGCATATATTGCTGCAGTGCAGTCGGCATTCTTCTACCCGGTACAGATTCACACAGTTTTTGCATTGGATGCTCAAAAAATTTCTATAAAAAATTTATACATTTGCGAAATTAAACACTTTTGGAATCGGTGAAACTCCATATATTTATTAAATAAGTGCTGCGATTTTTAATGGCTTTAGTATTTTTTTCCAATTTTTCACCGTATCATAAAATTGTTGTCACAGTAAAATTTTGTTCTACACAGGAACAAGTTTCCACTGAAATAAAATGTTAGTTATTTAATCTGTGCTAACCTATTTTAACTGCTATTCAGAACCCTTACATAAAATAAAATGGATCAGTTGAGAGTCATTACTACTAATTTAAGGGATTCGCTTCATGCAATAAACATTAAAAACGACCACAACATTGCAATGGCAAGTCGTTTGTTAATTTAAACAAACACTTCTCCAATTACAAATAAGGCTCCTGGCGTCCTATAATCTTTCTTTACTCCTACACTTCCAGCATTCCTTTTTAAAGCGTGCGACTTCTACATAGCTACGTATATTTAATTTAGCATTCCGACCGGATCTTCTGGAGCTACACGAGAAGAAGCGAACATTAATCAGCCGAGCTAAGTGCATGCTCCACTTTCCAGGATCCCGACATGCAATTTTTATGAGACACGAAAGTGTGCAATAAAATCGACTCCCACATCCTTGTTGGGGTGGAAAAAAAGGTGTAAAGTCTCATTAAAGGCTCCTTTAATAAGTCATAGACTCATGCGGTTGCAGCAGCTTTAGCTTCTCATGCATAATAAATTTAAGTGTTGCACTTGTTGTGGCTGACTGAAAAGGTGAGGTCGTTGGGTCAGTGAGCCCTTTCGTCGAGTATTTTTAATTTCCGCCCGCGTCACAAAGAGACTCGACTCAAGGAATTTAGTTCATTGGGTTAATTACCACTCCCAACTGTTGGTGTGACGCGATGACATAACAAATGCAATGTTCATCGGGTGTGTGATATAAATGCGTTTCTTACTCGGGGAGCTGCAGTAAGCTGAAACTTCCACGGTTGGTCTTGAACGTGGACAGCTTAGTGAGTTCGTATTGGGTCCAGGTCACTGGGGTCGTCATATCTTGAAATCGTTGTAACCTCGCCGCCGTTACCCATTACGTAAGTGTTTAAATCGGATTAGGCTGAGCGGACCTATGGCCATCGGGCATATGGAAGTATTAGCTGACTCACGTTGAGCGATTTTTGTTCTTAGGCGGCTTAGAATGGGTTTTATGGGCGGATTAAAGTAATTTACCGCGGATCATATCTTTCATGTTTATTATTATAAGTATGGGTTTTTTTTGGGAGCCTTCTAGTAGATAAAGAAATTAAAAAATTGGTAGAGGTATGTAAGTCGGTGGATGGTCTTTAGGAATTTTCATTTTCGTTTGGAGCATATGTACACTACTGGATTCAATAAGCGTTATTTCATAAATTTTTATCCAAATATGAAAGAGATACATTTTGGTTCATACTGATTTCCTTAAGGTACAAGAAGTACAGTACAGTTTCTGTTGACTCATTGTCTAAAAGAATAAATTTTTGGTGTTGGTTGGGATTTAAGAATCTGCCAACAAGTCGGGCGCAACTTTATTATTCTTGGGGCAATTTAAGGTTATGTGTGAAGTCAATATGCAGGTTAGGGTGTATAGGGAAGATTATGTGAATGTTCTAGGGCAGGTCTGTTGTCAATTATTTAACACTTCTGTAACTGCGATTACGGTCAATAGCTCCAGTACGTGGAATCAATATTTCATTCGTTTATATATGCAAGTTTTGGTTTGTATGTGTGGGGGTGGGTGCGATAGAAGGGATGGTTACATGTCAATAATTTTTTAATTGATTGCTCGAATCGCGCTCAAAATATTTTATAGAAGTAAATTCTACGAAGGTGAGGGAATAGCAAAATTTGTGATGCAGTATTGTTGAATTTCTTTTGAATAGTGTTCGTACGAAATTATTTCAAGTTAGTAGCTTTTAATTTGTTGTTTATAAGTTGATTTATTGAAACTGGTCAAAATCATACTTTTGCATGGCAGGGGATGGAAGGGCAGGAGGGATTCCAAAACTTTTGATGCATTTTCATTTAAAATATTTTTAGAACTGCTTGTACAAAATTTTCAGTTGATAACTTTTAATGTTTTGGTGATAATTGATTTCTTCAAAATGGTCGAAAAAATATTTTTGTATGGGAAGGGATAGAAGTTTCGGAGGTATTTGACTAGGTGATATTTTAAACTTTTGAGCATTTTTCTAAAATGAATTTTACACAATTTATAGCTTGTAGCTTAAAATTTCACTCAAAAATTTTGAGTTTTTGTGTTTTCTTCAGTACACGTATAAACGCTTAGTGCAGGCTAGGGCTCCCCTTTGGTGGATAACAGTTTTGGTTAAAATTAATATTTTTTCTTTATGTATATCAAACGTACGCACGTGCAAAATTTGTGTATCTTTCACCGGAGCCCTAAAAAAATTAGCAAAAATTTTCCGTATTTTGGCCTACCACCTCGTTCCCCTTACACCCTCCACCTACAATTTTTTACAAAAATTATAGATTATATAGCTTTACAATTTGAAAAAAATTCAACTTAATACCTGTTTTGAATTTTGAGATATAACGGTTTGAGATTTTGAAAATTGCACCTTCTTTTGAAATACTTCCCTTCCCCCCCTACAACTATTATGACCAAATTTTATATTTTTCTTGTAATTCGCTAATAAAACTCAATATATATTTTAAGTTTCAGCTATGCAAGCTTAAGAGATAGTTGAGATATTAGTTTTGAAGTGTTTTTCTCTGCAACTCCCCGCCTGACCCTCCCCCTTACAATTATTTGACTCTCTTTTAGTAGATTATAGTGGAACCGTATACCAACTAATTGGTCTTACAACAAAAAAATTTTGGATCAAATAGTTTCGAAGATATAATCATTTGGAAAAAAAATTCGGTCGACAATTTGTTTGTCGGACGACAATGGATGAAACAACTAAATTATTTTCAGAATTTGTCCCATAACTATTAGATATTAGCAAGTGTAGTTTTTGACTCTTTCCTTCACTTTCTGCCTCCTTCCATCTGACACTCCCCAATTTAGATAATGGAGCTCCAAAGTAACAATCCACCCACAAACAAACATTATACCTTTAATGGTCTCGGAGATATGAGTCTAAATGTACGGCGTACGGCGGGATGGATTTTTTTTTTGAAATTTTTGTGATCAGAAAAAAATTTTTATGGTGAGTGGCAGAAGGAGTGACAGCATTGAACTAATTTGCTTAAGAGCATGGTAGAATAAATAAAAAAATGTTTTGTGCCAAATTTGATCTTCGAAGATTGAAAAACTACTGGGAAAAGTAGTGTATTGGATTTAGTGAAATTCTGCAGTTTGTGTGGGAGGTGGTAGAAGGAATGGGAGGGTTTTAGTGATTTTGGTACAACTGAAATCATCATGCAATTGATATATTTTAAATTTCAGATCAGTAACGTTAAATTTTTTTTCAAGAAACTGGAATTTTTAAAAAGAAGAGAAATTGTAACACATTGTATGGGAGGGGGTAGAAAGGGGGAAGCTTATCGGTTTATTTTTTCCGATATTAATAATAATGCTAATTATGGATTTAGTACAAAATTTGAGCATGATAAATATTATACGTACTAAGAAAATTGGTTTATAACATTTCATGACAAAGTGTAGTTTGTTGGGAGGTGGTGGAAGAAGTAGAAGAATTCAAATGGTTTGTATACCATAGATCATATTTATGATAAAAATAATATATTCTAACTTTTAAATCATTAGCTGTTATATTATAGTTTCCAAGAAAATTGATTATTACATATTTTTGAAAATGAATCATTTTGAATGGGACGGGGTAGAAGGCGTGAGGGAATTGAAATAAAATCGAAAGCAGATTACGTCTCCAAGCATACCTAAGATACTGTGAAAGTTTCATTACAATCGGTTCAGACGTTTTTGAGTGAAAACCAGACAGATAGAGAAGAATTTCAAAAACGTGATTTTATGTTTAGTTATTGTCAAAATAAAGCCAAAAACTAACTTATAGCCATTTATAAACAAATAAAAGACAGTCACTTCAATTATATTTATATCAATCAAATTCCTGTTAAGACCCCCTATAGGGGCATAGGACAGAAACAACTCTCTTCCACAAGGCGCGATCCTGCGCATCGACTTTAAGCTGTTGCCAGGACTTGTTTATTCCTCTGGCCTCCTGCTCAACTGCTCGCTTCCATGTGTTACACGGTCGACCAACCCGACGTCTTCCTTGAGGGTTATAATCCAGAGCCTGTTTTGCAATGTTTTGCTCTGGTTTCCTCAAAGTATGACCGATCCACTGCCACTTTCGCCGTTGAATCTCAATACCTATTTTAGTCTGGCGAGTTGTACTCCAAAGTTCGTCGTTGGAGATCACTTCTGGCCAGAATATTCCTAAAATGCGTCGGAGGCATTGGTTTACGAAAGTCTGTAGTTTCTTGGTAAGT
The DNA here is from genome assembly GCA_963669355.1 of Chorisops tibialis. NCBI lineage: Eukaryota > Metazoa > Arthropoda > Insecta > Diptera > Stratiomyidae > Chorisops > Chorisops tibialis. The sequence goes on from OY770263.1 coordinate 58,775,792, forward strand.
CGAACGGTCACTTTCCACGTAGTACAACCATATAACAACACGGATTTGACGCATGCGTCAAAAACTCGCAGCTTTGTGCGAAGGGAGATCTCTCTTAACCTCCAGAAAGGGGAAAGGATACCAAAGGCCTGACGAGCTTTATTTAGCCGAGCCTCAACATCCTTTTCGGCTCCGCCGTCCATGCTGACAATGCTTCCGAGATAGCAAAAATCTTGCACCTCTTCCACATCCTGTCCATTAAGAACAATCGGTGTGCTTGCGTTCGAACCCATGTGCATGTACTTGGTTTTACGCACATTTATTTTCAGTCCCGCCTCTTTGCATTTAGAATGCAACGAGCGAACATTTGACTCTAAGTCCGAACGGGTATGTGCAAGCAAACACACGTCATCAGCATAATCAAGGTGACTTAAGATGTTAAATAGTCTCCATTGAAGACCTTTACCTTCCCCACCTTCCAGTGCAGCTTTCAAGATGTCATTTATTACCACCAGAAACAGGGCTGGTGATAATATGCAGCCTTGTCTGACACCCGTTCGCACAGGAAAGCTCTCGGACAGCTCTCCTCTATGCAAGACGCGACACCTTGCATCTTCGTAGGATTCTTTAATCATAGCTATGACCTTATTTGGAATACCTCTCCTACGCAAAGCATTCCATATGTAATCTCGCTTAACGCTGTCGAAAGCCTTCTCGAAGTCCACAAACATGAGATGTAGTGGCGAACCCATTTCGGCTGACTGCTCTAATATTATCCGTAGGGTATTTGTGTGGTCAGTACAAGACGACCCTTTACGGAATCCAGCCTGATAAACTTCGAGAGTGCTCTCGACGACATCACTAATCCTATTGAGAATTACCTTAGCCATAATTTTTGATACGGCAGTAAGTAGACATATACAATCAACGAATATTCAATTTGAACTCACGCCTTGGTATTGTATACCGACACGCTACCCACTAGGCTACACCCAGGCTTGATGTTATCACTTGAAAATCTTGAAGCCGGATGTCCGTAATTCGAGAATGCGTTGAGCTAGAAATTTCAAATTTCGTACACCTAAATTTTGACAAAAACAGAAGGTCAAATTTATGAACGGGCGGAATCGCTTCATCCTTCCTACCCCCTAACGTAAAAAATGGACTTTTTTGGAAACAGCAACAGCTATTGATCAAAACTTTGGAATATCTATAATGTTTCATGACTACTGAAATCTGGTAGCTCCTTCCACCACGTCCCATATAAACTGCACTATTTCATGAGTTAAAATAAACCGATTTTAATTATGCGAGCGAAGGAAACGCAACTGCAGCTATGGACAGGAAAGTATACGAGGAGAAGATACTAGATATGCTACGAAAAGGAACCTATGCCGAAATGAATCGAGATTCAACCACTGCTCTCCACCGGAAATTAGTCCTTTCCATAAAGACAAACTCAATTTCAGCGGAAAAAATTACCAAACTAATCCCTTCAGATCCTCACACTCCAAAAATGAATTGACTTCAAAAATTCTTAAGGAGAATACAACGCTTCAACTCATCGTTAGTTCGGTACGATCACTTACCCAAAAACTTTCTAAGGTTTTCGCCACTGAGTTACGCCCATCAGTGTGTGACACATCTCACTCTATTTAAAATTCAGCTCATCTAGTAGAGATACTTCAGAAAATCAACTTGGAACCGACGGATATTTTAGTCAGCCTAGACGTGAATTCACTTTTCATCAAAACTCCATGAAGGAATTTAAAAAGAGCACACTGGACTCAGTACCAAAAAACGAAATTGTGTCGTCGTTAAGTGGATGACACCTTCATCATATGAGAAAATGGAAAAGACCAGCTAGACAAATTTTTCCCACATCACACCACGAGAAAACTAAGTTCACCATGGAAATAGAAAGCAAAGAAAAACTTACATTTTCGGATGAGCTAGAATGATACATCATGAAGCTTCGGGGTATATAGGAAAGTCACACCAATAGATATATCCGTACTGGCGTACTGAGGACCCTAATACACAGAGTCAGATGCATAACTGAAGGAACCATAGATCTTCAAAAGAATAAATCTACCAACAAGTCGAGCTCAACTTTATTATTCTTGGTACGAGTTGAGGATATATGGGAAGTCATATAGGTCAAAGTGGATAGAGAAGACTAAGTGAATGGGGATTCTAGGGCAGGGCTGTTTTTAATTAGTTCGCACTTAACTGCAATCACGATCAATAGCTCCAGTAGGCGGTATTAATATTTGATTCGATTATATATGCAGGTTTGGGTTTTTCCATATGGAATAAACCACATTCTGTATAAAAATATTAGTCTTCTGTAATTGTCGGTCAGTTTGATTAAGGTCTCAGCAGAGACCGAAACGTTACATTTAATAAAGTATAATAGTGTGAAATCCGGGAATCTTTCCTTTTAACATTGTAAAAGAAGTTTATCAGGCTAGCTGGGATGTAGCCTAGTAGGTAGCATGTTAGTCTACAATGCAAAGGTCGTGAGTTCATGTTCGGGTCGACGTATAATTTTAGCATATTGCCTGCTTTAATGTACCTTGGTCACAACCATCTACAAAAATGAAAAATTCGTAGATAGATGATTGTGCGAAGGGCTTTTTTTACAGAATGACCTGAATGACCACAGTTATGGAGTGAAGGATTGGGGTTGGGAAGGTTGGGGAAGGGGAGTGAGAGCTACCGTAACGAGTGGTGAAACTGGTATATTTTTTCTGTGAGGGAATTGCTGCTACTGAGAAATTTTTGCAGATGTCATCGGGAACTGAATGATAGAAAGCGAATAGAAATCATTTACTGAGTATAAACACATTCTTGAAGAGGAACTGTTTCACTTTTACATCGTTTTGTTTCGAATAATGTGTCATGCCAGTAGCAACTGAAAAACTCGTGCTTCAAAAATTTACTGCCTGGAGTAGGAATCGAACCCACGACCTATTGACTGTGAAGCAAGCACGCTGCCTACTATGCCGCGGAAGCCTCAACAACCCTTCCATAATATGTTAAGTAATGAACATGTTAAGGAACCTGAAGGTCAGGCTTTGAATATATACAGAAAGGCCAAATCTGAAAGAGAATCAAAGCAATTTGGATAGTTGAAAAAAAGAAAGAAAAACATGAGAGCCCGGTTTGAATTCCAGTGCCGCCGTTAAAGTTTGAATAATTTTATGGCGGTCCTTGTATATGAAGTAATATATGAAGCTGTATGCTTACTTCAGTAACTTCTTCTCCCTGTATTATAACTATTTGTACTGCGCCACTTTATTAATAACAAACTACACTTTTGGGAAAAGTGGTAGAGGGAGAGAGAGAGTCATTTCCCAAATTGATTTCGTGATTCTGAAGAAAAATTTCAAAAACCAACTAGGGTCACTTTTACCTTTTTTGATTGAACTTTTACTTGCTTTTTCGTTCGCTCTCAAATTTGCAGGTTTTAGGGTATCAGAGAGCGGTCTGCGGCAGGTTGGAATCGTTTTATTAACGTATGGGAATTGCTTTAGTTGGATTTAGGGGTATTCGTTTCCTATATATTCTAAAAAGTCAGGAGGCCAAGGCGCGACTTAGGCTGTAGCTCCTTTGTAGAAGTAGAAGAGAAGTCTATCTGGCTAAGATTAAGGACAACCGATACAAATTGACACTACACTATTTCACGACTATATTAATAAGTCAGTTTTTTTTTCTTGAAAAGCTTGAAAGCTGATTTAAAATTTAAAAAAAATTAATTTTTATTATTTTGGTTTTTTTTTTTATAATTTGCGAAACACGTGCACTGCATCCTTCTCGGCCTATTATGCGTTTATTGCCCCTTTACCCCACCACAACTCAATAGATTTGGCTAATCTAAGTATCTTTAAGGAAGCCATATTGGCTAGTTCATCGTTTGTAAGGAAACCTTTTCCTAGAAGATTGTGACTTTTCCTTGCTACTTCTTCGTAGTGATATAGAATGTGTTCTATCGTCTCTAAGTCTTTGACACAGAGTCGGCAAAAGTCGGTTTCAGCTAGACCCATATTTTTAAGGTAATGGTTTACTCCACTGTGGTCCGTAATTAGGTCGATCAGAGTACTGATATCACTTTTCCTGAATTTTATAATAGAATATCCTCCTCCTACCACTGTTGGTAGGATTAATTTTTTTTTAAATTAATAAACTTGCAAGTCTATTCCAGTAGATTCTATTCTCTTGTTCAACCCACTTTCAAAGTGTAGGGTTCGAATGCCCTTTTGGTTTTCCGCAGAAAGGCTCTGGTCCAATAAAATTTTTTTTTTGCAGCGGTCTGCCTCTTCATTACCCTCAATCCCTATATGTCTTGGGACCCATATTAAGGCTACTTTGTTTTTTTTTCCCAGGATGATAAGATTTTGAAGGCAGTCCCAAACTAGCTTCGATCCATGTTTGTTGGATTCTAGGGCTTTGAGAACCGCCTGACCATCCGATGAGATGTAAACAGTTTTATTGCGATGAGCCCTCCCAATATTTTTTGGATGCATTGAAATTAGTTCAGCCTGGAAGATTCTGGCTTCTTTGTTGAATTGTTTTGAAACCGAGAAGTTTGGACCTTTAACTATGGCTCCAGTCCCATCAGAGGTGCGCGAATCATCTGTATAGATGGTTGATCCCTCTTCCATTTCAGGTAGCCAGTCCTTGCGTTCTCTGATTATAACTTTGAAGGGGGTTTCAGAGTTGAATTCTGTCGGCATAGTATCCGATAATGTAGAGGCTCGAGCATCTATTTTAGTGTTCTTTAGGATTTTGAGGTGACCTCTAAAATCCCCTGATTTATATTTGTTTTGCCTCTATATGCGTAACAGCCTTTTGATTGTCTCCTTTTTTATGTGGAGATGTATCGGAGGGATGTTTTGAAACATTTCCATTGCTGCAGTGGGGCAGGTTTTCATTGCTCCTGTAATACTAAGACGAGCTAGTCTTTAGATTTGTTATAGCGTAAGCTGTTCGTTTTGTTGTAATAATTTAGTCCACCATGCTGTTGATCCGTATGCGACTATTAGGAAGATGATTGTTCTATAGCACCAGTAGATTATCTTACACTATAATCCCCAATTCCTACCAAATAAACTGTTGAAGGCCCAGAACGCCTTTAATGCTTTGGCATGAGTCCATTCTATATGTTTGATCCAGTTGAGTTTGTTATCAATTATCACACCTAGATATTTGAACGCATCAGAAAAGGGTATTGGTGTTCTATTTATAGAAAGTGGTGTTAAGTGGATTTCCCTTCTATTTGTAAATGGTACGATCTCTGTCTTACTTAGGTTTATGTTCAAAACTGACACCAGTTAATTATCACCTCTAAAGCAGATCGTAACCTCTCTGAGATTGTTCAGTCATATTTGCCTCTAATGATAATGACGAGGTCATTGGTATATCCTATTACCTCATAGCCTCGTTTTGTTAGACGGTCCAGAAGCTCATCGACTTTATTTTGTCACAAAAGTGGAGATAGTACCCCTCCCTGGGGACAGTCTCTATAGGTATGTGCATGCACTGTGCTGTAATCTAGATCCGTGGTTGTCATCCGGCTCTTTAGCACGGTGTGTATCCATTTTCTCGTGGCCGATTCTAAATCCTTTTTCCCAGCTGCCGCTATTAAGCCGTCTTAAGGAGTGCTGTCGAATGCTATTTCTATATCTAGGAAGCCTTTTCAATTTGTCTTAGTAGACCCTGTTGATTTGCCTTTTTGGTAGGCATGTTGATTCTTATGAAGACAGCCCTTGTTAGGCCCTGTTCTTATGTGAAAGTCCATATTAATTTCTCCATCGTCTTGACGAAGAAGGAGGTAAGACTTATAGAGCGTTATGACTTAGGCATGATTTTCGTAGTTATGTTTGAAAAACTATTTAATATTTCCTCGCTTCTACTTCCACCTTTAATTGAAACTACACAATTACACTAAATATAATTCACTTATTTCTCAGTACCTATCAAATTCTTGAAGCTCAAATTTTGAGTAACACAATTTGATAACAACTATATGGCATGATGTTAAACAATTAGATCAATGTCGTCATGTCCACATAAAATATAATAATTTCTTTGAGTTACGAAAATATCTATTTCATGATTGTTATGTTTTAATCGAAAAATTGTGCTTCCTATTTCCCGATTTAGGTGTTTTTTTTTAAATCGGTTTTATACATTTGGCTGTTTCTACATAATTTGAAAAGACACAATTTTGTTCATTTTCATAATGAAAATTTCAAGCAACAGTAGCCATAAATGCATTCATAAAATTCGCCAACCATATGGCTATAACTGACCATCAAGCACTCTTCGAAAAGAAACATTGTGGTTAACATTACACTCTGGTATATACGAAACTCCGTCTTGTCTCTCAAGCTCGAACACATTTGTTTAAAATTCATCGCGCTTCATCACAAAATAAATGTTGCCACTCCAATCCAGTAAATTCCCAAGAGCTTTGTCATTGATTCTTTGGAAGAACGCGGCCTCGCTTCAAATTCCAGCGTTTGTGTTCATAGCTAATTTAAATATCAAGCAAATCTTGGGACCGCTAAGCCAATACCACAAAGGCATGAAGCGAACAGGCCCAAAGCCCTCTAAAAAAATGGGGGCTTCTACAGTGGCCCATGGTAAATTGAAATTCAATCACGGAAACACGTCCCTCCGTCCAATTATAATGTCAGTCATGACCAAAAACCCTGACGCAGAAGTAAGTGAATAATAGGTGTCATCAATACGAATATGTCCCATTCTTAAAGAAATGCCCAACATTGGTGAACGAGGAGATGCCATCGGCACTGGTGCTGATAAACAATGAGCTACTATCGCACCATCATGACTCCTGAGAGATCTTTTAATTTCTACGAGGAAATTGTTACAGGTGCGCTATGAACTATCATCTGAACGCCGACGGCTACTTTGACTCTAATTCTCGACGCTTGGTACTTTTTGAGTCCAACCTTCAGGCTCATCGGCCCCCGAACAAAAATTTCAAAGAGCCTCTAATGAGTAATGACCCAGGGTAGGGTACCCTTGAAGGTTGACGACGAACGTGATTGGGTTTAATTGTGACGCGCTCTGCTAGCAACTAAATTACCTCATCATTGGGGCAGAGACTTCTTGGCTTCTCCGAAGATTGGATAGGACGTTAGCAATTACTTTGATGAGGAGTAATAGGTGGGAAAAAATCGGTTGTGGTCTATTAATTTCAGATTAACTTTAAAAGGTGTTTTGTTGTACATACGTCGAGTAATTTTGGTTATTGGGTTATGATGGTTAATTGAAAATAGATTTGTAATCATTTATAAGGCGTCTGACTTTCTTGTCGGCGGTAGAAAGTAACGCGGTCTTTTCTTATGGATGAATACGATTCTTTTAAGATATCGATTGAAATTTTATTATAATAAAGAAATTTGCTTGAACAGTGGCACTGAGCTATAATCAAGTTCGCATCGATAACATAATTCTAAACTAAACTAATATGGCGTACATTATGAACAGCCCAAATGTAAGCAATGTTATTTTTTGCTATCTGGCTCTCGCTAAAAGTTTTTACAAATTGTTTTAAGCTGTTAACTTTATGCTTGTTTTTTTCGATCAGATCGAAAAAATATTGTTCCATTTTTTTTTTCTCGTAATTTCCATTTGCAGTTATTCTTAAAAACAATACAAGTCATATTCGCAAACTCCCACTCTTTTCTGTTGCAGGTTACTCGAGTTTTCATCGAGACATACAGACACACAGCCAGAAACACCTCTCAAAGAAACCTAGTTTTTGGATTCCTTGAACTTTGAAGTAGAAATCCGTCAAAATGGTTGCTTTTATTTTACTATTCTAATAATAAGTTACCGTGATCGACCTGGAAAAAAAATTGTTTCTACTCTGAAGATTAATTTCCACGCTTAATGTAAGGTAGCCCAAAGATGCAAACAACAAATCCGTCTCTCAGTACGCCGTGTACGTTCAGCGCACAATATCTTCCAAATCGAAATTGAATGGAAAGAATTCCGGATTCTACACTGTTACGCTTCATTATTCGTGACGTTTCGGTCTCTGCTGAGGCCTTTATCAAACTGGATAAAGGTCTCAGCAGAGACAAAACATCACGAATAATAAAGCGTAACAGTGTAGAAACTGGAAATCTTTCCTTTCAATTCGAAATGCAATGTGATCACAAAACCATCTTCCAAATCCTTGAAGATTGAAAGTTAATTTTTGGTAAGATTATAGATGAGGTTCGAACTCTACTGTATAATAATTTTGGAGGGATTGTAGAGTTTAAGGCGGTGGCAAGAGAGGGATACAGCCGAAAACTACAGTTGCCTATATCTCATCAATAGCTAGAGATAGAAAAATTAAATTCGATACACTTACAGAGTGGTTTGTGGGACAATCTTTAAATGCGATTTTAATGTTGTTTGGCATTGGAATTTTGAGAGAGGGTATGCAACTCCATTAAAATCTACTTAATAGAGGCAATTACTTGTGAGTGAGAGGTCGTTAAGAAAAACACTAAAAAATCGCAGTCTTGACCGTCTCTCAAAATATGAAGTTGAATTGTGGAACTTATATTAAGCTGTACCAGCGAGAAAAAATAAATAAATAAAAGATTTGTTAAAGGTAGCGTGTTGGGGTTATTTAAAAAATACTGCGCTTTTAAAATTTCAAACCGTTTTATCGCAAAATCCAAAACAAATATCAGATTGCAATCTTCAGATTGTATGTGGTTCATAATTTTGGTAAGAGAACGAAAAAATTTCGAAAATTTTGTAAATTGTATGGTTCTGGCAAGAGATGTATCTAATATAATATACATAAAAGAAAAATAATAATTTATACCCAAATCCTTACAAAAGGTTGTTTAATAGGGACATAAAGCCTTTGTGTTTTAATACAAACGCACCTTTAAACTTTTTGTATTATCTGTCAATGTCAACATGTCAGTCAAGGTTTATATTTTTATCTTGGAGAAGTTCACGCGCCATAACTTTTCCGATCGAGCTCTGGAAAAGTTTGAAGAAAGTCCTGAATTTCATCGAAAAATTATATTCAGCGATGAGCCTCATTTTTGGCTTAATGGATTTGTCAATAAGCAAAATATGCATTATTGCACAGCAACAAACTCACATGTGCTTCGAAAGACTCCATTGCATCCAACAAAAGTGACCGTGTGGTGTGAATTTCATGCCGAAGGTTTGATTTTATTGATTTTCATCGATCATCAATCGCCATGTTACGATCAATGGAGTTCGCTATCGTGCCATGTTGGAAGACTATTTTTGGCCAGAATTGGATGCACTCGACATCAGTGATATGTGGTTTCAACAAGACGATACTACATTCCACATAGCTGGTCAAATAATTGATCTATTGCTATGTCCTTATTGAAAAACGCTTTTGAGCAAAGTGAGATCCTAACCTGGACAAAGTATTTCAAATGTAGTGAAAAAAAAGGAAAAACACAAAATTTTTCATTGAACCATTATACAGCAAGAGCGTATTTAATGATAGAAGACGAAGGACGAAAAATGAATTTCTAAAACCGGTGCCAAGCGAGTCCTTAGTAGTAAGACGAAGAAAAATTGAAGATACAGACACAAACTTGAAGTCATTTGAAAGGTCTCGCTGAGCACTTTGTTTCTTAATAATTTCTCACCTTTAATACGAAAACAGTAAATTAGTATTTTAAATTTAAAAAAAAATATTGTGTAAAATTTTTACAAAACAGTTTGTTACTTCTAGAAAAAATAAACTGCCAACAAGTCGGGCGAAACTTTATTATTTTTGGGACAAAATGCGCATTCGTAGAAAGTCAATATGCAGGTTCGAGTGGTTAGGGAAGACTAAGTGAAAGGAGCATCTTGGGCAGGGCAGTTCTCAATTTAACACTTTCCGAAAACGTTCAAAAGCTCCATATTTCATTGGTTTATTTATGCAGGTTTGAGTTTTCATGAAGGGAGGGTGATAGTAAGGGTGGGTGGATGTTAATAGTTTCTTAATTGATTGCTTGAACCAAATCCAATATTCTTTGTATAGAATGTCAGTTTCATAGACGAAATTGCATAGAATTTTCATTTTTGTATTTTAAATTCACGAAACCAAACATTTGTATGGGAGGGGGTAGAGGAGGTAGGGGAATCGTAAAATTTGTGATGCAGTTTTATTTCTTTTTTCTTGTGAGGTGCTTGTACAAAATTTCAAGTTTGTAGCTTTTAATTTGTTAGTTTTAGTTGATTTAATGAAATTGGTCGAAATCATACTTTTGTGTGGGAGGGGGTAAAAGGGCAAGTGCTATCTCAAAACTTTTAACGTAATTTTATTTCAACTATTTTTGTAAGTTCTTGTGGAAAATTTCAAATTGATAGCATTTAATAGTTAAGTGATAATTGATTTCTTAGAAATGGTCGAAAAAAAAATTTTGTATGGGAGGGGTAGAAGTTTTTAAGATATTCAACCAGTTAATATTTTAAACTCTTGAGCATTTTTTTTAAATGCATTTTGCAACTTTTCAAGATCCTACCTATAAATTTCATTCAAAAATTTTCAGTTTATGTGTTTTTTTCATTGCACATGAAACACTTTGTGCACGTTAGACCCCCACTTCGGTGCATAACAATTTTGGAACAAATTATTATTTTTTTTATGTACATTAAATAGATGTGTCGACGTGCAAAATTTAAACTTTGTATCTTTTACCAGAGCCATAAAAAAATCACTCAAAATTTTCAACATTTTCGCTTTCCACCTCCCTCCCCTTACACCCCCCAACTTAAATTTTTTACCAAAATTCAAAACTATATAGTTCTACAATCTGACAAATTTTCGATTTGATATGTGTACTCAATTTTGAGATTTGGTGATTTGTAGTTTTGGAAAGTGCGCCATTTTTGAAATGCTTCCCATTTCCCCCCACTACTATTATATCCATATATTATATTTTTTTCATATGTCACTAGTAAAGCTTAGTATTCATTTCAAGTTTCAATTACATAGCTTAGGAGACAGTCGAGATATTAATTCTTAAGTGTTTTTTCTTGCACCTCTTCTGACCCTCCTCCTTAGAAGAATTAGCTTCTATCTAAACTGATTCTAGTAGATATTGATGCCATCTTAATTGTCTCAAAATATCAATTTTTTATGGGTAGTAATTTCGAAGATATAATCATTTGAAAAAAAAATTCGGCCGACAATTGGTTCTTAGCCCCCCCTTTTCGCACCCCAATGGATAAAAAAATTAAATTATTTTTAAAAGTTGTCCTACAAACTCCTCTATATATGTGTTGATTTTTAGCTTCCTAGCTATAACCATGGTTGAGATATATGAATTCGTATTTTTCGGTTTAAGCGCTCCCCCTGCCTCCCCCTGAATTTGTACACCCCCCAAAATGGGTATCCGCCTGAGATCCGCAATTACCTACAATCCCTCCAAAAATGAACTTTCTATCTTGAAGGGTTTGGGAGTTAATGTGCGCTGAGCGTACACGTCGGCGTACGGCGTACGGCGTACTGCGTACAGACAGACGAATTTTTTTTTTGCATTTTTCGGCTATTTTAGTCATGAAACGCGAAAAAAAAATTTTCAGGGTAGCAAATTTTTTTTTTTCCCAAGTCGATCACAATACTTTATTATTAAAATAATAAAGTAATTCGGTATTCGTCGAGGAGCTTAAGAACTTTCCAGTGACACCAGGTTTGTGTCTTCGAATAATTTCTTCGTTCCACTACTAATTTTTCTTCCTTCGTCTTAGTTACACTGCGTTTTAACATCATATCCATTTCATTTCCTTGTAGCTTTCCGTTGTTATTTTTTGTTCTAGGCCTGTTGGACTATTAAGCAAATTTAAACTTTGCAAAATCCATTCGAAAATAGTCATGAAAGTTCAAGTTATTCACTTGTCTAATACCTTCAACCCATATATACCGTGCCATACAAAAGTATTATTTCGATCATTTTGAAGAAATCAACCATCACGAACACTTTAAAAGTTTTAAACTCAAAACTTTGAAAATATTTAAAACAATTTTGTATCAAAAATTTTAAAATTCTTCCACTCCAACTTTTTACATAAAATATTATATTTCGACTAATTTCAATAAATCAACTTATAGCCAACAAATTAAAAGCTACGAACGTGAATCTTTTTACAAACACTTTTCAAAACAACAAATTTGCATCAGAAATTCCCCCGATTCCCCCAACGTTTCTGCATGATTTCATGTTATGTAAATTTTAATTCTTGAAATTTACTACATCTATGAATTGATTTTCTGTACAGAGTATTTTGAAGGTCCTCGAAGTGATCAATTATAAAATCATGTAAATCCAAACTTAAATAAATAACCGACAAAATATTGAATTTATGTATTCCAACTATCGATATGACAATAATTGCTCGTAGAACCCACATCTCTTTTATTTCACGTATCTTCCATCGCCTTAACCTGCATATCGATTTCACACGCATCTGTAACTTCTCCCAAGAATAATCAAGTTGTACCCAACTTGTTGTCTGATATTTTTAAAATTTCCTCAATGTAAATACCTTTCTTTTCGAATGATTTTATCACTAGCTTAGATATCAATCAACCTATCAATTTCCTGTTAAGACCTCCTATTGGGGCATATGACAGAAACAGTTCTCTTTCACAAGGCGTGTTTCTGAGCATCGGCCTTTATTTGTCACTTGTTTATTCGTGCAGCATGGTCAACGAGTCCGACGTCTTCATTGAGGATTACTCGTATAATCCAAAGCTTGTTTGGCGATGTTTCTTTCGTAGTATCCGATCCACTGTTACTTCCGCCTTTGAACCTCAGTGCATATTTTAGTTTGTCCAGTTGTACTCCAGTTCGTCGTTGGAAATCACATTTCGCCAAAATATCCCTAAAATGCGTCGGAGGTATTGGCTGACGAAAGTTTGCAGTTTCTTGGTAAGCTGAACGGTCACTTTCCATATAGTTCAACCATAGAATTACACGGATTCGAGGCATGCGTCAAATACTCGCAGCTTCTTACGAAGGGAGATTTCTGTCTACTTCCAGAAAGGAGAAAGGATACCGAAGGACTGACGAGATTTATTTATACGAGCCTCATTATCATTTTCAGCTCCATACTGACAATGCTTCCAAAGTAACAAAAATCTTGCACCTCTTCCGCATCTTGTCCATTAAGAACAATCAGTGTGTTCGAACCGTTTATTTATTTTCAGTCCCGTCTCTTTGCATTTAAAATACAACGAGCGAATATTTGATTTTAAGTACGATCGGCTATGTGCAGGCAAACACACGTCATCAGCTTAATCAAGGTGACTTAAGATGTTAAATAGTCTCCATTGAAGACCTTTACCTTCCTCACCTTCCAGTGCAGCTTTCAAGATGTCATTTATTACCACCAGAAACGGGGCTGGCGATAATATGCTGCAACGATGAATGTAGCCTAGTAGTTAGCGTGTTGGTCTACAATGCGAAGGTCGTAAGTTCGAATCCCGGTCGACGTATAATTTCAGTACACTGCTTGCGTGAGTATATCTGGGCCACCTCAACTTACGAAAATGCAAAATTTGTAGATAGAGTGTTGAGCTGACAATCCTTCAACAATAACAAATAAATGTTGAAGAACCAGGAGGCCAAAGCCCGATTTGGGCTGTAGTGCTATTGAAGAAAAGGAATAAGATAATATGCAGTCTTGTATGTCACCCGTTGGCACAAGAAAATTTTCGGATAGCTCTCCTCTATGTAAGGTACGACATCTTGCATCTCTTAGCATTCTTTAATCAGAAAGATTAAAATGATCTTATCTGGAATACCTCCCCTACGTAAATCATTCCATATAAATAATCAGATATGAGGAACTACAAAATTTCTCTTGTCATTTCAGGTAAAGTCCGGACAATTTTCGCGCCTGTAATATATGTATACTAGATACTGCTGAAATTATAAAACAAAGCACCCCATTAGCCGTTGGAATTATTTCTATTTATTGATAATTTTAAATTATAGTACAGAAAAATAAAAGAAATATTTTTTAATTGCTTTAGATTCGGCCAAGAAACTTTCAATAATATTGCTTAATGCTTTGTAATTAAAATATTTCAACAATTATATATTCCAGCCTATAATTTCTTGTATACCTATGATTAGCTTATAAATAAATTGAACAGATTCACAACATTTCTGACTTGATTGTTTGCCAGGAAGTAAATATCTGTATAAGAAAAACTAATTTGTAGGGAAAACAGATGAAATAGTTGAGTTCAGTCATGTCCTTGTTCAGTCAGGCGTGCAATGTAGGTTTCCTGTTTTATTTCGTGATGAGATAAAACTACAATAGGATACGTTCTATAATATTCAAGAATAATTTTTTTTAACCGTCTGGATAGTTGCTTTCTTTATTCTGTTGGGAGCTGAACTAACAATGCCTTATACCAGTCCAGGTGAATTATATTTGGTCATTGAACCTTAGGTATAAGAGCTACGTTGCCCAAGAACATGTCTTGAACCTTTTAAAGATAGCTTTCACAGTTTCGAGTTTATATACTTTTGTGGTATTTCGTCATGTTCATCTTTAAAAAAAAATAAATAAATAAATAATTCTGATGCAGTATCGTTCATTTATGGCAGTGATGGCAAATTTCTGATTTTACCTTTTAGATCCAGTGTAAAAAAAACCACTGAATCCACCTACAAATAAATATAATATCGAGTCTTACTATCAATATATAGGATCATAACATAACTATTTAGTCTCTAATGGAACTTTTGTAAGAAATGTATTTTAAATTAAAATTAATTGATAATAATATTAACAACAAACATGATTTACAAATCACTAAGACTTTTCTTACATTGTTTATTCACATAATACTTGTATCTCTATTGTCAATCGCATATGAGCAAAACTTAGGTTCTCCATTTTTGTAAATTTTTTAAAAAATTCAAAAACCTCTAAGATTATACATTATGTCTAAAGCTAGATATTTTTCCCTAAATCTCGGGATTTCGGAGGGGTCATAAGAAACAATTGATAACAAAAGATAATTGAAAACATAATAGGACTACGATTTTGCGTAAGGCGCAATCACACGATATTCTAGATGAAATATAAATTTTGGTGATTTCAAGAAATGTTATATGGCCAATTGTAGAAGGGGTGACAGCATTGAACTATTTTTTTTTCATGTCATCTAGAGTAGCTAGAAAAATGTTTGATACAAAATTCAAGCTCCAAAAATTTAATAGGTACTGAAAAAATTAGAGTATTAGATTTAGTGAAATATTCCAATTGACATATCTCAAATTTCAGACCAGTAACATTGATACTTTTCAAGCTAATCGATTTTTTGTGAAGTTATAAAAAAGTACCACTTTGTATGGGAGGGGGTAGAAGGAGTGAAGCGACTCAGTTAATTTTTTTATCTTAAAAGTTATGCTAATTAATTATTTAATTCTATTCTATTCTGCAATGGCACTACAGCCCAAATCGGGCCTTGGTCTTCCGACCTTCAGGTTCCTTAACATTTTTCAATATTTATTGTGGAAGGGTTGTTAGACCTTCGCACAACCCTCTATCTTCGAATTTTTCATTTTCGTAGATTGAGGTGACCAAGGTATACCCAAGCAGGCAGTGTTCTGGAATTATGCGTCGACCGGGATTTGAACTCACGACCTTCGCATTGTAGACCAACACGCTACCCACTAGGCTACACCCTAGCTTTTATATTAATTATTTAATACAAAGTTTTAACTTAATAAATGCTATACGTGCTGAAAAAATTAGTTTCTGCTGTTTCATGGAAAAGTACAATTTGCATGGGAGATGGTGGAAGGAGTAGAGGTGTTTGAGTAATTTTTATTCCATAAATAACATTTATGATAAAAATAATATATTTTGAATTTCAAGTTATTAGCTTTTATAGTTTTCAAAACAAAAATAATTTTATTGTAAATGATTGAAAATGAGTCATTTTGAGTGGGTGGGGTTAGAAGGGCCGAACCGATTTGGCCCGTTCATGAGCTTCACCTTACCTTTTCATCAAAAATGATGTGTACACAGTTTTAACTTCCTACCTCAACGCGTTCTCAAGCTAGAGAGTGCACAGTCGACGCACGGACCCTGATCCGGTTTGAGGTTTTTGAATGATGTTATCATCACATCACATTTTTCTCCGAGCCTTATTTCTTAGCATTACAAATTGTATAGTAAACTTATAATAGTCTCAGATTTCATTTAGAGTATAATAATGTAGTGCTTTATTAATTTAAGAGGTTTTGTTTTGCAGTTTTGAGAAAATCTCTAGTTGGAGAATGTGAGTTTTGCTCTTAGACCCCTCATATATTATCTACTCAATTTTACAATTATTATTTTGTAATTCTATCTGTTCGCCATATTTATTGCCAATTTTCTTTGGTTATAATAATTAATAAATTTAATAAATAAACGTTTATGTATATACCTTCATATCCACATTACCAAAAATTAAGTAATATTTCTCTACCGTTCAGCGGCTAAGGTGTTAATATGATATTCAACTCTAGCTATTTCCATCATGCACTATAAAAATATATTTTTCTACATATTGTAAATTTGTGCACTAAATTTAAAGCCTCGTTACTTATCATTAAACTATATTTATTTATTAAATCCAGTTAACACCCATCAGCTAAATGATATGATGGTGCAAAAATTGAAAGTGTGAAAATCTCAAGTCCACTTATAAATCTTTGATAATTGGTTTAAGTATTTACGATGGTAGTTAAAAAAATTTAAAATAAAATATTTACATGCTAAATTATAGAAAACAAGGTCAAAACTTAACAGAACTGCGATTGCGAGTAAGCCCCAATCATGCGATACTCTAGATGGAATTGAAGTTTCAGTGACTTTAGAAGGGATAATTTTCCATATCAATAAGCTACTTATAAATATTATAAGTCTAGTAGGAGCAGCATTGTTTTGAAAATTATTTTAACGCGTATCACCAAACTGCAACTTTTTTACGGGAAGTTGCAGAAGGGGTGGGGGATTTTAAGAATTTTTACAGAAGTAGCTAAGATCGATATAGAAATAGAATGACCGTAATTTTCAGATAAGCAATCTGCTTTCATGAAAATCGACATATTATATAGTTGTGCAATTGTGCCGTTTTGTATGGGAGGTGATAGAACAAGAAGCGAGATCGAAACTATTTTCTCACATCTCATTAGAGTCATTATCCAAATTTGAGGTTCATAACTTATATAGGTACTGAAAAATTTGGTTAATTGTATTTCATGAAATGGTGCAGTTTGAATGGGAGGAGGTAAAAGGAGTAAGAGGATTTTAAATATTTGAATAAAATTAAATTATTAATCTGAAAAATCTTAAACTCAAAATGTCAAAAAAGCACAAGCTTTAGTATAATATTTCCCAAGAAAATCATTCAAGTTATGAAATTGTGTAATTTTGTATAGGAGATGGGAAGGAGTGGTCAGATCAATTTAATTTCTTCTCATATCACTTTATTTGCAACCAAAGTACCTCATACAAGATTTGAACTCCATAAATTTGATATATAATGTGGAATTGTGCAGTTTGTATGGGAGGTGGTAGAAGGAATCATGAGAATGGTAAGTTTAAAATCTCAGATCATTGGCATTCATATTTTCCAAGAAATAATAAAGTTTTGAAAAAGTTTTATTTTGTATAGAAGGTGGTAGAAGTGGTAAAGTGATTTGGGCCATTCGCAAACTTGACCTTGCTTTTATACTAAAGAACGTGTACAAAATTTGAGCTTTTTAGCTCTACGCGGTCTCAAGCAAGAGAGTGAAGTGACGGTCGGATGGACGGACGGACATCCGGTTTTGAAATTTTTGAGCGACAGCAAATATTTCTGTACCCTTGGGGACTTTTTGCGAGCATTATTTCTTAGCGTTACAATCTTTAGAGCAAATTTAAAATACTTTCAGATTCCACCTAAAGTATAAAAACTGTAGGCAACGAGCTTTATATAGCCGCTGTCCATATGACTTGCCCCTTGATGCAAATACTTGTGTTGGTATGATCTTTTGAATAACCAGCAGTGAATTATTAATAGGGAATTCCTAGCTAGTGAATTCAGAAACACTCTTAAATACATTAACTTTTCCGCGTTTCGACCAAAATGTATCCATTCCATCCACCATATAAAAGCTTAGAACGCCAATGTCTCAAATCAATTAACTACAAAATTATACAAAGCGCTAAAACTATTTTAAAAATAAAAACAACTTATTAAATTCTTGAATAAACGAACAATGATTTAAACTGTCAAATATCTTTCAAGGAAATTTGCAAAACAAACTCTATTCGACTTTTGTTCTATATGTGTCTATCAAGAACCTTTCTAGATATAACTATGCGAAAAAACTTAATCTTTTTAATTATATTATTTATATATTTTCTAATATTTTTAAAACTTCAATTAAATTCAGACAATAAGATATCATGATCAAAATACAGCCTTGATTTTTTTTTATATAACACATAACAAACTTTAATGACATCGACAATTCCAATCAACTTCATAAATTATTAAAATGTTATCAAAATCTTAATAAAGAAAATAACGACTTTGATTTTAATTAAATTTATAGAATGCAAAAAAAAATATTCTTATAAGTTTTGTTTACAAAAAAAAAAAAAAAAACAAGAAATTTATATTGCTATATTGCGCAAAGGTTAATCTAAACAAATTTATTGTAAATTATGCAAGCTGATGATACTTAAAATTGAATTTCGGTATTTCAATTCACTTGAATATTGAAAGATAAAATTGATAATAATTTCGATGCGGCAAAATTGGTTTCTCTGTATTCGTAGCACTTATGTAACAGACAATTTTTTTTATTCTCAATTTTGAATCGACGTCATATATGTCGATCCGAAATAGAAATCTAATAAACTAAAAATTTGTAAGCATTGACATAAAACTTACGGATTTTTAGAAGTTGTGCGCTATTTTAAATTTTTTTTAGATAAACAACCCGAAACAAACTTGCAGCCCGAAATCCCTTAAAAAATAATTCCTACGTAATCCCCAAATTTGGATCAGGAATCAACTTTTGAATCGATCATCCGTCCGTCTGTCGGTCCGTTCGCACTCTACCTTCAGAACGCGTTAGGTAGAAAAAATTTTGTACTCGTCGTTTTTGACGAAAAACTAAGGTGAAGTTTGTGAGCGGGCCAAATTGCTATGCCCCTTATACCCTCTTATAACGAAACGGCTCGTTTTATACATTTCTTGCGATCCAATTAGGATTCACGGCCTCTCGTTAATACCCCACAAGGTATTATGGCGTTTAAAAATAAGTGATAATTTATTTATTCGCACTTTGACTTAATTCGCACTTTAGCTTAATTCGCACTATATGGCACCACCGATATGGTTCTATCGCGTTCTTGCACCGGTTCGCGTTCTTCCACAGATGTCGCTGAATGACTGACTGCCGTCTGACAGCTTCGTGCTTTTATACCATTTTTCTCCAATTCTCGAAGCTTCCGTCAGGTGTCGTTGGGAGTGTGTCTAGACTATTCGGGAAAGTTCTAGATCTTTAATTGCCTACATTTTGGAGTATACTGTTCCGTCGGGTGTATGTCTAGACTATACTGGAAGGTTCTAGATCTTTGATTATGGCTTTTTGCATATTGGGGGACTGTTCTGGCATATTCGGGAAAGATCAATATTGCGTGGTTGCCAGATCTATAACAATATTGTGCGCTATTTTAATTTTTTTTTAGATAAACAACCCCAAATAAACTTGAAGCCCGAAATCCCTTAATAAATCATTCCTACGTAATCGCCAAATTTGGATCAGGAATCAACTTTTGAATCGATCATCCGTCTGTCTGTCGGTCCGTTCGCACTCTAGCTTCAGAACGCGTTAGGTAGAAAGTTAAAATTTTGTTCTCGTTGTTTTTGACGAAAAACTAAGGTGAAGTTTGTGAGCGGGCCAAATTGCTATGCCCCTTATACCCTCTTATAACGAAACGGCTCGTTTTATACATTTCTTGCGATCCAATTAGGATTCACGGCCTCTCGTTAATACCCCACAAGGTATTATGGCGTTTAAAAATAAGTGATAATTTATTTATTCGCACTTTGACTTAATTCGCACTTTAGCTTAATTCGCACTATATGGCACCACCGATATGGTTCTATCGCGTTCTTGCACCGGTTCGCGTTCTTCCACAGATGTCGCTGAATGACTGACTGCCGTCTAACAGCTTCGTGCTTTTATACCATTTTTCTCCAATTCTCGAAGCTTCCGTCAGGTGTCGTTGGGAGTGTGTCTAGACTATTCGGGAAAGTTCTAGATCTTTAATTGCCTACATTTTGGAGTATACTGTTCCGTCGGGTGTATGTCTAGACTATACTGGAAGGTTCTAGATCTTTGATTATGGCTTTTTGCATATTGGGGGACTGTTCTGGCATATTCGGGAAAGATCAATATTGCGTGGTTGCCAGATCTATAACAATATTGTGCGCTATTTTAATTTTTTTTTAGATAAACAACCCCAAATAAACTTGAAGCCCGAAATCCCTTAATAAATCATTCCTACGTAATCGCCAAATTTGGATCAGGAATCAACTTTTGAATCGATCATCCGTCTGTCTGTCGGTCCGTTCGGACTCTAGCTTCAGAACGCGTTAGGTAGAAAGTTAAAATTTTGTTCTCGTTGTTTTTGACGAAAAACTAAGGTGAAGTTTATGAACGGGCCAAATTGCTATACCCCTTATACCGTCTTATAGCCAAACGGCTCGTTTTATAAATTTCTTCTGATCCAATTAGCATTCACGGCGTCTTATTAATACCCCACAAGGTATTATGGCTACTAAGAACTCTCGTATGGAAATATGTTAAGTGGCGAGTTTTGTCAATTCTCATCAATTGCAAATAATTGGAAAGTGAAAAAAACGTGTAGAAGATATGAAAATATTGGAAAAGTGAGTAGGGCAAAAAGTTGCTATTTCTGAACGTCTACAAGTTTCGCTCAGGACGTTTTTTCATCCGATAGAAAATGCAGCGAATTCAGGTTAAATACATATATCCAAAATGTCATATAGCTCGTCAATTGTACGTCATATCGAAAAACCCTTGGAATCAATAAAATTTGTTTTCGCCCACTCTACAACTTTATCAACATTGTTTTTTTTTTTTAAAAAATAGTTTTTGTGATTTTCATGTAGATTATACATTGTGACTAAAAAGTATCGACAATTTATAAATAAAACGCTAAATATTTAATTAATTATCAATGGTTTGGTGTATGTTTTCACAGTACATTTCGAATTGAAAGAAAAAATTTTCGGATTCTACACTGTTACGCCTTATTATTCGTGACATTTCGGTCTCTGCTGAGACCTTTATCAAACTGTCGCAGTCTCTTAAATAAAATACTTTTACCGACAGTCCCTTAACACGTTTATTTTTCACATTTTTACACTACACTGAACCACTTAACTTATTAAGGACAGAAACAAAAATGACGCTCGGGTTCAGTATTACGTTTCAGAAAACGCATTTTTTCCAAGTAATGTCGTAACTAAACCTAATTTGGACTACATTTTAAACCGAAATTACCACATTTTAATCGCATTGTATCTTTTCAGTCCAATGTAGTACGAGGGCCGCTATTTAAGTTTTGAGCCTAATAATGAAACGACAGTAATTTCTTATTGGAAATGACTTTATTGTTTTTCAAAGTAGTCTCCATGATGATCGATACACTTTTGCATTCGCTTAAACCAATCTTCGTAACACTTTTTCCACTCCGATTGAGGTACCTCCAAAACATGGTTTTCGAATGCATCAACGGCTTCTTCAGGCCTCGAAAAACGTTGACCGCGCAATTTATTCTTGATATTCGGGAATAAAAAGAAGTCATTAGGTGACAAATCAGGGCTATACGGAGGATGACCCATCAATTCGACGTTTTGACCAGTCAAATAGGCGGTTGTTGCAGCCGATGTGTGAGAGCTCGCATTGTGATGATGAAGAATGATCCTTCGTTGCCGCTTCCTTTTCGTATTTCGTATTTCGCCAAACACTTTTGGCAAACAAATGGTTGTGTACCATTCAGAATTAACCGTTCTTCGTTCCTCTAACGGTACGGTTGCCACATGTCCAGTTATTCCGAAGAAACAGGCGATCATTTGCTTCGAAGTGCTCCGCGCACGAACAACTTTTGTCGGATTTGGCTCGTCGTGGAAGACCCTTACGGTGGATTGGCGTTTTGTTTCAGGCTCATATGCATAGATCCAAGATTCGTCACCTGTGTAGATGTTATAAACAGCTGTTGACGCACCGCGATTGTATTTTTTGATCATTTCCTTGCACCACTTCACACGAGCATCTTTTTGATCTTATGTCAATTTATGTGGGATCCAACATGAACAAATCTTCACAGCTAAATGTTTATGCAAAATCTTGTTGATGGTCGTCATACTGATGCCCACGGATGCCTCAATCTCCCGATAGGTCACATGACGATCTTCCAATATTAGTTCGCGAACAGCAGCAATGTTTTCTGGCACAACAGCTGATTTTGGACGACACGATTTTCGTCCCTGATCGAACTACGGCCACGATCAAATTCGTTGTACCAGCGTTTCACAGTGGCCACGGATGGGGCTTCATCACCAAAAGTCGAAGTGAGTTGATCAATGCACTCCCGTCGTGATAATCCACGTCGAAAATCGTAAAAAAAATCATCGCACGAAAATGTTCCCGAGATAATTCCATTTTTTCGCTGAGACAAAACTTTGAACAGACTGTAAACAACAGAAGTTATGCTCCAATGTCAAAACGCTTTGAAGTACGCTATGATTGAAAAGATCATACTTTTCATTTGAAACGTCAGATGGCGCCTATCAACACTGCGTATAGGTTAGGCTCAAAACTTAAATAGCGGCCCTCGTATAATCGTAATGTAATATGGTGAGACTAAGAACTAATATGGAATGATACTTTAAAAGATAAATACGTTCCTTATTCTTGTACTATTAAAATCTAAACTCAATATGTTGGATTTGATTTTTTCAGTTTAATTTAATAAAATGTAGTCCAAATATTCAAATAATATTCGTCTGTTTTTAATAGCTTCAGAACTAATTAATAATGTCATATATGTTACTTTTGAATATAACTTTTCAAGAAGTCTTGGTGTAGAAAATCACGTAATCCAGCGATAGGGTTAAAAAACCCACGATTACCAAAGCTTATTTCATAATCTGGGGAAATAAAAACTCGACTATCAGTGATTTCTACAAAAAAAAACAACTAATATTGCGGCAGAATTTTAACCGCGCTTAGAAGACACGTTGAAAGACAATAAAATTTCAGGTTTCGCCTGTAGAGCTCTCACTATGCTGGATTTCAAATATAATGATAATAAAAAAAAAATTGTCCTCACCTGTAGACCTCTTATGTCCCAATGACCCTGAAAAAATGGCCGCCAAAAATTTTATCCGCCATCTGGCTGGCGGTAAGTGGATAGCCCGAGCAACAACAATCTGTTCTCGATTCGATGACGCAAAAGCCTTGATTCATTCGTTTTTGTTCTTTCAGTTTAATGACAACTTTCAGTAGGTACGACTCGCAGTAAAAAAAATCATTGATTTAAAAATGAAGCCACTATCGATAGAAGTTATTCAATAGCTATATACTCAGTTATCAGTAGTCATATTAATTCTTCTGGCAAGTTATTCGATAGACCCCTTCGATAGTAACTTTCATTCATTCGAAAAGCTGTTCGATAGTCGCTATCAATAGTTATTTTAATTCATTCGAAAAGTTGTTCGATAGTCACTTTCATTCATTCGAAAAAGTTATTCGATGGTTTCTATCGGTTTTTATTTCCATTCATTCGAAAAAGTTATTCGATAGTCGCTATCGCAAGTCATTTTCATTCATTCGAAACATTGTTCGATAGTTACTATCAACAGTCATTTTCATTAATTCAAGAAAGTTATTCAATAGTTTCTATCGATATTCATTTTCACAAACCCCAATTACTTGATTATGAATTTTCTTTTAACACGTAGCTACAATAAGAAGCTCTGGAATACAACTAGGAAAACCAGGATAGAGACGTAAATGGCAGTTGATCAGTAACAGTTTGAATAGTTCACAGAGTAGTTTTGCAAAAGGAACTGTGGCCAAAAAGGTATTGGTCGGGGCAGTAAAAAAGTGACTACCAAATTATGGCGCATCAATACTCTGAAAAGTTTTTATCGAAGCAAAATAAATTCATTCCTACAATTAAACAGATAGTGCAGGTGAAAAAAGAGCTTCAAAACAGATCCGAGTACTTATAAAATCTCTTGAACTTTTTAATCCTTTTCGGCGACAAATTTAGGAGGCGAAATATACGATATTTGGTCACTGTTCTCAAATTTACTACAACAAACTACTTGATTGCTAGGACACGAAATAAATTGTTGAACATCTTAAATCTCTTAATCCTACTGTTAAACTTAGGACGTAGTTTTGCGTATTCTTTCTTAAATCTCAGGATAAGTAATAATGTTTACTATGCATAATACAATATACAACCTCTCCTTGCCTAACTAGCTCTACATATTATACTAAGAAAGTACATAAATTATGTGAAGTGCAATATTTTCTTCAAGAGCATTTAATTAAAAAATCATAAATACAATTATTTAGCACGTAACTGGTATTATCATCAATAGCTCCAATGAATAGATTGAATATTTCATTCGTTTATTTATATTTAACAATTTTCTTGCAACTAATTCTTTTAAATTATTTAAACAAACTGATTATATTCTAGTCCAATTTTATATTTAACTATTACCTCTTCAGGTTTAACATCTTCAGAATAATCCACTCTTGTAAAATTGCGTCATGCCAGCTTCGATAGAAAACTGTGCCAGATTTCATTGAAACATATCTCTCTTCGTAGGGAAATGCTCTCTTAAATATCTTCATCTTTTTACCATTCCCTACTAGTGTTACCGCTTATTGCATTAACTAGTACAAATGTTAACAAACAGTTTTGGCGGTGCTTGTTAAAGGAAAAGACTCATTCATTGTTGAACTTCCGAACAGAAGAAGTCTTTAGTTCTCTCTATCTTAACCGAAAAATTCGTGAAAACAGTTAAAGAAATTGTAATTAAATTCGAATTTGAAATTTATTAATATCAATAAATTGTTAAATACGAGTATAATAAAGCAAATTGAAAATATTTGGTGAAAAGTGAGTTTCCGGTGTAGTTAAAATACACAGTGCTTAGTAATTGTGCAAGGTTTGAATAAATAAATTAGTGCCGGAATTTATATCACTATCAAATTACAAGAATAGTCGTAAAATTGTGGTGCAAAAACAAAAATTTTTAAAAATTTTCCGAGCTTTTAATAAGTAATAACAAGGATTAATTAATTTAATTATAAGAATGGAGTTAACCAGTAAGAAATTTATGCTGAGTGGATTACTAATCCTGGGATTTGTCTGTACAGGTGAGTCAACCGTTTTTTTTTTGCTTTTTTAAATCTAAGAATAATGGTGAACCTTATTGATTCTTATTATACTCTAGATTGAATCTGAGAGTATTATAAGTTTGCTGTGAAGTTTGTAATGCCGTCAATAGTACAGAAACATTTGTTGTCGTTCAGAAATTTCAAAACCGGCTGTCTGTACTGTCCGTTCGCTCTCTAGCTTAAAATCGCGTTGAGCTAGACAACTAAAATTTTATAAACGTTATTTTTGGTTAAAAAATTAAGGTCAAGTTCGCGAACGAGTCAAAACGCTCCACCCCATCGCATACAAAATGATTTCACAACTTTATTATATGTTAATTTTTTTGGGAAATATAAATGCTAATGATCTGAAATAATTAATTTACCATATTTATGATAAATATATTAGTTTTTCAAAAACAAATTGAATTCTCCCCAATTTTTCCACCACCTCTCATATAAACTGCACAATGGGAAATGCAATGCAGCATTTTTTTCAGTATCTATAAAATTTATGGAGCTTAAATTTTGTGTGAAGTATTTGATAGCAATTATAGAAGAAATTAGATTGATCTCGCCAACCCTTCTATCACCACCCATACAAAATAACACAATTTTACAATTTTATAATATGTCGATTTTCTTGGAAAATATCACTACGCTAATTCTTTAAAATTGGGAAGTTAACATTTTTTCAGTGATATTATTTCATTTTAATAAAATATTTGAAATCCTTCCACTCCTTTTACCACCTCCCATATAAATTGCACCCTTTGGCGAAATACAATGATTCTCTCAATACATTTTCTATCAAAGTTGTGAAGCTTAAATTTAGTACATTCAACGCATTTTGGTAGTAACTGTAATGAGATGTGGAAAAATAAGTTTGATCCGGCCACTCCTTCAATTACCTCCCATACAAAACGGCACAATTGCACAACTTTATAATACGTCGATTTTCTTCCCTTTATGCTGGTTACTGATCTGAAATTTAAATCGTATTATTTCGATATCGATTTTAGCTACCTCTGTAGAAATCGTTGAAAACCCCCTTCTGCCACCTCGCAAACAAAAGTTACACTTTAGCGTTACAAGTTAAACAATTTTCAAGATCATTGCATATTATGAAAAATTTTAAGCTGTGTGGTTTTCAAGTGTTAACTAGTAACGAAATTATTGATATTGAATTTTTCTCGTATCTAGTTAATGTTGAAATATTAAAATTTGTGATATGATATGCACTCGTAAAGTAGGTATTTATCACAGGCTGGTAGTTAGTTTTTTTTTCAAGCTGGTGGTGCTAATTATGATAGAAGAAACCTGTGCTGAATTCTATATATAATATTTAGGATTTCAACGTAGATTTGTATAAATGACATTTTGTTTGTTTAGAATTAATTTTTTTTTCGATGTTTTTGTTTTAAGTGAAATTTCACCGGATTTCACACTGTTCTGATTAAATAATCGTGAAGTTTTGGAGAGACCTTTATCAAATTTGAGGAAACACTATTCTGATTTATTAACCGTGACGTTTTGGTCTCTGCTGAAACCTTTGACAAAATCAAGTGCAAGTGTCTAAGTGATTTTATCGAACTTGACAAAGGTTCACGATTAAGGAATTAGAACAATGTGAAATTGCGAAATTTCTTGCTTTAATTCAAAATGCACTGGCCTAATAATAACTAAACCCATGATTTTCTTCTTCTTCAATAGTGATACAGCTCCAATCGGACCTTGGCCTCCTTACTTTCAGGTTCCGTAACATTTATTTGTAATTATGAATGGGTTTTAACCTTTCCTACAACCCTGTATCTTTAATTTTTCATTTTGGCAGATAGAGTTGGCTCAGATTTACCCGCGCCGTTAGATTGATCACAATTTTTATGTCGAACGGGATTTGAACTCAAGACCTTTGATTATAGACAAAAACACTACCCACTAGGCTACATACAGGGTAACTTTATACGCCTAGTTTAACAAATTTGAAAATAATAAGAACGTGATTTGACCTTTTCGTGGTGAAGCAAGCAAAAAAAAATTGTTAATGTAACAATGTGTGTAATTTTTGCGAAAATTCCATATCTGGAGGAAGGGTCTGGCCCGCTAAAGCTACCGATGCAATTTTCTCCTTCCTGTACTGACGCAGGGTATTTCTGACACTCTACCGGAACTGATTTGTTCAGAAGCTTCATTATTTATGTGAGATCATAAGAAAAAACAAAAGCTTTTGGTTATGAATTAATGTTTATTGGGATCAGTTTCGATTATATAGTTATCGTTACGCGTCCGCACGCCACCGCGGTTGGATCAGAACTGCTTACTCCTATTCCTCTTCTCGCCGTCTCCTTTCTCATTCTCACACGGCCCTTCCTGATAGTCATCCGACTCGGATGAAGCGCCGGCCCAAGGCTTCATTTTATCTGCCGCTGAATATGTCTGTCCAGGCCCATCGAATTCGCTTTGCTTGCTGAGGCGATAACGATCCCGTGCTAATACTTCTTCAACGCGATACGGACCTAAGTATTTTGGCTTCACCTTTTGCCCGGTTCCAAATTGTGTCTTTAGTATGGCTACGAATGAACCAACGCTATACTGCTGAGCCCGTCTTCTTCGTAAATTATAACTCTTACGATTTTCACCTTGCATTTTGAATATCTCATCTCGAGCTCGGCAGCGAAGCTGCTGTCTCTTATCGTCAAAACCTTTCCTTAACTCATCCTCGATGATCCTTGCTAACATCACATCATCTGGAAATCTCATCTTTACGCCCGTTAATACCTCAAAAGGCGTTGTGCCGATGCTCCGATGAAACGTGCTGTTCAGGTATCTTTGTGCTTTATCCACGTGCTTAAACCACTCCTCTGGATTCTCAATCGACAGCTTCGTCAGAACTGGGATGATCACGCTGTTGACTCTCTCGCACTGTCCATTTCCTCGAGAAATACCCGTACATATTAGGTGCAATTCAATATTGTTGTCGGCACAATATTTTCGAAATACGTTGGATGAAAACGCCGCACCCCTGTCAGTCACGAATCTTCTGGCATATCCGAACACCGCAGATATCACCTCCAACTTCTTCAGCGTTTCTTCTGCTGACGTCGATTTCGTTGGAAAGATCCACGTAAACTTCGAGAAGGCGTCCACAACAGTCAACACATAATTGTAACACTTACGCGTCGACGGCAGTGGCCCCAAATGATCCAAGTGTAAGGTGTCCAACGGTTCATCACCCTTAGGAATTGGATGCAATATTCCTTCTTGTTTTCCCATCTTGCGATTGGTAACGATGCATTCAACACAATTTCCAATACACCGCTGAATTTTCTGCTCGACGTGAGGTATGAAGAACTCATCACAGATTAGTTCCTTCGTTTTCTTCACTCCAAAATGTCCTCGTACATGGAACCGATTGATCACCTCTGTCTGCATACTGTCTGGGACGACCACTTTTCTTTTACCATCCGTTTCAACGTATAATATGTCATCATGACATACATAATCTTCATGCGGGCCCGATTCTAAAGCTTGCTTCATAGCCTTCACGAACTCATCGCTGTTCTGGGCAGCTCGCACCTTACTCGTCACATTGCTCGCAGTCACTACCATTGTTGTTCTCGTTAAGGTATCTACATGTACCATTCTATCAGCCGGACGATGCTCTATCGTATACGTGAACTCCGACAAGACGATAGCCCAGCGCGCGATCCTTGCGTGAATCTCTTTCTTTTGCATGGTCAACTTCACAGCCGCGCAATCAGTTACGATCTTAAATTTGATGCCAAGCAAGTATACTCTGAATTTCTTCACTGCCTCCACTATGGCCAGAAACTCTAACTCGTATGAGTGATACTTCTTCTCTGCATCGTTCGTCGTACGGCTATAATAGTAGCATGGATGCATTTTATTATCCGTTGACTGCTTTTGAAGCAGAATTGCTGCCAAACAGTCTTTACTCGCATCCGTGTGGAGCTCAGTTTCCGCACTCGGATCAAATAAGCTGAGTACCGGACTACTGGACAACGCCTCTTTAATATCGTTGAACGATTTTATTTCCTCCTCTTTGAAATTAAACACAGCATTCTTTCTTAACATCATGCTCAACGGTCGTGTTCTTTTTGCGAACTCAGGCACGAACTTTCTGAAATAGCTGGCCAGACCATAGAATCTCTGCAATTGTGCGACCGTTGCTGGTTGAGGAAATTTCATTACCTTGTCAACTTTATGCGGCGACGGTTCAATCTTCCCTCCACTCACAACGTACCCCAAATACTCCACCTTCTTCTCGAGGAAAACACATTTTCTCCAATTGAACGTCAACGCGTTTTGTTCCGCCACATCCAATACTCTTCTCAGCCTGACCATTCCTTCATTCTCGTCTTCAGACGGAATGATCAAGTCATCGACGAATGCTAACACTATTCCATCTCTTATTAAGTCCTCGTAAATAAGACTGATGAACCGACCAAACGTTGTGCCACTTATACACAATCCAAACGGTGTTTTACGAAACTCATACTGACCCTTATGTGTTACAAAGGCAGTGTACTTTTGGCTTTTCTCTGCCACCGGAACGTGGAAATACGAATTTTTCAGATCAAGCGTAGTATAAACTCGCGCCGTCGCCAGTCGATCCAATTGATCCTCAATCAACGGCATGGGAAAGCGATCTCGGATTATATTACTGTTTAGACCCCGATAGTCTATGCATAGTCTGTATGTACCATCTTTCTTTCTTACAACCACGACTTGACTGGCGAACTCACTAGTAGACGGCCGAACTATGCCTTCACTTAACCAATTATCTATTTGGTCATCTACGATCTTTTTTTCCAACGGAGCTAGACGCCTTGGACGATTGTAAATCGGTGTCTCATCGGCTAGAACGATCACCGTTTCAATTCTTGCCGGCGGACCCTCTTTTGGCTTGTAATTGTCAATCAGTTCACCTATAATTTTTTTGAACTTTAAAGGTGCATTTATCTCGTCACAATCGCCCACACATTCAATATTCAGCAGCTGCTTTTCATCACAATTTATCCGATCATCGCGTGTAACTGATTTCTCATACTCCGTATTGTCATCACGCGTACCCGTTTTAACGTTTGCTTGACCATACGGTCGAATCACAACGCGATCTGGAGCAATCGTATAATCCACTGTTTTTAAAAATTGTCTACCGATTAACATCGCAGCACCCATTGCATTTTCCGACACGATATAAAACTCGATTTCAAACGGTACTTTGTCTATGTTTGTTTCTAAGATGACTTTTCCAAGAGCACGCCCGATTGCGCCACTGAATCCGCGAATTCTTATATCAGACGGAACCATCTTGGGACACACCTCTTTAATGTCATCCCATAAGTCACTCTTAATTAGATTCACGTCACTATATGTATCAATTACTGCTTTTATTTCTAATCCACCGACTGTAGCCATGGTAATAATTTCATCTCCCACGAGCCGCTCAATGAAATTCACACTAGGATCACTTTTATTATGTGTGGCACGGTTAGGACATTGTCGGGACATATGGCCATGGATTCCACACGAGAAACACTTTCGCCCTTTGGATTTCTCCGGACACTCATCAGCCCGATGACCCGTTCCTGCACAGCAGAAACATTTAATTTTTTCGACGGAAAACCGATTCTTTTGCTTTTCGATCGACCCGTTACTTTTCTTTATTGTATTTTTCATTTTTGTTTTCTGGAGCACTTTTTCGTACACTTGCAATTTTACTTTTAGCTCGGCTATTGTCTTCGCCTCATACAACGACATTTTGTTCACCGCGTCATCACTAACGCCATCACAAATGTATTCACACACGGTAGCTTCATCCATGCGTCCCGCCTTAGCTATGCGTTGCATATCATACACGTAGTCCGAAAAATTCTCGTCCGTTCTTTTCCGTCTTTCAACTAAGTTTTTATGCACCTCTAACACACTAAGCTTTTTTCCAAATTCTGCTACCAGCGCGCTCTTCAACTTTACCCAACTGTTTATCTCACTCTGTGCTAGGACAAACCTACGCGCCGTTCCCACTAGTAGTTTTTTCCCATATATTAGTTTCTGGTGATCATTCCACCCAACACTTATGCACATTGCTTCGAACTCTTCCGTCCATATGCAAATATCCTGTCCTACTTCCGCGCCAAATTTCTCGATACTATCTTCCACATCGCGAAACGTATATGTACAAGAGGGAACTCGATACATACGCGACTCATCTTCTGCACCGTACACCCCTGTGTTCGGCCCTGGCAGTGATGATCGCGACACATTATGAACGATTGTATTCTCGTTTGGTTCATTCTCGACGTCGCTAACTTTATTTTCACTTATAGGGTTTCGCTGGTCGAATTCCACAATACGCAATGCCAGTTCTTCTTTCGTGCCATTTTCAGTTATCCCGCGAATACTGCACTCCCGAACAAGGCCATTCTTTGTGTAAAAATCCGCCCATTCCCTTTGCTCCAACACCACGCGTGCCATTCTAGTTTTTTTTTTTTTTTTTTTTTTTTTTTTATATACTCGGTTTTACACACCCAGAAACCACCGGCTTATAAACAATCGCTGTTCGCGTAAACCGCCGTACACACACTATCACGACGATGGACGCCACTCTACCGATTCGAATTTCACGTTTTCTCGATTTATAATCATATAACGAAGGCTGATCCCGGTTGAGCCCCCATGTGAGATCATAAGAAAAAACAAAAGCTTTTGGTTATGAATTAATGTTTATTGGGATCAGTTTCGATTATATAGTTATCGTTACGCGTCCGCACGCCACCGCGGTTGGATCAGAACTGCTTACTCCTATTCCTCTTCTCGCCGTCTCCTTTCTCATTCTCACATTTATGCTGCGTTAGTACTGCTTCGTTATATAAAGTTGGTACTGAAATTTTTTGTAGATAATTTCGCATTCGGTCTGAATGTATAATTACCAAATACTGAATAAGTACCTGTTCAATATCGATCCAGTACCGATACAGTACTTCATAGGTGGCTAACCTTTCTATCAATTGTCGAATAAGTACCTGTTCAGTATTGACCTAACCTCTCTAAAATATGTATCCTGATTCTTCAATAGCACTAAAACTCAAATCAAGCCTTGCTTTCCTAACCGTCAGATTCCTTAAAATTGATCTCTTATTGTAAAAGGGTTATTAGCCTTTCGCACAACCCTCTACCACCATCGCAATCAGATTACACACAAAACTTGCCTGATGACAAATGCAGTACTCGAAATATATTTTTGTTTCCTTTACTGTTTACTTACTTAACTGTAACTGAACATGCATACGAGTACCCATTCAAACTTTTATCTTACCATGCAGTGAAATTTAGATGGCCATTCCCATCCCGAACATCCCGACTTTGAAACGCATTGCCTGCTAGCATATAGTATTTCCAAACGGGTATCACCTCTATTCTTCCAAGAATAATGTTCACCGTCATTTCCATCTCTCTGCATTTTGTATTAAGTTAGCACCTAATTATAATCTACTCCCTTCACCGACTTAACTGCCCAATGCATTTAAGGGTAATATAAACCTCTTAATTAACACCTGGTGCCTTCAAAAAAATATTGTAAGAGATCTTGATGCCATTGTAAAACTCTTTGTTTTTGTATTTCAAATTTTAATTGGACCAAATATGTTGAACAGCTAGGGTATAGCCTAGTGGGTAGCGTGTTGGTCTACAATGCGAAGGTCGTGAGCTCAAATCTCGGTCGACGCATAATTCCAGCACACTGCCTGCTTGTGTACACCTTGGTCATCTCAATCTACAAAAATGAAAAATTCGAAGAGGGTTGTGCGAAGGTCTAACAACTCTTCCACAGTAAATAATGAAAAATGTTTAGGAACCTGAAGGTCAGGAGGCCAAGGCCCGATTTGGGCTGTAGTGGCATTGAACTTTTTATTTAAGAACGATTTTCATTCGTTTAAGTAATAAAAACAAAAATTGAAAGAAAACATAACAGGACTACGATTGCGCGTAAAGCCCAATCATACGATGCGATACTCTAGATAAAATCGAAATTTTTGTGATCATAAAAAAATTTTGTATGGGAAGTGGTAGAAGGGGTGACAGCATTCAACTACTTTTTTCACATCATGAAAAAAAAAACGTTTTGTGGATAATTTAAGCTTCACAAATTGAATAGGTACTGCGAAAACTAGTGTACTAGATTTAGTGAAATAATGCAGTTTGTATGGTAGGTGGTAGAAGAAGTGGGTGGTTCTTATTGATTTTTTTTCAGTAATGACTACCAACATTAGGCAATTGAAATCTCTCAAATTTTAGACCACTAACATTCATACTTTCCAAGAAAATTGATTTTTTGTAAAGTTGTGAAAATGCGTCACATTGTATGGGAGGAGGTAGAAGGAGTGAAGCGAATCAGTTAATTTTTTTCAATCTTAATAATAATGCTAATTTATTTAGTACAAAATTTAAACTTCATAAATGGTATACATAAGTGCTGAGAAAATTGGTGTTTCACGAAAAATGGCACTTTGTATGGAAGGTGGTGGAAGAAGAGTGAGGAGGGGGGGGAGTCGACTCAAATAATTTTATTACCATGGATCATATTTATGATAAACATAATATATTCTCAATTCCAAATCAATAGCTCGTATAGTTATCAAAAAAATTTGATTATTGTAAATTTTTGAAAAAGCTATTTTGTATGGGAGAGGGTAGAAGGAGTTGAGTCATTTAGCTCGTTCACGAACCTGACCTTACTTTTTCGTCAAAATTTACGTTTATAAAATTTGAACTTTCTAGCTGCACGCGTTCTCAAGCTAGAGAGTGCACGGACGGACGTGATAATATTAACTTCTGTGTCATACATTTTTTTCTCCGAGCCTTATTTAATTATGCTCTCAGATTTCATCTAGAGTATAAAAGTAATTAAGGTATTGAACAATTCCCTCTATTATATCTCTGTTTTATCTGTATTATTTTCTGTTTGAGTGCATGCGAACACAGGTTTGTTTCGTGATCACATATTAATGTAATCTACATGAATCCTTTATAACAAGAGAAAAAGCATCTTAATACTTTATGAATAAAATGTTTTAAGGCTTTGAAAGCAAAGCTCATCAATTAAAGTTGGAGTATAACCGAAAATTTCCATATGCTTTATTTAAGAGAAAAAAAAAAAATAGTACGAAAAATAAAAATAAATTAACCATTCCATTTTCGACTACTTCACCGGTAAACCTGTAATCGACTTATCGAACTCAAACTAAAATAATTGATAACAATTCATTTTGTAATTAAAAATAGTAAATCAGGCGCTTGGACGGGTTCTGTAAAAACCATAACATAATCCATGATGAGATTGCATTTAATCATTGTCTAATTAAGTTCAGCTCTAGAACGGAAATAGTTATAACCGAGTATTGTAAAGTATCATCCATATAGTCGCACTGGAGTACCGAATAATAATGTCAAGTTTCGTTACTATTCGGTACCAGTAACTATTCGTTACTTTAAGGAAACTAATCGTTACATTTTGTTTGTTATTAGATATTCGTTTATTTGAAATGACAGTCATATCATGTTGCAGGGATGTGTAAGGCAAATTTGAAAATCATAAATTCAATTACAAGATATCGCCTCGAATCCCCATGCAGTAACTATATGCAACAAGAAATCGATTGTGAATCGCTGTTGTTTTCGTTGGCCTAGTACGTGTATCAAAACAATGCTGCCAAATACGATTTTTTTATTCTCTTCTAAGTAGAAAATCCCTTTAAACACTAACGTAAATAAAATGGCAATGTGAAGGAAATATCTTTTATTAAATTGAAATTTTCTTCAACAAAAATCCCTCAAATTGATAACAAAAATTTCCTTTATCAACCCCAATCATTAAAAAAATCTGTAATCTGGTATCATTGATCTTACAAACCTAACACTAGTAACAACTGCCTGCCCGGCCGCTCGAGCCGAGCGCCACAATTCCCTCTACTTTCTCTACAATGGCAGTACAGGCCAAATCGGATCTTGGCCTCCTGACATTCAGGTGTCTTAATATTTTTCATTACTTATTGTGGAAGGGTTGTTAGCCCTTCGCACAACCCTCTATCTACGAATTTTTCATTTTCGTAGATTGAGGTGACCAAGGTATATCCAAGCAGGCAATGTGCTGAAATTATATATTGCGTCGACCGGGATTTGAACTCACGACCTTCGCATTACAAGACCAACACGTTACCCACTAGGCTACATCCTAGCTGCACAATTCCACTCGATGACATTCTTGGTGTTGAAAGAAACGAAACGAAAAAAACATTATTTTCTCAGTAAACATCATTTTCTCTTTTTCGTTCTTTCTTTGGGATGACGTTACGGCGTCATCAAACGTTTTGACAGTTCAGTTACTTTTTTGGGAGCTCATTTCGTTACTTAAGTAAAGGTATAAATCTGCGTCAATACTCATTACTTCGGATTTCGGTCAGTTAATAGTACTCGTGTAACGAATGGTTACTTTTTTCACATCTCTACTACCGAAGAAGTCTTTTATGATTATTGAAACTATTCCGATTGAATACTAATTAGCAAGTATGCAATATCTCTTGAGTTTCGAATTATTCTTGATCGAGTATTGAAACCATTCTACACAAGTATTCAGAAGCGGTATCAATATGGTACCGCCTGAGTACTTAAAAAGAAGTTCGAATACAGCAGATAATTACATATTCCAAATTTTGGTAAATTTGTCCCAAATAATAAACAAATCTGACCGAAATCTCTCGAAAAAATGCAATGTTCCAAAAAATAGAATAGAATAGATCACGCACTAAGTAAGTACTGATACCACCAATCGTCGTGTTACTTGGTTTATGTCTTACAAATAATATAATTCTGTTGAATAAGCAGCTATTAATTTTAAAATTAGCAAATTGTACGATTTATGTGAGGACAATTTTGATGCGGTTTTGGACAAATAAAATTGTATATTGTTTTTATTTTTGAAAAACCTTTTGTGTCTGATGTGATTAAAATAAACAGTTACAGTTATATGATATTGCATTATCATATCAAGATTATAGCTATAATTTTGGTTAGATTTTCAAATAATTTTCTTGAAATTTCACAACTGTGAACATACAATTATGTAATCCTAAGCAAACGATTTTTAATGTGTTAGGGGGACTAGAGGTTGTTTTTATAAAATTTGTGCAATTTGTATGTAAGTTGGCTATTTATTATTAAAAGAATAATAACTATTGTTTTAAGTTTTCAAGAAAATTAGGCAATTTTGAAATTTTTATGGGAAGGATGTGGTAAAACAGAAAAGTTATACATACAGTTAGTTTCGCTTGATGTAAACTTTTGATATCATGTATCGTTGACTTGGAAGATAGTTAATAAGAATTCATCTATTCATCGTGCTCATCTGTTAACACACTGGAGTTAGTTTGCTTAGAAGCTTTGTTAAAAAACGTTTTTTTTTCAAATTTTTTGTGTATTTAAACATAGACACATATGTATATAGATAGTTGGCTGAATTTACTAAATACAGGGGAATAGATTAAGATACCGCCAAATTCTTTAAGTTTCAAGACTATAACTATTACTACTCTAGTTATTTCTATAACTATTACTACTCTAGTTATTTTAATTACTTTTTAAATAATAGGGTATCTAATCCTAGTTTCAAAATAAAATATTTTAGCTTCAATTATTTTTTTTATAAATTAATTAAATATAAAATTTTACCTAAAAAATTTAATTATTTTTATTTTTAAATTAATTTAACTAAGTATATTTCGTTATGACTTTTCTTGATACGTTAGTTGCGACGTTGAAACAACCATCTGGTAAACAACCAATGAATGATTCTTTTATACTACAAGACATCAGCTCTGCAATTTCTAAGCAACAATTGCTTCAAGATAAACTCATTGATAACATTTCTAATAGCGTTCCGTTTGCTTCCGGATAGTTGACCATTAATTAAAAGCTTGAAAAGAAAATGTTGGTATTGTTTCGAGAATTTCCATATTTCCATTAAATCACATGGCGCGTACAAACAGTGTCATTATAATGGGATGGTCAACACTTAATGTTGAACAAGTCATTTGTAATGACTGGTTGGATTCGGCAAAACTATTCTAAAAGATATAAGCGAACAACCAACATGGAACAACTGTCTCTGACAGATCATTAAGCACACCTTTTGAATACCGCCAACATTTGCTGTTCCACGGTTCGATGAGCATTTGCCGCTATAGAACGAACGAAACTTTTTATCCCCTTAAATCTTAATAATGAATAACTAATTTACGTTTTTACATTTGCGTTAAAATTAAAACGGTATAACGTGAAAATGAAATATGTGCCATGCTATCCTTTAAAAGGGTTAAAATTTGGGATATTTATGAGAACTTAACTTAGAGAACTCGTAATTTTCGGTTTTTTAACGGAGTCCAGGCCATCGAGCTGTGACAATTACGAGAGAAATAAATCAAAGTAATTGGACGTTGAACCCGGCGAAGGCGCTATAAAACCATTCGGCTAAAACTTAACTAAAGTGATTTAAGTTGAGTGCAAGCTATGAATTTTAATTATATTTTAAGTTTACGGTAGCGTAACTTATAGTGGCTTTGTGTGTGACAGACATACACGTTTTGGCGTTATGACTTTCTTTAACACTGCAGTTGGAAATGTTCCGAAATTCAGCTCTTAATTGAGTTCCCTCGAGTGAGGATGACGCTATATGTACTCCTGGCTGATGGATGTTCGAGAACGTGTCCTGTATCCATGCAAATTGCAAATTAAGCAATGTCAAACAAAGCTGCATTTGTCAGTCAGCTACCGTAATTAAGATTGAAACGTTCTTCGTATATGGAGTGTACGTTTATAACTGAATAGAACAAAATAGATTTGTAAGGATGAACTTTTCGGTTGCTTTCGAAATATAGATTTATCATTGTGTAGGATGAAAGCGACTGGGAAATATAACTGAAATTTGTAAGCTAATGTAGGAGGGGACCGGGAAAGGAAGAATTGAAGAATTCTTCACGCCTTGGGGCGGAAACCACGAGGATAAAAGTTTATTTCCGATGAAGAACGAAGGTTCTAGTTCCCCAAAGCCATTGTGTGTTAATTGCTGATCAGAAGGGCATCCCACCAATAATAATAAATGCTAGATGTTTGTGAAATAGAAACAGAAAATGGAAGAGATGAAGTTGATTAAGCAAGAATCAGGTGAATAGAAACTTTGTTCAGCGTTCCGTTAATAACTTAGTTACTTCTAACTGGTCCGCAAATACACATATCGGGAGTACAAATTGAAACCCGCCGTTTCCCAATAGATGGCGCCAACATTAGATGCTGATCAACAATGGCGGATCAGAAACGTCACATGGTAAACTTAGGCATCTGTCAACAACTCATCATCACCAGATTTGTGACGTTTTATCGGCGTCATATACTTTTTTGTGCGCGAATATGTCGAAGTTTGACCCAAATAAGCCTCATTTGCGGCAAATTTTGCTTTGTGCCTTCAATTAAAAAAATCTGCGTCTGAGGTGTATCGAATGATTGTTCAAACTTATGGTGAAGGTACTATTGTTGAATGAACGTGTCGCGGTGATTTTGACGTCGAGGACCGGCATGGCAGTGTAAAAGAGAAAATTTTTGTGGTGTGTTATCAGCTGTTGAAACCGAGTGAAACCATCACGGGAGAACATTATCGACTACAATTGATGCGTTTAAGCCAAGTATAGCAGGAGAGACACGACAAAGTGATTTTGCTGCACGAAAACTCTCGGCCACATGTTTCTTAGATTATGAAAACCTACCTGGAAACACTGAAATGGGGCGTCCTACCCCACCCGCCGTATTTTTCAGACATAGTCCATTCTGAATACCACCTACTTCGATCGATGGCGCATGGCTTGGATGAGCAGTGCTTCCATTCTTACGACGAAGTCAAAAATTGGGTCGATTCGTGGATTGGCTCAAAAGGAGAACAGTTTTTTTGACGCGGAATCCGTATGCTGCGAGAAAGATGGGAAAAAAGTTGTAGCTAGCGATGGGCATTTCTTTGAATAATAAATATTTAATTATTTTCGCATATTTATTGCGCTCGAATTTTGAAAAAAAAACGGCGGTTTTAATTTGTATTCCCAATAGTTCGAGGCAGTAGCGCGATCAAAGCCAGAATCCCAAACAGTAGGACTGGAATATTAGATAAATATTTACACATTTCAGAATCACAGTTTGGTGTTCCTGGAAAGTTGCGAATGTTTAGCCATTTCCCAAGAAAGTGAGCAAAGCGAACCCTCGAATTACCGTCCGATAATCATTATTTCAGTGCTCTCGAAAGTAATGGAAACTGCGCTCAATATAACCAGGATAACCAGCTAATCCATGATCGTCAGTATAGGTTCCGTTCTGGAAGGTCGACGGGAAATCTTTTGGTCTACTTGATAGATCGTTGGAACTCATGCATATGTAAACACGACGAAGGTCAAGTTCTTTCACTTTACATTGCAGAAGCTTTTGATAGAGTTTAGCATGAATGTCTCATAGTTAAGTTTAGAGCCATTGTTCTTAATGCTACTCTTGTTCAATGGACTGAGAATTTTCTTTCTGAACGCACTATACGAGTAGTATTGGATGGCGTTATTTCTTCCTCTTTCCCAATAGATTCCGGCGTCCCTCAACGCCCTGTTTTATCTCCAACTCTTTTCCTAGTTTTTATCAACGACCTTTTGTCGTCTATTCTCAATCCAACCCATAGTTTTGTGGATTACAGTACTTTAGATAACACCTATGAAATTAACTCTGCTGCGGAATAAACAAGCATTCTATTGTTTCCAATCGCATGGAGTTATTCCATTCGCTAATCACGGATCTTAACTTAATCTTGGAATGGGGTAAAAAAAATACACTAGAGTTCAAAGCCTCCAAAACGCAGGCTTGGCATCTATCCCTAAAACGTGTTATCTCACAATGTGACCATTGGTGACGCACAACTTTGCATCTCGGATAACTTCACCCTTCTACGCGTTAAAATTAATGACCATCTGAATTGGGCCCAGCACATCTTTCATGTTGCCTTTGCGCTATTAAGCGTTTAGGTGCGTCTTCTTCGAAAGTGCAAAAAGTATTTCACGCCGAATGACCTAGCAACCTTAGACTACGTTTCGAGTACAACTCGCATGTTTGGGCTGGGGCACCCAAAACACACCTCGCGTTGCTCGATCGTGTTCAAAAACATGCATTCGGCTGATTGGCGACGAGACCATCACGTCTCCAATAGATTCTCTTGAGCATCGCAGAAATGTCAGAGTACTCAGCATTTACTATCACTACTTCCAGTGAGAAACTAAATGCCAATTCCTCCACTATATACTTTTCCAAGCGATACTCGCCAAGCTGAACGTACACATGAGTGAACCATGAAATTTGGCAGAAAATGGGGATTACAGTCCAAGATGATCTACTGGTGCTACAGAACAATCATCCTCCCACATGGATCAACGATACAGTGGACTAAAATTTTACAACAAAAAATACAGCTTACGCTACAAAAAATCCAAAGGCTAGCTGGTCTTGATATCACTGGAGCAATGGAAACCTGTCCTACGGCGGCAGTAAAAATGTTCCTAAACATGCCTCCTATACATCTCCAAATAAAAGAGGAATCTTTCTTTACGCATACAGAGGGAAAACAAATACAATGAAAACCAAAAGGATACTCCAACCTTACAGTTCGGTTGAACAAGAGCATAGAATCTACTGGAATACACTTCCAGGTTTATCAATCTCAAAAAAATAAATCCTACCACAAAAATAAACTGCCAACAAGTCGGGCGAAACTTTATTATTTTTGGGACAAAATGCGCATGCGTAGAAAGTCAATATGCAGGTTAGAGTGGTTAGGGAAGACTAAGTAAAAGGAGCTTCTTGAGCAGGGCAGTTCTCAATTTAACACTTTCTGGAAACGCTCCATATTTCATTCCTTTATTTATACAAGTTTGAGTTTTCATGAAGGGAGGGGGGAGGGTGATAGTAAGGGTGGGTGGATGGAAATAGTTTTTTAAGTGATTGCTTGAACCAAATCCAATATTCTTTGTATAGAATGTCAGTTTCATAGACGAAGTTGCATAGAATTTTCATTGGATTCGGTGTATTTTAAATTCACGAAACCAAACATTTGTATGGGAGGGGGTAGAGGAGGTAGAGGAATCGTAAAATTTGTGATGCAGTTTTATTTCGTTTCTTTTGTAAGGTGCTTCTACAAAATTTCAAGTTTGTAGCTTTTAATTTGTTAGTTAATAGTTGATTTAATGAAATTGGTCGAAATCATACTTTTGTGTGGGAGGGGGTAGAAGGGCAAGTGCGATCTCAAAACTTTTAACGTAATTTTATTTCAACTATTTTTGTAAGTTCTTGTGCAAAATTTCAAATTGATAGCATG
Source organism: Chorisops tibialis (assembly GCA_963669355.1). Lineage (NCBI taxonomy): Eukaryota > Metazoa > Arthropoda > Insecta > Diptera > Stratiomyidae > Chorisops > Chorisops tibialis. The sequence continues at coordinate 58,817,747 of OY770263.1, forward strand.
TAATAGTTATGTGATAATTGATTTCTTAAAAATGGTCGAAAAAATAATTTTGTATGGGAGGGGGTAGAAGTTTTAAAGATATTCAACCAGTTAATATTTCAAAGTCTTAAAGATTTTTTTCAAATGCATTTCGCAAATTTTCAAGTTTCTACCTAAAAATTTCATTCAAAAATTGTCAGTTTATGTGTTTTTTTCATTGCACATGAAACACTTTGTGCACGTTAGACCTCCACTTCGGTGCATAACAATTTTGGAACAAATTATTATTTTTTTTCTGTGTACATTAAATAGATATGTTGACGTGCAAAATTTAAACTTTGTATCTTTTACGAGAGCCATAAAAAAATCACTCAAAATTTTCAACATTTTCGGATCCCCTTACACCCCCAGCTTAAATTTGTTACCAAAATTAAAGACTATATAGCTCTACAATCTGACAAATTTTTGATTTGATATCTGTATTTAATTTTGAGTTTTGGTGATTTGTAGTTTTGGAAAGTGCGCCATTTTTGAAATGCCCCCCATTCCCCCCCACTACTATTATGTCCACATGTTGTTTTTTCATATTATGCTAATAAAGCTTAGTACACGTTTCAAGTTTCAATTACATAGCTTAAGAGATAGTCGAGATATTAATTTTTAAGTGTTTTTCTTTGCAGCCCCCCTGACCCTTCCCCTTACAATAATTAGCTTCTATCTAAACTGATTCTAGCACATCCGTATGCCATCTTAATGTTCTCAAAATATCATTTTTTATGGGAAGTACTTTCGAAGATATAATCATTTGAAAAAAAAATTCGGCCGACAATTGGTTCTTAGCCCCCCCTTTTCGCACCCCAATGGATAAAAAAATTAAATTATTTTTAAAAGTTGTCCTACAAACTCCTCTATATGCGTGTTGATTTTTAGTTTCCTAGCTGTAACCATGGTTGAGATATTTGAATTCGTATTTTTCGGTTTAAGCGCTCCCCCTGCCTCCCACTGAACTCGTACACCCCCCAAAATGGATATCCGCCTGAGATCCGCAACTACCTATAATCCCTCCAAAAATGAACTTTCTATCTTGAAGGGTTTGGGAGTTAATGTGCGCTGGGCGTACACGTCGGCGTACTGCGGACGGCGTACAGACAGACGGATTTTTATACTCTAGATGAAATCTGAGAGTATATTGTGTTTGCCTTACCGTTTGTAACGCTAAGAAATAACGCTCGCACAGAGCCGCCAAGGGTACAGAAATATTTGTTGTCGCTCAAAAACATCGATTCCGATTGACCGTCTGTCCGTCTGTCTGTCTGTCCGTCTGTCCGTCTGTCCGTCTGTGCGTCTGTCTACAGCATAACTCTCGAAAGCTCTGAGCTATAGTGCTAAAAATTTTTGTGTGTCATTTTTAGCAAAAAAGTAACTTTAAGTTCGTGAATGGGCTACATCCCCCCACTCCTTCTACCCCCTCCCATACAAATTTCATAAAATTTCAAAATATTAAGAAATTGATTTTTCTTTGAAACTATTTAAGGGATCGACTTGAAATTTAGGTGGAAGTATTATGATATAGATGTCATTATTATTACGGAATATTAGCCCGATCCCCTTACTCCTTCTACCCCCTCCCATACAAATGGACAATTTTGAAAAATACATATTTTCGATTTTCATTGAAACTAGTAAAGGTGAAAAGACGAAATTTTGTCAGTATTAATTTTTCTATAATTGCAATTTATTTTGAAAACAATTATTAACTTGACTTTACTCCTTCTACACCCTCCTATACAAATTTCACGAAATTTTGGAATTTAAATTAAATTATTTTTCTTCGAAACTGTTAAAGCTATCAACTTGATATTTTGTAAAGAGTATACAAATATTAGTACTGCGAAAAAAATTTGTCTTGATCCGTACACTCCTTCTACCCCCTCCCATACAAATGCATAATTTTTATAAAATGCATTTTATCGATTTCCATTCAAACTAGAAAAAGTACAAACTTCAAATTTTGCCAGAATTTGTTTCTTAATAATTAAATTAAGTGTTAGAAAAAATTATCAGGTCCACTTCACTCCTTCTACCACCTCCCATACAAACATCTGTATTATAAATTCAAGAAAAGCATTTCTCCTTTATATGAGAGCTATCGACTTTGAAATTGAATCAAAGCATGGTGATAAGGATGATGATAAGCAGTTTCAAAATCATCTTAAACGCTCCACTTCCTCTGCCACCTCCCATACAAATGCCCCAATTTCAGGAAAACTATGACCAATTTCTTTAAAAATAATGAAAACTAAAACCTTTAAATTCAGCAAAAACATTGTGCATGCCATGTTCGGTGTCATATGCGAAAAATACAATCCTCCCCCTCTACTTCTACCACCTCCCATGCAAAAGTCTATATTCACTATTCGAAAGAATTTGAGATGACATATTTTCCGGTATATTAAAGTCTTTTCCATCTCATCTAGAGTATCATATGATTGGGCTTTAAGCCCAATCATAATTCTGTTATGTTTTTTTTTTGCATTTTTAGGCTAATTTAGTCATGAAAAGCGAAAAAAAAAATTTTCAGGGTAGCAAAGTTTTTTTTTTTCTTGTGTCGATCACAATACTTTATTATTAGAATAATAAAGTAAAAAACAAAGTGGAGGATATTCTAAAATTAAGCAAGAGTGATATTAGTACTCTAATCGGCCTAATGACGGGGCACAGTGGAGTAAACCACCACTTCAAAAATATGTGTTTAGCTGAAACTGACATCTGCCGCCTCTGTCTCGAAGACTCAGAAACGACAGAACACATCCTACGTCACTGTGAAGCGGTAGCAAGGAAAATACATAATCTTCTAGGAAAAGGTTTCCTTACTACCGAGAAACTGCATATAGAGACTGGAGTAGTACCGAAAATCCGCAAGACAATACACAACCGGGAAAAATATCTAAATGATGCTCATACATAAGTGTTGTTTAGCATTCTAAGCGAGGTACCCAGCTGTACTTGGTTAGGAAAAAGATTTTCTTAAATTTTCTGAAAATCCAATATTTCATCGCCAAGAGTAACAATTGACGGGTTCAGGGATCTGTTTCCTGAATGTTTCAACAAATGATGCGGACTTGTTGATAATGTCGCAGAAACACCGTCAATATTTTCAAAAAACCCTTTGATGTCAGCGCATAATTATGCAGTAAAAATATTAATGCAGTCAGACGACGACAGTTGCATACTTGTTTTATTTCTTTTTTTTTTTTACGGAACGACCTGTGTTATAGGCAATTTCGGCATTTACGTGCAATGCACAAACACAGTCATGGAGGGAAGGAATGGGATTAGGAAGGTAGGGGAAGAGGAATGAGAACGACCGTAACGAGTGGAGAAGCTGATACATAATTTTCAGTTGTACTGGCTGCTACTGACAAATATTTGCAGATGATCTGGGGGACTGAATGATAGAAAGTGAACAGAATCCATCTACTGAGTATCTAGGCCTTCTTGAAGTGGAACTGTTTCACTTTTACACCGTTTGCCCATTTTATTTCGAATAATTTTTCATCGCCAGTAGCAACTTAAAAATTCGTGCTTAAAAAAATCCCGTCTGGAGTGGGAATCGAACCCACGACCTATTGACTGAAAAGCAAGCACGCCACGGAAGCGATTTTACAGTGGCGGATTTGGCTTATAATTTTCGATCTTATTATAGGAAAATCTTAACGAATGACTAGATTTGCCTAAAAAAGCAAAAAAAAACATAACAGGGCTACGATTGCGCGTAAAGCGCAATCTTACGGTACTCTAGATGAAATAGAATTTTTTGTGATCCCAAGAAATTTTGTATGAGGAGTGTTAGAAGGGATGATAGCATTGAACTATTTTCTTCCCCATCATGCTAAAGTAGCTATAAAAATGTTTTATACAAAATGCTTACACCAAAAATTGAATAGGAGCTGAGAAAATTAGTGTGTTAGATTTAGTGAAAATGTGCAGTTTGTATGGGAGGTGGTAGAAAGAGTGGGGGGATTTTAGTGATTTTTTCAGAAATAACTAAGAATATCATAAAATTGACATTTCTTAAATTTGAGACTGGTAGCATTCATACTTTTCAAGAAAATCGATTTTTTGTGAAGTTGTGAAACTGCGTCATATTGTATGGGAGGGGGTAGAAGCAGTAAAGCTAATCAAAATTTTTTTTTCTGATCTTAGTAATAATGCTAAATAAGGATTTATTACGAAATATGAGCTCGATAAATGTTATATGTTCTGAGAAAATCGGCTTAGAGCATTTCATGAAAAAGTGCAGTTTGTATGGGAGGGGTTGGAAGGAGAGGGAGGACGCAAATAATTTTTACACAGTATATTGAAATTATTATAAAAGTAATATATCCCGAAATTTAGACTAAAAACTTTTATACTTTTCGAGCAAATCTATTTATAGTCGAATTGCTAAATTGTGTCATTTTGTATGGGAGGGGGTAGAAGGGGTGAAGCTAATCGTCTAATTTTTTTTAGCCTTACTAACAATTTTAAATAAATATTTAGTGCACAATTTCAGCTCGCTAAATTTTATACGCACTGAGTAAATTGGCTTAGAGTAATTCATGATAAGTACTGTTTGTATGGGAGGTGGTAAAAGGAGGGGGCGGACACTCATAATTTTTATACGGTAGATTGATATTATCATAAAAGTAATATGTTCCAAATTTCAGGCCAATAGCTTTTATACTTTTCGAGCAGATCCGTTTATTGTCAAATTGCGCATTTGTGTCATTTTGTATGGGAGGGGGTAGAAGGGGTGGAGCGATTTGGCCCATTGACGAACTTGACCTTACTTTTTTGTCAAAAACGACGTGTACGAAATTTGAGCTTTCTAGCTCAACGCGTTCTCAACCTAGATAGCGAACGGACGGACGGACATCCGGTTTTGAGATTTTTGAGTGATAATATTAACTTCTGTATCATTCATTTTTTTCTCCGAGCCTTATTTCTTGGCGTTACAAACTTTAGAGCAATCTTATAATACTCTCAGATTTCATCTAGAGTATAAAAATAGTTTATGATTTAAAAAAAAAAAAAAACAATTTTGTAACTAAAATTACCAAAAGTTTTATTTTTAAAAACAAAAGAACTTTTAATCGTAAATTCTCAAGAAGGTGCACTTAATGATCAACTGATCGCGTCTCATGCGATCCGATCTAACTATTTAATTACAAAATTACAAATCTAATTATACTGTCGACTTTATGACTGATGGAGGCCGTTCAACTTGATTACTTTCTTTCTGTTCGGCGATCAAGACCAATAAAAAAAATCAAAAAGCATTGCGATCGCGATCATTACGTGAATAAACATTTCGCTTAACGTTAGATCAAGATCGCCATAGGAGGGAGTGCTGCACAGCTGAAATTCTTATACGAAAGTCGTAATTAAGAATTGAAATCAGTCGTTAGTTAATCTCCGAATAATCAATCATTTTCGTATTGAATTAGGGTTTGGCCTTCAAAATGCAACAAGGGAAGCAATTAAATCGGTTTTCAGCCGGCCGGGTCGATATTGGGCGTCAGCCGTGACCCGAACCTATGCATCTGCGCGATCGCACTGTTGCATGATCGTCAAGTTCACCGAAACTCTCCTCAAAGGCGCACTATCGACGCTGAAAATAGGATGAGGTAAACGTGTGATGAGATGAGTGCATAGCATACATGAGCGATTAAGTGCATGTTGCATGTGTTAGGACAACAGCAAAATAAGCGATATTCCATCATGTCTAAGATCGCGTGGCGTCCAAGACGGCGGCGGCGTCGTCTATCCACCCAAATCTTATGGCTTTATTTTTAGACGTGGAGGGTTTTTGCCTTTTTTTGAAAATTCCCGATTTCAACATTACGTCAACCGAGCGGGCGACATAACAAAGTAAAGTTGGGTGAATTGTTGCTTTCCAGGAATTCTGTGCCCGATTCGAGGCGGTCGAATAGTGCATTTTGGGAAGTTCACATCACGTCGGTACGAGTTGCATTTCTCCGCCCCGTGCAACATCGGAGCAACTTCCAGGGCGACCGACCATCATGACAACCAATTAATGCGATCCCGTTTGTCAATTAAATTGATACCGGCTTGACACACGGAACATGAGGGCTGCACTCTTTGATAGGCGCTGGCTCTTTTAATTGGGACAAACTATTTTTATTGCCCTATCTCTCAAAATTCTATCCGAATCGGGTAGATTCTAATTTTAAAAGCATCGACAATGTCGACATGCATCATTCGAGTCTGTAAACAGCTGAAATGGTTGATATTTAATCAAATGTGTAGTAAAAACGGACATTTTTTGTTTATGCCTGGAGCGATTTTTTTATGGGTCTGCGCTCAGCGAGTTCTTTCTTTTATTTCCAAATAAATGGAAAATTTAAATGATTTTTCGAAAATTTATGAAATATATGGCTAGGAGCTAAGAGTATGTTTGGATTACTGTACGTGTCTACAGGAGTGAAATAGAGCGTTTGAAGTTGATAAATCTTTCAAACTGGAGCGGCTATAAAACAGACGAATGGGCATTTGAAAGGAGAGATTTAGTCCAGGATTAATAGCGTCGAGTTGAAAGAAAAATGCAGTTTGTGTTACGTTGAGTATTGAAATCAAAAAAATGTAGATAATGTTCAGATATGTTGTACGAATGGCTATGGCTTGCACATTTGAATTTAGTAATGTAAATTCGCTAAAGAACATTAGGCGAATTCCCAAACAATTTACTTAGAAAATACTTTAATAAGCTGCGTCATTTCATGGTATTTGTTCCTAACCACGTCCTTTATTGGAAAACTCAATTGATCATGAAGCCATTGCCGTTAGTTTTGAATTTTATATTTTTCAAGAGAATTGTTGTATCATCGTAAACTCTAAGTTCTATAATTTTGCTAAAGTCAATCATGTCACTATAAATAATTATCTATCGGCAGTTGGTTGAGATTCGCTTTTTGCTGACTTAAATTTACATGATTCCTATTTAGTTTACTGTTTTACTTTATGAAGTATTTGAAAAAGATATCCCGGTCACAATAAAGGAAGCTCTAGGCCACCATGATTTAATTCAAGACTCAGTAATCTAAAAAATCGAAAGCTGCACGCATTCAGGCTGCGGATCGCGAGCAACAGCCTTTGCAGAGGTTGGGAGGAAGACGAAGAATCTATCGAACATTATCTTTGTCACTGTCCGTCTCAGAACTAGACGACCTCAGAAGCGCCAAATATTCGCAAATCGAACCAAGTGACTAGAACAAGAGGAGTGACTTTCATCTTATAATTAATCGGGGTGTACAATGGGCCAACTAGATGGCCCCAGTGCATTGTGGTTCTACGAAACCAACCTCCTACAATCTAAACCTAATCTAAAATATAACAGAATTATGATTGGGCGTAAAGCCCAATCATATGATACTCTAGATGAAACAGGAAAGAGTTTATTGTACCGTAAAATATGTCATCTCAAATGCTTTCGAATAGTGATTAGTCACTTTTGTATGGGAGGTGGTAAAATTCAGAGAGGGGAGGTTTGTAATTTTTGTATATAACACCGAACGTAATATACTTAATGTTTCATGCTACATTTAAAGTTTATAGCTCTCATAATTTTCGAGAATATTGAACAATTTTTGGCTGAATTTATGGCATTTGTATGGGAGGTGGCAGAGAAAGTGGAAGGTTCTGAATGATTTTAAATCTGCTTATCAACATCCTAATTACATTACTTTGTTACAATTTTGAAATCGATATCTCTCATATGTTTTATGAAGGAGAAATACTTTTCTTGAATTTTCAATATAAAAATTTGTATGTGAGGTGGTGGAAGGAGTGACGTGAAGTTTATATATTTTTTTTATCATTTATTGCAATTATTAAGGCACAAATTCTGACAAAATTTTAAGATTACACTTTTTCTAGTTTCAATGAAAACAGATTAAAGGCATTTACCAAAATTATGCATTTGTATGGGAGGGGGTAGAAGGGGTATTCGAATCAAAACGAAATTTTTCAACATTAATGATATATGTATATAAGAGTATACTTTTCACAAAATTTAAAGTTGATAGCTTTGACGGTTTTGAAGAAAAATAATTTAATTGAAATTCCGAAATTTCGTGAAATCTGTATGGGAGGGGGTAGAAAGAGTGAGACGAAGTTGATAGTTTTTCCAAAATTAGTTGTAATTGTAATAAAATGAATTATGGCAAAAATTAGTTCTTAGCTTTGCTAGTTGCATTTAAAACTAAATAATTGCATTTTTGAAAATTGTACATTTGTATGGGAGGTGGTAGAAGGAGTAAGTGTATTATTAAAACAACTATTGAGTTATTAAGCATTTATTGTATAATTAATTTAGCTCTTTTTAGAGAGTTGCCTGTATGGCCAGGCAACGTAGAAAATCCCGCGTTGGTCTCATTCGACCTTCTTTATATGTAAATAAATTGCTGTCGCTGCAAAGCGGAGCTTTATGATCGTCATAGTACTTGATCATGTTACTTTCTGGCTTTATGATCGTTACTCTAGAGTTGATCATATTACATGCCGTATTTTTTATACACTACTAGGCATAATTAATGCCACACTAAATTAACAATATAATATTGTATCTTAATATTACTACAATTGTATCTTAATATTACTACATAAGGGGATCAGATCAAAATTTTATGGAGTTAATGAAATTTATATCATTATACTATGAACTAATTTTCAAGTCAAGGTTTCGAAGAAAAATCAATTTCATTAAATTTCGAAATTTCATGAAATTTGTATGGGAGGGGGTAGAAGGAGTGACCCGTTCACGACACTAAAAGTGATACATGACAAATTTCAGTACGTAGGTCAACGCATTCGAAAGTTATGTTGTAAACAGACGGACAGACAGACAGACAAATGGTCACTCGGAATCGAGGTTTTTGAGCGACATCAAATATTTCTGTACCCTTGGCGACTCTGTGCGAGCATTATTTCTCAGCGTTACAAACAGCAAGACAAACAAAATATACTCTGAGATTTCATCTAAAGTATAAAAATCGCAAAAATAAAGCATTTAAAGAGTAGAGAAGAACCAATAATACCCATGATCGGTTAAAATATCCTTATAGTAGAAAAGAATTTATCTACCTGAAGTTTTTTTTTATATAGGTCATTCATTGCATCGGTAGAATCGCACATCATTCTGGTCGTTTCTTAATTCCAAGAGGAACTAGCCTAACTTTCCTAAGATTAACTAATGGGTGTATAAACAAGACGTGAAGTATCTCTTTTTTGAATAAAACGAACAATTATTTGGATGCCTCTGAAATTTTTATTGTATTATACAGTAGACACTTGGGGATTATGAATGGAATACAATTTCTGTCAAATGGCCACCTGCTGCCTACATCCTTTTCTTGAAATAGTTCATCACTTTACGCATGAATGGGGCTCTATTTCGGCGATGGTGGCTTCAATGTTCGCTTTAAGAGTTGAAATTGTTTGTGGATGGTTAGCGTAGATCTTACTCTTAACATAATTCCAAAGGAAGAAGTCTTATGGTGTTAAATCGCAAGATCTTGGTGACCAATTGGTGTCTGCAATACGCGAAATTTCGCGACCAGGATACAATAACTTGATTGTTTCGGAATTTGTATGGCACGTAGCATCATCATGTTGAAAGTAGAGGTCATCTGTGTCCACGTACTCCACCTTCGGCCATAAAAAATTTTTTATCATGCGTCTGTAGCGCACTCCATTGACTGTGATGATGATTGTCATCATTTTCGAAAAAGCACGGCCCTATTACGCCTCCGGCCCACAATCCGCACCAAGTTGTGTGTACGTTGGCTTCTCCTGAATCACTCGCGGGTTTTCGGATTCCCACATGTGACAATTTTGCTTATTATAACCGCCAATGTAAAATGAGCTTCGTTAGAAAATACGATTTTTTTGCAAAAATCACCATCACCATTCATGTTTTTCATGAACCAATCAGAGAACGTACGGCGCTGCTGGTGGTCCGGTGGCTGCAGTTCTGAGTCAATTGGGCCTTGTACGCATGTAGAGCCAAATCTTTCTTCAATATTCGCTGCAGTGTGGATGTGAAGAGGTCGAATTCTTGAGCACGAATTGAGGTGTGTGTGGGTCGTTTTCAGCCCTTTTCTTCACTGCGGCGATATTTTCGGTCGAACGTCCGGGGCGAAATCGTTTCGTTACCTTTACATCTTGCACTGAGTCATTCTCATGGAATTTTTTAATTAGGGTGCACACACACGATTACGAACAAAATTTTCTCAAATTTCGCGTATCGTAACTACGATTGAACGCGAATTTTCGTAACAAAATTCAACGATTTCTATGTTTTCTTTCACTGTGAAGCGTTTCATGATAAATTAACCGTGTTTATAGATGACAAATGTCAAAATTTGCATTTTGCATTTTTAGGCTAATTTAGTCATGAAACGCGAAAACCAAAATTTCAGGACAGCAATTTTTTTTCTGTGTCGATCGCAATACTTTAGTATTAGAATAATAAAGTAAAATTTTATTGAAAAGTATGAATGTTCGTAGTTATTACTGAAAAATTCAATAAGAGCTCACCCCCCATGCAAACTGCACAATTTTAATAAATCCAATACACTAATTTTCTCAGTACCTATTCAAATTTTGAAGTTTGAATTTTTTATGAAATAATCTTATTGCTACTCTAGCATGATGTGAAAAAGTTTGTTGAATGCTGTCACCTCTTCTAACAATCCTCATACAAAAATTTTTAAGATCACAACAATTTCTATTTAATTTATAGTATCGTATAATTGGGCTTTACGCGCTATCTTAGTCCTGTTATGATTTTTACTTCGCATAGTTATGGCGAATCAAATATATTTTTAGGATAGTCCAGTTGCCTATTCATATCTCTTAAATTCTCATAAACTATTAGCATAATTCTTCTTCAGTATAGTTTTGACCCAAATTTAAATTCCAATACAAATGTCTTCATTTTGAAAAAATTCAACTCTCGGGAAATTAACATGTGGCTGAAATTTATGTACATATAAGTTTGAATGTGTATTTATGTATCCCTGGAGATACATGACTTTCTTTAAAGTGTTCTTTTTTTAGTAGAAAACATGATAATTTGTTCGTAAAAAGGAATAACCACCTGAAAATGTTAATTCGTAGATATTTTGAAGCGAAACTGAATTATGAGGACTTTTAAATTTCTCTTGAGAATAAAATTTCGTTCGTAATTAAAATGGCTTAACACATAAATATTACAATAACGATAATTTCGAAATTAATGTTCCAGACTTTAGTTTCAAAAATGATGAATTTTAGGTGATAACTATTATTTTGAATGTTTTTTTTTTTTTTTTTTCAAATTTTGGCAATGTGACAAGAACGACATTCTTTCTTCTTCTTCTTAAAGTTTCGAGTTTTTAGATGATTCTGAAACTGCATCAATATCTTTATCACCATTGAAGAAATGGCGCTACAGCTCAAATCGGACCTTGGCCTCCTGACCTTCAGGATCCTTAACTTTTTCTTTATTTATTGCGGAAGGGTTGTTAGTCCTTCGCAGAACCTTCTATCTACGAATTTTTTGATTTTCGTAGATTGAGGTGACCAAGATATACCCAAGCAAGCAGTGTGCTGGGATTATGTGCCGACCGGGATTTGAACTCACGGCCTTCGCATTGCAGACCAACACGCTACCCACTAGGCTACACCCTAGCTAAGTTCTCATCACCATGCTTTGTTTCAATTTCAAAGTCTGTGATATGTTCGAGAGATAGATGCTTTTTTTGAATTTATAGCATAGATGTTTGTATAGGAGGGTTAAAAGGAGTGAAGCGAAGCTGATATTTTTATTAGCATTTATTGCAATTATTAAGGGACAAATTGTGGCAAAATTTTAAGTTTGTGTTTGTTCTAGTTTTAATGGAAATAGATATAATACATTTACCAAAATTATGCATTTGTATGGGAGGGTAAAGGAGTATACGAATTAAAAATTTTCGTCGTCAATGATATTTTTATTATTATACTTTCCATCAATCTTCAAGCAGATGGTTTTACCAGTTTTAAAGAAAAATAATTTAATTGAAACTTAAAAATTTCGTCCGGTCAAGTTGATAATTTTTATCAAAACTGTTTCCAATTTTAATAAAATTAATTCCGGGAAAAATTTAGAATGAGGTAGAAGGAGTTAGGGAATCGGTTCAATATTTTGTCATGTCATTATACTTTGATCCAAACTTAAAGTTGATAGCTTGAATAATTTAGAAGATAAATCAATTTCCTAAAATTTCTAAATTACATCAAATTTGTTTTGGGAGTGTGAAAAAGGAGTGGGCCCGCTTACGAACTAAAAATTTCTTTTTTGCTGAAAATGACACACAATAAATTTCAGCACGATAGTTCAAAGCGTTTGAGAGCTATGTTGTAGACAGACAGACAGACAGGCGAACAGATGGACAGACAGAGGACCATTCGGAATCGAGGTTTTTGAGCCATAACAAATACTTCTGTACCCTTGGCGACTCTGTGCGACCATTATTTTTTAGCCTTAGAAACGGATAGGCAAACACATTATACTCTCAGATTTCATCTAGACTATAAAAAGTTGTCGACTGTTCTACTAAAATTTAAACCGAATTGTTTCCCCTTAAAGCACGACAAATATAGGCCAGAAAATTTTTTTCTACCTGATCATTTTTCGGCTAGTACCAAAATTTCAATACTGGCAAAAGTTTGATTGAAGGAATACGAGAGCTTGTGAATGAGGAAGGTGGAAGCATTTGCCTTAACGCATCCCCCCTTGCTATAAAAGTTGAATTTACGCTTGGCGGGCGCAAGAATTTTACCTCGAACTAAATTTTTCGAATCGCATCTCGACGATTTTTCTCTATGCAAGGCTTTGGACTTTCATCCAAACAGTTTTCTTTAGATTGAGCGTAAGAAAGCTGTTCTGTGTACGTAAATATTTTGTACAGTACTGACCGAAAATAATGCGCATTTCCTTTTAGATTTCTGTTCAGTACTTCTAGACTCAATAGAAAGCAAAACGTAAGGGAAGCAATGCTTTTCTTGCATTGCCACGTCACTGATTTGTATGGGAGGGTGTAGAACGAGTAGGGAGTTTTGATAGATTTTGAAATTGCTTATAAACATTCATATCACCATGCACCAAATTGACCTTACTTTTTTGTCAAAAACGACGTGTACAAAATTTGAATTTTCTAGTTCAACACAAATCTTTGGTTTCATGAGGCATGTTCCATGGAAATTGTATAAAACTTTGTCTATGAAACAACCAATCTATTCAGAGCATTTTGAACGTGATTCAAGCAATCATTTCAAAAACTACTAACATTCACTCTGACATCTCTCCTATCTCCCCCCGTCTTATTTTAAATCCAATCTTGCATAAATAAACGAATAAAATATTGATTCTATTGCTATTGATCAAAATCGCAGTTAAGTGCTTAATAACTGACAACAGCCCTGACCTAGAGCCCACATTGAATTCCCATGCATCCTCAACTTGCCCCAAGAATAATAAAGATGCGCCCGACTTGTTGCCAGATATTTGTGTTTTGTAGTGAATTTAAGTCATAAAATTGCAATAAATTTTTGCGTTGTTCGGCGATATATGATCCCTTTCGGATACAAAATGCCTCAACACTCAGTGTATTTCAACCATCAAATTCCTGTTAAGACCCTCTATAGGGTCATAGGACAGAAATAGCTCTCTTCCACAAGCCGCGATCCTGAGCATCAGCCTTTAGCTATTGCCCGGACTTGTTTATTCCTCTGGCCTCCTGCTCAACTGCTCGCTTCCACGTACTACATGGTCGACCAACTCGACGTCTTCCTTGAGGATTATAATCCAGAGCCTGTTTGGCGATGTATTGCTCTGGTTTCCTCGAAGTGTGGCCGATCTATTGCCTTTTCCGCCTTTGAATCTCAATGCTAATTTTAGTGTGTTCAGTTGTATTCCAAAGTTCGTCGTTGGGTATCACACGTGGCCAGAATATTCCTTAAATGCGTCGGAGTCATTGGTTCACGAAAGTTTCCAGTTTCTTGGTACGTCGAACGGTCACTTTTCACGTATTACCACGCGGATTTGATACATGCGTCAAAAACTCGTAGCTACGTGCGAAGGGAATTAACCTCATCTCCTCTATGTAAGATGCGACAACTTGCATCTTCGTAGGATTCTTCAATCATAGGTATGATCTTATCTGGAATACCTCTCCTGCCCAAAGCATTTTATATGTAATCTCGCTTAACGCTGTCGGAAGCCTTCTCCAAGTACACATGAGATGTAAAAGCGGACCCAGTGTATTTACTGTATTCTAATTCCGATCCGGTGTAACCTAAAAGCATAAAAAAAAAAAAAATCACAGCTTACCAAACATAATAACATTATTTTTTAAGAAACAAATCTAATTACTACTCATCGTTTCCATCGTAATTGGTTTGTGGCATAACTAAAAAAAAATTGTGCTATTAATCTAAAAATTCCACTAGTTTTCAGTAACTAAAGCAAATATTATTATTTATACTTTTTAAAGAAGATAACAAATTAAGCTCATCTTTATTTTTATAGAGTGAAGTCACAGCTACTTTAAATTTTAAACTTTGCTAGCGAAAATATCGATAACTATCAGTTTTAGTTGAAATAAAATCATAAGTCCATCGAATTTATGTTTTCTTGCGCCATCAAAACGGAGCCAAGAGAATCAAAATAAAATATTGTATAATTTTGCAGCCATTTTCATAAATTTCTGGTAAAACTTAACCTGTTGGTTCATAGATAACTTACAACGATAATTCTCATATTTTTCAAGATGCCTTGCATACCAAATGACTTCTAGTTAGTATCTATAGAGAAAATGCAAAAGTTTTCTGACGATTGCGAAATGACTTAAAAATTCCATTCAGTTTTACTAGATTGCACCATCCCAGCATTTTCATAGTATTCCTATTTTCCTATTGGTAAACAGAAAACAGAAAAGTTCAAAAGTCAAACAATCGTCTAATCAAGAAAAGCTGGCAAAGTTGACCCACTTTTATTTCTGTTTTCCATCTCTAAGAAGCTGACTGGACGCATCTTTGGAATACGTTGTGTATAATTATACGACGAATAGAGATGCATCATGCATAATGGCTTGAATAAGAATCTGCACTATAAGAAGTTTCTTGGGAAAGACTCCAGAATACACGCCACGACGTCTTACAAGAGACCAACATCTTATTTCTAGTGTGGATCGAAGAAGATCGTCTATTTCTGGCTCGGACTCTGCAAACGACTCTGTTTACGCTGCAGTAACCAGATTACAAAAATATTGCTCCGACAGCGAGAAAATTTGCATCTTTTACTAGAAAATCCGATCGAATTTATTGACTCTTAGTCTTTTGAGATCGGTGTGCGTTTTCGATTTCCGCTTCAGAAAACGTCGTCAAGGTAAGATCTGGCCAAGGGTCGCTTACCTTGAGAAGAAGACTGCGAGACAAAAGTCAATGTGACGATCGGTGAACGGAAACAATGCAAGAAGCAATGCTAAAGTGTAAACTAGAAACATATTGAAGATCTTCCTACCGCCGTCTGGAAGCACCCGCGATTTTGCATTTATGAAGATCAGCCATGAACATCATTGCGGCTTCGGTTCAAGTTGAAGATTAATGCATGCACGGATCGTGACTAGTGCTGCGCTCCAGTGCATAACATGGGAACTGCATTTCAGAAGTGTGGGCCAAATCGAATGGAACCGCGTGTGCATTATTACCGTGGCGAGGTTAAGTTTAAGCCGAAAAGTAGACAATATTGATGGAAATGACCGATAGATGTTTGATTCGAGGGTGGACAGGACATGGTACCTGATGCGATAACAAACGGACAGATGGTAACATTTGCAGTGGTGCCATTATCGGTAGGTTCGCTGATGGTTTTCTATTGATGCAGTTGCTGCATTTTGGGGTTGCGGTAAGGGTCACGTAGTGCTGATTGTTCCCAACTAATAGAGTTGTTGGTCAGATTGAACAGATGGCGAATTCAGTAACTATAGGGGCTTGTTTGGTCACCAAGATAACAATTCGAAGGGACGTAATGCTAGTTTATTGATTTACAGTAGATCTTCATATGATAGCGAAATCGTGAAACAGACATTGCGACAACATATGAAATCCTTAAATCAGAAAACGTGTTTGTAAGTTTAAATGTTTGGATGTTGAAATGTTATGAATGAATCATGATAATGCCGTTTATAATAATAATTTCTATTGAACATGCAAAACTGTTAATATTACTTCTACAATGGCGCTACAGCCCATATCGGACCTTGGCCTCCTGATATTCAGGTTCCTTGACATTTTTCATTACTTATTGTGGAAGTGTTGTTAGCTCTTCGCACAACCCTCTTTCTACAATTTTTTTCATTTTCTTAGATTGAGGTGACCAAGATATATCCAAGCAGGCAATGTGCCGGAATTATATATTGCGCCGACCGGGATTTGAACTCACGACCTTCGCATTACAAGACCAACACACTACCTACTTGATTATTCTAATAATAGAGTATTGTGATCGACATAGGAAAAAAAATTTGCTAACTTTGAAATTTTGTTTTTTCGCGTTCTTAGCCTAAAAATGCAAAAAAAAAAAATCCGTTCCGCCGTCCTCTGTACATATGAACTCATATCTCCGAGACCGTTAAAGATATAGTGTTCTTTTTGGGTGGATTATTGACTGGGCTAGTGAGCTCCATTATCTAAATTTTGGAGAGTGTCAAGTGGTAGAGGGAGGCAGGGGAGGGAAACAATCAAAAACTACACTTGCTAATGTATCCACTACGAATGCAGATAGGAGGGCAAAAATTAGCATAGGTATAGGGAGGATTGTGGGACAAACTCTAAAAATAATTTAATTTTTTTAACCATAGGCGTCCGAAAAAAAGGGGGGGTGTGCTAAGAATAAATTATCGGCCGCATTTTTTTTTGGGAACTACTTGATCCAAGAAATTCTTATTTTAAGACCAGTTAGGTGGCGTACAGTTCAACTGTAATCTACTAAAAGGGAGGCCAATAAATGTAAGGGGAAGGACAGTGGGGTGCAAGGATTTACTCTTAAAAATTAATATTTCTATTTAACTACGTCTTAAGCTATGTAATTGAAACTTAAAACATATATTAAGCTATGTATACTAACGAAATACAAGAAAAATGTGAAGTGGGAGGAGAGCTTTTCAAAAATATCTGAAAATACAATTGTTGTTGTTGCTATATGGTCTATAATTTTTGTAGAAAATTTAAGAGGGGGGAGGGGGATGAAAACGATCGAGGTGGTGAACATTTTCACTAATTTTTAGAGGGCTCTGGTAAAAGATACAAATTTAAAATTTTGCACGTGCATACATCCATTTGATATACATAAAGAAAAAATATTAATTTGAACCAAAATTGTTATCCACCAAAGTGGGCCCTAACCTGCACTAGGTGTTTCATATGTATTGACAAAAACTCAAAATTCTTGAGTGAAATTTTAATCTACAAACTTGAAAATTTGTAAAATTCATTTAAAAAAAATGCCTAAAAGTTTAAGATATTAACACGTCGAATAGCTTCAAAAATTCTACCCCCTCCCGTACAAAAGTATTTTTTCGACCATTTACAATAAATCAATTATCACCAAACCAATAAAAGTTATCAACTTGAGGTTTTGTGCAAACACTTCTACAAATATTTGCCCCTCCACCACCACCCACCCAAAAGTATAATTTCGACCAATTTCAATAAATCAACTGCTAACCAACAAATTAAAAGCTAAGAACTTGAAATTTTGTATGAACAGCTTTCAAAAGAAACATAACACAAAATTTTGCTATTCCCTAACCTCTTCTATCCCCTCTCATATATATTTATGGTCTTAAAAATATAAAATGCACCGAGAATTTCATAGAATTTACTTTGTCTAAGAAACTAACATTCTATACAGCAAATTTTGAGCACGATTTAAATAATTGACAACAGCCCTGCACTAGAACCCCCATTCACATAGTGTTCCCTATCCACGTTAACCTGCACATTGACTTCCAGCGTATCCTCAACTTGTCCCAAGAATAATAAAGTTGCGCCCGACTTGTTGGCAGATTTTCTTTAGCTCTAAGACAAATTTCGCAACATCGGAAATTTAATTCATAATTTCCAAATTTCTCACCTTGAATAAATTCTTTATTGTTTGTTGTAACCGAAATGCAAATTTTTCAAATTCTTATGCAGCTGATCGTTCCTTTATCTTTTGTAGAGCATGTTGAGTTTTTTGCACCTTTCCTAGTGTTTTTTTTTACCTGACTACTTAATGCTAGGTATAAATTTGATGCCTACGTGGAAAGGTGATCACTCCAGGTATGATGCAGTGAGGAAAAATGGATCGAAGATGCATTTCAAAGATATTGTTGTTTTTTTCTTTCAAGATAGAAGGGAGTCTGTATTTTTTTTTTTGTTAGATCCATTTACAAGTAAACGAAACCTTGAATGTCCTTTTTAAGAAATTCTTTTCCTGTCTATTGTTTGCTGACGCCTTGTTTTTTGTTAGACTTCTTGTTTAGAGAGTATTAAAGCCTTTGTGTTGGCAGAATATTTTTGGGAAGTAGTGACGAGTTTAATGGAAAAAAAAACGAAAATTGTTTTGCGATAAAAAAAATATTTAGATTTATTTTCGCCAATGTTCATATATAATGAGTGTTTGTTGCTATCTATACTATAACGAACACTGTATGGACTTGAATTCCAAAAGTCCAAATTATTTCATTTTGATCCTTTTGAGTGTGATAATAACCTTACGGGAGATAGATAGAATTGAAGATACATATTTGTCTATAATGTTGCATTCTTTTACAACATGAAAAATGGTTCTGTTTTCAAATGAAGCCAATTTTCTTAGTTATCAAAATTTTGTTGTATTGAATACTTTTTAAACACTTTGGACTTCTTCAAATACCTGGAGAATTTAATTAATCGTTCAATCAGTATTCATGTGCCTTTAAAAAAACATTAAGCATATGAAGTATCCTGTTTGCGTTTCATCGCAAACTTTGATTGCATTAACACCCAAAAATAAAGCGCTCCAGACAAATTACAGCTTTGCTTATTTTCGAAAAGTGACTAAACGTCTGATGAAATTAAACTATAATCGGTATGTACGGTAAATGTTAAAAAGGACTACAATTTCACAGGAATTGAATTTAGATGACATAAAAACTACTAATATACTAAAACTAATTTGCAATTTTAAAGGATACGCCTATGCAATCTTGTTACTTGATAATCTTTACAGCAAACCAGCTTAACAATTGAAGTTCCACATATTGATCCGCAATGTGTGTATAATATACTTAAATCGTTTAAACAAGAATCCTGGTCCTGATGGGATACCAAATATCATATTTCAAAACTACGCGGACGTTTTATGCCAGCCTATCTATTTTAATCGATAAATCCTTGTCAGAAAAAGATTTTTCTAATAACCTCAAAATTTTATATTAAATTGCGCAAGGGGTCGTTGGATTTGAACTAAAAATATAACTACAGTTTTAACAAGTTCATTTTAATTTAACTAAAAAACTTTATTTAGTTATTTTTTCACTTTTTACTTGAGACTTTTCCGCTCACACATTATCGCTTGCCAAACTTAAGCCTTTCGCTTTCTAAACATAGACTGACTCGTTGACTGCTCCAAATAAGACACACTCTTCATCAAAAATGCCCGCCTTTTTGTTTTCCTTTTCGGTCGAATCATTCCCCTTTTTGTACGACTTTTCCTTTTCGGCCGAGCGCTGCTCCTTCTCGGCCAAGTGCAGTTAGCTGCTTCTATAAAGCATTGCCTCGTCGTTCGAGTCTTTTCCCTATCGGCTGAGTTTATACGTTTGGGTGTTGTTGGTTTCTTGGTAAAGAACTTGCAGGTGTTCAGAATCATTTCTTTCTTGTCCGAATTATTCCCTTGTCGTATGATCGCCGTCGGTCGCTTCTCTATATCGCCCGTATTGGATGGTTGAAGGTCTTCAGACCTTAAACATTCGACCATCACGCGTTTTAGAGTGCATGTGTTCTTTTATTACTGTTTGTTGAGATATCGAACAATACGATCGGAGTCTAGGCTGCTAAGCTAGGATGTAGTCTAGTAGGTAGCGTGTTTGGTTTGCAATGCGAAGGTCGTGAGTTCAAATCCCGGTCGACGCATAAATTCCAGCACACCACCTGCTTGAATATACCTTGGTTATCTCAATCTACGAAAATGGAAAATTCGTAGATAGAGGGTTGTGCGAAGAGCTAACAACTCTTCCGCAATAAATAATGAAAATTTTAAGGAACATGAAGGTCAGGAGGCCAAGGCCCGATTTGGGCTGTAGCGCCATTGCAGAAGAAGACGATCGGAGTCGCATAGCGTTCATGCAGGTATTCCGTATCGTGTTCGGATGCGCGTTGAGCGGGCATGTAACAGTATGCTACACCAATTTATCTTAAAGAACAACTGCGGTTCTGATACAGATTATAAACCGACATATATTTCTAATTCTGTTGTCCTTATCTTTGAGAAGGCCATATAACATATATTAGTATAATTTCTTTAATAACTCCCCATATCAATGACACGGATTTTTGCTTGGTAAATAAACTATTTATTTATTGCTAATCTGGCTTTCGCAAAGCCTATGATAGAAAATTACACAGAGTAATAATAAACAAATTATTTTCTTTCGGGTTCCATGTTAATTTCGTCCAGTGGTTTCACTCATATCAAACGGAACGGACACAGAAAGTTGCACTAAGTGCCTGCATTTCGCACGATTTATTTCCAATTTCAGGCGTTCCCCAGGGTTCAATTTCAGGACCTTTGATTCTTAGTATTTACATCAACGATCTTTCTTCTGTTTTATTGTGTGCTGATGATATGAAATCATTTAGAGCCATCGTAAGAGATTGTATCGAGCTGCAAAAGAATATTGAAAATATTCAAGTTTCGTGCGATCATAATCATATTGAACTTAATCGTAGTAAATCCGCACTACTATCAATCTTAAGGAAATATAAAACAATTTTGTTTCTTTATTTTTTTTTCATAATTTGAAGCTTACACTTTCACTTCAGAGCGTGACCGTGGTGTAATATTTGATACGAAATTCCTATTTAATATTCATAGACCTATGCAAACTGCATACAAGGCTACTCGTATCCCTAACGTTGCACGCCAGGGAACTTATCTTTTTGATCTTTTCTCAACTTCAGATCCAGCTAAATACTCGACTCCTGTTAATTCTCCACTCGGAAGCTCAGATCATTGCTTGATTTTGGCACGCTTTTCAGTAACCATCTCGACGCCAACCACACCAACTCGAACAAAGTTGGTATGGTATTACGGAAGTTCCGATTGGTTAAGTCTTAAACAATTTTACCATTCATTCCATTGGTCAAAATGCTTCAACAGAGGTGTTGAGTATGCTTCTTTCACAGTCAAATTCCTGTTAAGACCCCCTATAGGGGCATAGGACAGAAACAACTCTCTTCCACAAGGCGCGATCCTGCGCATCGGCTTTAAGCTGTTGCCAGGACTTGTTTATTCCTCTGGCCTCCTGCTCAACTGCTCGCTTCCATGTGTTACATGGTCGAAAAACCCGACGTCTTCCTTGAGGGTTATAATCCAGAGCCTGTTTTGCGATGTTTTGCTCTGGTTTCCTCAAAGTATGACCGATCCACTGCCACTTTCGCCGTTGAATCTCAATACCTATTTTAGTCTGGCGAGTTGTACTCCAAAGTTCGTCGTTGGAGATCACTTCTGGCCAGAATATTCCTAAAATGCGTCGGAGGCATTGGTTTACGAAAGTCTGTAGTTTCTTGGTAAGTCGAACGGTCACTTTCCACGTAGTACAACCATATAACAACACGGATTTGACGCATGCAACAAAAACTCGCAGCTTTGTGCGAAGGGAGATCTTTCTTAACCTCCAGAAAGGGGAAAGGATACCGAAGGCCTGACGAGCTTTATTTAGCCGAGCCTCAACATCCTTTTCGGCTCCGCCGTCCATGCTGACAATGCTTCCGAGATAGCAAAAATCTTGCACCTCTTCCACATCCTGTCCATTAAGAACAATCGGTGTGCTTGCGTTCGAACCCATGTGCATGTACTTGGTTTTACGCACATTTATTTTCAGTCCCGCCTCTTTGCATTTAGAATGCAACGAGCGAACATTTGACTCTAAGTCCGAACGGTTATGTGCAAGCAAACACACGTCATCAGCATAATCAAGGTGACTTAAGATGTTAAATAGTCTCCATTGAAGACCTTTACCTTCCCCACTTTCCAGTGCAGCTTTCAAGATGTCATTTATTACCACCAGAAACAGGGCTGGTGATAATATGCAGCCTTGTCTGACACCCGTTCGCACAGGAAAGCTCTCGGACAGCTCTCCTCTATGCAAGACGCGACACCTTGCATCTTCGTAGGATTCTTTAATCATAGCTATGACCTTATCTGGGATACCTCTCCTACGTAAAGCATTCCATATGTAATCTCGCTTAACGCTGTCGAAAGCCTTCTCGAAGTCCACAAACATGAGATGTAGTGGCGAACCCATTTCGGCTGACTGCTCTAATATTATCCGTAGGGTATTTGTGTGGTCGGTACAAGACGACCCTTTACGGAATCCAGCCTGATAAACTTCGAGAGTGCTCTCGACGACATCACTAATCCTATTGAGAATTACCTTAGCCATAATTTTTGATACGGCAGTAAGTAGACATATACCACGCCAATTGCCACAATCCCGAAGGTCGCCCTTCTTCGGAATTTTCACAATGACGCCCTCCTTCCATTCAGTCGGATATCTTCCATCATTCCACACCTTAGTGAAGAGTGGGAGGAGTATATCGGCTGTTATTTCCGGGTCCGCTTTGAGGAGTTCGGTTGGTAGTCCGTCTATACCTGGAGCTTTCCTTCCCGCCATTGACCGAATGGCGGAAACTATCTCTTCCTTATCTGGGGGATCGTCCCTAATAGAGGATTGTTGCGGTTGGATGTTTGGAAGTTGTTCTGTTTCCGGAATATCTTCATCTGACAAGATGTTTAAAATATCAGAGAAGTATTCCTTCCATCGTCGCAACTGGTGTTCACTCATATTAAGGAGAGTTCCGTTGACATCTCTCACCAGGTGGTTGGCGGTGAAATTCCTGTTCGTCAACTGTTTCATGATTTTAAATAGTGAACCCATATCCCCAAGGTAAGCCGCAGATTCTGCCTTGTTTGCCAGATCTTCAATGGCCTTTCTCTTGTCGCGTCTAACAGCCTTTTTAAGCTGTATATGAGCATGGCGGTAGTTCTGCCTCAAGTCGGGCGTTCGTTGGTTGACATCGGGTTGAGAGATGATTGCCAATTTGGCTTTTTTCCGATTGTCAACCTTGTCCCATGTGTCTTGCGACATCCAGGGTTTCTCACTGCTTTGCGCATATCCCACAGATTCTTCAGCACTAGTTAGAAAAGTGTTTCTGGTTGCCTCCCAATTGGCGTCCAGTGTGCGCATTTCATGTTCACCCAATGTGGATGACTTTTCGCGTAGAATGGTGGTGTATTCGAGTTTTTTGTTGGGATCTCTGAGCTTATCCACATTAAGCTTGCGCTTCATTTGAAGAATTTGTGGTCGTCGAATAGCTGCTGTACACAATCTCAAGCAGGCAACCATCAAGTGGTGATCGCTCCCCACGTCAGCTCCACGTTTCGCTCGCACATCGAGGAGACATCTTCTCCATCGGCGACTTATAGCCAAATGGTCGATCTGGTTCTGAGTAACACCGTCAGGGGAAACCCAAGATGTTTTATGATGACTCTTGTGTGGAAAAAGGGTCCCTCCGATGACCATTTGCCGAGTACTACAGAACTCCACAAATAATTCGCCGTTTTCGGGTCTCTTAATCCAAGGTCGTGAAGGGTTGACCCAAGGGTCACCATGCCTCCCCATGACGTGTTCTAGTCCAGTGTTGTCTGATCCAACCTGGGCGTTCATATCTCCCGAGATGATAATAATATCACCTCTTGGAACACGTTCGAAGGTGGCACTCAGTTGGCTATAAAACTCCTCTTTGTCAACAGATGTTGCGGCATTAGTTGGTGCGTAGCACTGCAGAATTGTGACGTTTCTGACACTGGTCCTGAGCCTGACGACGATAATCCTATCCGAGATTGGTTCCCAGCTAATGAGACTGTTTCTCGCTCTCGGCGTAAGGACGAACGCCACGCCATTTCTGGCTTCATTTTCAGGGCCAATGTACAGAATAGTGTTTCCGCTAGGGGTTCGTTCTTCTCCTGATCCTGTCCACCTGACCTCGCTCAAGCCCAAGATTTGGATGTTATAGTGCTCCATTTCACGGTCGATCACTGATTGGCGGTGCAAGGACCGAGTAACCCCAGCTCTTCCCCCGTCATTCAATGTTCGAACGTTCCAGAAGCCAATCATAGTCCGTTTTCGAATGCCAAAAGTCGTTACCGTAGAATCAGTCCGTATCCGAGGCGATGTATCCGTTTCTCGTATCATTTAGGTCTTAAGATCACGGGTGATAAGCCCATGATCCAGTGAGTGTCCATTTGCCATTTTTAGGGCAAGCAGGACTGGCTGTGGGTGAATTCTACAGCCCCCATCCCAGAGGGGGATAGTTAGCTCAGGTCCGTGGAGTCGCTAACTCCAAAGATAGTTGCAGGAATTGGTAAAACCTCATACTACAACTACCCCCTTGTGGGGACAGTAAATGAGGCCATTTTGTTGGACATGAGACTTTTCCTCCCACAAAGCTTCAAACTAATCAAGCCCAGCTCTAAGGTTTGGCTTAATGAACAATATAGTTCTGCGATACGGGCCAAAGAAGCAGCTCACCCTGCTTATAAGTAGCTGCCATCTGAAGTTATTTGGATTAATTAAAAAAAGGAGCCCTGTAAATTTAGCTTCCAACGAGAAATATATTTGCTTAACCTCAAACTGAAGTAAAATGTTTTGAGATGTCCGAAGGGTAGCAAAACTTTCTGGCCTCTCGCTTGTTCCATCAGGGATAATTCGGCATCATTATCAATTCCATCTTTAGTCTACAATGAGGTTATTACGGATCTTAACATGCAGACAAACATCTTAGCGGCTCAATTTCCTGCCAAATCTTCTTTACAACTAGCGAACTCTAACCATCCAACATTACTGCGCTAAATTCCTCCTTAGGACAAATTAATATTCTTTCGCCTAACGTATACCGAGCTCTTAAGAATCTAGATGCTAAAAAATCGTCCGATCCAGATAGAATTCCTGCCCTTGTCCTTAAAAATTGCTGCGCTTCTCTTCCTAAACCTCTATGCAAACTTTACCGTCTCACCTTATCGTCCTCCACTGTCCCATCTTCATGGAAGCTTGCAAATGTTCAGCCAGTGTTAGCCCTTCGCACAACCCTCTTCCTACGAATTTTTCGTAGATTGAGGTGACCAAGGTATATCCAAGTAGGCAATGTGCTGGAATTATATATTACGTCAACTGTGATTTAAACTCACGGCCTTCGCATTACAAGACCAACACGCTACCTACTAGCATAGACAAATTGTAAGCTGCCTAACCATTTTGTATTGTTACTACAATGGAGATTATTCCGGCGAAATCTCTAATTTCTTACCACCATGCCCACCCCGTAATACTGGAGCTGCTTCTCGCCCTCATGAGCATTCTCTCAAACCTATCTTCGGTCGCACTGTCAAATTTCGTAGTTCGTTTTTAAACCGGACTATTCGTATATGATACTTACTGCCCATCTCAGTATTCCCGCAAAACTACAACGTTCAACAATTCAAAAGAAATATTCATAGCCATTTCCGTCTATTTCCTCTTAATTCCCAAAAACCAATATCCTTCCTACCTGACCGGAGCTGTGCTTCATCACAAAAGGGTAACCCCTTTAGTTCTGGTATCACAAAAAAAGAAACATCTCTTATTTGATCACTAAGGCATATTGGCTTTTTGTTTAGAAGTGAAGGACATTTTAAAAATCCACAAACATTCATAACTCTATTTTCCGATTATGTAAGAAGAGTTCTGGAATATGCAAGTACTGGTTTGGTGAATGTTTTCACAGTGCATTTTGAGTTAAAAGAAAAGATTTTCGGATTCTACACTGTTGCGCTTTATTATTCGTGATGTTTCGATCTCTGCTGAGTTTGATAAAGGTCTCAGCAGAGACCGAAGCGTCACGAAAAATAAAGCGTAATAGTGTAGAATCCGGAAATCTTTTCTTTCTATGCAAGTACCGTTTGAAATATTTATCAAGTTTATTATATACAAATTGACCGTCTCCAACGAAAGCTAAAACTAACTGTCGGCCGATATCTCAAAATTCAATGCAGATATTAAGTTGAAATAATTTTGTCAGACTTGAGAGCTACATAACCTATAATTTTAGTAAAATTTTTAGTTGTGGGTTGTAAGGGCAGCCAAAGAATCGAAAGCTTTGATGAATTTGTTTAGGGCTCTGGTAAAAGATATAAAGTTCAAATTTTGCACATGCATACATCCATTTTAAGTACATAAAAACAATAATAGTGTGAACCAGAACCACCTAAGGGGGCTCTAACCTGCACGAGGTGTTTCGTGTGAATTGAAAAAAAAAACATAACTAGACTACGATTGGGTGTAAGACCCAATCATGCGAAGTTTTTGATTTTATGAAATATTGTATGGGAAGTGGTAGAAGGGGTGGGGAGTTCTTAGTGAGTTTTTCCAGATATAACTATAATTGAACCAATTTTTTCACATCATGCTAGAGTAGTTGCTATCAGAATGTTTTATTGAAAATTTAACTTTCGAAAATTTAATAGGTACTGAGAAAATTAGTGTATTTGATTTAGTGAAATTGTGCAGTTTGTATGGGTGGTGGTAGAAGGAGTTATTATTATAAAGGTTTGTAATTGATTTCTGAACTGTACGTCTTATGTAATTAAAGAAATAAATAAAATAAACTTTAACTGTAATGTCAACTTCAAACTGTTATCAATTTGAAACTTTAACAATCAAGACTAAAATAACAAAATAAAATTTGTAATTTTTTAATTATAACTAGGCCAACAAAAATCTATTTGTTAATTGAAAATCTGATCATAAATACCAAGCGATGAAAAAATAGATCTCGAATGAAACAGAACTTTGCATTTGAATAATTTAATCGGCATTTCATTGAAATTCACAATTTAGTCCGATTGATTAGAATTTTTAATCTCTGTTAGAAAATAATGCAACTTTGTAGGTCAGACCTAATATTTTGATACAAATATTAACTGTTACAGTAAGATCACTGTAATATAGAGTTAGATAATTTTCTGAGTCTAGTGATGAGGTGAAGAAACATAAAAAAGATTAACACTGACGAGATGATAAGAAGTTGTATCTTTGGTAAAAGACAGCTTGAGGCATGACTCTCTGTTCAGATGATAACATTTCCGGTTACATTGATTGCTCCTCGGGTCATAGGCATATTTTTAAGAAAAATTAAAAAATTACGATTTTTTTTGGATGGTTAATGATCTTTTTGTGAATTGATTTGGTTGACAGCGTTGTGATGAATTGAATAAATTTGTGAGGTTTTTTTTGAAGAGTAGAAAATCAGAAAAAATATTTACTTCATATGATTATTACTCAGAAATATTCTTGATTAGCATCCTATCTTATTGTTGAATTGTATACGAATAGTTTCACTTTGGTATAGGAATTGAAATTAAATATTTATTGACGTAGGTATGTAGAGCCACACCCGACTTTTCCGATCTTATTAAATTGTGTTCTATTTAAGCATGAATGAAATTTACATTTTAGTAGTGTGCTGTTCATGTAAATTCAAAATATTAACTTTCAGTGAATTCAATTACAGAAATAATTAACTAATACCGATGTACGAAACTGTCTCATTTTATCCTCCATAACAAACAAATAATATGGCCCAAGATCAACAGTTTCTAAGGACTTGCATGCTTGTAGATAATTTAGGTTATTCGTAGAGTCGTTAGTGCAGTCTGGGAAATGTATTAAATTTGCCCCAACCTAATTTACTAATTAAAACAAAAGCCCAAAGGTAAACGAGAATTCAGATAATTTTACTGAAATAGCTTTGCATTGGAAGAAGTTCGTGGAATTCGTAGAAACGCACGGCATGTTACTCTGAAGTACTATAACGAAGACTTAGGTTTGCATCGTTATATTACAAAACTTTATAATTTTCAAACACCAAACACATTTGGCAGTTTACAGAAGAATATTAAAAGTTTTGAAGCCTTAGGAAATCAAAAGCTATAATTACGTATTTGCTATTTAAACAATAATCACTCTAATTTAGGACCACAAAAAATAGCAGTAGTCGCACACGCTGTCCTCCGGTGGTGCGTGTGTGAAAACGTACATATGTATTTGACCGAACTTTGAGAACGATTTAACTTTATTATTCTAATAATAAGGTATTGTGATTGTATTGGAAAAAACAATTTGCTACCCTGAAAATTTGTTTTTAGGCGTTACATGACTAAATTAGCCTAAGAAGGCAAAAAAAAAAACGGAATTACGATTGGGCGTAAAGTTCAATCATGCAATACTCTAGATGACAGAGAATTTTGTTGATTTTTAGAAATTTTGAATGGGGAGTGGTAGAAGGGGTGACAGCGTTGAAATAATTTGCCTCACATCATGCTAGAGTAGCTACAAAAAAGATTTGTACAAAATTTAAGCTCACAAAATTGAATAGGTACTGAGAAAATTACGGTATTAGATTGTGTGAAATTGTGCAGTTTGTATGTGAGGTGGTAGTAGGAGAAAGGGGTTTTTAGTAATTTTTTGAGAAACAACTATAACCATCATGCAGGTATTTGAAATTTCAGATCAGTAACATTTATACTTTTAAGAAAATTGAATTTTTGTTAAGTTGTTAAATTGTGTCATATTGTATGGGAAGAGGTAGAAGAAGTGCAGCTAATCGTCTAATTTTTTTCGATCTTGCTAATAATTCTAAATAAACATTTAGTTCACAATTTCAGCTCGATAAATTTTATACGTACTAAATAAATTGATCTATAGTATTTCAAGAAAATGGCCAGCTTGTATGAGAGGCAGCGGAAGTAGTGAAGGGATTCGATTAATTCTTATACTATAAATTAAATTAATCATAATAAAAATAATATATTCCGAATTTCGGATCAATTGCTTTAATTTTTTTCGAGAAAAAAACCCCGTTTATTGTGAAAGAGTGGAGGGATTTGAACTTTCTAGCTCACCGCGTTCTCAAGCAAGAGAGGACATGGGCGGATGGACAGACGGACGGACGAACGGACGGACAATTTGATAATACTCTCAGATTTCATCTAGAGTATAAAAATCTGTCTGTCTGTATGCCGTTCGCCGTACGTGTACGCTCAAGGCACATTAACTCCCAAACCCTTGAAGATAGAAAGTTAATTTTTGAGTGAATTGTGAAATGGGTGTTGGTCTCAGTCGGATACTAATTTTGGGAAGTGTTGGGGTTAAGGGGTAGGCGGTGGAATGGAATAACTCAGCTAGAAAGCTGAAAATCGATACGCATCTACAGGGGTTTGTGGCACAAACTATAAAAATAAATAAATTTTTTTATCCATTGGTGTCCAAAAGGGAGGGGAGGGAGCTAAACACAAATTGCAGGCCGAATAGTTTATTTTATTTTCGGAATTACTTATCATAAAAATATATTCAAGTAACGATTAAACAAACAATTTTTTACCGAAACCTTTATCCGGTTGTAAGGTATAGTTAGAACCGGTTTTTGGTTTTAGAAATATTCCGATCTAACCGTTTACCCGCTTTCCGTAGTCCCGGGTTTGCACACTATAGCCAAGATATACCCAGGCAAGTAATGTGGTAAAATTACACGTCGACCGAGATTTAAACTCCCAACCGACGAATTATAGACAAATACACATCCTATTCATTGTTTCGCAGATGACAGCACTTTGGATAACACCTTCCAATTTGATTCCCCTGCGGAGGCACGCCCAACATCAGTGGCCTCATGCCGTAATGAGTAATGAGTAATATGTCCTTAAATGGCGTACAGATTTCACCTTCTGCAGACTTCATGTCACTAGGTGTAAAATTTAACAATCGCCTTGATTGGAGCCAACACATCTACGAAGTTCTTGATGCTTCGAAACGTCTAGGTATTCTGCGGAAGTGTAAGAAACACTTTTCAGCATCCGAACTAACTACCATCTCCATATAAGGCTTATATCCGACCACGTCTTGAGTACAACTCGCATGTTTGGGCTGGGGCCCCTAAATAACGTCTAACTCTTCTTGACCGTATCCAGAAACATGCATTCCGATTAATTGAAGATGAAGCTATATCGGCCTCAGTTGACTTCCTCGAGCACCGTCGAAATATCGGTGTACTATGGATACTTTCATGGTAAATGTAGCAAGGAACTAAAAGCCCTTATACCACCTATATTCAATGCCCCCCGAAATACTCGACAAGCTGCACGCTTACACGAGTACACTGTGAAGCCCTTGCCTTGGAGAACAGTGAAGCTTATGCGGTTTTCATCCCTCGGACAGCAGTGTTGTGGAATTCATTCCCAGGCAATCTCTTTTTCACTGAATACAACCTTCAGCAGTTTAAGAACAACGTTCACTGCCACTTCAAACTCTTCCCTCCTGTATTCCCCTACTAATTTCCCTATTTCCGCTTGTTTCCCTTACCTATGGCGAATTAACTGTGCATCGCGTATTAAAGGGTGACTCCCTAAGTTAATTTCGATAACTATAAAAAAAACGCTTCCTACTAGGCTACACTCTCTCTCTCTCTCTTCAATGGCGCTACAGCCCAAATCGGGCCTTGGCAACCTGACCTTCAGGTTCCTTAACATTTTTCATTATTTATTGCAGAAGGGTTGTTAGCCCCTCGCACAACCCTCTATCTATGAATTTTTCATTTTCGTAGATTGATGTAACCAAGGTATACCCAAGCAAGTAGTGTGCTGGAATTATGCGTCGACCGAGATTTGAACTCACGACCTTCACATTGTAGACCAGCACGCTACCCACTAGGCTACACCCTTCAGGCGTATTTCGTTTTTCTAAACATAATTTCCGAAAACTTGCTAAATTCTTTGCTGGCATGATTTAGAAATCCAAATCTTAACCGGGAAGGAAAAATCAAGGGGAATACTTAAAGAATTATGAATCCACATAGGCAATGAGAGAATTGGTTTCATTTTGTGATATTGCTCCATTAACCACAGATTTTCGAATGTACATGAAGGTGATGAGCGAGAGAGAGACGCGTGTTCTGCCAAACACTTGAACGGCCTTGTGCTGGCAACGTTTCCAGTACACAATATCTAAAGGGAAATTTTTGACTCTTCTCCTGATGAAAGAGAATGGAAATTTGAAGGATTGTAAATCAGGATTGACCTTAAAAGAAGACGTATGAATTGCATTTTGTGCCAAATCAACAAGTTAATCGGAAAGAAACTGATAGCTATGAATAAAAGATTAATTCTATGTACTGGAGCTATTGATTGTAATCGCAGTTAAGTATTAAATAATTGACAACAGCCCTGCCCTAGAACCTTCATTCACTTAGTCTTCCCTAACCTGCATATTGACTTCTCACGCATCCTAAACTAGTTCCAAGGATAATGAGATTGCGCCCGCCTCGTGGGAAGTCTGAGAGTATTATAAGTTTGCCACAAAGCGAAATAATGCTCGGAGAAAAATTTATTGATCCAGAAGTTCATATTATCTCTCGAAAATTTCAAAATTAGATGCCTGTTCGTCTGTTCTTCTGTCCGTTTGTCCGTCAGTCAACTCGAAAACGCTTTGAGCTAGAAAATTCAACTTTTGTGCACTTCGTTTTTGACGAAAAAGTAAAGTCAAGTTCGTGAACGGGCCAAATCGCTCTACTCCTTCTATCCCCTCCCATACAAAATGACACAATTTCGGAATTTGACAAACTGATTTTATCGAAAAGTATAAAAAGTATTGATTTGAAATTTAGAATATATTATTTTTATGATGACTTCAATCTCCGAAACCGGATCTAAAAACTTGGGTAAGATCCAATTTTGCGACGGAGCATGCAAATCTGTAAATTCGTGATTTTTTTTTTATAAAATTTACTCCAAGTGGGGATTGCTCATAAGATATTGGTTTCTGGTTTTTGCCCCTTTACGATTTTTTTTTAAAGTTCAATTGAAATTTGATCATGCTAGTAACTAGGTCGAACTTATGTTTCTAATTTTATTTACAGAGGTGTAATCAAAACTCATAAAGCATTACTCGTATGCTTCATTACAAAAAAGTAAGATAACCTCAAAGATCCCGCGACTGTAATTGAAATGATAAAGTGCATAGAATGCCAGCTAAATCTTTTCCAAGTGGATATTTCACTCTCGTCTTGTAAAAAAAAAACGGAAAAAATTGACCACACACAAGATCACAGTAAGGGCTCGATGTTACGTATAGTGTTCAAAACAACGGGGTTAAGATGTTAATTCGAGTCGATTTATGTGTGGTATATAGGCATAATCTTATACGTCTGAAGCAGCATCTTAAAGCAGAAATAAGTAGACTTTTAAAGGAGGGACATCTTGAGAAGTGTATCAATAAAACGTTCTTTAATCTGTTCGAATAGCAAAAGTAAAGTAATAAGAATAAAAGATGGGTGCTACGACGCAAACTTATTGCAGATTTTGATACGTAAATGCATAGCGTTCATTTGGATCAGTCACAGTCGCTGGGGACAATTTAAATTTAACGACTGGACAGCGTGACATTATTTTGCGACGACTTTAATCGTCGTTTTGACCGCTGCTGATCAGATCTTTTTTTTTAGTAGTAATTTTAATAAAACCATCCGATGAACTTGAAATCGTATACGCATAAACACCAATATCTGTATACCTTCTACAGTTTCGTGTACAATATTCGGCTCTATCACAGCCATATCAGGAAATATTCCAATTATTGGCTGCCGTCTGTCCCATCTGACTACGTCCGGTTCTGATCTGGGGCCGCCATTTACACAATTTAGCAACATTAAATTGATTGCAAGCATTTCAATTTAAACATACACTTATGAATTCGTTTTTCTACCGAAACGAAATTAATCGTCAATTTATTTGATACGAATGTTTGACAAACAAATCGAGCAATTTGCTAACTTTTGTTTTCGACCAGGAATGCAATAAATTTGACGCCATGTGGCACGGAAATGTCTGTCAATTGAAGAAATTATATGTTACTAAGATGTTTTGGTTAGCTGATGTGCGAATTCATTGTATTAGATTTTTGACTCGAAGCGGTATCAAATTACTCTTGTGGAGCTCCTTGGAAAAGTATAGCACAACGTAAAAGTTTGACGATTTGGCTCGGTTTTTGGATAGCAAAACTTATTTAGTCTAATGATGTTAGATTGTGGTAATTTCATTCGACAGTAATGTGAATATAAATGACAATATTTCTTATTTAATGAATTTCAAGCCAAGAGAAAGTTGTAGTTCTATTTATACTCTAGATAAAATTTGAGAGTGTCATAAGTTTGCTCTAAAGTTTGTAACGCTAAGAAATAAGGCTCGGAAAAAAAGTGAATGATACAGAAGTTCATATGATCACTCAAAAACCTTAAAACCGGGTGTCCGTCCGTCATTGCGCTCTCTAGCCCGAGAACGCGTTGAACTAGGTACATAGTTCAAATCTTGTACACGTTATTTTTGACAAGAAAGCAAGGTCAAGTTCGTGAACGGGCCAAATTTTTCCACCCCTTCTTCCCCCTCCCATATAAAATGACAAAATTTCGCAATTTGACAATGAATGGATTTGCTCGAAAAATATAAAAGCTGGTAGAAATTCCAAATTTCATGTAATACTGGTTTGGTGAATGTTTTCACAGAGCATTTTCAAAAGTTTTGATAAAGGCCTCAGCAGAGACCGAAACGCCACGAATAATAAAGCGTAACAGTGTAGCATCCGGAAATCTTTTCTTTCAATTCATATAATACTTTTATGATGATTTCAATATACCGTATAAAAATTATGCGTGTCCTTCCCCTTCTTCAACCACCTCCCATACAATCTGCAATTTTTCATAAAATACAGTAAACCAATTTACTCAGTGCGTATAAAATTTAGCGAGCTAACATTTTGCGCCAAATATTTATATAGAATTATTAGTAAGGCAAAAAAAAATTAGAAGATTACCCCTTCTCCCCCCTCCCATGCAATCTGACACAATTTTACAACTTTACAAAAAGTCGATTTTCCTGAAAAGTATGAATGGCACTAATTTGCAATTTAAAATATGTCAAAAAAATAAATGTTGTTTATAGTTATTTCTGAAAAAGTCTTTAAGAACTCGCCTCCCGCCCTTCTACCACTCCCATACAAACTGCACAATTTCACTAAATCCAATACATTAATTTTCTCAGTACCTATTAAATTTTTGAATCCTAAATTTTGTATAAAACATTTTGATAGCAAATTTAGCGTGATGAGAAAAAAATTAGTTCAATATCTTCAATCACTGTACCACTTCCCCAGCAAAATTTCTCTTTCATCTAGAGTATCGCACGATTTGGCTTTACGCACAATCGCAGAACTGTTGTTTTTTTTTATTTACCGGACCTAAATTTACTTTGTAATTATATTCTGATCTTAATTTTAACTTTTTATGCACGATATCCAACACGGATAAATAAAAATAAATAATTCACTGGTAATAAGATGATAATGAAGAAATCCAACAAATATTGTAAGATAACAGGAAAAGTAAAATTGAGCAACCATGCACTATTTTCTTATTCTCATCACAAATTATTAATGTCTTCTTAATTCCAAGAATTCGTTTTCAATCAATCAAATTCCTGTTACGACCCCCTATAGCATGGCATAGGACAAAAACAGCTCTCTTCCACAAGGCGCGATCCTGAGCATCGGCTTTTTGCTGTTGCTAGGACTTGTTTATTCCTCTGGCCTCCTGCTCAACTGCTCGCTTCCATGTGCTACATGTTCGACTAACCCGACGTCTTCCTTGAGGATTATAATCCAGAGTCTGTTTGGCGATGTTTTGCTCTGGTTTCCTCAAAGTGTGATCGATCCACTGCCACTTCTGCCCTTAAATCTCAATACCTATTTTAGTCTGTCCAGTTGAGCTCTCTGAGTTCATCGTTGGAAATCACTTCTGGCCAGAATATTCCTAAAATGCGTCGGAGTTATTGGTTTACGAAAGTTTGTAGTTTCTTGGTAAGACGAACGGTCACTTTCCTCGTAGTACAACCATATAACAACACGGATTTGACGCAGGCGTCAAAAACTTGCAGCTTCGTGCGAAGGGAAATCTCTCTTAACCTCCAGATAGAGGAAAGGATAGCGAAGGCCTGACGAGCTTTATTCGGATGAGCCTCAATATTCTTTTTGGCTCCGCTGTCCATGCTGACAATGTTTCCGAGATAACAAAAATGTTGCACCTCTTCCACATTTTGTCCGTTAAGAATAATCGATGTGCTTGTGTTCGAACCCATGTACAAACTTGGTTTAACGCACATTTATTTATATTCATTTTACTTCTACAATGGCGCTACAGCCCAAATCGGGCCTTGGCCTCCTAACCTTCAGGTTCCTTAACAATTATTCATTATTTATTGTGGAAGAGTTGTTAGACTTTCGCACAACCCTTTATCAACGATTTTTTTTTTATTTTCGTAGAATGAGGTGACCAAGGTATACCCAAGCAGGCAGTGTACTGGAATTATGCGTCGACCAGTATTTGAACTCACGACCTTCGCATTGTAGACCAACTTGCTACCCACTAGGCTACACCCTAGCTTTATATTTATATTAATTAACAAACATTAAAATGTAATTGTATCATGAGTATTTCAGGAAAATTTTCATGTAATTAACATACGTTATGTTTAAAATTTTTTATTACTTAAGTGAACTAAATATTTGTGTATATTTAAATTATGTGACATGTGACCCTTCGTTGAACAGTCTTCTCAGTGGTCTATCATCGTGCAGGCGGTGAACGCAGCCTCCTCCTCGCATCGATTGAGGCACGGAAAACCCAAATTTGTTTCATTTTTCAGTTCTTATGATATAAATATTATAAAGAAATAAGTAATACTCAGTTAAAAACACAACTAGATTTATGAGCAAAATTTTGACGATAACTAACAGCCGATGCTTAGGATCGCACTGAAATGTTTTTGTGCAACATTATAAACTGTATAGCTCTACACTCCGCGACAAAAAGATACGACACTCCTGAAATTTTTCCGATTCTCTGAACTGATGAAACTTGTGGTAAAATTTGTTTGCCTGTTGTAAAGATCCTTTATTAAGAAATCTATATGAGTGATGTTTTTACCAATTGATTAATTTTTCCATGAATTTTTCTACATTTACTGAAAAATTAGTGCGACAAAAAGATACGACAGGGTAAGAAATTTAAAATTAAACCAAGTGATGTGTGAAAAAAATAGAGAATATTTATATAATTATTAATGTGTGTTTTTTTCCTTTGTTTTTTTATTACTTCTAACATTCGGTTAGGTAAAGATTTATATAGACTTTTTATATATTTTTGAGGAAGTAACGCCCAAGCAGTTGTAATTGCTTTTTCCAACTCCCCCACTGTTGCATACTGCTTGTTTCCTCGATATACTATTCGTCATAATTGTCCCCAGACATTTTCAATGATGTTGAGTTCTGGTGATCTTGCCGGCCATTCGAGGACGCTTATATTTTGGGCGACGAAAAAGTGCTTTACTGCACGAGCTGTGTGTACTGCTGCATTATCATGTTGGAAAATATAATTTCTTCCGGAAATTCTCTCGGTCGGTATTTCTTCCTCCAATAATTTAATGTATTCTGTGCTGTTCCTCTTTATAAACCATATATTCGTTTTTCCGTTGCGGCCAATAGCAGCCCAAATCATTACTCCACCACCTCCCATTTTTCTTCGTTTATTGTAGAGTTCATCTTTCCCTAAATCGTGAAAATAACCACTCCATCCATCTAGTCCATCCAATGTAAATCTCTTTTCATCAGAAAAAATTACTTGTCCCCATCGCTTTTTCCATCTAAGGTGTTGTTGTGCAAACTTATTTTTTTGGCTATGTGTTGCATTAAGATGCTTTGCGTTTTGTATGACGCGTTGTACGTTGCGTACATTTGTCTGTACACCAGCCTTTTCTGCTATTTGTCTCGCAGTTCGTGCAGAATATGACGCTACTTAATCGCTCGAGGCCTTCCAGGACTTTTCTTCTTTCCATAATTTTCGGGGTCTTGAAGTAAAGCCGCGATAGCACTTCTACTTCTGTTTAATATTTTTGCTATTTTAGCAATACTCATATTTTCACTTCTTAATTTTATAATAGTACTAGCAAACGCCCGCGACTTCGTCCGCGTAAAAATCGCATTAATAAGCAGAATGTAGTTAGTAATACATTATATGGGATATATAATCCGCTTACTTTAATGACTCTTTGAACATAATGTTTTGTATTTTGTTGGAGTCAGAACCATAAATTATTAAGAATGATAGCATGATACTCGCATTTGTATGGGAGAGGCTCGTGATCAAATCAAACCCGTGATTCGAAATCATATGTATACGTGTTAAGGACATGTGAATAGTTGTAGCTTGTGTTAATTGAAAAAAGTCCAAATAAAATGACATTAAGCTTGAAAACTTAACAGGACTTCGATTGTGCGTAAAGCCCCATTATATGATACTACCGATGAAATCGAAATTTTTGTAATCTTAAGAATTTTTGTGTGGGGAGTGATAGAAGGGATGACAGTACTAAATTAATTTTTTTCACACCATGCTAGAGTAGCTATAAAAATATTTTGCACCAAATTTAAGCTTGAAAAACTGAATAGGTCACTTGAGAAACTTAGTGCATTGGATTAAGTGAAATTGTGAAATTTGTATGGAGGTGGTAGAAGGAGTGGAGAGTTTTTGGTAATTTTTCTAGATACAACTTCCATCACAATGCAATTGATATCTTTTAAATTTCAGATCAGTTAGATCACACTTTTCAGGAAAATCGAGTTTTTGCAAATTCGTGAAATTGTGTCATATTGTAAGGGAGGGGGTAGAAGGAGTGAAGCTAATCGGTTAATTTTTCCCGATAATAATAATAATACTAATTACGGATTTATTAGAAATTTTTAGCTCGATCAAAGCTATACGTACTGAGAAAATTGGAGTACAATATTTCATGAAAAAGTTTAGTTTGTATGGGAGGTGGTGGAAGGAGCTGGGGGATTCAAACTATTTATATGCTTCAAGATTGCATTTATAATAGAAATAATATATTTTAAATTTCAAATTAATAGCTTTCATAGTTTCCATGAAAATTTGATTATTATAAGTTTTTGAAAATGTGTCACTTTGTACGGGAGGGGGTAGAAGGCGTGAGGGGAGAAAAATAAAACCTAAAGCAGACTACT
This sequence comes from Chorisops tibialis, assembly GCA_963669355.1. Classification (NCBI taxonomy): domain Eukaryota; kingdom Metazoa; phylum Arthropoda; class Insecta; order Diptera; family Stratiomyidae; genus Chorisops; species Chorisops tibialis. The sequence goes on from OY770263.1 coordinate 58,856,269, forward strand.
CCCCAAGGCAGAGCTAATAATCTGTGAAAGTTTCATTGCAATCGGTGCAGCCGTTTTTGCGTGAAAGCCGGAAAGACAGACACACAGACAGACAGAGAAATTTTTTAAAAACGTTAAAGCTACCTCTCCTGTCGTATCTTATTGTCGCACCAGTTTTACTTTATTATTATAATAATAAAGTATTGTGATCGACACAAGAAAAAAAAAAAATGTGCTACCCTAAAATTTTTTTTTTTCGCGTTTCATGACTAAATTAGCCTAAAAATGCAAAAAAAAAAAATCCATCTGTCTGTACGCCGTCCGCCGTACGCCGACGTGTACGCTCGGCGCACATTAACTCCCAAACCCTTCAAGATAGAAAGTTCATTTTTGGGGGGATTGTAGATAGTTGCGGATCTCAGGCGGATACCCATTTTGGGGGGTGTACTGGTTCAGGGGGAGGCGGGGGGAGCGCTTAAGCCGAAAAATACGAATTCAAATATCTCAACCATAGTAACAGCTTGGAAGCTAAAACTCAACATACATGTAGAGGGGTTTGTGGGACAACTTTTAAAAATAATTTAATTTTTTTATCCATTGGCGTCCGAAAAGGGGGGGGATAAAAACAAATTGTCGGCCGAATTGTTTTTTCAAATGATTATATCTTCGAAATTACTTATCGTAAAAAAACATTTTTAGAGACCGTTAAGATGGCACATAGTTTCATTGGAACCAGCTCAGAAAGCGGCTACGTACTGTAAGGGGGAGGGTCAGAGGGGGTGCAAAGAAAAACACTTAAAAATTAATATCTCAACTATCTGTTAAGCTATGTAATTGAAACTTAAAACTTATATTAAGCTATGCTAGGCAAATACAAAAAAATATAACATGTTGAAATAATAGTAGTGGGGGGAAATGGGGAGCATTTCAAAAATGGCGCACTTTTCAAAATTACAAATCCTTATATCTCAAAAAATTGTACAGATATCAAATCAAAAATTTGTCAGATTGTAGAACTACATAATGGCTAATTTTGGTAAAAATTTTAAGTTGGGAGGTGTAAGGGGAGGGAGGTGATGAGCAAAAATGTCGAAAACTTTGAGTGATTTTTTTAGGGCTCTGGTGAAAGATACAAAGTTTAAATTTTGCATGTGAATACCTATATTTCATTTACATTGAAAAATAATAATAACTTGATTCATAATTGTTATAAACCGACCCCTCCGGTCTAACGTGCACAAGGTGTTTCATGTGCATTGAAAAAAACACATAAACTGAAAATTTTTGAGTGAAATTTTGAGGTAGAAACTTGAAAATTTGCGAAATGCATTAAAAAAAAATCCCCAAATATACAAAATATTAACCTTTAACACTTCTACCCCCTCCCATACAAAATTATTTTTTCGACCATTTTCAAGAAATCAATTATCACCTAACTATTAAAAGCTATCAATTTGAAATTTTGCACAACAACTTACAAAAATAATTAAAATGAAATTACGTTAAAAGTTTTAAAATCGCGCTTGCCCTTCTACCCCCTCCCATACAAAAGTATGATTTCGACTAATTTCATTAAATCGACTAATAACCAACAAATTAAAAGCTACGAACTTGAAATTTTATACAAGCACCTTACAAAAGACGCGAAATAAAACTGCGTATCAAACTTTACGATTCCCCTATATTCTCTACCCCCTCCCATACAAATGTTCGGTTTCATGAATGTAAAATTCACCGAATTTTATGAAAATTCTATGCAACTTCGTCTATGAAACACATTCTATACAGAGAATATTGGACGTGATTCAAGCAATTAATTAAAAAGCTATTAACATCCACTCACTCTTACTATTACCCCTACTCCTCCCCTCATAAAAACCCAAACTTACAGAAACGAATTAAATATTGTTAACAGTCCTGCCCAAGAACTCCCTTTCACTTAGCTTTCCCTAACCACTCACACCGGCATATTGACTTTCCACTCATCCGCAACTTGTCCCAAGAATAATAAAGTTTCGCCCGACTTGTTGGCAGTTTATTTCAATAAATGTAGAAAAAATCTTGGAAAAATTAATCGATTGGCAAAAGGATCACTCATATAGATTTCTTAGTAAAAGTTCTTTTCAACAGGTAAACGAATTTTACAACATGACCCATTTCTTCAGAGAATCGGAAAATTTCAAGGGTGTCATATCTTTTTGTCGCGGAGTGTACATCTGATGAGATTTCAAATTAATAAAATGTCCATTGAATCTTGCAATATAACAATTTGAGGTTTTGAAAAATGCATCATTTTAAGTGCATTTCTTTACCACCCTACACTTCCGATTTACAAGTATTTGCAACCATTAATGTTGATATCGGTGGATTTATACGTTGGCATTTCTTACGAAAAAATAATTCATTTATGAAAGTAGTACCCTTTTCTCAAGTACTGAGGCAAATATCAACCACAGTTGTTTCATTGTTCTAAAACCGATTAGAATGCCATTGAAATAGTTAAATTTTAAGACCATTTGTTTTAATAATTTTTGAGAAAATTGGTTTAAAACGTGTAGTTCTGTAATTCTGGCATTTTGTTCGAGAGATACTGAAAGGAGTGAAGGAATTTCGTTTTTTTTTATTGTACTGCGAAAATACTTTGCATTATATATGAGCTCGATAAATTTGCTATGTACAGAGAGAATTGGTTTATTATATATCCTTAAATTATGAATTTTGCAAAGGAGGATGGAGTATTTCTAGCTCAAGGCTCTCTCAAGCTAGAGTGCAAACTATCGGACGGAAAGCAAAAGCTACACATCTCACCAAATAAATAGCTCTCTAATTGTAAAAACTGTATTTCAATCCGTTCAGTAGTTTTTGAGTAATGCTGTTAGATACAAACAGACAAAGAGACGAAAATTTTCAATTTGGGAGTCAATATGCACATTGAGCTGGTAGTAAATTACGAGAACAGTAGAGTTGGCGGTTTTAGGGGCCAAATAACTCCATTTCCTTTAACCCTCCTAATTAATTTTTTACCGAAATTATAATCCTTATAGATCTACAGCCTGAGTGAATTTCGACTTGATATCTGTATAGGATATTCAGATGTAACTGTTGGAAATTTTGAAAAGTGCACCTCCTGTGAAATGCCATTCCTAGTGGAAACCTACTTATAAAAGTATATTACTTTTAATTAGAACATAATTGTCTAGAAAATTGTTCTAACGCGTATCGCTGAACTGCACGCTTTTGTATGGGAGGTGGCGGAAGGAGTGGAAAAATTTCAACGATTTTTTCAGAAGTATCTAAAATCGATCTTGAAATGTATTTAAATTTTAGATCAGTAACCTTTATACGTTTCGAGAAAATCGAAACATTACAAAGTTGTTAAATTGTGCCGTTTCGTGTGGAGGAGGTGATTGAAGGGGTGGCGAGATCGTATTTATTTTTTTCACATCTCCGTACAATCACTACCAAAATACTTTCATGTTAGGCCGATGGTATAGTTTGTATTTTTTTATATGTATAAATTAAAGTAACTAAATAAATAAATAACTCTTATATTAAATTTCAGCTTCATAACTCTTATAGGTATTGAGAAAATTGGTTCATTGATTTTCATGAAATGGCGTATTTTGTATGGAAGGTGGTAGAATGATTGGGAGTATGTATTTCACATTTTTTTTTAATAAAAACTAAATAATATCACTGAAAAAGTGCTAATTTTCAAATTTCAGTTTTGATAGTTTCCAATAAAATCAACTTATTATAAAGTTGTAAGATTGTATCATTTTGTGTGGGATGTGATGGATGCGATCAAACTAATTTCTTCTTATATCACTGTAATTTCTACCAAAACACCAAATTTGACGATTGTAAGATTAGATTAAGGGTACTGAAAAATAACGTGGTATTGCATTTCATGAAACTGTGTACTTTGTATGGGAGGAAGTAGAAGCAGTGAAGCGATATGGCCCATTCACGGCCCCTTTTTCAACACGTGCACAAAATTTGAGCTTCCTAATTTAAGGCGTTTTCAAGCTAAATAGTGAACGGACGGACGGACAGACGGTCGGACATGCGGTTTCGAAACTATTGAGCGATAACAGATATTTCCGTACCGTATATAGAGCGCTTTTGTTCGGCTGTGGCATGCTTGATAGCGCATCTGGAATAGCGCATCTGGAAGAAAGTATAAAGTTGTAGCATCTTCATCTTGAATAACAGAAACTGTGTAGTCTTATAATTAATTTAAAAATTTTGGAATGTGTCAAGAGATGGTGGAAAATGCTATTTGGTTGATAGTAGTGAATTATTCCATTCAAGTTACTAATCGTTAGGTCGAAATTTAATGCTAGAATGTACAACAAGGGAATGTCGTTAAGACCTGAAAACACCTTTGTGGTTCTATCTTAATTATTACACGTATTTGGGCGATCGGTAAGGTTGATATAAATTGTATAGCAGTAGGGGCGCCAAGCAATAACTCTACTCCGGACGCCAAAACTGAAAGCGCCGTCCCTTTCCACGTTAAAACACACTAAACCTCCCCCTTCAAAGCCGATTGTCACTTATATATTTCATAAACAAGAAATATGGTAAGGAACTTTTTTCAATCGTCGGAAGATAAAATGGGACGATAATTCATTTTCAGCTCCCTTCTCGGACCCAATGCAAAAAAATTAAATTATTTTTAAAGTTTATCCCATGTGTGGTGTATGTAAACCTTTATATGCACGCAATTTTTCAGCTTAATTTCTATTGGAATAGTTGATATTTTGTAGCTATGGTTTTCAGCTCTCACCTTCCCTGCCTTCCTCTTAAACCATACACATTTTCTGAAACTAGATTTATTTATGAACAGAATGAATCTATTCGAACATTTTTATTCACATTACAAGGTGTCGAAATTCGCCTCCAAAGTTAGCAATGCCGGTTAAAATCAAATCGTTGCTTAAGTAGCAACGGAGCGTATCTCAATTTTTAGCCAAATTGTGAGATGTATGTCGTTGGACTTGAATTTTCGCGGAGAACAAGATTTATTGCATAAGTCAATTTGGCCCAAAATTCAGATATGCAGTGTTGCTCCTTAGGCGACGAAATGTTATTTCTTACTTGTTTCACTCTCCTGACAACTATCATTTTTTTTTCATGTTCCTCTTTCTATGGTCCTATAAGAGATATCAAGTTCAATATTTTTGCTTTTGTTCGGTAACAAGCGCAAATTTCAAACTACAATCAAAACTAAGTCTTGGTCTTTCTGGCAAGTCAGGATTAGAGTCACTCCATGCAAGAAGAAATAGCTAGGGTGTAGCCTAGTGGTTAGTGTGTTGGTTTACAAATGCTAAGGTCGTGAGTTCAATTCTCGGTCGATGTAATTATAATTCTAGCACACTACCTGTTTGGGTATACCTTAGTTAACTCAATCTACGAAAATTAAAATTTGTAGATAGCGGGTTGTGCGAAGGGCTAACAACCCTTCAACAATAAGTAAAGAAAAATGTTAAGAACCTGAAGGTCAGGAGGCCAAGGTTCGATCTGGGCTGTAGTGCTATTGTAGAATGCAAGAAAAAGTAGAGTATTGCAGATATGTCACAATCGCCACCTTCGAATTCGCCTTATACAATTCACCATTCGTGTTGTGGTGAGTTTAATGATTTCTTTTATAAATTTCATGCATTCTAAGATAAATTGTTGCTTCAAAATTTTTGTTTGTGACTTTTTAGTTAAGTATTATAAACCTCGTTCAGTTCTTGATGTTCAGAACGTACCAAAAAAAAGTCTACACTTTTTAAATTTCGCTCCAAATATTGGACTTTACGTTTGCAAAACTATGGAAAAGCGTCTCTAGTGTACCATGGAGTAACTATAGTCAGGATAGACTTGATTTTTCAATCTGCTGTAAAATCAGTTAAAATAATGATTTATTAACAACATTGCCAACAATTATTTATTTTGAATACTTGAAAAATATTAGAAAAATTGCAGAACATTCGGATGACCGGCTTCTGAGAAAAAGGAATATGAAAATGCATGATTTTCAACGTAAACCAGCCTCTATAGTGACCCCCCTTAAAACGTGGAAAAAAATTTCAAAGCAGTAATTTTTTTCAAGTCAATTACAATACTTTATTATTTGAAATTAAAAACTTGTTTTTTGTTCAAAGCACCTAATTATATAAAGGTGCTTTGTGTTTCTTGTATACTGCTTTTCAAGGTATTTTCATTTACAAATAAATATTTTTTCTCTAATTTCTTTTCTCAGATTTCGATATTTTCTTTCTAGGTGGTGCATATTTTTGAAACATAATCAATTCCAGTAAAATACCTTTAAGGCTATGTGTTGCTAATTATATCAACGTACAAAAAGAGTAGTATTCTTATAGTCCTATATATTTCATATCATCGCCATTGATGCATTATCAGTGCAGCTGCCGTCTCACTTTAAAGCCTCTCAAATAAATCACATTATATGGCATGATATTCGAAAATGAATAAAAGTTCGTATATAAATGCTTCCACAATCCAGTTGTTCCCTAATACCCTATGCAGTGTATGACTCCCATTTATACTCTTGAACTCATGTATACGTAATTCGTTCCCCATTTCCTTCCACTTTTGTGATTTATAATAAAAAAAAAAACCTCCATCACTTTAAACGGTTGGCTAGTCCCCGATTGAAGTAATTAACTCGCTAGAATTGATTGCCATGACAAATTTCTTACTGGAACCGGGAGTGATATATACGAATAAATCGATGACCTTTCGACCAGATAAAGCGACCGCTTATAATTGCACACAGGATCCCACCCACACGCTGGTTTTCAATTAAATGCTCCACGACCCGTCATATCGCTACTCCGACATACGAGTAATTTCATGCCATTAGATCCAGTCCTTCAGAAATTGCATCGTAAACCGCACAGTCGACATAAACTTGACCCACTACGAGTTTCGGAAAGGGAATCATTTCAAGAGGATTCCACTCCCAGTTCAGTGCATAATTGTGGTGTCGGTTCCGAAGCGGATCTCCATTTCAAATGCACCGCTTGCATCGTGCAATCTTCTATCCCATAACCCAGATAGCTTATCCTCGGTCGAGTCAACTTCAATGAATTCACGGATGATTCATCTTGGGCACAAGCGAGCTGTGGATCAACAACCTCTTCATTGCAGTTCGCTTCCATAAATTCTTGCTCTTAATGCTGCTCCCGACTTGGAAGATTATTCCTAACTGACTTGCCTGACTCTATTGCCATAGAATTTAATGGTCCTTGTTGGCTTATGGAGTTCGTTCGGTTCTTGAAAAAAAAAAATAATAAAAAAACTTAAAGACGTCTTTCATTTTTGGGGTGGAAATTTGCCGAGTATTCGCCAATAACTGTGGGCTAGACAAGAGTTTCTGGCGCCATTTAGGAGTTACACAAAATGTGAAATTTCGGGAAATCCCCGACATCTTCCGGTTGGTGTCAGTATGCCGGATCAAACCGTCTGACACCAAGAGGCTTTGGAACATCCTCTCCAGCTTTAGGCAACTTGTTGCAACCGCTTGTAGTGAATTGCTGGCTGGTGGTGTTTGTTTAGACTGACAGGGATTTTTTTTATGTCTGGTTGCATTCCACGCTGGATCACGTTTCCTCGCTAAAAATGCATCATCAGCTCTCGGTCTAAATGACGGCCATAATGTGCACCAGAGCAGTTTATTTGGTGGTAATTTTGTCGACGTTTTGTTTTTCTGTTGATACCATCTGCTGATTTACTTCGAAATAAATAACAATCAAAAAACCGCTGCACCACGTCGCCAGCATGTGATGAGCACATTTTTTCGTGTTAATTTGATGATGCCAATGATAAGGCAAATGACGGCATCGTAATGTGGAGGCTTTCGATTGAGTGGCAACAAAATAATTGAAAGTTTTTGTTGATTTCTGAGTTTTCCGCATTGCAATTAGGACTTTCTTCAGTGCCTTGCCCACATCAATCCTAAGGATTAATCTATTTTCGTTGGGAGCCAAATACATATATGTTCCATAAAGCTCTATCCGCAACGAAAGCTTAACCACTGAACCAACAACGACTTATGCCGGATTGACACTACTGACAAAATTGTCAAAATACTGACTATGCCAAAACGTTGTCAGTAAAATTATGAAATGTTTATTTCACTTTGTCAGTATGTTTAGTAGTAATTAATACTTGACTTAACAACAAATTAACAAAGCGTTCTTACTGCTACTTCATTATATGAAAAACGATGAAGAATAATTTAATTAAACTGAGCTAACTATCGTGCTCACAGTTTTTTACACCGCACTAACTAATATTGGCATCAAATACTGACCGAATGGTCAGTCGTGTAATCCCGGAACAATAATAATAGTTCGAAATTACAGTCAAATGACAAAAATTGAAGATGTTTTTTAATTAATAAAGATTTTGGGTGTAAGACATATGTATACTCCTATTACACCTAGTAATAGGGGCGAAATCACTGATCCATAGCTTCGTTGTTCCTTTTTATGGGATTTCTGATTTTATGTTGCTCATTTCAAATTTAGTGTCAAAATTTCAAACAAGTGGATTTTTCAGGACGAATAAAAGTCGTTATATATGTAGTTGAGGCTTAATGGAGTCGCTGACATTGAATGTTAACCAGTTTTGCTGATTGCAAGAGTGTTGAGCTATGTATGTTGTATGAAGTACACAATGCCTCATTGAATATGATGAGTGAAACCAAATTTTGATTGGATTGCTCAAATTTTAGTGCGTAGGTTGCTGATTTTGCTTAAATTGCAAAATATCTGCCAACGAGTCGAGCACAACTTTATTATACTTGGAACAAGTTGGGGATGCGTTGGAACCAATATGTAGGTTAGGGTTGATAACGTAAGAGGGATTTCAAAACTTTTGATGTTTTAAATATTTTAGAAGTGTTTGTACAAAATTTCAATTTAATGGCCTTTAATGATTTGGTAAAAATTGATTTCTTAAAAATGGTCAAAGAAGTGGGAGTGGGTAAGAGTTTAGGAGGTCTTGGAGCAGTTACTATTATACACTTTCAAGCATATTTATACTCTAGATGAAATCTGAGAGTATATTGTGTTTGCCTTATCGTTTGTAACGCTAAGAAATATTGCACAGAGCCGCCAAGTGTACAGAAATATTTGTTGTCGCTCAAAAACCTCGATTCCAAGTGACCGTCTGTCTGTCTGTCCGTCTGTACGTCTTTTTACAGCATAGCTCTCGGAAGCTTTGAGCTATAGTGCTAAGAATTGTTGTGTGTCATTTTTAGCAAAAAAGTAACTTTAAGTTCGTAAATGGGCTACATCTCCCCACTCCTTCTATATTAAAAAATTGATTTTTCTTTGAAACTGTTTCAGCTATCGATTTGAAATTTAGAAAAAAGTATTATGATATAGATGTCATTAATATCACGGAATATTGAACCGACCCCCTTACTCTTTCTACCCCCTCCCATACAAATGGACAATTTTGAAAAACACATATTTTCGATTTTCATTGAAACTATTAAAGCAGAAAAGACGAAATTTTGTCGGAATTAATTCTACTATAATTGCAATTTATTTCAAAAATAATTATCAACTTCGCCTCACAGGGGGTAGAAAGCCCCTCCTGTACAAATTTCACGAAATTTTTAAATTTAAATTAAATTATTTTTCTTCGAAACTGCTAAAGCTATCAACTTGATATTTTGTACAAAGTATACAAATAGAAATATTAATAACGCGAAAAAAAATTGTTTTGATCCGTACACTAATTCTACCCCCTGCCATACAAATGCATAATTTTTGTTAAATGCATTTTGTCGATTTCCATTCAAACTAGAAAAAGTACAAACTTCAAATTTTGCCAGAATTTGTTTCTTAATAATTGAAATAAGTGTTAGAAAAAATTATCAGCTCCGCTTCACTCCTTCTACCACCTCCCATACACTCCACTTCCTCTGCCACCTCCTATACAAATGCCCCCTTTTCAGGAAAACTATGATCAATTTCTTTAAAAATAATGAAAACTAAGAACTTTGAATTCAGCAAAAAACATTTTGCATGCATGTTCGGTGTCTTTTACGAAAAAAACAAACCTCCCCCTCTGCTTCTACCACCTCCCATTCAAAAGTCTCTATCCACTATTCGAAAGAATTTGAGATGACATGTTTTCCGGTATATTAAAGTCATTTCCATCTCATCTAGAGTATCAAATGATTGGGCTTTAAGCCCAATCATAATTCTGTTTTGTTTTTTAAATGAATTTCTCAAATTATCAAGTTTGAAGCTTAAAATTTCAATCGAACATAACAGGACTATAATTGGGAGCAAAGCTCAATCATGTGATAATCTAGATGAAAGAGATTTTTTTTGATTCTAAGAAATTTTGTATGGGGAGTGGTAGAAGGGGTAACAGCATTAGACTAATTTTTTCACATCATGCTAGAGTTATCAAAATGTTTTATTGAAAATTGAAGCTTCAAAAATAAAATAGTTAGTGGTAAAATTCGTGCATTAAATTTAATGAAATTATGCAATTTGTATGGGAGGTGGTAGAAGGAGTGGAGAGATCTTAATGATTTTTTTAGAAATAACTACAAACAAAATTTAATTGACACGTTTTAAATTGCAAATCAGTAGCATTCGTACTTTTCAAAGAAATCGACTATTTGAAAAGTTATGAAATTATGTCATATTGTAAGGGAGGGAGTAGAAGGGGTTTAGGTAATAGTCCATTTTTTCGATGTCACTAATAATACTCCCCCCCCCTCCACATTTTCCCCCACTACTATTATGACTAAATATTATATATTATTAAATTCCGCTAGCATAGCTAAATGCACCATCCAAGTTTCAATTACATAACTCTAGCTAGGGTGTAGCCTAGTGGGTAGCATGTTGGTCTTGTTATGCGAAGGTCGTGAGTTCAAATCCCGGTCGACGCAATATATAATGTCAGCACATTGCCTGCTTGGATATACCTTGGCCACCTCAATCTACGAAAATGAAAAATTCGTAGAAAGAGGGTTGTGCGAAGGACTAACAACCCTTCCACAATAAGTAATGAAAAATGTTAAGGAACCTGAATATCAGGAGGCCAAGGTCCGATTTGGGCTGTAGTGCCATTGTAGAAGTAGCAGATTCAATTACTTAACTCAAGGGATAGTCGAGATATTATTTTTTATGTGTTTATCTTTATCTGTCAATAATAGTGGAGCTATGCATTACCTAAATGGTCCTAAGATATGAACTTTATGAGTTTAGTAATTCCAAAGATTTAACCATTTAAAAAGAAAAATTTGGTCGACAATTTGTTCTTACCCCCCCTCCCACTGAATGAACAAATTAATTTATTTTTGCTTTTTTGCTCATAGACCAGTTTATTCGAATGTCAAGTTTCCACCTGAAACTCCCCAAAAATTTGAGTAATGGAACTCAACTCGCCTTTAATTCACTCAAAAATTAGTTTGCCATCTTTGAGGGTCTCGTGGAGTTCATATGGGTGGTCTATGATGGACGGCTTACAGACAGACGGATTTTATTTTGCTTTTTTAATCCTGAAACCCGAAAAAAAAATCAATTTTTTTTCTGTGTCCTTCATAATACTTTATTATTAGTATAATAAAGTTATTAGCCTTAAAAATGGTTTCTATTAAGTTGGATGGATAGTAATAGTAGTGCCGGAGCAAAACTAAGTTAACTTCAAAAACTTGATGTGCCTTTGAGGCGCCCTAAATTCAAAATGATTGCGTAAATTTACTAACTAAATTTTTTTTTAAACTAAGATCCTAATAACTTTTACCTGGACATAGCAAAAAAAACCAAAAATTGCAGCTATTACAAAATATTGTATGAAAATCAAGCTTTTTCAGCAAAGAAATTTGATATTGCAGTAGTAGTTTCGGTTTAAGTAAACAGCATAGACAATTCATGTATATGTAGGTAGCATTTTTATATATATACTCGTATGTATATATGTATTTTCCAAATCGACTGGTCAAAGATGCTTATAACATTAACTCAGATTAACGAATTGCATTGTTATTAACCAGTTCTCCAGTTAAGTTTCAATTCAGGCATATTTGAATAATAAGGTTCATCCAGCATCGACAAAATTTTTCGTTTAAAAAACACCGAATTTCCCCTAAATTAATCTATTTGGTATCTATGCCTCCTTTTAAATAAATTCTAGCTCAATTCGAAACCCCATTCAAATAATTTCAGTTTCGATAGCACCGACCGCTCGGCATAACCTCAACTAATTAAACATGTAACTTATAATATAGAAGTATCTACAGTTCTATCATCAATATATTGTCAAATACTAACTATAAAAATATTTAAATACTGAGACTAATTAATGTCTTATTTTTTTTGTTGCCTAAAATCCTAATACAGATGCTCATTGCTGAAAATACTATCCAACCTCTGAGTCATCCCAAGTGAACTCTATTTTAAGTTTGATTAATGCTTTTACTAAGCCATGGAGAGCCATCGAGGGAGTAATATAAATGTCATCCTCTGATAAATTAAAAAAATGCGGACGATATTTCTATTAGAACTCATTAAAATTGTTATTGGGTGTTTTCTGTATGACTCACCTGTAATGAAACGGAGAAATGTAGAATTATCTTATCTTATTAATATATTTTTTTAATAATTAATTACGCGTATCACTAATTATTTGTATTTATTATTCAGAATATTTATTTTTGGTTTGATAATTATGAAGAAGTTGTTTTATAATCAATTGGAATTTTTTGCAATAAAGTAAAACATTTCATTTAATTGCTGTGCACCACTAATTAAATAAGGAGCGACGCTATTGATACTTCATAATTGTATTGTTTTAGTGAAATCACTATGCATGTGGTTCGATTATGATAGGAGGACTTCACTTAACTTAATTTCGATGCGATAAATTAATTTCATAAATTATAACTGAACAATTCACATCATTGACCGCAGATTTGAAAATTTACTAGTAGGGGAAGTTCATGTAACTTGGTCCGCTTTTCACTTAATGCATTATAACTTACAAAATATTAATGCATGATATTTCTCGCATATTTTATTTTAAAGGTACAAATCTCAGCTTTAAAATATATTTTCATAAAATGCACTATTATTAATGTTATGAACAAAAGTGTAGCTAAAGTTAAAACGGTCCAAAGTACAAGTAGTACTTGTATCTTGGTTCGACGTGGTACATACCAAAGGTCCATTTTATAAAATATTTACTTTTCATAGAAACTATTTTTTTATTACGAATATAGAAATATTTATGAACACAATTACCCTAACAATACCAATTATAAAATTAGTGTTCGACGAATTTTATAAAAATTAAAATGAATTTTCTAGAACTGAACGAAAATAATGGTATAGAACTCTTTTTGAATATCGCTACAACCCAAATTGGGTTTTCGGATGCAAACCTTTTGGAAATGGATGGTTTGCTGAAACTTTGCACTATACTTCATTTCGCAACCCTTTGGACCATGATACAAGTAATATATAGGACCAAGGTACAATGATGCTATCTAACATTGTAAATTTTATGTCAACATGCAGTAACAATCAATCTATTTTATAATAAGAGGATTGAAAACTGGACGAACAAGCAAGATGAAGAACTGAGGAAAAAATCACAAGGCATCGGAAATTATTACAAAAACAATAACACAATGATTTCTATTCGGCAAAAAAATGTGACCCGTTTTTGCCCTTAACATTTTTTCTAGCAGTTCCTATGTTCTATTGGAAAAAAAATTCTGCCCTGCTAGAAAAATGGTTTGCGCACTAGGTAAAGCTTGACCTGAAAATGCACATTTCTTGCCCCGAATTTTTCGGCGGTGCAACTCAATTGACCTGTAATGTATGTACAACAACATGAAAAAAATAAATCATCTGACAACATCGGTAACAGATTCTAACGGATAGATCTTACTTAAAAGGACTTAAAACTTTACATGAAGTATGCAATATGAGTGCATACGTAACTTTTCTTAATTTTCCCAAAATCTTCACAGGACCATTTAGAGATAACAAGACAAATTAAAACGCTTTGTTTTGACAGTTTCGAAAGGCAATCAGCTGTTCGGTATAGAGACAATATGATAAAAAAAATGCAAAAAACTTGCACTTAAAGTGTTCTATTGGAAATTGACCTGACCGACGGAACTGAGAAAAATGAGTGCAAAACTGCAATAATTTTGTATTTTAAAGGGCAAAAACGGGTCACATTTTTTTGGCGAATAGAAATCACTATTAAAAAATTTACTTTGGACGCCAAAAAGATATTTCTTCTTCCTGTGCGATGTATGTTAAATGGATGTTGATGAGCAGTACTGTCGAAAGCACGGTACAACTGAGGGTGCTGTGTTACTAAGCAAGAGGGGGAATTAATTAGGGATCGGCAGTGGCTACACATCTAAAGTGACTGAAATCTAAATGGGTCCTAACCGAAGATTAGTAGGATGGTGTCGGATGCAGGCCACGTAGACGGACAGCAGATGGAAATTAGCAAGCTGAAGTGAGCAAAATATTAGATACGCGAACTGAAGGGAGCGAAATGGCATGTTAACAGGTCTGATGCAGGTTTGTATGGAAGATTGATTCTTCTCTAGAAGAAAGTAGTAAACGGAGGCGGGAGAATAGCTTTCCTCGAAAAGCCTCAAAGGGATCGAAATTGGAGGAAAAGGAAAGTGAGTTTGTCCAGAAGATAGTAGTGAACGAAGGCGAGGGAGAAGCATACCAGTTACCTAAGAACCATATAATGGAGAACTTCATCATCGTTTTACGTCCATATCGCGGGCAGACAAACAGAAAGAACTGCATTATGCTGCTTTCTGTATCCGGTTAATCGACTTGCTGCTTCGTCCGAGGTTAATGCAATCGAGTGCTTGATGTAGAATTGCGTGTTCAACTGAATTACATAACCCGAAGATTGGAAAAGAGTTTAGATAGGTCTTGCACTTATCTGTGTGAATGCTGAACCAGTTAGTATTAGTTGTATGTTCTATTTAATGCCTGAATAAAAACCGAAAAATCGACGGAGGGAGATATAGAAAACTAAACAAAAACGATTCAAATTCGAAATAAGTTGAACGAGAAAATGGACAAAAATGTTCAGAAGAATCATCAATCCCTTTTTTTGTGGGTAGAAAACTCTTACGCTTGTTAAGGAGATATCGCAATCTCAAAGTTCGCGTGTAACTGACTCCTGTATTCATGATAATGGATCTATAAGAAAAAAATCCCTGATCGCTCCAATAGGATGAAAACGAGAAAACCACTATTTGCTTCCATATTACTCCCTTAGTCCATTATTTTCCCGATGTCCCATAGGGCTGTTACTCCTCTTGGCTTGACTTTGATTCCCATCTAACTCGGTTCAGAGCTCCCGTCAGTTTACTGTAACGCGCAATCTTTCGGTATTCTTTATGCTGACATTACATATGCAATCCAACTCTACTTTCTTTGCTTGGTCTTTCTCATTACATTATATGTTCTTCGTTAACAAATATATGCTACTACTATTGTTTGGCCAGAATATTTTTCATATTTATTCGTGAGTACTTTTTGATGAAATTCTGCAATTCCTGAGCGATGATGTTAAATACGAACTTGGTTTCACTTTCGTAAGATTTAGAATTGATTTTAAACAAGGGTTAAATACATTTAAGCATAATTTTCTGAATATCTTATTAATTATTAACCTATAACCACATAATATAATTATTTAAAGAAAGATGATCGGATTTCATACTATTTCGACGTGTCGTTTTTGATAAAAATCTCACCAGAGATCGAAATCTGTTTTTAAATTCAAAATATGATGTGAAAACATCCACCAAACTAATTATTATTTTGAATTAATTTATTGATAATATTTTAATCTTAATTTCTTTTCAATTACAGGTAAATACATCCGGAATTTTACGAGCTTGGTGAACAAATTGATATTGTTTGAATAAGTATGGCTTTTATTTATTTAATTCAAATTAAAAACAAAATCTTGGCTTTCAGTACCCACGTAGGTATCTATAGTAGTTATTAAATTCTTTTTATATAGGTATTTCTATATTTCAGTATTTACGTACATATATACAAGTACTTACCCTTTAACTTTTCGTGGATCAACGATGCGATCCTTTTTTGGACTGTGCGTTCCGTTTCTCTTTCGTATACTTTTTCGCATGTACTTTGTATACTTCTTCAGTTTCCAGTGTTTTTTTTTGTCCTTCTGCCATCCTAAAATAGGTAGAAACCCGGAATGATATCATAGTTTGATAAGCAAATGTGAAGTAACTACATAGTTGCGAATTTGTGCTGTGTACACTGGTCGATTAAAGTACATCTCTTATGAAGGAATGGAAGATCGAGTTCAGTCAATCGAGCTACATGTCAAAGCGATAGAATAGGGAGCGAGTGAATTTTCTTTAGGCCAACTTAATACCGTCAATTCAAAACTGATAATGGGGATTCCAAGTGGGTGAACAATACTCTAAAATAGGACGAACTAACGTTGTGAACAGTAAGATAGCAACAGTTATACTCGAGAAGGACTAAGTGGAGCGCAATGTAAAACCAGAGAGGTGATAGGATCTATCTGCGGTTTCAGCATAGTGATGCGTAAGCCTTAGTTTATTGTCTTATACATAGAACTTCAAGGTCCTTATAAGCGGTAACCTCTGAAAGACGTGTCGATTGAGTTGTGTAGGTAAAGCTAAGGGGGCTAGGTTGTTATGTAAACTCCATGAATAGACATTAACATCAATGTTAAGCGAAATGTCGTTGCTAAGACAACGCTCAGATAGAGAATAAAGGTCAGTACCAGACAGTCAGAAAGACACTCGATCACTTGAAATATTTTGAGGTCTCAACAATTCATCAATGGCACTACAGACCAAATCGGACCTTGGCCTCCTGATTTTCAGGTTCCTTAACATTTTTCATTAATTATTGTGGAAGGGTTGTTAGCCCTTCACACAACTCTCTATCTACAAATTTTAATTTTCGTAGATTGAGGTAACTAAGGTATACCCAAGCAGGTAGTTTGCTAGAATTATGCGTCGACCCGGATTTGAGCTCACGACCTTCGCATTGTGAACCAACACACTAGCCACTAGGCTACATTCTAGGTAATATTTTGAGGTCGCCAGCACATAAAAGATATTTAGAAGATAAAAATGATGGTAACTCATTTATGAAAACAAGGAATAAAGTGGACCGAACCCTAAGGAACTCCAGAATTTGCAAGAAAAATAGGGGGTTTTGCCCAGAAAGGTCACTCTCATATGTAGTTTGATGTTGGATTTTCGAAGGATTTTCCCTATTTTATTTGTCGTGCCCTAGATATAAGGTAGTTTTACCCGATCGTTTCTCTGTTCCGTGCTTTCTTGATATTTTGTCTTTGGACGCTTCAGTTTCCAGGCCATGTTTATTTCGCTCGCTTTGAATCCATTTGCAATGCCCGATTAAACTTGTGCGGGTTTCCTCCAATTATACATCTGGCTCTGTATCCAACCAAATTCTTTCTGAGGTTTTTTAAAATCCAATCTCCAAGGAGTAAAATAGTGAAAAACCTCTAATTGGAAAATAAATGTTCTCTCGCAACGTCTTCTCCTAGAAATATAAAATTCAGAGCGAATGTTCCAATTTGTTAAAGTACAAAAAATTTTTCATTTTCAAAAATTTGACTCCAAAATTGTGAAATACGCGAATTTCCTTTTGTGTGATCACTGTAGCTTCGCAAAGCCTTGATCTAGATTTATAAAACTTAGCAAACCGGGTCCAAAATAAATGCTACGTCGGAACTTTTCCAAAATTCAACACCTAAGTGGTGAAATAGGGAAAAATCCGTAATTGGTCCATTACTATGTCTGTGTCTCTGCTTGCCCCAGGATCATACACTTTTGTATAAGTGATCTTATTAGGCAGCTCCGATCGAGGTTAATTTGCCGCCTAGACCATTTTATTGATACTCCTCACAAAATAATTAATCCGGTATAGCAGAGAGCCTATTTAGTGATATTTTGTCCTGCAACTTGAAGGTGTTGTGTGATTCATTCATTGCTACTTGATACTCCAAATGCCCACCTTCGCGAAGTAGAACCGCGCATCAACAAGAATTTGACGTATACTTTGGCCAACGGTTGATCTGGGTCAATCTGTAGAAATGGAAAGAAATATAGAAGACTTCTTTTTTGTTTTACAGAATGTCCTGTGTTATAGGCAATTTAGGTCTTTATGTGCAATGCATAAACACAATCATTGAGGGAAGGAATGGGATTAGAAAGGTAGGGGAAGGGGAGTGAGAACGACCGTAACGAGGGGAGAAGCTGGTATATTTACTACTCTGGAATATGTATGTCCCATTTGGGATCCCTTTTTCCAATTATACAGAAACAAAATAGAGTCAATCCAGAAGTAACTCCTTCTTTTTGCTCTGAGGGACTTGTATGATCCTAGAGACTTTGAAAACCTACCACTCTACACAGTTAGGATCCAATTTTTAAATCTTTTACTTCTTGATTCGAGAAGAACCGTGCTCACATCCTGTTTTAACTTAGATGTTTTGAATGGCGGTATTAAGGTTGAAATAAACTCAGAGTGAATGACAATGTTAGGGTGACGAAACATTCAAAACATACACCTCCAATAAATAAGCTGACATATCGTTCCTACCATGTCAAACTATCGAATGTGAAAAAGTCGTTTTTTCATATTCATTCAATACCCTGCTCTTGCATTGGAGACGATTCGCCTTGTAACATCTCGAATCTGTGGAAATGTCATTTCCAGCGTTCCCTTCGGGGCTACAGATACGAGGTTTTGCCACAAGGCGAATCATCCCCAATGCAAGAGCAGGGTATTGAATGAATATGAAAAAACGACTTTTTCACATTCGATAGTTTGACATGGTAGGGATGATATAAGCTGAGACTACGCTCCGTTTTATAAGGACCCCACACCCCGTTTGACCCTACCACCAGTGCCTATCATACTTATATCAAATTGTGTAAATCTAACTACCTATATTAGGTTATATTAAATTAAATTAAGCAATCTATTATTATGTTAACTATCTTATTATGATAAATAAATATTTTTCAGTTGTACTGGCTGCTACTGACAAATATTTGACGTACTTAATTGATTCGAGCCAAAACAACAAAATTCTTAAACCTATTTCTGTAAGGCTATCGATATATATACATACTTTTATCAGCCGCAGATTGACATGTCAATGAATTTTGTGACAGATAAATGCTAATTGTCGACAAAATTTGCGACATTCAAATTTGAATTTGTAGCATTTTTGTTTGATGATTCGTGACAAAAATATCATAAATTTAGTTGGTGAAAAAATTTAACAGTGGTACAAAATTTTACCGACACATTTTTATGGCAAAAAAAATAAAATGGAAATATTTTAAATATACTTTTGCAAAAATAGTCTGTAAATGATTTTAGGGAAAAAACAAGCCAATATATTTTGAATAGTAAAGATAAAAATTTAACATTAAATATGGTAGATATAACTCTATTCTTAAATAAAGGAACAGAAGAAGCTAAAAAACCAAGTTGGAGTCGATCATGGTTCC
Organism: Chorisops tibialis; assembly: GCA_963669355.1. Taxonomy (NCBI): domain Eukaryota; kingdom Metazoa; phylum Arthropoda; class Insecta; order Diptera; family Stratiomyidae; genus Chorisops; species Chorisops tibialis. The sequence goes on from OY770263.1 coordinate 58,875,854, forward strand.
TTTGCATTCTTAGCATCGGTAAGTGATGGTATACATCGAGAGAGGCTCGTGGAGGATTGAAGATGTCTGAATTCCTTGTTGAGACTATTCCTGGTCTAAAGTTCAGGTCGTCACAGAGGTGGGTATTGAGCACAGCTTGAAGAGGAAGCATGCATCGAGGAAGGTCCGCCTTAAATGCAGTGGGTGTAGGTGAAGTACTTCAAGTCTGCCATTGTAGTCGATATGAGGCTTCCTTAATCTATAGAAAAGGGTTCGAGTGAATCTACGCTGAACAGATTCGATGGCCCGAACATGTCAAGAATAGTGAGGGTTCCAGACGGTGGAACAGTATTCCAAAATACTACGGACGAGTGTGGAAAATAGGAGAGCAGCTGTTCCTGGACGGTTAAACTGGACTGTCGTGCGGAGGACGAAACCAGCAAGTCTGAATGCCTTATTAGTAATCTCGGAGAAATGATTGACGAATTTAAGTTTGCGATCAAAGACTACTCCTAGATCCCTTATTGTGGTTACTGCTGTAAGGATGGATCCTTTAATAGAGTAAGAGAGAGCAGAGGAAGTAGTCTTATACTATTGTTATGATTCGACATTTTAACGAAAAATTTATAATAATTGTTATAATTTCAATGCCGAATTTGTCACATATTGGAATTCGAATAAATTTTACACTACGATTTTTGATCAGTTGGTAGTCGTTCAGTAACTAAATTATTCGACTAAATTACTAGCCTAGTGCGAACTAGGCTTTAGAGTCAAATGCTCGTTGCATTCTAAATGTAAAGAGGTGGGACTGAAAATAAATGTGCGTAGAACCAAGTACATGCACATGGGTTCGAACACAAGCACATCGATTGTTCTTAACGGACAAGATGTGGAAGAGGTGCAAGATTTTTGTTATCTCGGAAGCGTTATCAGCATGGACAGCGGAGCCGAAAAGGATATTGAGTCTCGCCTAAGTAAAGCTCGTCAGGACTTCGATATCCGTTCTCCTTTTCTTGAGGTTAAGAAAAATCTCGCTTAGCACGAAGCTGCGAGTATTTGACGCATGCGTCAAATCCGTGTTATGATATGGTTGTAATACGTGGAAAGCGACCGTTCGACTTGCCAAGAAACTGCAAACTTTCGTGAACCAATGCTTCCGACGCATTTTAGGAATATTCTGGAGAAGTGATCTTCAACTACGAACTTTGGAGAACAGCTGAACAGACTAGAATAGGCATTGGGATCCAAAGGCGGAACTGGCAGTGGATCGGTCAGAGTTTGAGGAAACCAGAGAAAAAAATCGCCAAACAGGCTCTGGATTGTAGTCCTCAAGAGAGGCGTCGGGTTGGTCGACTATGTAGCATACGGAAGCGAGCAGTTGAGCAGGAGGCTCGAGGAATAAACAAGTCCTGGTAACAGCTAAAGACCGATGCTCAGGATCGCGGCTTGGGGAAGAGAGCTGTTCCTGTCCTATGCCCCTATAAGGGGTCTTAACAGGAATTTGATTGATTGTTGAAGTAGCTTAGAAGGTAAAAATTAATTTTTTTATTCAAAAAAAAGACACATAAGCTCAAAATAAGAAAAATGATCAGTAAAATTTTGAAAAATGGAAACAAATATTTATAATAATTTTGTCAAAACAATGCTAGCAGCAACAAATTCGAAAATTTGTTGACCAAGTTTGAGTCAAGAAACAGTTTGCTTATATCTCTGACAATAAATTTGGCACATACTATTGAAATTAAATACACATATCGACTCGTAATTATGCATATTTGTGAAGCGCTATAAGAAAAGGGACCTTATCGTGGCAGAGATTCCCACTGGAATATCTACAAAATTTTGAAGAGAACGGCAAAATTATCACGTGAAAATGTTAAAAATTGGCGAAGTTATCACGTTTTGAATATTCGCAAAACAGACTTTGGTCCTAGTCATAATTGTTTTATTGCCTTTTCTAGAAAAAAAAACTAAAATCTACTTTTCAAATTTCCAAAATGGCATAGTACTCCATCATCATTAATAGCGCTACAGCCCAAGTCGGGCCTTGGTCATAGTTCTTAGTTTAGTTCATTTCAGTCACAAATATCTAGAAAATGATTCATTATAAAATAACAAGACCAAAATATACTATACACCGTCTTATATTGAATGCAGTTCTTGAACAAAATCGAAAATACATATACGTACTTATACTTTCCACTTTGTCACCTTCATTCAACTCTTATCTAATTTATGACTGCAGTTTGCCATAATTCTATGCATAAGAGCGTCCGTGGCAATCAAAAGTCATGACAATAAACAGACCGGTAAAGTGTCGGAATGAATTTTGTCGCAAACCGTTGCATTGGTACGACAAAATGCAGGAAATCACTTAAAATTCAACGCACACGACCAATTCGAGTCTTACAAATTGTCATCGTTATACTGAGTGTTGCCTGTAAGATCGATAAAAATAACAGAATCGTAATTTTTGCCTTTATTTTCTTGCAACCATTGTGGTTGCATTTTCAAACAAAAGTCATTATTATCGGCGTTGGTTTCTATCGCTCTTAGATGCATATTACTCGTAAGATCAAGATGAGCTAGGAGCTCTTCAAAACTTCTTTCCATTTTGGTTTCATGCCTTGTGGTGGATTTGTGGTTTTCATTTGAAACTCGTTAAGTTGTCTAGGACAAAATTAAAATTTCTCTTTCACTGACACTACGAGCAGATAGGTATAGTTAATGGCGTTCTAGTACCTTAAGACGTTTCGACACTATTGCGAGCACTAAGCCATCATTAAAGACAAGCATGTTTTATTACCACAATCTGCCTATTAAATGCACTGCTGGTTCGGGCTCTTTGTGGTTATGAAGAAATTATAGAGATTTAATCTTTTTCAGTGGGTGGTTTTTTCAGTTTGTACAATACAATGAGTTCGTACTAAGAAAATCGTCATGTCGAATTAATTCTCCTCTTCTCTTGGTCGATCCTTTGCAATACGCTCCGGTAGTTTAGTTAAGATAGTATCAAACTGTAAGCGGATTAGTTAGAAAAACTGAGGATCTGACCAATCTATTATCACTTAAAGCTCGTAGCCTTGCCACGAACCAAAACATAATTTGTTAATATAGTGTTAAGGGAAAACGTCCCGGTGACAATTAGCATTTCACAAAAAATTAAGTTAAATTCATTTCCGAGGTCCACAGCTCAGCTAATCAGAAGCGTTTGATAAAACATAATAGTGTGAAGTCCAGAAATCTTTCCTTTAAATTCAAAATACAGTGTACAGGGCTGGTCCTACGATGATGCAAATGGAGCGGGGCGAAATCATCAAAGGACAAAAATATTTAAGCAACGAAAGGAAGAACATTAGCGCCAAGAGATAATGGCCATCCTCGAAGGTTGCGGGAGAGCACCATCCTTAAATTGCCATGATGAATGAAAGAGGCGAAAAAAAGGAAGACGGTAGGTAGTATTTTAGGCTCCACGTTGGGTGCCACTGTAACGAAATGAAGGGCTCCATTCCGCCAACTGATAATGGGCGTCCTTTCGACCTCATAGTTTCCGGCTCCAGCATCACTCATTACCAGGACGCCCTACTTCAAAAGACGTTCTGACAATGATTTGTCCAAAGCAAGCTTCATTTTTTTCTCTCTTTCATCAAAGCTCTTCAAAGATAGTATCTTCCCCGGTGACTAAATCGTCCTCTCCACGTCCTACAATATCGTACCAGATGTTTGCGTTAATCCTTCACTGACCATTTCAAAACAATTTTGTGACTTAGTAGTAATTGAAGAAAAAAAAAATTATCAAATATCTGTAGTACTTCAATATCGTTCGCCCTGTATTCAAAATTTGTCATGACTTTCAAATGCGGAAATTTTTCACAAAATAATGGCTAAAAATTTGTTGTTTCATTAAAAATTTGTTGTCACATGTCCGTGCTCCGACGCTGCTACAGTTTTTTCGTCTATTGTAACTCTGCAAAATTGTTATCAAAAATTGTTGGTCATAAATTCAATCTCAAATGTCAGACAAAGAGTTTAAATTCTTTTGTCGCACAATATTTTAGGAGAACAATATTGTTTTGTTGCGTTTTTGTTAGTATTTTGGGACATTTACGAGGGTCGTTTGATAAGTCCCTGGCCCAAATGACAAAACGTGGTTTCACGAAAAAGTTTTTGCTATCGCTAGGTAGATGGCACTTTCGAACGGTCTCATGAATTTTTTCAGGTTTCTGTAGGTAACAGTTTGTTTTTGGCAGCCATTCTAAGTTGACGTGTCACGCGAATCGTCAACGATGGAGCACGTCCAGTATCGAGCGGTCCTGTCCACACCTGCGCGGTTTCCATGTCCAAATTACATGATTTGCGGTATGAGATCGTTGACCACCCACCTTATTCGCCCGACTTGGCCCCATGTGACTTTTTTTTGTTCCCCAAATTGAAAACTCACCTCGGTGGACAAAAATTTTCATCGAACCAAGAGGTGAAAGACGCCGTTTCCCAATTTTTTGCAGACTGTGACAAAAATTTCTTTTTGAACGGTATGAAAGGACTTGAGAAACGTTGGACCAAATGTATTAACCTCCAGGGAGATTATGTTGAAAAATAAAAAAAAAATTTCCGGAAAAAATGCTTTTTTCTTACTTGGGCCAGGGACTTATCAAACGACTCTCGTATTATGGGCATTCAATACAAAAACTATGACGAGATCGACGTCAGATAGAAATATATTTGAAAGAATTTTTTTGTCTAGGCTCTCTTTCTAGCGACTAAGAACGATGAACCTTTGAATGTAAATTATGCATCAAGTCCTTATTGTTGTACGGAAATACACCACATAGCTGGGATATACAAAATGCGCTCTCGGCATTGAGAAAAGTTAAATGGAAATGCGCGCTATAAATAAAATCATTCGGGCGGCAAATCAACTTCGCTCAAAAACTTCGATTCCGAGTGATCATCTATCCGTCTGTATACAAAATAACTCTCGAAAGCTTTGACCTATCGTGCTGAAATTTGTCAAATGTCATTTTAAGCAAAAAAGAAACTTCAAGTTCGTGAATGGGTCACATCCCCCTACTCCTTCTACCCCCTTCCATACAAATTTCATTAAATTAAATTTCGAAATTTAAAGAAAATGATTTTTCTCCGAAACCATTTCAGCTATCGACTTGAAAATTAGGTCATAGTATAATGATGTCAATATCTTTAACGTCAGAAAATATTGATCTCTCTTACTTCTTCTACCCCATCCCATACAAATGCACAATTTACAAAAATCCATTTATTCGGGTTGCATTGCAACTAGCAAAGCTAAATGAATAAATTTTTGTCATAATTAATTTTATTACAATTGCAACCAATTTTGGAAAATCTATCAACTTCACCTCATTCTTTCTATCCCCTCCCATACAAATTTCACAAAATTTCGAAATTTCAATTCAATTATTTTTCTTCTAAACCGGCAAAACTATCAATTTTAAATTTTCACAAATGTATGCTATTACAAATATCATTCAATCAATCTTGTTAAGACTCCCTATAGGGGCATAGGACAGAAACAACTCTCTTCCACAAGGCGCGATCCTGAGCATCGGCGTTAGGCTGTTGCCAGAACTTGTTTATTCCTCTGACCGACCGACCCCCTTAAGGATTATAATCCAGAGACTGTTTGGTGATGTTTGGATCTGGTTTCCTCAAAGTATGACCGAACCACTGCCACTTCTGCCTTTGAATCTCAATACCTATTTTAGTCTGTCCAGTTGTACTCCAAAGTTCGTCGATGGAGATCACTTCAGGCCAGAATATTCCTAAAATGCGTCGGAGACATTGGTTCACGAAAGTTTGTAGTTTCTTGGTAAGTCAAACGGTCACTTTCCACGTAATACAACCATATAACAACACGGATTTGACGCATGCGTCAAAAACTCGCAGCTTCGTGCGAAGGGAGATCTCTCTTAACCCCCAGAAGGAAAAAAGGATACCGAAGGCCTGACGAGTTTTATTCAGACGAGCCTCAATATTCTTTTCGGCCCGCCGTCCATGTTTCCGAGATAACGAAAATCTTGCACCTCTTCCATATCTTGTCCGTTAAGAACAATCGGTGTTCTTGCGTTCGAAACCATGTGTATGTACTTGGTTTTACGTACATTTATTTTCAGAACCGCCTCTTTGCATTTAGAATGCAACGAGCGAACATTTGACTCTAAGTCCGAACGGTTATGTGCAAGCAAACACACGTCATCAGCATAATCAAGGTGACTTAACATGTCAAATAGTCTTCATTGAAGACCTTTACCATCCTCACCGTACTTACTTACTTACGATGGCGCTACAGCCCAAATCGGACTTTGGCCTCCTGAATGCTTTGCCTCCATCCATCTCGGTTCAGTGACCGCGTCCTCCAGTTTGAAAATCTTAGCAGTGATTTGCTGTCTGCGTCAATCGAATCCTCCCAGCGCTTTCGTGGTTTTCCGACCGGTCTTTGTCCGTTGACTTTCCCTTTTAGTGTGCGTTTGGGAATTCTTCCGTCATCCATCCGCTCCACATGACCAGCCCATTGTAATTTTTTAAATTTTATGAGGGTTGACACTTCTGGATTGTCGAAGATGGCATACAATTCTCTATTGTATCGTATTCTCCAGATCGAGTCTTCCCTCACAGGTCCGAGGATTCTTCTGAGGACCTTTCTTTCAAAGGCGTTAAGTAGTTTTTCGGACGCCTGAGTTAATGTCCACGTTTCGCTGCCATAGCATAGCACAGGTCTTATGATTGTTTTGTATAGCTTAAGTTTTGTTTTCCTGTGCACGTTCTTGTTTTTGATTATTGGAAGTACCGAATAATAAGTCTTGTTTGCCATCATTATCCTTCTTTTAATTTCGATGGGTTCGCTTCCATCCTTCGATAGATTTGCCCCTAGATATATGAAGTTGTCTACGTTTTCTAGGTTATAGTCTCCTACTGTAATATTTTGTCTGATTGGCGTCTTTTTCCTAGTTTGCGTCATAATTTTTGTTTTGTTTTCATTAATGCGTAGTCCAACTTCCCTTGCTACCGAGTCAAGGTTTACAAATACTTCCTTAGCACTCTCCAGAGATCTTGCAAGGATATCTATGTCGTCGGCATATGCTACGAGTTGTGTGGATTTGAAGCATAGTGTTCCCTTGGTGTCAACGGGAAGTTTCCGAACAACATATTCGAGTGTTAAGTTGAAAAGCATTGGTGCGAGGCCGTCACCTTGTTTAAGGCCGTTGTCTGTTTTAAAACTGGAAGTCAGATCGTTTTCTACTCTGACTTGTGACAAAGACTCAGTCATTGTCATTCTTGTCAGTCGAACCAGTTTCGGTGGGACTCCAAACTCCAACATGATTTTATACAGTACGCGCCTGTCGATACTGTCGTATGCTTGTTTGAAGTCAACAAATATCTGGTGCACATCAATATTATATTCCCAGCACTTTTCCAGCACCTGTTTAACTGAGAATATCTGGTCCGTGGTTGAGCGTCCAGCTCTAAATCCGCCTTGGTATTCACCAATTACTTTATCAGCATAGGGCTTAATTCTCTTTTCTAGAATTTTCGTCAAAATCTTATAAGACGTACACAACAGAGATATTCCTCGGTAGTTTTCGCAGCAGAGTTTGTCACCTTTTTTATAAATTGGACATATGATGCTCTTGCGCCAATCTTCAGGAAGTATTTCCTGCGTCCATATGTCCGCGACTAATCTATGTAGGAGATGCGCTATGCAGGTGTCGCCGGCTTTCAGAAGTTCAGCTGGGATTTGATCAGTGCCCGGCGCTTTGTTGTTTGGGTGGTTTCTTAGGGCTGTTTTTACTTCTTCGAGTGTGGGAGGACTCAAAGCGGATCCTTCATCAGCTGTTACATCAGTTATACCTGCTATTGTATCTGCTGCTGCTGTTCGTGTAGGTGATGGGCTCGGGTTAAGAAGGTGTTCAAAATATTGTGCCCATCTTAGTTTTATATCTTCCGCGTTACTTATAATGTTCCCTTCCGCATCCTTGCATAGGGTCGTTTTCGGTTTGTAACCTTCTTTCATCCTTTTGACAAGGGAATACGCGGCTCTTGTGTTGTGTAATTTAAATTGTTCGTCCATGTTTTTAATTTCGTCATTATTGTACTTCCGTTTTTTTTGTCTGCATATTTTGTTTGCAAATCGTCTAAGATCCTTGTACTTGTCTTGTTTGGCTCGTGTCGGCCGTTCCGTTAATATTTTGTAAGCTTCATTTTTTCGTTCTAAGGCATCTTGGCATTCTTTGTCGAACCAATCATTTCTTTTGCGCCGGGGTTGTTGTCCTATCACCTCCTCTGCGACAGATGTAATGCCATCTTTGATTTTTTGCCTCACCGTACAGTACAGCTTTTAAGATGCCATTTATTGCTACCAAAAACAGGGCTGGTGATACGATTCAGCCTTGTCTGACACCCGTTTGCTCAGAAAAGCTTTCGGACAGCTTTTCTCTATGTAAGACGCGACACCTTGCATATTCGTAGGATTCTTTAATCATAGCTATGACCTTATCTGGAATACCTCTCCTACGTAAAGCATTCCATATGTAATCTCGCTTAACGCTGTCGAAAGTCTTCTCGAAGTCCATAAACATGAGATGTGGTGGCGAATCCATTTCAGAGGATTGCTCCAATATTATCCGTAGGGTATTTGTGTGGTCGGTACAAGACGACCCTTTACAGAATCCAGCCTGATAAGCTTCGAGAGCGCTCTCCACTAATCCTATTGAGAATAACCTTAGCCATGATTTTCGATACGGCAGTTAGTAGACTTTTACCACGCCAATTGCCACAATCCCGAAGGTCGCCCTTCTTCGGAATTTTCACAATGATGCCCTCCTTCCATTCAATCGGATATCTTTCCTTAATTCCACACCTCAGTAAAGAGTGGGAATATCATTGATGTCTAATAATTTGGTTTTGATTCTAATACTTCATTTACCACTTTCCATGCAAATGCAATTTCGGTTAATGCATTGTATTGATTTCCATTGAAACTAGAAAAAGTACAAACAAAAAAATTAGCCACGATTTGACCCTTAGCAATTGTAATAAATGCTTCAAAAAATAAACTTCGCTTCACTCCTTCTACCACCTCAAATACAAATTTTTGTATTGGAAATTCAAGAAAAGTATTTCTCCTTCGAACATATGAAAGCTAACGACTTTAAAATTTTAACAAAGCAATGTGATTAGGATGTTGTTAAGGAGATTCAAAATCATCCAAAACTTCCCACTTCCTCTTCCACCTTCCATACAAATGCGATAAATTGAGATAAAAATTATTCAATTTCCTGGAAAATTATGAAAGCTACAAACTTTAAATTGAGCATGAAACATTTTGTATACTACGTTCGGTGTTATATACAAAAATTATAAACCACCTCCACTCTGCTTTTACTACCTCCCATACAAAAGTCACTAGTCACTTTTCGAATGAATTGTCCACGTAAGTAATTTCGTTTTTTTAAAGCTACGAATTTGGTTGTAATTGGTTAATGTAGTGTAATGGTGATTTAGCAATAACTTATATCCGGTATTATCACCAAATTCTAATTCAAAGCTAAGGTGTAGCCTTGTGGGTAGTGTGTAAGTCTACAATGCGGTTTTCGTGAGTTTAAATCCCGGTAGACGCATAACGCCAAAACATTGTATACCTTGGCCACCTCTATCTACGAAAATGAAAAATTCGCTGAGAGAGGGTTGTGCGAAGGTCTAACAAACCTTCCACAATAAATAATGAAAAATGTTAAGGAACCTGTAGGTCAGGAGCCCAAGGCTCGATTTGGGCTGTAGTGCCATTGTAGAGAGATTATCACCAAATTCAAGATCTCTGATTATACTCTAGATGAAATCTGAGAGTATTATAAGTTTGTCACAAAGTTTTTAATGCCAAGAAATAGGGCTCGGAGAAAAAAAATGAATGATACAGAAGTTCATATAATCACTTAAAAATCTCAAAACCGGATGTCCGTCCTTTCGTCCGTCCGTGTCCTCTCTAGCTTGAGAACACGTTGAGGTAAAAAGTTCAAATTTTGTATACGTCGTTTTTAACAAAAAAGTAAGATTAAGTTCTTGAACGGGCCAAATCGCTCCACCCCTTCTACCCTCTCCCATACAAAATGATACAATTTCGCAATCTGACAATAAACAGATTTGCTCAAAAAGTGTAAATGATATTGATCTGAAATTTGGAATGTAATACTTTTATGATGATTCCAATTCACTCTATAAAAATAATTTGTGCCTTCCTCTTCCTTCCACCACTTCCCATACAAACTGCAATTTTTCATAAAATGCTCTAAACCAATTTACTCAGTGCATCTAATACTTATCGAGCTGAAATTGTGCTCTAAATATTTAATTAGAATTATTGGTAAGACCAAAAAAAATAAAACGATTAGCTGCATCCCAATCCGTAATTTCACAATAAACGAATTTGCTCGAAAAATATAAATGCTATTGATCTGAAATTTCGAATATATTACTTTTATGATGATATAAATCTACTGTATAAAAGTTATTTGCGTCCTCCTTTTCCTTCCACCACCTCCCACACAAACTGCACTTTTTCATCAATTGCTCCAAACCAATTTACTCAGTGCGTATAAAATTGATTGAGCGGAAATTGTGCACGAAATATTTATTTAAAATTATTAGTAGGACCGAAAAAATTAGATGATTACATTCACTCCTTCTACCCCTTCCCACATAACCTGACACAATTTCACAACTTTATAAAAAGTCGATTTTCCTGAAAAGTATGAATGCTACTGATCTGCAATTTAAAACACGTCAAAGCATGATGCTTATAGTTAGTTCTGAAAAGTAATTAAAAACTCGCCCCTTCTTCTATCACCTCCCATATAAAAAGCACTATTTCACTACATCCAATACACTAATTTTCTCAGTACCTATTAATTTTTTAAATCCTAAATTTTGTATAAAACATTTCGATAGCAACCTTAGCGTCATGTGAAAGTATTAGTTCAATGTCGTCACCCCCTCTATCACTTCCCCTACAAAATTTCTTAAGATCCAAAAATGTCTCTTTCATCTAGAGTATCGCACAATTGGGCTTTACGCCCAATCGTACTCCAGTTATGTTTATACTCTAGATGAAATCTGAGAGTATATTGTGTTTGCCTTACCGTTTGTAACGCTAAGACATAACGCTCGCACAGAGCCGCCAAGGGTACAGAAATTTTGTTGTCGCTCAAAAACCTCGATTCCGAGTGACCGTCTGTCCGTCTGTCTATCAGTCTGTCTGCCCGTCTGTCCGTCTGTGCGTCTGTCTACAGCATAACTCTCAAAAGCTTTGAGCTATAGTGCTAAAAAATTTTGTGTGTCATTTTTAGCAAAAAAGTAACCTTAAGTTTGTGAATGGGCTACATCCCTCCACTCCTTCCCGTACAAATATCATGAAATTTCGAAATATTAAGAAATTGATTTTTCTTTGAAACTATATAAGCTATCGACTTGAAATTTAGGTCAAAGTATTATGATATAGATGTCATTACTTTCACGGAATATTGACCAGATCCCCTTACTCCTTCTACCCCCTCCCATACAAATGGACAATTTTGAAAAACACATATTTTCGATTTTCATTGAAACTAGTAAAGCTCAAAATACGAAATTTTGTCAGAATTAATTCTACTATAATTGCAATTTATTTTAAAAATAATTATCAACTTCACCTCATTCCTTCTACCCCCTCCCATACAAATTTCACGAAATTTTGAAATATGAATTAAATTAATTTTCTTCGAAACTGTTAAAGCTATCAACTTCATATTTTGTATAAGATATACAAATACAAATATTAATAATGCGAAAAAAATTTGTTTTGATCCCTACACTCCTTCTACCCCCTCCCATACAAATGCATAATTTCTGTATGCATTTTATCGATTTCTATTAAAACTAGAAAAAGTACAAACTTCAAATTTTGCCAGAATTTGTTTCTTAATAATTGAAATAAATGTTAGACAAAATTATCAGTTCCGTTTCACTCCTTCTACCACCTCCTATACAAATATCCGTATTATAAATTCAAGAAAAGCATTTCTCCTTCAAGTATATGAGAGCTATCGACTTTGAAATTGAATCAAAGCATGGTGATAAGGATGATGATAAGCAGTTTCAAAATCATCTTAAACGCTCCCCTTCTTCTGCCACCTCTCATACAAATGCCCCAATTTCAGGAAAACTAGGACCAATTTCTTTAAAAATAATGAAAACTAAAAACTTTAAATTCAGCAAAAACCATTTTGCATGCCATGTTCGGTGTCATATACGAAAAATACAAACCTCCCCCTCTACTTCTACCACCTCCCATGCAAAAGTCTCTATTCAGTATTCGAAAGAATTTGAGATGAAATATTTCCCGGTGTATTTATGTCATTTCCATCTCATCTAGAGTATCATATCATTGGGCTTTAAGCCCAATCATAATTCTGTTATATTTTTTTCTTTAAAACCGATCAAGCAACTTCGTTCGCATTCACCACAGTTCCACATCATGTTTTTGATTTAGGCATTTTTAAAAAATCTACATATTCCCCCCTGACTTAGCCCTGCAGTGTTTCGTTCTCGGAACTTTTTTAAAAAAAATCTATTCAGCTTTAATTACTATGCTGATAATACTCCTAAGATATCAAAACTTTGCTGATCTCCCCCACATTTTGTCCGTCAAGGTTATCCTTTTCTGGTTTCGCCTAAATCTATTTTCATTATTGATAAGACCAGAAATTCAGAATGCAAATTATGAATTATCTGTAAACAGTTTGTGTTTTATTTTCTCTGAAATTTAGTATGCGTCGTTCTCATTGAAATTTAAATTTCATTTTATGAGGCTTATTTATATTTATGGAGAAAATCATTATCTTGTAAAAATTGTATTATAATAAATTCACAATAAGCCCGGCAATCAATTTAAATTACGCCATCAAATTCATAAACTTTGCTATAATTTTACAAAAATCCAATGCAAATATTGTCGCTATGAAAACATTATTTTTACAAGAAATTTCCACAGTAAAACTAATCATCATAAATTTGGAAGTTCTCGACGAGAATTATTACCGAAAGGAAAATGTTGTTCTCCAGCAAACAAAAATTATATGGCCATCTGAAGCTAACAAGTTGGATGCCCTCCTGGTCTCATTTGCCGGCTTATTTAGAGCGATAAAAATCTCCAAAAGGTTACATAAACAGGAGACGCGTCAAATACAATGGCAGCCGTAAATCAGGACTGGAACTCATTTCGTTGGCATAAAATTAGACAAATACCCACTTCCTTCTAAAATAAACAGTCTGAAGCGTTTTGTTCGAATAAGGAATCTAGGGATTCCGCGTTCAAGAATTCCGCCAAGTAAGCGAGAACGGACGTACTATATACAATGGAAGCCTCTTAGTCAGCGTGGCTGCTAAGGGAATGCAATGCTTAGGAAAGTACGATGAAAATGGAATTGCAGAGGATAATACTCCCCAGCCTTATGAATGGGCCTTTTGTTTCTAGCCTCCTGCAGTGGAACTTTTATGTGTGTGTGTTTCTGGCTTCATGGACCTCTCAGTCCCGGCACTTTCAACAGCCCATTTTCTTTTAGTGCAAACAAAATGCATTCAAGTAAAATTTAATTAGTACACAGGCATTCAAGACACTTAACCATAATCTTTGTGCGCTCAAGACGCTCGGTTCGATTGCAAGTACTTAATAGTGCTCTTATATACATACGTAGATTATTCATGATGAATCTTTGACTTCAGTACGGATAAAAGGTCTTATAGAGGCTCTTTGATTGATGTAAAGAGCGCACACGCGTCAGCAAGTGCATTTTATAATTATCACCGCCACACTAGCTTACGAGTATACATATAATTATATCCATTTTTTTTTTGTTGGAAAACTAAAAAAGGAATCACTGAAAATCTTCAAGTTTTAGCCGGCTTTCGATTGGAAACATTCGAGCGGAAATGATGTCGAATATGCATGTATAGGACTCGTAGAAACCACAAAGTATCTTTTTTGAAACGATCTCAACATGCGAATATCGATCAAAGCCATCATTACCATTGCTTCGAATACGGTCATAAATTTTCCGGCTTGTATAATTTCATTGCGGCAAATGCATAATTTGAATTTCAACAGTTTCCGATAGTTAGAGCTAATAGGTGATAAAACTCGATGCAAAACATTTGCGAAAATAACATTTGGCAAATTATGGTTTCAATTGGTAATTGATTAAGTTTGGTTTTGAATTCATGTTAGCAAAAATTTCCCAATGAATTTTGTATGACTAAATTAAATGAAAATAGAATGCCACACTCAATTATTACAGCATTGAAAATTTAATAATAATTTCAATATTTGTATGAGAAACAATGCTATCACGTACTCGCAATGCATAAATATCAATTTATTATGTACAACTTCAAGTTACATAACAATTTTGTATTAGCCAAACAAATTGTGAGTAAAATTTTCAGGAGATATTTTTTTTAGAAAGTGAACTTCTTCTTCAATGGCACTATAGCCCAAATTGGGCCTTAACCTTCTGACCTACACGTCCCTTAACATTTTTATTTGTTACTAGCAAACGCCCGCGACTTCGTCCGCGTAAAATAGCAATAATAAGCAATTTTTGAGAGTGTAGTTAGTAATGCATTATGTGGGATATAAAATCTGCTTACTTTAATGGCTCTTTGAAGAGAATGGTTTGTATATTGTTGGAATCAGAACCATAAATTATTAAGAATGAAAGCATGATACTCCCATTTTTATGGGACAGGCTCGTGATCAAATCAAACCTGTGACTCGAGATCATATACGTGTTGAAGAGCGTTAAGAACATGTGAATAATTGTAGCTGGTGTTAATTAAAAAAAAAAGCAAATAAAATAACATTAAGCTTAAAAACATAACAGGACTACGATTGTGCGTAAAGCCAAATCATACGATACTATAAATAGATGAAATCGAAATTTTCGCGGGGTGACAGCACTGAACTAATTTGTTTCACATCATGCTAGAGTAGCTATAAAAATGTTTTGTACCAAATTTAAGCTTCAAAAATTGAGTAGGTACTAAGAAACTTAGTGCATTGAATTTAATGAAATTGTGCAATTTGTATGGGAGGTGGTAGTAGGAGTGGGGGGTTTTTTGGTGATTTTTCGAGAAACAACTATAACTATCATGTAATTGATATATCGGGTTTTCCAATAAGGACTTGACAACTTTGAATTCAATTTGTGAACGCACCCTTTCACTAATCATCGAACTGTCACTGTCAATCTATTCAGTAAACTTAACATTTTTATCATGGTAAAGTACACGAAGGAACAACGTCTGCAAATTATAAAAAATTTACTTTGAAAAAAAGTTGTCAAGTCCTTATTGGAAAACCCTTTATATGGACTAAGGGGGTTTTCCAATAGGGACTTGACAACTTTAAATTCAATTTGTGAACGCACCCTTTCATTAATCATCGAACTGTCACTGTCAATTTATTCAGTAAACTTAACATTTTTATCATGGTAAAGTACACGAAGGAACAACGTCTGCAAATTATTAAAAATTTACTTTGAAAAAAAGTTGTCAAGTCCTTATTTGAAAACCCTTTACTATAAAATTCAGATCTGTATCATTCATACTTTTCAAGAAAATCGAATTGTTATATAGTCGTGGAATGTGTCTCATTGTATGGGAGGAGATGGAAGGAGTGAAGCTACTCGGTTAATTTTTTCCCCGATATTAATAATAATGCTAATTAAGGATTAAGTTCAAATTTTTACCATTTAAATGTACTGAGAAAATTCGTTTAGAGTATTTCATGAAAAAGTGTGGTTTATATGGGAGGTGGTGGAAGGAGAAGGGGGTTTTTGGTTATTTGTTGAAAAACAACTATAATCATCATGCAATTGATATATTTTAAATTTCAGATCAGTAACATTTAGACTTTTCAAGAAAATCAAATTCTTGTGAAGTCGTGGAACTGGTTCACATTGTATGGTAGGGGGTAGAAGGAGTGAAGCTAATCGGTTAATTTGTTCCCGATTTTAATAATAATGTTAATTAAGGATTTAATACAACATTTTAGCTCGATGGAAGTTACACGTACTGAGAAAATTGATGTATAATATTTCATGAAAAAGTGTAGTTTGTATGGGAGGTGGTGGAAGGAGTGAGGGAACTCAAATAGTTTGTATACCAAAAGACTGCATTTATAATAGAAATAATATATTCCAAATTTGAAATTAATAGCTTTTATAGTTTGCGAGAAAATGTGATTAATATATAGTTTTGAAAATGAGTCACTTTGTATGGGAGGCGGTAGAAGGCGTGAGGGGAGTGAAATGAAACCAAATGCAGATTTCATTCCGATGGACACCTAACAAACTGTGCAAGTTTCATTACAATCGGTTCAGTCGTTTGTGCGTGAAAAGCGGTCGGACAGACAGACAGACAGACAAAAATTTCAAAAATGTGTTTTTATGCTTAGTTAGTGCTAAAATAACTCTAAAAACTAACTTATAACCAGTTATAAGCAAATAACAGACAGACACTACAATTATATTTATATGTATAGATTGTGGAAGGGTTGTTAGACCTCCGCACAACCCTCTATCGACGAGTTTTCATGTTGACAGGTTGATGTAACTTAAATATACACACGTTGGCAGTGTGGTAGACCGGGATTTGAACTCACGACCTTCTCATTGCAGACACATTGCAATACGCTACCCACTAGGCTACACCCATACAAGTGAATCATTGTCTTCAATAAATTCTTTTAGATTATCGACTCCAATTATATATTGACCTGAATATGCTTTCTAGCTACCGAGTTCTATCTATATATCTTTATTAATTTGCTAAGGTGTATAACCTACTGATTTCCGCTTCATAGTAATTGAACATAATTTAAAACATTAAGAGCCCCTTTGATGTCTAGAATTGAAACTCAAGTGATTTATTCATAGACATCTCAACACTGATGATAAACAACTAAATGGCATCGTTTACAGCTTAGGTCAAGCCAGTGTCAAAGAACCCTGCCGCTCGATTTATGTTCCTTTCGCTTATCGCTTCCTTTAATCTTGAGAATGCCGAAAGGTTCTCGAGCCCATTTACTCAGGCAGACATATGAAGACATCCAACATGAGACATGTCACGAAACAACATCCGTTAAAAACGCATCGAGTACGTAACGTATGTAACGAAACATGACTGCCTTTTCAATCCTTCTCCCGCTTATAGCAGCATTTCCAGACTGATAGGCCGAACACATTTACCCTACAGGATAGTGGTAGTGGTCATAAGTGCGTCCGAAATAGTCCTATACCTGATTTACCTTTTGACTGCTGATAAGATCAAAGTGGAAGAGAAATCTTTAAAACATCAGGATTGGTTTCTGTAAAAAATCCATCTAGTTATCTAAAATCAGCACTGTTTCATTTTCGCATTTTCTAAATTTAAAACTTCAACATAATGTCTGATTTGGGCCCCATTGAAATGCGTTAGACTTAGCATTTTCTTTAGCCGCAATCGTTGGAATCGTGTTAACTTATGGCGGCTCCATGCTGTTTTTAAATTACAAACACGTTGCCAGCGCCGTTGAATGGAATTTATTACCAGTCCGTAGAATTGCTTTCATTGATTTGCTAGCATACTATTGGTGAGGTATTGCCCAGCCTTCTAATCTCGTTGAAGACGCGTTAATGATTTTTGAATTCATAATTGCGTTCATATTGACAGCGATAATTTCATTTGATTGCAAGAATTTCGCTGTGTTATTGTCGACTACAAACATGTTTAGCATTGGATTAGAAGAATGAAATTGACATAATCTCTGATTGCATCTCTATTTTCACAGAGCCAGTTAAGCCTTGACGAGCGTTTGATCGTATTGCTTTGTGTCTTTACGCCCGTACGCGTTTTGCGATTTGTATAAGCTGAGTTAGCAGAGTTTCACAAATTAAGATAAAAATCCGAAAATTCCCATTCTTTTGATTGAGTATGACATTGATTTAACGGCGATATTTTAGTTTAATAACATTGTTGGAAATGTTGTACTCGTATGTACATACACTCGGCAGAAAAAGTTTGCGTACATACCCAACACTTCCAACATATCTATAAAAAACATCGATTCTAACATTTTATTCCGAAATATTTTTTTTTTTTTATTTTTCATTACTTCATTATGAACATAAAACAAAACAAAAATAAGAATTACTGTATTATAAAACTACAACAAAAATTCGCAAACGAAAAATAGTCTGAAATTCCAGGAATAAAAAGTCTGCGTTCAAAGCGTATAAAGGGAAGTCAAAGTCTCTGAGTTGCAGTTAAATCATTAATAACAATAAAGTTTGTGTAGAAAAGTTGATAAAAGTGTTTTTATCTAAGGTTTGCGTTAAAAATAATTGCTAAAAAACGTTAAGTAAGAGATGTCTTATAAAGGAAAGGAAATTGAATTTGGGGAAAGGAAAATTATCGTGGATTTGTGGAAAAAAGGTACATCATATCGTGAAATAGGTGCAATAATCAGCAGAAGTCATTCATATGTCCAACGAGTCGTAAACAACTTCAAAAACTCAGGAGTTTTGGTTTCAAAACCCAGATCTGGCCGTCCTCTAAAGTTGAGCCCTCGGCAAACTCAGAGTTTGTTCCGAACGATGATGGCTAATCCTAGATTAACTGCAGCTGATATGGCAAAGGACATCAAAGCAAAGTACCGCAAGTCTATTTCTGATGATGGTGTTCGTAAAATTCTTTGGGAATATGGGTATCACGAACGCGTTGCCCGTAGAAAGCCATTTATAACAACAGTAAACAGACTCAAGCGGCTGGCGTTTGCCAAGATACACATAAATAAGCCAAAAGAATTTTGGAAACAAGTTATTTTCTCGGATGAAAGTAAATTTTGTATTTTTGGAATCAAAGGCCGGAAGATTGCATGGAGAAAAACTGGCGCGGCCTTCGATGTAAAAAATCTCTGTCCAACAGTAAAGCACGGTGGTGGCGGTGTTATGATATGGGGGTGTATGGCTAGTGGAGGAGTTGGAAAAACGGAGTTTATTGAAAGTATTATGAATAAAATAAACTACCTTAATATTCTCAAGCGCAATTTGAAGAAAAATGCAGAGCATTTGGGGTTAAGCGACAACTTTTACTTCCAACAAGACAACGACCCTAAGCACACTGCGGCGGTAGTAAGACTCTGGTTGCTGTATAATGCCCAAAATCAGCTTCGTACACCGCCTCAATCTCCTGATCTTAATCCAATAGAGCATTTGTGGCATCACTTGGAACAAAGGATTCGAGCGCACACAATAACGTCGAAGGTAATGCTCAAGGAAGTCCTAATCCGGGAATGGAATTCAATAACCCCAGAGTTCACTAAGAAGCTGGTAGATCCCATGCAAAAACGGTTGTGGGAAGTAATAAAGAGACGAGAATGTTCTACAAGCTATTAACGAGGAAAAACAATTGTTTTATTTTGAAAAGAAATATTTGTACGCAGACTTTTTATTGTTGCAATTCAGGATTTGTTTTCGTTTTTTTAATTTTAATATTTTTATGGAGTACAATAATCATCATTTTTGTTTTGTTTTATGTTTGTAGTAAAGCCATGAAAAAAGACAAAAAAAAATATTATTACTTAAAACGATGTTTTTTATAGATATGTTGGATGTGTTGACCGTGTACGCAGACTTTTTCTGCCGAGTGTATGTACATTGGCGGACAAAAGCGGATACATAAATTAAAATTCTTGGTAAATTTTGATCTAGCTTTTTTTCCATTAAACATAAGTTAGGAATTTTTTTTGCATCGCATACTTTGAACTCAATTATTACGAAGCATACAAAAACAATTCATACGACAAATACAACACTTTCACTAATTTCTTTTCAAACCACATTTATCCAGTTTTGTCCATATTAAGTTCCGTTGATCACAACATGATTCACCGTTGCAATTATTTTTCGCATTCCTATTTTGTGGTCTTTTCTGTTTCTCTGCTATTTGTTAGTCTTATTCAAGCAATCAGGCAAGAATTACTCCTTGAACAAAGTTAAATTTAAATCAAAGTTACAATGAGAAAAATTTCATCTCAAGTCGAAAATTATGTACTATCTTTAAGCCAAAATGGATATTCTTGTCGAAAAATAGCGCCGAAATTAAAAATTTGTCACCGAACAGTAAGTTTAGTGAGAAAACGACGAAATTTTAACGCACCTAGCAATCCTGGTGGCCGGCCAAGGTTGTTGTCTGATAGCGATGCTCGTATGGTGGAACGATTGATGGCGACAAGGAAAGCGAGAACACCTAAAATTGCTGCAGAGGCACTAAATAAAGCCGTTAGTGATCCTTCAGTAAGGAGAGCCTTGGATTGGTGTCTGCAGTTAAACAAAAAAAAAAAACCAGCACTATCCGCCAAGAATATAAAGGCAAGGCTTAAATTTCGCAAGGATCATAGGAAGTGGACTACTGAAGACTGGAAACGAGTTATTTGGTCAGATGGGACCAAAATTAATCGATTCCAATTAGACGGTAAGGAGTATTATTGGCATCGATCCCATGAGAGTATTCAAAGGCACCAAGTTAAACAAACAGTGAAGCACGGCGGTGGACATATAATGGCGTGGGACTGTTTTACATGGAGGAACCTTAGTCCTTTGGTTAAGATCGACGGTATCATGAAAAAGAAAGACTATCTTAGCCTTTTGCGTAGTAATTTACCCGACGTCGTTGATGAATGCACTTATCCAGTAGACGAGATAGTGTTCCAACAGGATGGAGATCCCAAGCATACTGCGATTATCGTGGAAAAAAATGGCTTGCTGAGCAACAGTTTCAAACTATGCAGTGGCCTGCACAAAGTCCGGATTTGAATCCAATCGAAAATTTATGGTCGATTGTAAAAAGAATGCTTTCGCATCACGAACGTGCTCCAACTAACATGACAGAACTCTGGGAAAGAGTAAAGAGTGAATGGACCAAAATTCCACACCAAACAATACAAAATTTGGTAGACAGTATGCCAAAACGCATTGAAAGTGTCTTAGCCAACAAAGGACTTTGGACGAAGTACTGATTTGTCAAACAATTAAAATGGATAAAACTGGATAAATGATGTTACAAGGAATTTAGAATTTTTCTTAAGTTTTTTACATGAATTGTTTTTGTTTTTTTTTAATTAAAGAGAAATGTTTTAAGTAATTGATGCAAAAAGAATTTCTTAATTATCTATAATAAAAAAAAAGTTACATCAATTTTACGAAGAATTTTAATTGACTGATTGATTTTGTCCGCCACTGTATGTATCTACAAATATAGTTTGTTTGTTTCAATACTTTTTACACTGAGCCTCCGACATTTAACGTCCCGCCTATTCACGGACATGCTTATTTTATTATACCTCCTCCCCTCCTCCGCAACATTGGAAAAACTTATTCAATACATTCAAAATAAAATATGGCGAGACTATTTTCAAAATTCCAAAAATTAAATCAATGGTTTTGCTAGTAAGTGCGATTCCTATGTGGTATGCAGTCCGGTACAACGTTCACTGAAATGATAAAATTTCCCAGCTTTACCTTCCCAGGGTTACGTGAGTTCTATAAGATTGCATAGAAAAGTAGGGGTCAGTTACTTCTTCTATAACTTAAAGCTGGATGTGTCCTAGTGAGTAACGTGTTGGTCTACAATGCGAAGTTCGGGTGCTCAAATCCCGGTCGACGTAAAATTCCCGCACATTGCTTATGTGAGTATATCTGGGTCACATCAATCTGCGAATATGAAATTTCGTAGATAGAGGGTTGTGCGAAGGGCACAACAATCCTTCCGCAATTAAAAATGTTAAGGAACCTGAAGGTCAAGAGGCCAAAGACCGATTTGGGTTGTAGTGCCATTGAAAAAGAACTTAAAACTCAGTTAATTAAAAGTTTTATGAGTTTTTGTGTTCAATCCCCTCTCATTATATGAACTTTGTAACCGTATATGCAAAGTTGTAACTACAGTGACCGTTTAATATATTTTGACATGCATAGATCTAATGGCTTAATTCAGCAAGAAATTTGTATTTGTGTATCCCGGAAACGTTATCATGAAATTGTGACTCTAACAGGCGCCCATAATCTCAACTGAGTAGTAAACAAATAAAGTGTCAATTCGGGTGCAACTTTATTGTTTTTGGGACAAGTTGAGGATACAGGTTAGTGGTTAGGGAAGGCTAAGTAAAAGGGAGTTCTTGGGCAGGACTGTTGTCAATTGAACACTTAATTGCGGATACGATCAATAGCTCCAGTACATATAATCAATATTTCATTCGTTTATTTATACAAGTTTGGGTTTTTATAAGGGGAGAGGGGGATAGGGGGGGGGGGGGGGGGGAAGGGTTGCTAGCAAGGGTGGGTTGATGTTAATAATTTTTTAATTGATTGCTGGAACCACGTCGAATATTCCTGTAAAGAATGTCAGTTCCACGAAGTTGCATAAAATTTTCACGAAATTCGGCTTATTTTACATTCACAAAACCAAACATTTGCTTGGGAGGGGAGAGAGAAGGTAAGGGAATCGTAAAATTTGTGATGCACTCTTATTTGGTTTTCTTGTAAGATGCTCACACAAAATTTCAAGCTCTTAGCTCTTTATTTGTTAGATTCTTAGTTTTCGGTTTTAGTACTCTCCCCGCCTCCTCCTTAACCATTACACCCGCCAAAATCGGTGTCCACCTGAGATCCGCAACCATCTACAATTCACCCAAAAATGAACTTTCTATCTTGAAGTTTTTGGGAGTTAATGTGCGCTGAGCGTACACGTACGGCGTACAGACAATTGGACTTTTTCTTCCATTTTAGTAGGTCCGTGAGGCTTGATGTGTGGTATGTGCTAAAAGAGTTTGGGAATTCAATTAATTTCAAACTGAACAACCCAAATAGTTATTAATCTGGGGCTTAGTCTATTGGGTAGCGTGTTTGTCAACAATGCGAAAGTCGCGAGTTCAAATCCCGATCAACGTATAATTCCAGCACGCTGCACTTGGTATATCGAAAATGAAAATTCGTAAATAGAGGATAGTGTGAAGGATTAACAACTCTTCCACAATAAGTAATGAAAATATTAAGGAACCTGAAGGCTAAGAGACCACGATTTGGGGCGAAGTACTATTGCAGAAGAAGAAGAATAATTACTAAGACGTAATTTATTAAATTTTCGGCGAATGATTGATTTAATTTAACTCTGCTGTGGAATCTAACAATCATTCTTTTGCTTCTAATCGCAGGGAGTTATTCAGTTCGCTGAACTCAGATCTCAACTTAATCCAGGAATGGGGCAGGAAACATTGTGTAGAGCTCAACGCATCCAAAACACAGGCCTGTCATCTATCGCTCAAACGTGATGTTTCAGTGTTGTCTCACAATGTAACCTTTGATGGTGCACAGCTTACCACTTCGGAGAATTTCACACAATTAATCATAAAAATTAATAACCACCTGAATTGGGCCCAGCGTACCTTTGATATTGCCCTGGACGCCTCCAAACTTCTAGGTGTTCTCCAAAAATGCAAAAAATATTTCACACCCATCGACATCTATAAGGCTTACATTAGACCACGTTCAGAGTACAACTCGCATATTTGGGCTGGGATACCCAAAATACACCTTGCGTTGCTTGATCGTATTCAAAAACATGCGTTCCGACTGATTGGAGACGATAGATTCTCGCGAGCATCGCAGAAATGTCGGAGTACTCAGCATTTAATATCGATAATTTCATGGTAAATGCAGTACGGAACCAAGCGCACTCATTCCGTCACTGCATACTTTTCCCCGAAATACTCGTCCAGCTGAAGGCGCACACGAGTACACGGTCAAACCTTTGCCTTCTCGTACAGTGAAATATAGGCAGTCATTCATTTCCCGAACGTCAAGATTTCGGAATAATTTGCCAGCTAGTTTGTTTTCCAACAAGTACAACCTGCATTGCTTCAAGAACAATGTCCACCGTCATTTTCGTCTCTCTCCACCATAATACCTCCACTTCCAATACCGATATAACTGTGCATTGCAGTAAAGGGTGACTCCCTAAGTTATACTCGGTGCTCTAAAAAAAAAACTGCTTCATATTCCAAGAATGTGGTCCATAAAATTCTGAAAATGAAACATTTTATAGTGGAAGAAGAGGGGGGAGTTTTAAATAATATTGCTTTGTTTTACTGCAACCAAATCAAAACACAATAGTTTCATTAAATTAAAACAAATTGTTTTGTTATGATGAAATTGAAAAATTTGTATCGGAGGTGGTAGAAGATTTTTTTTTTAAGACGCCGAGTTTAATTTAGGGGATCACCCTTTAATGCATTGCACAATTAATTCGGTAAAAGAAGTGGATAAAATTTGGGTGTACTAAGGAAATTAGGGTGGAGAGAGACGGAAATGACGGTGAAGATTATTCTTGAATGACTGGAGGTTCTACCTACTTGGGAAAACGTTAGCCGGCAATGCATTCCAAAGTCTGGACGTTCGGGAGATGAACGACTGTCTATATTTCACTGTACGAGTAGGAATAGGGTTGACAGTAAACTCGTGTGCGCGTTTAGCTTGACGAGTGTTTCGGGCAAAGTGTAAAGTGAAGGAATGAGTGATCTAAGTTCCGCACTACATTTACCATGAAATTATCGATAATAAATGCTGAGTACTCCGACGTTTCTGCGATGCTCGATTCAATAGAAACGGTAACAGTTGGGACGCATGTTTTTGGATTCGATCGAGCAGGGCAGGGTGAGTTTTGGGTGCTCCAGTCCATAAATGCGAATTGTACTCTAAGCGAGGTCGAATATAAGCCTTGTAGATGGTAGCTAAGTCGCGAGGCGTAAAATATTTTTTACATTTGCGAAGAATACCTAGGCGCTTGGAGATATCGAGGGCAACATCAAAGATATGTTTCCTCCAATCAAGACGGTTATTTAGTTTTACGCCTAATACGATAAACTCATCTACAGAGCAAATTGGTACGCCATTGAAGTCTAAATTGGACGACGTCGCTAGAACATCACGTTTATGGGAAAGGTGACAGGCTTGTGTTTTAGCAGCATTGAACTCTACTCGATTTTTCCTGTCCCATTCCAGGATTAAGTCGAGGTCGGAGTTCAACGAACCAAATAACTTCCTGCGTTTGGAAGCAATTGATATCTTGTGAGAATCCGCAGCAGAGTTAAATTCAAAGGTGTTATCTAAAGTACTGTCATCAGCAAAACTATGGATTGGATTGAAAGTAGAAGACGAAAAGACGTTGATAAATACCAAGAACAGAGTAGGCGATAGGGCAGAACCCTGAGGGACACCGGAGTTGATTGGGAAGGAGGCGGAAGTAACGCCATCTAATTCGACTCGAAAAGTGCGATTGGACAAGAAACTCTCAATCCATTGAATAAGGGAAGCATCGATGCCAATGGCCTCGAGCTTAAAAAGAAGGCATGCCAAACTCTGTCAAAAGCTTTTGCAATGTCAAGAGCAAAAACTTTAGGGAATTTATATTATTCCCCCAATTATTACTAAGAATGGCATCATGTAACAAATTTTAGGTGAATGCCTTTGACACATTCGAAGAAAATGATTAAAAAAAATTGAGAAAGACACATTTTGTGTGGAAAGTGGAAGAAGACGGAAGAAAGCTCCGTCTTACTACATACAACCAAATCAGAATAAAACGATTCCATTAAAAAAAAAGTTTTCTTGTGGCGGAATTGGGGGGGAGGGGGAATTAAAGAAAAACCAAAAGCAGTTTATGGGTCTAAGCAAACCCATTTGAATCGATTCACCCGTTTTTGAGTTAAATCTGGACATACAGACAGAGAATGGAACTATTTCTGAAATTAAAAAGTGGAAATTTCTTTTTTCGCGATGATTCAAACTACAAAACTCAGTATCTAATGTAAGAACGCATAAGACTAGCTTAATTTTCAACGCAGTGCTTACATGGCTACAAAAAGCATTCACATCTATCAAACTGTAAGAGAACTGAGAAAATAAAAATATTCTCATTTATCTGAAAAACAAATTTCCATTATTTTTTATTAATTTATGGACATATGGAAAAAGAAAGACGAGTTTTTTTGGTCAAAGATTTTTTTAATGCTTATTGTATGTAACTTTCAGAAAATATGATTTTTTGTATATGGTAGAGGAGCGGTTTTATGGTGAAATTCTGAAGTGCCAATAAACGTATTAACAAAGTAAAATGTTCCAAATTGTAGAAAAATAGTCCCGAAGTCTACAGAGAAAAGTGTTTGAATGTATCTGGTTTAATTGTGCCTTTTATATTGAATGCGAAACTAAGATAGTTTTATGTTAGTATGTACCCAATTTAATGTGGATACCACTAGAAATACCAAACCAGATACATTCATAAGCCATCGCGACTCATGCAACTACGATGAATACCGCAAGCGATTTCGAAAATTTAAAAATATTAGCGAATCATCGTTACCAAAAAAAATGTACATGAAGTCATCAAGATATCTACACACCCGTTAAATTCGCAAGTGCAAAGACCCAAATAACCGATTATCCTTAATAATCTCTAATTAAATAATTATTTGGAATTAACCGATTATCACACAAAATTATTTTCTTTTTCAAAGTACCCGTATACACGTGAGGGTTTCAAGAAGGATAAGTGTCTGTACTTCTAAATAATTAAAGTTTACCTGCAATCGTAGTCCTTAATAGTTTTTTATCTATAGTATTTTCCTTTCGTGAAAAATTTTCACATTTTGATAAATTTTTATTATTTCTTAACATTTTATCGGAAATTATTTACACTAGTTCTGAAAAAATTTCACTAAAATTGATTTGAAATCCGGATCTAATTAAATCTACATAATTTCCATGTAACATCATAATTCATAGCTATAAGATCCGAGCTGAGCATTACTCCCAAAACATTAAAATTGTGTCAGAGGCACGTGTTATTTTGAGACTTAGTCCCCGCCGGCGTGTTGTCGTCATCGTTCAACTTCAAGGAACTGAAAACTGACAAAGTGCCGAGAAAACGACAAAAACAGAGTCCTGTCGTTTGTCACGCAAATCATTTCGAAGTCTTCCAGCTGGCTTTCAACTTGAGTTTGGGCCGCACCTTTCGACGTGATTTACAATTGTTGAAAATTGCAGGCATGCGGATCCAATTCATTTACGTAGAAAAAGAAACCTTGAGCAATTAAGCCACTTTTGTGCACTTGTGTTCAGGTGTGTCCAACTCATACCGGACTGCAATTTATCACACATTTTATAGCAATTATTTGAAACAATCGGACATGTAAAATGGAGGCCTCGAATTCGTTAAAAATAGAATCTGCCCTACGTGCGGTTACACGCAGAATGGGAAATGCTATATTCGAGATAAAAAGGAAATATCGAAAAGTATTAAAGAAAAATCGTACTATTATGGAGGAAATGACCCAGGGGATCATATACAATAATAATCATTTCGATAAATTAATTAGCTTTGACCGCGGGTGTGGCCGCCGTGCGAATTCATAGCACTCCAGCGGGTTCTGCAGGGGAATTAATGGTTCTGTCCTTAACCTGGAAGCAGTTCGCATACATTTTGATAGGATCCAATTTATTTAATAGGAGCCCATTGATCTTCATTTTGGCGGAAGCTACAGCGAAAAGGAGACCAATGCGCGCTGCTAAGCAATTCGTATAGCCTTGCCCGGAGAGCGCTTCATCATCATCATAATCAAAGCCAGCACTCCCTGTAAGACAGCACACGCCAAGGAACACGGTCAACATTTCAATGTTTTCTTTTCATTTTCCCCCTACGTCTATTTTGAGTTTTCCTCGAAATCCGTTGAATAGTTACCGTATTGCTATTGGGAAATTGAAACTACAAAACCGTTGCCGAGGGTTAATTCTGTCACTTCCGGTTCAGGCTGGCTTTCCCTAACTCTCGATCAATTCTGTTGCAATATCTGCAGGGCAACTGAATAGGATTGGGGCGAAGGTTAAGGGAGCGGAATTGTTGTTTTTTGTTTGGGTTTTCCTCGAGGAACTAAACATTTCGGGTAGTTTTTCTTTTGGAGGCTTCTCGACGGTCGATACAAGGTTTTATGTTCGTCTGCATAACATGACATACACAAGTGTCCTTTACAACGAAATGTTATTTCAGTGCATAAAATGCAGGAAAAATGGTAATAGGCTGCAGGTATACGCAAGTATAATGGAAAATAGGAAACAAGGTGAGCAACGAAACAAATTTTATTACCTCCTGTGTTTTCAATCTTTTTCACAGGAGGGTGAAAATAACATGAAAATTAAATGGAAAATATGGCAACGCAATGAAGTCGACGTTTTTGTTGGAAATGGGGTGTGTTAATGGGTAAAATATTAACAAAATGAGACATCCGTTAAAGCAGCTATCACATTTACTTGTGAATTGTTTTCATGGAACGTCGTTGCTTAAGAAACAATCACATTATTGATGTTTGATAAACGAATTTTATACACTGTGGTTTTTTTTGGTATATTGAATCTAGCTATAGCTTAGTATTAGAATTTCGATTGATTTATAATTGCAGAAGCCACCTCTGTCTGCTAGCATATAGGTAGGGAACTCAAAAAAGCCTGGATTATGTAACTCTAGATATTGTGTAAAAAAATTTAACTAGTTTACTCGGGGAAAAGCGCTTAATTAAAAATAAATAATTTTAAATGATTATTCTAATAGTGAAGTATTATGATGGACTGCAGGAAAAAAAATGTGCTACCCTGAATATTTTTTCCCATTTTCATAGCTTAGACCAAAAATGCAATAAAGAAAAATCCGCCTTTCAGCGTACAATAACTCAGACACTCTTGAACACAGGAAATTCATTTCTTCCAGTTACCGAATGCAGATTCGGAATCATACTGCTAGATGCAAGACCTATCTAAGGTTCTGCTATTGCAATCTCTCGGTCATGGCATCGGGTTGAAAAACGCAACTTATGCCAAAATTCTAGAAACTCGGCTCGCGATGTAGGCGGCAACCACAGCCACCGCGATGCCCCCAAGGGTCATCTTTCATTGCCTGGTAGTGGAAGCAATCTTCTATGGGCTCCTCGACACCCGTGATACCAGGAAACCTCCAGTCAGGTTTGGTAACTTTAAAAATTACTTCCAGTGAACTGTTGCATACCCGCAACTGGTAGCATTCAGTAAGTAGACATATACCCCGTCAATTGCCACAATCCTGGAGGTCGCTGTTAGTCGGGATTTTCACAATCATGCCTTTCTTCCATTCAACCGGATGTCTTCCTTCATTCCACACCTCAGTTAAGAGTGGGAGGAGTGTATCCGCTGTTATTTTCGCGTCCGCTTTGAGGAGTTCGATTGGTATTCCATCTATAACTGGGGCTTTCTTTCCCGTGATTCGGTCAATGGTAGGAAAGATAGCCCCAGGTATATATATAGACGGACTATCAATCGAACTCGTCAAAGCGGACTATTTCTTCTCTGAAAGAAAAGATTTCCGGATTCTACACTGTTACGCTTTATTATTCGTGACGTTTCGGTCTCTGCTGAGACCTTTATCAAACTGATCGACAATTACAAAAGACAATTATTATATAGACAAGGGGGTTAATTGAATGTGGGAAGGATAATTAAGGTTAATTAATTAGTATCAGGTAGTTAAATTAGTTAATGATTTTTGGGTACGAATTTTGTTCTTACCAAATTTTAAGCCAAGTAGCCAAACTGCTGATAACTTGTGTCCGGTGTTTCGGGTGAAGTTCTGGGAACTTTTAGATATTTCAATGGCTTCGCATACTATTCGTCGATAATATTGATTTGTCCTGGCCAGAATTTCCACATTGTCGAAATCGATTGTGTGGTCCTCTGTCGTTGCATGTTCCGCGATTGCTGATGACTGTATCTGGCTTTTCAGTGTGCATCGTTGATCCTTGTTTGGACTGTGCGTCCCGTTTCTCCTGTGTATACTTTGTCGCATGAGCCGCAAGGTACTTTGTATACTCCTCCAATCTGCAATGGTTTTTTGTCCTTCTGGATTCCTAAAATTCCTCGGATAGTAGTCGGGGTAGAGAATGTTGTCTTGATGTTGGATTTTCGAAGAATTTTTCCTATCTTCTCCGTCGTGCCCTGGATATAAGGTAGTTTTACCCATTGTTTTTCTGTATTTCCTTCTTCAATGTCTTCCCGTTCTTTTGTTCTTGGATGCTTCGGTCTCCGATCCTTGTTAATTTCGCTCGCTTTGTATCCATTTGCTGTGAATGCCCGATTCAACTGTTCCTTTTCCTTTCGTAGACTGCCCGGATTTGATTCAGTTATACATCGGGCTCTGTGTATTAGGGTCTTCAGTACGCCTGTTTTCTGACTTGGATGGTGGAAAGAGAGTTGTGCGAAGGGCTAACAAGACTTCCACAATAAGTAATGAAAAAATGTTAAGGAACTTGAATGTCAGACGGCCAAGGTACGATTTGGGCTGTATTGCCATTGTGGAAGTAGATGTGGAATTTCAGAAAAATATTCCTTCTATCGCCACAACTCATAATATTTTGGAAACCCCAAATTTTCTTAAACTTTTTTAGTGTGTTTGTACTGCGCTTCGGTGTAACGGCCTTTTTTGTTCTACGTCGCCATCCTTCTTGGTTCGGTAACTGCGTTCTTCAGTTTAATAATCTTAGCAGTGGTATGCTGTCTGAGTATAGAATCCTCCCAGTATTTTCCTGGTTTTCCAACAGGTCGTTGTCCATTTACTTTCTCCTTTAGTATCTGCTTGGGTATTTGTCTTCATGCATACGTTCCACATAACCAGCCCCTTTGTAACTTCTTAAATTTGATTAGGGTTGGTACTTCTGGATTGTCGAAGAGAGTATTCTAGTATTTCAGGACCTTTCTTCGAAAAGCGTTAAGTAATTCATCGGTCGCCTGAGTTAATGACCACTTTTCGCTGCTATAGTATAGCACAGGTCCTTTAATTATTTTATGTATTTTAAATTTGTCATTTTTATGAATGTTTTTATTATTATAAGCACCGAATAATGCATCTTCTTCACTTAGCTTGCTTCTATCTTTCGACAAATTTGTCCCTAGATAAATAAATTTGTCAACGTTTTTGACATGGATATGTCTAATGGCTCCAATCAAACAAAAACTTTATGCATTGCAAATTTGTTACCGTGAGTCTATATCTTTCACAGGCTCCCATAAAGTTTTGATAAAGGTCTCAGCAGAGACCGAAACGTCACGAATAATAAAGCGTAACAGTGTAGAATCCAGCAATCTTTTCTTTCAGGCTCCCATAAACTCAATTAAGCAATATGCACGAGACGACAATAAAAGGAAAATGCACCCTACACGTCTCCATCAACATTTCGTCAAGTACTTCGATTAAAAATATACGTGAGTTTTGTATATATATATGTATATAGGGTATGTAGTATGTATAGTATTTAAATTAGGGGTCATTATCACAGAAAGTGCTACTGAACGCGACGCATGTTCACAGGGTATTTTTCTGTGAATTTATTTCTCTCGTACTTGTGTGTATATTTATATATACAGTATGTATAGTATTTGATCAAAATATACTAAATGCAATTCGAAATACCAGGCACGCAGAACTATATTCACTGGGTTCTTCAGATTCCATTCTGTACGAAAATTATGAAATTTCTGGCGGGATTTTTCCCGAGTTGGTCGAGATTTCTTTCCCTATACTGGGTTGATATTATTGGCGCCTGTTGATCGGAGCTCGTTTCGTAAGATTTTCACTTGTTGGCTGCCCAAGTTTCGAGCATTATGTTTTTGTTGTTGGATTCTACGTCGTCGGGATGTTTGACTGCGTAGCGAGAAGGCGAACAGAACACAGGAAGAAGCCCTGCTGCTCAGGATTGCGCGCCTTGTAGAAGATAGAGAGAGAAAAGGGGGTTGGTGTTTGGTTTCTATCTTTAAGTCTATCTCTCTCGTACTTGTATATACATCTATACATATACAGTATGTATAGTATTTAAGTTATTTTGTAACGGTTCTTTGGCTCGAAATTCTAAAGCTAACTTAATGCGCGTAAGCGAGAAAACAAATTATGTAGCACTGAAGAAATCATGCAGTTTCTTCGCGATACACCATTCAGTTGAAGTACTGCAGAAATTGCAAAGTTTCAAGAATTTCTGCGATTACGTACGCCCAAAAGTTCATCTCAGCGTAAATGTGAATCGTGCGTACTTTCATGCGGCGGAGGTTATTTACACCTTTTTAGCTTAGATTCCCTCACTATAATGGACACATTTTGGACTGAAGAAAATGCCATCTACAGAGAGGTCTAAACTGGGTTGAAAGATATTGAACATATTTTGCATACACTTTTTTGACATTGAAGTATATTTACAACGACAAGGCGCAAGTACTCGTATTTAATATGTCGTGAATTTTATGTCGTTGTCAAGTATAGCCTGACATCTTCTTGTCATACTTTCAATCAGCCTTTCCGTTTAGTACATAGATAAAGAGCGAACCAGTTGCTTCTAAACGTGGACAGGCATTCCGGCGAGATGAATTTTCATAATCTTCCACTCGTTTCCAAACTTTCTTCTTTCCAGGACTTGCAGACTCTACTTTGATGTTTCGGGTCTTTATCTTCTTGCATGATCCAATTTTCGGTTTCTATAGAAACATCTTCTTGACCGATTTTAAAAGTCCACGCTTGTAAATCTGGAATATTTGACCGTGCTCAGAGAAGCATTCACATTTCTCTCTTCAATGGCGCTACAGCCCAAATCGGGCCTTGGCCTCCTGAACTTCAGGTCGCTTAACATTTTCATTATTTATTGTGGAAGGGTTGTTAGACCTTCGCACAACCCTCTATCTACGAATTTTTCATTTTCGAAGATTGAGGTAACCAAGGTATATTCAAGCAGGTAGTGTGCTGGAGTTATGCGTCGACCGGGATTTGAACTCACGACCTTCGCATTGTAAACCAAATACGCTACCCACTAGACTACACCCTAGATTCACATTTGCTGGATGTTTAACAGTGCGCTGGATAACATGTGTACCGCGAGGGGACCAAGCTCGCTTCAGCCGAACCTGCGCTCAAAAAGATGCTTCATCCGAAAAAACAACCTTGGTCCAATTGCGATCCATATTTTCGGTAGCCCGAGGTATGCGTTTTTCGACGTCTGAGGTTTTGACGTCGTGGGGCGGTAACATGAGTTTGGCTCCTTCAAACGCCGATCTATGGTCTTGGGTCTGCCATCTTTTCTTCTCTTAGCGAGAAAATTGGGATCCTGGCGCAATCGCAGAGAAGGAATCCGCTCAAACAGCTGGAGAATCGCCTAGTCCTGCTTGCTCCTGGTCGATCGCTTCAAGCCCCGATCGGAAAAGTCTTCGACATTTTTGTACACTTTATACCGCTGGTTCTTCTTCACAACGAACTTTTCACTTGTAACGGAAAAAGCTCTGAAGGACGTGGGAACGGCGTATGAAGCCGTTGATTATCCTCACACAGAATTCCTTTCGCCAACACATTTTAGCGGTGTATTCCTCGGCAGAAAGCGCGATTTTTGCACTTGCACACTTTGTAATTAATTAATTTTCACCAAAAATATTATATGTATACTCGAGGTTTTGAACTCCCCTTTTTTCAATTGTACGCTTCTCCAAACTTCGCAACGGTTTTTTTTTCGATTTTCTGACAGATATCGTTAAGGTTGCTTAAGAGTTCTTACTATTGATTTTTTTGATTAAAAGTAATTTACTTTGTTTCGGGTGCGAACTCTTTGAGACAATAAAAAACACAAGAAAATAAGGAAAAAAATGAGATGAGAATGTTGCCTCAAGAAATCCAAGAAAAAAAAAAATAGAAATAAAAAATTGAAAAATAAAAAGAGAAAAAAAACCCAAATCCGTCCACTTTGCAGCACACTATGAAGTTTCGAACGACACTGAAATGAAATAACACTGGCTGGCGCCGTAGCCATCTGGCGGGACAACCACGCAGTGAAGAGCGGACAAGAATATATTTTTTAGAATTAAAAAAAACGCGATTCTTTTTTTTTTGACACAGAATGTACATTGAAACAGCTAACACTAAACCTCCTTTCTGTAATATATTAAATAGTGAAAAATTTTCGTTTTTAGGTTATGCAACGAATGGAAATGATGATTACAACATGCAGGGTGATGATGATTACCAATACGATGATGAGACGGTGTCACATAATCCAAAGCCGACCATGTCTGTACAGAAAGCAACAGTGCCGCCAATATTTGAAGTTAACGCATACACGAAGCATGTTCGACCGGGTGAAAATGCCATTCTAGATTGTCCTGTTAAAAATTTGGGAGGTGAGATTATCCTTATATAACTTCATACAAATTATTTTTTAAACCTTTTCTTATGTTTCCAGAAAACAACGTTGTCATGTGGCTGAATGAGACAACGGTTCTAACACAAAATAAAAAACCAACAACCGGACGTGTCAGCATCAGTAAAAATTATACTTTAACAATTTTCAATACAACGAAATACGACAGTCATGTCTATGTATGCAACATATTACCACAAAAACTTGAACTGCGCGCGAAATTGCACGTCAGCGATGAACCAAATCATGCACCAGAGGAACAGTCGCAGAGTCAAAAGGACGATCATACAGCCGATTCGTCTGGTGCTCGTGTACAATTCGGCGCCATTGCTTCCCTTTCGTCGCTTCTAGCAATCACTATCAATCAATTTCTAAGGATATGAAGAGCGTAATTTGAAAATTGAAGAGTGCTGATTGTGCGACGAGTATGGCGTAAAATTAATTATTTTAGTCGATAATTAAATTTAATTATATTTAGTTGCTAGATTTGTTTTTATTTTGTTATATAACTTTAAATTAAATTAAAAGTGAAGAGAAAAGGAAAAAATTAAGGACGAAAAAAAGGAATTAAATCAAATAAAAAATAAAATAAAAAATAAATAAATAACTAGAACGCTTTTACAAGCACTGTCTTTACCAAAAAAAAGGAACAAAATTAATTTTGTTTTCCATATTTATTATTTCTAATTTGGGATATGTCGACATATTGATTGTATAAATTTGATAGTGAATTAAAGCTGTTACAAATAGAATTAATTTTTGTTGTTTTCAAATAGTAATATAAAGGGAAGGACGATTAACTTATTGGCAAGGGATCAGCTCGATCCAACTCTCTGTAGAACTGTCTTCTACTGTATCAATCAATCAAATTCCTATTGAGACCCCCTATAGGGGCATAGGACAGAAACAACTCTCTTCCACAAGACGCAATCCTGAGCATCGGCCTTAAGCTGTTGCCAGGACTTGTTTATTCCTCTGGCCCTCCTGCTCAATTGCTCGCTTCCATGTGTTACATGGTCGACCAACCCGACGTCTTCCTTGAGGGTTATAATCCAGAGCCTGTTTGGCGATGTTTTGCTCTGGTTTCCTCAAAGTATAACCGATCCACTGCCACTTCCGTCTTTGAATCTCAATACCTATTTTAATCTGGCCAGTTGTACTCTAAAGTTCGTCGTTGGAGATCACTTCTGGCCAAAATATTTCTAAGATGCGTCGGAGGCATTGATTGGTTCACGAATGTCTGTAGTTTCTTGATAAGTCGAACGGTCACTTTCCACGTAGTACAACCATGTAACAACACGGATTCGACGCATGCGTCAAAAACTCGCAGCTTCGTACGAAGTGAAATCTTTCTTAACCCTCAGAAAGGGGAAAGGATACCGAAGGCCTGACGAGCTTTATTTAGCCGAGCCTCAACATCCTTTTCGGCTCCGCCGTCCATGCTGACAATGCTTCCGAGATAGCAAAAATCTTCTACTGTATGCAAGATCTCAAATGCAAACTGGGTCTTATTTCTAAGGTTTTTAACATTTCAGTCAATATTTTAAAGTGAATTCCATAATGATGGTTGACATTGTTTAAGGGCTTACATACGCTTGCGACGGCCAAAAATATGGTTAAGTTTAATAAATTTTTCAAGCATAAAACTGAATTTTATTGAAGAATCTTGATATATCTTTTAAAGTATGACATTTTATCTATATTGTGTGAAAATTTGGTTGCAAAATTTCTAACGATAAAAAAGTTACAGCCGTTTTCCTGGGACGTGTGAAGTCGCGGAAATATTTCTGGTACTGATTTTGAAAACACAGTTTCGAGAAAAACTCGATTAAAGTTATATAACGCTATAGCTTCTTCATTAATGCGATTTTTTTTATGAAATTTTCAGGGTAGACACTCAATGGATAGTACTTTCGAATGAATACCTATTTGAAAAATGAACTTTTTTCACTACTCAGGTGTATGTATTATGTATAGTTACTCCATGGGACACTAGAGGCGCTTTATCATAGTTTGATAAAGGTAAAGCCCGATATTTGAAGCGAAATTTAAAAAAAGTGTCGACTTTTTTTTTGTATGTTCTTAACATCAAGAACCTTGCGAAGTATCTAATACTTACTAAAAAGTCACAAACTAAAATTTTGAAGGAACAATTTATCTTAGGGTGGATGAAATCGACAAAAGAAAGCCACTTACCTCACTGCCGATTGTGACATTTCTGCCAGGCTCTGATACAGTGTGTCTCTTTCTTGCATGCAGTGACTTTAGATGTATGTAACCCCTTAATGTATCTACTTGTAAGAGAAAAAACATAATTTCAATGCTACAAATTTCTTAATTTATCTTCTAAACTTTAATGATAGTATAAAATTGATTTATGACCATAAATCAAATCAATTTTTATACAAAAAAACTTTTAATGTTAACTATAATTCGGTAGTGATTTCCAAATATTATAGAGATCTGCTCGATGTAGAGCCAGTTTAATTGAAACTAATTTTGACCCTTTCTGACGAGATTTACTCATACTATCGTCGATGCATACAGAAAACGAAGTTGTTTTTGGTGTTTACGTTTTCAATAGTTTCGCTAATTGTAACCTAACCCCGTTTAAATGGTTAGGACTCCAATCTGTACCTTCTTAGTCCCCAATTTATTTCTAGTCGATTGATCACATTTTTTTACCATGAACATGCAATTTAGCAATCAAAGACTCTTATAATACTCAAAAGTAGTTTTGTTTTAATTCATTGGACGTTCTGTTTCAGAAAATAATTATACTATTAGTTGTTGGAATTAATTCGTAGCGTTTCTTTGCAAAGTTTGATGGTTTATTCTGAAAATATTATTACAGTGGTATTACTGAAAGTATTGTCCATCGTTTTCTACTACCTTTTTTCCATCTTCCTGGCAAAGCACGAATACTACGTCGAAAGAATTCTTCGTCTTTAGATTCGATGTATAAATCGATCCAATTCTTGGTACCTTCGTAGTTGTCAAAGTGCTGCTCTGACAAGCCATTCGCCATGGACAGGAACAAGTGGAAATCTGATGGAGCGATGTCTAGTAAATATGGCAGGTGGGATAAAACTTCCCATTTCAGCATTTCTAAATAAGTTTTCACCACTTTTGCAACATGGGGTCTGGCTTTGTCGTGGAGCAAAATCACCTTGTCATGTCGATCCTTAAATTGGGGGCGCTTTTCTTTTAATGCTTTGCTCAAACGCATCAGTTGACATCTGTGCATGCGTTTGACACCAGTCTTCATCGAGCATTGTCACCAATTTTTCATCTTCAAACTTTTTCGGCTGTCCGGGACGCTCCTTGTCTTCCAAGCCAAAATTTCCATTTTTGAATCGAGCGAACCACTTTCTGCACGTTTGCTCAGCTAGAGCATAAACGTCTACTACAATGCGATGACTTTCCGCGGCACTTTTCTTCATGTGGAAGTAATGAAACAACACTCCCCGCAAAAACGGGCACGAACGTTGACATGTTTGATGACGCACAACAAAATGTTATAAACTCGATAAAGAAATGTCGTTCAGTGATCTAGATGCGCCATGACAGTAGCTTTAGAGAGAATATTTGCTTTTGTATATGTGACTACGGATCCTTGAGTAACGTCACCTTTTGTAAAACGCTACGAATTAATTCCAATCCCTAATATTATTCGCATCTAAAAAATGAATGATATAACTAGTAAGTTTTAATTTATACTAATTAATTAATTTATACTATTGAGTGAAATCGTGGAACTTTGGTCCGTTCCCTCCGATCGAAAGGGTGTGCATAAAACAACACATACAGCTACAGCGCGGTCCAACTAAATGCGGGTCAGTGCATTTGCCTACATAAGGAACCGTTGAATTTCGCTACAATTTGAACTTAAAATTTTGCTATGTGGCCACTGGCATGGCACTTGCCTTTGAACTTCCGATCGAGCAGTTTCAATAAATTCTACATCTAGATTTCCTTGCGTTTCTTTTGTTAAGTTTGTTAAGATTTACTGAGCACTGAGTTGTGAAATTCGCTCAATCGTCAAAATTTAGGAATTGTGCAATTTATTACTCTAATTCTTGTGTTGTGAATTCTGGAACAAGTTCACCGGATTCGTTAGATTTACGTCCTATTATAGTACTGGGATATTCGCACTTTGACTCCGTAGTGCTGTGATTATTCTCACTACTTTTTATATAACGTGCTAGGATTCGCCGCATGCATTTTAGGTCTTGTCCATCCGGACTTGTCTTACTAAACTGATAAATGCGAGTGCTAATAAAACAGAAAATTTTTTTTACTCTAATATGGTGCGC
This sequence comes from Chorisops tibialis, assembly GCA_963669355.1. Taxonomy (NCBI): domain Eukaryota; kingdom Metazoa; phylum Arthropoda; class Insecta; order Diptera; family Stratiomyidae; genus Chorisops; species Chorisops tibialis. The sequence goes on from OY770263.1 coordinate 58,914,551, forward strand.
CAGGTTGGGGAAAACACCACATCCTTGGAAAAATCAGTCTTGTTTCGAAACCTGAAGCACAGCCTCGGACCGGATTGATTCAACGGCAACGACCACGCAAACTAAAAGTGGACTATTCTTTCGGATCTTGGAATGTACGATTCCTGTACAGGACAGGAGTAGGGAAAACGCTTCTGGGTGAGCAAATAAAACATTATTAGATCGCACACAATATTCCAAAGTGGGAAATCTTTGGGAAGGCCGGAGTTTGGAGTTGCGTTTATCATTGAGAACAAATTTAAACACAAAGTTATCAACTTCGAACCCGTCAATGAACGATTGTGTGCAATCCGCATCAAAACAAGTTTCTTTAATGTTTGGTTTTTTAATGTCCACGCCCAACAAAGACAAAGACAGTGAAGTTGAAAATTATTTCCACAGCACCTTAGAATCAATTCCCTTCCATCGAACGATAGCAAAATTGTACAATTTAACGAGAAAGTGGTGAAAGAGGATACTTACATAGGAACAATTGGAAGGCACTGTCTCCATGATAATAGTAAAGACAACGGCCAGCGGCTGACTGATTCCTTCAGCAACAAATACCTAAACTCGGCATGCTTCCCATATCGTAACATTCACAAGAGAACGTAAGCATTACCCGGCAGACAAACATTCAATCAAATAGACCACGTTCTAATAGAGAAAAGGACGGCTTCCAACATTCTCGACGTGCGTACATGTGGAGGGGCTCAATGCGACACAAATCACCAATCATCTGATAAATACCAAGTTTCGAAAACCGAGGATACTCAAAAACACAACCGGTTCCTAAATTCGACATAGGAAAACTCAAGGATGAGAAAGTAGCTGCGAAGTATGTATAAGCCTTAGAGAGGCACTTCGCGCCAATACTGAACAACAACGCCAGCATGCCAATAGAAGAAATGTGGTGAAATATCAAAGATTTATTTTTTTATTTTTTATTTTTTTTTTATTTTTTAATTTATCACTTCATCAACATATGATTACTTAAAAAAAATTAATTACAACATTACTTATTTTTTAACAAAGCTCACTTTATCTGAGCAATATTTAGATTGAAATCTATGTTGATATAATTAGCGTTAAAAGCCCGTGAAATAGAGGTTATCGGTTCGTGCTGGCCGTAATTAGTTCGATGGAAACGGATGTCGAGGAGTACGTAGTCTCTCAAGGAACGGTAAGGAATTTTGAAGGAGAGAGCTCCAAGCAAGATGGGAGAGTCAATTTCGCCTGAAATTAATTTGACTGCAACTGCAGTACCAAGAACAGATCGCCTATCTTCGAGTGAATCCAACGAAAGCAGTTGAAGTCGTTCTTGGTAAGGGGGGAGACATATTGGGTCTGACCAGGGAAGTTCCTTAAGAGCAAATCTCAAAAATCTTCGCTGCACGGACTCAATTCTATTCTTATGAATATCATAATAAGGAGTCCACACCGGGCAGGCATATTCGAGAATTGATCGCACAAAAGTACAGTAAAGTGTCTTTGTGATGTAAGGGTCATTAAAGTCCTTAGACCATCGTTTTAAGCCCCAAATGGAGTTAGCCTTGATAACAATACAGTCAACATGGTCGTCGATGGTAAATTTATCATTAAAAAGTACACCTAAATCGCGAACTATGCTTAATTTTTGCAAAGCAATTTCCTCTAAAACATACACAAATTCAATTGGATTCTTTTTCCTAGAAAAAGTTGCAGTGGTGCACTTTCCAATGTTTAAAGGCATACAGTTTAGGGTACACCAGTCAAAAAATAGCTTTAAGTCATTTTGCAAAAGTAAACTATCATTCGTACAGGTGATAGTACGAAATATTTTTGCATCGTCAGCATATAAAAGAATATTAGAGTTAGAGATTACCGAACTCGCGTCATTAATAAATAAAATAAACAGGAGTGGGCCGAGATGGCTACCCTGAGGTACACCAGAAGTATTTGGAATAACCGATGAAAAAGCATCTCGAAATTGCACCTGTTGGGTGCGACTAGAAAGATAGGATTTTATCCAATTAGTAAAAATAGTAAGAAATCCAAGTATGCAAAGCTTGTGAATCAGTATTTTGTGATTAATCTTATCAAATGCTTTGCTAAAATCTGTATATATGCAGTCAACTTGTTTGTCTGCTTCAATCGCTGGGATGGCAAAATTCGAAAATTCTAGTAAATTTGTTGTTGTGGATCTACCTCTGATGAACCCGTGTTGGGTTGGGCTTATTATTGATTTGCAATGAAAGTACATTGCGTCACAAACAATTGCTTCAAATAATTTTGGAACACAAGACAGCTTAGCTATTGGCCGGTAATTGCATACGTCGTTCCGTTTACCTTTCTTAAATACAGGAGTTATTGTTGAGTATTTCCACAAACTAGGGAATACCCCACAACGAAGAGATGAATTAAATAGGGACCTAATTGGAGATGAAAGTGCAGAGGAGCACCTTTTAAGTACAACAGATGGAATTCCATCTGGACCACTATTAAAACTCTCAGTGATGTTCGTGATAAACTTTGAAATAGTGGGTTCATCAATAAGAAGATCCTTCATCTCCAGTGTAGTAGAGAGAAATTTTGTCTAGTATTGAAAATTATTAAAGTCAATACCACAGTCCCGGGCATCAAAAGCAGCCCGAAAGTGATCGCCAAAAAAGTTGCTAATCCTTTTAGGGTCATCACTAACTTCACCATCAAAAGACAGAGTCGCAGGGAAACCATCTGTGCGCCTCTTAGAGTTCACAAAATTCCAAAACAGCTTAGGCTTATCTTTAATAGACTTCTTCATATCGAGCAGATAGCACTGATAGGCCAATTTTGACTTTTTAGTAAATAAATCGCGTAGCTCGGAGTAGCACCTATAGTCAGATTCATTCCTTGAGAGACAGTACCTCTTCCATGCTTTAGTTTTCAAATTTTTCAGATTAATTAAATCGTCGTCAAACCATGGCAATCTTTTAGGTGAACTATTACTCGTAACCGGCACGCACCTAGTGAAGCAACCGAAGAGGATATTGTAGAAATTATTAACAGCAGTATCAATGTCTGTTTCGCTAAGTACGCCCGACCAATCACATTTCGAGATATCTTCATTCAAGGCAACAAAGTCAGCTTTGTTAAAGTTAAATCGATGAGAAATATCAGTGTTCAAATTCTTAACATTATCAGCAGCAGTATTTGAAGAAAAAATCACGTGGAACGCAGGATGGCGTGCTGATTCTGGAAGCAAAGGCGAGTTGCATCTGTTGATAGTTAGGTGACTCACATCCGAACAGAACACCAGGTCGAGGAATGTTCCAAAAGAGTTAGGTATTGCATTGGATTGATGTAGGCCTGTTGAAAACAAACTTTTCATCTTGTCGTGAGCAGGTTGAAAACGCTGGCAGTAGGCAATCGTCACTGCCGGAATAAGACCAATTAACAAGAGGTATGTTGAAGTCACCAAAAATTAGTAGCTCATCTCGAGATTGCATAAGATTGCTGACATACTCATGATGGAATTACATTCGTTGCCTAGGAGGTGATAGGACAACAATCCTGGCGTAACGAAAATGATTGGTTCGACAACGAATACCAAGATGCTTTAGAGTGAAAAAATCAAGCTTACAAAATATTAATGGAATGGTCGACATAAGCTAAACAGGATATATATAATGATCTTAGAGGATTAAAATACAGAATCTGTAGACAGAAAAAACGGAAGTACAGTAATAATGGAATTAAAACTTGAACGAACATTTTAGATTACACAATACGTGAGCCGCGTATTCTCTTGTTAAAAGGATGGAAGATGCAACGATACAAAAGGAAACATTATAAATAAAGCAAAGATGGGCGTAATACTTTGAACACCTCTTCAATCCGAGCCCATCATCCGCACTAAAAGCAGCAGCTGACATAATAGCAACTACGACTGATGTAACAGTTGATGAAGGATCCTACTTGAGTCCTCCTACACTCTCTTTTGAAAGAAAGGTCCCCAGAAGAATCCTCGGTGCTGTGACTCGACCTGGAGAATACGATACAATAGAGAATAGTAAAAATTTTTTCGACAATCCAGAAGTTTCAACTCTCATAAAATTCAAGAGCCTACAGTGGGCTGGTCATGTGATGAATGGCGGAAGGATTCCCAATCGCACATAAGAGGGAAACGTCAACGGACAAAGACCAGTTGAAAAATCACGCAGCACTGCTACGATCTTTAAGCTGAAGGACGCGCTCGCTGAACCAATAAGGATAGAGGCGTAGAATAGAGGAGGCTTAGGCCCGATTTGGCTTGTAAGTAAGTAAGTAAGTATCTAAGAGTAATGTTAAAACCAAAGATACCCGACATTTTTCAGTGGAAACACAGTAAGCAGCAGGTTGCGCCTACGCCACACAGGGCCTAAAGCGTTAAGCACATTCGCTGCCAGGCGCATTTTAAGTTAGCTCTGCGCTGGTACCAGATTTGAAAATTCGATTCCAGGTGGGCAGCAAATGACTAACTAATACTCTACCGTTCTTATCTTAGCTATTTCATCGTTAATAATTCTACATAAAATTTCAATAAGAAAACTCATAAATTAAATACCTGCATTTATTATTCACGAATTAATTTAAGTACAGAAGTAAATTGATCCGTTCTGTAATTTCACGATGCCGTATAAAAAGTCTGAGACATTATACAGTATTTATTAAAAAGTATCAAATATTCGGAGGTATAGTTTGCAAGAAGTTCGTATTTTCTAAAGTAAAAAATAAACACGTGGTAAGTATCGCCTAATTTCATTTATTCATTTTATTATTAGCTATTTATAAAGTGATTTTTATAATAAATTAAAGAAATCAATTGAAATCTAAATATCGATCGGTTGGTGAGTTTTTCTTTTTTACTTTTGCAAAATTTTATACTTTTAAAGATAAATTGTGTGTCCTAGTGATAATTATCATTGATTCAAAGTTTAATTCATTCCAATGGAAAAATACTTTCAATCGCAATACGGATTTTAAGAAATTGTATGAAAATTTTTATATTCTACTATGTTAATTATTAAAAATTCACTTCCTGCCTCGCCAAAAGATTAGTCTTCTTGAATTTAGAATAGTCGGCGTCGATATGGTGGCTAAATGTTATACGGACAGGCGGGTGGGTCATAATTACCCTAAATTAAGTGCCATGATATCTCTTTTCAGATTTGATAAATGTATCGATAGAATGTAGTAGAATTACTCTTTAAATATATACTTACTGATGTCACTTATGTGAAATAAACATTTTTAAAACTACGTTCGGCGCTTAATTTAAATATTTAAAAAACTATGAAAAAATTTAACAAAAATAGACATCTTCAGTCTCAGTCAACGAAAATATAAAAGCTTTTGTACTTAAATTTAACATTTTGGTATTAGTTAATTAGAGATCTTTAAAATTTAATACTTAGACTAATCACATTTTTGCAAGGAATCAGCTAATTCGCTGCAGTGAGGAACGATGTGCTGAACTTTGTTGTAATTTGTGCAGATATGGTTAGCCTTACGATATTTTTTAGCTGGATAAATCTGATACCTTTTCCGTATAACTTGAATTTTTATCAGTAGCATTTCGCATTTCTCTCGGTAACTGGAAGACATCTTTTCGAGTGTTCAAGTGATCATTTATAAGTTACCTAAGTTTCCAGGAACTGGCTTCATTTCATGGGCTTATTATTATTATTATTCTTAAGAATAATAAATCCATTGAGCCATACATATTTAATCCATTGAGCCATACATATTTGGCATGGCATAAAAAATTGTTTTAAGCAATTTTTTCGAGTTACGACTCACGCGCGAAATTATAACACCGACAGTAGGTTTGGGCCATATTTACCTTTTTGATGTTTACGCTTGGCTATATCCCTGTGCTAAGGTGTAGCCTAGTCGGTAGCGTGTTGGTCTCGCAATGCGAAGGTTGTGAGTTCAAATCCCGGTCGACGCAATATATAATACCAGCACATTGCCTGCTTGGATATACCTTGTTCACCTCAATCTACGAAAATGAAAAATTCAAAGAAAGAGGGTTGTGCAAAGGGCTAACAACTCTTCCACAATAAGTAATGAAAAATGTTAAGGAACCTCAATGTCAGGAGTCCAAGGTCCGATTTGGGCTGTAGTGCCATTGTAGAAGTAGAAGATCTCCCTGTGCATTCGCATACCAATTTAACCGAGTCAAGAAACGAACAGTGATGATTATTAACTCCAGCTATTGCAAAGTTTCTCCACGTTGCATTAAGTAATACCAAGATATACAATAATTAAAATTGAACGGGTCATAATGACCCAACCCGGATGACGCCGGGTTAAGCATTAAAAGTGTAACAGATATAGAAAATCTTTAAACATTTAAAATATTGCAAAAAAACGCAAACGATGAAGAAGAGCGCTGTTGATGCTAAGTATATATAACTGAAAAAATACTGGACTTGATTCAGCTATGATGAAAATTAAGGCAAATACAATATTTGATTATCAAAAATATTTGACAAAAATTCGGCCGCTATTATTCATGGGACAAGTTTGAGAAGCACAGAAAGTTGTTGTGCTGGTTGAGGCGGAAGTATTGAATTGCGCTAGGGTTCGCCGAATTTCAAGTAAACATGAAACTAGTTCGCTTTTTATTTGAAATAACCGCAAAACCTAATTTATCGCTTTTTAATAAATCCAACGTCTCCAACGTCGATCATATGACGTTTACGTTTACCAAACTCTTCTGTCGTTCACACGACGTACTCGCTTACTGAACTCCGGCTTACGGTCACAGGACTTACTCGCTCACTAAACTCCGCCTGTCGATCATAAGACTTGCTCCCGCCTGCCGATCAGAGGACTTACTCGTTTACTCACCAAGACCACAGACCGTACGATATACTCGCTCACTCATCCCGGACGTCGATCGCCCTCGCAAGCTAAATCTTCACAAGTGCTCGCCCTTTTTTTGTCGTTCTGTTCGGCCACTTTTCGTCCGCTATTCGGCCTCTATGCTGATTGTGTGAATCATTACCTATTCGGCCACTATTCGTCAGCCACTCGCCGCTTCCACAAAGCCCAATTGATGAGCAATATGTGCACGTGGGTTTGTGCAGTACAGTTGAAGATCGCGAACACTTGACGAACGACTAGGGCTGATATGTAACAGAATGTTGGATAGGGGTATAAAAAGGTGAGAGTCCTACCAATTATTTAAAACTTAGGGCCTTTATCAATACTTTGTCTTAGCTTTGTCTTTGGCTACATTGACGTCATGTAGCCAAACATCAGTTTTTATAACAATTTTATTGTAGAAGGGTTATAAGACATACGCACAATCCTCTACCAGCTGGCCAAGCAGACAGTGTGGTGGAATTATGCGACAACCGGGATTTGAACTCGCGACCTTCGCATTGTAGACCAATTCGCTACCAATTTTTGTACGCAATGTGAAAAATAAGTACGGGGATTGAAGTGATTTTTTTCCAAATATTATGTACTCAAATCAAGCTTTATAAATTTGATAGTTGCTGAGAAAATTTATGTACTACGTGTATTCGTGAAATCTTACAAAAGTAACTTTTCTCATCGTAAAAATAGCAGACTCTAAATTTTAGTAGTTCTTACATTTTCCATGAAAATCAACTTATTATAAAGTTGTAAAACTGCTTCATTTCACTCCTCCCAGGTTAAAGAAGGGAAGCGATTTATCGTCAAAAATAGCTTGTAACATAATTTTAGCTTTCACAGTAACACGTTCTTGAGCTAGAGAGTACGTGAACTGACGGACGTACATATATAAGATGAGGCTACAGCCTGTACCCTTGATGTTTAAATAACACAAATTTAATTTTTGCTTTATAAAAACCTAAACATTTTTTCATTACTGTATCGCTTAATTGTTTGTACTATTATCGCTGGCCATCATACAAACTGATAGCTTCTGAATCAGGAATGTCTCTTCTGCCTCAAGCTTACGCTTTATCTATCCGTACGTCCGTTTCAGAAAGTTCTTCGCTGTTTCACGTAACGTGTTTATTTACATCTGTATTATGCGCACTTCTGTGTGTCTTGCGGGGGTGTGTGGATAGTCAAAAATTTTAACAATTCAAAATCGCAAACAGTTGAACAGAGGTTCGAAGTTGCCATGTAATAATATCTTCTATTTGTGATTTGTTCAGACCAAACAAATTAATTTGGAGAACATATTTTATAATAATGCCTATTTCTTATTTACGCTGAAATAATCTAAAATAGTGCAATCGTCCATAGCTTATTTCTTCCACATTTTTAGTTTTTATTGTGAATTTAAATCTATCGAAATTCGGTGGTATCGAAACAAACTCGAAACAATTTTCAAATTACTCTACTGTCGGAATTATTTATCGTATGGACGGACAGGTGATCGAATGATTTTGAAATTAATGTTGTTTTTATCACAATCTACTAACGAATTTTATCAGAAGAATCCTAAACACTTGCTTTTTATATTGCAGAAATATGAAGACAATTTTTGCACTAATTCTTTTCACAATATTAAGTCGCGGAACATGCATACCTGCAGTAAGTATTTTTATGAATTAAATAGATTGTATTTTTTATAAATCCTATTACTACTTATTAATTTCATAGATTTACATGAATGATGAGGCAGACCGTAAGTAACTTTTATCTAACAATTAACGAAAACTAACTATTTTAAAAATAATCAAATTTTCAAAATTTCCCCACAATTCTTAATTATGATACTTGTCTGGAAGATGGTCGAGGGTTAAAATTTAATTTTTAAACTGATACTGGAATAAGAGTTGATAAAAGGAGTTGAGCAAATTGAAAGATTCAATCATAGTATTTAAAAAAAATAAAAATTGCTTGTCTTATCGCTCAGAACCGGATCTTCTTCCGTTCGTCCGTCCGTTCGCTCTCTATTCTTAGAACGCGTTAAGTTAGAGAGCTATACTCCCATACAAACTGCACTTTTCATGAAATACAATAAAACAATTTTCTCAGTACGTTCAAATTTAGTATCAAATATTTAATTAGCATTATTATTAAGATTGGAACAAAATCAACTGATTACCTTTACTCCTTTTATGTAATACAATTTCACAACTTTTAAAAAAATTGAGCTTCTCGAAAAGTATAAATGTTCTTGGTCTAAAATTTGAGCGATGTCAATTGCATAATATTCGAAGGCATTAGTGAAAAAAATCACTAAATACCTTTTAGTATTTTTTAAAGAACACTACAACAGATGTATCGTAAAAAGAGTTTGAGCATTTTTTGATCTAACTAAATCCTTAGAACAGCTTTAAACGGTCTCTACTTAAAAACATTATTTCACTTTGATTGTTTGTTATCGCATTCGCATTTGTTTTTTAAGTGAATGTTAAGATGATAAGTAGATGTTCATTTTTCGGTTTTTTATTATCAAATAGTATAAAAATATTAGTAAAATTTGTGCGCTATACAAAAGTTTTAAATTCTGAATACTGAATGTAACAGCGAACCTATATAAAAGCCGCATCTGATCCTCTCTAAATAATAAAATTTAATTTCAGAAGATGTAGTTAAGCCACATGGAACTGCAAACGTTTATGACGCTGCCGCTAGAGCTGAAAGGCAGTGGAGTACCGAGATGAAACCACCATTCGATTCGTGGGAAGGTGTTCTGCATAGCTCAGAGCTACCTAATATTAACAAAATTGTCGAAAAAATTGTTGAAACTATTAAGTCGTCAATTGATGGAGGTTTAAAATTCTTACACATTAAATAGATTAAAAGTATTTCATTGATTTGAATAAATGTATATTACAATAACTTTAATCATCAGCATTTGTAGTCTTGGAAAATCTTATTATCTACATATATTTTTCGTTGTTATTTATTTAGTTTTATTTCGGGTTGAATGCAATAAAATTGTTGCTTGAAAGTTTAAAAATATTATAAATTGATGAGGCCCTTTCAAAAAGTATGAACATTTTCTCTATATTGCCTAATCCCTATACCCCTTTTTATGGTGCAGGATGAAATCCTAAAGATGACTTCTGGCCTGGTAGGGTTGGGTGAAGATCGCCAGAAGACCAGGGGAACTATTATCGAATTTCGATCGCAACTACGTAAGTCAGCAAAAACCATTCGTAAATCTTTAGACCATATTATCGAATTTTTCGTTCGCAATTTTACGAATGGATTTCATTCGTAATTTTACGTAACTTTGCGAACAGCTGTACTTTTGCATGACCGAAAATATTTGTTACAACTAAAGAAAAAAAAATATAATTGCTTTAAATAAAACTAAAAAATCGAAAAGTAAAACTTAAAAGTACAAATTTAAATTTAATTTTTTTTTTAGGTAAAGAAAAAAAATTTTATTTTGTCCCCTTATCGCTAATTCATTTGTAAGTTGGCCATGTTAATGATAGAGAAAAGAGTTTCGACTTAAATTTTTGAATTGTGATGATGTTGTCTTAATCTCAATTTAATTGCATTCGATTGTATTGTCATGGCTAACAATACTAATATGGCAGGAATATTTGATATTAAAATTTTCCATGATACGTGATTTTAGATACGAATAGTTTCAAGAAAATCCAATCGTAACTTTACTTTTTCGAATTTTTCACTCGCAACTTTGACTATACGTAAACATGTGATTGAAATTCGAGAATAGGGCCCTAGGAACCCAAAAGAAAGTCGGTTATTGGAATTGGAACCAATGTCTAGTAACTCTAGTTGAGTAGTTCCTTAGCCCTGACAAGGGTGTCATAGCAATTTCTGCACCTCCTGAACCACCTCTCATACGAATATCACAATTTCGAAAAGTAAATTTATCAATTTTCTTAGAAATCGTACAAGCGAAAATCATGAAATTTACCACGAAAAAATTGCATAATATGTGAGGCAAGTTATTGCATATTATTGCCAGCTGCGAAGCCGCACTTTCGTCAAAGATTTATTTAACAGGACTTCTCGGAGTCGGGCAGCTCCTCCTGCCGGCTGATGAGGAGCGTTGGAGTGGGCCAAAAATTGACCGTCCTCGATATGTTCTGCAATAAAAAAAGACCGGTGCTAGAGGAGTGTGATGAGCAGTCCCAGGGCTCCCTTAAGGCATCCACATAATTTTTCCCAATACATCGCAAAGCAAAGAAAAGAAGCGAAAAAGAATATTCGATAAGAAATATTTTGGAAAAACATTTTGTTTAGGTGGCAAATTCCTAGAAAAACGACACAAAAATCTTAACGTACTATAATTTAAAAGAAATAACTCAAATGATCATGGACTTAATGTAAACAAAATTTCTTAGTTAAATTGATGATATAACATGAGAAAATATAAATAATTCGGTGGGGCCCTTGCTGCATCCTGGTTCTTGGTAATCCACTTCGAATAGTTATTTTATTCTCTTAATTATTTTATTTTATTTCATATTATTATTTTAGCTTTATTTAGTTTATTTTTGTTTCTTATTAATGCATTTGTTCATTGCATCATAATTATTTTTGCCAGGCAATTCAGCAGTTTAAGTTTTGAAAAGTAGCCTTTTTATATTCTAGATGGAATCTGAGAGTATTATAAGTTTGCTCTAAAGTCTGTAACGCTAAGAAATAATGCTCGCACAGAGGCGCCAAGGATACAGAAATATTTGAAGTCCCTCAAAAATCTCAAAACCGGATGTACGTCTGTCTGTGCGGCCTCTAGCTTGAAAACGCGTTGAGCTAGAAAGTTCAAATTTCGTACATTTTCAACGAAAAAGTAAGGTCAAGTTAGTGAACAGGCCAAATCGCTCCACCCTTTCTACCCTCTTCCAAGTAAAATGACACAATTTTGCAATTTGACAATAAACGGCCAGAAAAGTATAAAATCTATTGATCTGAAATTTGGAGTATATTACTTTTCTGATGATTTCAATCTAACATATAAAAATTTTGCGTGTCCTCCCTCTCCTTCCACCACGTCCTATACATACTGTACTTTTTCATGAAATACTCTAAACCAATTCAGTGCGTATAAAATTAATCGAGATGAAGTTGTTCGCTAAATATTTATTTAGAATTTAAAGTAAAGTAAAGTAAATTTATTCAAATTAATCCATGAGCTAAGCTCGCGAGGATAGTAATTATGAGCATTTTCTTTACAATGTTAACAAATAGTTCGTAAAAGAAAAAATAATTATTTTAATTCAACGAGACGAAATTCCTGCTAAGACCCCCTATAGGGTCAAAGGACAGAAACAACTCTCTTCCACAAGGTGCGATCCTGAGCGTCGGCCTTAAGCTGTTGCCAGGACTTGTTTATTCCTCTTGTCTCCTGTTCAGCTGCTCGCTTCCATATGCTACATGGTCGACCTACCCAACATCTTCCTTGAGGACTATAATCCAGAGCCTGTTTGGCGATGTGTCGCTCTGGTTTCCTCAAAGTGTGACCGATCCACTGCCACTTCCGTCTTTGAATCTCAATGCCTATTTTAGTTTGTCCAGTTGTACTCCTAAGTTCGTCGTTGGAGATCACATCTGGCCAAAATATTCCTAAAATGCGTCGGAGGCATTGGCTCCCGAAAGTTTGCAGTTTCTTGGTAAGTTGAACGGTCACTTTCTACGTAATACGGCAATACAACAATACGGATTTGACTCGCAACTTCGTGCGAAAGGAGATCTCGCCTAACCTCCAGAAAGGTGAAAAGATACCGAAAGCCTGACGATCTTTATTTAGACGAGCCTCAATATCCTTTTCAGCTTCGCCGTCCATGCTGACAATGCTTCCGAGATAACAAAAATCTTGCACTTCTTCCACATTTTCTCCGTTAAGAACAATCGTTGTGCTTGCGAGCCCATATGCACGTGCTCTTTGTATTTAGAGTGCAAGTAAGTAAGTACGAAAGTAAAATAAATAAAATTCAATAATAGTGATGTGCTGAATAGAGAATATAAACTCAATGACGTTATAAAATACGAGATTTAAGATACATTAATAAACTTATTTAATGAACGATTTTAAATATTCAAATATTATTGTAATAACAAAAATTGCTTTAATTTTGATTTAAACTGGTTTGTAGATTCTTGAAGATCATCTGGTAGCTCGCTGCAGATCGAGATTGCCTTGTTTAATACTGAATTATTAGTCCTCCTACCCCCTCCCACACTAATTGACATACATAATTTCGGAATTCAACAATAAACGGATTTGCTCAAAAAGCATCAAAACTATTGATCTCAAATTTTTTATACATATTACTTTTATGATGATTTAAATTTACTACATAAAAATTATTCGAGTCCTTAAACAAAATTTACTCAGTACGTCTAAGATTAATCAAGCTGAAATTGTGCACTAAATATTTATTTAGAATTATTAGTAGGACCAAAAAAATACTAGCCGCTTCTCCCTGTCCGCGGTTGGCACGTCCCTACTCTATGATTCTATGGTAGCAGCTGGACATAGTTACACCAAACCATTTAAGGTAATCTTACCAGATCTTACCAGGTCGTCGTTAGTTGGGGCAACAAGAATCAATTTAATGCTTCAAAATCCAGTGCTTTCTTGTGTCCCACAAACGTGACTCTAACTTGGACCCAATCACCTTCGGAGGCCAGCCATTAACTAACTCTTCAAGTGTTAAGATGTTAGGTATCCAAATCACAGATAACTTATCTTGGAACGATCATATATTTAACATCGCCAAGGAAGTATCTAAATGTTTGGGCTACCTAAAACGGTGTAAAAACTCCTTCGCCGCTTCTGGTTTACTGACAATTTATAAGGTCTATATTAGATCACGTCTTGAATTTAATTCCCACCTATGGGCCGGAGCTGCAAAAACTTCTCTCTCCTATCTGGATAGTATCCAGTCTTGGACTATTAAAATGATAGGAGATTCTGATATCACTTTTTCGCTCGATTCACTCGAACATAGACGAACTGTAAGCTCCCTAATTGTTCGAACGAAATCTCTAATCTCTTGTCCCCATGTATACTCTTACCTCGTAATACTAGCGCTGCTTCACGCGCTCATAAGTATTCTCTCAACCCCACCTTCGGTCGCACTGTTAAAGTTTATGATTCGTTTTTAAAGCGGACTGTTCGAATATGGAACTCGCTGCTCATCTCAGTATTTCCGCATGACTACAACATTCAGCAATTCAAAAGAAATATTCATAGCCACTTCCGTCTCTATCCCCTTAATTCCCAAAAACCATAATCCTCCCCCCTCACCAGAGCTGTGCTTCAGTATAAAAGAGCAACCCCTCTAGTTCCGGTGTCACATAAGAAAAAAAAAGACTAGGTGTACAATGGACCCTTCATGGATTGGGTCTATTGGACACTTAGACCTTTAGTGAAATTGGGAACAGATGAATTCCGAATGCAAATTAATTAGGTATAATAAAGATCTACGAGGAGAAAAAAAGTTCCTTCTACTCAGGATCTGATTGAAAAAACGTTTCTTCTGATTGATTTTTTTTTAAATTTATCAATGTCAATTGTTTGGCTACATTGTATATTTTCAGTTGTTCAACGCAGATTCAGTTTTTTTTAATACTTTGTAAACAATAAAAGAAAATGTAAATCCTATATTATATTTATTACATTCATAATTATAAATTTCTTAAATAGTTACGATTTTATGCATTATGTTATTACATATTTATATATTAAATTATCATTTGTCGCGAAACAATTATAGCACTGATCTGAACACACTTTTAGACAACTATAAAAAAAAGGTATTTAATTTTCTTAATTTTTTTTTATACTCAAACTACATAGCTGGATATTATAAAGATTTTCAGTAAATAACGTATATTTCTCGCTATTTTTTTTACATACAGCAACTTTCAAAGACTTTGGTTCAATTCCTATAATATAATAAAATAATAAAATTAAATTAAAGGGAGGTGTATGCGGGTGTGTGTTTTTTTTTCATGTGTTCCCTTAAGTAGACGTAATGTACAAAATTTGTATTAACTTTTTTACGGACCGGATGTATAATAGATGCAGATGTTTACTTATCTGCATATTTAGCATGTTTTTTTTTTCTTAATTTTTTTGTTTAAATTCTAATTAAAGCGTATTACAATAAGTTTTTCTTTTAACAATAACATTGTAACAATTTGTAAGTAAATACAATTTTAAGATGCAATGAATCGGTTAGATAGCATTGATTTGTAATTATGATTTTGCAAAGTTAATAATTTAAACAAGTTTTTAGCTTATACAATTGCATAAGCCCATCTCACACAACTTTCCCCACGTCTTACGTGTATCTTTTTTTTTGTCTTAGGAATCAGATGGTTTTTTTCTTTAATTTATAATGTACAATGATTTCTTTTTTGAAATTTCTATCTAAATGAATGTTTTCTAGGACAAAAAGAAATTGTTTGGAAAAAGTAAAATATTCGAATTAAAATTGATCCTTTTATAATCGAAAAAGAGATGGCACTACGCTTAACGTTACAAGCAGTAAAGAACACACAAAGGTTGATGACAGGATAATGTTGTGTCGACTGGCACTATTATTTCCATTTGTACCACCAATGCCGGCTGCTAGGATATCATCTGAAAATGAGAAAGCGAATATTAATATAATTTATATATCTTTTGTAATCCTGGGAAAACGGGTTAGAATTATTTTTGTCGTAAAAGGCGACTAATGATCAATTTATATCTTTCTGGGAATAGAGCAGCAGAGGTCAGCCACAGCACGTCCCGAATGCTCTACAAATGGCAAGTGGGCACTTATTGGATCATACGCTTATTAATTGTGCTATTAAAACATGAAATGAGAAACGGATACAGCGCCTTGAATGTGGACGGATCCTGCGGTAACGACCTTTTACCTAACAACTATAGAACGATGCTCAGGAATGCGCTTTGTAAAAGGAAACTGTTCCTGTCCTATGCCTTATAGCATATGAATATATTTATTGACTGATTTTTTGAGGACAGTTCCTATGTGTATTGTTCATGCCGAAGCCCTCCTACATTAGGGATTTACTTCAAGATTGCCTTTAGCTACACGAATTGTTTTTGGGACGACAATCATTCACACCCCTGGGTCGGTAGCAGCTTATACCTAGTTTAGCATTCATACTGCTTGATGCGAGACATATCTAACATGTCTGTCTATTTGAAGATCAAGGCGCTTGGTTGTTAACGCTACTTCACGCAGGAGCACACGGTTGCTTTAGCCTCGTATAAGGACACTAGGCAGCAAGCCGAGAATATCAGATACTACACAGGAACAGCATACTGGCAAACGCTCTGTCTACAATGTGCACATAACCAACAGACTACCACGTGAACCCCGACCTGACTCATGGCAGTGACGAGCCGCCCTTTTCCGTGTATCATCAGTTTTGCTCCTCCGAATGATCATCTTGATCATGACCGGATTTCGTTCCCCTCAGTTACTACTATGACGCTCCGGCTAAACAGTCGTATCGGCTCTTCTTGGCACATATTATCCTTTCGCACTTATCCTTTCACTCATTACCTGCACTTAGATTTGTTCTCATTCGTATCGCACCTATATTCAACATTTATAGCTCGCTCAAGGGACGTAACGTTTTTGGGCACTCTTACCAGGTACAATTGGCTCGCAGCCCTACCTGAACACGCTCCCATAGGCTTACCCTGAAGCCCACGGAGCGACCCACGATTCGCACCTCCATTCATGCAAACTGTTGCGATGTCCTCGTTACAACCACCGTGGTCCCAAATAGCTTCTAGTGGGCTGTGTAGGGTTTGGGCTCACACTGGGTCGAGCGCTGTGTTGTGCCGCCACCTACTTCGGTCCAGCGTTTTGCGTTTTTCTCGTTACCGATCGAACAACGCCGAAGCTTTCTAGACTAGAACTTACCCTTTTGGAGGATAGTCAACATTCATATATGGTGGATATCTAAATAACGAAAATCCATTTTGGAAAGAACTCTTATCATGTACCTTTAGAGCTATCTATGCGCGAGAGCGGTTCTACTTTAGGGGCTAAGCCACACTATGGTTGGTTCACGAAAGTGACTTTCCATGTGGTACAACCACACAAGATTCGACGCATGCATCAAACACTCGCAGCTTCGTGTAAAGGGACATCTCTCGAAACCTCCAGAAAGGGGAAACGATACCGAAGGCCTGACGGCCTTTACTTACACGCAGCTCAATATACTTTTCGACTCCGCCATCTATTTTGACAAAAATCTTGCACATATTCCACATTATGTCCGTTAAGATCAATGGGAGCGCTTGTGCTCGAACCCATGTGCATGTAATCGATTGTACGCATATTTATTTTCCGTCCTACCTCTTTGCATTTAGAAAGCAAGGAACGATCATTAGACTTTAAGTCCAAAAAGTTACGTGCAACCAAACACACGTCATCAGCATAATCAGAGTGACTTAAGAGGTTAAAGACTTCACACTGAAGATCTTTATCTTTCCCCCCTTCCAGAGCATCTATTATTTAATGCCACTAGAAACAGGGCTGGTGATAATATGCTGCCTTGTCTGACATCCGTTCGCACTGGCAAGCTCTCGGACTGCTCTCCTCTATGTAAGATGGAAGATTAAGCATCTTCGAAAGATTCTTTAATCATAGCTATGATTTTATCTGGAATACATCTCCTGCGCAAAGCATTCCATACGTAATCCCGCTTAGTGCTATTGAAAGCCTTCTCGAAGTTCACAAACATGAGATGTAGCGGCAAACCTATTTCTGCGAAATGCTCCAATATTATCGTTAGGGTATTTGTATGGTCTGTACAAGACGACCCGCAACGGAATCTAAGCTCAGAAACTTCGAGAAAGCTCTCTACGACATCACTAATCCTGTTAAGAATTATCTTAGCCATGATTTTCAATACGGGAATAAATAGACATATACCACGCCAATATCAACAATCCCGAAGATCACCATTCTTCGGAATTCCCACAGTGCTGCCCTCCTTCTAGTCTGCCGGATATCTTTCTTCAATCTACACCTCGGTTAAGAGTGGGGGGGAGTGTATCGGCTGTCATTTCCGCGTCCGCTTTGCGTAGTTCGGTTAGTAGTCTATACCTGGGCGTTTCTTTTCCGCCAAACTACTTTAACTCTTAAAAAACTTAATTTTATTAATCAGGGTCGAGAGGTATGGCGAGTATGGTGGAAGAGGAAGAGTCTCATACTGCAACTCGTTTAATTTTTTGATCGTTATTCTTATTATTCGCTTCATGTTTTGCTCAGTAAGTTCATGTGGAGCCCACTTATCAAGCTTTTTGATTTTTCCAAGCTGTTGCAAGTTACGGGAAACTGTCGAATAGTGTACGCCCAGTTTCTCTGCAATGTCCCTTACTGTACAATTCGTATAATTGCACAAGGTTAATCAACCAGCACGTGCCAATCCTCAGATTGCACATGCCATCATATTATCGAAGACAAATGTCAGCGACCTACGTACAAGGTAATAAATGCAAAGGTGGAACGTGCGCGGGTCAATGACTAAAATCATTCGATAATATTTATTCTTTACGCTGATGAGACACATTTCCAAAGGTCAAGCATACTTGGACTTTGGCGTATGCTCATCAGCAACAAATATGCAAACAATGCAATTATTAGCTAAGAAAAATTGTATATAATTAGGATTAAGTCTGTAAATACCGTAGTCTGATAAAGCTTTCGTAGCAAGAACTACCGTTGTTATAAATAATTAACAAGGTCCGTCGAACTACCCAATATATATCGGCCAAGCCCTAATGCCTGAAATCTAAAGTGAGGCTGCTTTAGAGGTATATATTGGAAAAAGAACCACGTAATCCAGAAGAAACGAGAAACTGCAGAACACAGACGAACTTAGCAGCAAGAAGTAAACGGACCAGGGAGAAAGGCAGTCACATCTACTTGCACAATCATCTAGAAGACCTCTCTCCGGACCAGGGAGAAAGGCAGTCACATCTACTTGTACAATCATCTAGAAGACCTCTCTCCGGACCAGGGAGAAAGGCAGGCACATCGACTTACACAATCATCTAGAAGACCTCTCTCTGGACCAGGGAGACAGGCATTCACATCAACGAAAACACCTAGAAGACCTCTCTCCGGACCAGGGAGAAAGGCAGTTACATCTACTTGCACAATCACCAAGAAGACCTCTCTCCGGACTAGGGAGACAGGCATTCACATCAACGAAAACACCTAGAAGACCTCTCTCCGGACCAGGGAGAAAGGCAGGCACATCGACTTACACAATCACCTAGAAGACCTTTCTCCGGACCAGGGAGATAGGCGAACAGATCAAACCTCTCAACCCAGTCACAAGAGGAAATAGCAGCTTTTGAGGACTTCCACATCTAGTTACACAAGAATTGAGGAGGATGGAAGCCAGACTAGAGCAACAGGCTTTACGGGGAGCAGAAATTGAGAAGTTACTGGTAAACTTTAAAAAGGACTCTGAATCTAGGAAAACCAGAGAGTACTGCGTGAGTCAGACTCCACTAGTAAACGCAGCTCGTCGTTGTCTATCGATGGTCCTGGGTGACCACACGGCTCACTTTGAACGGTCATATCTCCTGATCGGAATTTTTCGATCCATCGCTCGGTTCGTTCGCTTACTGTGTAGCTCCATATGCCCTGTTGGTGCTTTTAGTTGCCTACCTTGCGTTGTGGCCAAGTTTGATCTCGTAAAGAAAGAGTATCCGTTTTTGACTCGATTCCATGTTTTTTTTGTTTTTTTTTCTATCCGATCTCAATGAAGTCTAAAACTGAAATGATTCCATGACCAATTATAGGAGTATTTATACTTCAATATTTATTACTACCAGAGCCACCTGGCGGCAGTTTGAGACATGAAAATCGCAACTAACTTCACTTCATCGCGAAAGTCGCCAGTTCATCTGCAAAAACCTAATATTTTTTCCTTATCTGGGTGATCGTCCCTAATAGAAAATTGTTGCGGCAGGATGTTGGACAATAGCTCCGTTTCTGCAATATCTTCTTCTGACAAGATGTGTAAAATATCAGATAAGCGTTCCTTCCATCGCCGCAATTGGTATTCACTCATGTTAAGGAGAGTTCCGTTGATATCTCTCACCAGGTGGTTGGCGGTGAAATTTCCGTCTGTCAAGTGTTTCACAATTTTAAATAGCTAACACACATCCCCAAGATAAGCCGCAGATTCCGTCTTATTTGCTGGATCTTCAATGACCATTCTCTTGTCGCGTTTAACAGCCTTCTTCAGCTGTTTATGTGCATGAAGATAGTTCTGTCTCAATGCGGGAGTTCTTTGGTTGACATCGGATTGAGATATGATTGTCAATTTTGATTTTTTTTTCAGATCGCCAACCTTATCCGACAAGTCTTGCGACATCCAGGGTTTCTTACAGCCTGGTGCATAGCCCACAGATTCTTGAGCACTTCTTAGAAATGTGTATTTGGTTGCCTCCCAATTGGAGTCCAGTGTGTGCATTTCATATTCGCCCAATGTGGATGATTTTTCGCATAAAATAGTGGTGTACTCGCACTTTTCGTTTTATGGTGTTCTCTAACGTTATCCAGTTTAAGCTTGCGCTTCATTTGAAGAATTTGCGGCCGTCGGATAGCTGCTGTGCACAATCTGAAGAAGGTAATTATCAAATGGTGACTGCTCCCCACTTCAGCTCCACGCTTCGCTCGCACGTCCAGAAGACATCTTCGCCATCGGTGACTTATGGCCAAATGATTGATACGGTTTGGAGTAAGGCTATCAAGGCCAAT
Organism: Chorisops tibialis; assembly: GCA_963669355.1. Lineage (NCBI taxonomy): Eukaryota > Metazoa > Arthropoda > Insecta > Diptera > Stratiomyidae > Chorisops > Chorisops tibialis. Next base: position 58,935,271 of record OY770263.1, read on the forward strand.
GGAAACTTAAGATGTTTTATGATGACTTTTATGTGGAAAAAGGTTCCTTCCGATTACCACTTGCGGAGTACTATAAAACTCGGATGGGACTTGATACTACCGTCTCAATCTTATCTTTAGATAGAAACAAACGAAAGTTTTCTTTATGCGCGATCGCCTAGAGAGGTACACGTAAGACATGCGTTTCCCGGTGAACGCTTGTAGAAAAACGCTTGTGTGGTAGCTCTTATAGAAATCAATTCTCCTCTCCCAAATCGGAACGCATCTTTCGAATCAAATGAGGACATAAGATCCGTCGCGAAAGATTCTAAAAAATAAAGAAATGCACACTTTGCGGCGAAGCGATAATCGGCGATATCTCTCATATTCCGTCGCGATAATTTATTCGAATGTGATTCTTTATGTATGTACATTCATAAATTATGGTCACCTAAATTCTAAAGTGCTTCAGTGTTCGTAAGGAAGCATTGCCACTGCCTGAGATGATAACAATATGACCTCTTGGAACACGCTCGAAGGTGGCACTCAGTTGGCCATAAAACTCCTCCTTGTCAACAGGTGTTGCGGCATTCGTTACATCGTAGAACCTTAGAATTATGACGTTTCCGACCTTAGTCCTGAGTCAGACGACGATAATCGAATGATTCCCAGATAATGAGACCATCTCTCGCCCTCGGTGTAAGGACGATCGCCACAGCTTCACACTCTGGATCAGAATGGTGTTTCCGCTCGGATTTCGTTCTTATCCTGATTCTGTTCACCTGACCCCGCTCAAGGCCAAGATTTGGATGTTATAGTGCTCCATTTCTCGATCGATTACTGATTGGCTATGTATGGAGTACTATGTATAGAGTGACCCCAATCTTTCTACCGTCATTCCATGTTCGAACGTTGCAGAAGCAAATCATATGTAGTCCGTTTTCGAATGCCAAAAGTCGTTACAGTAGAGTCTGTCCGTTTCCGAGGCACTGTACCCGTTTCTCGAATTTTTAAGATAACTCAAAACTAAGACTCCATTTGGGTAATTAGTAGAATCACAAATACAATTTACGCCTTCGGAGTAATTTGTTTAAATTGTGATGCAGAACTTTGCAGTTCAGAATCAAACATGACTTTTGTTCAGGTAGTCAAGTTGCTTTCAGGATGCCGATCTCCTCACTATCAATTGGGCTTACGAGTGCTGATAGCGAATGGAACGTCCTAGGAAATAAGAAGGCGGATGAAACCCTTTATTGCGAGAACTAGGGGCTATTGTGGGATGCATCACTATCTTAACTGCCGTGAAATTTGCTCGCTTGCGTAGGGGTTTGTTAATTTTAATTCAAATTCCATCAGGAGTTATGACTGTAAGTAGTCCTTACCTTTGGGTATGATGTTACTTTCGGGTGCTGAAAATAAAAGCAAAATAATTTTTTTAGAACAAATCGAAACCCATGAATATAAGCCAGCTTACAATTTTCTATTACAAAACTGTGATCTTTCGAAAACTTAGACCAGCCAGCTGTATTTTTCGTCTTTACTCGTACATGCCAGGTGCCTGGCGTCAATTCCAGTTCGTGTCTAATCCTCCAAGTGCCCGTATGTTCATGTTGTTTTGGAGAAATTGGTGATTCCGACATCCACGTTTGTGACTAAAAGATAAATCCGATGCATTCAAATATTGCATTTCATTATTCGCCCGCTATCATACTCACCCCATTGATTTGATAATCTAAAATCGCATCTGACAAGGGCTGTTTACTCCTGACCAACCAGTGAAGGGAGACTCTTTTACCCGAAACATTCATGCTTTCATAGTGTGCCGGTTCAGGTTCAAGGATTAAATGAATTTTACCGCTGCCTTCTCCCAAATTATTCTGAAAGAATTCGCAATAATTGGGAACCCTTTCATAACTATCAATCAAAGGACTTACCCTAACAGTGCACTGATATTCTCCCAAATCGGCCGGTTCGACATTCTTAACGAAAAGAATCGATCGATTCTTTTGATAGAGCTCATCATAGCCGTCCGCTTTCGTTTCGTACTTTTCTCGTGTCAGTTTCAAGGACATGCCACCCTTATGCCAGCCCATATCAGTCGGACTGGGAAGTGCATGATAGCTACAGTACAGTTCGGCAGTATCACCGATCGCTGTATTGCAATAATGCCGAGTGATCGTTATCTTCGGTTTGTAAAAGATATTCAGTTGGACAGAACTATGAGGAGGATATTTTTCGCCACTATCGCCAATACATTGATACAATCCGTGATGATGATGATCGACATTTTCAATGATGATCTTGCCGTTCTCTAGACTTGTTACATTATTGTTGGCGTTGATTCGCGTGCCCTGGAATAGCAGGATTAGAAAGAGCACGGAACTGTAAAACTTCTAGCTTACTTTCAGCGACCATTTAAATTCGGGATTATCGATGTTAAACGATCGACACTCGAACTCGACGCGATCGCCTTCGTTAAAGGTGATCGCACGATCGCTAACATTTCTACCGCCCGAGTAGATGGCTACTTGAGGCACTGTGTTGCTCACGACCAAACGAATATGTTTCCGAATTTTTTGCGGCAAAACTTCACAAAAGTAATCGCTAGAATCGCTTAATTGAACGTTCTTAATTCGCAGCCCAAAATCGTTGTCCAGCGATATTTTCGCACGATCAGTGAGTACTGATCTCAATTGAGACACGTGCGTGGTTTTGTTGTACCAAAAGATAATGTTTGAACCTGGAAATCACAGAAAAATAGATTGCAATTAGGAAATTGATTTCACGGACGGTGCATCTGGGCCACCTACCCTTCAAATTTTTCGCATTGCAGGGCAATATGATGCTTTCCCCAACAGTTGCCAGCTGTTCGTCCTCGAGTTTGTCAAAATACGGCGGATCGCCTGTCGTTTCGTTATTTTCTATATGCGTAGGAGGATTCGGTTCTGCTGCGTCATCGTCATATGTGTAGTCGTCATCGGCTGCATATTCATCATCGACATCATCGGTTTCGGGCGGAGTTGGCTGTGTTATTGCTAGAAAGGAAATTGCAGATTTTAATTAAGTTCGTAAAAAAAAGGAAAAAGGATATTTTCCAATTATTGTTACAAGTAAGTTTGTACACCTAAATTACAATCTAACGATGGAGCAGTCAGGCGAAATGGGTTCGCCACTACATCTCATGTTTGTGGACTTCGAGAAGGTTTTCGATATCGTCAAGTGAGATTATATATGGAATGCTTTTCGTAGGAGAGGTATTCCAGATAAGACTATAGCAATGATTAAAGAATCCTACGACGGTGCAAGGTGTCCCGTCTTGCATAGAGGAGAGCTATCCGAGAACTTCCCTGTGCGAACGGGTGTCAGAGAGGGCTGCATATTATCACCAGCCCGGTTTCTGGTGGTAATAAATGACATTTTGAAAGCTGCACTGGAAGGTTGCGAAGGTAAAGGTCTTCAATGGAGACTATTTAACATCTTAAGTCCCCTTGATTATGCTGATGACGTGTGTTTGCTTCCACATAACCGTTCGGACTTAGAGTCACATTTCGATCCTTGCATTCTAAATGCAAAGAGGCGAGACTGAAAATAAATGTGCGTAAAACCAAGTACATACACATGGGTTCGAACGCAAGCACACCGATTGTCCTTAACGGACAAGATGTGCAAGAGGTTTTTATCTCGGAAGCATTGTCAGCATAGACGGCGGAGCCGAAAAGGATATTGAGACTCGTCTAAATAAGCTCGTCAGGCCTTCAGTATCCTTTCCCCTTTCTGGAGGTTAAGAGAGATCTCGCTTAGCACGAAGCTGCGAGTTTTTGACGCATGCGTCAAATCTGTGTTGTTGTATGGTTGTACTACGTGGAAAGTGACCGTTCGACTTACCAAGAAACTACAGACTTTCGAAAACCAATGCCTCCGGCGCATTTTAGGAATATTCTGGCCAGAAGTGATCTCCAACGACGAACTTTGGAGTACAACTGGCCAGACTAAAATAGGTATTGAGATTCAACGGCGGAAGTGGCAGTGGATCGGTCATACTTTGAGGAAACCAGAGCAAAATATCGCAAAACAGGCTCCGGATTATAATCCTCAAGGAAGACGTCGGGTTGGTCGACCATGTAACATGGAAGCGAGCATTTGAACAGGAGGCCAGAGGAATAAACAAGTCCTCGCAACAGCTTAAAACCGATGCTCAAGATCGCGCCTTGTGGAAGAGAGTTGTTTCTATCCTATGACCCTATAGGGGGTCTTATCAGGAATTATATGTTAATAAACTTAAAATCAAATGTCCGCTGTCTGCATTCCAAATACAAAGAGGCACGACTGAGAATTAATGTGCGTAATATCCAGTGCACGTTTATGGGTTCAAGCACAAATACAGCGATTGTCCTTAAGGAACAAGGTGTGGAAGAGGGGCAAGATTTTTGTTACATCGGAAGCATTGTCAGCATAGACGGAAATAAACGGAAAACGATATTGAGGCTCGTATAAATAAAGCTCGTTAGGCCGTCGATATCTTTTACCCTTTCTGGAGGTTATGAGAGATCTCATTTTGCACGATGATGCGAATGTTTAACGCATGTGCCAAATCCGTGTTATGATATTGTTGTACTACAAGTGACTGTTCTAGGCTAGGGTGTAGCCTAGTGGGTAGCGTGTCTTGTAATGCGAAGGCCGTGAGTTCAAATCCCGGTCGACGCAATAAAAATTTATTTATTTATGAAAATAATTATAAGTAATATAATTTTTTACAATAATAAAGCTGAAGGCGTCAGAGCAGCTAAGGCTATTTGACACCGTGTTATAAAAAATTGGAGTTTAGATCATTACCATTTATATTATGTTTTATTTTACTTTATTATTATATGAATATTATTATTTTAGATGTTGTTCCACAGTCCATGGCGCGATAGAATTAGTTTGATCGTCCGATTTGTATTAATATTGCTGGGATCCAACATGACCGCGACATCAGCATTGGTTGGGCTGTTATGAATTCTAGATTGTGGGCATTCAGTCAGTAAGTGTAATACAGACCTGGTGGTATTATAATGTGGACATGTTTCTGGCTGTTGATCCAGGAAGTAATGCTTGACTGCAAATAGAGGTTTACCGAGCCGTATTCGAAATATCTTAATTGCTTCGTCTCTAGATAAATCCGAGTGATATTTTGAGCGCGTTGTTTCAGAATTGTGCCAGCTCAAAAAACATTGGTTTGAGCGCTAGTCTCTTTGTATTAGTGCATTCTGACAGTTTTTGTAGGCTTCCCAAGTTAGTTGATAGAACCTTGGAGTTTCTGCTAATTAAGGGAGTTGTTGGGCTTCACGTGCTGCAGCATCTGCCGCTTCATTGCTGCTGATTCCTATGTGACCTGGTAACCAGACGATTTTTATATTTTTATTTGCCATTAGCTTGGTGCGAAGAAGACTTATCGATAAGCATTTGTTGTTTCGATTTGCGATTCCTTGCACGAGACCAAGGTTATCACACTAAATTAAAGTCGCTTTGTTTTGTACTGCAGCGAAATCGATTGCATGAAGTAGTGCGGTCATTTCTGCAACGAAACTGCCAGCGCAGCTGGGTAGTAAGCCTTGATGAATAATACGCTGGGTACCTGAAGCTATTGTTTGAACCACGGCAAATGTAGCAGATTCTTCACTGTAGGAACCATCTGTATAGATTATTGATTCGCAGAACTCTTCAACGAGTATCGCATTGTGCAATTGTAGATCGACGATCCTTTTTATATTTCGAAAGACGGGTATCGATGCTTAGATATTTGTATGTCCACGGTGGTGGTAAATCCTGATGATGAATGACAAGGTTTGATGACCCATCAGGCAGTGGAAGAGAATTTTCCTTCATTATTCGTGTGAGGTAGGTGAAACTGGAGTCTTCACTCCAGTTTCACGACCAGGATGAGTGGAAGGTTCTTCCATCTCTCTTCAAACTAAGAGATGCAGAGGATGACGGAAATCTGCTAAGGCCTTGCTGCAAAGTTTGATGCCTCTATTACTCGCAACCATTTCGAATGTTTTATATTGTGCCTCCATTCGCAATGCTGGAAGGGGAGTTGGTCGAAAAGAACCGCTAGCAGTGCGAAAACAATCGTTCATTTTCGTATTAATGTGCCTTATGTTGGTTAAGGATGTCCATGCGTAAATAGATATACAGTGTTGTATGGTGCCCTCCACCAAAATTCGCGCAATTTTAAGTGTAGTTTCTATGTGTGGGCCTTTCTTTCGAGAGCATAACATTTTTAAGGCGTTATTTTTTGCTTGAAGCAATTTTACAATGTGTTGTGTATGTGGTCCCCAATTGATCTTGCTGGTGAAAATAAAACCTAGAACTCGCATTTCCCTTTTAAGGGTAATACGAGAATTCTGCAATTCTCGTATTTAGATGTTTTGCCTGGCATTTCAGCTTTCTACACACATGAAGTGCCTCACATTTGTTTACAGGTATAATAGCTCCGGCATTTTGTGCCCAGATATTTATAGCGCGATAAACCTTATTTAGGATGTAGTTCGCTTCACCAATGTCACCTGATGCTACAAGGTAAATGTTAACGGCATAAATTCCAACATAGTCCAGTCCATGATTTTGGCTGCAAATCTTTGCGACTAAAGAATCAACGTATACATTATATAAAACCACCGACAGAGGAGAGCCCTGTAGAGTGCCGTTCTGCACTCGTGTGGTTATCGATGAGTGTCCGTCGACAATAACTTTACTTCTCCTTCCAACTAGAATAGAGCGGATGACTTCTAGTAATAGGATAGGCACTCCCCACACGTTCAGCTGATTAATGACGGGGTTAACAAGAACCCTATCGAACGCTTTCTCTATATCTATTGATAGAACAATCGAATGTTGGACGTTTTGTAAATTGTTTACTAGCCGATGCTCTAGTTGGTGAGCCAGCGTGTGGCATCCTCTGTCAGTGCGGAACCCGTGTTGCCCACCTTCCACGCAATATATAATTCCGGCACATTGCCTGCTTGGATATACTGTGGTCACCTCAATCTACGAAAATGAAAAATTCGTAGATAGAGGGTTGTGCGAAGGGCTAACAATTCTTCCACAATAAGTAATGAAAAATGTTAAGGAACCTGAATGTCAGGAGGCCAAGGTCCGATTTGGGCTGTATCGCCATTGTAGATAGAGGCTTACCAAGGAAATGCAAACTTTCGTGAACCAATGCCTACGACGATTTTTAGTGATATTCTGGCCAGATGTGATCTCCAATGACAGGATAGGCATTGAGATTCAAAGGCGGAAGTCGCAGTAGAAATGTGTCATTTTGAGGAAGCTAGAGCTAAACATCACCAAACAAGCTCAAGGAATATGTCGGTTTGATCGGTTGTAGCAAATGGTAGCGAGCAGTTGAGCAGGAGGCCAGAAAAATAAACAAGTTCTGGCGACAAGTAAAGGCTGATGCTCAGCATTGCGCCTTGTGGAAGAGAACTGTTTCTAACCTAAACCCCTTTAGGAGTAGTACGGTGGACATTGCTCAGATTGTAAACAGATGGTTAAGCTACTGCGTGCAGTGCATTCAACATTCTGCATGATGAAGGAAGAAATGTCCCATGATCTGTGAGATAGCTGCCACACCCACTGCAGTCTACGAAACCTACTTAAGCTCAATCAAAAACTATCTCGAAAACTATTTAAAACTCTCGAAAGAATTAAAATCAACTTCTTGACGAAGTAAGCAAGCGTGTAGCCAAGAGGGTAGCGTGCTGTTGTACAATGCGGATGTCGGGAGTTCAAATCCTAGTCGTCATATGATTTCCGCACACTTATTGCGTGGGAATATCTAGGCCATCTCAGTTTGCGAAAATGAAAATTCGTAGATAGATGGTTACACGAAGGGCTAACAACACTTTCATAATAACAAATAAAATCTTACGGAGCCTGAAGGTCAGGGGCCATTGAAGAAGAAGAAGCTGTCCTTTGGTGGAAGAATCTTCAGTCAATTGGTTATGAGCGCTTTTTAGAAATTCGTTCCCACTCTATGAATAGAAGAAGAAACAATAGAAAAGTCAATATTGGACCATGATTCCTAACATAGAGGCTCAGCATTTTTTTTCGAGCTAAATATGGAATATTAACAAAAGAACTATAATTAATTTATTGAAATGTGCAAGGACAGTTCATGCTTGAAGAATTACTTTAAAGAATATGCGGCATAACTGAAAATCATTCGTTTCTACCTAGTCCTTCCATAAGTTCTATTACAATGAAAATTTGCAGTAGAAAACGGAGAGTTTCAAAATTGATGATTTCAGGAAATATTTCGAACAGTACTAGAAATGGAGAAGACCCAAAACTATTCAAAATGACCTTATTTTGCCTCAAAAAATTAAGGTTTGTGGTACCTTCGTAGCTGATACCCCAACAGACCATCTTTGGCGAGGGATGATTACCCCTTTGTACCCTCTCAACTGGTAGCATAGACCCGCACATTTTGGCGGTTAAATTTTTGGTTTGGTGAATATTTTCGCAGTGCATTTCGAATTGAAAGATTTCCGGATTTCACACGGTTACGCTCCACTACGACGACTTTCACGATTCTTGTATCTGATACACTTTGCGCATTTGAAAATGGGCATCAAATCGACACAACATACACCGACTTTAGCAAAGCATTCAACCGAGTTGATCACAATGTTCTGATTTCAAAGCTAAAAAAATTGGTGTGACAGGATTCTTACTTGACTGCCTTAAATCCTATCTTGATAATAGAACTCAATTTGTTAAGTTTTAAGATTTTATTTCCAAGGAAATACTAGTGTCCTCTGGGTTACCCCAAGGAAGTCACTTCGGACTTCGGATGGTTTCATCTCAGATCTATCGGAAGTATTGGAAACATCTGATGTACGCTGATGATCTAAAAATATATCATGCCATAACCTCGCCAGCAGATGCTGCATTCAGTGAATGCCACGTAATAAGCTTCTCACGTAAATCATCCTCATATAACCATGACTATATCCTAAGTGGAACTCAACTACACCTTGTTGATCAAATTGAGGACCTCGTCTTACTACTGGACAATAAACTGTGTTTCAAATGTCACTATAATCAAATAATTTCTAAATCGAATAAGCTTCTTGGGTTTATTAAGAGAAGCGCCAAAGAGTTTAAGAATGTATGGGTACCCGAATCTTTATTATGTTCTCTTATCCGCTCTATTCCGGAATATGTATGTCCCATTTGGGTCCCCTTCTTCCAGTTATACAGTAAAAGAATAGAGTCAAACTAGAAGCAATTCCATCTTTTTGCTCTTAGGGACTTGTATGATCCTAGAGACTTTGAAAACCTTCCACCCTACACAGTTAGGCTCCAATTATTAAATCTTTTACCTCTTGGTTCTAGAAGAACTATGCTCACATCCTGTTTTACCTTAGATGTTTTGAATAGCGATATTAAGGTTGACCAAATCTCAAATAATTTCAGACTCAATGACAATGTCAGGCGACGAGACAATCAAGACCACATCGTACAGATTACGGACAAAATGAAGCTATTAACAGATGCTGTAAAGTATTTAACACATTCAGTACACACTATACAACACCAATACCTACTACTACACTCCGTTTTATAAGGTCCCCACACCCCGTTTGACCCTTCCACCAGTGCCTATCATACTTATATTAAATCGGGTTTAATTAATTAAGGTAAATTTAACTATATTATGTTATATTACATTAAATTAAATTAAGCAATTATTATGTAATTATCTTGTTATGATAAATAAATAATCTTTCGGTTTAATCTTTGGGACGTTTCGGTCTCTGCTGAGCCCGTTATCAAACTGATCGACAATTACAAAAGATTATTATTTGAATTAATTAATTTATGTTATAATTATTTTTATAATTACTTTAATGTATTATTAATTTAATTTAAAATAATAGTCTTTCGTAATTCTCGATCAGCTGTAGTTTGAAAAAAATATGGGAATTTTGCAGTAGGACATAATCAAAGTTTGAGTAATAAACTTACACACTGCATTTAGTTTTGAACTTACGATAATAAATTGCTCCGATATCACCGCGTAAGTCTATAGAAACCCCGATAATATAGTTGCATGTCAGCCCGCAAGGGGGTAGTTGTAGTATGAGGTTTTACCAATTCCTGCAACTATCTTTGGAGTTAGCGACTCCACGGACCTGAGCTAACTATCCCCCTCTGGGATGGGGGCTGTAGAATTCACCCACAGCCAGTCCTGCTTGCCCTAAAAATGGCAAATGGACACTCACTGGATCATGGGCTTATCACCCGTGACCTTAAGACCTAAATGATACGAGAAACGGATACATCGCCTCGGATACGGACTGATCCTACGGTAACGACTTTTGGCATTCAAAAACGGACTATGATTGGCTTCTGGAATGTTCGAACATTGAATGACGGGGGAAGAGCTGGGGTTACTCGGTCCTTGCACCGCCAATCAGTGATCGACCGTGAAATGGAGCACTATAACATCCAAATCTTGGGCTTGAGCGAGGTCAGGTGGACAGGATCAGGAAAAGAACGAACCCCTAGCGGAAACACTATTCTGTACATTGGCCCTGAAAGTGAAGCCAGAAATGGCGTGGCGTTCGTCCTTACGCCGAGAGCGAGAAACAGTCTCATTAGCTGGGAACCAATCTCGGATAGGATTATCGTCGTCAGGCTCAGGACCAGTGTCAGAAACGTCACAATTCTGCAGTGCTACGCACCAACTAATACCGCAACATCTGGTGACAAAGAGGAGTTTTAAAGCCAACTGAGTGCCACCTTCGAACGTGTTCCAAGAGGTGATATTATTATCATCTCGGGAGATATGAACGCCCAGGTTGGATCAGACAACACTGGACTAGAACACGTCATGGGGAGGCATGGTGACCCTTGGGTCGACGCTTCACGACCTTGGATTAAGAGACCCGAAAACGGCGAATTATTTGTGGAGTTCTGTAGTACTCGGCAAATGGTCATCGGAGGGACCCTTTTTCCACACAAGAGTCATCATAAAACATCTTGAGTTTCCCCTGATGGTGTTACTCAGAACCAGATCGACCATTTGGCTATAAGTCGCCGATGGAGAAGATGTCTCCTCGATGTGCGAGCGAAACGTGGAGCTGACGTGGGGAGCGATCACCACTTGATGGTTGCCTGCTTGAGATTGTGTACAGCAGCTATCCGACGACCACAAATTCTTCAAATGAAGCGCAAGCTTAATGTGGATAAACTCAGAGATCCCAACAAAAAACGCGAATACACCACCATTCTACGCGAAAAGTCATCCACATTGGGTGAACATGAAATGCGCACACTGGACGCCAATTGGGAGGCAACCAGAAACACTTTTCTAACTAGTGCTGAAGAATCTGTGGGATATGTGCAAAGCGGTGAGAAACCCTGGATGTCACAAGACACATGGGACAAGGTTGGCAATCGGAAAAAAGCCAAATTGGCAATCATCTCTCAACCCGATGTCAACCAACGAACGCCCGACTTGAGGCAGAACTACCGCGATGCTCATATACAGCTTAAAAAGGCTGTTAGACGCGACAAGAGAAAGGCCATTGAAGATCTGGCAAACAAGGCAGAATCTGCGGCTTACCTTGGGGATATGGGTTCACTTTTCAAAATCATGAAACAGTTGACGAACAGGAATTTCACCGCCAACCACCTGGTGAGAGATGTCAACGGAACTCTCCTTAATATGAGTGAACACCAGTTGCGACGATGGAAGGAATACTTCTCTGATATTTTAAACATCTTGTCAGATGAAGATATTCCGGAAACAGAACAACTTCCAAACATCCAACCGCAACAATCCTCTATTAGGAACGATCCCCCAGATAAGGAAGAGATAGTTTCCGCCATTCGGTCAATGGCGGGAAGGAAAGCTCCAGGTATAGACGGACTACCAACCGAACTCCTCAAAGCGGACCCGGAAATAACAGCCGATATACTCCTCCCACTCTTCACTAAGGTGTGGAATGATGGAAGATATCCGACTGAATGCAAGGAGGGCGTCATTGTGAAAATTCCGAAGAAGGGCGACCTTCGGGATTGTGGCAATTGGCGTGGTATATGTCTACTTACTGCCGTATCAAAAATTATGGCTAAGGTAATTCTCAATAGGATTAGTGATGTCGTCGAGAGCACTCTCGAAGTTTATCAGGCTGGATTCCGTAAAGGGTCGTCTTGTACCGACCACACAAATACCCTACGGATAATATTAGAGCAGTCAGCCGAAATGGGTTCGCCACTACATCTCATGTTTGTGGACTTCGAGAAGGCTTTCGACAGCGTTAAGCGAGATTACATATGGAATGCTTTGCGTAGGAGAGGTATTCCAGATAAGGTCATAGCTATGATTAAAGAATCCTACGAAGATGCAAGGTGTCGTGTCTTCCATAGAGGAGAGCTGTCCGAGAGCTTTCCTGTGCGAACGGGTGTCAGACAAGGCTGCATATTATCACCAGCCCTGTTTCTGGTGGTAATAAATGACATCTTAAAAGCTGCACTGGAAGGTGGGGAAGGTAAAGGTCTTCAATGGAGACTATTTAACATCTTAAGTCACCTTGATTATGCTGATGACGTGTGTTTGCTTGCACATACCCGTTCGGACTTAGAGTCAAATGTTTGCTCGTTGCATTCTAAATGCACCAAGTACATGCACATGGGTTCGAACGCAAGCACACCGATTGTTCTTAATGGACAGGATGTGGAAGAGGTGCAAGATTTTTGCTATCTCGGAAGCATTGTCAGCATGGACGGCGGAGCCGAAAAGGATGTTGAGGCTCGGCTAAATAAAGCCCGTCAGGCCTTCGGTATCCTTTCCCCTTTCTGGAGGTTAAGAGAGATCTCCCTTCACACGAAGCTGCGAGTTTTTGACGCATGCGTCAAATCCGTGTTGTTATATGGTTGTACTACGTGGAAAGTGACCGTTCGACTTACCAAGAAACTACAGACTTTCGTAAACCAATGCCTCCGGCGCATTTTAGGAATATTCTGGCCAGAAGTAATCTCCAACGACGAACTTTGGAGTACAACTCGCCAGACTAAAATAGGTATTGAGATTCAACGGCGAAAATGGCAGTGGATCGGTCATACTTTGAGGAAACCAGAGCAAAACATCGCAAAACAGGCTCTGGATTATAACCCTCAAGGAAGACGTCGGGTTGGTCGACCATGTAACACATGGAAGCGAGCAGTTGAGCAGGAGGCCAGAGGAATAAACAAGTCCTGGCAACAGCTTAAAGCCGATGCTCAGGACCGCGCCTTGTGGAAGAGAGTTGTTTCTGTCCTATGCCCCTATAGGGAGGGGGTCTTAACAGGAATTTGAAATTTGATTCAGCCCTAGTCATTCATCGAATATTCGCTATCTTCAGTTATCTACTATTCTGCACACACACACGCGCACACATATTACTCATCGACTATTATTGACAGCAAACGACCAAAAGGAAATGTAAAGAAGCGACAGACAGCGATTGGCCGAAAAGGACGTGATGTATAGAAGTGGCCGACAACGAACCGTCAAGAACAATAATGAAAAAGGGCGAGCGTTGGTGAAGAGGGTCAGTCGAGCTCAGGTCATCGCATGGTTAAGTCGCGATAAGTAGTCGAAATACGGAAAAGTGTAGAGATTAAAAAGCGAAAGAGTCGTATGAAGGAAGGTGTAAATAAGGACGAATACGAAAGCGGCATAAAAAGTGTAAAAGCGCAAATAAAGTTTGTGTGTCATTTAAATTAAACTAAACTTGTTTTATTTTTACTTGAAATCCAGCGACCTCTAGAGCAATATTATTCAATGTATTAATAATTGGTTTGGTGAATGTTTTCACAGTGCATTTCGAATTGAAAGAAAAGATTTCCGGATTCTACACTGTCACGCTTTATTATTCGTGACATGTCGGTCTCTGCTGAGACCTTTATCAAATAATAATTATTTAATTTAATCAAAATAAAATACTTTAAAGGAAGCAGATTGAGTCTGTATTGAATAGTAACGTTAGTAATATTGAAAAGGAAAATAAAGTTTTTTAACTCGCGTCGAGTGCCGAGGGTATTAAACTGCATCGTTAAGTTTTATATCTAAATCTTCAACCAAAATGTACATAAATTTAATGTACTTCTAAGTCTGTTTTCAAAAAACTACAATACGCAACAAACAAACAATTTTTAAGGAAATGTTTATACCCAACCGCTCGTTTTCTAAACCACAACTTCATGAAGTAGCATCATCAATAACTGCTGTTAATCTAAACTTTTATACGAGTTTTGGTGTGGCTTTAAAAGTGCTAAAAGCTATAAAATAACCAAAACTAAATGGCCCCATGACCCAAACCTCGAGTTTAGAGTGGCCCATATTCGAAACGAGCAGTGGCAGCTCGGGGTAACATATCGATGCATAGTCCAATGTGTGTCGGCATCGGAATGTATGCGTGCAATTGTTTTTTTTTATGGAGACCTTGAGCTGATTCGCATAGTGTTCGCAAGCGTGCACTTATTTGCTTTCTCGAACTGTGGAAGATTGCGAACATGCGATGAGCGACTAGAGCTGATATGTAACTATAAATAAATCATAAATAGTAGCCCAAGTTCACGCTTAGCTCCAATACTCCCTAAGGTATAGTAGAGCCGCACTACCCCGAAACAAACCATTTGAATTAGGTCCGGACATTTGAAGATTAAGGAACATACCATCCTCAGTATCCTTCCCCTCCCTGTGTTGGTCGCTAACTCTAGTATTCTGCGATAGAGCGCAATCCCACTCGCTAACAACCCAGAATCCCGTCTATCTTTAAAGACTACTACTACTACTACTACTACTACTACTATGTACAATGGCACTACTGCCCAAATTGAGCCTTGGCCACCTGACCGTCAGGTTCCTTAACATTTTCATTACTTATTGTAGAAGGGTTGTTAGCCTTTCATTTTTCTAGATTGAGTTAACTAAGTTATACCGAAGCTGGTGTGCTGGAACTATTCGTCGACCGAGATTTGAACTCACGATCTTCGCATTGTAGACCAACACGCCACCCAGTAGGCTACTCTCTAGTCATTCTAGTCTTTGATGGCGCTGCAAACAAAATTGGGCCTTAGACTATTGTTCTGCAACGTTTCTATCGCTGGATAGTAGTAACAGCTCATCGTAAATTATGTCCATGCATTCTCTTATACAATTACAATAAGCTCATTATTTCTGTTCAATATTTCATCAATCAGGGAACATGCTACCCTCTATTGATATGGGAACTTCTCTAAAGCGCATTCCATATATTTATATCTTTAAGATTTTATCACTTTTACAGACATCACTCGATGTCAAAGTCATAATAATTCGTGTATGATCATTTAAATTTCTTCTAATCAACGTTGGAGAGAAGTAAAGAAAGAGTTCACCCCTTGCTTCACAATAATCGTTGAAAATTTCAGGCGAAATGCGGGCACATATAATTAACATGGTATTTCAAATCGTCTCAATTACATGCAAAGAAAGTCACTCCAAGGTCTTGCTGGCTTCTCAACGCTGAAGAACATTGAAGAAAAAAAAATTGTTTTTTTTTTCTAATAAAAATTTATTTTCTTATTGCCCGGTAGCAATGAGGTCATCTCGGAAATTGTTTACAAAAATCATCACGCACAGAATCACCAAGCGTTTAACCTTGAGTACGTACTATTGATTTGATGAATAATTGAAATTGTGAGCAGCTGAACGCACTGCGATAGTCTAACAAACAGATCAAATTTTTAGTAAAATAGAAAAAAAAACAAATAAAAAATAGAACTGAATTCGCAATCTTGCAATTTGCAAATAAACGGCACGCTAGCATGATGTGTACTCGGCTGTTCGATAATCATGCCAGTAAAATATATGTTAGCGTATGATGGCCATGGTTTTAAGCGAAATTAAGTGGATGAAAATAAAACGCTTGCCAAACAGGAGCTTGCCTTTCAATCGACAATAAATCACCTTTGATCAGTTTATATTCAACGGAAAACAGATGGTGCCCGAGACTGGCACCTTGAGAAAATCCATCGCATTCGACAAGACCCAAACGAAATTTGTAACCCAATCGTCGATTTATGTTTCCCAAAACTGGAAAAACTGTCCAATTATCGTGCATTGCACACGGCACATAAATCACCCGGCATATCATTAAATCGCCAGAAAGGAGAAAAATTTCACACGACGAATACGTCGGAGTTTAGGCCCCCAACTGCGGCGCGACCATAACAATATTTTCTGCAGGTCAGACAATGCCATACTTCACATGGTCAAGCAAGGAAACCGGTCGACTATTGCATAAGTTGAGTAGCATGGCTTCGAACCCGACTTGAAATTTCAAAAGCGAAGCCAGAAGAAGTTTGTCAATTACGCAAAAACTGTTTGGAGTTTTCAAGGCGACACAACTTGACTTTCTCTCCAGAAGTTTCCAGCATCTAATTTGGAAGTCAGGTCACGGATCGTGATTAACTTCTTTGAGGTGCACATCTCCGAAAAGAGGAGCTTGAAATTGTTTCAAGCTGCTGATTGAAAGAGTAAGGGCTAGCTAATGTCTTATGCGCTACCTTAAGTAGCACACGCATATTTCACAGGCCAGTGAACTGGAGGTGGTAAGTCTGCATACAGTCTGAGACTCCATCGAGTGTTGTCCATCGCGCAGCTATTACACGCATGCTTAGTCAGCTGACCCAACCGGAATACAAAGCGTTGAGTGTCTTCTTGCGTTGTGGCATCTTTCACAAATGCCAAGACATAACGAGATATTGCACTGCGTTTGGCGTACTTGTGAGTTGATACCTTGTTGGACATGACAAACGTGCACACGGAAGCGTAGCGGATTTTTTACGAACGAGTGCGGTCATACTTAGTCCTTATTCGGTCAAGACCAGCTGTCAATTCGATTTGGAATGGCGCTCTATCGGGGACTTACATGGTACGACTGTCGTGCTTTCTGCTATGCCGTAAAGTAGCAACAACTACAAATTAATAATGATGCGATTTTAATTGGATGAGCATAGATCAGAAATCGGAGAATTGCCCGGATTAGCTATACCGTTAGATAAATTGAAGTCTTCTCCGTTTTACGACTTTCCAGATTTGAAAATGAAGCATAGCTCGTGTCTTCATTGATTTCCATTATAAAAGGTAACTAATAAAAATATTCAATTGAAAAGCTATCAAATATCACGACTAACAATCAATAAAATGTTAGAAATTTTTAAAAATTTCCAGATTTCAAATTTGAAACTTTCGACACGATTGAAGAGATGAAAGTGGGTGGTTTTATCCCCAAAGCGAGAAGAAGCTGTCTTACCTGTCCCAAGGACCTAAGATCTATAAGTCTATCTTCATCCCTACCAAAAACCTTACAACCATTGTCTATCACAGTCTATCCATCTACGCAACAACATCGATCAGCGAATGTTATCAGCAGCCCAACACGCATACTGGAAGGGGAAATCGGTTGAAACGATCCTACACGTACTCCTATGCTACATCGAAAAATTTCTGATTAATTAAGAGTACACTATGGTAGCGTTGATCGATATCGAGGGGGCTTCAACAACGTAAGACTAGAAGCAATTACAGACGCACTTTCAAATCTGAAGGTAGATGCTTGGCGTGTTGAATGATTTGATGTTGGCAAGTAATTGGTGTCAGATCAGCAAAACTGGGCCTCGCATCTGCTAGAAGATTTGATAGTAGAGGTACACCGCAAGGCGGGGTCCTCTCTCCGCTTCTTTTGAATATGGTGGCCAATGGACTACTGATGGACGAGGCGGGCTGTAATGTGATTGCTTTTGTGGACGACGTTACTATAGCTATCTCTGGTAAGCACCCGACTACTCTGGGCGAGGTTATGCGAAGTGCCCTCTCAATACTCTCTAAATGGACTCGTGAATGTGAACTGGAAGTGAACCCATACAAAACCGAACTAGTCCTTCTCCAAGTTGACCCTACCACTCTGGATGGTACCAGTCTTGTTTTCGTAGATAGAGCAAAAAATCTGGGTCTTATTCTGTATAGGAAACTGAACTGGAAGCGTAATATTCAGGAACGTGTAAAGAAAGTTACTGCTGCGCTTTACTCCTGTTAGAAGGCAATAGGTGACAAAAGGAGAATTCAAAGTAGTGCATTGGCTATACATTGCCGTCATTAGACCCATCTTGCTGTATGTTATGATTGCCCTAAGGAAATAGAAAAACTAGACTCTTGTCGGCAAGGTGCATGTTTATGCACAATTGGGGCTCTGACAACAATCCCCTCCGCAACATTAGAAGAATTGTTTCATCTGCTACCTCTTGACATTAGTGGTAAACAAATGGCTGCAAGTGAAGCCGTCCGCCTCGAAGAAACTCGCCAGTGGACCTGCATTCAAACTGGTCACTCTTTAGTTCTGGAAGATTTCGTGAGTTTAACCGGAAACACAAACTACATTCTCCCAAGTTTTGATTTTGATAATAATTTTCTCAACGTGATTCTCTTGAGATAAGATGGGAGGCAGATGAATTACGGGAGGAAGAGTCCACATATTTTTATACCAATGAATCCAAAACTAGAAGTAGAGTGTCTTCCTGTATATTACAAGCAAAAGTGGAGACAAAAAAAACCTTGGCCTGACTGAAGTGTAATGAAGTATCTACTAAGGATATAAGCATCATCACTGATAGCAAGACCGCTATTAAATGTCTAGAATCAGTCATGTCTACATCCAAGACTGTTATTGATTGTCGCTCGTCTCTGAGGGTGATAGCTGAACATTCAACATTCGTCTGTGCTGGTACCAGGTCATAGGGGCATTCCGGAGAACGAACTCCCTCGGCACGGAACCACCATACAGATTCAATCTGAGAAAAAGAAGTTGAGCATGCCTCTCGCAAATTATAAGCTGCAATTTAAGTTGGAAGCGATTAGCACAGGGTGAATATTTATTTATTTATATTAGGGGAACACTTGAGAGCACTGTGGCCTTTCCGGCCTATTGTGCGATTATTGCCCCTTTACCATACTATAACTCAATAGCTTTGGCTAATCTGAGTATCTGTGAGGGAGCCATGTTGGCTAGTTCCTCGGTGGAAAGGAAACCTTTCCCTAGAAGATTATGCCTTTCCCTTGCCACTGCTTCACAGTGGCATAGGATATGTATTGTCGTTTCTGAGTCTTCAAGACAGAGGCGGCAGATGTCTGTTTCAGCTAAGCCCATATTATTGAGGTGGTGGTTCACTCCACTGTGCCCCGTCATTAGGGTACGATTACTCGACTACGATTAGAGTACTAATATCGCTCTTTCTGAATTTCAGGATATCCTCCACTTTGTTTTTTTGTGGTAGGACTAGTTTTTTTGAGGTTGATAAGCCTGGAAGTCTATTCCAGTAGATTTTGTGTTCTTGTTCAACCCACTTCTTAAGTATAGAGTTATGATGCCCTTTTGATTTTCCGCAGAATGGCTCTGGACCAATAAAGTTTTTATCCACGCCGTTTTTTGCAAGGCGATCAGCCTCTTCGTTTCCGTCAATTCCCATATGTCCTGGTACCCCATTAAGGTTACGTTGTTCTTTTTCCCCAGGATAATTAGGTCTTGAAGACAGTCCCAAACTAACCTCGATTCGTGTTTATTGGATGCTAGGGCTTTGAGAACCGCCTGACTATCCGATAGGATATAAATTGATTTGTTGCGATGAGCTCTCCTTATATTCGCTTGGACATATAGCTGCATTGCAATTAATTCAGCCTGGAAGATTGTGGCTTCTTTGCCGAGTGGTTTTGAAGCCGAGAAGTTAGGACCTTTGACTCCGGCTCCTGTCCCCTCAGAGGTACGCGAACCATCTGTATACCAGATGGTTGATCCCTCTTCCATTTCAGGTAGCGTGAATTGCCAGTCCTTGCGTTCTCTGATTATAACTTTGAAGGGAGTTTCAAAGTTAAATTTTGTCGGCATAGTGTCCGATAATGTGTAAGTTAGAACCTCCAATTTTGGGTTTCTTAGGATTTTGAGGTGGCATCTAAAATCTGGGTGAATAGTGTTACATGTAACACAAACAGACAGATTTAGCCAAAGCTGGATCTAAAACGCTCTGGTAGAGTGCTTTCGCTAAGCAGCCAGAAGGTCAGCTCCATAGTTACAGGTTACTGTCTGGTAGGAGACATGCTCAGAGCCTTGGTATTAGCTCTGATTAGCTTCGCTGGAGCTGCAAAGATGAGGAAGAAGAACAAACGATTCTTGATCTATTATGTACTTTCCCTGCTCTCTCTCTCTAAAAAAACTGGAACGCCACCTAGGCGCACACTCCTTCTAAAGCCTCTATAATCAGGCAAATGTGTAAGCCAGGAGCCTTCTACGATTCATAGAGAGCTCCGGTTGGATCAACGGACCAGCTAATGGTATATGTGCGCCCAATCTTGTGTATCGGCAGTCACCTCCGCCTACCTACCTACCGCAAATAGATTGGAAATCAGTGAACGATGGAGTCCAAAATATCACAAATTAATCAATTTTACCAGCACTAAATTCGCGAAACTTTAGCGGAATTGATTATGTTAGTCAATGATGAGAGAGCTAGTTCAAAATCACGTGGACGATTTGATTGATCACCCGTTACTATCCATTGGCTATTTATAGTAAGTCCACACTTAAATTTGGTGCAGCCTAGTGGGTAAAGTCTTGGTCTATTTAATTCCAGTAAAGTGCCTGCACTGTCTTGGCCACCTCAATCTGGGAAAATGCATATTCGTAGATAGAGGGTTTTGTGTAAAGTTTACAGTAATAAATTGTTGTCAACGAACCTATAGGTCTCGTGTCCTATGCCTTTCGCTATAGTGCCATTAAGATTAAGTCAACAGTTGATACCATAGTTTCTGGTATTAAATAGTGTCTTAGGATCACCGGTGATAAGCACATGAGTGTCCATTTGCAATTTCTAAGACACACAGGACTACCCAAATCCCACAGGGAATGTGACACTAAGCCAAAATCTGGCAGTAGCAGCCATTTAGCTTAAAATAATCCAATGCTACGGTTGGTCTGTTCCCGGACCTTCTCATCGCAATAAATCATATCCTACTAAACTGCAGTATCAATTTTCATTTAAGTTCCCTTATAGCCGCCAAGGACAGAAAGAGATTTCTTAATTGACGCAAGACTTGTTAATTTTTCTGCTCGTTTCCATGTCGACAGCCTACACCATCCCAACGTCTTTCTTATGTGGCGCATCACAACAGGATGATAACTTGAAGAAGCGGCAAAGTTAAACATATTAAAAAAATTTAAAATTTGAAATATCTTTCAATAAATAATAATAAGAACAATCTCTAAATCTGTTGAAATTAAATTAAAAATGCCTAAATTCATGTAGAAATGATTTTAATTCCAATACAGAAGCCACCCTCGGAATCGAGCAATTCGAAAAATGGTCTAGAAGTAATGAGAAGTTCTTTTGGTTCGGTGAATGTTCACAGTGCATTTCGAATTAAAAGAAAGATTTCCAGATTCTACACTGTTACGTAGCATAGATGTTGGTCTTTTTTAATCACCTTAAAACAATAATAAATTTTTTTAAGACCCTCTATAGGGGAATAGGACAGAAACTACTCTCTTTCACAAGGGGCGATTCTGAGCATCGGTCTTTAGCTGTTGCAAGGACTTGTTTATTCCTCTGGCCTCCTGCTCGACCGCTCGCTTCCTTGCGCTACATAGTCGACCAACCCGATGTCTTCCTTGAAAATTATAACCCAGAGCCTGTTTGGCGATGTTTTGCTCTGGTTTCCTCAAAGTGTGACCGATCCCCTGCCACTCCTGCCTTTGAATCTTAGTGCCTATTTGAGTCTATCCAGTTGTACTCCAAAGTTCGTAGTTGGGGATCACTTCTGGCCAGAATATTTCTAAAATGCGGAGGCATTGGTTCACGAAAGTTTGCAGTTTCTTGGTTAGTCGAATGGTCACTTTCCACGTAGTATAACCATATAACAACACGGATTTGACGCATGCGTCGAAAACTTGCAGCTTCGGGTGAAGAGAGATCTCTCTAATTCTCCAGAATGAGGAAAGGATACCGAAGGCCTGACGAGCTTTATTTAGACGAGCCTCAATATCCTTTTCGGCTCCACCGTCCATGCTGACAATGCTACCGAGATAACAAATATCTTGCACCTCTTCCACATCCTGTCCGTTAAG
The DNA here is from genome assembly GCA_963669355.1 of Chorisops tibialis. NCBI lineage: Eukaryota > Metazoa > Arthropoda > Insecta > Diptera > Stratiomyidae > Chorisops > Chorisops tibialis. Next base: position 58,957,446 of record OY770263.1, read on the forward strand.
AACAATCGGTGTGCTTGTGTTCGAACCCATGTGCATGTTAACAACTATAACACTACAACAATAGAAATGTCACAAATTTTTTTTTATCAACGACAAAGTTACAACACTGTTATTAAGCCAAATATGTACAACATTGTTTTCAGGCGAAAATAAAAGCAAGGTATGCTGAAAATATGAAAAATTCTCGTACCACAGTTAAAAAGTGGGTTGAGTGCCAGAAAATTTTACAAATTAAGCGTCGAACAATTTCAAAATTTTTTGGAATAGCTTTGTGAAATTGTTGGCAAATTCTTGATATCAAATTTTACAACGTTTTTTTGTAACGTTAAAATTTGGCTACTACGGTGGTTTTGAAATTTATAACTTAGGTTTAAAGTTTCGGTCTTTCGCTGATGCCGCCTATCTAAAATGTCGCCCAGTGCAACTGCTACATTTGGACCCTAGTAGAACCGCCCCTAAGTGAAGCCCATTGAAAACTAAATTTAAACATAACAGGACTATGTAAAGCCCAATCATACGATACTCTAGATATAAGAGATATTTGTTGATTTTAAGAAATTTTGTATAGGGGGTGGTAGAATGGGTGACATTTTGTTCATACTAGGGTAGCTATAAAAATGTTTTAAACAAAATTTCAACTCCAGAAATTGAATAGGTACCGAAAAAATAGTCTATTCGATTTACTGAAATTGGACATTTTGCATGAGAGGTGGTAGAAGAAGTGGAGGGTTTTTGGTGATTTTTCAAAAATAACTATATCATCATGCATTTGACATGCTTCAAATTGTAGATCAGAAATACTCATACTTTTCTGAAAAATCGGCTTTTTGAAAAGTTGTGGTGAGATTTGGCATAATATACAGGAGGGGGTAAAAGGAGTGCATCTAATCGTCGTATTTATTTTAGTCTCACTAATAATTCTAAATAAATATTTAGAGCACAATTTCAGCTCGATAATTCTTATTAGTACTGTTTAAATTTGTTTATAGTATGATACATCATGAAAAAGTACAGTTTGTATGGGAGGTTGCAGGAGTAGGAAATTTAAGATAGTTTGTATACCGTACATTGAAATCACTATAAAAATAATGTAATCCAAATTTCAAATTTCATGTTTTGCTACTTTTGTAGAAAATCCGTTTAATATGAAATTAGAAATTGAGTCACTTTGTATTGGAGGGGGCAGAAGGGGTCAAGCGGACGAAATCCTCAATCTTTTAATAGCACGAATGACTTTTCCCCGTAATACTAGAGCTACTTCACACGCGCATAGATATTCTCTTACGCCTTTCTTCGGTCGAACTATCAAATTTCGTGATTCGTTCTTAAACCGGACTGTTTGAATAGGGAACTTGACGCTAACCCCAGTATTTGTAGAAGACTACAATTAACGTAAAGTATTCGTAGCCACACCCTTAATTTAAAAAAGCAAAAATCCTTCCCACCTCACATGCGCTTCGCTTCAGTAGAAAAAAGTAATCCCTACAGTTCATTAGTTCCGGTGTGACATAAAAAACATAACAGGACTACGATTAGGCGTAAACCCCAATCATACGATACTCTAGATGAAAGAAATTTTTTTTTTATTTTAAGAGGGGGAGTAGTAGGAAGGATGACGGCATTGAGCTAATTTTTTCACATCATGCTGAAGTTACTATCAAAATGATTCATTCAAAATTTTAAGCTTCAAAAATTTAATGGGTACCAACTGAGAAAGTTAGTGTATTGTATTTAGTGAATTTGCGCAGTTTGTATGGGAGGTGGAAAAAGGAGTGGAGAGTTCTCATTGAATTTTTCTTCAATAACTATAAACATCACCCAATTGTTTTAAATTGCTGATCAGTAACATTCAAACTCGCCATTTTATAAAGTTATGAAATTGTGTCATAAAACAAACCATGGATATTCCAACAAGACTCTGCGCCCAGTCATTAGATCAAAACAACTCAACAGTGGCTAGCAAAAATGAACTGTCCATTAGCGAGAGTGATGTTATCTCCATTATCAATTCCCTAGATCCAAAGTCCAGTGGCGGTCCTGATGGAATTCCTAATCTCTTTGTGAAATTTGCCTCTTCGGAGCTCTCGGTGCCGCTTTCTCTTTTGTTCAATAAATCACTTGAGGAAGGCTGTTTTCCTGCTTGCTGGAAGTTAAAGTTGTTCCCATTTTAAAGAAAGGAGACACCGAAAATGTCGCCAACTATCGCCCAATTTCTACCTTAAACTGCTTCGGTAAACTTTTTGAAAAACTAGTCCACAATGCGGTCTGGGAGAAACTTAATCATTTAATATCACCCGTCCAGCATGGATTCGTTAAAGAAGGTCATCTACCACGAATTTATGTGAATTCACGGACTTCGTAGCATAATCCTTAGATCATCATAACACTGTTTATGCCATATACACTGATTTTTCGAAAGCCTTTGATACTGTTAATAGAAAAATTCTTATTGCAATTCTTGAAAGGTGCGGTGTCAATGGCTCTCTCCTGAATTGGTTTGATTCTTGCCTCACGGATCGTCGTCTGCGAATAACGTTCAATGGACGTTCTTCTGCTGAGTTTCTCTCTAACTCTGGTGTTCCACAGGGATCTATTCTTGGTCCACTGCTATTTACGCTCTTCATGAACGATCTGCCCCAATTCCTATCATCAAATTGTCTCTTATACGCTTGCGACCTCAAAATGTTCCGTGAAATTTCTTCTTATTCTGACTGCTTGAACCACCAGATTGACTTGTCTACTTTGTCCAGTTGGTGTTCTAACAATGATATTTGTCTGAACATTGAGAAGGGTTTTGCTATGGAGTTTTCGTATAAGACTACCTCTCTTGTCCTCACTTACTCTATTAACGGAACCACCCTTGTAGCATTATCTACAATAAAGGATCTACGGGTGACTTTCAATCGCAAGCTTAAATTCGTCAATCATTATTCAGAGACTACAAAGAAGGCATACAGACTTGCTGGGTTCGTCCTCCGTACGACAGTCCAGTTTAACCGTCCAGGAGCAGCAGCCCTGCTATTTTCCACTCTCGTACGTAGTATCTTAGAATACTGCTCCATCGTGTGGAACCCTCACCATGCTTGCCATGTTGCGGCCGTCGAATCCGTTCAGCCGTAAATTTACTCGCACCCTTTTCTACAGACTAAAAACGCCTCATATCAGCTACAATGACAGACTTATAGCACTTCAACTCTAACCTTTGCATCTACGACGGACTTTTCTTGATACTTGCTTCCTCTATAAGCTTTACAACTACTTGCTACCTCTGCAACGACCTGAATTTCCGGCAGGGAACAGTCTCAACCAGGAATTCAGATATTTTCTATCTTCCTCGAGCTTCACTCGATATTTACTATCACTCCCCGATGTTGATAATGCAAAGGAACTACGATCAACTTCAACTTGGATCTTTAACTATTTCTTTTGTTTTATTTAAAAATAGAGTAAAAACTATAATCTTTAATGTTTGAAATCTTATCATCACTGCTCTAATATTTCTGCTTTTGTATAAATGAAAATGTTATCTTTTTGTTCAAAGCGTTTAAATAAATAAATATTACTTTCTGCTGCAAAAAAAAAAAATCATGTACCTGAGTTTATTAGTACTGAATATTGGTCGGCAGCCAGCCCAGACATTAATCCACTCGACTACAAATTGTGGTCAGTTTTGGAGGACATGGTCTGTAAAAGACGCCAACACAACTTGGAGTCATTGAAGCAGGCGTTGGTAGCAACTATGGACCATTTTCCCATGAATATCGTAAGTGGTGGCCATTTTTAATATTAGGTGTTGGAATTAATTCGTAGCGTTTTACAAAAGGTGGCGTTACTCAAGTATCCGTAGTCACATATACAAAAGCAAATATTTTCCATAAAGCTACTGTCATAGCGCATCTAGTCCACTGAACGACATTTCTGTATCGAGTTTATAACATTTTGTTGTGCGTCATCAAACATGTCAACGTCCGTGCCCGAAAATCTGTTTTTGCGGAGGGTGTTGCTTCATTACTTCCATATGAAGAAAAGTGCCGCGGAAAGTCATCGCATTTTAGGATACCTTTATGGTGAATATGCTCTAGCTGAGCAAACGTGCAGAAAGTGGTTCGCTCAGTTCAAAAATGGGAATTTCGGCTTGGAAGATAAGGAGCGTCCCGGACAACCGAAAAAGTTTGAAGATGAAGAATTGGTGACAATACTCAAACGCTTGCTGGGGACCTCTACAGACGTCAACTGATGCGATTGAGCAAAGCATTAAAGGAAAAGCGCCCCCAATTTAAGGATCGACATGACAAGGTGATTTTGCTCCACGACAATGCCAGACCCCATGTTGCAAAATTGGTGAAAACTTATTTAGAAACGCTGAAATGGGAAGTTTTATCCCACCCGCCATATTTACCAGGCATCGCTCCATCAGATTTCCACTTGTTCCTGTCCATGGCGAATGGCTTATCAGAGCAGCACTTCGACAACTACGAAAGTACCAAGAATTGGATCGAATCATTCATCGAATCTAAAGACGAAAAATTCTTTCTACGTGATATTCGTGCTTTGCCAGAAAAATGGAAAAAGGTAGTAGAAAATGATGGACAATACTTTCAAAAATACCACTGTAATAATATTTTCAGAATAAACCATCAAACTTTGCAAAAAACGCTATGAATTAATTCCAACCCCTAATATTTTTTTTTTTAATTTTGTAGTTTACTATTGACACAGTAAAAAACTGAAAAAATTATTCAAATCCAACTAGTAGTTTTATTTTTGTAGTTTAAAAATCTTGTATCAATATTTATCGCAGGACTAGGTATAAGCAGTCACTTAATTGCAATATCTTTGTTGTTCTCAAATCAATAAAATCTGCAATACTATCTTAACAAAATCGCGCGATCCCCCCATCCAGCTTTAATCTCTTAAATTCCCTGTTTAATTGTTCAGTCATCATAATAATTTCCATGTCGACACTTGCGCTACATAACATAAAAGATTGTAGTCGACTAATTTTTCATGTTTTTCAGTCGTGTTCTCGACAACATTATGCTGTCACTATTTTACTACAGTAATAAAACAGATCGCAGTCTCCTATACGCGTAATTAATTTCTACAATAGTCTTTGGTGTTTAGAGTTTCCGCTATAAAAGAAACAACGACGAAACGAAGCATCCAAAATTAGATAGTGTTGCTATCTGTCATTTCAATGATAATCCCGCACCATTAAAAAAAAGTTGAGTAGATATATGGTATACAAGAGGCAAAACAAAAAAACTTTTAATATGTACATTTACCTGTAAGATACGTTTTTTAAAAATATTCGGTCCCGCCTGGAAACTATCATTTATCTTACCTGCAAGTAAAAGATAAGAAAAAGACAAATTAAAAACAAGAGAAAACTTTTAAAATGGTTTTTGTCCGTTGGAAAAAATTAACAAATAACAAGAAGAAGAACGATGTTGTGTGGAAAAGCCTGTCAAACGATGCGATCACTCTTTACAATCTATTTTTGGAGGTTGTAATATAAATGAAGCCTCCTAATACATCTCAGTCAGCGTCTACAATTATATCAATCAGAGTTCGAGTTTTAGTTCCGATTCGATGCAGTCAAAAGTGGTGATCTTCAGCTTCACATAAAAAAATCTTCAAGTGGGCTACTTTAAGCTGAATCGGAATCAAGATCTATAATTACCAAGTACCTATTTTCCGGATAAAATTTCGACTGTTTGGCTACGATCGAATTTTTACGAGTGCCTAGCTAGACGTTACGATCATTGTACTTCAAGTATTCCAGAAATGACGGATTTGTCTCGTTATAATGCCGTATATGACTTTCTTATTTGGTAGATAAGTGGCCAGTTCAACTATTTTTAGATGATCGTAAGGAAGTCTGATCGTGCAGATCAATAAATTTTGTTTTGACCGATCACAATGAAAATACAACAACACTTTTATGTCGATTATGTAAGTGCACTCCAGTGCGTTTCCATAGCTCGAGTACTAGAACTTCTGTGTTCTGGTTTTATAAAGCGACAACGTCGAGATGCGTCATAAAATAAATAAATAATACATTTTCTTGTTTTAGAATAGAATATTAGCAGTAGTCAAAGTCTTGATAAAGTCTTATCAATTTCGCCGATAAAATAGTAGCACACGATCGTTTTGAATAAAGTTGTGGTTTCTAACGAACCATCGATCGATCGATCAATCAAATATGCACTTATGATCGTATCGACAATCGTAGTGAATTCATGAGAATCGCGGTATATTTCGCTATTGCGATCACGCACATTACTCCTTTCTACCGGCTCTATACCCTATATGAGATCATGTAAGAAACGCACCTATAGGCATAAATAACACCGCCATATATGGAGCCAACTACAAACTACACAACTATTGAAATTGTACACCTTATAGTTTTCTTTTGCGGTTTATTGAATTGACGTGACGGTATGTTCGCATTTGTATTGTTTATTGAAATTCTCTGAATTTATGACAAGGAAATTTACAACTCGTTGATTATATTTACGATCGTGATGTCTCGATTTTGAATGAATTTTGCGGTATAATGAGAGATGCATATCGACAGTGAAATATGTAAGTAAATGTGATAGGTTGTAGATATAATAGTAAATAAAATTGGTTGATTGCATGTACAAATATGTACAATAGATTTTCAGGAAAATAATGAATTTAGGGCTTAGCGATTTAAGATAGCTAGGGTATAGCCTAGTAGGTAGTGTGTTGGTCTTGTAATGAGAAGGTCGTGAGTTCAAATCCCGGTCGGTGCAATATATAATTCCGGCACATTGCCTGCTTGGATATACCTTGGTCACCTCAATCTAAGAAAATGAAAAATTCGTAGAAAGAGGGTTGTGCGAAGGGCTAACAGCCCTTCCACAATAAGTAATGAAAAATGTTAAGGAACCTGAATATCAGGAGGCCAAGGTCCGATTTGGGCTGTAGCGCCATTGTAGAAGAAGAAGATTTAAGATATTAATTATTAATAATTTGGAATTGAATTTCTCTCCTACTCGGAGAGAAAGCCTTAAAAGATGAAATCTGAGAGTATTATAAATTTGCTCTAAAGTTTGTAACACCAACAAATACTGCTCGCACAGAGTTGACAAGGGTACAGAAATATTTCGAAACCGGGTGTCCGTCTGTTCGTCCGTCTGTTCTAGAAAGCTCAAATTTTGTACACGTTATTTTCGGTGAAAAAGTAAGATCAAGTTCGTGAACGCGCCAAATCGCTCGACCCCTTGTACCCCCTCCCATACAAAATGATTCAATTTCGGAAATTGACAATAAAAGGATTTTCTCGAAAAGTAAGTAAGCTTTTGATCTGACTTTTATAATGATTTCAATCTAATGTTAAAAAAAAAAATATTTGAATACTTCCACTCCTTCTGCCACCTCCCATACAAACTGCACTTTTCCATGAAAAACTAGCTAAACTAACTAAGCCAATTTACTCAGCACGTATAAAATTAATCGAGCTGAAATTGTGCACGAAATATTTATTTAGAATTATTAGTAAGAACGAAAAAAATTAGACGATTAGCTGCAATCCTTCCACCACCTCTTATACAATATGACACAATGTCACACTTTCACAAAAAGTAGATTTTCTTCAAAAGTATGAATTCTATTGATCTGCAATTTAAAATGTGTCAACTGAACGATTTTTATAGTTATTACTTAAAAAGTCAATAAAAACCCCCACTCCTTCTAGCACCTCCCGTACAAACTACACAATTTCACTAAATCCAATACACTAGTTTTATCAGTACCTATTAAATTTTTCACATGGATATGTGGTAATGGCTCAACTTAACCAAAAATGTTGCGCTTCAAAAATATGTTACCGTGAGTCTATCTCTCTAATAGGAGCCCATAATCCCAACTGAGTAGTAAGCAAATAAAATATTCAATCCACTCCCTGTGCATGCGCTCGCAGCCGGCCGAGAAATCCGCATTTTTCACATAGCGAAACGAATCTAATACCAGGTACGCAGAACTATGGTCAGCGGGTTGTTCAGATTCAGTATGAAAATTGTGAGTGAAATTACACAGAATGTCGCCGAGTTGTATGCATGCAACTGAATTTTGCCCGTCTGGTGTTGCAGGTGAAAAGTCCATGGGAGCGAGAGACGATTGACGATATTGCTGGGCTGTTGGATAAGGCATGCGGATGCGGCCAACGAGCGGGGATCATGAGCTTTGACATTTATCGAAAAAGTTTTAAACACTCAAAGCGACACGGTTTTGACCTAAAATGGATCGAAGATTTAAAGTTCAAAGATCAAGGAAAAGCTGTTCCTTACGCCCAAAGTTTTAAAAGATCGTGTCTATGTTGAGCTTAATGAGTGTTTAGGTGTAGTACAATATAACACTTTGTAGTTTCCCTAATACCACATAAAAATGGTAAGAACAGATATAAACAGACTTTAAAGCAAATAATTCACTTATTAAGCTTAGCTTATAAAAATTTAAATTTTTTTGCAATTGCAGTACTTTGGATATTGAATTGTTACTTTTAGTCTCCCTTTTTTCCCACTAAACTTTCCAACGTTGTTATCCCTTATCTCTTATCGATTCATGGCTTCGTTTTTGTGCCATAAATTTCACTTCAGCCGTGTGTGGTGACACACTAAATATTTTTTTCCCCTACTGCTCCCTACTGCTCGGTTGAGATTATAAACGCCTTTTGATTGCAGCTCGTTTTGTGGGAATTTCACTTATCGGCAGTCTTGGTTTTGAGTTTTGTATTGTCGCTATTGGACTCTGCGTCTTTGACCGTGTTACGAGAAGGAGAACAGAATACCAAAGGAGTCGAGGATCCGCGTGGCTCAGGATCGCGCGCTTTGCAGAAGATAGAGAAGGAAGGGGATGGTCTTAAATCTGAGTCAATCTCTCTCACTCTTGTATGTATATATACATGTATACAGTATGAATAGTATGTAGCCAACATTTTTCGAGTTTGTTTCAACAGTTCTATAGCTCCAAAATTTAAAGCCGATTCAATGCGTGAGTCGCGTAAGCGTTAGCGAGAACACGAATTACATAGCAGCTACGAGCTTATGCAGTTTCTTGCCGAAAAGTACTGCAGAAAAGACATATCCATGTTGCTTATGTACTTCCGTGCAGCGGAGGTCAATTATTCCTTTTGAAGCTTGAATTTTTTATAAAACGTTTTGATAGCAACTTTAGCATGACGTGAAGCAAATTAGTTTAATACTGTCACCCCTTCTACCACTCTTCATAAAAATTTTCGAAAGATCACAAAAATTTCTATTTCATCTGGAGTATCGCATGATTGGGCCCAATCGTAGTACAGTTCAGTGGCGTGGCGTGCTTTATAGGTAGGGGAAGCAATTATTTTGCGCCAAGGTACAAGCGCTACGTCAACATGCATGACTCCACAAGTTTACATCATTATTTGAAACCCTTCTACTCATCCGAAGGGAGTGCGGTTTTCGGCAATCGATTTAGAATCTAGTCTACATTATTAATCGAAAATAAAAAAAATCGATTTTTTTCAATTTTTTAGGTAGAGCTCTCCTGAAACCGATTCTCTTCACTCGAAGCACAACAAATATGGCCAATATTGCCGGATCTACCTCTTCACATTTTTCTTCCTTATAATTTTCGGCTAGTACAGAAATTTCAATACTGGCAATACTTTGATTGAGAGCCAGAGCTTGCGACTGAAAGCACCGGGTGGAAGCAATTGCATTAACGCATCTCTTCTTCGGATAGAAGTGGAACTTGCGCTCGCTACGAGCAAAAATTTTACTGGTATTGGCCGGTGGTCTCGTTCTCTTGTAAATGTGACTAAAAGCAATTAGAGGAAGGATGGAAGCATTTTAATGCGACGCATCTCCCCTTCATATTGAAGTCGAACTTGCAGAAAATTTTGCTTGAATTGACCAGTGGTCTGGTATTTGCGTTTTTAAAATCGCATCTTTTTCCCTGTGGAAGGCTTTCAACTTTCGTTGGTCAGAAAAAGCGTGAGAAAAAAGCTGTCCTAATCACGTAAATGCTGTAAACAGTGGTAGACGAAAATAATGCGCACTTTTTAAAGAAATTTTAAAATCAATTTTTATATCCGTGCTGAAAACAAACAAACAAACGTAAGGGAAGCATTGCTTCCCTTGCATCAATGGACGCCACGCCACGGGTCCAATTATGTTTTAGAACATTTTCACTCAAGTTGTAGGTATGTTGATGTTATTGTGCGACCTCGGGAAACGCACTTAATAGAAACCCATGCAGTTGCAATAACCGAGATAGATGCAACAACCGAGTCAAAAAAGTTTGAGGCTAAGAGTAAGTTCAAAATTGTAATTTTCAGGAATAACATAAACGAAACTGAAAACTGTGATTTATTCTGCGTCTGTATAATTCGGATTCTTTTCAACGTGTCTTATCGCTAATCCAAAAAATCCCTTGCTATATTTTCAGCGTGGATCATGGGCTTATCACCAGTTATCTTAGAGTCGATCTGATACGAGAAACAGATACAGCGCCTCGGATACGGTAATGACTTTTGGCATTCGAAAATGGACTATGATTGGCTTCTGGAACGTTCGCACATTGAATGACGATGGAAGGGCTGGAGACCGTGAAATGGAGCACTATAACATCCAAATCTAGAGCTTGAGCGAGGTAAGGCGTACAGGATTAGGAGAATAACGAATCCCGAGCGGAAACAGAACTCTGTACGTTGGTACTGAGTGTGAAGCCAAAAATGGCATAGGGGGCGTTCTTAAACCGTCGTCAGGCTCCGGACAAGTCTCAGAAACGTCAAAATTTTGCAGTGCACCTAGAGACAAAAAGGACCAACTGAGTACCATCTTCGAGCGTGTTATATGAGCTGATGTTTATCGCAACACTGAGACCGACACCGGAGTCTACAACATTAGTGGCACCACCAGAGTCTCCATAGTTGCTGTGAGCTACCACTCAGTCAAATACTGTCACGTTCAGCAGAGACATCAGACAGCAGTCAACCAAGTAACTGAGGAGTCCATCATACGAGCAGAATCTTGGGCGGCTATCTTCACATATTTATCAAATTACTCAATAAATAAACGATATACACAACAATATGATTATCAGCTCAGGAGATATGAACGCCCGACAACATTGAACTAGAACACGTCATAACGAAGCATGGTGACCTTTAGGTCGACGCGTCACGACCTTGGACTAAGAGACCCGAAAACGGCGAATTATTTATGGAATTTTGTAGTACTCGGCAAAGGGTCATCGGAGGAACTGTTTCCCTCACAGGAGTAACCATAAAACATCTTGGATATCCGCTGATGGTGATACTTAGAACCATATCGACCATTTGACCGTCACCGATGAAGAAGATATCTCCTTGATGTGCGAGCGAAGCATAGAACTGATGTGGAGAGCGATCACCACTTTATGGTTGACTGCTTGAGATTGTGCATAGCAGCTATCCGAGGACCACAAATTCTTCAAATGAAGTGCAAGCTTAATGTGGATAAAAATGAAGACCCCAACAGTAAACCCGAGTGTACCACCATTCTAAGCAAAAAGCCATCCACATTGGGCGGACATGAAATGCGCATACTGGACGCCAATCGGGAGGCAACCCGAGACACATTTTTAACAATTGCCGAAGAACCTGGAAGATATGCGCAAAGCGGTGATATAGGGGTGATGTCGGAAGACACATGGGACAAGATTGGCGATCGAAAAAACGCCAAATTGGCAATCATCTTTCTATACCCGATGTCAACAAAAGAGCTCCCGAGTTGAGACGTTACTATAACGATGCGATGATACAATGGAACGGATGGATGATGGAAGAATTCCCAAATGCACACTAAAAGGAAAAGTCAATGGACAAAGACTGTTCGGAAAACTACAGAAGAGCTGGGAGGATTATATTGACGCAGACAGCAAATCACTGCTAAGGTTCTCAAACTGAAGGACGCGGTCAGTGAACCGAGATGGATGGAGGCGAAACATACAGGAGGCCAAGGCCCGATTTGGACTGTAGCGCCATTGCCTGTTGCGGTGATGATAGGAATACTTCTCTGATATATTAAACATCTTGTTAGAAGAAGATATTCGAGAAACAAGTCAATTGTCAAACATCAAGCCGCAATATTGCTCTCTATTAGGGACGCTCCCCCCAGGAAAAGAAGAAATATTTTCCGCCATTCGGTCAATGGCTGGAAAGAAAGTCCCATTTATAGACGGACTACTAACCGGACTACTGATAATGCTGATAATTCCACATTACGCAAATGGTTTCGAACGCAAGCACACCGATTGTTGTTAACGGACAAGATGAAGCAGTGAAGCGGTACAAGATTTTTGTTATCTCGGAAGCATTGTCAGCATGGACGGCGGAGTCGAAAAGGATATTGAGGCTCTTCTAAATAAAGCTCATCAGGTATTTGGTATCCTCTCCGCTTTCTGGAGGCGAAGAGATATCTTCCTTCGCACGAAGCTGCGATTATTTGACGTATGCGTCAAATCCGTGTAGTTATATGGTTCTACTACATGGAAAGTGATCGTTCGACTTACCCAGAAACAGCAAACTTTCGTGAACTAATGCCTCCGATTTATTTTTAAGATATTGGAGTATAACTAGACAGACTGAAATAGGCGTTGGGATTCAAAGTGGCAGTGGATAGGTAACACTTTGAGGAAACCAGAGCAAAACATCGCCAAACAAGCGCTAGATTATATGGTAATACTCAAGAAAGACGTCGGGTTGGTCGACCATGTAGCGCATGGAAGCGAACAGTTGAACAGGAGATCAGAGGAATAAACAAGTCCTGGCGACAACTTTAGGACGGTGCGCAGAATCGCGCCTTGTGGTAGAAAACTTTTTCAGTCTTAACAGGAAAGTGATTGATTCATTTCCAGTGATGTATGACAAAATTTTATGGAGCAAATGGAAAATTGATGCAACGACTTATCATTCGCATACGATTTGATTCCTAGTTTTATTCAGTCATCTTGATCACTTTACTCAGAATTGAACCATTAACACATTCCAGCAATAGCTTATCGAGTTAGAAACTCCAAATCGAGTAAACTTAAATATTGGGATGGCACTTAGCGTTATCTAAAAGGAACAGCAGTTAAACCATTGTATTCAAGAAATTGCCTTAATTAAAAAACTCTGCAAATTCGGATTGTAAATTTGATCTAATGATTAGTTGGGCACTTCTATTTCGATTCGAAACCAAAACAAGAATTATCAGAAATGTAAATGAAAGTTTATAAGCTCATAGGACATAAATTACTGTAAGACTTGATCCTCTTCCTACACAAACTAAACAAAAAAAAAAAAAAAAAATAAAAAAAAAGCACTAATCATGTCCCTTGATTAGTGCTTTTTTTTTGTTGTTTAGTTGCACTTATCAAATCAACAATAGTAAGAAAATATAAGAGAATTAAGGCGTAAAGCCCAATCGTAGGATACTCTAGATGAAATGGGAAAGAGTTCAATGTACCGGAAAATATTTCATTTCAAATTCTTTCGAATAATGAATAGTGACTTTTATATGGGAGGTGGTAGAAGCAGAGGGCAGAGGTTTATAATTCTTGCATATGGATCCGAATATTGTATGCAAAACTTTTCGCGCTGAATTTAAAGTTCGTAGCTTTTATAATTTTCAAGGAAATTGGACATTGTTTTGATGTATGAGAAGGAGTAGAGAAAATATACGGATCAAAAAAAAAAATTTTGACATTGAAGATATTTGCATTTTTATACTTTGATCAAAAGTTCAAGTCGATAACTTTGATGGTTTTAATGAAAAATTATTTAATTGAGATTACGATATTTGTATGGAAGAGGTAGAAGTAGTGGGGTGAAGTTCATATCTTCTTTTGCAAAATTGGTTGCAATTTTAATAAAATGAATTCTGGTAAAAATTCGTTCTTTCAGCTTTACTAGCTGCAATGAAAATCTAATAAAAACTTTTTTGAAAATTATGCATTTGTATGGGAGGAGGTAGAAGGAGTAACGGGATCGGACCAACGTTTAACGTTAATAATGTTTATAACGTTATACTTCGACCTTATTTTCAAGTCGATACCTTAAATAGCTTCGGAGAAAAATCAATTTCTTTAAATTTCATAATTTCATGAAATTTGTATTAGAGGGAGTAGAAGGAGTGGGGATGTGTCCCGTTCACGAGCTTAAAGTTATCTTTTTGCTAAAAATAATATGAGACAAATTTCAGCACGATAGGTCAAAGCGTTCGAAAGTTACGCTGTAGACAGACGGACAGACAGATGGACAGACGGTCACTCGAAATCGAAGTTTTTGGGCGACAACCAATATTTCTGTACCTTTGGCGACTCTGTGCGAGCATTATTTCTTAGCGTTACAAACGTTAAGTCAAACATAATACAGTTACTCTCAGATTTCATCTAGAGTATAATTAAGTGCTGCGAAAATTGAGGAGTTGCGTGAATCGGGGGTTGCGTTAACCGAGGTTGTACTGTATAAGAATTTTCTATTTCTACGAATTTTATCATTAAACGATTTTGCTAAATGTAGAACTTTAGCATTTTCATGTATCAACGCAAAGGGAAGGCTATACTGCACAAGCCAACTAGTTAGGCTTTGTCTTAATGTCACCAGTTGTGTAGCATTTTTTCAATGATAAATTTCAGAAATCCTTACTTTTCCCTACGTAGAATTAAATGAAATTTCTCTTAAAAAAATGCGAAAATAATGCGATAAGGAGGAAAACAATTTGTTTAATATCTCATATAGTTTTCTTAGAAAAAAAATACAAATTTGCCCATTTTTCCGGTCGTTAAACTCAGAAGCTTCCTTAATATGTTTTACGAATGCTGATATTAGACCTACCTTTTTATTATCTTGATTATTAAGTATAATACATATAATAAAACGTAAACGTGTAATCTGCTGGTAAAATTATGTATTTTATTTATGTTATTGCATTATTTGAGGTCAGTTGTGAAATATACAGTTTACTTAAGGTCATCAAATCGATTTCGACGCAATTTCAATTAATTTTAATTAATTTTATAAATATTCCAGGAATGGGATTGAATGTTATCAAAAACTATAGCTAACAATATAAGCTATATAGTACGTTTCCCAGAATTATACAAGCCAAAAAATAAATACAAATGTAAATCAATATTTTAATGGTATAGATAGTAAGCCTTTATCGCAGAGTAAACAAGTATGAAATAATATTAAACGTCTTGGCATGAAGATAAACTGTTTTTTCGAATTACAGATTAAGGCGTATTCTTGATGAGAAAATGTTATCTTATTAATTTTCTTCACATTAATCTGACGTAGTATATGCACAGTATGAGTGGATAAAGTTATTAAACATTTAATTTTTTTCTCCAACTCATTTCATCAATTTTACTTTATTTAACCGAAAAAAAAACAATTAAAATACTCTGAATACTGATAACTCCATTTTTTTACGAAATATCTGTAATTGCCCAGTGTTATGGTAAATACTTAATTTTCGTTCAAGGCTGCCAATATAAAATAAAACTCCTGCAAGGAAGTATCAAACTGAGTTGATCCCACCCACATAGGAATCTCAAGGCGACGGCAGCACGAACAAGGAAGAATTCGTGCATAAACGCCAACAACTCCAGCTATAGTTAATGCATATGCGCTTTTCGTTGGCGTCGAACTGTCGCTATGTAGTAAGTATCTCCCTAGCAAACGAATTTTCCCGTGTGCCTGAGTCATAATTTCCAGCATCGTTTCGCTCCCGATGGTAATAAAAACGAAGGAACTTCTAAGAAAGGTTCCTTCGAATCCGACAAACGTATTACCGAATGTGGGTAGTTCTGTGTTTCGGAATTGTCACGACTTGCGAAGGAGAGCCGTTGCTATGTCCCAGCTATGCAGCTATGATGCGATGATGCGATAATGATGCTGCGGAGAATATCGTTAGCTATATCGTCCCCCTTCTTCATTCCTGTTGACCTATTTTTTGCAGTATACAGACATCCCAGACCGATTTTTTACCGCCACTTTTACGAACAAGTCGCTGTATCTGAATTGGCTTTGTTGGCTAGATAGTTCGCTCTCACTGCATTCTATTGTTGTTGTTGTTACTGTTTTGAGTTGTTTAGTATAAGAACATGGCATACTTGTTGTTCATTGTTTGGCAAACAAAGTGCACTCGAAGGTGATTTTTCATGTTCATTTGCAGTTTGTAAATATGAACAATACCTAACATCATCTTTTGTGAATCATTTCCGCATAAATGTAAGACTAAAGGATTTCTTAGTCATGGCATAAAGGCAACTTGGTATAAGTAACATGAAGTGTAGCTAGTCAGGAGGTTCTGCATAGAAACTGGCTTTAAAATTATTTCGTTTACCTTAGTTACCTAAGTCTAAGAAAATGAAAATTCGTAGATAGAGGGTTGTGCAAAGGGATAACAATCCTTCCATAATAAGAGAATGAAAATGCCAAGGAGCCTCGGGTCGTGGCTTTCTGACATCAGGAGGAAGTGGAGGCCCGATTTGGGCTGTAGAACCATTATACATAGAATAGTAGAAGCTAAGAAGAATGAAGGAAAAATGGCGCTGCCTGTAATCCACTAAAGAAAAACAATACACAGCCCTCCAATTTCAGAAATGGCAGATTTGAGAGTGCAAATGATACGAGCCGCCATTGTTGATAATTCTTGGTGGAGCTTAAATGTTTCCTCGAATTGCCTTCAATTTAATAATCCCGTTTATATTATTGATTTCCACATCGAGATAGCAGATTTCTCAATCTAACTAAAAATAAACTGCCAACAAGTCGGGCGCAACTTTATTATTCTTGGGACAAGTTGTGGATGAGTGGAAAGTCAATATGCAGGTCAGAGTGATTATAGGGAAGCCTAAGTGAAAGACGGTTCTAGGGCAGGGCTATTGTCAATTTGATTGCGAATACGATCAATACAGTACATATAATCAATTCATTCGTTTATTTATGCAAGTTTAGGTTTTTATGAGTGTTTTTATCACTCAAAAATCTCAAAACCGGATGTCCGTCCGTCCGTTCGCTCTCTAGCTTGAGAACGCGTTGAGCTAGAAAGCTCAAATTTCGTACACGTCATTTTTGACAAAAAAGTAAGGTCAAGTTCGTCAATGAGCCAAATCGCTCCACCCCTTCTACCCCCCCCCCCCTCATACAAAATGACACAAATGCGCAATTTGACAATAAACGGATTTGCTCGAAAACTATAAAAGCTATTGGCCTGAAATTTGGAATATATTACTTTTATGGTAATATCAATCTACCGTATAAAAATTATGCGTGTCCGCCCTCTCCTTCTACCACCTCCCATACAAACTGTACTTATCATGAATTACTCTAAGCCAGTTTACTCAGTGCGTATAAAATTTAGCGAGCTGAAATTGTGCAGTAAATATTTATTTAAAATTGTTAGTAAGGCTAAAAAAAATTAGACGATTAGCTTCACCCCTTCTATCCCCGCCCATACAAAATGACACAATTTCGCAATTCGACTATAAATAGATTTGCTCGAAAAGTATAAAAGTTATTAGTCTGAATTTCTTTTATAATAATTTCAATATACTGTGTAAAAATTATTTGCGTCCTCCTTCTCCTTCCAACCCCTCCCATACAAACTGCACTTTTTCATGAAATGCTCTAAGCCGATTTTCTCAGAACATATAACATTTATCGAGCTCATATTTCGTAATAATTACTTATTTAGCATTATCACTAAGATCAGAAAAAAAAATTTTGATTATCTTTACTGCTTCTACCCCCTCCCATACAATATGACACAGTTTCACAACTTTGCAAAAAATCGATTTTCTTGAAAATTATGAATGGCACTAATCTGAAATTTAAGAAATATCAGTTTTATAATATTCCTAGTTATTTCTGAAAAATCACTAAAATCCCTCCACCCTTTCTACCATCTCCCATACAAACTGCACATTTTCACTAAATCTAACACTAATTTTCTCAGTTCCCATTCAATTTTTGGAGTAAACATTTTGTATAAAACATTTTTATAGCAACTTTAGCATGATGGGAAAAAAATTAGTTCAATGCTATCACCCCTTCTAACACTCCTCATACAAAATTTCTTGGGATCACAAAAAATTCTATTTCATCTAGAGTACCGTAAGATTGCGCTTTACGCGCAATCGTAGCCCTGTTATGTTTTCATATTCGTTCAATACCCTGCTCTTGCATTGGGGACGATTCACCTTGTGGCATTTCGAATCTGTGGAAATGCCATTTCCAGCGTTCCTTTAGGGGCTACAGATTCGAGGTTTTGCCATAAGGCGAATATTCATATACGTAAATTTATTTTCCAAAATTGAAGACTATGTGGTTCTACAATGTGACAAAATTTCAATTTAATATCTGTACTCAGTTTTGAGATATAATGGTTTGAAATTTTGGAAAGAGCACCATTTTTGAAATGCTCCCCATTTTCCCCCACTACCATTATGTCCAAATGTTATATTTATCTCATATTTCGCTAGTATAGCTTAACATATGTTCCAAGTTGCAATTACATAGCTTAAGAAATTGCCGAGATTTGATTTTTAAGTGTTTTTCTTTGCACCCCTGACCATCCCCGTTACAAAAATTAGCCTCTGTCTAAGCTGATTATGGTGGATCTCTATACCACCTTAATGGTCCTAAAATATAAATGTTTTATAGTAAGTAATTTCGAAGAAATAATCATTTAAAAAAAAATTTTGCCGATAATTTGTTTTTAGCCCCCCTTTTCGGACCCCAATGGATAAAAAAATTAAATTATTTCAAACATTTGTTGATTTTCAGCTTCCTAGCTAGAACCATGGTAGAGATATTCGAATTCTTAGTTTTCGGTTTTAGAGCTCCACACGCTTCCTCCTTAACTGTTAACTGTTACACCCACCAAAATGGGTGTCCGCCTGACATCCGCAACCATCTATAATCCACACAAAAATGAGCTTTCTATTTTGAAGAGTTTGGGAGTTAATGTGCACTGAGCGTGCATGTATGGCATACAGAGAGCCAATTTTTTTCCCCATTTTCAGGCTCATAACTAAACAAAAAACAAAATTTCAGGGTAGCAAATTTTTTTTTCCAAGTCGATCACAATACTTGATTATTAAAATAATAAAGTAAAAATTATCTCGAAAATGTCCTATCTTTTGCAAAATCGCTTGCGATAACCTAGTTTAATTCGATATTAAATATATTGTTTAGATTTAATATTAAATGCTATCTTGCTATATTCTTTTTTATAGATTAGAAAGAAAATTTGTCACGACTAATTTTCGAGTTTATTATTTTACTGCTCAGATTAACGCAGACAAATTCTTATACTCTAGATGAAATGTGAAGCCAGAAATGGTGTGGCGTTCGTCCTTACGCCGAGAGCGAGAAACAGTCTCATTAGCTGGGAACCAATCTCGGATAGGATTATCGTCGTCAGACTCAGGACCAGTGTCAGAAACGTCACAATTCTGCAGTGCTACGCACCAACTAATACCGCAACATCTGGTGACAAAGAGGAGTTTTATAGCCAACTGAGTGCCACCTTCGAATGTGTTCCAAGAGGTGATATTATTATCATCTCGGGAGATATGAACGCCCATGTTGGATCGGAGCCGAAAAGGAGGCTCGGCTAAATAAAGCTCGTCAGGCCTTCGGTATCCTTTCCCCTTTCTGGAGGTTAAGAGAGATCTCCCTTCGCACGAAGCTGCGAGTTTTTGACGCATGCGTCAAATCCGTGTTGTTATATGGTTGTACTACATGGAAAGTGACCGTTAGACTTACCAAGAAACTACAGACTTTCGTAAACCAATGCCTCCGGCGCATTTTAGGAATATTTTGGCCAGAAGTAATCTCCAACGACGAACTTTGGAGTACAACTCGCCAGACTAAAATAGGTATTGAGATTCAACGGCGGAAGTGGCAGTGGATCGGTCATACTTTGAGGAAACCAGAGCGAAACATCGCAAAACAGGCTCTGGATTATAACCCTCAAGGAAGACGTCGGGTTGGTCGACCATGTCACATGGAAGCGAGCAGTTGAGCAGGAGGCCAGAGGAATAAATAAAGTCCTGGCAATAGCTTAAAGCCAATGCTCAGGATCGCGCCTTTTGGAAGAGAGTTGTTTCTGTCCTATGCCTCTATAGGGGGTCTTAACAGGAATTTGATTGATTGATTGAGATGAAATCTAAGAGTTCGCTCTACCGTTTGTGATGAAAAAATTGAACGTGCAAACGTGTCAGCAAGAATACAGATGAATTTCTTCTTGCTCAAGAAACTCGATTTCGAGTGACTCTCTGTCCGTCCATCTACACAATAACTCTCGAATGCTTTGAGATATCGATCTGAAATTTTTTATGCCATGTTTAGTAACTATACAAGGAGGCAATCAAAGGAGTGCTACGTATACAGAGGGAAAACAATTACAAATCGGAAGATTTTAGAGGTCACCTCCAAATTCTACAAAAACCGAGAATTGAGGTTCTTACCTCAACATTGTCAGACACTATGCCGACAAAACTCAACTTTGAAACCCCATTCAAAGTAATAATCAGAGAACGCAAGAAATGGCAATCTATGCTACCCGATATGGAAGAGGGATCAACCATCTGGTAGGCTGGCTGGCTCGAGCACCTCGGAGGGGACTGGAGCCGGAGTCACAGGTCTTAATTTCTCGGTTTCAACACTTCTTGGTAAGTAAGCTACAATCTTCCAAGCTGAACCTCTTGCAATGGAGCTATGTCCCCAGGATAAAATTAAGAGAGCTCATCGCAACAAATCTATTTAAATCTTTCGCATAGTCAGGCAGTTCTCAAAGTTCTTGCATTCAACAAACTCGAGGCTTGTTTGGGACTGCCTTCAAGACGTAATCATTCTGGGAAGGAGCAAAAAAAAAGTAACGTTAATGTGGGTCCCAGGACATACTGGGATTGAGAGCAATGAAGAGGTAGACCGGCTCCCAAAAAATGGCGCCGAAACAAATTTTATTGGACGAGAGCCATTCTGTGGAAAACCGAAGTGGAGGATATTCTAAAATTCAGCAAAAGTGACATAATCGGTCTATTGACGGGGCATAGTGGAGTAAACCACCTCCTAAGAAATATGGACCTCGCTGAAACCGACATCTGCCGCCTTTGTTTCAGAGACTCAGAAACGACAGAGCATGTCCTATGTCGCTGCGAGGCAGTAGCAAGGAAAAATTTCAATCTTCTAGGAAAGGGTTTCTTTACAACTGATGAACTAGCCAATATGACTCCCTTAAATATATTTAGATTAGCTATAGAGTTGTGGTAGGGTAAAGGAGCAATAAGCTAGGGTGTAGCCTAGTGGGTAGCGTGTTGGTTTTACAATGCGAAGGTCGTGAGTTCAAATCCCGGTCGACGTAATATAATTCCTGCACACTACGTGCTTGGATATACCTTGGTTATCTCAACCTACGAAAATGAATATTTCGTGGATAGAGGGTTGTGCGAAGGGCTAACAACCCATTCACAATAAATAAGGAAAAAAAATTGTTAAGGAACCTGAAGGTCAGGAGGCCAAGGCCCGATTTGGGCTGTAGTGCCATTGCAGAGTGCAGAGAGAAAGGGCAATAAACGCACAATAGACTAAAAGGGTTGCGGTGCTCTCAAGTGTTCCCCTAAATAAAATAAAATAATAATAGTAACTATATACCACCACTCCTTCTTTCACCTCCCGAATTTCACGAAATTTTGAAGAAATTTGGAGAGAGATATTTTTGTGCGAAGCTATCAATGCTTGATAATTTTACCTAAGTACGAGTATAATGATGCGAAAAAACATAATATTTCACCAGAATCTCTTCAATAGTTTAGTTAGTTGTAATGAATGTTCAACAAATTATCAAAATCACCATACTCTTATTATCACCTATACATACGAGTACTTCTCATATTTTAGAAATTTAAGAAAAACTTTTTCGTTTTGAACGTAAGACAGCTATCGACTACGAAATTGGAACACAGCATGATGATAAGAATGCTGATAAGCAATTTAATCTTTTCTACCAGCTACGATACAAAATCCACAATTTCAGAAAAGTTGATTTTTCAATTTTCTTGAAAATTCAGGAAATTGATTTTTCTTTAATTTATCTACTTGAAATTTAGGACAAAGTATAAGGATATGAATATCATTAGCCTCAAAAATATTGATCCGATCCTCGCACTCCTTCTACCTCCTCCCAAAACAAAAGCATAATTTCGAAGAATATATTGAAACTAGAAAAACTACAAGGACAAATTTTTGTCAGAATTATTTAGTATAATGCTATTATAATTGCAATCAATTTTGAAAACATTATCAACTTTACCCCGCTCCGTCTACCCTCTCCCATGCAAATTTTACGAAATTTAAAAATTTCAATTAAATTATATTTTTCTTCGAAACTGTCCAAAGTATCAAATTGAAATTTTGAGAAAAGTATGCTAGTACAAATGTCATTGATGTCCAAAAATTTGGTTTTGATTCGAATAATTCCTACTACCTCCTCCCATACAAATGTTCCATTTTACTTAATGCATTTTATCGATTTTCATTGAAACTTTTTCCCTTAGTAATTGCAATGAAATAAGTATAATTGCTGAAAAATATATCAACTTCACTTCACTCCTTCTACCACTCCCCATACAAATATCTAAATTAGAAATTCAAGAAAAGAATTTCTCGTTCGAACATATGAGAGCTATCAACTTTAAAATTGTAACAAGGCAATCTGATTAGGATGTTGACAAGGAGTTTCAGAATCATCAAAAACCTTCTACGTCCTCTACTTTACGCCCAATCATAATTCAGTTATGTTTTTTAAGTGTGAATGGAACTAAGCTCAGTATCGGAGAGGTGGGAAGGATAAAAAGAATTAAGGATTCAATGGAAAAAGATAATAGATACTAATATAATCTTCTTCAACTAGAGCTTAAAGCGGGATTTCGCCTTCTGATCTTCAGGTTCCTTAACAGTTTATTTGTTATTGTAAAACGGTTATTAGCCCACAACCCTCTATCTACGAATTTTTATTTTCGCAGATTGATGTGACGAAGACATATCCTCGCGAGTAGTCTGCTGAAATTATACGTTGACCGGAATTTGAGCTCCCGACCTTCATATTGTAGACAAACACGCTACCCACTAGGCTACATGCTAGCTTCATATATATAATACATTTCTTATATTAACGTAAAATTAGTGATAATAGAAAAACAAACCTGACCAAAATAACTTCTTATCGCTCAATTTGTTTTATTTTCGCATTTTCCGAAAAATTCTTCAAATTTGCTTAACTATCCGTTTATAAAGAAATTAAGATTATCTACGTTTAACCCAAATATAAATATTTGGTCCCTATTCCTTCCAGCATGAAGCCATGATTTGTTTATTTGTAAATATGCACGATAAGAAATTTCTATCTACCGGATACTGTGGCGGTAGACACGCAGTTTCCGTGAAGTATCGTTTACATTGCAAACATCCGAAATCGCGAGAAGGTAATTATGCAGTTCCGTGTAAATACTGACTTACAAACTTAATCGGATTACTTAGATCTTATGTTGCGCTGTTGGAAAAATACTTTGCAAAATGTACGGCTGATAGTGAATTAGTGTATTAAGACTTTTTTTTTCGTTAATTTTTTTTTTGTAATTAATCCAATATTGCTAGATCTATGGACCACGAAAATTACACTTTTCACAAGAGCGCCAATGTTTATAACATATTAATAGTTTATTTGGATATCAAAAATTAATTGAATGAAATATTTTTGATATCCAATCTAAATCCTGAATAGCAAGGATGTTCGGCAAAGCAATACTCTCAAAATAGGCGCTAACGCTCTTCAAGGTTTTCCTTAACAGCTTATTGTTGAATCTGCATTTCAAAAAACATTTATTATTATAACATGGAACTGGTATTAAATTTTAATTTTTGGAGAGTTAGGTCCTTTTAACAGTTAATCATAGCTCGAAACTGTGTATCACCATCAAATTATCAGTAACATTAAGACTCTTCTATACCTGTTTTCTTCTTCCTTAGTGTTTTTGCTAAATGTTACATCACGGGTGCACAGCAACACAAGATAAATTAATAGTTTGAAGATGCGTAGTTTTTTGTTTCGATGGACCATCCTTGATTATTATCATTATGGGAAGGACCGCATTAAATGCTTTGTTAGCTGTCGTGATTCTTCTTTGAATTTCATGTCGTTCATTGCCGTCCTATGTGAGCAGGGCTCCCTGATATACGAATTCATTCACCTGCTCGAAGCTGTATTCGCCCATAGCAATATTCTGCCTCTCTGAGACAGTCCTTCGTGTCTGGGTCATGTATTTAGTTTTCGATTCATTGACCCTGAGCCCTACTTCACCGGCTGTGACTCCTAGAATACCTCCTTGACACAAAATATTGATCGGGCCAGAATATCCACGTCGTCTGCGTACGCCAAAAACTGTGCGGATCTTACGAGTAGCGTACCTCTGGGTCCCACTGAAGTTGGCTTCTTAACATATTCGAGCACCAAGTTGATGAGCATGGGGGCGAGACCATCTCCTTGTTTGAGATCTGACTCCATTGGGAAGCTTTGAGTCAACTCGTTTTCGATTTTT
The DNA here is from genome assembly GCA_963669355.1 of Chorisops tibialis. Lineage (NCBI taxonomy): Eukaryota > Metazoa > Arthropoda > Insecta > Diptera > Stratiomyidae > Chorisops > Chorisops tibialis. Next base: position 58,982,097 of record OY770263.1, read on the forward strand.
ACTTGGAACTCAATGTTTTTTATCGTGGCTTTGAAAACATTCCAGTTACCATGAAAAAACAAATCGGTAAGAACATTATAAAAATTTCAGTATCATTTCCCCTTTACGAAGGTGTCTTTTCACATGAAGCTGTGAATGTTATGTCGATGGAAGGTTAATCGACGGTAACCTATGAACTTACCAGAAAACTGAAAATTTTAGTTAGAAGTCTCCGATGTATTTTAGGAATATTATCGCCAGACGTCATCTTCCACGACGAATTTTAAAGTACAATTTGAGAGACTAAGATAGCCATTAAGAGACAAAGGCGCAATTGGCAGTGAAGTGGTCATACTTTGAGAAAGCCAGACTAAAAAATCTTCAACCCCAAAGGAAAAAATCGATTTGGTTGACCATGCAGCACATGGAATCAAGTAGTTGAACAGGATGCCAAAGGAATAAAGTAGTCCTTGCAACCACTGATGGATAAATGCTGTCTTTATATTATTCTGTAGAAGAAATGAAATTCAATTGTTTTTTCACAAACCATAAAATATAGAGATTTTTAAGAAGAAGAGAATTTCAAAAATTCTGCAAGAACAAAATAAACTTGAAATATCGAAAAGCATTAATACAGCTCGATGACAACACCTGCGACAAACTGCCCCTGAAATTAAGTTGTTCTTCAACTTTCAATACGATTACAAATAACAGACTCTTACTCACTTATGGAATGCAATTGCTTAGCATAAATAGATTTACTTAGCAATTGATTTAATGCATAGCTTTTAACGCAAAAATAAATAAAACATCAAATTACCATATGCACATTCTAGAATATCGTACGTATAGTACGATAGAGTAGTTAGTCACTGCTGGCAAAAGTGTCTCTCCTTGAATTTTTCGTTTTCGTTTTTAATAAACAACAATCTATAAAATTTTCTATCTACTTATGATGAAGTAATATTATTGTTATTTGTATTTGCCATATAAGGCCTATAAAAATATTTTAAAGAAATCGTTTTCTACAAGTACCTTAACATTTCAGTTTTCTTAGTCATAAGATGTCTGTAGATCTTCTCTGTATTAGCCGTTTTTGAATCAGACTTCGGTTACGGATAGAAGTAACAGCTACGAGTATGTAGGTATGGAGTAGCCATGCGGATCTTTTTGTTGTTTGATATAAATAAAGAGTCCTTTATCTTAGCAAAAAAATTTTTGTCGTATTAAATTTTTCGATCAAACAGAAATAACAATATCTCAGATTTGTTTTTAATGGTTGAATCCTTATAACTTCCACTTCTGACTATCGTTCCCTAAAACAATATAGGTCTGTCCGGCGATGTTCCCAATCTTTTGCAACTATCTTCGCACTTTTTGGTCAAGGTTTTCATGAGTTATTAAACACATAAAGATGCATAAACAGACATCACAACTAAACCTAATTTTTTGGATTTTTGGGACCTCTTATATAGTAGAAACGCGTCAAAAACGGATGTTGAAATTTTGCTCGATTAATTTTATTATATGGGAACTACTACAAATGGGATTTCAACCATAAATTAGGTTATTATCAGTCGAATATCACGATTTCTTCTCAGTGCTGTAATATTTAATGGAATAGAGTGTATACGCTTTATCTTTATTTCCCTATCGTGTTCTATTCTATTCTATTCTAATATCTACAATCCTCTAGTAATATCTACAATCCTCCAATATCTAATATCTACAATCCTCTAGTAAAAATTTCCAGTAGGTAAAGGCTAGTTCTCTTAAAAACACAGATGGAATAACGCGTCTACTCCGAATACCCTAGAACTAAATAAAATTGTATGTATTTTTCGAATAATAATAAATCTTATCAGTACTGTATTTGAGAGCCATAACTCATTTCACCTCTTAATTTTCTAAGATAAATAAAATAATAAAAAATAGATTTTTTGTTACTTTATTCTTCACATGGAGTACGTACATAAGTAGAAAGTTATTTGCAAAATTGATAAGAAAACCGAATTTTAATTAATTAATCTTATCATTCCATGAAATTTTCAATTTTGGAGTTAGCAAATTTACATTTCAAGGCATTGAAAAGAATGTTTATGCAAATTGTTCTTTATCGCAAAGCACAATACTAAACAGACATAATTCAATTACAATAAAATAACTTTAACAACATGAGCGCAATTTATTTGTAGCCGGCAACCTAGCTTCGACCATGACTTTAATTTCTTCACTGTTAATACCTGAAACTTGCCACACCTGTGAAAATTTACGACGTTCCATGCAATTTTTCACAGCTTTGATTCAATGCCTTTACAAAGAATCACTGTTCAAAAAAATAACTGCTAATAATCGTTTTAGATAAAATCCTCTTCTTTCGCTGGTCATACAAAATCTGAATAAAAAAATTCGAACGAATCGTAGGACTCGACCCAAGTGTATTTTATATGAATCAGATTAATTTTAGAAGAGAGATATAAACAAGAGATGTAGGGTTGGAAAGGTGTATTATTTAACAGCTGGTCGCTTGTCAGTTGTCGAATGTTGCAATTTGTCATCTATAAACGCAGGAAATTTACCATGGAATGCTACACAGTAGTTGAATTTTATTGCGAAAATTCGCGTTCAATCGCAGTTGCGATGCGCTAAATTCGAGTAAATTTTGATCGTAATGATGTGCCTTCTGAGACGTGTGTGCGAAACCTACTTAAAACATAATAGGACTACGATTGCGCGTAAAGCGCAATCTTACGTTACTCTAGATGAAATAGATTTTTTTCTGATCCCAAGAAATTTTGTATGGGGAGTGTTAGAAGGGGTGATAGCATTGAACTAATTTTTTCCCCATCATGCTAAAGTAGCTATAAAAAATGTTTTATACAAAATGCTTACTCCAAAAATTGAATAGGAGCTGAGAAAATTAGTGTGTTAGATTTAGTTGAAATGTGCAGTTTGTATGGGAGGTGGTAGAAAGAGTGGGGGGATTTTATTGATTTTTTCAGAAATAACTAAGAATATTATAAAATTGACATCTCTTAAACTTAAGACTAGTAAAATTCATACTTTTGAAGAAAATAGATTTTTCGTGAAGTTCTGAAACTGTGTCATATTGTATGGGAGGGGGTAGAAGCAGTAAAGCTAATCAATTAATTTTCTCTGATCTTAGTGATAATGCTAAATAAGTATTTATTACAAAATGTGAGCTCGATAAATGTTATATGTTCTGAGAAAATCGGATTAGAGCATTTAATGAAAAAGTGTAGTTTGTATGGGAGGGTTTGGAAGGAGAGGGAGGACGTAAATAATTTTTATACTGTATATTGAAATCATTATGAAAGTAATATATCCCGAAATTCAGACTAATAGCTTTTATACTTTTCGAGCAAATCCATTTATAGCCGAATTGGGAAATTGTGTCATTTTGTATGGGAGGGGGTAGAAGGGGTGGAGGTAATCGTCTAATTTTTTTTACCCTTACCAACAATTTTAAATAAATATTAAGTGCAGAATTTCAGCTTGCTAAATTTTATACGCACTGAGTAAATTGGCTTAGAGTAATTCATGACAAGTACAGTTTGTATGGGAGGTGGTAGAAGGAGGGGGAGGACACGCATAATTTTTAAACGGTAGATTTATATTATCATAAAAGTAATATATTCCAAATTTCAGGCCAATAGCTTTTATAGTTTTCGAGCAAATCCGTTTATTGTCAAATTGCGCATTTGTGTCATTTTGTATGGGAGGGGGTAGAAGGGGTGGAGCGATTTGGCCCGTTAACGAACTTGACCTTACATTTTTGTCAAAAACGATGTGTACGAAATTTGAGCTTTCTAGCTCAACGCGTTCTCAAGCTAGAGAGCGAACGGACGGACGGACGGACGGACATCCGGTTTTGAGATTTTTGAGTGATAATATTAATTTCTGTATTCATCATTTTTTTCTCCGAGCCTTATTTCTTGGCGTTACAAACCTTAGAGCAAACTTATAATACTCTCAGATTCCATCTAGAGTATAAAAATTCCAAAAGGCTGGCTCACTGCAAGATGTGAAGACACCAAAACGACTTCGCACCGGACGTTCGACCGAAAATATCGCCGCAGTGAAGAATAGTGTTGAAAATGACCCAAATACCTACATTCGTCACCGTACTCAAAAAATTTTACTCTCCACGTCCACACTGTATCGAATATTGACGAAAGATTTGGTCTGCATGCATACAAGGTTCAATTGACTCAACAACTGCAGGCGGCGGACTACCAGCATCGCCGTACTTTCTCTGATTGGGTCTTGGAAACAAATTCTACACCTCTTGTTGATACACTACTTAACGCCTTTGAAAGAAAGGTCCTCAGAAGGGAATTGTATGCCATCTTCGACAATCCAGAAGTGTCAACCATCATAAAATTTAAGAAGTTACATGTGGAGCGTATGGATGACGGAAGAATTCCCAAACGCACACTAAAAGGGAAAGTCAACGGACAAAGACCGGTCGAAAAACCACGGAAGCGCTGGGAGGATGCGATTGACGCAGACAGCAAACCACTGCTAAGATTTTCTAACTGGAGGACGCGGTCACTGAACCGAGATGGATGGAGGCAAAGTATTCAGGAGGCCAAAGTCCGATTTGGACTGTAGCGCCATCATAAGTAAGTAAGTTGTTGATACACCACAGTAAGCTTCTGCAGATAAACAAAACTTAACACCCTGAAAATCAACTTCCTAATATTATGCGCGAACATATCATAACGTGCAAATTATATAAAAGTTTCACTTCTAAAGGTTGGCAATCTCAGTTCGCGATCTATTTTACAGTACACAAAAACTGACAAAGTATTGCAATCGACGTAAAAAAAAAATTTGCTAGCCTAATTTTTTTTCCCGTTTCAGAACGATCAAAGTCAAAAAATAAAATAAAAACATAACAGAATTATGATTGGGCTTAAAGCCCAATCATATGATACTCTAGATGAGATGGAAAAAGCTTAAATACACCGGAAAATATGTCATCTCAAATTCTTTCGAATATTAAATAGAGACTTTTGCATGGGAGGTGGTAGAAGTAGAGGGGAGGTTTGTATTTTTCGTATATGACACCGAACATGGCATGCAAAATGGTTTTTGCAGAATTTAAAGTTTTTAGTTTTCATTATTTTCAAAGAAATTAGTCATAGTTTTCCTGAAATTGGGGCATTTGTATGGGAGGTGGCAGAGGAAGGGGAGCGTTTAAGACGATTTTGAAACTGCTTGTCATCCTCCTTATCACCATTGATTCAATTTTAAAGTCGATAGCTCTCATATACTTGAAGGAGAAATGCTTTTCTTGAATTTATAATACAGATATTTGTATGGGAGGTGGTAGAAGAAGTGAAGTGGAGCTGATAATTTTTTCTAACACTTATTTCAATTATTAAGAAACAAATTCGGGAAAAAATTTGAAGTTTGTACTTTTTCTAGTTCTAATGGAAATCGATAAAATGCATTTAACAAAAATTATGCATTTGTATGGGAGGGGGTAGAAGGAGTGTACGGATCAAAACACATTTTTTTCGCATTATTAATATTTCTATTTGTATACTTTGTACAAAATATCAAGTTGATAGCTTTAACAGTTTCGAAGAAAAATAATTTAATTCTAATTTCAAAATCTCGTGAAATTTGTATGGGACGGGGTAGAAGGAGTGAGGTGAAGTTAATAATTATTTTTAAAATAAATTGCAATTATAGAAGAATTAATCCTGGCAAAATTTCGTCTTTTCAGCTTTACTAGTTTCAATGAAAATCGAAAATATGTATTTTTCAAAATTGTCCATTTGTATGGGAGGGGGTAGAAGGAGTAAGGAGATCTGGTCAATATTCCGCGATAGTAATGACATCCATATCATAATACTTTGGCCTAAATTTCAAGTTGATAGCTGAAACAGTTACGGAGAAAAATCAATTTCTTTAAATTTCGAAATTTCATGAAATTTGTATGGGAGGGGGTAGAAGGAGTGGGGGGATGTAGCCCATTCACCAACTTAAAGTTACTTTTTTGCTAAAAATGACATAAAACAAATTTCAGCACGATAGGTCAAAGCTATCGAGAGTTATGTTGTAGACAGACGGACAGACAGACGGACAGACAGCAACTTGGAATCGAGATTTTTGAGTGACAACAAATATTTTTGTACCCTTGGCGGCTCTGTGCGAGCATTATTTCTTAGTGTAACAAACGGTAAGGCAAACACAATATACTGTCAGATTTCATCTAGAGTATAAACATAACAGGAGTACGATTGTACGTAAAGCCCAATCGTGCGATACTCTAGACGAAAAAGAAAGTTTTTGATTTTAAAAAAATTTTATAGGGGAAGTGGTGGAGGGAGGACGACATTGAACTAATTTTTCACATCACGCTAGAGTTGCCATCAAAATTTCTTATACAAAATTTAGGACTCAAAAATTTAATAGGTACTGAGAAAATTAGTACATTGGATCTAGTGAAATTGTGCAGTTTGTATGGAGCACTCAAATAATTTGTATACGGTTTATTGAAATCATCGTAAAAGTGATGTTTTCCAAATTTTAGATCAATAGCTTATATACTTTTCAAGAAAATCCGTTTATTGTTAAATTGGGAAATCGTTTCATTTTGCATGGAAGGGGTAAAAAGGGGTGAAGATAGTCGTCTAATTTTTCGTTGTCTTACTAATGATTTTAAATAAATCCTTAGTGCATAGTTTCAACTCGATAAATTTCATACGTACTATGTAAATTGTTTTAGAGTATTTCATGAAAAAGTGCAGTTTGTATGGGAGGTGGTGGAATGAAGGGGAGGACTCGAATAATTTTTATACTGTATATTAAAATCATCATAAGACTAATACATTCCAAATTTCAGATTAATAGCTTTTATGATTTGCGAGCAAATCCGATTATTGTCAAATTGCGAAATTGCGTCATTTTGTATGGGAGGGAGTAGAAGTGGTGGAGGGATTTGGCCCCTTCACGAACTTGACCTTACATTTTTGTTTAAAACCACTTGTACAAAATTTTAACTTTCTAGCCCAACGAGTTCTCAAGCTAGAGAGGACACGGACGCACAGACAGACGGCAGATGGACGGACGGACATCCGGTTTTAAGATTTTTAAGTGATTATATGAACTTCTGTATCATTAATTTGTTTCTTCGAGCCTTATTTCTTAGCGTTACAAACTTTGTGGTAAACTTATAATACTCTGAGATTTCATCTAGAGTATAAACATAACAGAATTATGATTGGGCGTAAAGCCCATTCGTAAAATCATACGATACTATGGAAGAAATCGAAATTTTTGAAATCTTAAGAAATTTTGTATGGGGAGTGGTAAAAGGGGTGACAGCATTGAACTAACTTGTTTCACATCATGTTACCTATAAGACCTACTTATAAAAATGTTTTGTACCAAATTTAAGCTTCAAAAGTTGAAAGGGTACTAAGAAAATTAGCATATTGGATTTAGTGAAATTGTGCAGTTTGTATGGGAGGTGGTAGAGAGAGTGGGGGGCTTATAGGGATTTTTCGAGAAACCTAATTATCATGCAATTGATATATTTTAAATTTCAGATCAGTAACATCTAAGATTTTATCACATTGTCTGAGAAGAAATAGAAGGAGGTAAGCTATTCGGTTTATTTTTCCCGATATTAATAATATTATCAATTAAGGTCGTAGTACAAGGTTTGAGCTAGGGTGTAGGCTGGTGGATAGCGTTGTTCTACAGTGCGAAGTTCGTGAGTTCAAATCCCGGTCGACGCATAATTCCAGCATACTGCCTGCTTGGGAATACCTTGGTCACCTCAATCTACGAAAATGAAAAATTCGTAGATAGAGAGTTGTGCGAAGGTCTAACAACCCTTCCACAATAAATAATGAAAAAATGTTAAGGATCCTGAAGGTCAGGAGGCCAAGGCCCGATTTGGGCTGTAGCGCCATTGAAGAAGACAAGGTTTGAGCTCGATATATGTTACACGTACTGAGAAAATTGGCATAGAGTATTTCATGAAAACGTGCAGTTTGTATGGGAGGTGGTTGAAGGAGTTGGGAAACTCAAATAATTTGTATGCCAAGGATCAAATTTACGATAAAAATAATATATTCAAAATTTCAATTTGTTAGCTCTTATAGTTTTTCAGAAAATTTGATTATTATTTACTTTTGAAAATGAGTCATTTTGTATGGAAGGGGTTAGAAGGCATACACGGATGAAAATAAAACCAAAAGCAGATTGATTACATCTCGGAGCATACCTAACAAACTCTGAAAGTTTCACTACAATCGGTTTAGCCGGTTGCGCGTGAAAGACGGCCGGACAGACAGACAACAATTTCAGAAACGTGTTCTTATGCTTAGTTATTGTTAAAATAAAGCAAAAAACTTACTCATAGCCATTTATAACCAAATAACAGACAGACAGAACATTTATATATATATGTATAGATTTCGGCTACTTACAAGAACTTAATCTGCTGGAAACCCTGGAATCAGAGTCCGTTGTCTCTTATGTTGACTATTTTTACAGTTCTTTAAACTCAATAATTTCTGAGCATGTTCCGTTCTACTCCACTAAACGCAGTTCCTTTCCACAATGGTTCAACAATACCATTATTAAACTGTTACACATAAAAAACAAGGCACGAAAAATTTTTCTCAAGAACCGTAATCCTACAAATGCATCCCGTTTTGCTGATCTCAGAAGGCAGCTAAAGACGGAAATAAAGAAAGGTTTTCGTTCATATGTGAACAACCTAAATTTCTGTCTTTCTACTGGGAATCTTAGACCGTTTTGGAGTTATACTAATGCATCTCGAACGACTTTGTCCCACCCTTCCACTATTACACACTTGGATGTTACTGCTTCTACCCTATGTGGTATTGCTGAACTTTTCTCTCAATATTTCCAATCTGTCTACTCCACCAATTCACCATCATCTACTCCTTGTTTCATTGATAATCATGTCAATCTCTTGCCTGAGTTCGAAAGCCACGACGTTCTTGCTGTTATCAGCTCTTTAGATAGTAATGGCACTGCTGGACCAGACGAAATTCCAAACATTTTCGTAATTAATCTTGGACATATCCTTGCTGAACCTTTGGCGAAAATTTTCACTTTGTCCCTCACTGAAGGAATCTTCCCCACTCAATGGAAGGAATCTTACGTTATACCTATCTTTAAGAGCGGTGAAAAACATAAGGTTGAAAATTACCGTCCAATCAGTTTACTTTCTTGCTTTTCAAAGATATTTGAAACGTTACTTCATATACACATTTTTTCACGAGTCAGCGCCCTAATTTCTATCAATCAGCATGGATTTTTTAAAGGACGCTCCACTGTGACGAATCTTGTTTCCTTCTCTAACTCAGTCTCATATGCGCTCGAAAATCGTTTCTCTGTCCACACGATTTATACTGACTTTTCTAAAGCATTTGACTCTGTTGATCACTCTATACTGCTTAATAAACTGCAATGGTGCTCAATCCTATCCTTACTCTGCATCGTCTGGTGCTCCCCAAGGTTCCACCTTGGGCCCCCTACTTTTTGTTTTGTTTGTGAATGACCTTCTTATGGGTTTTCAATCCGATCATTTAATGCATGCCGATGATCTCAAACTATTTAGAGTAGTGAAGTCTATTTCTGACTGTAAAATCCTTCAAGATGACATTAATAAATTAAATGATTGGTGTAAGCTGAATAACCTCCGTTTGAACACTAAAAAATGTTTTAAAATGATATATACAAATACGGATTGTAGCCTGAACTTTGACTACCATGTTGATAATGCTCTCCTCGTTGAAGTCTCACGCATAAAGGATTTAGGAGTAATGTTTGACAGCAGATTAAGGTTTGATGAGCACATAATCGAAGTCTGCAAACACGCATTTAGATTATGTGGTTTTATATTAAGAACTGCCCATACTTTCCATAATATGCATGTTTATACGAATTTGTTTAATAGTTTGGTTCGGTCTCGTCTAGAGTATTGTTCTGTTGTCTGGAACCCTCACTACCAATATCTTGAGACTGCATTGGAATCAGTACAACGACGTTTTACCAAATCTGTTTTCCGAAAACTGAACTTATCTGACACTTGCTACAAGAGTCGATTACAATTACTTGGCCTAACTAGTTTAAAGGACAGAAGAATTTATTTTGACATGTTATTTTTATTTAAAGTAAATTTCGTTTTCAATACTAATCTTCAACGTGAACTTCAATTGCGTTCTAATATAAGTTACTAGATCACATACTCTATTCGTTGTACCACATGCGCGGCTGAACGTATATTTTCACTCTTCCTTACTCAGGCTGCCTCGAATGTTCAATCAATCTTGCCTTAGTTTTCATGTCTATAATCTTTCAAGGTGTATTTAAAATTCAAGTTTTCTATTAAATAACTTTGTACATATATTGAATTTCTATTTAACTTTCATTTTTTCTATTATTAATATTGTAATTCACTTATATTTGTTTTGGACCTCTTGTATAATTGGAATATTTTACTTTCTGTTCATCAAGTCCTTAAATAAATAAATAAATAAACTAATTAAACTACCCTTCAAATGAAAAAAAAATGGGATACATATGTTTACGATATAATAATATCGTAATTAAGTTTTGTAACTAATGATAATTAAAATACGTCGCTGCATGGTCTTGAATCTTCGTGTATAGCACCTTCGAATAATTATCAAATTTAATGTTTACAATTGCGTTATAGAGCATATCTTCCCACATGCTAATGATTATTAGTTCAGTTCAATATGTGAAGTTTGCATTTAAATTATCGCTATCACTTATTTGGTGATCGATGTGATCTCATGTGATATTGTCACCCATTTCCATAGTTATAAATATCCGATATATTTGACTGTTCAATTTTATAAGTTGGAGGTTTTTCATACCGAAATGACTAATTTTTTCCAAAAAAATCACAAAAAAAGAAATAAACACGGATATGGATTTTGAAAATTGATATAATGGTCGCATCTTCACATACATGTAGGGTTCACGATTACTTTAGCTTCCTCCATAAATAAATCTTCAAGCATAGTTCGGTCGCATATACTATACGTAATCTTGAGGGTATCGACCGGTCCAGATCCATAAATAGACTTTAAGCTGACATCGAAATTTTCTTCTATGGAATTATTTAAGCCGGTACATACCTGATCTTGGGATAGATCGGTAATGACATGGTACAATATGGTGTTCGTCAGTGTATTACTCATAATGAACCGCTTTTTCGAAGATGATTCGGATGATCTTATTTTCGGATTGCATAAGATGATCCAAAAATATGTAGTACAGGCGATGACTGGAATTGGGTAGATACGACTAAGAAAGATTTCTCCTTTTGGGGAGAAGGAGCCAATTCGCATTGTTAAGGCTATAAATATTTTTTTTTCTAGAATATTCTAACATTTTGAACTGTGTAAATTCTTAAATGATCAGTAGCATACATTGTGAATAGTTAGGGTGTAGCCTAGTGGGTAACGTGTTGGTCTTGTAATGTGAATTCAAATCACGGTCGGCGCAATATATAATTCCGGCACATTGCCTGCTTGGATATACCACCTCAATCAACGAAAATTAAAAATTCGTAGAAAGAGGGTTGTGCGAAGGGCTAACAACCCTTCCACAATAAGTAATGAAAGCTGTTAAAGAACCTGAAAGTCAGGAGGCCAAGGTCCGATTTGGGCTGTAGCGCCATTGTAGAAGGATACATTGTGAATATGAATAGCATTAAATAGGGTTAGGCAATTAATAGGTTAGTATAGATTACGTCAGCTGATAGTCCATAAAAACATTGTACTCAAAAAAAAAATTTTGTATGCAGCTCACCAGTGCACACTGCATGCTGTATCCTCACATACATAAAAATAAATGTGACTTATGCGATGTGTGCGATGCGGCCTAGTCGACGCTGAAATGGAAGTAAAGGAGTCACAGGCTGCCTTGACGATGCAATGGAGGAAGTTAAAATATTGTTACAGGTCAGCCATAGTCGTTCGTCGAGTGTTCACGATCTTCAGCTGTTCTGCACACACGCGCGCGCACATATTGGTCGTTGAGTGGACTTCGCGGAACCGGCTGAATAATTCCTAGAAACAGCATAGAGACCGAATAGCGGATGAAAAGCAACCGAATAGACCGAAATATGCAGGGCGAACGCTTGTGATTAAGGGTGAATTTTCGGTTAATATTTGAGTAGGAGAGTCGGCAGGCGAGTGCGATTGACAGCCGGTATGAGTGAACGAGTGTGTCGTACGGTCGGCGGTCAGGACGAGAAAGCGAGTAAGTCATGCGACCGAAAGACGGAGTTCAGTAAGCGACAGTAAGCGAGTAAGTCTGGTGACCGACAGGCGGAGTTCAGTAAGCGAATAAGTCCTGTGATTAAAAGACGGAGTTCAGTAAGTGACAGTAAGCGAGTAAGTACTGCGACCGAAAGTGGAGTTCAGTATGCGACAGTAAGCGAGTAAGCCCTATGATCGGCAGGCTGAATTCTGTAAGAGAGTAGATCGTGTGATCGACGTTGGAGATTAGAAGTCCTATGATCAACAGGCGGGAGTAAGTCCTATGATCAACAGGCGGGAGTAAGTCCTATGATCAACAGGCGGGAGTAAGTCCTGTGACCGCCAGGAGGAGTTCAGTAAGAGACAGTAAGCGAGTAAGTTCAGTGATCGACAGGCTGAGTTCAATAAGCGAGTACATCGTGTGATCGACGTTGGAGATTAGAGCGCGATAGTCAGCCGAAGTTTTGAAAAGTTGGGAAAGCGGTAGTAAACAAAAAGTTTTTAAGTTAAATTTTAAGCGAAAAATAAAGTTTGTGGTGATTTTAAATAAAAAGCGATCTAATTTTTTTTTACTTGAAATCCAGCGACCCCTAGCGCACTTCAAATAATACCAAGTTTCCTGCATATGGAGATAATGAACGAATGGGAATTTTAATAACTGTGCAACCAGCAAGTAAAAAGAAATTACGATAAAGTTTGACGTTTCGGTTTATCAGATTCAGTAAAAATCAACTGAATCTTGATTTTGAAAGAACTCAATATACCTTTCATATTCCATCAAATAAGCTAGATATCCTCGTTTATGTTATACCTAACTACTATCATATAATTATGCCTTTTTGGAGCTCAAAGCAGCAAATGAAGCTTGCAAAATTCAAAAAAGATTAATTAATTTCAATTTCAAATTTTATTTCAAAATCGAATTAGGGTTGACACATATAATAGTGAAAAAGAGCTCTACTGTCTATTCTTTTCATATTCTTTTGATGATTGTCCAGAGGGCAGGGCTTTTTTTTACGGTTATCGAAATAAACTACAGGAAATTAGCAGCGAAACACAGCAGGGAAGAGTTAGTGGCGGTGAATGTTGTTCTTAAACTGCTGGAGGTTGTATTCCGTTGGAAAGAGATTGCCTTATAATGAATTCCACAGCACTGTTGTCTAAATGATGAAGGACTGCCTAAACTTCACTGTTCTCCACGGCAAGGGCTTCACCATTTACTCATGTGAGGGTAGTATTAGGGCTTTCAGTTCCTTCCTGCATTTACCATGGAACTATTTATAGGAAATGCGGAGTAATCCGATAATTCGACGATGCTCGGAGCAGTCAATTGAGGCCGATATAGCTTCATCTCTAATTAATCGGAATGCATGCTTCTGGATACGGTCAAGTAGAGTTGGATGTGATTTTGGGCGAATTGTATGCAAGACGTAGTCGGATATAAGTCTCATAGATGGTAGCTAGTTTGGAGACAGAAAAGTATTTCTTACACTTGTGCAGAATATAATAATAAACGTTTCGAAGCATGCTACAAGGAAACTGCTACCCTGAGGGTAGAACGGAGGGGTGTTAGCCCTTCGCATAACCCTCTATCTACAAATTTTAATTTTCGTAGAATGAGGTAACTAAGGTATACCCACGCAGGCAGTGTGCTAGAATTATGCGTCGACCAGAATTTGAACTCATGATCTCCGCATTGTAGATCAACACGCTACCCACAAGGCTACATCCAGGTTAGAAAAAAATATAACTGACTAATGAAGGGTATTTTTTTATTTTTTGCAGTTTTTTAAAATCAATTCTTAGTCATGAGTAATAATGTAAAACAACTTAGGAATAAACACTATCGCTAATCTATTTTCGCGTCCTAACATTTTTCAACCATTAAACATCCACACAAATTTACTATACCCCCACCTTTCAGTAGGGTTCAAAATCACATCTACTGATACGCTATCTTCAAACGATTAAGCATGCCATTTCAACCATAACCGAATCTTTTCCGATCCTTTCAAAATTCATTCCAAATTGTTCGTCATTAAATCAAATTTAAGTACTCATCTCGAACTGGGAAATTATACTTAGAATTCATCGAGCTATGCACATAGGATCATGTTTTAAAAGTCAGCTCGAAATTTATTCGAAGGTCTCGATTCCATCTCGTAGACCGCAGAATGCTATTAAACTCTTTCCGGAACGAAGTAAAATCGGAGAGCTCTTGTTATTGACGAAAATCGAAATAACTTTGTCAGATGTCGGACATATTGCGGGAATGAACTTCGGTTTAGAACTTATGGATGGATCATTTATACCCTTCGATTTGTTTTGGTTTTCCCTTTAATTTTTTTTCTTTTCTTTTTCTTCTGATTGGGAAAACACATTTCTCTTGTTTTCAAAGTGTCACGGAAAATTTATGTTGGGGTTTTACCAAAAACTATGCCTTTTGTATGTCTCGGTCGGGACTCCAACATTTCGTTTTCGATTTTCTTATATGTACGTATACGTTGTGGGTGAAATAATATTTCTCGCCTTTTCCGTGATGGAATGCCATTTAACTTGGCCGAACCCAACTCGTTTCGGCCTTAAGTAAAACAAATTATCAAATGCCTATCATAAAAACAGTGAAACTGAATTGTGTTTTAGTAGTTATATAGATAATGGCATATACTATTCGAAAATAATTTAATGCCGTTAAGCGACTTAAAGGGTTGAAGTGGATGCTATACAATAAATAACTTAAATAATCGGTTATAGCACTTGGAGAAAGAATTAATGTCCGATTAAAAACCGATATAATGGCTACTATCATTTTTAATATTGTTCAATTGATTCCTATGAGTTGGTTTCAACTTTTTTATAGGTATACAAGTGTGAAAAAACACTTTAATGGATTATACTCATTTTGGGGGGCTGTTTAAATTAGATTTTAGAGTAGATTTATCTAAGCGATACATTTATCGTATATGGAAATGGCCAAATGTGTCCGCTAGGTTAACCATTCAATGAATATTAAATATTAAATTCAAGTAATAACACAACAAACAAACAAAAATCAAAAATCTTAACTATGTGCAAAGGAAGTTGGCAGTGTATCTAAAAAAATAAGCTCCAAATTTGATGTACATACATCAGTAAATGAAAAAAAAAAAAACAAAGACTCATAATTCTTCTCCATTAAAAAATGATTGTGTTTTTTTCATTTCCACTAATTGAATTATAAATTTTCAAAACCAACATTTCCGCGGGCTTGGGAAACGTTTTCACAGTGCATTTTGAATTCAAAGGAAAGATTTCCGGATTTCACTCACACTGTTCTGCTTTATTGAGGCTCTTCTATACCACTCTTCTTCTTGTTTGGTGGTTTTTACTAAATTTTATACTTTTCAAGTATTTTATTTATTTATACATTTTTTTAATTACTACAGATAAATATAATCACATATTGTGCCATGTACGTACCAGCCGCGACAGCCACATGTCCAAAATCATATTCAAACATTAATGCAATAAAATTATCTATCAAATAAAGCCAATCTCATGGATATTAAAAACATTTGCCCGTATTTTATTTCAATTTAAAGATTTTCGCCTCTAAAAAAACACCCGTACTTACAAATTAACGAGGGAACCATCTACCTATATATCTATACATACGATACTACTCTGTCTGCCTGTCTGTATGTCCAGCTTTCACACAAAAACGGCTGAACTGATTGTAATAAAACTTTCATAGTTTATTAGCTATGCTCTGAGATGTAATCTGCGTTTGGTATTATTTCAATACCCACACGCCTTCTATCCCCTCCCATACAAAACGATTCATTTTTAAAAATAGATAATAATCAAATTTTTTTAAAAACCATACAAGTGAATAATTTGAAATTTAGAAAATATTATTTTTATCATAAATGTGATCAATAATATACAAATTATTTAAATCCTCTCACTCCTTCACCCACTTCCCATACAAACTCTTCATGAAATATTATAAACCAATTTGCTCAGTACGTATAACATTTATCGAGCTCAAATTTTGTACTAATTCCTTAATTAGTATTGTTACGAGCTAGGAGTCCGCCGGGATTTCAAGTAAAACACAATTCGTTTAAAAATAAGTGATAATTTATTTATTCGCACTTTAACTCAATTCGCACTATATGGCACTACTACCGATATTGTTCTATCGCGTTCTTGCACCGGTTCGCGTCCTTCCATAGCTGTGGAAAAGTAAACCGCTTCGCTTCTCTCCTTTCACTCCCTCCCATACAATGTTACATAATATCTTTTCCAAAATTCGATTTTCTTAAAAAGTATGAGAATTACTGCTCTAAAATATAAAATATATCAACTATATGATGATTATAGTTGTTTCTCAAAAAATCACTAAAACCCCCCACTCCTTCTACCACCTCTCATACAAACTGCAAAATTTCACTAAAAACAATGCACTAATTTTTTCAAATTAGTGGACTCAACCTCAATCCGGGATGAATGCTGATCGTTTGTCTTGATGAGCAAACCGCAGCATGGCTCGAAAAAACAGCAGCGAGAATCTAGCCAGTCGAGTCCACAAACATGAAGGCAGTACGGGAATAGAATATTCCGCGATTAGAAGTAATCACGGGATATTTTTCTAACTAGATAGATTCGGTAGACGAGATATCCAAAATGCTGGTTTGTGCACCTCTAATAGGAAGGTCCTAAGCAGAAGAGTAGAGGGCACGAATACAATAATAACCTTCTCCAAAGACGGCCAATCGATGAAAAGCTTAAACAAAAGGGAGAAGAGTCTGCTATAAATTTTCGAGTGTGACTTTCCACCCTAAGGTTAAAGAAGTTAAGCCGCAGCTCAATGAAGATGATCTTAAATCTAGATAAGCTAAAAGTTATTCAGGCGAATCTCCATCGTGCAGCAGCGGCCATGGACGCAATTCTTTTTCACCCTTTAATGCATATGCATAATTAAGACGGAAGAGAGGAATTAAAAGCGTGTCATAGAAAGTAAAGTGAGGTGATATATTAGTATTGGACGTTATTTTTTAAACACCAGACGTTCTAATTATTTAGAAGTATGAGATGTGCCATGGTAGTATCTTCCAAAGCCTTGAATACCGATGTATACCAAAACATTTCAGTGAACGTGAAGATATAGATTTCATCAAGGCTGTCGTCCTAGCGTATACATGGTCTATGCCGTATATCCTCTGCTCATTTTCTAGAAAAAGCGTATACCCTCTGGTGCCAGAGCTCTATATGGTGATGTACGTTGTTATATATGCCGAATGCCCTGTGTTTTTCATAGAAGTACATAGCTTGTAACGCATATTTTGTTACGTAGAGATACGTATTTATGTATATATGGTACATGTCAGTGTATTGTTCACACCATAAAAATTTGTCTCCATCAATCGTGAAACGAGCAAATCTTTAACAAACGAGTATAAAAGTAACGTGGCGAGTTCCCATGGTCACATGCTTATCACCCTTTGCCCATGCTAAGATCACTAATCTTCAAATATTTTTTTACGGAATGACCTGTATTATAGGCAATTTCGGCCTTTATGTGCAATGCACAAACACAGCCATGGAGGGAAAATTAATTAAAAAAATAAAATTTATAAAGCCTAAATAATTATATAAATAAAAAATACCTCTAAGGTAGCTTAATTTATTAATCATTAAAAATAGATCACTTATTCATTAATTTATGTTTTTAATTTTTAAAAGTTTCAGTTCTGGCAGATAAAGGGAGGTATACTGTTCATCCAGTATCAGCTCCTGCTTCTACTATACTTGAAGGTAGGGGAAGGGGAGTGAGAACGACCGTAATGAGTGGAGAAGCTGATATGTTTTTTCAATTGTACTGGCTGCTACTGACAAATATTTGCAGATTTTATGGGTGACTGAATGACAGAAAGCGATTAGAAACCATCTACTGAGACCTTCTTGAAGTGAAACTGTTTCACTTTTACACCGTTTGCCCATTTTATTTCGAATAATTGTTCATTGCAAGCAACTGAAAATTCATGCTTAAAAAGATCCCACTGTCTGGAGTGAAAATCGACCCCACGACCTATTGACTGTGAAGCAAGCATGCTGCCCAGTACTCTACGGAAGCCTCAAATGATCGAGAGTATCCAATAAAAATTAAAGAAGCTGTAATAAGGAAAATCTATGGAAAATATTTATTTAAAATAAGTATTATTTTTTTATTAATCAAATTATTATTATTATTTACAACTTTTAAGATTAACTTTAACACACTTGTCCCCTTAATATTTGCGTTTTCGTGCTCCGTCGTCAATTCTGACTCTAAGCATCGACAGTGTCTTTTGCTTCCGCCGTCGATTAACTCCATTCACTACGTGATCTCTAATCTTTCGCTTTCAAATATTAACTCGACTGTTAATTTCCGCCTTCGATCAGCTTACTGGATTCTGCGTAATTATTCGCATACTGAACTCCGCCTGTCGGTCACAGGACTTACTCGCTTACTCTCGCTTATTGAACTCCGTCCGTCGGTCACAGGACTTACTCGATTACTGAACTCCGCCTGTCGATCGTAGGACTTACTCGTGCTCGTCAATCACACTTGCCTACCGACTTCCCTACTCGCTTTATACTTTCGACCCTCCCGTTCAAATATCAACTCACAGCTCACTGTTTTCATGAATGCTCGCCCTTTTTTATAGACAGCCCAACGACGTGTTCGCTGATTGCCGCCGGCCGTTGTCGGGTGTCGTTGGTCATCATCTATACAACTACGTGTTTCGCTGACTGTCGCCGGTATCGCCCCACCAACGATGTGTTTCTAACTGTCGCCGGCCGTCGGCCATAAGACGACGTGTTCCTGACTGTTGGTTTGGCCGTCGGATATTGTTGGCCCCCAAGGGATATTGTCGTATTGTAGCTAGGGTGTAGTCTAGTGCGTAGCGTGTTTGGTTTACAATGCGAAGGTCGTGAGTTCAAATCTCGATCGACGCATAATTCCAGCACAGTACCTGCTTGAATATACCTTGGTTACCTCAATCTACGAAAATGAAAAATTCGTAGATAGAGGGTTGTGCAAAGAGCTAACAACTCTTCCGTAATAAATAATGGAAATGTTAAGGAACCTGAAGTTCAGGAGGCCAAGGCCCGATTTGGGCTGTGGCGCCATTGAAGAAGAAGAAGAAGGGATATTGTCGGCGTTCATCGAACATTGTCGGCCTCCATCGGATACTCTCGATAAGTAATATGTGTGCTTGTGTGTGTATGGAAAATTGTAGATAGCTGCAGATCACGAATATTCAATGAACGACTAGGGCAACATTATTTTCATTTCGTTTTTATGTTTGTAATATTTTTTAATTTGTTCTTATTTTCTTATGAAAAATGATTTTTTTTTTTTTGTTATTTTCCCTGAAAATTAATATTGAAAACTCAATATCTGTTCTATGCCTTGCATTTTGCTTATTTTATATAAAGGCATGCAACCCCTGAAAAAATTTCTTCTTTAAAATGGATTTTTTTTTATTCAAGCAATTTTTTCAATCCAAACATGGAATACAAATTATTTGAAATTATGATATATTAATTCAATGGTTTGGGGAATGTTTTCGCAGTGCATTTCGAATTGAAAGAAAAGATTTTCGGATTCTACACTATTACGCCTTATTATTCGTGATGTTTCGGTCTCTGATGAGACCTTTATCAAACTCAAGTCATATCGTACAAAAATACTGGCTGAAAATCGTACCTGGGTAGTATGCGTGGCGGGCGAGCATTCTACCACTGAACTACCGATGTTGACGAAACTCATCTCGCCAAAACATAGTCACCTACTTAATTTGAGTCACGTGAGTGTATAATAGATTTTTGCGTAGAATAATTAAATTGCAGTTCAATATTATTGATGATTTGATGATTTTATAAATCAGTCACCGGTGACTACTCTAGCCTTGCAACAGCGTATACCCTCTGCTGGATTTACGACTACAGCCTCAGATTTCACACTGCTATGCTTTATTAAAACTTAACGACACGATCTCTGCTGGGACCTTTATCAAACATTTTGATTAAGGTCACAGCAGAGACCGAAACGTCATGAATAGCGTAACAGTGTAAAATCCGAAAATCTTAATAATTATTATAAACTTATCGAAACCCGTTCACCCATTCTACCATAGCCTATGAGTCTAGTTCACCTAAATTTAAAAAAATATCGTAATGTCTCTAAAAACTACGGATATGTAATGTAAAGCAATTCCATCTTTTGATTCAAACATTCATCATCACCAATGGCGCGACAGCCCAAATCGGGCCCTGGCCTCCTGATGTCGTCGCCTCCAATCGTCTCGATCCAAAGACCGCGTCCTCCAGCTGCTAATTATTTTCTAGATGAAATCTGAGAGTATTATAAGTTTGCCACAAAGTTTGTAACGCCAAGAAATAAGGCTCGGAGAAAAAAATGAATGATACAGAAGTTCATATAATCACTCAAAAATCTCAAAACCGGATGTCCGTCCGTCCGTCTGTCTGTCTGTCTGTCTGTCTGTCTGTCCGTCTGTCCGTCCGTGTCCTCTCTAGCTTGAGAACGCGTTGAGCTAGAAAGTTCAAATTTTGTATACGTCGTTTTTAACAAAAAAGTAAGGTCAAACTCGTGAACGAGCCAAATCGCTTCACCCCTTCTACCCCCTCCCATACAAAATGACACAATTTCGCAATCTGACAATAAACGGATTTCCTTGAAAAGTACAAATGACATTGATCTGAAATTTGGAATGTAATACTTTTATGATAATTCCAATCTACTCTATAAAAATAATTTGTGTCTTCCCCCTCCTTCCACCACCTCCCATACAAACTGCACTTTTTCCTGAAATGCTCTAAACCAATTTACTCAGTGCGTATAATAGTTATCAAGCTGAAATTGTGTACAAAATATTTATTTAAAATTATTATTAAGACCAAAAAAAATGAGACGATTAGCTGTACCCCTTCTACCCCCTCCCATACAAAATGACACAATTTCGTAATTTCACAATAAACAGATTTGCTCAAAAAATATAAATGCTATTGATCTGAAATTTGGAATATATTATTTTTATGATGATATAAATCTACTGCACAAAAGTTATTTGAGTCCTTCACTTCCTTCCACCACCTCCCATACAAACTGCACTTTTTCATGAAATGCTCTAAGCCAATTTACTCAGTGCGTATAAAATTGACCGAGCTGAAATTGTGCAATAAATATTTATTTAGAATTATTAGTAAAACCAAAAAAAAATTAGGCGATTAGCTTTACCCCTTCTATCCCCTCCCATACAAAATAACACAATTTCACAACTTTATAAAAAATCGATTTTCATGAAATGTACGAATACTACTGATCTGCAATTTAAGACATGTCAAAAGCATGATATTTATAGTTATTTCTGAAAAGTTATTAAAAACTCGCCCCTCCTTCTATCACCTCCCATACAAACTGCACTACTTCACCACTTCCAATACACTAATTTTCTCAGTACCTATTAAATTTTTAAATCCTAAATTTTGTATAAAACATTTTGATAGCAACCTTACCGTCATGTGAAAAAATTAGTTCAATGTCGTCACCCCCTCTACCACTTCCCCTACAAAATTTCTTAAGATACAAAAATTTCTCTTTCATCTAGAGTATCGCACGATTGGGCTTTATGCCCAATCGTACTCCTGTTATGTTTTTTAAAATGGCTTTGCTGTCTTCATCAACCGAGTCTTCCCATCGCTTGCGTGGCTTGCCTACTGGCCGGTTACCACTCGCTTTGCCTTTAAGAGCACGTTTGGGGATTCTTCTGTCTTCCATTCGCTCTACATGGCCAGCCCACTGCAGTTTACGTAGCTTGATGAACGTTGAAGCTTCTGGCTCGTCGTAGAGTTGATACAACTCATGGTTGTATCTTATTCGCCATTCCGTTCCTTCCTTCACAGGTCCCAAAATTCTTCGGAAGACCTTTCTTTCGAATGCGTTAACTGCTTTTTCGGAAGTTCGCGTTGATGTCCACGTCTCGCTGCCATAACAGAGCAAAGGCCGTATAATAGTTTTATAAATTCGCAGCTTATTGTTCCTGTGCACTTTCTTGGATTTCATTATTGGAAGTACCGAATAATACGTCTTATTTGCAAGTATTATCCGTCGTTTGATTTCGTCTGTTTCATTACTGTCCTTTGCTAGATTAGCCCCAAGATATATGAAGTTGTCCACACTCTCCAAATTATATTCCGCAATTGTTATGTTTTGTCTGATTGGCGTTCTCCTTCTTGTTTGCGTCATTACTTTTGTTTTGCTTTCATTAATGCGCAACCCGACTTCTTTTGCGGCGGAGTCAAGATTGACAAATACCTCCTTAGCACTAGGGAAGGATCTTGTTAGAATGTTAATGTCGTCAGCGTATGCTACTAGTTGGGTGGACTTGAATAGTAGTGTCCCGTTGGTGTCGACTGGGATTTTTCGGACGACATACTCTAGTGCCAAGTTGAAAAGCATAGGAGCTAGACCATCTCCTTGCTTTAATCCACATTCCGTTCGAAAGCTGGTTGTGGAATCGGTTTGTATTCTCACTTGATTCAAACATTATTAACTTCCTAAATTGAGTTTTTAAATTTTGCCTTCCATTTGCAAAATTTTATCTAAACAATTTATCATCAAAGTTTAAGAAGCGTTAACCTACATTTTCTTAAATCAATATTTCCTTTTGCATTTTCATTCTTCACAAATTAATTTATCATAACTAATCATTGAAATATTTCTAATTACATTTTAGAAGAATTTGAATGGTAATAGCATTCAATTCGAAAAAGTTAATGACTTTTTATAATTTAATAGCATCTTATATGAAAATCTTAAGGAAATAGACTTAACTTCAACAAGGTCGATCACCTTGAATTAAATCATGAAAACGAAAATTTCAGATGCAATAGCAAACTAGAAAAAAACTGTATAAAAATAGATAAAATATCTGATATTCTCAGGGTTCTGCGTATATTCCGTAAACTTTCATCTCCAATGTTCTAATTAGAACTAATTTTAGTCAATTACTATGTATGTACGCTCTCCACGTTTTACGCATACAAGTAAAAAAGCGCCTGTTTGAGTACACGACCGAATTGAGCATCAAGTTCTGAGAAAACTGCGGCTAATGCAATTCATAATAAAGCAACAAAAAATTGCTGACAATTTGCCAAAAACTAGAATTGCCCCAGACCGAATAGCTATTTTACATTTTCTTTAATTTTCGCAGATAAACATGGGCATATTTGGCGTATAACTCGGCCGTATACATACATTTTATTTAGAGTTACAGTCGCTCCCACTTTCGTTATTACTTTGCAATGGCCACCAACGCAAGTTTAATGACTTTCTGAGTTATTATTTAAGATCGCTACATGCGTTCCGAGTATTATTGAAGATCTTCTTCGAAAATCTTGTCTCCCCATATACTACGGCTGACTTAAATCGAAAGCGTATTTAGTGACTGATCATGAGTTGAAAAACTGACTAGAAAGTTGCGGTCACTAGTACGTGACCTTTTAATTTTAATGAGCAACTCGTCATGTAAGAAGTTCTGTCTGTTTATGTTCAAGAGTGTGAAATGCATCCAATTATCGCGTTCGATGGGCGTTCAGCTACTGTTTGGCTGGCATTTGCAAAGTATTAGAATGAGGAATATTTATGCAGCTGTCGGTCTTTCTCACCTGTTAGAAACTGAAATTAGCATTAAATACAAAGAAAATAGTCAACAACTTTTCTATTAATAAAAATTGTTAACTATTTGAAGATGGCGCGCAGAAGAGCCTAACATTAACACATCAACGAATTATCGCGTATTTCACATGGGTTTCATCCTTCGGTAGTTAAAGCACGTACAATGCACAGAGTCGTGAACACTCAATTTTTTTTTTATTTAATGATAAGTTTTCAATAGCATCGGTGACAACTACTTAACAATAGATTAAATTAAATATACTAGTAACAAACAAAATGTTTGTTTATATGCTGAAAAACCATTGTTCATTGGCTTCAATGTACTGGGATTCGTGTAATCAATTCATATAGGAGGTGAAAGAAGAGACTTTCGGTATGTTTTACCATTCTTATTAAAATATGAATAATAAAAAATATTTTTATCATTTATGTACAATGAAAATTTTCAGGTTTTTCTTTTATATTTAGAATACTAGCAAACGCCCGCGACTTCGTCCGCATACAAATCGCAATAATAAGCAATTTTTGAGAATGTTGTTAGTAATGCATTATGTGAGATACTGCTTACTTTAATGGCCCTTTGAAAACAATGCTTTGTATTTTGATGAAATCAGAACCATGAATTATGAAGAATGAAAGCATGATACTCGCATTTGAATGGGAAAATTGGCTTAGAGTATTTCATGAAAAAGTGCGGTTTGTATGGGAGGTGGTGGAAGGAGAAGGGGGTTTTTAGTGATTTTTTGAGAAACAACTATAATCATCATGTAATTGATATATTTTAAAGATCAGTAAGATTTACACTTTTCAAGAAAATCGAATTCATTTAAAGTCGTGGAATTGTGTCACATTGTATGGGAGGGGGTAGAAGGAGTTAAGCTATCGATTAATTTTTTCCCGATATTAATAATAATAATTTTAATTAAGGATGTAGTACAACATTTTAGCTCGATGGAAGTTATACGTACTGAGAAAATTAGTGTAAAGTGTTTCATGAAAAAGTGTAGTTTGTATGGGAAGTGGTGGAAGGAGAGAAGGAACTCAAATAATTTGTATACCAAAACTATGCATTCATAATACAAATAATATATTCAAAATTTCAAATTAATAGCTGTCATAGTTTCCAAGAAAATTTGATTAATATATATTTTTGAAAATGAGTCATTTTGTATGGGAGGTGGTAGAAGACGTGAGGGGAATGAAATAAAACCAAAAGCAGATTACATCTCGGAGGACGCCTAACAAACTGTGCAAGTTTCATTATAGTCGGTTCAGCCGTTTGTGCGTGAAAAACGGTTAGACAGACAGACACTACTATTATATTAATATGTACATACTAGCAAACGCCCGCGACTTCGTCCGCATACAAATCGCATTAATAAGCAATTTTTGAGAATGTAGTTAGTAATACATTATATGGGATATGTAATCCGCTTACTTTAATGGCTCTTTGAACACAATGTTTTGTATTTTGTTGGAGTCAGAACCATAAATTATTAAGAATGAAAGCATGATACTCGCATTTGAATGGGAGAGGATCGTGATCAAATCAAACCCGTGATTCGAGATCATATGTATACGTGTTAAGGACATGTGAATAGTTGTAGCTTATGTTGATTGAAAAAAGCCCAAATAAAATTACATTAAGCTTAAAAACATAACAGGACTTCGATTGTGCGTAAAGCCCCATTATATGATACTACCGATGAAATCGAAATTTTTGTAATCTTAAGAATTTGTGTGTGGGGAGTGATAGAAGGGATGACAGTACTAAATTAATTTGTTTCACACCATGCTAGAGTAGCTATAAAAATATTTTGCACCAAATTTAAGCTTGAAAAACTGAATAGGTAACTTGAGAAACTTAGTGCATTGGATTTAGTGAAATTGTGCAATTTGTATGGGAGGTGGTAGAAGGAATGGGGGGTTTTTGGTAATTTTACTTTATTATTCTAATAATAAAGTATTGTGATCGACACAAGAAAAAAAAAAACTTTGCTACCCTGAAATTTTTTTTTTTCGCGTTTCATGACTAAATTAGCCTAAAAATTCAAAAAAAAAAAATCCGTCTGTCTGTACGTCGTCCGCCGTACGCCGACGTGTACGCTCAATCAAATTCAAATTCCTGTTAAGACCCCCTATAGGGGCATAGGACAGAAACAACTCTCTTCCACAAGGCGCGATCCTGCGCATCGGCTTTAAGCTGTTGCCAGGACTTGTTTATTCCTCTGGCCTCCTGCTCAACTGCTCGCTTCCATGTGTTACATGGTCGACCAACCCGACGTCTTCCTTGAGGGTTATAATCCAGAGCCTGTTTTGCGATGTTTTGCTCTGGTTTCCTCAAAGTATGACCGATCCACTGCCGCTTTCGCCGTTGAATCTCAATACCTATTTTAGTCTGGCGAGTTGTACTCCAAAGTTCGTCGTTGGAGATCACTTCTGGCCAGAATATTCCTAAAATGCGTCGGAGGCATTGGTTTACGAAAGTCTGTAGTTTCTTGGTAAGTCGAACGGTCACTTTCCACGTAGTACAACCATATAACAACACGGATTTGACGCATGCGTCAAAAACTCGCAGCTTCGTGCGAAGGGAGATCTCTCTTAACCTCCAGAAAGGGGAAAGGATACCGAAGGCCTGACGAACTTTATTTAGCCGAGCCTCAACATCCTTTTCGGCTCCGCCGTCCATGCTGACAGTGCTTCCGAGATAGCAAAAATCTTGCACCTCTTCCACATCCTGTGCATTAAGAACAATCGGTGTGCTTGCGTTCGAACCCATGTGCATGTACTTGGTTTTACGCACATTTATTTTCAGTCCCGCCTCTTTGCATTTAGAATGCAACGAGCGAACATTTGACTCTAAGTCCGAACGGGTATGTGCAAGCAAACACACGTCATCAGCATAATCAAGGTGACTTAAGATGTTAAATAGTCTCCATTGAAGAGCTTTACCTTCCCCACTTTCCAGTGCAGCTTTCAAGATGTCATTTATTACCACCAGAAACAGGGCTGGTGATAATATGCAGCCTTGTCTGACACCCGTTCGCACAGGAAAGCTCTCGGACAGTTCTCCTCTATGCAAGACGCGACACCTTGCATCTTCGTAGGATTCTTTAATCATAGCTATGACCTTATCTGGAATACCTCTCCTACGCAAAGCATTCCATATGTAATCTCGCTTAACGCTGTCGAAAGCCTTCTCGAAGTCCACAAACATGAGATGTAGTGGCGAACCCATTTCGGCTGACTGCTCTAATATTATCCGTAGGGTATTTGTGTGGTCGGTACAAGACGACCCTTTACGGAATCCAGCCTGATAAACTTCGAGAGTGCTCTCGACGACATCACTAATCCTATTGAGAATTACCTTAGCCATAATTTTTGATACGGCAGTAAGTAGACATATACCACGCCAATTGCCACAATCCCGAAGGTCGCCCTTCTTCGGAATTTTCACAATGACGCCCTTCTTCCATTCAGTCGGATATCTTCCATCATTCCACACCTTAGTGAAGAGTGGGAGGAGTATATCGGCTGTTATTTCCGGGTCCGCTTTGAGGAGTTCGGTTGGTAGTCCGTCTATACCTGGAGCTTTCCTTCCCGCCATTGACCGAATGGCGGAAACTATCTCTTCCTTATCTGGGGGATCGTTCCTAATAGAGGATTGTTGCGGTTGGATGTTTGGAAGTTGTTCTGTTTCCGGAATATCTTCATCTGACAAGATGTTTAAAATATCAGAGAAGTATTCCTTCCATCGTCGCAACTGGTGTTCACTCATATTAAGGAGAGTTCCGTTGACATCTCTCACCAGGTGGTTGGCGGTGAAATTCCTGTTCGTCAACTGTTTCATGATTTTAAATAGTGAACCCATATCCCCAAGGTAAGCCGCAGATTCTGCCTTGTTTGCCAGATCTTCAATGGCCTTTCTCTTGTCGCGTCTAACAGCCTTTTTAAGCTGTATATGAGCATCGCGGTAGTTCTGCCTCAAGTCGGGCGTTCGTTGGTTGACATCGGGTTGAGAGATGATTGCCAATTTGGCTTTTTTCCGATTGTCAACCTTGTCCCATGTGTCTTGCGACATCCAGGGTTTCTCACCGCTTTGCGCATATCCCACAGATTCTTCAGCACTAGTTAGAAAAGTGTTTCTGGTTGCCTCCCAATTGGCGTCCAGTGTGCGCATTTCATGTTCACCCAATGTGGATGACTTTTCGCGTAGAATGGTGGTGTATTCGAGTTTTTTGTTGGGATCTCTGAGTTTATCCACATTAAGCTTGCGCTTCATTTGAAGAATTTGTGGTCGTCGGATAGCTGCTGTACACAATCTCAAGCAGGCAACCATCAAGTGGTGATCGCTCCCCACGTCAGCTCCACGTTTCGCTCGCACATCGAGGAGACATCTTCTCCATCGGCGACTTATAGCCAAATGGTCGATCTGGTTCTGAGTAACACCGTCAGGGGAAACCCAAGATGTTTTATGATGACTCTTGTGTGGAAAAAGGGTCCCTCCGATGACCATTTGCCGAGTACTACAGAACTCCGCGTGTACGCTCAGCGCACATTAACTCCCAAACCCTTCAAGATAGAAAGTTCATTTTTGGAGAGATTATAGGTAGTTGCGGATCTCAGGCGGATACCCATTTTGGGGGGTGTACGAGTTCAGGTGGAGGCAGGGGGAGGCAGGGGGAGCGCTTAAACCGAAAAATACGAATTCAAATATCTCAACCATGGTTACAGCTAGGAAACTAAAAATCAACATACATATAGAGGAGTTTGTAGGACAACTTTTAAAAATAATTTAATTTTCTTATCCATTGGGGTGCGAAAAGGGGGGGCTAAGAACCAATTGTCGGCCGATTTTTTTTTCAAATGATTATATCTTCGAAAGTACTTCCTATAAAAAATTGATATTTTGAGACCATTAAGATAGCATACGGATGTGCTAGAATCAGTTTAGATAGAAGCTAATTTTTGTAAGGGGAAGGGTCAGGGCGGCTGCAAAGAAAAACACTTAAAAATTAATATCTCGATTATCTCTTAAGCTATGTAATTGAAACTTGAAACGTGTACTAAGCTTTATTAGCATAATATAAATGGGGGAAATGGGGGGCATTTCAAAAATGGCGCACTTTCCAAAACTACAAATCACCAAAACTCAAAATTGAATACAGATATCAAATCAGAAATTTGTCAGATTGTAGAGCTATATAGTCTTTAATTTTGGTAAAAAATTTAAGCTGGGGGGTGTAAGGGGAGGGAGGTGGAAAGCGAAAATGTTGAAAATTTTGAGTGATTTTTTTATGGCTCTCGTAAAAGATACAAAGTTTAAATTTTGCACGTCGACATATCTATTTAATGTACACAGAAAAAAAATAATAATTTGTTCCAAAATTGTTATGCACCGAAGTGGAGGTCTAACGTGCACAAAGTGTTTCATGTGCAATGAAAAAAACATATAAACTGAAAATTTTTAAATGAAATTTTTAGGTAGAAACTTGAAAATTTGCGAAATGCATTTAAAAAAAATTTGTAAGAGTTTTAAATATTAACTGGTTGAATATCTTTAAAACTTCTACCCCCTCCCATACAAAATTATTTTTTCGACCATTTTTAAGAAATCAATTATCACCTAACTATTACATGCTATCAATTTGAAATTTTGCACAAGAACTTACAAAAATAATTGAAATAAAATTACGTTAAAAGTTTTGAGATCGCACTTGCCCTTCTACCCCCTCCCACACAAAAGTATGATTTCGACCAATTTCATTAAATCAACTATTAACTAACAAATTAAAAGCTACAAACTTGAAATTTTGTACAAGCACCTTACAAAAGAAACGAAATAAAACTGCATCACAAATTTTACGATTCCTCTACCTCCTCTACCCCCACATGTTTGGTTTCGTGAATTTAAAATACACCGA
This sequence comes from Chorisops tibialis, assembly GCA_963669355.1. Lineage (NCBI taxonomy): Eukaryota > Metazoa > Arthropoda > Insecta > Diptera > Stratiomyidae > Chorisops > Chorisops tibialis. The sequence goes on from OY770263.1 coordinate 59,012,042, forward strand.
ATCCAATGAAAATTCTATTCAACTTCGTCTATGAAACTGACATTCTATACAAAGAATATTGGATTTGGTTCAAGCAATCACTTAGAAAACTATTTACATCCACCTACCCTTACTATCACCCTCCCCCCTCCCTTAATGAAAACTCAAACTTGTATAAATAAAGGAATGAAATATGGAGCGTTTCCGGAAAGTGTTAAATTGAGAACTGCCCTGCTCAAGAAGCTCCTTTCACTTAGTCTTCCCTAACCACTCTAACCTGCATATTGACTTTTTACGCATGCGCATTTTGTCCCAAAAATAATAAAGTTTCGCCCGACTTGTTGGCAGTTTATTTCTAGATACAACTATCATCACCATGCAATTGATATCTTTTAAATATCAGATCAGTTAGATTCACACTTTTCAAGAAAATCGAGTTTTTGCAAAGTCGTGAAATTGTGTCATATTGTAAGGGAGGAGGTAGAAGGAGTGGAGCTAATCGGTTAATTTTTCCCCGTTAATAATACTAATTAGGGATTCATCAGAAAATTTTAGCTCGATCAAAGTTACACGTACTGAGAAAATTGGTTTAGAGTATTTCATGAAAAAGTGCAGTTTGTATGGGAGATGGTAGAAGCAGTTGAAGGTTTTTGGTAATTTTTCTAGAAACAACTATAATTACCACGCAATTGATGTGTTTTAAATTTTAGATCAGTTAGATTCACACTTTTCAAGAAAATCGAGTTTTTGCAAAGTCGTGGAATTGTGCCACATTGTATGGGAGGGGGTAAAAGAAGTAAAGCTAATCGGTTAATTTTTCCCGATAATAATAATTATGCTAATTAAAGATTTAGTACAAAATTTTAGCTCGATCAAAGCTATATGTACTGAGAAAATTGGTTTAGAATATTTCATGAAAAAGTGCAGTTTGTATAGGAGGTGGTGCAAGGAGTGGAGGGTTTTTAGTTATTTTTTGAGAAGCAACTACAATTATCATTGAATTGATATATTTTATATTTCAGAACAGTAACATTCACACTTTTCAAGAAAATCGAATTTTCGCAAAGTCGTGGATTTGTGTCAGATTGTATGGGAGGGGGTAGAAGGAGTAAACCTAATTCGTTAATTTTTGCCTGACATTAATAACAATGCTAATTAAGGATTCAATATAAAATTTTAGCTCGATCAAAGTTATACGTACTGAGAAAATTGGAGTATAGTATTTCATGAAAAAGTTTAGTTTGTATGGGAGGTGGTGGAAGGATTCAAACTATTTATATACTTGAAGATTGCATTTTTAATAGAAATAATATATTTTAAATTTCAAATTAATAACTTTCATAGTTTCTATGAAAATTTGATTATTATAAGTTTTTGAAAATGAGTCACTTTGTATGGGAGGGGGTAGAAGGCGTTAGGGGAGAAAAATAAAACCTAAAGCAGATTACTCCCCGAGGCAGACCTAATAATTTGTGAAAGTTTCATTGCAATCGGAGCAGCCGTTTTTGCGTGAAAGACGGAAAAACAGACAGACAGACAGAGAAATTTTTTAAAAACGTTAAATTCTGGTTAGTTATCGCTAAAATGAAGCAAAAAACTTATTTATAGCCATTTATAAACAAATAACAGACAAACACTACAATTATATTTATATATGTAGATTGTAGTAAAATGGAGTTTTTCGCGCTTTTAGTGAAAACTTCGCATATATAATTTTATTTGCGTAATATCGGGTCATACACTTTCGAACAAGGCCTTCGAGCATCTCCTAACGACATCATACCGCGAAAATATTTTCTAGTGTGGCGAAAAGTAGGTTCGAGGCATTGAAGAAACATCCTGATATTTTTCGATACGAGTCAAAAACCGCCAATGAATTTTTGTGGAAAGTAAGCCCTTACTTGTCGCTCCTTTTTTCTTCACTTCGACTGTATTTCCTTTGAAATAAATATTAGGATATCTGATCGATATTCAGTCAACTGAGTGAGCTCTTCGATCCGAGAAAATAGATCAATTACAACTTGTGTTTTTAAGAAATTGACAGATTTCACTATAAATCTTGAACCTTATTCTAAATAATACTGAAGTGTACTAGGGGTCGCTGGATTTTCAGAAAAAAAAAACTAGTCGCTTTTAAATTACAGTAACCAGAAACTTTAACTTTATTCGACCCGAATAAATATTAGGATATCTGATCGATATTCAGTCAACTGAGTGAGCTCTTCGATCCGAGAAAATAGATCAATTACAACTTGCGTTTTTAAGAAATTGACAGATTTCACTATGAATCTTGAACCTTATTCTAAATAATACTGAAGTGCACTAGGGGTCGCTGGATTTTCAGAAAAAAAAACTAGTCGCTTTTAAATTACAGTAAGCAGAAACTTTATTTTACGCCTTCTTAATAATCAATTTAATACTTTTCTTGCCCATTATATCCCCTTAATCTTTGCGTTATCGATCACACAGCTCAGTCGGCTTCTTAATCCTGACTAAACCACTCATCGCAGATGCTCGCCTTTTTATATCTTTCTTTTCGGCCGTCGCCAGCCGCCTGTTTCGGTCATTGTCAGTCACTGTCGGCCTTCTTCGAGTCGATGGGTCATTAAATATTAGTGCGTATGTGTGCAGAATAGAAAACAGCAGACGACGCGAATATTCCGCGAGCGACTAGGGCCGACATTACCCCTCCTTACACCCTGTTCCTCACGAACAGAATCTTAACTGCAGTTAGGATGTTCATAAAAATTATTATAGATACGCAAAATAGTCTCTACAAACATTAACTTCATTAGGAAGTCTGTCGATGTAGCACTAACAGTGCTGAATACTAGCTTCAAACAAACTATTTTGGATTCTTTCTTGGCGGGATGGCGGCTGCTGGACAGCTGCAGAATGGACAAGTCCTTTTGGGAAGAACCGATTAAAAAAATTACAGCTCAGCTATTACAACGTAGTCACCATAGCGTCCGAACTATTGTCGGACTGACCACATGTCACCCCGCACGGGGTAGTTACATTGAGGAAGACTTTGCCGAATTATGGAAATATTTTTGGAGACTTGAGCGACTCCACGGACCCGAGCTTACCGATAGGAAGGAGTAAGTCCGCAGCTTGCTGTTGGCTCCGAAACCTATTAAGGCAGGGGGAAAAAAGTCAAATTGCCTGTCTTCGGCTCCAAAACCTACCACGATAGGGGGAAGAAAGTCGAAGTGTATGTCTTCGGCTCCGAAACCTGTCTATCGCAGGGAAGCAAGTGCTGGTAGAAAGCTAAGTGCGATTCCAGTAACTACTTTTGGGGTGGACATCCCCACGAACGTGAGGGGTGTGATCGAGCAAAGTGCAAGTGGCTCTGCTTCGGATGCCGAGTCTGACTAGAGGTAATCCAGTACCTCGGAAGCTGGGGAGCCCATGTAAGGTTATTTCCACCCCCAGCGATGGTTGAGGTCGTTTTGACGAATACAAGTTCTGCGGAGCTCGGCGTAAGGTTGCGTTCCTCAACCTGTTACCGTGAACGAAAGACTGGCAGAGATTTAATGAGTCCCGCATCCAGCAGTATGAATGCCGAACTTACTGTAGGTATAAACTACCAGCTTCGGGGGCGTTAATGGTTGTCAATTCGAATTGCTAAAGACAACAGTGAGGTTAAACCTTAGAGGTAGTGCACTTCACTTTAAACAAATACTGACAATGAACGGCCACTTCTCATTGCTTGCTAATGCTGCACGCATTTAGGCAGCGGATCGCGACCGGCAGTCTTTACTGAGGTTATGAGAAAGAGGAAGAATTTGTTGAACATTATCTTTGTCACTGTCTGCAAATCTCCAACAGTCGTCTCCTATGTTTAGGCTCTAGATTCTTCTGAGAACTAGACGACCTTAGAAGCGTCAAACATTCGAGTCTGCTTCGGTACGCAAATCAAACCAAGTAACTAGCACAGCAGAAGTAAAATCCATTTCATAATAAGTAGGAGGAGTACAATGGGCCCAGCTAGAAGATCCAACTGTATTGTGGTTCTACGAAACTACCCTTATACAACCTAAACCTAAACGTTGGGTGCTCGTGGTATTTCGTCAATTCGTTTACCATATCCAATTTAGTACTACGCTTGCAGCATTCTCCATCATTCATCCCGGTGATGAGTTGTTATAGTCCTTCCCATTTTCACTGAGATCTTTGTAATCACCCCTTCTGGTATCGATGCAGCACCAAATTACCTTTTCGGACACTTCAAGAGTTGCTTCATACAAATCTCATAGCATTATAAGTTTGCCACAAAGTTTAAAACGCTAAGAAATAAGAACAAAATTAATGATACAGAATTTCATATTAACACACAAAAACCTCAAAACCGGGTGTCCGTCCGTCAGTCCGTGTCCTCTCCAGCTCGAGAACGCCTTGAGCCAGAAAGTTCAAATGTTGTAAAAAAAAAAGTAAGGTCAAGTTCGTTAACGGGCCAAATCCCTCCACCCCTACTCCCTCCAATACCAAATGACGAAATTTCGCAATTTGACACTAAACAGATTTGCTCGAAAAGTATAAAAGCTATTGCTCTAAAATTTGCAATATGTTCCTTTTATGATGATTTCAATCTGCCGTATAAAAATTATTTGAGTTCTCCCCGACCTTCCACCACCTCCCATACAAACTGCACTTTTTCATGAAATACTCTAAGCCAATTTCCTCAAAGCTAGGGTGTAGCTTACTGGGTATCGTGCTGGTCTATAATGCGAAGGTCGTAAGTTCAAATACCGATTGGACGCACAATTTCAACACACTGCCTACTTACCTACTTAGATATACCTTGGTCAAAACCATTCCACAATAAATAATGAAAAATTGTAAGGGCCTATGCCCTATTTGGGCAGTGGTGCTTTTCCTCAGTACGTATAAAATTGTGCACTAAATGTTTATTTAGAATTATTAGTGAGACCAAACAAATTTGGACGATTAGCTTCACTCCTTCCATCCCCTCTTACACAATTTCACAACTTTACAAAAATGTTCCTGAAAAGTATGAATCTTACTGATCTGCAATTTAAAACATCAAAAGAATGATGTTTGTAGTTATTTCTGAAAAGTCATTAAGAAATTGCCCCTCCTTCTACCACCGCCTATAAAAATTTTACAATTTCACTAAATCCACTGCACTTATTTTCTCAGTACCTATTAAATTTTAGAATACAAAATTTTGTATAAAACATTTTTCAATGTCGTCACCCGCTCTACCACTATCCATACGAAAATTTTTAAAGCATAAAAATTTCTCTTTCATTTAGAGTATCGCATGATTGGGCTTTACGCCCAATCGTAGTTCTGTTATGTTTTTTATTTTTGGCCAGGATACTTTTCCACTGAGGTCTTTTCAAGTAGGTTTTGCAGTCTCCAGTCTGCGAAGTTTCTCGTTGAATTTCTTTCAATTTTTGACAACTTGTTTCAACAGGTGTGCTCACTGTTATCCACCGTAAATTAATATCTAGTTGATGGCCATGTCTCCAGTTCTGCGTATCTAGATGAGTAGTATATTCGAAATAGTTGTTCGGCGAAGTTCTCGGATTGCGGCAGTCACGTCTTGAATGTCTTGCACGTCCGCAATTCCAACATTGTGGAACTGCAGGTATTAAATTATGCCTTGGTAGCTCCACTCTAGGACTTTCATCGGCCCTAGCCATGTTTTCCTGATCTCGCCAACTGGTATACCAAATGGATCTGGAGGTATATTTTGGAGAAGAAATTGACGATCTTATTCACTTACAGCAGTCACGTCGTAAGTGTCCTGTTTCTCTCCAATTCCAACATAGGAGAACTTCGTAGCTAATGCTCTGCTTATTAGGCTTTCCTTTTCTGCTCCGTTTTTGCATGGTTCCGACAATTAGGTATCCAAATTACAGATAACTTATCTTGGAACGATCATATTTAACATCGCCAAGGAAGTATCTAAATCTTTGGGCTACCTAAAACGTTGCAAAAACTCCTTCACCGCTTCTGGGTTACTGACAATTTATAAGGCATATACTAAGACCATGTCTTGAATTTAATTCCCACCATGGGCGGGATCTACAAAAACTTCTCTCTCCTATCTGGATAGTATCCAGTCTCGGACCATAAAATTATAGGAGATTCTGACATCACTTCATCACACGATTCACTCGAGTATAGACGAATTGTAAGCTGCCTAGCTCTTTTGTATCGCTACTACAATGGAGATTGTTCTCCTCACCGAAGCTGTGCTTCAGTACAAAAGGGCAACCTCTCTAGTTCCGGTGTCACAAAAAAAAACAATACGGATTGTTCCGACGTTTCCACAAGCCTTACAATGTAGTACGGATCCTCGGTGACTTTCACTTTGTTCCGACCTCTGGCACAAGGATTCCTTGGTCCCCAGAGTCATTTTTGGGACCTGCAAATTTCTTTGTGACAATTTTTTCGCAACTTCAAAGGTAAGAGTGTATACCAAAGCTTCCTGCAGTGTCTTCTTGCCCGCCAATCTTAGTGCCTGTTGTAGCTCTCTTTCCAGCAGAGCATCGACAAATGCGTCCACTATCCGTTCATTCCGGTTTTCCAGATCACAGCTGGGGACGGCCTTTCAACATCCTGTGCAAGTTTTTGTAGAGTTTCACCGGGCTCATGCATACGGTTGCGAATTTGCGCTTTATAAGATACGGCAGAGATCGCTTGCGGGAGATCTATACTGTCCAAGGACTGCACCAGGAACTGAAAGTCGCTTCGTTGTTCGGTTGTGATCGCTTGCAAGATTTTGACCGCAGACCCCTGTAACGCCAATATCAAGGCAGTTGCTCGCTCCTGATTCATCCAACGATTGGTAGTGGATGCCGGCTCAAATTGCGTCTTGTAGATGGTCCAAAGTGATCATCGAAAAATGGAGTCTTCAGATTTTTATGGAGGACTCTTTCCTTATTTTCACCGCCTCAAAGTTCCTTTTCAGCTGCTCTACCTCACAAGTGATACATCGATTTTTCCGAAGTATTCACCGATCTTCTCGGTATTGTTGTTAATTTTTCCAGGAGTTCAGCTTCCAATAGTTCTTCAATTTGCTTACCAAGTGCGTTCGTCTAAAGGTCTATTTCCTGTTTTAGATCATCTTTTAGTTCTCTGGACTGACTCTGAAGGTCCATTTTATTGTTGGTCATCCTTTTTCTGTTGGTTTTGCTGGGTTATATCGTCCTTTAGCTCACGCCTATTGGCTTTGCAGCTCCATTTTCGACAGCATTTACTGCATCATCGGGTCAAAAGATCGAGAGCTTTCCGCTATATCTTGCCATACGATTTGCTGTTCGGTCTCCTGCTCGATGAAAAACTTATAACTGTCGACATTATGTCCCTCTGCTTCCAATACCTCATCATCGGGTTTACAAGCTCTGTCCCGTTTCCGGTCGTTTATAACTCGCATTTTCCGAGTTCCTCTTTCAACCTCATCACCTTCAAGTCTATTACGTAATGCTACAGAGAATGTTTCTATTGTCTGTCAAGAATTTTCTACACAAGATCATGCCGCGGAAACAAATCCCAAAAATTCTCACTGTTTCTTCGGGAATTTCAAAATAAATTTTAAAATTATGTTCTCGGAAATTTTCAATTTTCTACGCAAATTTTATTTTTGTCTGTTGAAGCATTTTCCGCGCGGATATTTATTTCGCACTCGCGAATACACGATCACTTACTTATGTTCCAGAATATTGAACACTATTTGGACTTTCGCAATTATTGCTCGCGAATTTCACTTCAAATCCCATTTCTGGCACGAATTGAAGTGAGCTAGGGATCGCTGAATTTCGCGTAAAAATAAGATAAACTTTATTTTATGTCTTCTTATAATCACTTTAACACTTTGCTTGTTCACTATATATCGCGCTGTCTCAATCCCGACTGACCCACTCATCGCAAATGCTCGCCTTTTTCTATCGTTTTTTGGGCCGCCGACGTCGGCTACTGTCGGCCTTTTCCGAGTCGACGATTCATTAAATATGTGTGCGTGTGTGGCTTTGTGCAAATTAGTAGACAGCAGAAAACGTAAATATTCGGCGAGCAACTAGGGACGATATGTAACAATATCCTTGCCAGATGACAGCTCATTCGAGCCGCTTTTCTGTAAATACATACGTTTGCTATAAATGAAATTAGTGATTACCTCCAACTTTTGTTCCCTGAATTTCCCATCAACTCTCTCAATATAATTAAAATGCGTCATCTTTGGGCTCTAGACATATCGTTATGTTCCCATGTAATAAAATTGGAAAAGAGCCGTCCATTCTGATTGATTTCCTTTTAGATCTACCGGCATCCGTAATTCAATTTTTCTTACCTGTAAAAAAAAGGAGATATGTAAGTATATTTTTGAATCGAAGGCAAAAATTATAATAATATTATCCGTAAACTTTAACCTACGTTGTATACTATCGGGTCATGCAAATTTATAACTCAGCTATACCTTCTTCTCCTTCTTTAGTATCTTTTTTGCTAAATATTACAGTTTTAATATTTAAATTTGTACTTTCGAATAGTTTTACGTGTTCTTACATTAAATACCGAGTTTTTGTAGTTTGAGTCATCGCGAAAATACATAGCAGAGTCAACGTTATAATTTGAAATTTAACCCATTTGCTTTATAAATATCAGTTAATTGAGCATTCGCCGTGCGTTAAATTACAAAACTTTGGGAACTAAAGTAAAACGGTTAAGACCAGCCGAAAGTTCACATTTGAAGTAAGTATGTAAGTGTAAAATTTACCAAAAAGCACCAAAGAAGATGAAGACAAAGCCTTAAAGAAACAAGAAAAACAAGGAGTTTTGATCTATCAATGAATTTAAAGACTTGCCTCCAAAATAACGTGTACTAAATATGTTGTTAGTAAAATTTGGCATTGAGATTGAGACGTATCAGAAGAAGGAGAAGATTTGAAATTAACACGTTTATGGCTACTATAGTTCCAAGGGATCGAATCCTAATTTCTCAATGTCAAACAGCCCAACCTACATATATTGCGGTTAGGTGTGGTCGTTTGTCGAATAAATGTCTTTGAGGTTGCTAATCGTTTGATGTTTAAATTCAAAAGGACGAATTCAGTATGGTGAAAATTTTGATACATTTTGATAGATTAGCGCAAAATTTTGAGTCCAAGAAAGGCGTATATTCAACCAGCCTCAACCAGCGCGTATAAAAACATACGACAAATGCGCAGATCTTAAAATCGAATCTATGTAGCGTATATCTCTCTATTGTCACATATGACGTTACCTATTAACACTCCAACTACTCAATAGGTCTAGTGTTGTTTTTGTGACGCACAGTGTTTTACAAAAACATATTCTGTTGATTGAAGTTTTCTGCTGGCGTCTTTCTGTTATTTTCTCTGTTTGTTGCTGCCAAATATGTTCACCAGTCGAGTATGATGGTATTGGTTTTAAATCAAATATTATTAAACTCAAAAAGTTTATTTTACTTTTCCAATGTCAATCAAATAGGCACGGGGAATAAAATGCAAATTTCCAGGAAATTTGTGAAAATAAACCTACAGTAATCAATTTCTCGATTTTTGCAGCTGTTGCTAGCCGCCCACAAAACATTCTTCGCGTTTCGTTGCATGACGTCCTCATTCGAGTCCTTGAAACAAAAGTAGAATTTCATATTTGCGGAAGAGGCGTCTCCTTCTTCCTCCTAATGACATTCAATGTCTACACTTTGTCCTAATTGTTGTGCTGTGTGTACAGCAAGCTGTTGCTCCACTACACCAAATTACGTAGTCGTCTCGCTGTCGCCAATCTATTAAATCGCTAGCATATGTGCGTCTCTGAGACTCTATGCCATCCTAGGTTACCGGGTCTTTAATTTATGGACACGAACGATATTAAAGGTTTCTGGCATCTACAGTGGTGTGTCCAGCCATCGGCAGTGGGATCGATAAGTATGGTATAGAGCTATCCTTGGCATGAAGGAGGTGTTTTTTGTAAAGCTTTGCAGCATTAACCCGTCCATGAAAATGTCGATGGGCTTTAGGTCAGAGAGAGTGCAAAAACTATTGAAAGACACGAGTAATTAGCGTCCTTTTCCTATTCTATTGATGATAGCACATAAACATAAGTACGAGGTTTACTTTTAATGGAGTGTGCACGAGTACTGACTGGTTGTCTATTACGCTCCATATATGTTATTTATATATAATCGGAGACATATCACACAATACACATAAGAGGCTTCACTAATTTATTTGTATTGTATTACTGGGTCACAACTGTCCATACACTTTTCGATTTTATATGCTTCGAAAGAGCTAATTTAAATAGAAATTTATGCTGGGACAAGCAAGCCATGTGGACAATATTCCCAACATTATGGATTCGAATGAATAAATTTAGCGGAAAGCTATCCCAATCTTCAAGCAAGAAGAATTTTATGAGTTTAATCGAATGGATGATTTTCTGAATGTGAAATGGAAAGCTAGAAAAATAATTATGAGAATTGCGAAGAACGTCATTCGTTGCAGTTAAACCATTAACACGTTCCCTCACTAAGGTTTTGATTTAAGGATATTCGTGTTTCCAATAGCTTCGGGAAAAATTTTTGCTTATACAACACTACATTCTCACTTAAATTAGCAATTTCCTACATACTTCAAAATATCAATTAAATTAAAGTATTTATACATTATTCGAATAGTCGATTTAATATTTTCCTCGAAGAAGCCACCAACTGCTGACCCTTGCCCCACTTTTTCACAAAGAGTGTGTAAAACCAATCAAAAACAAATAAATTTGAACTCAACGCAGAAACTTTGATACTAAATTCAAAGTGTTGCTAGTGTTACATGTCAGCCCTAGTCGATCGCCGCATGTTTGCGTCTTCAGTTGTTTTCAATTTTCAAAATTTCAACAATTATCCAGTAATGAAAAGAGCAACTTCACGCTTTTCTTCGAATGAAAGCAACAACAAATACATACACGCGGGCGTGAATTATGACCAAGTACATTCTTACACTATGTTGCTCATCAAATGTTCGAGGTCTTCAACCAACAACCATTTTGCAGTAATTAAAGAACAACAAATACGCGTCGACAATCAGCGGACACTCAAATGTGCTGGATATAAAAAGGGTGAGCATTCGTGAAAGCTCTCAGTTGTGAGTTGATATTTGGACAAGAGAATCGAAATTGGGAAGCGAGTAAGGGAGTCGGCAGGCGAGTGCGATCGATGGCCGGGAAGATTAAGCAAGTAAGTTCAGTGATCGACAGGCAGGAGTAATTCCTGTGGTCGATAGGCGAAGTTCAGCATTAAACAACACTAGAAGAGAAAGTCCTGTGATCGGCGGGAAGGAGTAAGTTCTGTGATGGACAGGCGGAGATCTGCAAGTGACAGTAAGCAAGTAAGCCGTGGGATCGATAGGCGAGAGTGATTCCGGTGATCGAGGCAGAATTCAGTAAGCGAGTACGTCGTGGGATCGACGGTGGGTATTTGTAAGCGATATCTTGGAGTGATCAACGGTGAAGATTTGGGAAGCGAGTAAGTCCTGTGATCGACAGGCGGAATTCAGTAAGCCAATAAGTCGTATGATCGACGGTGGATATTAGCAGTCGAGTCGGAAGACTGAAAAGCAACAAAATCGGGTGAATGACAAAGCGATGGGTGATAGAGCTGAGGTAAAATATTTTGAGCAAAAAGTGTTAAAGTGGTAAATTAAAATGAAAAATAAAAAAAACGACTTGTTTTATTTTTACGCGTTTTTCACTACTTAAGCCGAAAGTTCGATCCAAATTTACCATAGAAATGTTTGTGGAGCAATTCAAAGATGGATGTATGTGGTAAGAAGCGATCTAATTTAAATGCGGACTAATCAAATGTTTCTTTAACGTATAATACATCTACCTCCTCTTCTAGCACCTCTAAGAGTAGAAGCTCGTCCTACTGCACAAGAATCAATAATAACACTAAGTCCTCCTCAATTGCCTATTTCAAAAATTAAAAATTCCTCTAGTTCTAATGATTTTCATTCAATTGGCATTTTATCCTTTCTTTCCAAAGTATTTAGTAGAGAAAATAATGTTCATAGAAATGCTGAAATAGATATTGACTAACAAAATCCTCTCCTCTTTTCGAACAGGGTTTCGCCCACGTTATATCAAATCTGCTCTGGCTACAGTAGCCTCAGATATTAGAGTCGCTACGGTGGACAGCAGCAGCCTCCTAGACTATCACAAACTGCTTGGTATCTACCTAATCAACAGAAATCAGCAAGTTAGAATTGATCGTGTTCTCTCCTCGTCTTCCTAAATCTCCACCCCTTATGACTGGTGTCCCCAAGGGTGAGTCGTGAATCCAGCTTTTATATTTTTTCCATTGTTCGTGGATGACACACAGATCTAATAAATAGGCCTATTGGGTTACTTGAAGACTGTGTTGAACGCGTAAATCAGAATAATCACGGATATTAAGTTTATATTAATTATATTAAGAAGGATATTAAGAATCTAGAGTAGCTCTTAATTCTTCTGCGAGTGAAAGTAAGCAAGTCGCTTCTGTTCTAAAAAAGGAGTATGGTACCGGCAGTCTGTGAAGAGTACAAGTGAACATTGTCCTACCCATGCCAGATTCTAGTGAAATAAATAAATTAATTGTACCTTTCTTCACTTCCTGAAATTTTGTAATAACTTAACATGATTCTAATTTTCAAAACAGAATAACCGTGGCTTTCAACGATTGTATCCGCTTTATTTTTGGACTAAAGCATTATGACCACGTAACAAAATATCAGATAAGCATTTTAGGTGGCATATTACCCTCTTTTTGTTATCTCGGAAGCATTGTCAGCATGGATGGTGGAGCCGAAAGGCTCATCTAAATAAAGCTCGTCAGGCCTTCAGTATCCTTTCCCCTTTCTGGACGTTAGGATAGATCTCCCTTCGCACGAAGCGGCGAGTTTTTGACACATGCATCAAATCCGTGTTGTTATATGGTTGTACTACGTGGAAAATGGCCGTTCGAATTACCAAGGAACTACAAACTTTCGTGAACCAATGCCTCCGATGCATTTTAGGAATATTCTGGCCAGAAGTAATCTCCAACGACAAACTTTGGAGTACAACTTGACAGACTAAAATAGGCATTGAGATTCAAAGCCGGAAGTGGCAGTTACAGATAGGTGAACCATTATATTTATTCGATTGCTTAATACCTCTGATCACAAAATCATTCAATTAATTTCCTGGGGGGCGTAGAACAGAAAAAGTTCTCTTCCACAAGGCACGACCCTGAGTATTGGCATTGGTTTATCACCAGGACTTCTTTATTTTTCTGGCCGCTTGCTTAACTGCTCGCTTCCATAAGCTACCTGGTCGACCAAACCGATATGATTATAATCCAGAGCCTGTTTGGTGATGTTTCGCTCTGGTTTCCTCAAAGTGTGACCGATCTACAGCCACTTCTGCCTTTGGATTTACACATCTTGTCCGTTAAGAATAATCGATGCGCTTGTGTCCAAACTAGAAATGGGGTGTGATGTGACGAACTGAGATTTTTTCGGTGTGACAACAACGGAGCTGGAACTGGCAGTGATAGAATATCTAAAATCACTGTGACTGTCCGGAACTGTAACGACCCAGCTCCATTACAGTGAATAGAGGCCTCGGAGCAATCACTATTACAGCACATTGCCAACTGGTACACATTTATTTTCAATCCAGACTGTTTGAATTTATAATGCAAAGGCGAACATTTGAATCTTAGTCCGAACAGTTATGTTCAAGCAAACACACCTGATCAGCATTCAAAGTGACTTAAGATGTTAAACAGCCCCCATTGAAGACCTTTATCTTCCCCACCTTCCAGTATAGCTTTCGAGATATCATTAATTACTACCACAAATAGAACTGGTGATAATATGCAGCCTCGTTCGACACCCGTTCGCACACGGAAGCTCTTGGACAGCTCTCCTCTATTTTTGAGGCGATACCTTGTATCTTCGTAGGATTTTTTAATCATAGCTGGAATACGTCTCCAATGCAAAGCATTCCATTCCCAATCTCGCTAAACGCTGTCGAAAGCCTTTTCAAAGTCCATAGGCATGAGATGAAGTGGCTAACCCATTTCGGGTGATTGCTCCAATAACATCCGTAGGGTGCCTGGTCTGCACAATATGATTCTTTACGGATTCCAACCTGATTATCTTCGAGAGTGTGCTCTACAACATCTCTAATCTTATTGAGTATTACATTTGCCATGATTTTCGACACGGCACTACTAGACATATACTACGCCAACTGCCACAATCCCGAAGGTCGCCTTTCTTCGGGATTTTCACAAGGACGCCGACCTTCCATTTAGCTGGATATTTTCCTTCATTTCACTTTACCGTAAACAGTGGGAGGAGTATATCGGCTGTTATTTTCGGGTCCGCTTTGGGGCATTCTTCCACACTATTGACCGAGTGGTGGAAACTATTTCTTCCCTACCTAGGGGATCGTCCCTAATAGAAGCTTGTTGCGGTTGAATGTTGCGCAGTAAATGCATATTCAACTGTTGCAAGCAGACAGAAGGACCTAAATTGGGAGTCATTTTTCACAACTACGAAACCTGACCGGAGGTTTTCTGGTACCACGGATGTCGGGGAGTCCATGGAAGGTTGCTTCCACCCCCGGCAATGGAAGAATGCCCTTCAGAGAGTGTCATGGTGGCTGTGGTTACCGCTCACTTCGCGGGCAGATCTCCTAGGAGTTCGGCGTGGAGTTACTTGTTGTTTCAACCTGGTGCCATGACCATAAGATTGGCAGAGATCTTAGATAAGTCTCGCATCCAGCGGTGTGAATGCCACCTTCAGGGTTGTTAATGATTGCCATCACAAAACAAGACAACCGTAAACTTGCGACTTAACGTTAGGCTGTACACGTAAAACGAAACAGATAAGGTATGTTGCAAGGTGACAAGATTCCGAACTAATTTATTTCATGCTTCCTTTGATTTTTATTTTTTCGGACGTTTGCGGTGGGAAAAGGTGGTGGGGATAGCTATGCAGGATAAACTAATCGTAATTTTGTAATGTTTACATAGAAGAAGCTAGAAGGGTTGCAGTGACTTCGACCGTTTATGAGCTCAAAGTTACTTTTTTACCAAAAATGACATGACAGTCAATATAAAGGACAGACAGACGGATAGACGACGGTCATTCGAATGCGAGGTGTTTGAACGACAACCAACAATTCCGTATCCTTTTCTGGCGATGCTGTACGAGTTTCAATTCTTAGCGGTTTAAACTTTGCATCAAACAAAATATACTCTCAGATTTTATCTAAAGTAAAAAAATGCACTGCTTAGCTCTCCCGATATAAAGTAATAACTTCTTCTTCTACAATGGCACTACAGCCCATATCGGGCCTTAGTCTTCTGATCTTCAGGTTCCTTAACATTTTTTATTATTTATTGTGGAAGGATTGTTAGACCTTCGCACAACCCTCTGTCTTCGAATTTATCTTTTTCGTAGATTGAGGTGACCAAGATGTACCCAAGTAGGCAGTGTGCTGGAATTATGCGAGCAGTTCAGCATGAGGACAGATGAATAAACGAGCCTAGCGACAACTAAAAGCCAATGCTCAGGATCGCGCCTAGTGGTAGAGAACTGTTTCTGTTCTATGCCCCTATAGGGGATTTTAATAGAAAATTGATTGATAATCATTTCAGAGAAGGACATTTGATATCTGATTTGATAAACGGCTCGTGAAAGAACTGCTCTAAAATGTTATATGAAATTTAATAAAGTAGTCGAGAAGTTCACAAATGAATTTTCGCAAAGTCGAAGTCACAACTGATGTATCGATTGTAGACCGGCCCTAAAATAAACTGCATACATTCATATTATTTACAAAAATGACTCCGTTTTCCTTATTTTTCACTATGCAATCATGGTCGTAAGCCAGCTAAAATTAGAATAAGTGGAATAAAGGACTCTGTTTCTAAATTTGAACTGATATAGTTGAACTAATCATTAAATTTGGGCGGAATACATTTCCTTGTAGGGCTGGCTTGAGCTTGGGTGCAGCCTAGTGGGAAGCATGTTGGTCTACAATGTGAAGGTCGTGAGTTCAAATTCCGGTCGACGCATAATGCCAGCACACTGCTTGCTTGGATATCCTTGGTCAATCTACGAAAATGAAAAATTCGTGAATAGAGGGTTGGGTGAAGAGCTAACAACCCTTCCATAATAAATAATGAAAATGTTAAGGAACCCGGAGGTCAGGAGGCCACGGCCCGATTTAGGCTGTAGTACCATTGTAGAAGGGAGACATTTCCTTGTAAATATTCTATTCAAAATAAAACGTTTTCGACACGTTTTTAAGATTTATATGTGTGTATATAGTACACACATATCACATCAACATTAGAAAAATATCTTTCCGGCATTCAAGTCAGTGCAGCATTGCCTATTATTAATTCCAGTCTTAACTTACAAATAAATATGTACGACAAAACATAGCGAAGCCCTTTCACCAATCTCTAAGCTTTAGCAAGCTCAGATACCTAAACCTTATAAATATTCTCATGGACCTGTAATTTTACGATAACAAATTCCAGTCATGACTTTCTTACTCGAGATTTACTACAAACTAGATCACATCTTGAGTGGACATTAATTCTGGAGTTACCTACAAGCACCTACTACCCATCTAGTGTAATCTTTAACAGGTACGTATATCGCACCCGACTGTCTAAAACATTAATCTACAAGTTTTTTTTTCCTAAGAGCTGAATTCCATTTTCGAATCAAAATGGGGTTTATTGCTCTCTTTACGATTCAAACAGCCTTGGCTTGCCTGGTAAGTCAGTATGTATGTATCTAGTTAATATTATGGGGTCCACCACGTGAAGGTCCATCGTAGAAATTGTCGAATAATTCACAGAGCCATACTACACCTACACGCTAATCTAGTCGCCACATTATGAGTGGGAGTTGGAGGTCTCGAATGCAAGTCTCGTTTGTTTACATCGAAACCAATTACTCTTTCACCCGCTCGAATTTATCTTATCGAATGTTGAACTTATCGCACCACCGCAAACGTGAACGCGCGTTTGTGTACAAACCACGCGCGTTCTTCTTGACGCTAGAGTGCACTTACCTTTGCATTGTATACCTCACCTCTTTGGGACCCCGAACCGAGTAGACAGAGGCTTCTCAAGAAAGTTATCAAACTGCGGTTGGGATTTGATTAGAGTCACATTTTCCAGTGGTTTTTCATTTTCATTTTTATGTCCGACCCATAAAAATCTTTTCATAATACGCTCCACCTTTGAGCTGTCTCGGACTGGGGAGTATCGATTACTGCATAGACCCTTGCACAGTGTGCCCTTATTCCACTTACTCCTTAGTCGCTTGCACTTAACCAGACGATCATAAAGTCTTGTAATTTATCGTAGATTGAACTGGAGCTAGTGCCCGAGCACTAGCTGAATTGCATGATTGACGTTAACTGCTTCGGTTTTAATAGTGGCCTGAAAGAGTGCTCTCAAGTGGTCAACACAATGCACTATGATGAAAAGATAAAGGTAAATGGAAGCTATATAATATTTCTCGTAGTAAATTAACAAATTTCGAATATTTCGTAATAGTCTAAGCTTCAGTAATGACTCAGTACAGGATATTACGTAAAATGTGTTCAATCCTACTTAACATTCGTCTAGCTTTGGAGATAAGACATCTATTTCGAAGTTCGTACATCGATCAAAATTGCGGGTAGAACAAAGTCTTAGAGGAAAAGTTGGGAAAGTCTCATCACAATCTCTATCCCAAGGGCACGACCTGATTGACTTAAGCATGCATGGAACGTCTTCAAGGAACCGTATTTTTTGTTCTTTCATATTCTGCACGCACAGTTGGCAAATGATCCACTTGGAGGCATATTTACGAGAACGATTTCATCTTGAATTACTTCACGAGATACCCAAGTCCCTTTTGGAATGCTTCTGTTTTGCTCAATCACATCGCATGTTCTATGCCATTTTCCAAGTTTTTGCAGAATTTTATGCAATCATTTTCGCTCATGTTCTTTAATATTTAGTTCCTGTCGTAATTTTATGGTCACAAAAACAAAATTTCCATCTATAACTTTCATATAGTAGTCTGTAATTAGCACAAAATTATAATCAATATGGTTTGCTTATCTTATCTATTTTTACAATGTAGGGTGTGTAAACACTTAAGTTGGAAAAGTTTGTGATACGAAGTTCAAAAGGTAGATATGTCGTAATTGGGTGATATGAATGAATGAATAAATAACGTGATAAGGTTCCTGCTTTTGAAAATAAAAATTATGCTCGTTTTTCATTTATGAGCAGTGAATAAAATATTATTCAGTTATTGCTATCACGTAAACAGTACTACGAGTATGTCTTAGCATACCATATACCATAGGGTGCTCTTCGGTAATTATTCTACGTTATCACATTGCTTAAGCTTAATGCATCTCACTTTAAATTGTGAATTAGTCGGATCTCAAAGCAATTTACGATTGATATTGAGTTCAAAGCTTGAAATAAAGGCGCACTTTTCTCATTTTTTGGAATCTTCTACAAAGTAATATTTTCTTTGAAACGAATTTTTTAACTGCCTTAAAAAAAGTGAAGATTATGCAGTTAATAATAATCTAGATGGAATCTAAGAGTATTATAAGTTTGCTCTAAAGTGTGTAACGCTAAGAAATAATGCTCGCACAGAGGCGCCAAAAATACAGAAATATTTGTTGTAGCTCAAAAATCTAAAAAGGGATGTCCGCCTGTGCGCTCTCTAGCTTTACAACGCGTTGAGCTACAAGTAAGGTCAAGCCCGTAAATGGGCCAAATCCCCCTGCCCCTTGTACCTCCTCCCATACCAAATGACAGAATTTCACAATTTGACAATAAACGAATTTGCTCGAAAAATATAAAGCTATTGATCTGAACTTTGGAGTATATTACTTTTATGATGATTTCAGTCACTTCTGCATCAAATGCTCTACGCCAATTTACTCAGTGCGTATAAAATTTATCGATCTGAAATTGTGGACTAAAAATTTATTGAGAATTATTAGTAAGTCCAAAAAAAATTAGACGATTAGTTTTACCCCTTCTACCCTGTCCAATACCTAATCACACAATTTCGGAATTCGACAGTAAACGGATTTGCTAAAAAATCATAGATGCCATTAATCTGAAATTTTCAATATATTTCTTCAATGGTGATTTCAATCTACTGTGTAAACATTATTCGAGTCTGCCCTTTCCTTCCACCACCTCCCATACAAAATGCACTTTTTCATGAAATACTTTAAACAAATTTAGTCAGTACGTATAAAATTTATCGAGTTGAAATTGAGCACGGAATATTTATTTAGAATTATTAGTAAGACCAAAAAAAAATTAGACGCTTAGCGTCACTCCTTCTACCCCCTCCCATACAATCTGACACGATTCAACAACTTTACAAAAAGTTGATTTTCCTGAAAAGTATGTATGCTACTGATCTGCAATTTAAAACATATCAAGCATGATATTAATAGTTATTTCTGAAAAGGTCATTAAGAACTCGCTCCTCCTTCTACCACCTCTCATACAAACTGCACAATTTCACTAAATTCAATACACTAATTTTCTCAGTGCCTATTAAATTTTTGAATCCTAAATTTTGTATAAAACATTTTGATAGCAACTCTAGCGTGATGTGAAAAAATTAGTTCAATGTCGTTACCCCCTCTACCATTTCCTCTACGGAATTTCTTAAAATCAAAAAATTTCTCTATCATCTAGAGTATCGCGCTTCATGCGCAATCGTAGTCCTGTTATTTTTTTTATCTTTGTTTTAAGTAATCTGTATAATTTTTCATGTGATGCATCTGTTCAATGTCGTTACCCCCTCTACTACTTCCCCTATAAAATTTCTCAAAATCAAAAAATTCTCTTCCATGATTTTTTTGTTTACTCAAATGAGAAATACTTAAATGACAGGAAGGGAGAAGCTGCATTTTTTGATATCCATAACCATAACGGACCATAAGCTGGTCCGTGGTGATGGCACATGATCTCAGACAAGACTCCTACTCGGTGAACCAACCAGAGATCTCTATGAAGCGTTTAAGGCTCCCAGCTTCCACATTTGCCGGATTATCAAGGCTATCGAAGAAGTGTGCTCCTAAGTGGCGTCTCCTTTTTCTAGAGAGAGCAGGGCAAGATGACGGCGAGGAAATTGTTATCAAAATCAAAACTGTGTTCTCGATTGAGTTCTCGAAATCTTCCACAATTAAGGAGTGACCAGTTTAAATACAACTCCACTGGCGAGTTACTTTGATGCAGGCGGCACTTGCAGCCGTTATGCCAGTAATGTCGAAAAGTAGCTGATGAAACATTACTTCTAATGCTGTGGAGGGGATTGTTCTTCGAGCCCAAAAACATGCTCTCCTCTGCACCTTGCCGAGAAGAATGCAATTTGTCGCTGTCCTTAGGGTGGTTCACCACACAATCACACCATACAGCAAGATGAGTCTAATGATGATAACGTAGAACCAATGTGCTACATTGCATTGCATTCCTCATTTCTTATTAATGGGCTTCTCACAGGATTAAGCGCAACAGTAGCTTTATTTAAACGTTTCTGAAAATTCGGTTTCCAGCTCCGTTCCCTATCCAAAATTAGACCCACATATTTTGCTCTATTTGCAAAAATAAAACTCCTACCATCCTTGTGAAAAAAAACTAGCTGTGTTTTGTGTGGGTCCACTCCCAGTCCAAGTTCATGAGTCCATTTTGAGAGTATTGAGAGGGCATTTTGAATAACCTCGATAACTCGTTTGCTTACTAGAGATGGCTATAGCATCTTCCAGTTTCAGCAGTAGACCATGGACCGTGAAAGCAAAATGGAGAGTGGACTCCGCCTTGCGGTACCTCTACTAACAAACCTTCTAACGGATGCGACGTCCTGTTTTGGGCTGATAATCCTAGATTTCAACATCAAGCGAAGCATTGGCCTTTGTTTTGAATGTGAGTGCGTAAACCCTTCCGGTCTTACGTTGTTGAAAACTTTCTCGATATCGATAAACGTGCACTCTTTCAATCTAGCATACGAGGTCATTTCAACCGATTTCCCCTTCCAATATACATGCTGGGCTGCTGATAATATTCGCTGATCGATGTAGCTAGGTGGATACCATCTCCCAATCGTCCTAAGGTGCTTAGCAGGAAAGAAGATAGACTTATATGCCTTAGTTCCTTCGAACATAGATGAGTGTTTCTTCCCGCTTTGGGGATGAAAACCGTTTTCACCTCCTTCTATATTTCAGAAATAAAGACCAGTAGACAAGCTCTACAAATAACGTCCAATCAAGGAAGGATGATATCAGAGGTGTTTTAAGATTCGGCAGATATTATGCGGTCCAATTCTGGGGATTTATACGGGCTGAAGCTGATGATAATTTCAGAGTCACCCTTTGGACGCTCGAGTTGGTGCTCTTCACGATTGAGCGATTGACAAGCTGCCCGTAAAATGAGTATTTAAGAGAAGATCAATGGTATCGTCACTCGAGCAGATTCATGACTCGAGGACTCTTAGGTTCTCTTGATTTCATTAAAAAGTCGCCAGAAGCCTTCCCTGACGTTCCGAATTTCGTCGTTCCACCATTATTGCTTTTTTCTAGTGGGACAAAAGCTTACCAATGCCCCATTTAGAGCCCATATGATGGTAGACCCGATCCCATCAAGACAGCGGTGGTGTCCGGAAGGCTTAGAACTTTGGAGGGAACGAGTTTCTTGATGGTATCCCCATACTTGGGCTAGTTAGTCCTCCTGTAGTTCCTCAAGACTGGTTTGTCAGGAGGATGGTCACATAAACCAATTGGAGATATTGATGTTCTGAGTAGGAATATTCATTGGACACTTTCAAGTCCCCAACCAAATCCGCAATATTCTCTGAGGCTGGGGTAATATCTAGGACTTCTTGTCTATTGCTAGTAACAAAAGTAGGTTAACCCCTCTATTTCAGACTAGTAGGTTGGTGCTCAAGCAGCACCTCGCCCCTTTCATTGATATCGGAGCTTCTCCATACAGTATGATGCGCGTTACCGTCACATCCATAATGTGGTCTGCTTTAAGGCTCCGTGCTTTAGCAATCAGACTTCCCAGGTTATCCGGGCGAAGTGGCCTAGGATAATCATGGGCTAATTAAGCCGAAATTTACCAGCATTTCTTTCTCTCTTTTCGAGGCTAGCTGCGACTACTATGACGAGGGAGTAGAAATACGTTTAAAGTGCTCTTCGCAGGAATACAAGATCTATGTGAACATTAATTCCTGATGCAAATGTGAGTATAGTTAGGAATATAGAGTCAACAGATTAAGTTCCCAGCTAGGGTATAGCCTAATGGGTAGTGTGTTGGTCTTGTAATGCGAAGGTCGTGAGTTCAAATCCCGGTCGGCGCAATATATAATTCCGGCACATTGCCTGCTTGGATATATCTTGGTCACCTCAATCTACGAAAATGAAAAATTCGTAGAAAGAGGGAAGGACTAACAACCTTTCCACAATAAGTAATGAAAAATGTTAAGGAACCTGCATATCAGGAGGCTAAGGTCCGATTTGGGCTGTAGCGCCACTGTAGATGTAGAAGATTAAGTTCCCAATAATCCAAGGTTCTTGAATCAAGACTATGTCTTCTCCTTACTAATTAACCCACAGAAAGGAAGCTGCCGCCAATTTCGAGTGGTGAAGGTTACTTTGTAGAAAATTTCAGTAGGTCAATTCTACATTCAACTTCCACTACAGTGACGTTTGACTCTTCCGGATTGGAAGCGAAAAGTTCGTGGTCGCTGAGCAGATGCGAACTAAGGTGCTCGTCCATCTCTGAGCCTGGCAACTGTGAGTCGTCTTGGCTAGGGGATAGAATAGCTTTATGAAGAACTGGATCGGATCTTCCTCCTCCGTGGCCATAATGGGTACTGGAGGAATGGGATTCAGGGCTGTTTGCTCCGCTCCCAATCCGTCCATTTTTCCACATTTAAGCACTGAACTTATAATTGATTATGCCTCTGCTTTTCGCCAATCGAGCTAGGGACGCTTTTTTGATCACTATCATAACGCATCTAGAGTTCGCTTTAATCTCGTCCAGATTCCCAAGCCCCCAATTATAGGTAGAAAGACTTCGGTTTGCACGATCGAATTATGTCCAAGATCGCACTTGTATCACTCGTTTCAGAAGGTGTCCTCGAGGATGGTTTGGGATCTCATTACTTGACACAATCACGGGTTGCGCTCGTGACCACACTTCTTCCAATTTCCAGATTGCGATTTTGTATCTGCGGACTTTTGATCGGTACACTGGATCAGTTTTGCATTACTATGGTGCCGTCTCTGCAAACCGGTGGAGGACCCAGATGGTAATGCCTAGCTTAAAGTTAGTTTTCAACCTTTCTCCAGCGCTCCTTCTGTATCACTTTTATCGATGATTGCCACTACCAAGCAATCCTTAAGGATATCGCTAAAGGACCTTGACGTACTCCCAGTACCGGTGCTGGCTGTCTTCGGCCTCTTTGCTTCCTTATATGACTCATCCTGAGATCTTGTACGCTTACTCGCCGAGTGGGAGTCTGTACATTCTGGTAACCCAAGCCGCCACATTCTACCCGCTTTTCGGTAGTGAGGTGTTCCGGTGTTTAGACGCCTCTAGGCACTACTATGCTCTCTAAAGAGCTGTTGTGACGGTGGAATCCTTTGATTCATCACTGATGTAACCACCGGGTGGATCTCTTTCACCAATTCCAGAGTGCACGCCGCTATTGGGTACAGGTTTGGTATCCTTAGACTTCACCGGCTGTGTGCTATTTGCATTAGATTTAGAGGAAATTGATTTTTCCTCGCGTGCTCTATGACACTAGATCTAGCCTTAAGGTGCAAAAGTCCAGCTGCTTTCACGTTGGGGGCCTTATGCTTTTTGCTTGAATCAGGTTTGGTAGCCATAGTCCTTGCAGCGCCCAATATGAGACCTTGTTTGGAGGCTAAACTCTTGCCTGGCTCCAAGGAAGCCTTGGAGAAAGTTTCCTTCTGATATTTTAATAGAGCCGGTCTCTGTGATTTGTTTTTAACTATTAACGGACATAATAATCCCACGAGTAGCGGAGAAAAACGGTCGATCTGCACAGAGATCCTCAGTGTGCAGACAAGGCTAAGCTTTCCGGAGGGCGCATGATATTCAGATCTTCCACTAGCGACTCAGCTATTTAACAGAGCCTTCAGCCTGGTCGATTCTCGGCCCGGGTACCTCAATCCAGCCCAGGGGGAATTTCATATAGAGAGAAGAATAGTTAGCCCCTACATCACGGTAAGATAGATAGGGGTAAAAGATATAACTTAGTAGCTTTTTTTTATAGAACTAGAAGTTAATATATTATATTTTAAAATAATTCAAAATTGTGGAAATTTTCAAAGCAAAACCTAATTTGTTAACTTCACAAACATCAGCTAAACATTTCTTCATTACAGTGATGAAAAACAAATCATAAAACAGAAACAAGAACTTTTTGTAAGGCATCATAAGTCATGTATTATAAATTTTTCAGGGCAACTAGAACAACAATAAATGTGAAAAACTTTTTGCATTGCTAATGAAAAACATACGCATTTCACGCTCAAGTAAACACCGGGGTATCCTCTTCGTTTCGCATTACTTCGCGTGATTAAAACGCATCAATTTACACACTTTAATCGCAAGTTACAAAGTGGACATTTAAATTGTTGATAAACAAAATGCATCAAATTGCAATTTTATGCGGTCGATATGTATGTGAAATAGAGGCGAGTGCAAAGTCAGCTGTTATCATTGGATTGCATTGCTGATGCGGTCAAATTGCGAATAAAATTCTACACGTTATTAGAATTGAAACGCCAGCTATATTTATTTATTTAGTGTTGCGGATTTGGCAATAACAGAGTAATGTTGGACTTTAGGCAGCACAATAATTGGCCACCAATGTCGCTGGGATCGGGCTTCGCCAACATGGAAATCTCGAATGAACGGATGGAAAAATATTACACAATCCGTCAGATGATGCGATATCCGTACAGAAGACCAGCATTTCGTCATCGTTGAATGGCGCGGCGGTTATTTTCGGATCAAATAGTTTTCACTTTTACTGCACGCTGCAGCATAATTTTGTGCGGCTTGCGGGCAATAATTTCGCATCGTTACACCATTTTCTGGTCGTTTTGATCACTATTACTGCGGTCAAGCACTTTTTATTGCCGTCGACCAGTTTATGGTATTCGTTTGCGTTAAGAACAAACCTATTGAGGTTATGTTTGTGCGTTACGTACGGCATCTGCACGATATAAATAAAGCAGTGCCATTAAAACATGCACTCAATGTTCGCGCCGTTGATCTCTTATTGCTAGTAAAAACGTGTATTTTCGTTTCGTGATTCATGGATCTGTAAGGAATTTACAACAGTTCTGTATAATGTTGGTGAGCTGACACTAAAATTATAAATAATATGTTAATACGAAAATGTAATGGCAAAGCTTTTAGCTTTACATTTTCGCTCGAATTGGCGATGTTTGTTAATTATACCAGTGGCGGCTGGTGGGACCAACAAAACTTTTCCTAGAAAAAAATTATTCCATATTCCTTTAGCCGGAAGAGATCTTTTTCAGTATATATTAAAAACGGAGGAAAAATTGATTTCTTGATGTTTTTGCTTATAAAGAAGCAATTTATATTTATTTGTAATCTTAAAGATTGTTGGGACTTACCAATTATTAAGGTAAGTCCACTTCTGTGTTGTAAATATTCATCTTTCTCTTCTTGCTTGGAAATGCAAAAAAATTCAGAGAAATGAAACTTTGTACGTCAAATTTCACTCCGAAAAATATTAAATAACCACAAATTACAATACATAAATGGATGTAATGAATTTATAATGAACAAATAATTATAATGTTCATATTCTATTAATCGAGCCTATTGGGATTGGGCAGCCTGCACTACATTCGAAGGATCTCAACTTGAAGACAGTTTTCGAAATTGGAATCGGTACAATCGAAATCTAAAGCAATATAGTCTCGCCGATAGGTATAAATATTGATTTGCGCTCGAGTTCGTTAGATTATCGCTGTCGATCATACGAACTTAATCGATTGCGAATTACGAATATCGTCCCCTTCGCTTATATATCCGCACGACCGTTCTACAAAGATCTCCGATGCTCACATACAAAAATCAGGGCAGTTGTACTTTGTGTGTGCCCAGCCGCTTGTGAAAGCATAAGTATTCGTATTATAAGCTAAGATGTAGCCTAGTGGGTAGCATGTTGGTTTACAATGCGAAGGTCGTGAGTTCAAATCCCGATCGACGCATAATTCCAGCACGCTGCCTGATTGGGTGTACCTTGGTCACATCAATCTACGCAAATAAGAAATTCGTAGATAGATGGTTGTGTGAAAGGCTAAAAACACAATAAGTAATAGAAAAAATGTTAAGGAACCTGAAGATCAGGAGGCCAAGGCTGTAGTGCCATTGTAGAAGAAGAGAAGTATTTGCCCACTTTAGAATTTTTGCTTACGTAACCCAAAAATTGAACAAGTTAGCCTGTAAACTAATCCACAATACGAATAAAATTGCGCTACTTGAAAAGATTTACTCACTTTTTAAAAAGTAGATAGTTTTTACCTGGTAATCTATTATATGCACACTCAAATCGGATTAGCTAAGTTACGTGTTATTACAATAATTTTTTTTCATTTACAGAAAGTAATTTCAACTGATGATCGTTTATCAAATTCCCAATTTTTCTAAAGAAATAAATCCTCTCAACCGCACACATAAAATTACGCATCTATAAAGATTCTTAGCCACTGAGTTCATTTAACACATTAAAATCTCGCAAAAGATTATTAAGAAAACTATACCACTCACTGGCAGCAGATTGCACGTTGTTCGCAAATAAACAGTTTATAAAAGATGCAGCAAAAAAAAAT
Organism: Chorisops tibialis; assembly: GCA_963669355.1. NCBI lineage: Eukaryota > Metazoa > Arthropoda > Insecta > Diptera > Stratiomyidae > Chorisops > Chorisops tibialis. The sequence continues at coordinate 59,039,003 of OY770263.1, forward strand.
ATAAAGAAAAAAAAAACAACGACATGTTTCAAGTCTGTCTCCGTGCTGGATCAAGAAAGGGCACTCTGCATTTTTCTCCATTCACCGGCAATTCTCCCATTTTATGTGCCCTTTTTGCTTTAAAATACCGCAACAAGAAAGCCGACAATCCGACCAGCCAGCTTTATTACACATATAGTGCCTCTTTAATAAATACTATAGGTAGAATAGTTAGTTGTACTCTATAGATACATATTGAGATTCAGATTTTAATTTCATTTGCTCAGCATGAAGTCGAGAGTTCGTTTTTAGTGCATTCTCTGTCATAGTGTTAGTAGTGCTGCACAAATCGCGGTAGTACACTCAAGAAATTATAAAATTTAAAAGAAAGCAAAAGAAAAGCGCCAAAGTTATCAGTTCAGTATGGTAACCGCAGCACATATGAGTGCGCTATAAAAACAAATCTTTAGACACAAGCTGTGATGGGCCATAAATTGAATCCGGGTGTCGATAAATTATAAATTTAAAGTAAACTTTTCAAGTTTTTTTCTTTCTTGAATTGATTGAAAATTTAGAGCGAACTGCAGATGTGCGATAGACTTTTCATTTTTGAATTTATAAGAAATTTGAATTATTTTAGAAAATTTAATTGTCCGGGGCAAATAGTCTATGCGATGTTTTGGAAAAAATTGTTGATAACGACTGTGTTGGTAATGCAAAGCTCAACGAGCCAAAATGTATTTTTGTCTGTTTTTTTTTTGCTTGATAGTTTGTAGCAACATCACGCTAATACTGTTCAATGGATTTCGATGCAGTTGTCATTATCGGAAAGCTGTACAATCTGTACTTAAACTGGAGTAAATGACATTTTATTACGTCGGGGTGATAAGAGTTTAACTGAAAAAAAAGGATCTGAAAAACTTGATCAGAAAATTTTATAAGACAAGGCTGTAAAATATAACTACATATGTGCATGTACATACATAGCTGACGAAATAAATGATTTCTTGGTTATATTAGATCTCGATTAGCCATATTTTATTATTTTCATAACCAAGTATTGCGGTCATCACAGAAAACAAAATTTCCTACCCTGAAATTTTATTTTTTTCGCGTTTCATGACTAAATTAGCCGAAAATGCAAAAAAAAAATCCTTAACTGGGTATGCCGTCCGCCGTACATATCGACTCATATCTCTGAGATCCTTAGAGATTGGAAGTTAGTTTTTGTGGTGGTTTGTAGATAAGGTGAATGAGTCGCATTACCTAAATTTGGAGAGCGTCAGGAGTGATATGGAGGGAGGGCTAGAGTCGGAAACTACACTTGGTAATATCTCCACTACGAATGCAGATATCGTGGAAAAATGAAACTCGACATTCGATTATATTGGCTTATGGGGAAAAACTGCCATCAAGACGGGCGCAACTTTATTATTCTTGGGATAAGTTGAGGAGGCATGGAGAGCCAATATGCATGTTAGAGTGGTCAGAGAAGAAGTGAGAGGGGGTTTTTGTGCAGGGCTGTTTTCAATTTAACACTTAATTGCGGATAAGATCAATAGCTCCAATACATACATATAATCAATATTTCATTCGTTTATTTATACAAGTTTAAATTTTTCTGAGGGTGAGGTAAGGATGGGTGGATGTTAATAATTTTTTAATTGATTGCTTGAATCACGTCCAATATCCTCCTCTGTATAGAATGTCAGTTTCATAGGCGAAGTTGCATAGAATTTCCATTGAATTCGGTGTATTTTACATTCACGAAACCGAACATTTGTATGGGAGGGGTTAGAGCGGAATCGTAAAATGTATGATGCAATTTTGTTTCATTTCTCTTGTAAGGTGCTTGTACAAAATTTCAAGTTCATAGCTTTTAATTTATTGGTTATTAGTTGATTTAATGAAATTGGTCGAAATCATACTTTTGTATGGGAGAGAGTAGAAGGGTAGGCGCGATTTCAGAACTTTTAACGCTATTTCGTTTAAACTATTTTAAGAAGTTTTTGTGCAAATTTTCAAATTGGTAGCTCTTAATAGTAAGGTGATAATTGAGTTCTTAAGAATGGTCGAAAAAATAATTTTGTGTGGAGGAGGGTAAAAGTTTTGAAGATAATCAACTAGTTAATATTTCAAACTTTTAGAGATTTTTTTAAATGCATTTCGCAAATTTTCAAGTTTGTACTTTAAAATTTCTTTCAAAAATTTTCAGTTTATATGTTCTTTTCATCACACATTGTGCACATTAGACCAATGGGCTCGGTGCATAACATTTGTGTATTTTTATTATTTTTTCTGTATGCACAACATATAGATGTATCCATATGCAAAATTTCAACTTTGTATCTTTCACCAGAACCCTAAGAAAAAAATTGAAATTTTCAACATTTCTGCTTATCACCTCCCTCCCCGTACCCCCAAGCTTAAACATTTTAACAAAATTAAAAACTATATAGTTCTATAATCTGACGACTTCTCGATTTGATATCTGTACTCGGTTTTTAGATATAACGGTTTGAAGTTTTGAAAAGTGCACCATTTTTGAAATACTCCCTATCCCTTCTCCCCTTCCTCCACTACTATGACCAAATTTTATATTTTTCTTATATTTCGCTAGTATAGCTTAATATTTTTTTCAAGTTTTAACTATATAGCTTAAGAGATAGTTGACATATTAAATTTTAAGTGTTTTTCTTTGCACCCTCCCTGACCCTCCCCCTTACAATAATTAGCCTCATTCGAAGCTGATTCTTGTGGATCTGTATGCCACCTTAATGGTTCCTAAATATGAATTTTTCGTGACAAGTAATTTCAAAGATATAATCATTTGAAAAAAAATTTGGTGGACAATTTGTTTTTAGCCCATTCTCCGTTTTCGGACGCCAATGGAAAAATAAATGAAATTATTTTTAAAGTTTGTCCCACAACCATTTCTACAGCTATACTGATTTTAAGCTTCCTATCTGCATTCGTAGTGGAAATATTAGTTTTAGTTCAGTTTATTTATTCATTTGGTTTAACACAATTAAGATACAAAAACCTTTTGTTTGCGTAATAACGGCAAATTAACTATTCAAATTAAGTGACTCATTTAAAATAAGTTCTACATTAATAAAAGTTAATCAAAAGAAGAATAGACAAAAAGAAAACAAAAACAATGAAAATTTAAATAAAAAAGAAGCCAAAAACGAACAATCTACTTTTAACGGTCGAAATATACAGTTTTGGTTCAAATTAATATTTTGTATGTATATCAACTGGATGTATGAACGTGCAAAATTTTAACTTTGTACCTTTTACCAGAGCCCTAAAAATATTAGTGAAAATGTTCGACATTTTGGCCAACCAACTCGTTGCCCTTACACCCCCAACTGAAAATTTACCAAAATTAAAGAATATACAATTTGTCAAAATTCGATATCTGTTCTCAATTTTGAGATATAACGATTTGCAATTATGAAAAATTCACCATTTTTGAAATGCTTCCCATTTCCCACTACTACTATTATGATCAAATTTTATATTTTTGTTGTATTAATATAGCCTGAAGGGATGTGACCACCGGAAAATTGAAAAAGTATCGAATTTCCATTTTCTATAAAAAAAAATTTCAGAATTTGCTGAATAAAACGATATATTACAATAAATACAATCATGTTTAAAAATGCCAATAAGTCGGGCGAAACTTTATTATTCTTGGGACAAGTTGTGGATGAGTGGAAAGTCAATATGCAGGTTGTGGTTAGGGCAGGCTAAGTGAAAGGGAGCTCTTGGGCAGGGCTGTTGTCAATTTAACAATATTTTATTCGTTTCTGCAAGTTTGAGTTTTTATGAGAGGAGGAGTGGTTGGGTGGATGTTAATAGCTTTTTAATTGACTGCTTGAATCACGTCCAATATTCTCTGTATAGAATATGTTTCATAGACGAAGTTGCATAGAATTTTCATAAAATTCGGTGTATTTTACATTCACGAAACCGAATTTGTATGGGAGGGGGTAGAGAAGGTAGGGAAATCGTAAAATTTGATATGCAGTTTTATTTCGTTTCTCTTGTAAGGTGCTTGTACAAAATTTCAAGTTCGTAGCTTTTGGTTTGTTGGTTATTAATTGAATTAATGAAATTGGTCGAAATCATAGTTTTGTATGGGAGGGGGGTAAAGGGACAGGTGCGATCACAAAACTTTTGACGCAATTTTATTTCAACTATTTTTAAAAGTTTCTGTGCAAAATTTGAAATTGATAACTTTTAATAGTTAGGTGATAATTAATTTCTTGAAAATGGTCGAAAAAATAATTTTGTATGGGAGGGGGTAGAAGTTTTAAAGGTTTTCGACCAGTTGATATTTCGTATATTTAGGGATTTTTTAAAATGCGTTTCGCAAATTTTCAACTTTTTACCTTAAAATTTCACTCAAAAATTTTCAGTACATATGGTTTTTTTCAATGCACATGAAACACCTTGTGCACGTTAGACCGGGGGTCGGTTTATATCAATTATGGATCAAGTTATTATTATTTTTGTATGTATATCAAATAGATGTATCCACATGCAAAATTTAAACTTTGTGTCTTGCACCAGAGCCCTAAAAAAATCACTCAAAGTTTTCGACATTTTTGCTTATCACCTCCCTCCCCTTACACCTCCAAACTTAAATTTTTTTACAAAAATTAACCACTATGTAGTTCTACAATCTGACAAATTTTCGATTAGATATCTGTACACGTTTTTGAGATATAAGGATTTGTAATTTTGAAATGTGCGCCATTTTTGAAATGCTTTCCATTTCCCCCCACTACTGTTATTTCTGCATGTTAAATTTTTTTGTATTTTTCTAGTATAGCCTAATATATGTTTCGAGTTTTAAATACATAGCTTAAGAGCTAGGGTGTAGCCTAGTAGGTAGCGTTTTGGTCTTGTAATGCGAAGGTCGGGAGTTCAAATCCCGGTTGGTGCAATATATAATTCCAGCACTTTGCCTGCTTGGATATACCTTGGTCACCTCATTCTACGAAAATGAAAAAATTCGTAGAAAGGGGGTTGTGCGAAGGGCTAACAACCCTTCCATAATAAGTAATGAAAAAATGTTAAGGAACCTGAATATCAGGAGGCCAAGGTCCGATTTGGGCTGTAGCGCCATAGTAGTAGAAGTTTAAGAGATAGTTGAGATATTAATTTTTAAGTGTTTTTATTTGCACCCCCTGACCTTTCCCCTTACAATAATTAGCCATTCTCTAAGCTGATTCCGTTGGAACTATATGCCACCTTAATAGTCCCAAAATATGAATTTTTTACCATAAGTAACTTTGAAGATATAATCATTTGAAAAAACAATTCGGCCGACAATTTGTTTTTAGTCCCCCCACCCCATTTCGGACACCAATGGATAAAAAAATTAAATTATTTTTAAAGCTTGTCCCACAACCCTCTCTATATGTCTACTAATTTTCAACTTCCTATCTGCATTCGTGGTGGAGATATTGGCAAGTGTAGTTTTGGACTTCCCACCCCCCGCCTCCCCCTTCCACCTATCATCTCCCTAAATTTAGAAAATAGAGCTCACTTACACAGTCAACTGTCCACCCAAAAACGAATATTCTACCTTTAACGGTCTCGGAGATATGTACGGCGTACGGCGGGACGGATTTTTTTTTGCATTTTTAGGCTAATTTAGTCATGAAACGCGAAAAAAATAATTTCAGGGTAGCAAATTTTTTTTTTCCTGTGTCGATCACAATACTTTATTATTATCCCTCATGCTCTTCAAACGCCTCTTCCAGACTTCTTTTGCATTGACTCCTTATACTTCTTGCCACTTTTGAATCATTTTTCAATTTATATACAGAATTAACAATTCTTTTATTATATTATCTATAAATTTCATTGCATTGATAAAGTTTTTTCCAGGATCACATCCAGGTTTTTCAAAAACTTTACATTTTCTGGCTTGGCCATTATTAAGACTGGACACGTCTTCGTGCACTCCCATTTTCAGTGTATAAAGTAACAAAAACACGTTTTGGCAATATTGTCCAAACTACGTTATTGAAGGATTCATTCAGGAAACCTAGAGGATGAGCCTGGAAGGTTCAAAATTTCACACATCATTCTGCCACCTTCTCTCCCAACTGCTCGTAATTCGTAAACCTGTCTTAGCTTTAAACTAAAATGTTTGGTTGTTTTGTCTTCTTTTTCCACTAAACTAGAGTTCACATAATCTCCTTTTGAATAACAATTCTGACAGGAGACTACTGTTTTTACTTTAAGGCTATTCCTATGTTCTATCGAAAAAATTAGCTCACCACAGCATGGACGTAGCACTGTGAACATCTACCTACAACTTGTACAACTTGTACGTTCTTAGGTTTTCTAAAAATTGTTCTTTTTTTTTAAATTCTTTCACTTTGTGTCATTTTTAATCGAATAAAAATATAAAATGAATTTTACTAAAACAACCACAAAAAAGTTTTAAGCCAATAACCACAAACACAAGACAAAACAACACAAGATTTTTTTTTAATTTTTTTGTTATTAGATTGTCTATCAGTTAGCATTTTTGAAAAAAATGTTCTGAAGATTAGTTATTTACGCACGAACGGAAACAAAAGTTTGAGTTTTTTGTCAGTCAAACAAATTTCTTGAAATAATAGCTTATTCTTCATCTAACTAACAAAAAACCGCATCCAAAAATAAGAAGTAGAAGCTGAGGAAATGGGTCATAAATATTGGACAATTTACATGGAATTTCGCAACTGCTCCCACCCCTTAATATATGTTTTAAGTTTCAATTACGCAGCTAATGAGATAGTTGAGATATTAATTTTTAAGTGTTTTTTCTTGCACCACCTGACCTCCCCCTTAAAATAATTAGCCTCCCACTAAGCTGATTCTAGTGGATCTGTATGCCACCTTAGAGGTCCCAAAATATGGATTTTTATGGTAAGTAATGTCGAAGATATAATCATTAAAAAAAACAATTCGACCAACAATTTTTCGGACGCCAATGGATAAAAAAATTAAATTATTTTTAGAGTTTGCCCCACAACCCTCTCTATACCTATTCTGAATTTCTGCTTCCTTTCTGCATCCGTAGTTAAGATATTAGCAAATGCAGTTTTTGACTCTTTCCGCTTCCTGCCCCCGCCTCCTTCTTCCATCCCATACTCCCCAAAATTTATATATAGAGGTCACTTACTCAATTCACAATCCACCCAAAACGAATATTCTACCTTTAACGGTCTCGAAGATATGAGTCCATATGTACGGTGTATGACGTACGGCGGGATTTTTTTTTTGCATTTTTAGGCTAATTTAGTCATGAAACGGGAAAAACAAAATTTTTTTTTTCTGTATTGATCACAATACTTTATTATAAAAATAATAAAGCAATATTGAGAAAAAAACATTTTCAGAGGGCTACCAAAACAACTCATTTGTAAGAACAAATAGCTCTATGCCTGAAGCATAGGAGGCTTATTTGGGACTGCCTTCAAAACCCAAAAGAAAAAAGGAACAAAGTAACATTAATGTGGGTCTCAGGACATATAGGGATTGCTAGAAATTAAGAGGCAGACCCGCCTCGCAAAAAATGGCGCAGAAACGAGTTTTATCGGACCAGAGCCATTCTGTGGAAAACCAAAAGGATACTTCAACCTTATACTTAGAAAGTGGATTGAACATGAGCATAGAATCTACTGGAATAGACTTTCAGGTTTATCAATCTCAAAGAAATTTATCCTTCCAGAAAGAACAAAGCGAAGGATATTCTAAAATTCAGCAAGAGTGGTATTAGTATTCTAGTCGGCCTATTGACGGAGTATAGTGGAGTAAGTCACCACCTCAGAAATATTTGTCTAGCTGAAACCGAAATCTGCCACCTCTGTCTCAAAGACTCAGAAACTACAGATCATATCTTATGTCACTGCGAGCAAGGAAAATATTAAATCTTCTAGGAAAAGGTTTCCTTACAACTGATGAACTAGCCAGGATGGCTTCCTCAAACATACTTAGATTAGCAAAGTTATGGTAGGGTAAAGGGGCAATAAACGCACAATAGGCCAAAAAGGTCGCGTTGCTTTCGCATGTTCCCAAAATAAAATAATAATTAGGAGGGCTGGCCACGAGCACAGTTGAAGAACAAGAAGCAGAAAAATTGTGCCACGCCATTGAAACACCATAAATCGTGACCATGACTTCTATTATTTCTCTGAAGTTCTCTTGATAAATTTCACTTTCAAGTTACGTCAATTCTTTTCAATTAAACCAAAGAGAAAAAATCGTTGGCGTCAAACACAGATTCGCAATTGCAATCAAGATCAATAAATAAGCAATAGCAACAACCACTCATATATGGCCAAAAAATCTGCAAACTCGCAATACTCTGACCTAGACAATGAATTGAAGATCGTGTGACCAATCACCAACCGGTTCCGAGAACGCCAAGGTGACTGGGGGTCTAGTTGACCACTGGTCAATATCAGTACAATGTACGAATACCGAAGGCATGCATGCTCCAAGCACCAAAATGCACTCGATGCAACGGCCAATTCCACCAACCAATGCGCTTTTTTTCTCTGAACTTGAAAGGCAGGTTTCGAACACATGGGGACTCAACCGCGGGCAGCATCACACATGCCCTTCTTAACCGTCTCCTCTTGACCGGTTTTGCATAATTCATAAGCCCAAGAAAAGGTTACTTTTCGGGATGATTAAAACTTGAATGAACTCCAGGATTGCGGAGCCACTTAAAACATGACGGGCACGAAAGGTCAGAACCAGTCGACTCAAATAAAAGGGTTTTCCATGAAATTTTTCCTTCAATAGTTCCATCTACTCGAAACTTCTTTAAGAATTTCGGATTTAAGTGGATAATCATGTTGCGGAGGAATTAAGTAACCCCTACATTACGAAAGTAGGCATTTGCTTGAAAATGTGGTGCGTGGAACCGTTTCGTAGTAATTAGACGTTTGGGGATGTTATTAAGCGCTTTAATCGCTAATCGCTTTAATTGAAAATCTTAGCACGTTTCAAACAGGTTAATCGGATAATTGAAGGGAAAACGCAAAAATTGCAGATATTACATTTTTTTTTTCTTTCTTTTGGTTTAGCAGAATCAAAACTGTCTCCTTCGCATAAATCTCGGCATTTTCCCCATTGATGAATGCTCCTCGTGATCGCGATCGTTTGATCGCTAACCGGATCACTCGTTGCAAAGAAACGAAAATAATTGCACATTACGTATCGAAACAAGAAGCTGACTGACCGTTATCAGGATGTGGTTACCTGTTTCGAAATACACGTGAAGGAATGGCGCGTTGACCAGCAGCAACTTTAGTTGATCATTCAGAATGAACGTTGCTAATCGAACGATCAGTGATTGATTTATTGCACTGGCATCAACAACGGAGGGAATTTTAAGTGTAGAGTCGCGCAGGATTGGGGACAATGGCATCGTTTGGCAAACTTGTAAATTTTGCAACACGAATTGCCTCGGACAGATGTACGTCCATCGTACGCGAAAAGAGAGTTGGTAGGCAGAAAGAACTACTTGGGTGGTCAGCGCATCGCAGTTTTCCACATTTGCATTTAAATTATGCACAAATCGGACATTTTGCAGTCAAATACAATTCTGCACGGAACATTTCAATGTTGCAGACATAAGTAGCGAAATTCTCTTTTGCTTTCATAAATGTTTTGTTGTGTTTTATTATTAATTTTCAAATAAATATTCTGGGTCTTTACCCATATGTAAATTAGCACAGACTATGGCCATCAAGTACACAGATGAAATATCTGTTAGCAAGTGGGACGCAACTGTGTTTGGGGATGCGTGGGAAGTTAATATGCAGCCTAAGTTAGGGTGGTATGCGTTAAAATCTTTTTAATCACATTTCAAATGCTCTGTACGGAATATCATTTTGATATTTGTCAAGAAATTAGGGTGTAGCCTATTGGGTAGCGTGTTGGTCTTGGCAATGCGAAGGTCGTGAGTTCAAATCTCGGTCGACGTAATATAATTCCTGCATACTACCTGCTTGGATATACCTTGGTTACCTCAATCAACGAAAATGAAAAATTCGTAGATAGAGGATTGTGTGAAGGAATTACAACCCATCCACAATAAATAATGAAAAAAAGTTAAGGAACCTGAACGTCAGGAAGCCAAGGCCTGATTTGGGCCGTAGTGCCATTGTAGAATTCGTCAAGAAATTAGCAATAATTTATAGTATTGAAATCATACGTTTGTATAGGAGGCAAATAAAGGGTTGCGGTAATTCCGCATGCATAGTTCTTAAAATGTCGTTTATATATGATCTATTGAGAGGGAGGTAAATTAGCTTTAGGAGAGTGGTCACGGAAAGAGAACCACATTACTTGGAGACCATCTAATTGAGTCCAATGTATTATTTCCCCTATTGAAGTTTATGAGATAGAAGCTACTTTTCTTGTGCTAGGCACTTGGTACGGTTTGCGTACCGAAGCAGACTCGAATGTTTGACGCCACTGATTTCGTCCAGTTTTGAGAAGAATCTAAAGGCTAAAGAAAGGAGACGACTGTTAGAGACTTGCGGACCGTGACAAAGTTAGTGTTCGATTGATTCTTCGTCTTCCTCGCAACCTTTGAAAAGGATGTCGCTCGCAATACACAGCCTGAATGCCTGGAATGACCTGTGGTTAGGCCGAAAATAGTTTGGACGCTATAGCAACTACGTTGTAACAGTTGAGCTATGATGTTTTTATTCGGTTCTTCGCATAAGGATTTAGTCAATCTATAGCTATCCAGCTGGCATCCCGTCGAGAAATAATTCAAACTATTTTGTTCAAAGTCAGTCTTCAGCACTATTAGTGCTACAGTGTTTGCAGATCCTTGCCTGGCAAGCGTGTCTGCTGCGTAGTTTCCCAAGAGATCCCTATGACCCGGTATTGAAATTAAAAATACTTCGGTTGTAGCCACTAGTCGATTCAAATTGTATCTATAAATGGACACTAGTTTGGACGTGGTCCTGTAGAATTATAGTGCCAAAAGTACAGTCCTGCGGTCCGAGAAAATGTAACGATTTCTGAGACTGTTTTGCATATCTAAAATAATTTTTGTGCACTCGTTAATGGGTAATACTTCCGCTGGGAACACAGTCGCGTGTTTTGGAAGTTGGAAAGAACATATGGACAACTGATATGATCGAATAAGTACGTGATTTTATTGGAAATGATCGCAATGCTTAGCTGAAAATAATGGAAGAATCAGCAGAGAAACGATCCGAACCATTCTTCACGAGGATTTGGGCAAAAAAAGGTCTGTGCAAAATTTGTTCCACACACTTTGACGGATGCCCAAAAATCGGCGTTTGTCAATCATTCCAAATTTGGATATACGCGGCCCTAATGGCGAGGTGAGTAAAAGCATTTTAACTCACAATTTTGATAGAAGTAGGCTGAATTATATGTAGTTAGACACTAGAGGCGCTTTACCATAGTTTGGCAAATATGAAGCCCAATTTCGGAGCGAAATTTAAAACCCGGTACATTCTTAACATCAAGAACCTTGCGAAGTTTCTAATACTTACTAAAAAGTCACAAACAATAATGTTGAAGGAACAATTTATCTTAGGGTCAATGAAATTGGCAAAAGAAAACCACTAAGCTCACCACTCCACGAATGGTGAATTGGGGATGGTGAATTCGATGGTGTCGATTGTAACATTTCTTCCAGACTCTGATACAGTGTCTTCTTCTTGTATGGAGTGACTCTAGGCTGAATTATGTATTGGATAGGGACATTAGTAATATCGAAAATAGAGTTAAAGTATTTTAACTCGCATTGTGTGGCATATTAGTGCCGAATTTATGCACGACGGACTCGAATTGGCACTCAACAACGTTGTCACCATTTCCAGCTCAAGCTATTCGAGCCGTATCGATGCAATTTTCTCACGCAACACCTGGAAACACAAGCCTACGTTTCGTAGGACGGTCGGCTGGCACTGGTCTGTTGTTGGAACATCCATTGCTTCGTATGGCTGGTATGATGAAACCAGCTTGGGGTGTTCTGTTAAAGGACCTCTCCCAGAGCGTCGTTGTTTTGTCTGTACTGCTAAATCGTGGAATTAGTGTCAATTTTAGTGCTTTCTTTGCAGCGATATGACAGACTGTAAAAAGTTTGTTACACCAGTCTAGAATTTGGCTAGAGCCACTCAGCCATGGTACTTGGGCCTGTGCAACATCTGATTGTCCTCTTAAGAGGTGTTATTGTAGAAAGGGTAGCCACTCTGAGCATGACGGCTACGAAGGTTGTTCGCATTTGGTCCTGGGAGTTTGAAGTGAAATTTGTTGAGTTCATAGTCAGCGAAACCTTTCGCTACACATGATTTTTCCATGGCCCCTTTTCGTTTTGTTTTCCATGGAAAAGTTTCCACAACTCCATGGAAAGATCGTTCTCTAGTTTTATGTTCTGCAAAAGGAGCTTAGGATCTTCGATGATCCCCGGAATCCATACAGAAACTTTCATCAATCTAGTAGGGGGAAGTTAATTAACATCTTGAATTTTCATACATTTGTTTTAAAAGAATCTTTTAAATTAGTGACGAGCAGAAAAGATCAATTAAACATTTTATACTCTCTCTTATACAAACTCCACTATTTAACGAAGCACAATAAACTATTTTTTTTTTCAGTACATATAAAGTTTTTCTAACTCAAATTATTGAGTGCTAAATATTTTATTAGCATTGTTAGTAAGCGAGGAAAAACAAGTTAATCGATTCCTCCTCCCATAAAAAATGACAAAATTTCACAACTTTATTATAGGTGTGGATTTTCTTCAATAATACAAAAACAATTGATCTGAAATTTGCAACATGTCATTTCTTCATCTCCAATGGCACTATCGCGCCTTAGCCTACACTACACTTTCGCACGAGACTTATTTCTAGGATCCTTCACGAGCTCAATATTCACAAATCTGCTGGTCCAGACGGATTTCCCCCCATTACACTTAAAAAGTGCTCCTCTTCTATAGCTAAGCCTCTTGGCAATCTTTTCTACCTTTCCTATTCTTCTGGGTACTTTCCACGTATGTGGAGACTTGCGAATATTCAAACAATTCCCAAGAAAGGAAGCAAGGCGAACCCCGCGGTCAGTATGGGTTTCGTTCTGGAAGATCGACGGGAGATCTTTTGGTCTACTTGGCAGAATGTTGGAACTCATGCATACATAAATACGGCAAAGGTCAAGTTGTTGCACTTGAAATTGTGAAAGCTTTTGACAAAGTTTGGCACGAATGTCTCATAGTTAAGCTTAGGGCCATAGGTTTTAAAACTGCCCTTGTTTAATGGATCGAGAGTTGGTTTGGTGAATTTTTTCACAGTACATTTCGAATTGAAGAAAAAGATATCCGTATTCTACACTGTTACGCTTTATTATTCGTGAAGTTTCGGCCTGTGCTGAGAAACGTCACGAATAATAAAGCGTAACAGTGTAGAATCCGGAAATCTTTTCTTTCAATACGGATTGAGAATTTTCTGTATGAATGCACTATACGAGTAGTACTAGATGGCGTTACTTCTTCCTCCCTCCTAATAGATTCCGGCGTCCCTCAAGGCTCTGTTTTATCTCCAGCTCTTTTCTTAGTTTTCATCAATGACCTTCTGTCATCTACTCTCAATCCAATCCATAGTTTTGCAGATGACAGTACTTTAGATAACACTTATGAATTTAGCTCTGCTGCGGAATCTAACAAGCACTCTACTGCTTCCAATCACAGGGAGTTATTTAGTTCACTGAACGCAGATCTCAACTTGATCCTGGAATGGGGCAGGAGAAATAGAGTAGAGTGCAACGTCTCCAAAACACAGGCCTGTCATCTATTCCTTGAACGTAATGTTCCAGTATTATCTTACAATGTGTCTTTTGGTGGCACATAACTTTGCACTTCGGATAACTTCAATCTTCTGGGCGTTAAAATTAATGACCACCTGAATTGGACACAGCACATCTTTGATGTTGCCCTCAACGCCTCGAAACGTCTAGGTGTTCTTCGAAAGTGCAAAAAATATTTTACGCCGACCGACTTTGAAGTTTTCGGTTTAAATCATTTTCTCTATATCAATATCGACGAGTCTCCAGGTTCTGATGGCCTACTACCTTTAAAAAATGTTCATCTTAACTGGCCAAATCTTTTCGCAATCTTTTCCATCTATCTTCATCTTCCGGGTGCTTTCCAAGAATATCGAAAGCTGCATACGTTTAGCCAATTTCCAGGAAAGGATGCATAGCGAACCCCGCTAACTACCACACGATATCCATTACTACAGTGCTCTAAGTGGTGGAGTTGAGCTGACAGCTTTGGCCTTAACGTTTCTAAAGTCCAGTGGATTAGGGGAATTCTTTCGGAGCGCTCTGTACGAGTTGTATTAGGTGGTATTTCATGTTTTTCCCACCCAACCAATTCCGACATCCCCCAAGGTTCAGTCTTTTCTCCTACTCTATATTAAACAAAGACCTTCTGTCGTCGATTCTCAATCCAAGCCACGGTCTTACTCTTGATAACGCCTACACATTTAACTCAACACTGCGACGCATTTGGTTCCCTGAATTCTGACCTTGATTTAATCTTGGAATGGGGCAGGAAAAACAAAGTAGACTTCAACGCCACAAAAACACAGTCCTGTCGTCTATTGCTCAAGAGTGATGTTCCGGCGTCGTTTTTCACTGTATCCTTTCGCGGCGTACCGCTTCGCTCTTGGCAAAATTTAACTTTCCTAGGCATGAAAATTAATTACCACCATTGGAGATGAAACAATCATAGCTTCTATAGAGTCCCGCAGAAATGTTGGTGTCCTTAGCATTTACTATCGCTACTACTTCGATGAAGGTATTATGAAACTCGATGAACTAATTCCGGCTCCTTTCACTTTCGCCTTAATAAAAACATACGCAAAGGGCTGACAATCACGGACTGATTTGGGCTGTAGTGCCATTGAAGATGAAAAACATTTAGGATGACCACTAAAGCGCAGAATGTGCGGGCTAGAATCTTAAGCCACATCTTCAATCAGAACTCCCGCAATCTACTACAATCTACAAAAGCAATCAATGTCAATCAAATTAAGGACTAACATGCGTACCTAACCGCAACCGAACTTTTTTAGAAAATCATCTGAAATTAACTCGTGTGGATAAATAAAATTACAAACCTTGCCCATAAAAACCACATCGTTTCCCGAAAAACCATTATAAAGCTAGACACGATCGGTATATCTCGTTTTGAAGGGATTGCATCTGCGCACCTAACATCCAAATCGAAATATCGAAAATTGAGCATACCAAACACAATCCGCCATTCTTGCTCACCTTTACGCCTCCATTTCGTGCGTGTGAAACATTAAACCAAATCGCTTTGCCTGTAAAGTCCATCATAAAAAAGAAAACAACACAACCAACTCCGGAGCTCCTCGAACAATGCGTTGTAGAAATACATAAAAGCATCAAGAAAACTGCGATCGCGCGTCTCTATTCAACCGATCTGGCCGGTTTTCTTTAATCACTTCCAGGATAAGACAAAACCTCGAAGAATAAAATGAAGGAAAAAAATCTTCAGCAACAAAGAAAAATCAAACCACTTAATGTCGGTACCCTCGAGGTGAAATCTCAACACAAGCCTTATGGCCAGCAAGCAAAAAAAAAAAATGAGAAACCTTTTAAACAGCAGGTTGCTTGGTAGGATCCGATCTCGAAGGAGTGCATAATTCCACGTAGAAAAAATTTAAAAGATCTTACATACAAAAAAAGAACGAAAAAAACAGCACTACCTCCATAGCGTTTGTGTCGTTACGATCCGGAATCGATCGATTTGATATTCAACGGGGCGACACCCTCTCCCCGAGGATTCTCAAGAAACGTAACTTTCTCACACCATATTTAATGAATTTCAGCTAAGACAGATCACGATCGCTGCCACGATCATTTCCATTGTCATGTAAATTAATTGTTCGATCGAATAGAAATAGCCACGAATACCACATTTTTATCTCAAAAAGGATTGCGCGTCTACGGAACGATCGTGAGTTATAACATTTGTCCCGAATGTAAACAAATCACTGCCATCAAGGAATCTGGCGACTTTTCTTATTCGAGTGGAGTTTCAAATTTCAAGACATGGCTTCTTTATTTTCTTTTTAGCTGCTCACGCTGCTGCAGTTGCTGTACAAGTGTGGCAATAGATGGAGAGGATCTTTCAGGAAAAAAGAAAATTTATGTATTTGTTTATTTTGAGTATGATCCGGTATAAATTTTCTTTCAAGTGCTGGTCGAAAAGGATAAATCTTGGGTTTTGAAACAGGTGGATTGATTGATTTCTTTTGGAGGGGAACAACATCATTTGTAGTACTAATCAACTTAATTCGTTAAAAGCTTAAGGTAATCATCCAATTTGATTTTTCTTTAAAATGATTTCCTTATCATTATAGTTCATTCATTCTTTCCAAAAAAAATTTACGTACACACTGACTAGATGCAAAATGTAATATTAACGAATAGGTAGAACAATTTGCGATAACCAAATCTTAATAGCAAAAGAATTTAAATGAGAAGGAATAATTCGTAATTCATAGTAAATAGTGATAGAAAACAAAGTTAATAGCAACAAAGTTCAATCAAGGTCGCTGGGTTCCCACCAAATCATGGTTAAAGCAAAAATAAATGCTATATCCATCTCTGCAGACTTTATCCTTGAAAGACAGAACTCAAAAAGGAAAGTAGCCATTCTTACGGACAGCAAGACGCAATAAAGACCTTGACTTCATGCTAAGAAAAATTGTACAATATCAGTTTCAATAGCAAACTTATCAAGACCAGCTTGCATGGAAAGAATCTCCATTAAACCCTATTGGTCTTTGCGAAGAATTAAGAGCATGAGGTAATGGACAGGATAACAGATAAGCCATTATTGAACTGCGATTACAAGACTTAGACATGCTAAACAATTCTTCTATGCGAGTCCAACAGCTACTCCCCTTATACAGAATTACTGGCAGGACTGTCACTACTGAAAGAAGAAGAAGAGAATGGGTACTGATACAGACAAGGAATGTAGATTCCATCTATTGAGATCTCCAAGTACATTCCGGACAGCTGCGCGGTAATAAGCTACCAACGTCATAACTGTTTTGGGGAACACTTCATAAATATTATTTCGATTTCAAATTTAGGTCTCGCCCGAATCATCCAATTCGTCAAGGAAATAACACTGAACAAGGAACTCTACTACTACTACAGAGAAAGTATCCTTGGGTGAAGCAAGAATTGAATCATATCTTGTTTTGTTTAGCGTGGACAGTCTGACACTAAATCTCCATCCAACTGTTGTCTTTAGCAACACGGATTGTTATTGTGACGACAATCATTAACGCCCCATAAGGTTGCAATCTATATTGAAAGTAGATTCAATAATCATATTCTGCTATTACAATCTTTCGGTCATGGCACCGGGTTGAAAAACGCAACTCCACGCCGAATATCGAAGAGCTCAGCCCGCGATGTGAGCGGTATCCATAGTCACTACGGTACTCCCTGAAGAGCCATCTTCCATTGCCGTGGTGGAAGCAACCTTCCATGGGCTCCCCGATACTCGTGGCACCAGAAAACCTCCGGTCAAGCTTTGTAACTTAGAAAATTACTTTCAGTTTAGATTTTGCAAACCCGTGACTGGCAGCACTTCGCTTCGGGAAACTTGGGATTATACTGGAATTGACCTTGGTCGTTCACCCGGTATGTGATAGCTGAAGTTATCCCTTCCCAGCGCATAGTAGATAAGAGGCCATTTTGCTCAGTTAGTTGCACTAAGCCCCTTTGTAATCCTGCGTCGGACCGATTCGGTCTATTTCCATCTAAAGATTTCGTGTGCAAATGCACGAAGCCATTCTAGCGTCTGTAGACTCTCGAGGCCCCATTGACATCCAACCGCTCCCCACTACTCACCAAACACATGTCTTCCAACTGTCTTAAGTACGCGTATCTTGGACATTCCGACAGGATATGCAGCCAGCTTTCAGATTCCGCCCCACAAGCGCTACCCGAAGCCACACTTCGACCCAGCCTGTGGAGATACGCATGCATGCTTCCATGGCTCGTCAAGAGATAACCCAGACTGAGAAAATTCAAAGCCCAGGTTACCTCTGGCGAAGCTTGCGACTCCAATGAAATTGTAAGTGATCCTGCCTTTGCCACTATTTGTCCACCGGATTCGGCATACCGATGCAACCCTGAGGTTGCATTCGAGAAGGGCTCTCTTCCAGTCTAGATAACCAATCGCTAGGCAGCAATGGGAGTTCCTTCCGGATCTTGCAGTTAATAGCTCGACGCTTCTGCATGGCGTCAGTGGAAACTGCACAACATTTTTTTATAGCACTGAACAGAGGATCATCCATTAATGTATTGGATGTACAATCGAGTCGGTATAGGGTAGGTGAGCGATGGGGTTAAGAGGAAGTTTCTGGAGCAAAGAGTCTAAGCTGTCGGTTGATGTTAACCTTGAAATATTTGCCGAGTATGATAGTTGAAGAGAGAAGAAATGAGGTTGGTCAGTTATTCGCTGCATTTAACGAGGAAACATCGCTAATAAACGCTGAGTACAGCGACGTTTATACGACGTTCGAGAGAATCTACAACTCCTGTTAGTCTCAACTCCAACTAGACGAAACGCATGCTTTTGGATTCGATCGAGTACTTCGAGTTGTGTCTTGGGTACCCCATCCATGTGTTAGTTGTACTCGAGACGGGGACGAATGTAGGCCTTGTAAATATTAGCAAGATCGTGAGGTGTAAACATGCTAGCAGGATTATTCGCTGGCACGTGTCTATCGAACGAGTGCCCGTACCAGTCGCCAGAGCTTCGTACGACACCGTCGATCCAAAAACTACGCTAGCAACGAATAGACCGGCGTATATGGTATGAACCAAACACCTGGTAAGGCCCCACTCTTTTCGTAGAACCCTGCGGATCTATCCAATAGTCGTAGTGAGACGCTCTCTGAGCTTTCGCAGATACAGCTCAAATCATAACCGGTCAGAATGCCCAGGCCCTTAACGTTTCTCACATACCTAAGCCCAGTTCCCCTCAGCATTACCAAGAGAGGATGGAAATGCTACAATGAGCCCTTCAGCAAACATTATCACTGTCTTTTCTCTTGATGCTGCAACTCTAACCCACAGACCCCAGTACCGAATGGTTCACATTAGAGCTGAACCCTTGCGCTCAAGGCGAAAGTTTTCGTCCATCAATATAAACTGATGCCTCCGCGAGCTGTACCAAAAGGTCATCCATGCAGCCTTGTGGACAGTCACGCTTGACGTCCCTCCACACAGTATCGCGTAAACTCCTCACGCATGGTAACCTGTCAGACAAATAGCTCTGCCCCAAAGTCAGTTCTTAACAGTCGCAGCTCCGTAGCTAATCAAGCACCGCGTCCCAGTTCAAATAGTCAAATGCACCCTTAAATTCTACAAAGATTACAAGGACGTGCTTGCGAGCACTCCGTAACAGAATACTTAACATGCATTCAAGCATCGTTCTTGTATCTCCCGGCGCTGAAGCCGTACTGCCGCTCGAAGGCCAGATAAACCAATTTCTCAGTGAGTGGGCATACGGTCGTCATGCTCGGCGGACAGGTCCTTTTGCCTCACAATAATATTCTAATATTATTCAAAGTGAGTGATAGTCGCTTCCAAATAAATAAAAAATAAACCACAATAATTTCTGTAATGACCATACGATTTCTTCTACAGTCAAAAATTTACAGACAACCCTTCACACCTTCTACCACCTCTCATACAAATTCTACAATTTAAGAAAATACAATAGACAAATTTTTCTCAAGAAACAGGGAATATATAATTGAGCGCCACCTCTATCACCCCCAATAAAAACGACACTATTGAGTAATTTCCGAAAGCATTAAAATCTTCCCCACGATTGGGCTTTATACACAATAATTTTGTTTTCTATTTTACAATGGCATTGAAGCCGAAAATGTGCCTTGGCCTCCTGGCCTTCAAGTTCCTTAACATTGTTCATAATTTATTGTGAAAGGATTGTTAGCCTTTCGCACAACCCTCCATCTACGAATTTTTCATTTCCATTGATTGAGGTGAGAAATGTATATGCAAGCAGGCAGTGTGCTGGAATTATACGTCGACCGGGATTTGGTGACCTTCGCATTGTAGACCAACAAGCTACCCACTAGGCTGCACTCTAACTAATTTTTTTGGGTATTTGCTTTATTTTACCATTAAAATGGAAAGTTTACATCCATTAAGTTCAAATTTGAATGGGTAAATCAAAATATAAAAAATCATAAACTTTAATCGGAAGCCCAGTTCTTTTCTTTCGGAAAGGACTGTATTCCTAAATTATTTATAAGTATGAACATGTTTAATTTAAATTAAATTTTCTACTTAATTTTTTATGTAGCATTTGAAGACATTCGTTGAATAAAAACATGTAACTACAAAACTATATACACAACTATTTGGCATACTACCAACAATTTCTTCTCGTCGCGTCTGACTAGGATTTATACCATCGAAAATTCGAACAATAAGAAAAATGACGTCACCAAAATGAAATTTGCAATCTTCTATTTTCGTCATAGTTGCTGTATCGCAATGCATCTTCGACATCCGGTCGAAAGTTTCTCACTGTTTTCATTTCGATCTTGTGGCAATCAATTAGGTCAGTTTTAGTTTCTTTTTTGAAAAATTGGGTAAGGTTATGGCCCACAAACATTAAAGAGAGACACGCATTTCGATATTTTGTAACTCACTCTACGTAAGAAAAGTGATTAAAATAATGATTTCCGCTCGAAACTTAGATGATAGCGATTCGACATGGTCGATATCTCCTTCAAGGTCAAGAAATTAATAAAATAAACTAAGAAACAGGAAATTTTCGAACAATGGTAAAAAGCCAAAAACTCTACCTATTCGTCTATATAAGTCTACCAACATAAATTTGCAAGAATAATGGTCGTTTTGTGCACTGAACGGAAATTAAAATCTGTTCAATTCCTTTCAAGGCTGTTTTTTCTAAGAAATTCTTTTCCAGAGATGAATTGATTTGGCACATGCCATATTTCAAAGATATTTTTTCCAGAGGTTTGTGTATTTAATCGCCAGGTAGTCAAACTGTTTTGCAGCATGAATTTGTTTTGTGGAAAATGCATCAGGTGAAGCGTAAAATGGACGAAAGAACAACGGCTGCAAAAATTCTTTACACAAATATGGGAGAAAGAATGATGATATGAGATAAGGAATCTTTTCAAAGTGAAATTCAAAACTATACTTGACAAAGATACTTCAATCTATAGGTATACAGTTCCAAGATATTTATGAGAGCTGGTAACTTGAACATAAGGCACCGTTTCTAAGTGGCTGTCCAAGAAGTAACGTAGACATGTAATGGTACAGCTGGGCTTATCTATTTTCATTATCTTGAAGGGTCATGATTTCATTCAACTAGCTTGAGCTATGTAGTCAGGTTACAAATGTTAATTGTTCCAAATGTCTTAATAAATTTAAGACCAATTATGAAAAAAGGAACGAAACTCTTGTCGGTTACCGCAATTTATGGAAAAGGCCTTAATTTAGATTTATTAGCTGGGTCACAACTGATCTATGGTCATTGCTAGGTAGATTTATTTAATTAACCTAAAGGTGTAGTAAGATCGAGCAATCGCTTTTATTTATCTCTGTGCTAATGATTTTATGTGTGATTGCAAATATTTATACACCTAATTAACGTGGCCAATTTTCGTTCAGCGAAATTTGGAGAGTCAAAATAAAGGAACTAAAGGCACTTATAACAATGTGAATCTTCTGCTCAATAACCATAATATGATGTGCGAAGCAATCATTTACAATTAGTTACTAGTGATGTCAAGTTTTGTTACTTTTCGGTACCAGTAACTATTCGATACTTTAAGAAAAGTAATTGTTACATTTTATTCGTTACCAGGTACTCGTTTATATGAAATGACCGATGTCATGTTTCAGGAATAGGAGGGCCAATTTTGCAAATCATAAATTCAAATAGAAGGAATCGCCTCTTATTTATATGCAACAAGAAATCGGTTGAGAATCGCTCTTGAATTCGTTGATGCCAATGATGCCAAGTCCGATTTTTTAATTATACCTCTTCTAAGTAGAAAATCCCTCAAATTGATAAAAAAAATCCCTTTATTACCCCAAACATTAAAAAATTATACTATCTAGTATCGCTGATCCCGCAACCCTATCACTAATAATGACTATCTGCCCTGCCGCTCGAGCCGAGCGCCACAACCTTATTTAGATCAGTTACTTTTTCGAGAACTCATTTCGTTACTTAAGTAACGAATATATATCTGCATCGGTACTCGTTACTTCGAATTTCAGTTGGCAATGAGTACCCGTGTAACGAATAGTTACTTTTTTGACATCACTATTAGTTACCAACCGTAGCATAAGGAACAATTTTGTTTTCCAAATATTTAAAAATTTACCAATCTAGCGACAACAATGGTAGCATGTTCTGGATGAAATCTGAGAGTATATTGTGTTTCCTATAACGTTTGTAACGCTAAGAAATAATCCTCGTACAGAGATTCGCCAAGGATACAGAAATATTTATTGTCACGCAGAAGCCTCTGTCCGTCTATCTGTCTGTCTACAAGATAACTATCGAATGCTTTGAGCTATCGAGCTGAAAACTTGTATATGTCATTCCTAGCAAACACTAAACTTTAAGTACGTGAACGGGCCTCATCCTCTCACTCCTCTTGCATCCTTTCTTTTGCAGTTATTTCAATGAATTTTGAAAAAATTATCTTCTAACTCCTTCCATACAAAATTTAACGAGATTTTACAATTTCAATAAAGCTTTGTCCTTTGAAACAAGCTGATGAGTTTACTTTGAAAAACAAAATTAAATTAAATTGATAATGAAGTTTAAAACCGGTTCATTAGATCTGTAGTTCGTGCGATGCTGCAAAATTCGAAAAATCTCATAGGTTCGCAAAGGACCATGTGGAACATTGAAGTCAATCATAGACAGTAATTTGTAAGAGTCAAATACACCCGAAGAACAAAAACAATTCTGGCATGTATCCAACTTTTCCCTACGAAATCCATAAACAGGCGATCACGGTATGGTGGTAACCTAAGTGGATCGAACAAGGGCAGAACTTGAAGGACAAACCTTAAGAACCTACGCTGAACTGCTTCGATTCTATCTATGAGAATGAAGTAAAATGGCGACCAGATTGGACTTCCGTATCCAAAGATCGATCAGATGAATACACAGCATAACATTGTCGTTGGAGAGAAATCATTAAAGTCTTTCGATCGCCTCTTAACAAATCCGAGGATAGCGTTCGCTTTACCAGCAATATGATCGAAATAATCATCAAAGGTAAAGGCATTGTTGAATAGTACGCCCAAATCACGTACTTTTTCAGAAGGAAGTAAACAGCATCATCACATAGTCAAAATCAAAATTAAGTGATATTCTCTTCTTAGAATAAGAAACAGTTGTACACTTATTAATTTTGAGATGTAAATTGTTAAGTAGGCACCAGTCCTGAAAACGCGAGACATCATTTTGCAACAATAAAGAATCATTACTGCTGAAAAAACTCTTAAAGATTTCCGCGTCGTCAGCATAAAGAAGAATATTCGAGTTAGAGATAAACGAGCTCATGTCATTAATCAAGAGAAAGAACAAAAGTGGACCTAGATGGCTACCTTGCGGAACACCTGAAGTGTTAAATACCACGAAAGCGCACTTTCTGAATGCAATCGCTAAGATACGAATTAATCTAAGGGACGATAACATCAGGAAAATCAGGCAGCAGGAGCTTATGTACAAGAGAATTATGATCAGTTCGTGTCCTAGTAATCCACCTGCTGCCCGTTTTCAAAATCAGAAAGACAGAAGTTCGAGAATTTCGTAAGATTAGTTATAGTGGATCTGCTGAAATGGTCCAATAATCGACTTGGAATAAAAATACATTACATCACACACAATCCGGGCTGTCGTCCTGGGGTATACGCCGTATACCCTCTGCTCATTTTCTAGAAAAAGCGTATACCTTCTGGTAACAGGGCTATATACGGCGGTATACGCTGTTATGTACGTCATTTTTTTCCGCTGTCCTGAAAAGTAGTGTTTTTTTTTTCTCAGCCAAAGCTTATTCCATTCTGAACCTTTCTGAGCCTTTTTAATTTGACCACGATCAGTGGCGAAACTTAGAGCAGCAGCACCCTCCCCCACCTCCCCAAAGCTACGCTTATTGCGTAAAATTTTGTGTATAAGATTGTAGCCTGCAGGCAGAGGCGTGCCAACTGGGTGTGAGTTGCTCCTCAAATTTGCGGCTACCTCAGATTTTAAAGGGATTCTTATCCAATGTCTATGTATTTTCTTGTTTTTGGCTCTATCGCTCCCCAATCGTGAAGTAGTTGGCTCGCTCTTGCCTGCAGGGGAATAGTTAGTGGTTCAAAGCTTCACCGATTACAATAGTTAGGTTTGAAGTTTGGTCACATCACGGACCCGAACTGTTTGATCAGTACCAAAGTTTTGCAAGAACTTAGACTGAAGTGGGTGGCAACTGACGAATATCGCACCAGAGGTTTATATCAGTTACTACGAAGGCGGTGCCGAGGACGCAAAATCATGTCGTATGGTCGCATGGTGAGCGCTGAACTGATGAAATGAAGAAACGATGAATTACTGAATCGCTGATATGGTCAAATATCGGTGAAGAAGTAAGTTACTTTGATGAAGTAGTTAACCGAAGTAGCGAAACGCATTGCAAAGTAGCCTTTTGAGGGGAGCTGAATCGGAGGTTTAGGTTGTTGAGTAGCTGGGTTGTGCAAATTAGAAGAAGACTGAAGTGAATGAAATACTTCCCCATCACCTTCCAAGAGTAACCAACCTGGAGTGGGTTGTGGAAGTTGTGACCTGAAGGAAGTGAAACTGGAAGTAAACGGGAAGGCTAAATATTGAATGGTAGTAAATGTAAAATGTGGTAGGAAGTATCGACCAAGGTAAGCGAAATACAACACAGATTGTGATTCACAGTACCTGTGACTGATAAAGTAGCGAACTGAGGAAGCGAGATCGGACACGTGCAGATGACATTGATAGAACATGATACACTTGCGGAAGAGAGTAGTGACCAAGCAGATCGA
Organism: Chorisops tibialis; assembly: GCA_963669355.1. Lineage (NCBI taxonomy): Eukaryota > Metazoa > Arthropoda > Insecta > Diptera > Stratiomyidae > Chorisops > Chorisops tibialis. Next base: position 59,064,200 of record OY770263.1, read on the forward strand.
ACTACGCTGTATAGTACCTACAGACGGTAAAATAGTGACTCGAAGGGATTAAAATCAGATGCGCACATTGATGGTATGGATCGAACATCTAGTGGTCGTACAGAGTTGGAGAGATGGGCAAACGGAAAGGTGGATCAAATCCCTTCAGGGTACACATTGCGGGTAGAGATTCTTGGAATTTGTTCCTTGTTTCTTGGCGTGGAGTTACGTTACCGCGCCCGGTTGTACCATGACCTACAGACTGGAAGAGATGTTAGATAGGTCTCGCATCCACAAGTATGAATGCCGATCTGAAAATAGGTATGAACTGGTACCACCAAAAGCATTAAAGATTGTCGCTATAAGAACAAGCCGTAGTATTAAAGGCAACCGTGGCCTTCGTGGTCACGTTAAACTCTCATAGAAGTTCAGTGCAAATTTGTAACGCCAAAATGAAGCGCTATGGAAATTTTTAGCAAATATACCCGATACCGATACCGATTTTCCAATTGAAATCCCTGTCGCCAGGTTCAATAGTGAACAATTCGTTTATCAAGGAGCTTACGAAATTTATCATCTACGGATCTATCGACATCAGCAGTGGAGAGTTTTGCTAGCTTCTGGGTCAGGCGATGTACTGCTACTACGATCGCTAACATTAGTTGTTTGTATTGTATTTAATTGCTGAAACTTATAAAATTCTGAATAACAGACCGAAAAATCGCCGGAGGGAGCTGGCGAAAACTAAACGAGAAGAATTTAAATAAGTGAGACAAGAAAATGTACAAAATTGTTTTTTCAAAGAAATCACGAAAAACCCTTATTCACTGGGTAGAAGATTATTACGCTGGATCTTAAAATTCAACTTTTTTTGGGCGCTCTTGAACCCTGACGACCTCCCCTCTCCCTCCCCCCCCCCCTTCTCCGCGGGAGTATTTTTTTTTCCATTGGCAACCATCTTGCTATCGCTTACTATTATAAATACTTATTGAAAGCTTATTATTTGATTTGGTTGTGTTATTTTGACGGTCTGTCTTGTTTTGGCCCACACTAAAACGAATGTGCTAGGGTATAGCCTAGTGGGTAGCGTGTTGGTCTTCTAATGCGAAAGTCGTGATTTCAAATCGAGGTCGGCGCAATATATAATTCCAGCACATTGTCTGCTTGGATATACTTTGGTCACCTCAATCTACGAAAATAAAAAAAAAAACAAGCCTTCCACAATAAGTAATGAAAAAAAAATGTTAAGGAACCTGAATGTCAGGCGGCCCAGGTCCGATTTGGGCTGTAGCGCCATTGCAGAAAAAGAAAACCGATGTGGAAAATATCTTAAAGTGATCATAAAATGTAATACCAAAAACTATGAATAATATAAGATATCCCAAGCCTATGGAAAAAATTATACCTAATTCTATTGCGTTGAGAGCGGCAAAAAGCTTTTAAACACGACGGCCGCCGATTGGCTCTTGGATATGGGCGCGTGGGTAGAAGCCAATGAGCGGGGATCATGTGCTTTGGGTGTTTTAAACCTTTTCGTCGCTCCCAACGAAGTAGAATTGGTTGGGATTTTTCCCATAGGTTTGGGATCTCTTATATTATTCATAGTCTTTGGTAAGAGTTACGAGCAAAACGAAAACATTTTTTTGTATGTCTCTTCCCTCTTAAGGGGAGCACTCCCTAAAAAATTGAAAATAAAAATCGATTTTTTTTCGGTTAATAATGTAGACTGGATTCTAAATCGATAGCCGAAAACTGAACCCCTCTCGGATGAGTAGAAGTGTTTCAGATAATGATGTAAGCTTGTGGAGTCATGCACATTGACGCAACGCTTGTAGCTTGGTGCTTGGCTCACTCCCCGGCCGCGCCAGCCCACTGACCAAATCGCCACCCCCACAACCAGTACCACTACCCTGGCAAACCAGTTTTTTTTTATAATCAATAATTTTATATTACTGCATTATTTATATATTTAAATTTATTAAATAAACTAAAAAAAAAAAAATTTAATTGGTTTTCTGCTTTTCCAGAAAAGTAGTGTTTTTATTAATTAGGTGCACTACACAACCTATCCACTTGAATTTTTTTTTTTTTGGAAATGTGGCACTACTGGCTGCCAACCGAGTAGGGAGTTTTTTTTAATTTTAACTATGATTTTTATACTCTAGATGAAATCTGAGAGTATTATAAGTTTGCCACAAAGTTTGTAACGCTAAGAAATAAGGCTCGAAGATAAAAATGAATGATACAGAAGTTCATATAATCACTTAAAAATCTTAAAACCGGATGTCCGTCCGTCTGTCCGTCCATCTGCCGTCTGTCTGCCTGTCCGTGTCCTCTCTAGCTTGAGAACTCGTTGGGCTAGAAAGTTCAAATTTTGGTCAAGTGGTTTTAGACAAAAATGTAAGGTCAAGTTCGTGAACGGGCCAAATTCCTTCACCCCTTCTACCCCCTCCCATACAAAATGACGCAATTTCGCAATTTGACAATAATTGGATTTGCTTGCAAATCATAAAAGCTATTAATCTGAAATTTGGAATGTATTAGTTTTATGATGATTTGAATACACAGTATAAAAATTATTCGAGCCCTATTCCTCCTTCCACCACCTCCCATACAAACTGCAATTTTTAATGAAACACTCTAAAAGAATTTACATAGTACGTATGAAATTTATCGAGTTGAAACTATGCACTAATGATTTATTTAAAATCATTAGTAACACAACAAAAAATTAGACGATTATCTTCACCCCTTTTTACCCCTCCCATGCAAAATGAAACAATTTCCCGATTTAACAATAAACGGATTTTCTTGAAAAGTCTAAAAGCTAGTGATCTAAAATTTGGAAAACATCACTTTTACGATGATTTCAATAAACCGTATAAAAATTATTTGAGTGCTTCCTCTCCTTCTACCACCTCCCATACAAACTGCACAATTTCACTAGATCCAATATACTAATTTTCTCAGTTCCTATTAAATTTTTGAATCCTAAATTTTGTATAAAACATTTTGATGGCAACTCTAGCGTGATATGAAAAATTAGTTCAATGTCGTCCCCCCTCCACCACTTCCCCTATAAAATATTTTTAAAATCAAAAAATTTCTTTTTCATTTAGAGTATCGCACGATTGGGCTTTACGTACAATCGTACTCCTGTTATGTTTTTTACAAGGTTTTTTCTTACACGATTACTAAATTACTAAAAAATTCCATATAAATTATTTTTAATCGCCATTCACTCTATTTGCTTAGTTTCAAGTAAGATACGTGCCTGCAAAATTTGGTCGAAATCGGCAAATTAGTTCCTGAGAAACGTGCACCTCAATTTGCACTGAAAATTCTCTCTCCTTAAGAGACAACTGGCATTCTTTTCGGTCTATTCAGCAAATACACACAGATAGAAGCCGTCTCAAAATCGATTTCTAGAGCCCCGAACAGTACAAACTCTTCAAAAATTGCGCTACTCGAATCCTTCTGGTGCTCAACAGACCAAATCGTTAGTAGTTTATCTGATATTTAATGCGAATATACACAAACAGGCTAGGGCTTAACCTAGTAGGTAGCGTGTTGGTCTACAATGCGAAGGTCGTGAGTTCAAATCCCGGTCGACGCATTATTCCAGCATACTGCCTGCTTGGGTATACTTTGGTCACCTCAATCTATGAAAATGAAAAATTCGAAGAGAGAGTTGTACGAAGATCTAACAACCCTTCCACAATAAGTAATGAAAAATGTTAAGGAACCTGAACATCAGGAGGCCAAGGCTCGATTTGGGCTGTAGTGCCATTGTAGAAGAAGATACATAAAAGGGAAGATTTCTAAATTTCACAATGATTTATTGATCGTTCTTGTTCGATTCCTTCTGAGACCCTTATCAGACTGATCGAGCACACATTATTCAATCAAAATTTTTATCGTTTTTACGCCAAAATTCTTTACTCAGAATATTTATTTACATAAAGTAAAAAAAAACTGTTTCCAAAAAATATAAAAATTTTTCACCATTAACATATGTTTGCAGTTGGTGCAGAACGACTAAGCCATTATAAATAATCAAATCAAAACAATTAAAAAAAATATTTAAAAAAATAAAAAAAGTAATATTAACTAATGCAAACTCTAATAAATACTTTAATCTTATTTGGGTTCATAGAACCCAAAATGCAAAATTTAGTTTAAATTCTTTACCCAAACGTATACTGCAGATTCTAAAATGAAGTAAGTTCCTAAAAATAAATCTAATAATAAAAAATCGAGCAAAACTAATAAATAACTTGTTATCTTTGTTTTTAAATTTCCGTACGTATAAATTTATAAAAAAAAAACATATTTTCGTAGAATTATCACTCACTACTGTTATCGCCAATTTCGGCATCATTAAAACAATTAGTGACCTGAAAATATGTTAATCGAAAAAAAAACCTATCAAATTTCATGGACATCTTTTACCAGTGATCTCATCCATAAATAACTATAAGACTACGTATTTAAAAAAACAAATAATAATTATAGAAATATGATACGATAAGAATAAGATTGTCTTATGCGTTAAATCAAAATACTCGTAGGAATCTGATAGCGAACTATCAGTTGGGCGATATGGCACATGGACATGCGGTCTTTATCTTATCTCCTTATCTCTACTTCGAAGCTTCAAATCAATTATTGTTCCACAGTACAGATAAAACAGCTTAGCTTTGAGAAGTCATTTACTAATATTATGGAACACCAAATACTAATCCTTCGCTATCTCATAATCAAAGCCTCGTATACGCCGGCCGTCCTAATTATCCACCGGATGTGCAAATTCAACAGATTTTTGGCGCTCACCTAAACTAGCAAATCCGGCAATCAGGAACAGTAGAATCATCCGTTTCAGGTATTCCATAATGAGTTTTGTTTCCTTTTTAAACTAAAGAGCACTAGCACAGCTAAATCACAGGCTTAAGAAACCTCAGCACTCCGCACTCGAATTAATATACACAACGAAAAATAAAATTAAAACAATTCAGGTACTGTGTTATTCCGAAGTAGCAGCCAACGAGAACAACAATTATTTAAGAAATAATTACTCTACGGAAACAGCACTAAAAAAGCTTCGACGGCGCCAGGATCAAAGGACGAATAGACGGACAACTATAAGGAAAAAGCGCGCGCGAACTTCTGTATTTAACACGACCCTATTTTCAAGCATTCGTTCAATGCTAAGCACCAATGTTAACTGATGCGGTTGTTGGAACCGTGTCGGCAGAACCGGCTTTACTCATATCTAAAATCGCATGCAAGAAAAGCTACACTCGCATGAAATATCGAATAGAAAGCTACATGGGATTTATTTGTTGTGGTTTTCTTATTGCTTGACAAATTTATTCGAAATTATTGCAAGTCATGACTTTTCCTGCAGTTTTGAATTTTCAGTTTTCTTAAATTCGCAACGAGTTTGTCGAATAAATTTATGTCCTGCTGCCCAATATTTGAATAAGATACGTCCTTTAATAATAAATATTTACTTCCATTTTTAGGACGAAACAATCATCGGCTTCAAAATGAAAGTTCCTATAAAATGTTACTGATTGGAGTTTCTGTTTGTCAGCGCAAATTTGAATAAAATGATGACGATAATAATTTTACTGCCGATGGGATCTAGGATACTTGCAACCACAGCAAGAAACATTCCAAAATTACTTTTATCTAAAATTTAGACAAACTAGTCGTCACTTTTCAATGATTACGTATCAACTAGAGGCGGGCGTTTTGTGCGATGCAACTTAATATCTTAGCTCGATATTATTTAATTTTATTTCACAATAAGCATCTGTTTAATTAAAATTTCTTGAAGTAATTTAACCATAAGTTTAGATATTTTAGTTCCTAAATAATCTTTTGAATTTGAAGCGCTGACTTTCTTTATTGAATTTGTACTCAAAATGATTGATTTTTAAATTTCAATTAATCTTTTAATTAATGTCAATCCAATTATGATAAGTGCAAGTGCAATTAATGATTGATGTCAATTAAAGCTGCCTGGGGAGAAAAATGAAATTTTATCGGTGTTTATTTATAAGTAGGCAGGAGCCTTTAGAAAAATTTACCTATATAATTAAAAGCAACTTGCTTTCTACAATACTCGCGTAAATTCATACATGCAAAATGTTCTAGAATGACGTATTTAGAATGTACATATGCCGAACCAAATTGTTTATATTCCACATTTTCTCCGGTTTATTTTTAGCGCTACCTACTGGACTATAACATGCGAAATGAAATTTCGAAATTTGTACAAAAGAATATTCATGAGTTATTATTTTCCAATGATTTTACTTGTTTGTTCTAATAATATAGCATTGTTATCGGCTTAGTAAAAAGAAAATCTATCACCAAGTCGAGACGAAGGAGGTGGGCGTTTAATGGGTGGACTATTGTCAATTATTCAATCGCGTTATTTTAGCTTTCGTCAAGCATTAAATTATAGATGTTAGGCAACTAATATAAGAACGCGTAAGACTGGCCGAAAGTGCATGTTTATACTTTAAAAGTGTAAAATTTAGCAAAAACATCCAGATATAGAAAAACCTTAACTACAATTCAGTTGTTACAAATAATATACATTGTAAATAGTACCAATGCATAGATTCAATATTCTACTACAACTTAGGGGTTAACCCTTTAATGCTTGATACACAGTCACAATCAGATCAACATACATAGGTAAGGTAAGCAAGTGGAAATTGAACAGTTAGAAGGGAAATATAGTAGGAATAAATCTGAAGTCGAAGTCTGTGAATTGCTGAGGATTGCAATCCGCTGGAAGTAGATTGCTCGAGAATCATTTAAGGGCGTTTCCCTTTAACTTGAACACTGGAGATACATTTTTCTCGAAATTACTCAGCCGATCTTCTTCAAACTTTACAAGCTTTATCTTAACACCCACTGGAGGATATAAAAAAAAAAAAATACAAATTATGTGTTTTACAGACTGTTGAATTTTTTTTAATGTTTTTCTTATGTAGTTCAGATTAAAATATTTCCAAATCTGGAGGAAGATTTGAGAAATCCGCCAGCGAAGTGACAGCCAAATAAATAAATAAAAAAAAACAAGCTGATAACTCTCATAGTTCCTGAGGAAAACATACATAAAGTAGAAAAAGATATAACTTTTTAAGATAAGAAAAAAACTAACTTGGTTTTGTTAATTTTGAGTGCTCTTTCTGGACATCTTCCTTGAGGATTATAATCCAGAGCCTGTTTGCGATGTTTCGCTCTGGTTTCCTCAAAGTATGACCGATCCACTACCACTTTTGCCTTTGAATCTCAATACATATTTTAGTCTGTCCAGTTGTTCTCCAAAGTTCGTCGTTGGAGATCACTTCTGGTCAGAATATTCCTAAAATGTGCCGGAGGCATTGGTTCACGAAAGTTTGTAGTTTCTTGATAAGCCGAACGGTCAATTTCCAAGTATTACAACCAAATAATTACACAGCAGCTTCCTCCGATATCGTTTTAGCTATTGACTAGAAAAATAGGTCATAATATAGTGATATGAATATCATCAACGTCGAGAAATATTCATTTGATCCCCTTACTCCTTCTACCACCTCTCATGCAAGCGCACAATTTTCGAAAATGCATTTATTCGGTCTTCACTGTTACTAGCAAAGCTAAAGTAACAAATTTTTGCCAGAATTAATTTTATTACGGTTGCAAAAAATTTCGAAAAAACTATAAACTTCACCTCATTCCTTCTACCATCTCCCATACAAATTTCTCGACGTTTTGGAATTTCAAATAATTTATTTTTTTTTCAAGACCGTCAAGGCTATCAACTTTAAATTTTGGGAAAAGTATACTATTATAAATATCATTGATGTCGAAAAATTAGGTTTTGATTCGAATACTCCTTCTACCCCCTCTCACAATTTTGGTAAATGCATTTAATCGATTTTCATTGAAACTGGAAAAAGTATAAACTTAAAATTTAGTCAGAATTTGAACTTTAATAATTGCAATAAATGCTAAAAAAAATTTTATTTTAGCTTCACTCCTTCTTTCACCTCCCATACAAATTTTTGTACTGGAAATTCAAGAAAAGTATTTCTCCTTCGAACATGTGAGAACTATCAACTTTAAAATTGTAACAAAGCAGTGTGATTCAGATATTGATAAGAAGATTCAAAATCATCCAAAGCCTTCAACTTTCTCTGCCACCTCCCATACAAATGCCATAAGTTCAGACAAAAATTGTTCAATTTCCTCAAAAATTATGAAAGCTACAAACTTTAAATTCAGCATGAAATATTTGGCATACTACGTTCGATGTTATATACAAAAATTATAAACATCCCTCTTTGCTTTCACCACCTCCTATACAAAAGTCACTATTCACTATTCGAAAGAATTTGAGATGACATATTTTACGGTACAATAAACTCTTTCCTATTTCATTTAGAGTATCATATGATTGGGATTTTTGAAATGGAAATATCTGATTAAATGCTCACTGTAAGCTAGAGAGAGAGAAAACACACGTGTCTGGGAGAGGAAACACACGTGTGTTTTCGAAACCAAGTCGCATATTTGGCTGAGTTATATTACTGGGTATACTGTGATTCCCATTCACATCTATACTTCGCGCAAATAGAAACACGCCACAGCAGCACGCTCGTGCAACAACAATACAGCACACACGTGCACAGCTGCCTCCTAGTCGTCACCAGAGTACAACAAAGAGTAGGAACATTCAGCTAAAAATGCGACCCGGCTCCGAAAATTTGCCGAAAACACTCTCGTGTTTCATCGCCGATACGTGTGCTTCCTCTCTCTCACGCTTATAGTGAACAATTAATCTGATCTTTCCATTTCATTCTCGCAAAGATTTTTTTTTATTAGACAAGAGCAAGCGAAAAATATCGAAAACATTGAGCGGAAGGAGAATCGTCGATCACCCGCCGACCATGACCCGCGCACCCGCCGTCCAAGTTGAATACGACGCGAGCAAAAGCTGTAAGAACGCCATGTACTAGAATGAGAGATAAGAAGTTTTTTTCAGAGGTATTACGTCACAAACATGTTAACCCAGGCACTATACAAAGTGTTCTTACTCTTTGTTGTACTCTGGTCGTCACCAGCTCAAAGACACGACTCCCCGCTATCACTGGTAGGGAGTACTGTGGAAACTTATACTGCAACGCTGCTAACCGACTAAGCCGGAGGGTCTAGATAGGTCAATGGTCAGCACGACCGCAACTGGTTCGAATTCAGTCAGCTATTGCCTCCTCCCTCCCCCCCCCCCCCCCCCTACTATTATGCCGAAATAATATATTTTTCTCATATTTCGCCAGTATGGCTTAATATATGTTCCACATTTTAATTACATATCTTACGAGATAGGTTCAGTTAGGTTTGTAGAGCGGTTGGACATCAATTTATTTAGGCCACCAGTGGGTCCATTGTACGCCTCCATATTTATACCATGTGAACCTACATAACATTTAGTCAGCCTGATCTACTGGTGAAACTAATGAGGTTCAGCGGTTCAAGAGACCGGAGAACATTGAGTTCGGCGAAAAACTACTCTCCAAAAATTCGTCTTCGAATTATTCGTAGGCATGGGCAATGGCAGAAGCTCTACAGTCTCATCCTCCTCACTGTTGCCTCTGGAAACGTCGTCGGTTATAAGGTAAGGTCTTCAAACGTATTTCCTAAGAAGACAGTGACCCGTAACTATACCTAATAGTAAGGGGTTTTTCTAGAGCTTCAATTTTTTCATTGATTTCCCTCGTTCAAACCCACCGCATTGCATTTTCGTGGTGTTACACGACTCGCTATGTAACCATTTGACATTTTTCTTTGTCCACACTTTGTTGGCGTACATTGGTTTAATGACTCTCAAGGCAATGCCAAAATTGTCCGCTTATCATTTACTCCTGCACCCAACGCCAGTTCCTCCATTATCTCCGATTGAATGACCGTGACATATTCTGATAGATATCTGACAATTTGTAGATCAATGCTTTCAGAAAAGATGCCATAGCCTTCTCCATCTTGCATATTTCAACCATTAGTAAATATCGCAATCTCGTCATTCTGTGAAAATGATTGAATGCATTGCTGTTAGGTAGAGTGATGTTGTAGTGCACAAAATGCATCTTTCATAGCATTGTATTACTACTATAGCCTGGGAAAGAAAATTCCTTTATCATGCACTCCAGGATGGTGGCATGAGATCTTTTCAAATTAATGCCAAGCCATGCTAAAAAATTTTAAATTTCACAACCGTGATACCTGCATTCTCCAGAAATACAGCACACAGCGGAAGAATTGTACGCGATGCCCTCGTTATGCCTATGCAGGCCTTACTCTTAATGTAACTCAATTGCGATTAAAGATAGTTCAGTTCGGTACTTTTCCACCATACCAATGATTGGTAGTATGATACTGATATAGACCCTACCATATCTGGTTTCAGTCCCCATTTTTTGCTAAATGTTTTTTATATATAAAGAAGGCATTATTTTCTTTCTTAATTCTTTCCTGGATATTCAGTCGCCATCTTAGTTTGCTGTCCAAGATGATTCATAGATGAGTTACCTTATCTGTAAGGCCTAGAGCAACTTCTCCAAACCAAAAAAATTCGCCTGAAGTTTTAAGGTATACTTCTACTACTACAGCCTAAAGTCCGCATATGCGGAAGTGCAATAATTCGTAGCGTTTAACTACGAGATGCTACCATTCACGGATAGCTGCCAAAGTAAAGGTCACAAAACCCCTCCTTGTGGTATTCCTCTATTCACTTGTTTTGTTGTCCTAGAGTTGTTTCCCCATTGTGGCAGTAATTTTTTTGCCCACCAATCTACACCATGTGCGATTGACGTGCCTATTAGCGCATTGGTGCATATTGAACGTGCCCCCTATATCTACAAAAGCACTCAAAGTGTACTCCTTAAGTTCCATAGATATTTCAATTTTCTATACTGCCGAGTGCATTGTTGTTTCCACAGACCGTCCTTTCATGTAAACATGTTGGGAAAAACTGTGGCCGGAGATGTTTATGGTGGCTCTAAAGGGAATATCTATCAGTCTTTCAAAAGTTTTTAGAAAGAAAGATGTCAGGCTTTTGGGTCTATAGTCCTTCGGCTGTGTATAAATACTTTTATTTGCCTTCGATATAAAAAACACCTTCACCTCTTTCCACTTCGAAGGCACATATCTCAGAAGAAGACAGCCCTAGAAAATGTTAACCAGCAATACAACGAAGCTGTCCAGGCAATGCTGGAATTATTCCATCTGGTCCCGCGTGGGTGTTTAGTGCCCATATTGTTTTTTCTTTGGTTATTATTTCATACACTAATCAAGTAGCATCTAAATTGTTAGGGTTATAGACAAACACATTTAGCCACGTAAGAGTTTCGCCTGAATTTCCACACCTCGGGAAGTGACTATGCAGAAGCAGCTTCAGTGTTCCTTTCGACGAAGCGGTCCATAGACCATCACTCCTATGCAGAAACCCGACCATGGAAGGATCTTTTGACACAACTTTCTTTAGTCTTCCGCTTCATTTACTGAGTCAATAGTTTTGTATAACGTAGAAAACCGCTAAGATTGCCTCTTCGTCATGCGTAAAGAGTGCTTAAATGCAATCATCGGGGCTTTATAGGTTTCTCAGTCAATTTTTTGCTTACCATTTGCTTTATTCTGAAGTTTTCTAGCTTTACGGTGTAATTATTGTAGCTTACCGTTTCATGTTCCATCTTAAGACATAGTCGAGATATTGATCTTTAAGAGCTTCTCTTTGCACCTCTCCCCCACTTCCCCATTTAACTATTTACCTACATCTAAGTTGATTATGGTTGATCTCCTAACTTGTTGTGTTAAGTAATTTCAAAGATATAATCATTTGAAAATAAATTCGGCCGATAATTGGTTATTAGCTCTCCTCCCCCTTTTGATTTGTTTTCACTCTTCTCGCAATAAATGAATATTATTATTATTAGAATAATAAAGTGATTATCCTGAAATAGATATGTTTACAATGTTATTATTCAAAGATTACTTAACTAAACGAATAAAAATGGAAGTGCAAAAATAGAACAATATATAACTATTTGCATATTCAAAAGATTATAAATAATGAAATCATATGCATGTAGTTTAATTATTCATCCAAGATTAATAAGGAGACATTAAATTTCAGTTGATGGCATCACAAATAAAAAAAAACAATAATTTTTTGTTTCCAATACCGACTTCCTATGATCTACATATAACTACGTGGTGCATATTTTATTTAAGAAAATAAAAATCATGCTATAAATTACAATTAAATTGTATCATTAGATTCATCATTAAGCCGAGATCACTTCGATCGCTACTACCAACGCTCGAAATAAAAATTTACGATCATCGTCGTGATCACGCTTCCTATCCCACATATTCATGTATGCTTATCGAAAAAAAAAGATTGTGGCTATCTAGCTATCTGTAAAACTAAATGCACGCACGCACGTGGATGCCCTACTGAGATGGTGGACGAAAATGATGTGGAAGGCCATAGCGATCAACACGAATCGTCTAGATTAGGATTTTAACCATCTTGAAGATGATCAAGCCAAAAGTGATAATGCATAGAACATCTCGACATGTATACAAATTGCCTAAGTGAAAAGCGATCGTTTAAAATGAAAATTTCACGGAACAATCATGCAATTATGAGTCGACAATTTTATGATATAGTAAGAACTTTAACCCTATTTAATACATGGAGGGAGAATTTTTTATAAAGTTCATAGCTAATCTAGAAATCAGATAGATTCGGGTTCGAATCTTCCTCAGTTTCATTTTCTGGATGAACAGTAATATAGTTCGCTTGAGACTCCACGTCTAGGGTTACATTCTCATAAAAAAGGCAGCACTTTCATTTCATCCGCGATCGCATTGATACACCATTTGAAATCCAGAATAAACCATGAATCCGGCTTTAACTTGCCGCTACGAATTCTTAATTCAGCGATTTTATTGTCGGAATAACTTGAAAAACAACCCGAAGACATGGAAATGCGCATGCTGATCGTTTAGTTCAGCAGGAGGATCGCCTCATGCCGAAGATTGAACGGCAAAGATAAAACGACCGATCAGTATGAGAAGCATTCAAGTTAGTCTTGAGATGTGTAGATGGTTGTAACTGATAAGAAGTGTGAAACCTTAAGTTTAAAGAATATCGGGCGATTTGTTTTTATCAATGAAAAGTATTATCCTTGGAGCGGATTAGCAAGCTGAGAGTTAAAAAAAAAGAGATTTTGGATATGGGTAAACTTTACCACTCATTTTCCCGCGAGAAAATTGTTAATGCATTGCCTATGGAATGTTTCGGTAAGCATTATTACAATTTGAGAGAATTATAGGGTTAGTGTAATCTTATACGCTATTATCTAACTTAGAATGATGGAATAAAAAGAATCGTAACGATAATTATATAACGTTCGTAATTTTACTTTATTATTCTAATAATAAAGTATTGTGATCGACACAGAAAAAAAAAATTTGCTACTCTGAAATTTTGTTTTTTCGCGTTTCATGACTAAATTAGCCTAAAAATGCAAAAAAAAAATCAGCACCGCCGTACATATCATATACTCATATCTCCGAGACCATTAAAGGTAGAATGTTCGTTTTTGGACAGATTGTTGATTGGGTAAGTGAGCTCTAATTTCTAAATTTTGAGGAGTGTTAGATAGAAGGGGGAGGCGGGGGAGGGAAAGAGTCAAAACTACACTTGCTAATATTTCTACCAGGAATGCAGATAGGAAGCTGAAAAGAGAGATATAGAGAGAGTTGTGGGACAAACTACAAAAATAATTTAATTTTTTTATCCATTGGCGTCCGAAAAGGGGAGGGGGGCTAAAAACAAATTTTCGGGAGAATTATTTTTTCAAATGGATATATCTTCGAAATTACTTATCATTAAAAATTCATATTTTGGTATCATTAAGGGGGCATATAGCTTCACCAGATTCAGTTTAAAGAGTGGTTAATTACTGCAAGGGGGAGGGTCACGGGGGGTTCAAAGAAAAACACTTAAAAATGAATATCTCAACTATCTCCTAAGCTATGTAATTGAAACTTAAAACGTATATTGATCTATACTAGCGAAATACGAAAAAAATATAACCTGTGGAAATAATAGTAGTGGGGGGAAATGGAGAGCATTTTAAAAATGGCGCACTTTTTAAAATTACAAATCGTTATATCTCAAAGTTGAGTACAAATATCAAGTCGAAAATTTGTCAGATTCTAAAGCTATATAGTCGCTAGTTTTTGTAAAAATTTTAAGTTTGGAGGTGTAAGGGGAGGGAGGTGGTAAGCGAAATTCCAAAATCCAAAATTTTGAGTAATTTTTTTAGGGCTCTGGTGAAAGATACAAAGTTTAAATTTTGCATTTGGATACATTTATTTGATATACATAGAAAACAAATAATAATTTGTTCCACAATTGTTATAAACCGACCTCCCGGTCTAACGTGCACAAGGTGTTTCATGTGCATTGAAAAAAATACATAAGCTGAAAATTTTTGAATGAAATTTTAGGGTAGGAACTTGAAAATTTGCAAAATGTATTTAAAAAAAAATCTTTAAGTATATGAAATGTTAACTGGTCGAATACCTTTAAAACTTCTACCCCCTCCCATACAAAATTATTTTTTCGACCATTTTCAAGAAATCAATTATCACCTAACTATTAAAAGCTATCAGTTTAAAATTTTTTAAAAGAACTTCTAAAAATAGTTGAAAAAAAATTGCCTCAAAAGTTTTGAAATCGCGCATGCCTTCGACCAACTCCCATACAAAAGAATAATTTCGACCAATTTCATTAAATCAACTAATAACCAACAAATTAAAAGCTACAAAATTGAAATTTTGTACGAGCACCTTACAAGAAAAATGAAATAAAATTGCATCACAAATTTTACGATTCCCTTACCCGCTCTACCCCCTCCCATACAAATGTTCGGTTTCGTGAATGTAGAATACACCGAATTTTATGAAAATTCTATGCAACTTCGTTTATGAAACACATTCTATACAGAGAATATTGATCATCATTCAAGCAATCAATTAAGAAGCTAATAACATCCACCCACCCTTACTATCACCTCTCCCGCTCCCTCCATAAAAACCCAAACTTGCATAAACGAATGAAATATTGTTAAATTAATAACAGCCCTGCCCAAGAATTCTCTTTCACTTAGTCTTCCAAACCACTCAAACCTGCATATTGACTTTCCATGCATCCGCAACTTGTCCTAAAAATAATAAAGTTTCGCCCGACTTGTTGGCAGTTTATTTAAATTGACTTTATTAAAAATATTAAAATGAATGAGAAGCTAAAAATTTCAGTTCCTAGTTTGAAGCAATAGCGCGAAATGGAGTGAATTCATTTCTTTTACGTTAATACTAGGAAGTAATATTAAAAATCTTTAAATAATTAAAACTAGAAATAATCTAACCGGAACCAATTAATTACATTTTTATTATTGATGTCCTAGGCTGATTGAAGTGCCTAAGGGGTCGCTGGATTTCAAGTAAAAATAAAACTACAAGTTTTATAAGTTCACTTTAATTTTAACCATAAGCTTTATTAAATTTAACTAAATCACTTTAGACTTGAGACTTTTTCGCGCGCAAATTATCATTTCCCAATCTTATCTCTTTCGCTTTCTAAACATGGACTGATTCGTCGACGGCTCCAAACCAGACTGACTATTTATCAAAAACGCTCGACTTTTTATATTGCTCTTGTGGTACGAATCTTTCCCCTTGTCGTGTAAATTTTTTTCTTTTCTACCGAACGCTGTTCCCAATCGGCCGAGTGATGTTAGTTGCTTCTGTAAAGCATTGCCTCATCGCCCGAGTCATTTCCCTTTCGTACAAGCCTATATGTGTGGCTATTGTTGCTTTCTATAAAATATTTCATCTTCGTACGTTTCTTTTTTCCGGTTGGGTTATAGCCTTCTTTGTAAAAACCACACAGTTATTCAAAAAGCATTTTCTCGTCGTACGAGTCTTTTTCCCAGTTGGCCATGTGATGTTGCTGAACATTTCGATCGAGTCATATTTGGTGGTAGATGTTCAGAATTAGTGTCATTGTTACCGCTCTAATGGTTTATCGCTGTTAATTCATAGGTACGAAAAGGGAAAGAATACCAATACACAGTGTCACTCATGAAAAATGATTATATCAAACTCAAGAAAATTCAAATAATATAGCAAACATCTTCAATAACTGCTTTAGTAATATTGGGAAAAATCTTGCAGATACTATAACGAAAGAAAATGGAGTAGTCAGAGATATACACCGTTCTACTTTAATTAATTAGAATAGTGAACGAAGACGACATAATTGTCATCATTGAGAACATGAAAGGGAGTACTAGTCCAGGTTTTAATGGAATACATTGTAAATGACTAAAATTTAAGAAACCACTTATAGTAATATAGTCAACTTAAACTTTCAAACTGCTACATTTTCAGTCATTCATAAACAAACTATAATCTCCCCTGTATTTAAAGCACAAGATAAGAAAATTATTAATAACTATCGTCTTATTTCCATAATCTCAAATATAGGTAAGATCATAGGGAAGGCTGCACAAAAATCATTATGGATGAAGTAGATCAAAACAACATAATTCACGAAAATCAGTTTGGTTTTAGGAAAGGGAAAAGATGCCATTGCCATTTTAAGCGAACTTATTTCCACTTCTATATATAAAGGAAATAAGTCATGCGCCATTTTTTTGGATTTAACGAAAGCATTCGATTCAATACCGCAAAAAGGTATTATTGAGAAATTGCATAAATTAAATATGAAATTAAGTTGGGTTCAATGGATAACGAGTTATTCGAAAAATCGGAGACAAGTTGTTAAAGTCGAGCGTGAATTCAGTAATCCATTAACTTTTGATTATGGTGTTCCGCAAGGGACAGTATTAGGGCCCATATTAATTTTACTTTATGTATGTAAATGATTTATATGATCAGCAATTTGAGTGTAAATTGCTATCTTTGGCTGACGATACCGTATTGTTTGTTGAAGATACTGACTAAGAAGGAGTTCAAATTAATGCAAATTACAGTCTACTGCAAAGGAATGGCTCGATTTTAATTTTCTAACATTAAACATAAGAAAAAGTTGTTTTATCGCCTTTTCATCAAGAAATTATGGATTACCGTTAGATTAAGAATTAAAAATTCATAACAACAAATGTCTAACTGTGAAACAAGTTAATCACACAAGATATTTTGGTGTAATATTTGACCAGTATTTAAAATGGGATTTTCAGATACACAGTGATTAAAAAAATTGATACCAATCTGCTTGTAAGTTCGCAAATTCCTTACCAAAAGAGTTACGAGAATATTCTAATTTGCGTTAATCAATTCCATATCAATATGGCATAATTGCATGGGGATATGTGGTATACACCACTTTAAGACCTTTGCTAGTTGCTCAAAAATTAATGCTTAAAATACTTCTGCATAAACCCCGAAGACTTCCATCCATTGAATTATTTCCAATAATAAATTATTAATTAAATAAAATAAATAATTAAAAATTAAATAATTATTAGTGTAGATAAAATATTTGATATTATTGCTACCATCCAAATATTTAACGAATATAAAAGCGGATTGATAGAACAAAATAAGAATAATACAAGAGGTGGCTCAGAAGGAGAACTAGTTTTTTCACTACGAGCGACCATTGTAGGACAAAAACATTATACTTATAAAGAATCAAATTATTTAATGAATTTCCAAATGAAATTAAAAAAAGTCGAAAATTAAAGAAATTTCAAATAGATTCAAAGAAATTATACTACAATTAGGAAAGCTAAATCTTTCAAAATATTTATAATAACAAAAATTGTTTCGTTGTGCTAAGCATTTATGAAAATTATGACATTTTGTACAAAACGCGTTGTAAATTACATATCGCAATTAGTTATTATTACCTTTGATTGAGAAGATTTGTAAATTACTATTATACTACTCTAGTGATGTTTTATATTTAAACCGATAACTATTGTTTATTTACATTGATATTATTACTTATTATTTTTACAGTACACAATTTTTTAGTAGCAATAATTATTTAGTCTTTAAGTGTTTTCTATGAAATATGGAAGTATGAACTGACTCCTCACCCCTAGAGATACTCGATACACACTAACACTTCTGTCCTAATAGAGTTTGGACAAAGCATGTACAGCGATCGCGCGGGAAATTTCGCCCGAAATTTAAATATTCTCAATTCTTTTTCTTTTATGAAGTAAACACAATCAAATTGAATTGTTATTTATGAAAGTCATATTTATTTTCGGTTTTAATGAGAATTCTATTCAAAAACTTGTAGTTCAACCCAAGTTTTCGCTCGTGTCCATACATTTTAAATCGGTCAAACTCAAGTTTGGCTGATTTTCGTATTTCTTATGTTGCCTTCTTGTGCTTCTAAATGCAGTCTTAACTGTTGGTATTAGAACATTGTCCAAACTCTATTAGGACAGAAGTGTTAATGTGTATCGAGAATCTCTACTCACCCCTAACTCAAGATTAAAACCTTACAAGAGGAAGTAGTGCTAATTAAATTAAAATAAAATTGTGTAATATTGTATTTATAAAAAAGCATTGGAATTCCGATCAAGTGCATGCAGGTGTTCCATATAGTGTTCGTAATCGCGCATTAATTTGATTCAGCAATGAGTGATAGATGATAAGCAAGTACATGTAACATTGCGGATATTTGATGAACGACTAGGGCTAACATGCAACCGTATATAACCTTTGGATTACAAGTAATTCAGTACACTTTACTGCTGCATTACAGCTTATGCATAGATGTGGTGTTCAAAAGTCGCATATACCTTACTAATCAAGGACATCAATGGATAAAAAATAGATAAAGGAGCATGTGACAGTAATGCTTCCCCATGCGTTATTGCGAATGTTTGCGGCATGCATGGCTCTACCATACTTGAGTCGCTATGGGTTATTCCTTGCAACCAGAAAATACAAAAAAGTCATCGAGACTTATCTGTAGAGTGCACTTATCTGTAGAGAGCAATGAGTCCACAATTAGCAGAATGAAGCATAATGTAGTCAGGTAGATGCCTTAAAACAAAAATTTCTGGTTCAAATAACACATAAATTCATCCGGTGTGGGTTTGGTCAAATTTTGGTGATTTTTCGACAATGATTGCAATAAAAGTGATCTGATTGACAGGATTCGTCCAGCTGCCAATTAAGCCACCCATTCATTTGATAAATTTAAGAGATCGGGTCTTCGAAACTGGTAATAGGTACGTAGCGACCCATCAGCAGCCATGGTTCCACGTGACCGGCTCTACGCAGCATTAATGCTTTAATTAAGGCCCAAACGATCGCTTAATAGCACGTGAGTTAAGCTACGTCGCTTTCACGCTTGCGCCTCATACGTTCAATATTTTAGGCAGTTGGCTAGATACGCAGTCATCCGTTGCACAATTCGGCTCGTTTGCATATTCTTGTGTTCCTGCCGCTAGGTTAAATGTGAACTCTGTGGGCTTTGATGTGTACCCTGCTCACCCCGATGATGACCACATGTTTTTACAACAATTTTGAAAGGTCGCTGTCCTCTTAACGGTCAGATAAGAGATATTTGATTTGCTTCAATAACAAATTGATCGTGAAGTTGAAGAACGTTATCTATAATTGAGTTCAGATATTGCTTCCGTAATTTACTTTGGGATATGATCATTTCGATTTCATATATGGAGTGGCTTTTCCTATAGGAGAGGAATGAATTGATCGTATGAAATTGTTTTTTTTTCGTTTTAGGTCATTACCCGAATGATAATTAAGGAGATCTTTAATTAATTTGTGAAAATTGATTTAGCAAAATTAATTTATTTGCTTAATCTGTTTTTTATTGCCTGAATATTTGTTGTTTTGAAACAGGGTAGAGAGAGCAACATACTACCCACCAGGCTATGACAATATCCTACTTGCAATCTGATAAATTCAATAATTTACGATATTAAACCAACAGTATGAAATCCGTAATACCCGGTTTATACTCTAGATTAGCAGTTGGCAACCTATCACCATCGGGCGGCCATAAGATTTTAGTACAGGTCGTCCACGCTGAACATAGGAAAATTTCAAGTGAAGTTTATTATTCCAACCGGGGATATTGAAGAATTTCTATCAGTAAAATATGAGTCCCATATTTTTAGACGAATACGATTTGTACAGACTTTAATAATAGTCGAATAAAACTAAACGAAAAAATTAACTGAACTATAATTGCGCATACGGCCTATTCATGCGATACAGTACATCAGTAGTGATCACTCTTTTTTGCTCGAGCACCCAAAATTTGACTTAGTTCGCAATTCTAATTTTCAGCGACGCATATCTCCGAAACCGTTAGAAATAGAAAATTAATTTTTAGGTTGATCGTAGATTGGATAAGGAAGTATTATTACCTAAATTTCTGGGAGTTTTGGGTGGAAGGTGTTTGATGGGAGGGTTAGCGTTGAAAACTTCACTCGCTAATATCTATACTACAAAGGCCCAGGGGCGTAGATACGGAGGGGAGGAGGCTCGTTACCAAGATGTATATGACGCTCAATAAGGGTATAAAGACCATAATTTATTCAATGAAAATTAAGAAGGAAAAATTTTTTAGATCTAGAACTACGTGATAGTACCTTAATTGGAAAAAAAAAATGTAGAATACTAGGGCAGCCAAGTTGATGATATGAGATTTACAGCATCAAAATAATACATGAGTTCATATATGACGGGATCATATTATTGTCAATTAATTGTACGCGACCTATCGAAAGAATTTTTTCTGGACATTTTCTAGGGCTAAAATATGAACTTTGTAATAAGGTGATCAAAGTACCGATGCATATTCCAATGTACTTCTCTCTAAAGAATATAAAGTAATTTTATGGCACTTATATTAGAGAAATTTCTAATATTTCTGATTATAAGTCCAAGCTATGACGCGAGATATTTCAAATGTTTTCAATATAATCATTAAGAGTAAGCTTAGAATTTAAGAGCACACCAAGATCGCAGATTTTATCTGTTTTTGAAATATGGAATGTGGTTAAGAAAGTAAATGAAAGGTGTAATAATTTTAGAACGGGAGAACGAGATTTGTAGCCATTTATTGATATTTGTATGCAGACTATTATTTTTGTAGTATTCTTCGAAGTACTCAAGACGACTTTGCAAAATTTTAACATCGTTAGGATAAGATATTCTTTTAAAAATTTTACAATTATCTGCAAAGAGAAGAAATTCAACGTCATGGAAAATATCACCTATGTCATTAAATATATAATAATAAAACGAAGAGGTCCTAAATGGGAATCTTGTCGAACTCCAGAAGTAGCTGTAAAGCTATTTGAACAAAACGATGAAATTTTCACAACTCGTTGTCTATTGCTTAGATAATCAGAAAACCAATTTAGAAGTGACCCAACAATACCCAATGCTTGAAGCTTACCAACAAGCAACGTTTAATGCTGAGCTTGTCAAATGCGTTCGCTAAGTCAGTATAGATTGAGTCTACTCGAAAGCCACTTTCCAAAAATTATTCAAATAGTTGTAATAGAGAAGTAAATTAGCCGAGGTTGATCTTCCAGTACAAGGTCCATTCTAATTTGGTATGATTGAATTTTTCATGAAAATTGATAAATTATCAGTTACTATACTTTCAAAATGTTTAGGTATCGTTGATAATATACAGATGGGTCGATAACTACTGATGTCATTTTTGTTACCACTTTTATAAATAGGTTTAAAAAACTGCTTTTCCATAATTTCGGAAGATTTCCGCTATTTATAGACGACTTAAAATATATACAGATTAAAAAGGCTGTGCTCGAGCCTCCCCTCCCTCCTCACAAGGCAGTTAATCTTACATTCCTACTTAGAGGCTTTTCGGATTTAATATCAATATATGTTCATATGATTGTTTCCTTAAACTAAAGCTTTGCGAAGATACGGTAATTCCACAAACGGAATTAATCACCATTTTACATTTTGTTGATCAAATTTCAATAAAACGGTAACTACTTTTGTTCGGAAGATGTTAACGAAACTTTAGATTCTTAGGTTAAAGTGTTGTAGTTGTATAGTAATAGAGCAAAGAGGGGTGCGACCCTCTCCTGTTCTTATTTTCAATTTCAAGGTATGAGGACTTATTTCAAATTAAGGAGGAGCTGGATAAGGATGAGCTGAATTACTATGATAAAAAAAGAATCCCTTGATTTGAAACATAAATTTCTGCATTATTGATGATATCAATCTAATAGTTCAATATAGATTGCACAATTTAGTTGGTTTTCTTTCATTTTTTACTGCGGCTGATGAGTTTATTGAGATATTTCAGCAAGGGGTCTAGTCTGATTTTAGTAGAAATGTATATATTCAAGTTCTTTTAACCGCATGCTTTAACATAATAAATCTAAGCATGCTTATTAATTGGATCCGAGTCCCAGTGAAGGACACACTCTGATTAAAACCAGATTTCGATGTACATTTTTGCAGTACTGAGTGAAAGGGACCATCGAAATCAGATTAGAATTCCTTCTTGGGCAATAAATCAGCTTCTTATTATACTCTAGATAAAATCTGAGAGTATTACAAGTTTGCTACAAAGTTTGTAACGCTAAGAAATAAGGCTCGGAGAAAAAAATGAATGATATAGGAGTTAATATAATCACTCAAAAATCTCAAAACCGGGGTCTGTCCGCCCGGCCGTCCAGCCGTGTCCTCTCTAGGTTGAAAACGCGTTAAACTAGAAAGTTCAAATTTTGTTCATGTCGTTTCCTTCTACCATCTCCCATACAAACTGCACTTTCTCATGAAATACCCTAAGCCAATCTACTCAGTGTGTATAAAATTTACCGAGCTGAAATGGTGCACTAAATATTTATTTAAAATTATCAGTAAAACCAAAAAAATTTGATTACCCTTTCTACCCCCTCCCATACAAAATGTCACATTTTCGCAATCCGACAATAAACAGATTTGTTCGAAAAGCATAAAAGCTATTGATCTGTAATTAGCAATATATTACTTTTATAATGATTTCAAGCTACTGCTTAAAAATTATTTGAGGCCTCCCCTTCCTTTTCCTTCAACCACCTCCCATACAAACTGCACTTTCCCATGACATACTCTAAACAAACTCATTGAGTGCGTATAAGCTTTATCGACCTGATACTGTGCACCAAATATTTATTTAATTAGTAAAACAAAAAAAAAATGGACGACTAGCCTCACTCCTTCTATCACCTCCCATACAATATGACGCAATTTCATAACCTTACACGAATTTGATTTGCCTGAAAAGTATGTATGTTATGAATCTGCAATTTAAAATATGTCAAAGGCATGATGTTTATATTTATTTCTGAAAAAGTCATTAAGAACTCGCCCCTCCTTCTATCACCTCCCATACAAACTGCACAATTTCACTAAATTCAATACACTAATTTTCACATTACCTATAAAATTTTTGAATCCTAAATTTTGTAAAAAACATTTTGATAGTACTCTAGCATGATGTGAAAAAATTAGTTCAATGTCGTCACCCTCTATGCTGCTTCACCTACAAAATTTCTTAAAATCAAAAAATTCTTCTTCACACCCAATCGTAGTCCTTTCATGTTTTTCCAACCACTTTGGTTTCAAAGAAAGATTTCAGTAGAAGTAAGTCACTAAAAACGAATTGCAACTGAGTGATATCCAGAAATCTATAATTTTCAAAATCAAAAATTCTAATCGCAGCTGACTTTTTTGTTCAAAGAATGGGTCCACAATGACATTAGTTGGTCACATAAATCCGCACGAGTAATTTACTTCGATGATTTTCTATGAAATATTCCTCAGGAAGAACCCGTGTATCTTCTACAACAATGTCACTACAGCCCAAATCGGGAATTGGCCTCCTGACCTTCAGGTTCCTTAAAATTTTTTCATTATTTATTGTAGATGGATTGTTGGTCCTTCGCACAACCCTCTATCTACGAATTATTAATTTTCGTAGATTGAGGTAACCAAGGTATATCTCAGCAGGTAGTGTGCAGGAATTATATTACGTCGACCGGGATTTGATTTGGGTTGTAGCGCCATTGTAGAAGTGTTGATCTAATTCTGACATGTACGTCTGCGCAACCGTTTTGCCTTTAAGCTTGTAGATATTGAATTTACAAGCTCCACTCATTTTCGAATATCGACGGCAAGCTATTCGGCACCGATACTTAGCTCTAACTGGATAGTGATCAGAGTCACAATTCGCACCGTGCCAGGTTCGTACACCAAATATACTAGAAGCAGCCCTTTTCTGAATTACCACGTGGTCTATTTGATTACAGGTGTGACCATATGGTAATGCCAACGTTCGTTTGTGATATTGCGATGTGGGAAGTACGTAGAGCTTACAATCATATTTTTGCTGCTTGCGAAATTAATAAGACGCTGGCCATTGTCGTCAGTTATGTCATGGATACTGTGCTCGCGTGTTGTTCCTCTATGAATATCCTCCTATTCGACTTTTGCATAAAAGTTCACTAAGACAATTTTTGGGTCACTCGAGGGCAGTGAATCAAAGGTTGTCTGGCATAGGTTTAGGTTTAGGTTCTAGGAGGGTGGTTCCACAGAACTACAATGGACTGAGGCTATCAAGTTGGGCCCATTGTACTCCCCCTATTAATTATAAGATGGAAGTCACTCCTCTTGTTCTAACCACTTGGATCGGCTTGCGAACCGTAGCAGGATCAAATGTTGGACACCTCTGAGGTCTTCTAGTTCTGAGAAGAGCCTAAACAAATTACATTTTCGTAGAATGAGGCAACCAAGGTATATTAAATTAAGTACTCTGCTGAATTATACGTTGACCGGGATTTGAACTCACGCACTTCGGATAGTAGACCAACACGCTATGCACTTGACTACACCCTAGCTTTGAATACATGTACCAAGACTACCTTAAAGCATCATCAAATAAAAGTTGAGCCACAAACGCTTTACGGCACAGCTCTAGCGCTTCATATCTTTCTTTTATTTCATATATCCTCACACAAAAAAGTTCATTAATAGTTTGTGGTTCTGATTTATGGCAAGCCGATAACTCGAGCATAATTTACACCACATACCTAGAAGTATTATATGGAAAGATTTCCGGATTTCACACTGTCATGCTTTATTAAGTGTGACGTTTCGGTCTCTGCTGAGACCTTTATCAAACTGAGGATAAATGTCTCAGTAAAGACCGAAACGTCACATCTAATACAGCAACTATAGAATTTTATCAGAAATCAAGAAATCGTTAGCTATGAGTTTATATTTCTAATTTGAAATGTATGGAACAAACAAGTAATTAGCTCTATAATTATTTCACACGTAAAGGCCAAACTCTACAAAAAATATGATTTGTGTCATGTACAATATATGCTGTAGGAACTGCACGAAACATGAGTAAGAAACTGCAAAAATTCGATTATTTAACAAAATCTGGCCAAGACTTGCATCCCACTTGATTTGGGCGACGGCTAGTCTAGATATTTCTAAAGGCCGAGGTCAGCAATGAAATTATCCTTCTTTGCAATACTCTGCAGTTTTTATTGGCGCCAAACATCTACTAGTACTATTGTACATCGCCCATAAAGTCAAGGTCGTGTTAGGTAACAGGATGCACTTGGCATCACATTTCCATCTTAATTCCAATTCGAAATTATTATATATCTTCGTGGACATCCACATGGAGCCGCCTGAATCTAAACGCATAATTAAAATGCAATGGAGCATCACAATTATTGACCCGAAAACGGAATGGACAACTCAAAATACCATTGAAATCTGTGGGATTATTTGGGCAGTTAGTGGATCAGTGATTTTGGGACTCCCAGTAGTTGTGTGATGACTTCAGCATGTTCTGTTACGTGAGTTCATTCAATAAGCTCAAGCATTGATTCATAGCAGCTAGCTAGGTCTGACGAATACTTTTTTACAAGTATGGAATGAAGATACGATATGATGTCATCAAGCAAACCAAGAAGCGGGTCTTAGATTGCGATTATCTTAAAAGTGGCGCTACAATGAGGTCATGTACTTACTGCTCGTATCACATTCATTTAAATTAAAACCGCAAGGTCTTACCATAATTTGGCAAAGCTCTTTAACGGGCGGAAATGCATACCGTGTCAACTTTTCAGGTATAACATCTGTCATTCGTAACAATTAGCAGTTATTCGCGATAGCCAACATTTTTCAATAATTACATACCGAAAAAAAAACTCTAACGAGCTTTGTATCTTAATTTTGTTACTACATTCCTGCGCGAAATTTTGCACTAAAAAGCTAATGGCAACATATTAATGTGACATGATTTAATGAAAAAGGATCGCTACAGCTATCATACCTATCCTAGACTTTCAATAAGTAATTGAAAAAAAAAAACTACTGGAAAAATGCAACAATTCGATAGGTAGCTTAGCATGTATGGTTCTCATTAATTTGTTGTATTTGTTAAATATACGTGACGAATTCGATTGATGATCTATTTAACCTCATTTTATACAGTTTGGGCTGCTAGTTAAAAACTGAACAATAGTAATTAAATACAATGAAATGTAATGTCATAGGCGCCAACGAATCATTCTTCGAGCTATTTGGCTTGAAAGAATTTTATTCAAGGTTTTCTAGCAAGGAGTTAGAATATTTAATGCAATAAATCTGGATTGCGTTATTGTTATTTTGAAATGGAAGAATTATTGAACTTATAAGATATTTTATTTGATCCAATTATCCCTAGTTAACTACTTATTCTTACAATATGAGAAAAACCCTGTGTTTGCAGCTTTCCAATCATTTATTATACTCTAAATAATTTCAATCCAAACTTTATATCGTTATGAAATATGACTGGGAGAGAAATGGATGGACAGACGTGTTAATTTCATCAGAGGTTTGTCCGTCTGGCTTGAGAACGCGTTAACCTTAGAGTAGATTATGTTAGGAGTATTCAAGTAAATTAAAAATTCTTCATAACTTCTTGCTCAAAACATACAAAATAATTCTTCAATTTGTGATTGCCGCTGATTTAACATCATTGGTATTTTTTTAGTTGAATCAATATTTGGACTCGAAATGAATGCTAAATTTGTTTTCTACATTTCGAAAAAAATTAACATAACTCACAAATTTTTGTGCAAAATGAAAATCTATCGTAAACAAACGGCCAAATTCATTTACAGATAAATTTAGATATCATCATCGACAACATAATATCAAATAAAAGAAGGAACATTAATTTGCAGGTAGGCGTGGCACAATTTAATTTTTTTTTTAAATTAATGACGAAAATCTCTTAACTACGCCAACAATATGCATAGATATATGGTAAACTGTCTTGTTGTCTCAGTAAACAAGTGACCGCCATTACTCTCGCTTACAAGAGTGTAAACAGCGTTAATTACATAATTTTTTTTCGGGTACATTCCAACTATTTACCACTCTGTCTCTAAAGTGTCGCCCATTGAGATAGTACCCTCCACCCGAATCGCGCCAGAGCAAGTGACAAATATTACCTAATCTTCTAGTGATAACAATTGTGTAAATTCATAAGTAATCTACGCGCGTATTCGTAGAGCAAATAGGTGGTAAAATCGGCGAGGTGGTATAACGCGTTAATTACTTACCCAGCTATATGGTATATGCTTCAATCTACTGTACTGGATCATGCTCAGGTGGTTGTATGAAGATCTGAAGATACAATTTTATGCCTGATTCGTGGTTACCTTGAAGACGAAGTTGCAATCGAGATGGCTCCAGTAATGTCAATAAAAAATCTTAGTAATGTTTTATTGACTTATCATCATGCGCTTGGTACTTTTTAAGCAAATACACTTGAAATTTCGAGGCTAAGGAGCTGCGATATTGTATTTAAGCAGTTTAAAGATGATTCGGTCGGGTTAAGTGCGGGAACAAGAGATTTGGAATCTTGTGAAGTAAATATCCAATTAGCTAAAACCTACAATCAATATGGAGCAGAAATTTTAAATAACTGAATATAAATCAATTTTTACTACTTTTTAATAACTAAATACTCTGATCAAATATTAAAATGTTCTGCGTTTGTATACGTATACCCTAACTAATCTTATGAAAATCTTAATGTTTCGTATTTGGTAGAAAGTGTGTGAAAGATAGTTTCTTGCACTATTACATTTCGTTTTCTGGAAAATTCTGAAGATGGAAATTATTACTGAGCGGGCTCTTTCTTTATCCTAACGTCTCGACAAAACGGCTATGTTTGGAGCTTTGAGAAGGCTTTCGACAGCGTTAAGCGAGATTACATGTGGAATGCTTAGCGCAGGAGAAGTATTCCAGATAAGATCATAGCTATGATTAAAAAATCCTACGAAAATGCAAGATGTCGCGTCCTATTTAAAAGAGAGCTGTTCGAGAGCTTTCCTGTGCGAACGGGTGTCCGACAAGGCTGCATATTAATACCAGCCTTGTTTCTGGTGGGAATAAATGACATCTTGAAAGATGCACTCGAAAGTGGGGACGCATGCATCAAATTCATGGTGTTATATATGGTTGTACTGCCCGCAAATTCCCATTAGATTTGCCAAGATGCATTTTAGGGATATTCTGGCAAGATGTGATCTTTAACGACAAACTTTGGAGAACAATTGAACGGAATAAAATTCGCATTGATGTCCAAAGGCGAAAGTGGCATGAACAAGTCCTGGCGACAGGCCGATGCACAGGATGGCGCCTTGTGGACGAGAACTATTTGTGTCCTTTACCCCAATAGGGGATCTTAACAGAAAAATGATGATGATGATGAATGATGCCCAGGACTAGGAAAATTCTCAAGATGTGTTCAATGAAAAATAAACTTTGTCGGCTCGTCAGATGAGGCAATTAAGGCATTGTCTCAAATCTTCTCTTAAATTTATATGTGAATGATCAAAATAAAATAAATTTAGCACACATTTCTTTTTGTTTTGTATGCTGCAACATTCCCATCTCTCGCAATAGATGAAAGTTGTTAAGGCTGAGACCCGAACTAATATGTACCATATGCTTCAAAGCTATCACAATTTTTTTCACGTTTAATGACTAAATTAGCCTAAATAAACTGCCAACAAGTCGGGCGAAACTTTATTATTCTTGGGACAAATTGCGGATGCGTGGAAAGTCAATATGCAGGTTAGAGTGGTAAGGGAAGACTAAGTGAAAGGGGGTTCTTGGGCAGGGCAGTTATCAATTTAACATTTGTGGAAACGTTCAAAAGCTCCAGTATATATAGGTATAATCAATATTTCGTTCGTTTATTTATGCAAGTTTGAGTTTTGTGAGGGGAGGGTTGAGGGGTGATAGTAAGGGTCGGTGGATGTTTATAGTTTTTTTAATTGATTGCTTGAATCACGTCCAATATTCCTTGTATAGAATGTCAGTTTCATAGACGAAGTTGCATAGAATTTTCATAAGATTCTATGTATTTTACATTCACGAAACCAAACATTTGTATGGGAGGGGGTAGAGTTTTTAATAGTTTTTTTAATTGATTGCTTGAATCACGTCCAATATTCCTTGTATAGAATGTCAGTTTCATAGACGAAGTTGCATAGAATTTTCATAAGATTCTATATGTATTTTACATTCACGAAACCAAACATTTGTATGGGAGGGGGTAGAGGAGCTAAGGGAATCGTAAAAATTGTGACGCAATTCTATTTCCTTTCTCATGTAGTGTGCTCGTACAAAATTTCAAATTCGTAGCTTTCAATTTGTTGGTTATTAGTTGATTTAATGAAATAGATCAAAATGATACTTTTGTATGGGAGGGGGTAGAAGAGCAAGCGCGATTGCAAAAACTTTAAAAGAAGTTCATTTCAATTAATTTTGTAAGTTTTCATGCAAAATTTGAAATAGATAGCTTTTAATAAATAGCTGGTAACTGATTTCTTAAAAATGCTTGAAAAAATAGTATGGGAGGGGGTAGAAGAGGTGAAGGAATGGCAAAATTTGTGAAACGATTTTCTTTCTCTTCTTTTGTGAGGTATTCGTAAAAAATTTCAAGTTCGTAGCTTTTAATTTGTTGGCTATAAGTTGATTTAATGAAATTGGGCGAAATCATACTTTTGTATGGGAGGGGGTAGAAGGGCAAATGTGATTTCAAAACTTTTACAGTAATTTCATTTCAAATATTTTTATAAGTTTTTATGCAAAAGTTCAAATTGATAGCTTTTAATAGTTAGGTGATAATTAATATCTTAAAAATGGTCGAAAAAATAATTTTGTACGGGAGGGGGTACAAGTTTTGAAAGTATTCGACCAGTTAATATTTTATAGTTTTAGAGATTTTTTTTAAATGTATTTCCACAATTTTCAAGTTTCTACCTTAAAATTACATCCAAAAATTTTCAGTTTTCGTGTTTTTTTCGCTGCAAATGAAACACCTTGTGCCCCCATTGGACCGGGGTGGTCGGTTCGCAACAATGGTGGATCAAATTATTATTTTTTTTCTATGTACATCAAATAGATGTATCCACATGCCAAATTTAAAGTTTCTATTTTTAACCAGAGTCCTAAAAAAATCACATTTCGCAAAATCGACATTTTTGCTTACCACCTCCCTCCCTTTATACCCCCTAACTTAAAATTTTTATCAAAATTAACTATTATGTAGTTCTACAATCTGAAAAAATTTCAATTTGATATCTGTACTATTTTTTGAGATATAAGGATTTGTAATTTTGAAAAGTGCGCCATTTTTGAAATGCTCCCCATTTCCCCCCACTACTATTATTTCAACATATTATATTTTTTTTGTATTTTTCTAGTATAGTTTAATATACATTTTAAGTTTCAAATACATAGCTTAGGAGATAGTTGAGATATTTATTTTTAAGTGTTTTTCTTTGCACCCCCTCTGACCCTCCC
The DNA here is from genome assembly GCA_963669355.1 of Chorisops tibialis. Lineage (NCBI taxonomy): Eukaryota > Metazoa > Arthropoda > Insecta > Diptera > Stratiomyidae > Chorisops > Chorisops tibialis. The sequence goes on from OY770263.1 coordinate 59,095,199, forward strand.
CCTTACAATAATTAGCCATTTTCTAAGCTGATTCCAATGGAACTATATGCCACCTTGATGATCTCAAAATATGATATTACGATAAGTAATTTCGAAGATATAATCATTTGAAAAAACAATTCGGCCGACAATTTGTTTTTAGCCCCTTTTTTCGGACGCCAATGGATAAAAAAATTAAATTATTTTTGGAGTTTGTCCCACAACCCTCTCTATATGTCTACTGATTTTCAACTTTCTCTCTGCATTCGTGAGGGAGATATTAGCAAGTGTAGTTTTCAACTTTTTCCCTCCCCCCGCCTCCCCCTTCCACCTAACACCCCCCAAAATTTAGAAAATAGAGTTCACTTACCTAACCAACAAACCATCCAAAAACGAACATTCTACCTTTAACGGACTCGGAGATATGAGTCCATATGTACGGCGTACGGCGGGACGGATTTTTTTTTTGCATTTTTAGGCTAATTTAGTCATGAAACGCGAAAAAAAAAAATTTCAGGGTAGCAAACTTTTTTTTTCTTGTGTCGATCACAATACTTTATTATTAGAATAATAAAGTAAAATGCCAAAAAAAGAATCCGTCTCGCCGTAAGCCTTACGTATCTCCGAGACCGTACAATGTTCGTTTTTGGGTGGATTTTTAATTGGGTAAGTGAGCTCCATTATCTAATTTTTTGTGGATTGCAAGGTAGAAGGGGAGGCGGAGAGATGGAAAGAATCAAAAATTACACTTGCTAATATCTCCACTACCAATGCAGATACAAAGCTGAAAATCAGCACAGGTATAGCGAGAGTTGTGGAACAAACTCTAACAAAAATTAAATTTTTTTTCCATTGGCGTCCGAAAAGGAGGGTGGCGGCTAAACGCAAACCTTCGGCAGAATTGTTTTTTTTTCAAATGATTATATCTTTGGAACTACTTGATCCAAAAAATTCTTATTTTAAGACCAATTTGGTGGCACTAATGGGAGGCCAACAATAGGAAGAGAATGGTCAGGGGGAGGGGGGGTGACGGGTTGCAAAGGAAAACAGACAAAAATTAATTTCTTATTTATCTCTTAAACTACGTTATTGAAATTTAAGAAAAATATTAAGCTATACTAGAGAAATAAAAGAAAAATATAAAAATTTGGTCATCATAGCAGTGGGGGAAATGAGGAGCATTTCAAAAATGGTGCAGTATGTAAAATTTGAAACCGTTAAATCTCAAAATTCAAAACAGATATTAAGTTGAAATTTTTTTAGGTTGCAAAGCTATGTGATCTATAATTTTCGTAAAAATTTTAATATGGGAGTGTAGGGGCTACGAGATGGTGGACCAAAATGTCGAAAACTTTCACTAATTTTTTTAGGGTTTTGATGAAAGATACAAAGTTAAAAATTTGCACGTTCATACTTCCAGTTGATATACCTAGTCCTGCCATAAGTTCTGTCACATAATTTCTCACATTGGCAACAACTTTATTTTATGAGTGACATTTCAATATCGGCCAGTTTTATAAACGTCATAATGTTGTTGACAGTTGATGGTCATTTAAAGTGTGTTCGTTAACGTGTGAAGATGGAATGGGGTGTAATAGAAAACCGAACTGCAGTGATTGCACTGCATAAGTGTGGAAAATCCGCGAGTGAAATTTTCAAGTTGTTGTGCCCGTTAAAAATAACGCAAAGATTTGTGTATCGTGCGATCCAGAGATATAACGCGATCCAGACTATTGAAGATCGACCTCGTTCTGGACGTCCGCGTGATGTACGTTCTTCTGCTGCCATCAAAGCGGTCGAAAGTCGAATTCGTCGAAATCCGCTTCGTAAACAACGAATCATGGCTCGAGAGATGAACATCTCCACCCGAAGTATGTCTCGCATCATAAAATCTGACCTCGGGATGAGTGCCTTTCGACGATCAACGGGACATTTGCTGACTGAGCAGTTGAAGCAAATTAGGAGCACCAGATCGAAAGAGCTCCTTCGGCGGTACGGCAACAACAAACATCGAGAAATTTTATTTACCGATGAAAAAATTTTTACGGTGGAGGAACATTTCAACCGCCAAAATGATAAGGTGTATGCCCACAGCTTCGCAGAAGCCCGAGAAGTTGCCACTAGGGTACAGCGAGGACATCATCCAGCATCAGTCATGGTATGGTGGGGTGTCAGCTACGAAGGGGTCACCGAGCTTCATTTTTGCGAAAAAGGCGTAAAAACTGCAGCGAAAAATTATCAAACGGACATCCTGGAGGGATGTGTGAAGCCGCTGAACTCTACGCTATTCAACAATCGATATTGGGTTTCCCAGCAAGATTCTGCGCCAGCCCACAAAGCTCGAACCACACAAGCGTGGTTGGAAACCAATATTCCACAGTTTATAAGGGCGACGGAATGGCCTTCTGGGAGCCCAGATTTGAATCCCCTGGACTACAAACTGTGGGCGGAGTTAGAGTCCATGGTGTGCACGAGACGACACCCAAATATCGAGAGCCTTAAGCGATCTTTGACAGAAGCAGTAGCTAATTTTCCGCTAGAAACAGTGCGTACTGCTATCGATGACTGGCCCAACAGATTAAAGAGCTGTGTTAAGGCTAAAGGCGGCCACTTTGAATAATTTGTTGCTTATTTTACTTCCATTAGTATGCCAAAATAAAATATATTTTCCTTTGTCAAAAACTCTTTTTCATTTATACAAAAATTGCCCATATACGTGTGACAGAACTTATGGCACGACTAGGTACATAAAGAAAAAATATTAATTTGAACCAAAACTGGTATCCACCAAAGGAGGACCCTAATCTGCACGTGTATTGAAAAAAAAACACATAAACTCAAAATTTTTGCTTGAAATTTCAAGCTACAAACTTGTAAATTTATAAAATTTATTTAAAAGAAAAAAAATTAAAAGCTTGAAATATTAATTCGTCGAAAACCTCTAAAATTTCTATCTCCTCCCATGGAGCTGTTGATTGTAATCGTAGTTAAGTGTTAAATAATTAACAAAAACCCTGCCCTAGAACCCCCATTTACATAGACTTCCCTATCCACTCTAACCTGTCTTGTCTTAAGAATAATAAAGTTGCACCCGACTTGTTGGCAGATTTTTCTCTCCTAACCTGCTTCTTAGCGTTACAAACTTATATTACACATTTCATTTCTAGAGTATAAAAACTTGCTAAAAGTTAAAACCAGTACTATCATAATTGCAATAGAAGCCCTATTTCTCAACACGCCCTTAAGCTGGGTAGTGCAAACTGCTAATGGCCCTTTTACAGAATCAAATATGCAGCACCCTGAACCTAAACGCTAGCAGGCCAAGACCCGATCTTAGCTATGGCGTCATCGAAGAAGAGAACGTTTTGTATTTATAATGAATTTCTTTTATCAACCAAGAAAAAATAAGAAATGTATATGGAGGAATTACAGTATGTACTACAAATGAGCCGCAGCAGATCGTGACAGACATCATACAAAAATAAATCGCATGGTGGTAATATAGAAAATAACTGCTCTTTACATTCAGACTTTTACTGTGAAAAGATATGACTCTTATGTTAGTAAAGTCTAACTCACCTATAGCATGTGATAACGTTGTTTCTTCTGTGCATTAGCAATGATCTCCCTATCATAAAAAGTGATTCATTGGGGAGAAAATATAAAAATAAATAAATTATGACTATTGTAGTGTAGTACCTAGATCTTATGCAAAAAAAATTAATAAAATTGACGCATTATTATGAACAAGAAATAGAAAAACGTTATTATTACTCATAAAAAGGAAGTCAAGCAATAAAGTGTGCTTTATTCCAATATGATTAGATGTTTACAGTAGGCTGAAGTTTCATCTGGAAATATTCTAGGAAGTAGGTATTTATTCAAGCAGTAAAATTTATGGAATTATACATCGAAAGTAGTTTATGATCATGAGAGGATTCATAAATCCTTACAGAATTATAATTTTTTTTTAATCTGGCTACTGTGAGTCATGAATGCAGTTTAAATTTGAAAAGATAACAAGCCATTTGTTAACAAAATATAATTTTCAAAGAAATATAACGAGCGCATCTTAGAAATTTCTTATTTAATTTTTTATGTTTTCAATTTATCTCCTTCGAAATTGCGAAATATTTGTTCATGTTAATGGATTTTTCGCTCTTCATACAACCCTCAATTAAAACATAACAGAATAAACTGCCAACAAGTCGGGCGAAACTTTATTATTCTTGGGACAAGTTCCGGATGAGTGGAAAGTCAATATGCAGGTTAGAGTAGCTAAGGAAGACTAAATGAAAGGGAGTTCTTGGGCAGGGCTGTTGTCAATTTAACAATATTTCGGTCTTTTCTTCAAGTTTGGGATCTTATGAGGGGAGGAGAAGGAGTGATAGTAAGGGTGGGTGGATGTTAATAGGTTTTCAATTGATTAGTTGAATCACGTCCAATATTCTCTGTATAGAGCGGGTAAGGGAATAATAAAACTTGTGATGCAGTTTTATTTCATTTCTCTTGTAAGGTGCTTGTATAAAATACCAAGTTTGTAGCTTTTAATTTGTTGGTTATTAGTTGATTTAATGAAATTGGTCGAAAACATACTTTTGTATGGGAGGGGGTAGAAGGGTAAGAGCGATTTCAAGACTTTTAAGGCAATTTCATTTCAACTGTTTTTAAAAGTTTTTAGGCAAAATTTTAAATTGATAGCTCTTAATAATAAGTAAATAGTTAGGTGATAATTGATTTCTTGAAAATGTTCGAAAAAATAATTTTGTATGGGAGGGGGTAGAAGTTTTAAAGGTTTTCGACCAGTTAGTATTTCATATATTTAGGGAATTTTTTTAAATGCATTTCACAAATTTTCAAGTTTCTACCTTAAATTTTCACTCAAAAATCTTCAGTGTATGTGTTTTTTTTTTCAATGCACATGAACCACCTTGTGCACGTTAGACCGGGGGTCGGTTTATAACAACTATGGAACAAGTTATTATTATTTTTCTATGTATATCAAATAGATGTATCCACATGCAAAATTAAAAACTTTGTATTTTTCACCAGAGCCCTAAAAAAATCACTCAAAATTCTCGAATTTTTGCTTACCACCTCCCTCCCCTTACACGAATTTTCGATTTGATATCTGTACTCTGTTTTGAGATATTAAGATTTGTAATTTTGAAAAGTGCGCCATTTTTTAAATGCTCCCCATTTCCCCCACTGCTATTATTTCAACATGTTATATTTTTTCGTATTTTCCTAGTATAGCTTAATATATGATTTAAGTTTCAATTACATAGCTTGAGAGATAGTTGAAATATTCATTTTTAAGTGTTTTTCTTTGAACCCTCCCTGACCCTCCCCCTTACAATAATTAGCCACTCTCTAAGCTGATTTCAATGGAGCTATATTTCATCTTAATAGTCCCAAAATATGAAATTTTTAGGATAAGTAATTTTGAAGATATAATCATTTGAAAACAAATTCGGCGACAATTTGTTTTTAGCCCGCCCTTTTCGGACACCAATGGATAAAAAAATTAAATTATTTTTGAAGTTTGTCCCACAACCCTCTCAATATCTCTACTGATTTTCAACTTTATATTAGTGTAGTTTTTGACTCTTTCTTTCCCCTCCCCCCCCTTCCACCTAACACACTCCAAAATTTAGAAAATAGAGCTCACTTACCCAATAAACAATCCACCCGAAAAACGAACATTCCACCTTTCACGGTCTAGAAGATATGAGTCCATATGAACAGCATACGGCGGGACGGATTTTTTAGTATGGAACATACTTTTACGGGGGCTGTTATAAGAAAATCGTTATCAAAAACCGTCATCAAAAAGCGTTATCGAAAATTTCGAACCTAATTTGTATGTATAGTAGGCGTGAGAGCCCGCGAGCGAAGCGAGTGGGGGTGAAACCCAGCCGTCCGCAGGACCGAGGCTGACCGGGTTTTTTTTTTTGCATTTTAAGGTTAATTTAGTCATGAAACGCGAAAAAACAAAATCTTAGGGTAGCAAAAAAATTTTTTTTTTGTGTTGATCACAATACTTTATTTTTAGAATAACAAAGTAGCATCAAGTTATGATTGTGCGTAAAGCTCAATCATATGATACTCTAGATGAAATAGGAAAGAGTATTTTTGAAAACTGTGTTTTTATATAGGGGAGGTAGAAGGAGTAAGGGAACCAGATCATTATTCCTTGTCGTTAATGATACACACATCATTATACTATTACCTAATTTTCAAGTCAATAGCTGAAATGGATTTTTAGCAAAAACTTAACTTGAAATTCGTAAACGGGCTATATCCCCCTACTCCTTCTACTCTCTTCCATTCAAATTTCATGAAATTTCGAAATTTTAAGAAATTGATTTTTCATCAAAACTATTGATCCGATCCCCCCACTCCTTCTACTCCCTCCATATAAATGCACAATTTTCAAAAATATATTTATTCGATTTTCATTGAAGCTAGTGAAGCTAAATGAACAACTTTTTGCCAGTATTAATTTTAGTATGATAACAACTAATTTGATAAAATCATCAAATTCACCTCACTCCTTCCACCTTCTCCCATATAAATTTTTGAAAATTTGAAATTTAAATTAAATCATTTTTCTTCGAAAGTGTAAAAGCTATCGACTTCAAGTCTTATTGAAAGTTTAATAATAAAAATATAATTGATGAAAAGAAATTTTTTTTTGATCCGTATACTCCTTCTACTACCTCCCATACAAATGCATAATTTCGGTAATATCGTTATATCGATTTTCATTAAAACTCGAAAAAGTATAAACTTAAAATTTTGCCAGAATATGTCCCTTGATAATTGCAATAAATACTAAAAAAAATTATAAGCTTCGCTGCACTCCTTCAATTTCTATAATATAGATTCAAGAAAAGTATTTCTCCTTCGAACGTATGAGAGCTATCGAGTTTGAAATTGAAACAAAGCATGGTAATAAGGACGTTGATTCTCCCAAATCATATATAATACTCCACTTTCTCAGCCGCCTCCCATACAAATCCCCCAATTTCAGAAAAACTATGTCCAATTTGAAAATAATAAAAACTACAAATTTTAAATTCATATACAAAAACTGAAAGAATTTGAGATGACATATTTTCCGGTACTCTATCCCATTTCAACTAAAGTATCATATCATTGGGCTTTGCGCCCATTTTTATATTCTAGATAAAATCTGAGAGTATTATAAGTTTGCTCTAAAGTTTGTAACGCCAAGAAATAGTGCTCGCACAGAGCCGGTAAGAGTACAGAAATATTTGTTGTCGCTCAAAAATCTCAAAACCGGATGTCTTCGTCCGTTCGCTCTCTAGCTTGAGAATAAGTGTCAATCTTGTTTATTGTGGTGCCTGACTCACATTGTGGAATTGCCACACAGTTGTCTTTAGCAACACGGATTGTTTCTGACGACAATCATTAACGCCCCCGAAGGTAGCAATTTCTACTATTTGCAGGGTAAGTATTCTTACTGTTAGAAGCGAGACCTATCTAAATCTCTGCCAATCTTTCGTTCATGGCAACAGGTTGTTAATCTAAATCACGCAACCTTACGCCGAGCTATTGCTCTGCCCGCGATGTGGGCACCATCAGCCACACCGTGTATGTCGAAGACATCCTCAACCAACGCTGGGGGTGGAAGTAACCTTCCATGGGCTCCCCAGCTCCCGGTGTACCAGTTGACCCCTGGTAAGGCTACATCCCTGAAGCATAGCACCCTGCACTATGATCAGTTGCACCCCTCGGGTTCGTGGGGACGGTCAGCCCCAAAAGTAGTTACTGGAATCGCCGAAGCTTTCTGGACCAGCACTTTCTTCCCTGCGCGATATGTTGCGGAGCTGACGGACCATACGGTCTGTTCAACTTTATCCCCCCTATCGTGTAGGTTTCGGAGCCGGTGATCTTAGTATGATTAAATTGATTACTCAATTTAATATACAACATCGACTTAATCCCCCCTACTTGGGTATGATAGGCAGAGTTGACAGACCATTCAACTTTATCCCACCCACCTAAATGGGTTACGGAGCTGACGGTCCATCAACTTTATCCACCTATCATTGCAGGATCGGAGCCGCGATGCCAGTAGTATGATTGAACTAAGTTCAATATACAAGACATCGACTTTTCCGTCCTACAGTTGTCGGGTTTCGGAGCCAGTGAATATAGTGTAATAAGTCTTCTTTAAAAGAAGGCTCAATAGACCAGACGCCGACTTACTCCCCCCCCCCCCCCCCGTTGGAAGGTTTCGGAGCCGACAGCAAGCTGCCGACTTACTCCCCCCTATCCATTGCACATTTAATAGCATCAGTGTGCCGGCTTATTCAACTCCAGTTGTTTCTATCTGTTGTACGGGCTCACACTAATATCGACTTTGCCAGTCATCAGTAAACCTTGCTACTTTGCATCAGCGTTTCGCAACTAGTTATCATCGATTGCCTCCATTTACAACTATTTGTGCTCATGTTTTCGACATTTAACGTCAGCAACATTGTGGCTTTTAGCACACTTGTTCTTCGGTTCGTCGATTTTGTTCTCATTTATCCTCAATTTGGCCCATGGTTATCTCAGATTATCTATGCTGGGTTTCAAAGAAGATACAATGCGTGCAGGCTCACGCCAGTATCGACCTTGTCTCCCCTCATAGATCTCAACTTTAACAACAGATTTGAACATCGTGGCTACTTTGCATTCCGCGTTTCGCACACTAGTTTTCCTCAATTGCCTCAATTTCTGCCTCGGTTTTTGACTACCATTATTGCTGAACTTCAGCCAATGTCGCAGCCCGGCCCTAACAGGGTGCCGCTTCGGACCTTCAGTTGCTACTTTCCTTACATTTGCACACTTTTAACACATATTTGAGCCCCATGATTTTTATTCATACCCATTCATTCCTCCATTCACAGCCCATTCGCTTTACATCATACTAATATGCTCGGATTTTGCTTCCTTGGGACCTCAGCGACACCTCGCAGGGCCATAGGCTACTAATTGACATCCGTTCAGCAATTGATGGGTTGCGGAGCCGGCGTAATATATTGCAATAAGTATTGAACTCAAAGCAACTACCACCGACGGATTCCCCCCCCCCCCCCCATAGACAGGTTTCGGAGCCGACAGCAAGCTGCCGACTTGGTCCCCCCTGTCCATTGTGCCTCGACCGTTCTCCAAGGTTTGTTACCAAGCAATGCCGGCTATACCGTACATCTACTCTTCGCGCCCCTTTTCAGTCGGATCGAGCCACCTCGCTTCAATTTTCGCTGCTCATGGATTGCTCCGCAACTACTTATATCAGCCAGATTTGTTCAACAGATTAACGCGCCAGATTTCGTTCGTAAACGGGAAGATGGAAGGGGCTTCCCAGGATGATCTACTTTCTATGCGACTATCGTATCAACATTACGCACTTCGATTTCGCTCATTGCTACTCTCTCTTGTACTGCTATGTTATACTTCGTTAATTGTCCAACTTATTTTACTTCTTTGTACGTCATGTCTTCTTTCGTATATTAGAGTACGTCAGAATCCATCTGCCGTGCATCATAAATCATCTATAGATCATCATAATTCATCTTTCGGGCCTCATTTTCTACAGCATGGATAGGTTCAGACGTTGTCTTCCCCTATCCAGGGTTGCGGAGCCGGTGTAATATATTGCAATAAGTTCACGACCCTCAAGGCAACTACCACCGACGGATTCCCCCCCCCCCCATCTGCAGACCTCTTAGCGTTACCCAGCCTGCACCACGTGGAGGTGGGTCTGCTTCGCAGGCCTAGCTTGAGAATGTTCGAAGCTAAAAAGTTCAAATTTTGTACACGTCGTTTTTGGCAAAAACGTAAGGTCAAGTTCGAGAATTGGCCAAAACGCGCCGCCGCTCCTACCCTCTTCCATACAAAATGACTCATTTTCAATAAATTACGTTAATCAAATTTTCTTGGAAACTAAAAAAGCTAGTGATTTGAAATTTGGAATTTATTATTTTTATCGTAAATGTGATAAAAATTATTTGAATCCCTCACTCCTTCCACAACCTCTCATACAAACTGCACTTTTTCATGAAACACTTTAAGCCGATTTTTTCAGAAAATATAATATTGACCGAGCTCACATTTTGTACTAAATACTTAATTAGCATTAGCACTAAGATCGAAAAAATTTAAGTGATTTAGCTTTACTGCTTCTACCCCCTTCCATACAATATGACACAGTTTCACAACTTGACAAAAATCGATTTTCTTGAAAAGTATGAATGTTACTAGTTTGAAATTTAAGAGATGTCAATTTTATAATATTCGTAGTTATTCCTGAAAAAAAAATCACTAAAATCTCCCCACTTCTTCTACCACCTCCCATACAAACTGCTCAATTTCACTAAATCTAAAACACTAATTTTCTCAGTTCTTTTTCAATTTGTGTAGGTTGCATTTAGTATAAAACATTTTTATAGTTACTTTAGTATGATGTGAAAAAAATTAGTGCAATTCTACCACTATCTTCAGTATCGTAAGATTGCGCTCTGTTATATATTTTTTTTTGCATTTTTAGGCTAATTTAGTCATGAAACACGAAAAAACAAAATTTCAGGGTACCAAATTTTTTTTTGTGTCGATCACAATATTTTATTATTAGAATGATAAAGTAAAATGTAGTTTTTCAAAAAAAATGTACAACGAAAAATTAATTATCCCTGACCGCGATAAATTTAAAACTCAAGGCTCTCCTTCTTTTGTTGTGATATTTTTAGTAGAAAACACCAGACAGGGGAAAAACTTTTCTAAAAACAATTATTAATGACAAATTGTAAAAATCGAAGCAACAAATAAATTAAGTTTTAATGTTGTTAAGATACAATTGTGTTGGACTTTTTTTTAAATATCATTGCAATTTCTTTTCATCTCTAAATTAGATGGTAGAAAAGATTCCATCACATCACTCAAAATCCTAATTTAATCGGTTGCAAATCTGATAATGTATTTGGGAGCATTTATCTAAAGTCCTGGCACGATTTGATAAAATCATGGCAGGAAAACCCATTAAGCCGTGGGGAATGTTTGGTTTGGACATTTCATTTCTATTGAACCATAGGTATACAGTCCAATTCGAAATATCAATCCAACCCAAAACCATTGTATTCGATTTTGGGTTGAATCTCGTTCTCCAAACAAGCAAAATTAATGCTGCCCTGAAAACAGAAAAATAGTTTGCGATTCGATAGCGAATTTCGCAATAACGCATAAATCTCGTCGCCGGTCGCGCCTTGGCTATAAGCAAATATTTGCGACTAGTACCATCTTTATAATACTGCATCATCGGCTCCCCGAAATGTTCGAAACTTCTGTTGATTCGAAAAGTATCGGACCAACCAATGCTACAGATGTCATCGCTAGAATTGGACAGAACTAGCGTTTGCAACGGATGATAGTTGGGGCATCCTATGGAGTCAATCTTTTGTGGTACGTAGCTACACGCTGGGCAATGGGTCGACGGTAGCATTATTTCATCGCATCGGCACTTATTATGCAGTTTTGCAGCGTGAAATGTGGGCCATTGATTTGAATGCGATATCTGCTATTTCTGGAATGGCATTAGTTCTAGTCCGTGTTACAGCTCGGCTGCTGTTACTGCTGAATTGATGATGCAGAACGTGTCTAGGAAGAAGATATATAGGTAGGATGACTCCATTTTCCATAATTATATATAGTTTTGTAGAGTATATGTATGTATATCTAGGCTAGTGCGTGGCCAAATCTAGATTCATTGCCCCCGCTAACAAAATAGCGATGACATCGACCGGTGAATAATTTATCGCTTACTGAGATTCGGATCAGAGGAAATGAAGTAATGGTTCGCTATTGCATAGTTTTGGGTTGAGGTGTGCCTGCCCGCGAAACAGAATTGAATTCTCTTAAAAAATTTAGGTTTATTGAATTTCGATTTTTTTTTTACTTTGATACGAGTCATTAATTTTTAGAACAGAAGAATTTCATAAATGCGCAGGTAGAGTTATAAAATTGAATTAATTCCAAGATAAATGTTAGTGTCATTAACAAGTTTGCTACTATAATTTAAATTTATTTCTTACAGAAACTCCTATTTTTCATCCGGGGATGAGTTACACTTTTATTCTGAAACACAGGTGAAGGATGGGAGGGATTTTGGTTTTTGGGAATCAAGGTGATAGAGACGAAAGTACTGAGTATTACATTTTCCCGATAATCGTATCCCATATTCGAATACATTAGGAAATTTGGTAGTGCGACCGAAGAAATGTTGCGGAGAATATTTTTACGCGCGCAAAAGTATACCAAAAATTTTTCATTTATGTATCAAAAAAAAAATGCTTTGATAGCCTAATAATAAAATCGTGTATGAAATCAACGACAATCAACAGTGCATATGAGCAAACATTGTTGAAAATGCAATTGATGACGAAGGACCAAAAATTAATTTTCAAAACCGGATCGGTATTCTTTCCCCTTTCTGGAGGTTAAGAGAGATCTTCCTTCGCACTAAGCTGCGAGTTTTTGACGCATGCGTCAAATCCGTGTTGTTATATGATTGTACTACGTGGAAAGTGACCGTTTGACATACCAAGAAACTCCAGACTTTTGTGAACCAATGCCTCCGACGCATTTTTGGAAAATTCTGGCCAGAAGTGATCTCCAACGTCGAGCATTGGGGTACAACTGAACAGACCAAAATAGGCATTGACATTAAAGGCGGATGTGGCAGTGGATTGGTCACAACTTAAGGAAACCAGAGCAAAACATCGCCAAACAGGCTCTGGATTATAATCCTCAAGGAAGACGTCGAGTTGGTCGACCATGTAGCACAAGGAAGCGAGCAGTTGAGCAGGAGGCCAGAGGAATAAAAAACATAACAGGGCTACGATTGCGCGTAAAGCGCAATCTTACGATACTCTAGATGAAATAGAATTTTTTGTGATCCCAAGAAATTTTGTATGGGGAGTGTTAGAAGGGGTGATAGTATTGAACTAATTTTTACCCCATCATGCTAAAGTAGCTACGAAAATGTTTTATACGAAATGCTTACTCCAAAAATTGAATAGGAGCTGAGAAAATTAATGTGTTAGATTTAGTAAAAATGTGCAGTTTGTATGGGAGGTGGTAGAAAGAGTGGGGGGATCTTAATGATTTTTTTAGAAATAACTAAGAATATCATAAAATTGACACCTCTTAAATTTTAGATGAGTAACATTCATACTTTTCAAGAAAATAAATTTTTTGTGAAGTTGGGAAACTGTGTCATATTGTATGGGAGGGGGTAGAAGCAGTGAAGCTAATCAAATATTTTTTTCTGATCTTAGTGATAATACTAATTAAGTATTTATTACAAATTATGAGCTCGATAAATATTATATGTTCTGAGAAAATTGTCTTAGAGCATTTCTTGAAAAAGTGTAGTTTGTATGGGAGGGGTTGGAAGGAGAGAGAGGACGCAAATAATTTTTCTACTGAAGATTTATATAATTATTAAAGTAATATATCCCAAAAGTCAGACTAATAGCTTTTATACTTTTCGATTAAATCCATTTATTGTCAAATTGCGAAATTGAGTCATTTTGTATGGGAGGGGGTAGAAGGGGTGAAGCTAATCGTCTAATTTTTTTTGGTCTTACCAACAATTTTAATTAAATATATGGTGCACAATTTCAGCCCGCTAAATTTTATACACACTGAATAAATTGGCTTATAGTAATTCATGATAAGTAAAGTTTGTATGGGAGGTGGTAGAAGGAGGGGGAGGACACGCATAATTTTTATACGGTAGATTGATATTATCAGAAAAGTAGTATATTCCAAATTTCAGGCCAATAGCTTTTACATTTTTCGAGCAAATCCGTTAATTGTCAAATTGCGCAATTGTGTCATTTTGTATGGGAGGGGCTAGAACGGGTGGAGCGATTTCGCCCGTTCACGAACTTGACCTTACTTTTTTGTCAAAAACGACGTACACAAAATTTAAACTTTCTAGCTCAACGCGTTCTCAAGCTAGAGAGCGAACAGACGGACGGACGGACGGACGGACGGACGGACAGACGGACATCCGGTTTTGAGATTTTTGAGTGATCTTATGAACTTCTGTATCATTCATTTTTTTCTCCAAGCCTTATTTCTTGGCGTTACAAACCTTAGAGCAAACTTATAATACTCTCAGATTCCATCTAGAGTATAAAAATAAAAAGTCCTGGCAACTGGTAAAGCCCAATGCTCAGGGTCGCGCCTTGTGGAAGAGAGCTGTTTCTGTCCTATGCCCCTATAGAGGGTTTTAATAGGAATTTGATTGATTGATTAGAATCCGAATGAGAATTTGGTTCTGTTGATTTTGCCTAAGATGCTATATAAAACAGTTAATCCCTTATTTTAACTTCCTAAAACATTTATGTTAAATTGCCCAATTTATTTGTGGTAAATTATACTAAATAGGGTATCCTAAGCAAAGTGTAAGTTGCCTGATTTCGAGTATTAACTTCAATTTCAAACAAACTGAATTATGCAATACGGTTTTGATGTTTATACTCTAGATGGAATCTGAGAGTATTATAAGTTTGCTCTAAAGTTTGTAACGCCAAGAAATAAGGCTCGGAGAAAAAAATGAATGATACAGAAGTTAATATTATCACTCAAAAATCTCAAAACCGGATGTCCGTCCGTCTGTCCGTCCGTCCGTCCGTCCGTCCGTCCGTCCGTCTGTGCGCGCTCTAGCTTGAGAACGCGTTGAGCTAGATAGTTCAAATTTTGTACACGTCGTTTTTGACAAAAAAGTAAGGTCAAGTTCGTGAACGGGCCAAATCGCTCCACCCCTTCTACCCCCTCCCATACAAAATGCCACAATTGCGCAATTTGACAATTAACGGATTTGCTCAAAAAGTATAAAAGCTATTGGCCTGAAATTTAAAATATGTTACTTTTATGATAATATCAATCTACCATATAAAAATTATGCGTGTCCTCCCCGTCCTTCTACCACCTCCCATACAAACTGTACTTTTTCATGAAATACTCTAAGCCAATTTACTCAGTGCTTATAAGATTTAGCGGACTGAAATCGTGCACCAAATATTAATTTAAATTAGTTAGTAAGATTAAAAAAAAATTAGACGATTAGCTTTACCCCTTCTACCCCCTCCCATACAAAATGACACAATTTCTCAATTCGGCTATAAATGGATTTGCTCGAAAAGTATAAAAGCTATTAGTCTGAATTTCGGGATATATTACTTTCATAATGATATAAATCTACAGTAGAAAAATTATTTACGTCCTCTTTCTCCTTCCACCCCCTCCCATACAAACTACACTTTTTCATGAAATGCTCTAAGACAATTTTCTCAGAACATATAATATTTATCGAGTTCATATTTTGTAATAAATACTTAATTAGTATTATCACTAAGATCAGAAAAAAATATTTGATTAGCTTCACCCCTTCTACCCCCTCCCATACAATATGACACAGTTTCACAACTTCACAAAAAATCTATTTTCTTGAAAAGTATGAATGTTACTGGTCTAAAATTTAAGAGATGTCAATTTTATGATATTCTCAGTTATTTCTAAAAAAATCATTAAAATCCCCCCACTCTTTCTACCACCTCCTATACAAACTGCACATTTTCACTAAATCTAACACACTAATTTTCTCAGTTCGCATTCAATTTTTGGAGTAAGCATTTTGTATAAAACATTTTTGTAGCTACCTTAGCATGATGGGGAAAAAATTAGTTCAATGCTATCACCCCTTCTAACATTCCCCATACAAAATTTCTGGGGATCACAAAAAATTCTATTTCATCTAGAGTATAGTAAGATTGCGTTTTACGCGCAATCGTAGCCCTGTTATGTTTTTACCATGACTTTTTCTCTCGGTGTATTCCGCTTCAAAAATACCGAAGCATAAAATACAAATTGTCAGTTTTTGCAAGCTATTCCATAAAAAAAATTTAACGAAAAATAAATCTATTACATATGACCCAGTTTAAAATGTTCGAAGAAAACATGGATTTAAATTTTAAAAGAGCCAATGTGACCGTTGCTAAAATGGGCATTGCTTCATAAATACATACCTATACCTATGATTTCGTTGGGATAGCTGGAGCAGTACTTTCATAAATATGCATAGTCCCAATTGCTATTTGGAGTACGTTAATAAATGTATTCAAGCGTTGAGACCTACTTCGGAGTCCAAAACAATGGGACAATGGGCCGCCAATGTTCGACATGATGTACCTACGATTTGTAGTACCCTAAAGTCATACATAATTTCGATTTCATGGTGTTTATTTTTGAATTTCTCGTGGATTACGGGCCAACGTAATAAGTGAAAGATTTATTTTAAGATTTGAAATTTATCTGGAAAATATAAGAGCAGTTTTTAATATCACTTCAAAATAATATCAACTAGGATGTAGCGTGTTAGTCTGTAATGCGAAGGTCGTGAGTTCAAATCCCGGTTGAGGTATAATTCCAGCACACTTCTTCTTTAATGGCGCTACAGCCCAAATCAGGCCTTGGTCTCTTGATTTTCAGGTTCATTAACATTTTCATTACTTATTGTGGAAGGATTGTTAGCTCTTCGCACAACCTTCTATCTGCGAATTTTTCATTTACGTAAATTGAAGTAACCAAGGTATATTCAAACAGGTATTGTGCTAGAATTATGTGTTGCCCGTGATTTGAACTCACGACCTTCGCATTGTAAACCAACACGCTACCCACTAGGCTTCACCCTAGCTTTTCCAGCACACTGTCTACTTTGATGTACCTTGGTTACCTTAATCTATGAAAAAATTGTAGATAGAGGGTTGTGCGAAGGCTTACCAATCCTTCCAACATAAGTAATACAAACGGTAAGAAACTTGAGGATCAGGAGACCAAGGCTCGATTTGGGCTGTAGTGCCATTGTAGTAGTAGTGTAATAAAAATAATATCATCCTATCTTGTTGTTTTAAAATCGAACAAGATAACTGCATAAAGCCTTGTCTTATACTCGCCTTCAAATCAATTTGTCCAAAGAATGGCCAAAACATTTTAACTGCTTAGATATGTACATATGGATATCAGAATGCACCGAAGAACCTCTGAAACTAAATTGCCTGAAATGAAGAGGCCTCGATTTAAATTCTTCGCTATCACCACTACCGCCATTGCTGACAAATAACGACCGCAGGGTTTCAATCTGTCCGACATTGCGTCTGCATCTGATCTTGGCCATTTAGATGGATCACTTTTAGAATCTATTTGATATGTGACTGAAATGATCTTGAGACTGCGACGCCTCACTGAGAGCACTCCAAACGATCGGGAGGAGAAAAAACCTGACTTTTGATGATGTTGAGAAAATATTTACCTTTTTGATTTGACGCCCGCATTATGTTCCATTAATCAGATCGCAGGTTGGGTCCGATGCATTCATTTTCCGTCGTTTACAATAATTTATTCCATTTTGTTTTAATTTCTTTTTTCTTTAGATAGCTTTGAGACTGCACAGGAATGTGAGTGTGTATCTGGTAAGAGTGCTATTTAATTGAATGACTCATCTCGATATTGAAGACGATGGGTTTTATCGATGCGTGTTAAAGAATAAGCAGTACTATTGCATGAATACCCATATTTCAAGGCTATTAGCAGGCAATTGCCGAAGGTTTAATAAATGTCATTTAAGAATTAAAGAAATATCAATAAGAATGTCGAGTGTGAGTCAGAGCGATTATTTGTGTAAGACACACGAGAATTGCCAAAATCGCAATTTTATTAGACAGAAGTGATGAAAACTAACCCAATCGTCTTTCTTGGAATGTCTGGTATTTGGGTATGCGATTGTCTGAAAACGTATTGTGACTCAGCTGGAAAAGTAATATGGAATCACGTAAACTGTTAACATTCACAGGTAGGTAAGGATGGATCATGCATTATCTTTTCATGCACTCTTTGTTTCGTTTTCATCATTGATGTCCTAACCGAGTAGTTGAAAGATTTATAGTATTCATGTAACTCCTTGGTTATGGTGGAGAAAGGAATTTTTGTATAACCCCCTCAATGGCACTACAACCCAAATCGGACCTTGGCCTCCTGACATTCAGGTTCCTTAACATTTTTCATTACTTATTGTGAAAGGGCTGTTAGCCGTTCGCACAACCCTCTTTCTACTGTGATCGATACAGAAAAAAAAGTTGCTACTCTGAAATTTTGTTTTTTTTCCCCGTTTCATGACTAAATTAGCCTAAAAATGCAAAAATAAAAATACGGCCGTCCGTACGCCATACATATCCCCGAGATCGTTAAGGGTAGAATGTTGATTGGGTAAGTGAGCTCCATATTCGAAATTTTAGGGAGTGTCAGGTGTAAGGGGGAGATGGGGGAAGGAAAGAGTCAAAAACTACACTTGCTAATATCTCCACTACGAATGCAGGTAGGAAGGTGAAAATCAGCATGGGTATAGAGAGAGTTGTGGGACAAACTCTAAAAATAATTAAGTTTTTTTTATCTATTAGGCTCCGAAAAGAGGGGGCTAAAAACAAATTGTCGGCCGAATTTTTTTTTTTTTTTTTCAAATGTTTAAATCTTTGGAACAACAATACTTGATCCTAAGAAATCTTATTTTAAGACCGATTGGGTGTACAGTTCCAATATTATCTAAAAAAAGGGAGGCCAATCAATAATTGTAAGGGGTAGGGTCGGAGAAGGGGGTAGCAAAAAAAAACACTTAAAATTTAATATCTCAACTATAACTAAATTTAAAAAATATATACATATATAAAATTTAATGGTAATAGTAGTGGGGGAAACGGGGAGCATTTCAAAAATGGAACACTTTTCAAAATTTCAATATCGTTGTAAGGGGAACGAGTTGGTTGCCAAAATGTCGAAAATTTGCACTAATTTTTTAGGGCTCTGGTAAAAGATACAAAGCTCAAATTATGCTCCTGCGTACATCCATTTGATATGCATAAAGAAAAAATATTATTTTGAACCATAACTGTTATTCACCACAGGGGGGTCTAATCTGCACTAGGTATTTCACATTTCAAAACAAAAACACAAAAACTCAAAATTTTTTAGTGAAATTTTAAGCTACAAGCTTAAAAATTTGTAAAATGCATTAATTAGTCAAATATCTTCAAAATTATGTTTTCGACCAATTTCAATAAATCAACTAATAAACAACAAATTAAAAGCAATAAATTTGAAATTTTATACGAACACCTTTCAAAAGAAACTTAACAAACTGCATCCTCCAAATGTAAGGTTTTAAAAATATAAAATACACCGAGAATTTCGTAGATTTTACTTCGTCTGTGAAATTAACATTTTATACAGCGAAATTTGAACGCGATTCGAGAAATCCACCACCAAACCCCCCTCCCCTCACCCTAAAAAATTTGCATGTATAAACGAATGAAATATTAATTCTAAGTATTAGAGCTATCGTAATCGCAGTTAATTGTTAAATAATTGACAACAGCTCTGCCTTGAACCCCCATTCACATAGTCTTCCTTATCCACCCTTACCTGCATATTGACTTTCCACGTATCCTTAACTTGTCCCAAGAATAATAAAGTTGCGCCCGACTTATTGATTTTTTTTTCTAGAGCATGATTGGGCCTTACGCTAAATCATAATACTGCCATGACATTTATCAATTTTATAATAACCAGAATTGATTATAATCTTGTAATGCAATTAATTTTAATACTTGCGTTAATATGCAAAATAGAGAAATTACACATTTTTCCATTGAACTATGTGTCATTAAGAGGCGTAAAGCGCAATCGAATCAGCTATAGATATTCTTTACATTTAAACTTGTGATTCATATGAATTTATTTCGTTGTGTTTACTTAATGCGTTTTGTTATTTCGATTGGATCATTTGCCGCCTAATTATCCGGAAACAAAGCAATTGTCTTAGTCTCAGCGTGTGATTTCAATTGCAAAAAAAAACCGACAAATAACAATTAAAAAATCATTTAGGTCATGTGGTTTTACTGAAATCGAGACAATCTACTTGAGAGTCTATCAAGTATGTTCTACTTGTAAGTAATGAAAAGTAAACAGTTAGGTATTACGTCTGTTCGTGATTAATCTGTAGGAACTCTGTTGTTTCCAAAATTATGTCATCTCAGTTTTTTGAGATTTCCCAATAATGGCATTTGTATTGGAGGTGATCGAGTGGATCGAAGAAAGTTTATCATCAAACCGGTGGATGGAATTATATTCACAAAAAATCTGCCAACAAGTCGGAAGCAACTTTATTATTCTTGGGACAAGTTTAAGATACGTGGGAAGTCAACATGCAGGTTAGGGTGGATAGGGAAGACTAAGTGAATGGGGGCTCTAGGGCAGGGCTGTTGGCAATTATTTAATACTTAACTGCGATTACGATCAATAGCTCCAGTACATATAATCAATATTTCATTCGTTTAAATATGCAAGTTTGGTTTTGTAGGGTTTCTTTTGAAAGGTCTTCGTACAAAATTTCAAGTTCGTAGCTTGTAACTAATTTGCTTTATTGAAATTGGTCGAAATCATACTTTTGCATGTAAAGGGGGCGGGCTTGTACAGATTAGGGCCCCCTTTTGGTGGATACCAGTTTCGGTTCAAATTAATATTTTTTCTTTATGTATATCAAATGGAGGTATTCACATGCAAAATTTTAACTTTGTATCTTTTACCAGAAGCCTAAAAAAATTAGTGTATATATTATAATTATAGTTACAAACATAACAGGGCTACGATTGCGCGTAAAGCGCAGTCTTACGATACTCTAGATGAAATAGAATTTTTTGTGATCCCAAGAAATTTTGTATGGGGAGTGTTAGAAGGGGTGATAGCATTGACCTAATTCTTTCCCCGTCATGCTAAAGTAGCTATAAAAATGTTTTATACAAAATGCTTACTCCAAAAATTGAATAGGAGCTGAGAAAATTAATGTGTTAGATTTAGTGAAAATGTGCAGTTTGTATGGGAGGTGGTAGAAAGAGTGGGGGGATTTTAGTGATTTTTTCAGAAATAACTTGGAATATTATAAAATTGACAACCCTTAAATTTTAGATGAGTAACATTCATACTTTTCAAGAAAATAATTTTTTTGTGAAGTTGGGAAACTGTGTCATATTGTATGGGAGGGGGTAGAAGGGGTGAAGCTAATGAAATTTTTTTTTCTGATCTTAGTGATAATACTAATTAAGTATTTATTACAAAATATGAGCTCGATAAATATTATATGTTCTGAGAAAATTGTCTTAGAGCATTTCATGAAAAAGTGTAGTTTGTATGGGAGGGGGTGGAAGGAGAGGGAGGACGCAAATAATTTTTCTACTGTAGATTTATATCATTATTAAAGTAATATGTCCAAAAATTCAGACTAATAGCTTTTATACTTTTCGATTAAATCCGTTTATTGTCAAATTGCGAAATTGTGTCATTTTGTATGGGAGGGGGTAGAAGGGGTGAAGCTAATCGTCTAATTTTTTTTGGTCT
Source organism: Chorisops tibialis (assembly GCA_963669355.1). NCBI lineage: Eukaryota > Metazoa > Arthropoda > Insecta > Diptera > Stratiomyidae > Chorisops > Chorisops tibialis. The sequence goes on from OY770263.1 coordinate 59,116,700, forward strand.
TACTAACAATTTTAAATAAATATATGGTGCACAATTTCAGCCCGCTAAATTTTATACACACTGAGTAAATTGGCTTATAGTAATTCATGACAAGTACAGTTTGTATGGGAGGTGGTAGAAGGAGGAGGAGGACACGCATAATTTTTTTACGGTAGATTGATATTATCAGAAAAGTAATATATTCCACATTTCAGGCAAATAGCTTTTATACTTTTCGAGCAAATCCGTTAGTTGTCAAATTGCGCAATTGTGTCATTTTGTATGGGAGGGGGTAGAAGGGGTGGAGCGATTTGGCCCGTTCACGAACTTGATCTTACTTTTTTGTCAAAAACGACGTGTACAAAATTTGAACTTTCTAGCTCAACGCGTTCTCAAGCTAGAGAGCGAACAGACGGACGGACGGACGGACGGACGGACATCCGGTTTTGAGATTTCTGAGTGATAATATTAACTTCTGTATCATTCATTTTTTTCTCCAAGCCTTATTTCTTGGCGTTACAAACCTTAGAGCAAACTTATAATACTCTCAGATTCCATCTAGAGTATAAAAATTATAGATCATATAGCTCTATAATTTTACAATATTTCAACTTAATTCCCTTATTGAATTTTGAGATATAACGGTTTGAAATTTTGAAACCATTTTTGAAATGCTCCCCATTCCCCGCACTACTATAATGACCAAATTTTATATTTTCTTGTATTTAGCTTAATATATGTCTTAAGTTTCAATTACATAGCTTAAGAGATAGTTGAGATATTAGTTTTTAAGTACCTTATTTAAAAAATCCAAATTTTTCATTCCATTGTAATTAATTTTGACGTTCGTCAATATAAGTCTTATTTAAATGACAATTTTCAGATCATAGTTAGCAATGTCGTGTTGATCAGTTGCCGGTGCTTTTGATTAAATAAGGTTTAGTATTTTCGCGATAGTGTAAATTAATATACCGGGTTTTCCAATAGGGACTTGACAACTTTGAATTCAATTTGTGAACGCACCCTTTCACTAATCATCAAACTGTCACTGTCAATTTATTCAATAAACTTAACATTTTTATCATAGTAAATAATAAAGTTTTTGAAATATCTCAAATGGTTTGCATTTTATTTTGAAAAAAAGTTGTCAAGTCCTTATTGGAAATAGGGACTTGACAACTTTGAATTCAATTTGTCAACGCACCCTTTCACTAATCATCGAACTGTCACTGTCAATTTATTCAATAAACTTAACATTTTTATCATGGTAAATAATAAAGTTTTTGAAATATCTCAAATGGTTTGCATTTTATTTTGAAAAAAAGTTGTCAAGTCCTTATTGGAAAACCCTTTATTAATAATAATTACCGAAAAGCGTAGTGCTACTTGAGTTAAGATGGATTAGTGTAATTTCTTATCCCACAATCAAATCGAAACGATTTCAAATCTTTCAGGGGCGCCTCTGCAAATGTCCATGATTGTAAGGCGAAGTCTTCGATCGTTTTGACTATACCTACTAATGTCCGTACGAAGTTTTTTGGCGAATCTCAATATTTTTATTGATTTCCCTCTATCAAACCCATCCTACAGCATCTTCGCGTTATCAACATTTGAGATTTTTACTTTCCACACTTTGTTAGCGTAGATTGTTCTTAATGGCTCTTAAGGTAATGCCAACTTTGTCCGTTTCCTCAACAGTGGCTGCGGTAGATCCGTTTCTGGTCAGCGTAGAATTCACCCACAGCCAATCCTGCTTGCGCTAAAAATAAATAAACTGCCAACAAGTCGGGCACAACTTTATTATTTTCGGGACAAGTTGAAGAAAGTCAATATGCAAGTTAGAGTGGGTAAGAAAGAGTAAGGGGAACCCCTTTCACAAGTGGACCCCCTTTAGGGCAGGGCTGCTGTCAATTTAACACTTAGTGCGAATACGATCGTATTTTTCGGTTTAAGCGCTCCTCCCGCCTCCCCTGAACCCGTACACCCCCCAAAATGGTTATCCGCCTGAGATCCGCAACTATCTACAATCTCCCCAAAAATGAACTTTCTATCTTGAAGGGCTTGAGAGTTAATGTGCGCTGAACGTACACACCGGCGTACGGCGTACAGACAGACGGATTTTTTTTTTGTTGCATTTTTAGGCAAATTTACGAAAAAACAAAATTTCAGAATAGCAAATTTTTTTTTTTTTCAAGTCGCTCACAATACTTTATTATTAAAATAATAAAGTAAAATGGACTCTCAATAGATAGATCATGGGCTTATCACCCGTAATCCAATGTAACTGATACGAGAAATGGATATAGCGCCTCAGATACGGACGGATTTCACGGTAACGACTTTTGGCATTCGAAAGCGGACTACGATTGGTTTCTGGAACGTTCGAACATTGAATGATCGATCCTTGCACCGTCAATCAGTGATCGACCGTGAAATGGAGCATTATAACATCCAAATCTTGGGCTTGAGCGAGGTCAGGTGGACAAGATCAGAAGAAGAACGAACCCCGAGCGGAAACACCATTCTGTAAATTTCGGCCTTTATGTGCAATGCACAAACACAGTCATGGAGGGAAGGAATGGGATTGGAAAGGTTGGGGAAGGGGAGTGAGAACGACCGTAGCGAGTGGAGAAGCTGGTATATTGTTCAGTTGTACTGGCTGCTTACTGACAAATATTTGCAGCTGTTATGGGGGACTGAATGATATAAAGCGAGCAGAAACCATCTACTGAGTATCTAGGCCTTCTCGAAGTGGAACTGTTATCACATTTACACCGTTTCCCCATTTTATTTCGAATTATTTTTTATCACCAGTAGCAACTGAAAAATTTGCGGTTAAAAAAATCCCCTGTCTGGAGTGGGAGTCGAACCCACGACCTACTGACTGAGAAGCAAGCACGCTGCCCACTACGCTACGGAAGCCTCAATTCTGCAGTGCTAAGCATCAACTAATACTGCAACACCTGGTGGTGACAAACATGAGCTTTATAGCCTACTGAGTACCACCTTCGACCGTGCTCCAAGAGGTGATATTATTGTCATCTCAGGAGACATGAACGCCCAGGTTGGATCTGATAACACTGGACTAGAACACATCATGGGGAAGTGTGGTGGCCCTTGGGTCAACGCGCCACGACCTTGGATTAAGAGACAACGGGCGAATTATTTGTGGAGTTTTGCAGTACTCGGCAAATGGTCATCGGAGGAACCCTTTTTCCGCACAAGAGTCGCCATAAAACATCTTGGGTTTCTCCTGATGGTGTTACTCAGAACCAGACCACTTGGCTATTATTCGCCGATGGAGAAGATGTCTCCTAAATGTGCGAACAAAACGTGGAGCTGAAGTGGGAAGCGATCGCTACTAAAAGGTTGCCTGCTTGAGATTGTGCACAGCAGCTATCCGACGACCACACATTTTTCAAATGAAGCGCAAACTTAATGTGGATAGACTTGAAGACCCCAACCAAAAGCGCGGATACACCACGATTCTACGCGAAATCATTGGGCGGATATGAAATGCGCATACTAGACGCCAATTAGAAGGCAACCAGAAACACGTTTCTAACTAGTGCGGAAGAATCTGTGGGATATGTGCAAAGCGGTGAGAAACCCTGGATGTCGCATGACACATGAGACAATGTTGGCGATCAGAAAAAAGCCAAATTGGCAATCAACTCTCAACCTGATGTCAGCTAAACAACACCTAACTTGAGACAGAACTACCGCGATGCTCATATACAGCTTAAAAAGGCTGTTAGACGCGACAAAAGAAAGGCCATTGAAGATCTGGCCAATAAAGCAGGGTTCACTATTTAAAATTATGAAACAGTTGACGAACAGGAATTACACCGCCAACCACCTGGTGAGAGATGTCAACGGAACTTTCCCTTATATGAGTGAACAGCAGTTGCGGCGATGGAAGGAATATTTCTCTGATATTTTAAACATCTTGTCAGAGGAAAATATTCCACAAACAGAATAACTACCAAACATCCAACCGCAACAATCCTCTATGAGGGACGATCCCCCAGATAAGGAAGAGATAGTTTCCGCCATTCGGTCAATGGCGAGAAGGAAGGCCCAAAGTATGGATGACCAACCAAACGGGATGGGTACTATCCATTTAATTTGTAGACTGACGTGACTAGTTTCAGCGCTGGGTAACCCAATCGCTAGTGCTACCATTATTCTTTCTTATTTCTTCCTGAAATTGTGCGTTTTCATATCAGCACATGTACTTTGTGCAAAATTTTCTAGTCGTTCTCTTTCATAACTTTGAGGAAAAAAATGTCTTTTCAATTTCTTGTACTTTATATGGGATGTGGTAGAAGGACTGCATGAATTTGTCCAATAAAGGAAATCTTCATAGATGTAAATTACGGAGAGACGTGCATCCGTTTTTTGAGACAACATCGAGATGAACTCATTTGCTCTCATATTCCCAATCATAATTATGTTATTTTTATACCCTCGATGGAATCTCAGAGTATTTAAGTTTGTTCTAAAGTTTGTAACACTAAGAAATAATGCTCGCTCAGAGTTGCCAAGAGTACTGAAATATTCATTGTAACTCAGAAACCTCAAAACCAGATGTCCGTCCGTCTGTCTATCCGTTCGCTTTCTAGCTTGAGAACGCGTCGAGTTAGAAAGCTGAAATTATCTACACGTTATTTTTGGGGATAAAGTAAGTCAAGTTGGTAAACGGGACAAATCGCTTCACGCCGTCTACTCCATTCCCAAAATTACAAAATAACACATTTTCATAAGTTTATTATAATTTTCTTGGAAAATATAAATTGTAATGATCTGAGGTTTTAAACGTTTTTTTTGTGATAAATATATTTGTTTCTCAATAACAATTTCAAAACATTCCAATCCCTCTAACACAACCCACAAACTGTAAAATTTCACGATATTTTTTTTTTTCAGTATTTATAAAATTTGTGGAGCTGAAATTTTGTTTGAAGTATTTTAGTAGTAATTATAGTTATATGAGAGAAAATCTGATTGATTTCGCCATCCCTCCTTTCACCTTCCATTCAAAATGACATAATTTTACAACTTTATGTGTATAATGTCGATAATCTTCGAAAATATCAAAGCTAAAGCTTTGAAGTTAGGAAGTTAACAGCTTTTCAGTGATATTTTTAATTTTATTAAAATATTTGAAATCCTCTCACTGTTTCTTTTCCCTCCCGTACAAACCGCAACATTTCACGAAAAACAATGAACCAATTTTCTCATTATAATTATCAAAGTTTTGAAGCTCAAATTTAATACAAAACATAACAGCGCTACGATTGCGCGTAAAGCGCAATCTTACGATACTCTAGATGAAATAGAATTTTTTGTGATCCCAAGAAATTTTGTATGGGGAGTGTTAGAAGGGGTGATAGCATTGAACTAATTTTTTCCCCATCATGCTAAAGTAGCTGTTTTATACAAAATGCTTACTCCAAAAATTGAATAGGAGCTGAGAAAATTAGTGTGTTAGATTTAGTGAAATTGTGCAGTTTGTATGGGAGGTGGTAGAAAGAGTGGGGGGATTTTAGTGATTTTTTCAGAAATAGCTAAGAATATCATAAAATTTACATCTCTTAAATTTTACACCAGTAACATTCATACTTTTCATGAAAATAGATTTTTTGTGAAGTTGTGAAACTGTGTCATATTGTATGGGAGGGGGTAGAAGCAGTAAAGCTAATCAAATATTTTTTTCTGATCTTAGTGATAATGCTAAATAAGTATTTATTACAAAATGTGAACTCGATAAATGTTATATATTATGAGAAAATCGGCTTAGAGCATTTCATGAAAAAGTGTAGTTTGTATGGGAGGGGTTGGAAGGAGAGGGAGAACGCAAATAATTTTTATGCTGTATATTGGAATTATTATGAAAGTAATATATCCCGAAATTCAAACTAATAGCTTTTATACTTTTCGAGCAAATCCATTTATAGTCGAATTGCGAAATTGTGTCATTTTGTATGGGAGGGGGTAGAAGGGGTGAAGCTAATCGTCTAATTTTTTTTAGCCTTACTAACAATTTTAAATAAATATTTAGTGCACAATTTCAGCTCGCTAAATCTTATACGCACTGAGTAAACTGGCTTAGAGTAATTCATGACAAGTACAGTTTGTATGGGAGGTGGTAGAAGGAGAGGGAGGACACGCATGATTTACATACGGTAGATTGATATTATCATAAAAGTAATATATTCCAAATTTCAGGCCAATAGCTTTCATACTTTTTGAGCAAATCCGTTTATTATCAAATTGCGCATTTGTGTCATTTTGTATGGGAGGGGGTAGAACGGATGGAGCGATTTGGCCCGTTCACGAACTTGACCTTACTTTTTTGTCAAAAACGACGTGGACGAAATTTGAGCTTTCTAGCTCAACGCGTTCTCAAGCTAGAGAGCGAACGGACGGACGGTCGGAAGGACATCCGGTTTTGAGATTTTTGAGTGATAATATTAATTTCTGTATTCATCATTTTTTTCTCCGAGCCTTATTTCTTGGCGTTACACACTCCAGAGCAAACTTATAATACTCTCAGATTTCATCTAGAGTATAAATATTTTGGTAATAACTGCAGTAGGGTGCTACAAGATAATCTGAATCCCGCCACTCCTTTAATCACCTTCCATACAAAACGGCACAATTCCACAACTATTATATGTATATAATACTAGCAAACGCCCGCGACTTCGTCCGCATAAAAATCGGAATAATAACCAATTTTTGAGAATGTTGTTAGAATGTAGTTGCTTAGTTTAATGGCTCTTTGAACACAATGTTTTGTATTTTGTTGGAATCAGTACCATAAATTATTAAGAATGATACCATGATACTCGCATTTGAATGAGAGAGGCTCGTGATCAAATCAATCCCGTGACTTGAGATCATATACGTATTGAAGAGCATTAAGGACATGCGAATAATTATAGCTGGTGGCGCACAACTTCGCACCTCGGATAACTTCACACTTCTTGGCGTTAAAATTAACGACCACCTGAATTGGGCCCAGCACATCTTTGATGTTGCCCTCGACGCCTCTAAACGTCTGGGTGTTCTCCGAAAGTGCAAAAAGTATTTCACGCCGAACGACCTCGGAACCATATATAAGGCATACATTAGACCACGTTTAGAGTACAATTCGCATGTTTGGGCATTCATTTCCCGAACGTCAAGACTCTGGAACTCATTGCCGGCCAAAAGTGTTTCCCAACGAATACAACATCCAGTGCTTCAAGAGCAATGTACACCGTCAATTCCGTCTTTCTCCACCTAAATTAAAGTGATCCAACTTTTTTTTCTCTTTAACTCCTTTACCGTCACAGCTGTGCATAGCATTAAAGGGATCCCCTAAGTTGTTTTCGGCTCCTTAAAAAAAAAAAAAAAGCTTGTGTTAATTAAAAATAAAGCCCAAATCAAATAACATTAAGCTTAAACACTTAACAGGACTACGATTGTGCGTAGAGCCCAAATCGTGCAATAGCGTAGATGAAATCGAAATTTTTGTGATGTTATGAAATTGTGTATGGGGAGTGGTAGAAAGGGCGACAGCACTGAACTAATTTGTTTCACATCATGCTAGAGTAGCTATAGAAATTGTTTATACCAAATTCAAGCTTCAAAAATTGAGTAGGTACTGAGAAACTTAGTGCATTGAATTTAATGAAATTGTGCAATTTGTATGGGAGGTGATAGAAGGAGTGGGTGGTTTTTGGTGATTTGATCGAAAAACAACTAAAATTATCATGCAATTGATATATTTTAAATTTCAGATCTGTATCATTCATGCTTTTTAAGAAAATCGAATTTTCGTAAAGTCGTGGAATTGTATTACATTGTATGGGAGGGACAGAAGGAGTAAAGCTACTCGGTTAAATTTTTTCCGATATTAATAATTATGCTAATTAAGGATTGAGTACAAAATTTGAGCTCGATGAAACTTCTATGTACTGAGAAAATTAGTTTAGAATATTTCATGAAAAAGCGCAGTTTGTATGGGAGGTGGTAGAAGGAATGGGGGGTTTTAAATGAATTTTTGATAAACAACTAAAATTATTATGAAATTGATATATTTTAAATTTCAGATCAGTAACATTTACACTTTTCAAGAAAATCGAATTTAAGTTAAGTCATGGAATTGTGTTACATTGTATGGAAGGGGGTAGAAGGAGTAAAGCTACTCTGTTAATTTTTTCCCGATATTAATAAAAATGTGAATTAAGGATTTAGTAAACATTTAAGCTCGATGAAAGTTACACGTACAGAGAAAATTGGTTTTGAAGAAAATTTGATTATTATATATTTTTGAAAATGAGTTTTTTTGTATGGGAGGGGGTGGAAGTATTGAAATAATACCACACGCAGATTATATCTTGGTGCATATCTAATAAACTGTGAGAGTTTCATTACAATCGCTTCAGCCGTTTTTGCGTGAAAACAGGAAAGACAGACAGACAGACAGAGAAAATTTTTAAAAACGTGTGTTTCTGCTTAGTTATTGCTAAAATAAAGCAAAAAACTTATTTATAGCCAACAGGCAGACACTACAATTATATTTATATGTATAGATATGGGAAAATCATGCCTTCTAAATTCAATGAAACTTCAATGTCATCTAGAGTACCTATCGCATAATTAGGGTTTACCAGAAATCGTAGTTCTGCTATGTTTTTTAAGTATTGTAATTTAGATTAATGTATCAAGTATACACAGTGAAATCAGCTCTCACGCAAATGCTATTATCCAACTGAATCAACATTATTGACACTCATTTTCTTAATGCTTTGAAAACTTTCCAATTTTATTTTGAGTAAATAGTTCTGTTTTTCTTATGTTTGTTACATCTTTCATATTCTTCGATTGCAACAATGAAACCTTTCCGAATCACTTTCTTAGCATTCTTAGCGTCAAGTTTCCAATTTTCTCACAGCCATCCAATTGAACTAAGTGCATTGTTTAACAAACACTTATCGCATAATGATTAACTTACGTGTTTGTTCTTTTCGAGAACAAGTAAAATGCATAAATTTTTTTTTTTAATAAGAATAATGGGTTGAAATCGAGAGTAAATAATCGCCCTTCGAAAACGTTCATCATAACGAAGTGGCCACTTTTCGAATCGATACTGCAGCAAAAGCGTCTTAAGAAATTCTTAAGATTTGAAATGGGGTCTCGCAGTAATACGAATATGTACTTCAAGTGAAAATGCGAGCGACAAGATTTAAATGTGTGCACTGCACGTAAGTATTTAACATGTTAGCCGTATAGTCATCTTCTGCATTTTCTTCCATCGAAAGTGTTTGATTCCAGCCAAGCGCATGATGGCTTGCACACTTGTTCCAAGTTCTTGATGCGCGCGCAGTTTAAACGTTCGTTGAACTTCTGAATTTCTAAAGATTTATTATTGAGGAAAAGTATAATTTTGGCTGAGAACCATTAAGTTGAAGCTAGTTTTTTTTTAGTTGTGATGATCGAAATAGTAACTTAGAATTGGTAAATTATTGAATGTAAATAAAAACCATAACAGAGCTACGATTGCGCGTAAAGCGCATTATTACGATACTCAAGATGAAATAGATTTTTTTGCGATCCCAAGAAATTTTGTATGGGACTTAGTAGAAGAGGTGATAGCATTGAACTAATTTTGTCCCCATCATGTAGTAGCTATGTAAATGTTTTATACAAAATGCAACCTCCTAAAATATAATAGGAACTGAGAAAATTATTGTATTAGATTTAGTGAAATTGTGCAGTTTGTATGGGAGGTGGTAGAAGGAGTGGAGCGATTTTAGTGATTTTGTCAGAAATAACTAGGAATATTATAAAATTGATATCTCTTCAATTTTAAACTAGTAACATTCATACTTTTCAAGAAAATCGATTTCTTATGAAGTTGTGGGACTGTGTCATACTGTATAGGAGAGGGTAGAAGCAGTAAAGCTAATCACTTAATTTTTTCTGATCTTAGTGATAATTCCAATAATAATAAATAATATAGGTTCTGAAAAAAGTGCACTTTGTGTGGGAGATGGTGGAAGGATTGGATTCAAATAATTTTTTATGATAAAAATAATTCCAAATTTTAAATCATTAGCTTTTATATTTTCCAAAAAAAAAATATTAATGTAAACGATTGAAAATGAGCCATTTTGTATGGGAAGGGGCAGATCGATTTGGCCGATTCACGAACTTGACCTTACTTTTTTGTTAAAAACGTCGTGTACAAAATCTCAATTTTCTGCTTCTACGCGTTCTCAAGCTCGAGAGCGATCGAACCGACGGACATCCGGTTTTGATACTTTTGAGCGACAACAAATATTTCTGTACCCTTGGCGGCTCTGGGCGAGCATTATTTCTTGGAGTTACAAACTTTAGAGCATAGTCATCTAGAGCATAAACACAACAGGACTACGATTTGGCGTAAAGACTAACGAAACATTTTTTGAATTGAAGAAATTTTGTATGGAAAGTGGACGACATTGAACTCATTTATCACGTTTAAGTTTCTATTAATATGTTTCATAAAAAATTTAGGATTCAAAAATTTAATGAGAAAATTAGTGTATTGGATTTAGTGAAATTGTGCAGTTTGTGTGCAAGGTGGTGGAAGGAGGGGTGAGTTCTTAGTGGCTTTACAGAAATAAATATAAACATCATGCTTTTGACATATTTTAAATTGCAGCTTAGTAGCACTCATACTTTTCAGGAAAATCGACTTTATGTAAAGTTAAAAAATTCTGTCGGATTTTTTAAGAAGGAGTAAAAGGAGTGGAACTAATCGTCTAATTTTTTGTCGTCTCAATAACGATTCGAACTGAGTAAATTTGTTTGGAGTATTTCACGAAAAAGTGCAGTTTGTATGGGAGGAGGTGAAAGGAGGAGAGGACTCGTATAATTTTTATGCTGCAGATTAAAATCATCATAAAAATTATATATTCCAAATTTCAGACAAATAGTTTTTATACTTTTCGATCAAATCCGTTTATTGTCAAATTGTGCCATTTTGAATGGAAGGGGGTAAAAGAGGTGAAGCGATTTGGCCCGTTCGCGAACTTGATCTCACGTATTTTGTTAAAAATGACTTGTATAAGATTTGAACTTTCTAGCTCAATGCATTCTCAATCAAGAGTGCGCACAGACAGTCATTAATTTCTCCGAGCATTATTTCTTAGCGTTAAAAACTGTAGGGTAAACTTAAAATAATCTCAGATTTCATCTAGAGTATAATTAGTCGGCTAATGTAGGTAGTCTGCCAAGTTTTACTTTTCCTGTTTTAAGGGACTATACTAGTGTGACGGCCTGAAACTGAGGCTGATTTTCAATAAAACAAAAATTATTTAAGCGAACGTTTTTAAACTATTCAGTTCTATTAAACAACTTAGAAAAAAGTAACGAAAAAAAAATTTTAATAAATTTCCAAGAGATAAGAAATTTCCGAAAGTCTATTGGAAAAAAGGTGCAAAACTGCTGCACTCATAAGGAGCATCAGAGTGCCTGAAATCAAAAAACTCAAAATGAAAGTTAATTAGTTAATTAAAATATGTTTCTTCATACCACAAACCTCTTCTCTTCACTGGAACTGCAGCCCAAATCGAGCCTTGGCCTCCGGACCTCAAGGTTCTTTAATTATTATTTGTTATTTATTGTGAAAGGGTTGATAGCCATTCGTACAATCCTTAAGAGGGTGATTTAAATTGTAGATCCGTAGCATTTACACTTTTCAGGAAAATCCACTTTTTGTAAAACTGTAAAATTGTGTCAGATTGTATGGGAGGGGTAGGAGGAGTAAAGCTATTAATCTATTTTTTTTGATCTTACTAGTAATTCTAGATTAATAATAAGTGCACAATTTCAGCTCGATAAACTTTATATGCAAAATTTACTCAGTGCATATAAAGTTTATCTCCAAAAAGTTTAACTTTGAGCGATTCCGATCCAAAGTTTACGATTCGCTAACAAAAAATCTTAAAGTTATTTTTAAATATAAAATAATTTTCTTTTTGACACAAAGAAATTATGTTCTCGAAAACGACCAAAAATCATTTTTTGAAAAAATGAAAAAACAACAAGAAAATCTCATCATAAACTCATTATATAGCATATTTTTGTTTGTGTTTTTTTTTTTAATGTTCAATGTGTCCATCAACAACACTTCTACTTCTCCAATGCCACTCCAGCTCAAATCGGGCCTTGGCCTCCTAACCTTCAGGTTCCTTAACATTTTATTTAGCATTATAAAAGAGTTGTTAGCCCTTCGCACAACCCTCTATCTACGAATTTCCATTTTCGTAGATTGAGGTAATTAAGCTGGCAGTGTGCTGGAATTATGCAGTAACCGAGATTTGAACCCACGACCTTCGCATTGTATACCGACATGCTTCCCATTAGGCTACACCATAGCCAACAACAATACTATGCTAGTAAAAAATTTAATGAACTTGAAGAAATGGCTCAGTGGTAAGAGATTTGGGTCGAATCAAGAGGTCATCGCTGCAACAAACGCCGCCTTTATGGGCTTTGACAAATCGCATTTTATTTATTTATTTATTTATTTATTTGAGCTCTTGAACAAAAAGATTACAATTTCAATTAAACAAAAGCGGAAAACAAAAGAACAGCAAATTTAAACATTGAAGATAATAGTTTATATTATATCTTAGTTTGAGTTTATATTTACGCTAAGAAATAAATGAATAGTGAAGTTAAAAATTTAAACATTAAATATGATAGATTTAATTCTATTTTTAAATAATGGAAAAGAAGAAGCTAAAGAACAAAATTGGAGTCGATCGTGGTTCCTTTGCATTCTTAGCATCGGAGAGTGATGGTATACATCTAGAGAGGCACGTGGAGGATTGAAGATGTCTGAATTCCTTGTTGAGACTATTCCTGATCTAAAGTTCAGGTCGTCACAAAGGTGGGTATTGAGCAGGTAGTTGCACATCTTGTAGAGGAAGCAAGCATCGAGAAAGATCGGCCTTAAATGCAGTGGCTGTAGGTGAAGTACTTCAAGTCTGCCATTGTAGTCGATATGAGGTTTCCTTAATCTGTAGAAAAGGGTTCGAGTGAATCTACGCTGAACAGATTCGATGGTTTGAACATGGCAAGAGTGGTGTGGGTTCCAGACGATGGAACAGTATTCCAAAATACTACGGACGAGTGTGGCAAATAAGAGAGCAGCCGTTTCTGGACGATTAAACTAGACGGTCGTGCGGAGGACGAAGCCAGCAAGTCTGTATGCCTTATTAGTAATCTCGGAGATATAATTGACGAATTTAAGTTTACGATCAAAGACCACTCCTAGATCCTTTATTGTGGTTACTGCTGTAAGGATGGATCCATTAATAGAGTAAGAGAGAACAGAGGAGGTAGTCTTATACGAGTACTCGATAGTAAAACACTTTTCAATGTTCAAAAAGATATCGTTGTTTGAACACCAACGAGAGACAGCCGACAAATCAGCCTGGAGAATCCTGTCATCAGAAACGGAGGAAATTTCCCGGAACAGTTTGAGGTCATCAGCGAATAAGAGACAGTTCGAAGATACAAATTGGGGCAAATCATTTATAAAGAGAGTAAATAATAAAGGACCAAGGATCGATCCCTGAGGGACGCCAGAGTTGGCAAGAAACTCAGTAGAGGAGTGTCCGTTGAACGTAATTCGGAGACGACGGTTCGTAAGGTACGAACTGAACCAGTTCAGGAGAGAGCCAGAGACACCATACCTTTCAAGTTTTGAGATTAGAATTTTACAATTAACAGTATCGAAAGCTTTAGAAAAATCGGTATATATGACTTGGACAGTATTATGACGATCTAAGGATTGAGCAACGAAACTAGTGAATTCACATAAATTAGTAGAAGTAGATCTACCTTTCACAAATCCATGTTGGGCTGGTGATACCAAGTGATAAAGTTTTTTCCCACATTACATTATGAACAAATCTTTCAAACACCTTTCCAAAACAGTTCAGGGTGGAAATAGGGCGATAGTTCAAGACATTTTCGTTATCTCCTTTCTTTAAAATGGGTACTATGTTAGCTAACTTCCAGCATGCAGGAAACGCGCCTTCTTCAAGAGACTTATTGAACAAAATAGATAATGGCACTGCGAGCTCCGAGGAGAGAGCTTTCACAAAAAGGTTCGGGATCCCATCCGGTCCGCCACCGATTTTCGAGTCTAGAGAATGGATGATTGAAATGTCCCTCTCACTAATGGATATCTCAGAGATCGACTCCTGGGGTGGGATGAAGAAGTCATAAGACAGATCATTACTCGAGTGGCTAAACACAGAGGAAAAGTAATTGGCAAAAAGCTCACACATTTCTTGTGGAGAGGTAGTGGAAGTATCACCAAGCTTAAGTTGTGAAGGAAAAAATTGCTTATTTCTACGCTTTCTAACATGCGACCAAAACGGTTTGGTCTCATTGCGCAAAAGTGCCGCCTCAAGCCGAGAAATATATGCAGAGAAAGCCTTCTTGATGTCCGATTTGACCCGCTTACGTTGAAGGGAATAGTTTTGGTAATCGGATAGAAGAGACGAACGCTTATACTTTTTATGCAAACGCGCTTTTTTACGAAGAGCACAAATAATAGAATGGTTATACCATTCACGGTAGTCACGACTAGAAATGACACGATAGGGAACGTTCCGATGAATAATATCATCAGGGATGGAGTGTAGTTACATCGATGATTCATTAGAGCTTTTGCTGCTAAAAAGTTCAAACCAGTTAATATTACCGATGTCACAACTCATTTGCTCGTAGTTTCCCTTATAGAAATTGTATTTCTTATCCGTACAAATAAGAGATGGATTACATACCTCTATTTGCAGGTTGATCTGAAAATTGAAAAAAAAAACAATGGAAGAAGTGTATCGAACTAGAAGGAGACTACGTTCAAAAATATGACGTTTTTTTTTAACTTATGGAACTACCCTCTACAATACACTATACAATATAAATTGAAAGAAATCGATTCAAATAAATGGAACAAGAAAATATGCAAAATTTTTCTTTCAGTCCTCTGATTACAAAAAATCCTTTTCCCTGAGTGGATTGAAGATTCTTGTTAAGGAGAAGCTCCGATCTCAAACTTCGACTGCAGCTTGCTTTCATCTTCCTTTATGCACAACTGCCCCTAGACGCATTTAAACCCTGGCGCGTCCGCCCCCTTGCTCTCGCCGTAACGACATATCAGCGGGGTTCTATTTATGATTGAAGCTTATAATATTTCCATCATAATTTTGTTCAAAATCGCTTTAATCAAAATTTGATCCGATTTTTGAATCAAAATGCCAATTTTTGTGGAAATTGTAGCAGCCTATTTATAAGTGAACTTATTATTATTTTCTTTTTGTTTTTAGGTCGAAAAAAAAATAGTTTACGATCACAATCATTTTCATCAATATTTGTAATATCAATTTTACGCAAAATGTTTATTTATTATTCCAAAAAGTTCGCAATGTTTTCAGCAGCCGTTTTTACACTGAACTTAAATAAAGATCTCATGAAAATCAGATAAATATTTCCGAAAGACTTGCGTAATTTAAATCTAAGTAAGCAAAACTTATAATCTTCAGACGATCGGGACAACATCTGGACAGCAGCACGTCCGCAACAAATAACAAACATTTCTGAAAGTCGCCTTTATTACAAAACGCAAAGCTAAATTGTAATTAAATTTGAAAGAGCTTAAATATAGATGGAAATCTCGACCCGCGAGATAGATCAACCGATCGTTGGTGGAAAATCAACAAAACAAAAAAAAGAAGATTTCTCTTACTTCCGATCGGTGTTTTTCCAACTGGAATCTGACACCAATGCGATCACGATTAAGAAAAGCTTTTTAACTTCCTGGACGTGAATATTTTGAAACGAAAATAAAGTCGATGCTGGACTTAGAATTCGCATAACAATCTGTATACAAGATAATTTTCGGTACACATAATGATTACGAATAATGAGAAAATTCACACAAAACTAAATTAGTGTTTATGGATGATTCAGTGACGTGTTCGCGATTTATTTTAGAATACTTCAAAGCTGATTTTATTACGGAAGGCATCAGTTCTTATCCAGTCAAATAGCATAGCAGACGGTCTGCGATACTCTACATTAAATATAAATTTTGTAACTTTAAGAAATTTTGTATGGAGGTGATAGTAGGGGTGATGGTATCGAACAATTTTTTTCACAGCATGCTAGAGTGGCTATGTCAGCAGCTTCAAAAATTTGATATATGGCTGCTGAGAAATTTATTGTATTGTATTTAGTGAAGTCGTGCAGTTTATGTGGGAGGTGGTAGAAGGAGTATGGAGATTTATTAAAAAATTAATAAAAGCATTATCTAAAATTGTAGATCAATAAAATTCATACTTTCCAAGAAAATCAACTTTTTGCAAAGCTTTGACATTGCAATATGGAAGAGGGTATTTTTGTTACTAATAATGTTTATTAAATATTTAGAAACCAATTCTAACTCGATAAATTGTATACATACTGAATAAATTGGATTATTGAATTCTGTGAAATAGCGCATTATGTATAGGAGGTGGTGCAAGGAGTAAAGGAATTTGAATAATTTTCATTTCGTATACTTGTCAACTCAATCTGGCAACGTCGCCCAATCAAGAGCGGAGCCGAAGTGACCAACGACCAGATATAGAAAAGAAAGTCAGTAAGCGATTGTACGTGATACGACCGACATCCGTGCAGTGTTATAAAATAAACGTTATAGACTTTAGAGAGTTTTTTATTTATTTCATTCCCGTTTTTTTGGTGATCCTGACAGATCAGAAGTGGGATGAACCGGGAAAAAATGTCGGAGGATTCGAAATCCTTAGTAAACGTGATAGAAGACAATGATAGCGGGCGCGACGCGGAAAACGACGCGAGATCGGAAATTCGGGAACTGCGCAAAAGAGTGGACGAGATAGTTGCGGCGATGGACAAACTCGCGAGTGTAGTGGTTGAAAAGTTCCGTGAATCCGATGTGCCTGGAAGTGTATATAGCGACGCGGGGAGACGATCGGAACCGGACGAAAGCCAACAGATACAGCAACAACAACGTAGTGAGACCGTAAACGGAACTATACGTGATATTCGGGTCATGGAAGAATTGATGCCCGAATTCGATCCATTTGCAGGGCATACACTGTCATCAAAACAATTCTTGGCTCGGGTTGATGCGCTAGCAGTCTATTATGCGTGGAACGAGAAAGCGCTATTGATAGCGGTGCAGAGAAGACTGAAGGGAGCGGCGAGAGAATGGATGGATGCCTGCCCCACGATCTTCGTGAGCTGGGACCAATTTCGACGAGAATTTTCGCGAATGTTTCCGACGTCACAAACGGAGGCTGACGCACACATCGATATGATGGAGACGAAGAGACGTGCAGACGAGAGTGCGGAAAAATTCTTTTATAGAATTTGGACGAAGGGGACGAGATATGGCTTGGATCAAAAATCGATCATGAAATACGTGCGTATTGGATTGAATTTGCCGACCGTTCAGAATGCGATAGCTGGGACAAGCTTTGCGTCTTTAGAGGACATGCTTCTCGCTATACGTCAGTGTGTGGAAAATATTTCGGCGACAGATCCGAAACGAAACGAGGGCGGAAAGGAAAAGTTTTCGTCGAGACCGCCGGCAGTTCTTTCTAATGCGAAACCGAAAACGAATGTTGCTGACGATCCGAGACCGACGCAACTTGTTGCGAGAAATGCGCCTGTCGGGAATGATCGCGTTTGCTATAATTGCTACAAACCGGGACACATTTCAATAAATTGTCCGAATCCCCAACGTCGAACTCGCTGCTCAAAGTGTCAAAAAATCGGACACACTTCCGAGAACTGTTCTGCGCGCCGTGAAGGGCATATTAATCAACTTGAACCAGTGCCGAGCCGTTGTCAAACCGATCGTGTAATAATGCAAGTGTTGTTAGACAATCGACCTATCGATGCGTTAATTGATCCCGGGAGTAATCGTTCACTAATCCGTGAAAATGAAGCTAGAAATGAAATTGAGTGTACTCCAATCACGCTGGAAGGTTTCGGAGGAGGTACGTATATCTGCACACGAAAGATGCATTCGCGATTAATTGTGGATAACTGTGTTATACCTGCCGAACTCCTGGTCGTCGCAAATGATTTGATCCCTGCTGCAGTATTATTGGGAACCGATAGTCTCCTACACGATTCGAGGCGAGTGATATTGGGACCCGGAACATGTCATATCGAAGATCTGCGGAAGTTGGACATAGCATTAAAAACGGAACTTACGGAATCCAAGTCATCAGCGTTTAAAAAATTATTATTAAAATTTCGATCCTGTTTCGCAGACAAAACTTCGGAAATTGGGAGAAGTAGGTCATCGCAGATGTCCATTAGTCTAACATCCAATAAGCCAATTCAGAGCCGTCCGTACAGGATTCCATTCGCTAAGCGAGCTGCCGTGGATTCAATGATCGAAGAGTTATTGACACACAACATCGTTCGACCCAGTGATTCCAAGTATTCTTCGCCGATTGTGCTTGTTAAGAAGCAAAACGGGGAAGACCGATTGTGTGTGGATTTTCGAGGAGTCAATGCTGTAACGGAGAAAACCCCTTTTCCAATGCCAACGATAGACGAAATCTTCTCACAAATCGCAGGAAACAAATACTACACGACACTTGACATGTTTTCTGGATATTATCAAATTCCGCTCGACCAGAATTCGATGCAGTATACAGCTTTTGTAACGCATAGTGGTCACTATGAATACACCGTTATGCCCTTTGGCCTAGTCAACGCGCCAATGGTTTTCCAGCAAATGATCACGAAGATCATCCGAAAACTCCGTTCGAAGAAAATCATTAGCTATATGGACGAGGTGATAATAGCGAGTGATACCGTCGCCGAAGGAATCGACCTTTTGTCTGAATTCCTTACCGTACTTCATGAAGAAGGATTGACTTTGCGGACGTCGAAATGCATTTTCTTTGCAACTGAGGTTTTGTTCCTGGGACACAGAATCTCAAACTCAGGCATTAAACCCGGAAACATCAAGCTCAACGCCGTTGTCGATTTCCCGAAGCCGACCAACGCAAGAGAAGTCAAAGGATTCCTAGGATTAACCGGCTTCTTCCGAAAATTCATCCGCGACTACGCAATCATTGCTCGACCGTTAACTGAGTTATTGAAGACGAAAAACCAGCCGAGATTCGAATGGTCATCGGATTGCGATAGGGCATTTGAGAAACTGAAGTCTCTTCTTAGCGAAGAACCCATTTTGACGTTGTACGACCCATTGCAATTTCACGAAGTTCATACCGATGCTAGCACACTGGGACTCGCTGCAGTTTTGCTGCAATCTCCGGACCAAATTACTTGGAAACCCGTATTTTACTATAGTCGCAAATGTAATGAAGCGGAACAACGTTATAGTAGTCATGAACTGGAAGTTCTGGCAATTGTCGAGGCACTAGAACGATTCAAATTCTACCTGCTAGGTAAGCATTTTCAAGTAATAACAGATTGCCAAGCCGTATCGACCACCAAATTAATGACTCCGTTGAACAATCGTATTGCACGCTGGTGGCTCAAACTTCAAGAGTTTGATTTTAAGGTAACGCATAGAGCGGGCAATCGTATGCCTCACGTGGACGCCTTAAGTCGAAATCCGACTAATAAACCGATAGAAACGAAATCCGTAGCAGAGGATATACTAGTGATCGGAACAAACGAAGACGATTGGCTGCTATCCATGCAGAAACAAGATAGCAAACTACAAAATATTATCGATATCTTACGGGACAAGATAACGAGTTCGCAAGCGAAACAAATTAAAAAGGAATACGTAATAAAGGAAGGACGACTCATGCGACATTGCGAGGACGGGATGAAAACCGTTGTTCCCGAAGCTCTACGATGGAGGATTGTCAGAAGCTGTCACGACGAATCTGGACATCCAGGTTGCGAGGGGACAATCAAACGGATACAGAAACTTTTTTGGTTTCACCGAATACGTCGCTATGTTAAGTCTTACATAGACGCTTGTATCGAGTGTTGCCTCAACAAAATTCCGACTGGTAAACGTGAGGGCCGAATGTTCACTGAAGAAGTTGTTCCTATACCATTTCGAGTACTACACGTGGATCATTTGGGTCCTTTCCCGAGAAGCAAACGAGGAAATGTTCACCTAATCGCGCTTGTTGACCCATTTACCAAGTTTACAATACTTCGAGCTGTTCGGGATACGAGTGCTAAGTACGTGATTGCAATGCTACGTGACGCAACAACTTTTTTTGGACTGCCAATACGAATTATATCCGATAGAGGATCCGCTTTCACCTCGAAAGAATTTTCCGAATTTCGCCATCATCACGATATACAGCATGTTCAAGTTCCTGTACGCACACCGCGCGCTAATGGTCAAGTGGAGCGTATCAACCACACCGTACTTACGAAACTACGCTGCACGACAGTTGACCGAAGGGATTGGGACCAACATCTATTGATGATTCAGTGGACTCTCAATTCTCAACCACATTCAACAACCGGATTTACACCAAATCAATTAGTATTCGACTTCAAACTACGTGACGTAACAACCAATCGAGTGGTGCTAGCGCTAAATACTGACGATGAAACTGGATCGACTTTAGAGATTAGGCAAATTGCAGCCGATCGCATCTTACGAGAAAAACAGCGTTGGAAAAAACGTTTCGACGAAAAACATAAAGAACCACACCAGTATGAAGAAGGAGACCTCGTCGTAGTAGATAATGTACCAGCCGCTTGTGGCGAGTCGCTGAAACTTGAACCGAAATACAAGGGACCTTTTCAAATAACGAAGGTTCTTCGCCATGACAGGTACATAGTTGAAGATTTGCCCGATATTCGAAGCCGAGGACGAAAATATTGTTCTGTCTACACCACGGACAGACTAAAACCCTGGTGTCACCTCAGCCCAGAATTGGACTGCGTTGATAGCAACGACGACAACGAGCATCGGGACGATTCTCCGTCAGGAGTGGCCGAGCTGTCAACTCAATCTGGCAACGTCGCCCAATCAAGAGCGGAGCCGAAGTGACCAACGACCAGATATAGAAAAGAAAGTCAGTAAGCGATTGTACGTGATACGACCGACATCCGTGCAGTGTTATAAAATAAACGTTATAGACTTTAGAGAGTTTTTTATTTATTTCATTCCCGTTTTTTTGGTGATCCTGACATACTGCAAATATCAAAAAAATAGTATGTTCCAAATTTCAAATCAACAGCTAAAACAGTTTCCAAGAATATCCGAAAATTGTAAAATTTTGAAAATGTACCATTTTCTATTATAGAATGAGTAGAGCGATTCGGCCCTTTCACGAAACTGACTTTTCTGTTTCGTGAAAATAGTGTGTGCAAAACTTGAACTCTCTAGGTCGACACCCTTCCTGGAGGTTAAAAGAAACCTCCCATCGCACGAAGCTGCGAGTTTTTGTACTACGTGGAAAGTGACCGTTCGACTTACCAAGAAACTACAGACTTTCGTGAACCAATGCCTCCGACGCATTTTAGGAATATTCTGGCCAGAAGTGATCCCCAACGACGAACTTTGGAGTGCAACTGGCCAGACTAAAATACGTATTGAGATTCGAAGGCGGAAGTGGCATTGGATCGGTCATACTTTGAGGAAACCAGAGCGAAACATCGCAAAACAGGCTCTGGATTATAACCCTCAAGGAAGACGTCGGGTTGGTCGACCATGTAACAGATGGAAGCGAGCAGTTGAGCAGGAGGCCAGAAGAGTAATCCTTTCCTGGCAACAGCTTAATGCCGATGCTCAGGATCGCGTCTTGTGGAAGAGAGTTGTTTCTATCTTATGCCCCTATAGGGGGTCTTAACAGGAATTTGATGAGGTCGACGCAGACAGACGGACGGATGGAAATCCTGTTTTCAGATTTTTGAGTGACAACAAGAACGTCTGTGTCTTTCATTTTTTTCTTTGAGCACGGCGGACAGTGTACGCCGTAGAGATAGATAAATGTTTTTATTGCATTTTTCGTTTCTATACGTGTCGATCACAATAATTTATTGGTAAAATAATAACGTAAAATTGATTGATTCTAGCGGGTTGTTTGGTGGTAAGAAAATGAACGAAACTATATTTGACTAACGCTACAAGCTAAATGACAAACAATAAAATATACATATGAATAATCGCCGTAGGAAAATTTAATCGCCATTGGAAAATTTATCCCCCGTGTGATTGTCAATGCTTTCAATTGTTACAATATTCACATACTGTTCCTAGTTCAAAGTGTTAACTAATCTCTTATCATGGTCAACGGATTTGGTTGCAATGTTCGCTTATCTAAGGCAAGAAGCTGGCAAAAGCTTACCAGCTTGTAGTCAAGTTTTTTAAGTTAACAATACTATATTTTGCGAAACCCATATCAATGGCCGAATTGCATAACGTTCGCAGCAGCAACGATAACGGGTCGGATCTTACAAATTTTTGGCGAAAAAGTTATGTGAAAGTTAAAAATAAATTGTAAAAAAAACATAACAAGACTACGATAGCGGCTAAACCTCAATCGTGCAATACTCCAGATGGAATTGAAGTTTCAGTAACTTTAAAGCCATGACTTTCCTACCATATCTATAACCTACATTATGTCTAATTAGAGCAGTATTATCTTGAAAGTTGTTTTAAAACGTATCGCTGAATTGGAACTTTTGAATGTGAAGTAGCGGAAGGGGTGAGGAGAATATTTACAGAGGAACCTAAAATCAAATTTGAGTTTCAGATCAGTAACTTTTATACTTAGCTAGGATGTAGCCTAGTGGTTAGCGTATTGGTCTACAATGCGAAGGTCGTGAGTTCAAATCCAGGTCGATGCATAATTCCAGCACACTGACTGCTTGGGTATACTTTGGTCACCTCAATATACGAAAATGAGAAATTCGTGGATAGAGTTGTGCAGAGAGCTAACAACTCATCCACAATAAATAATGAAAATATTAAGGAACCTGAAGGTCAGGAGGCCAAGGCATGATTTGGGCTGTAGTGCAATTGTAGATGTAGATAGATGAGATGAACTTTTATATTTTGCATGAAAATCAGCATGTTACAAAGTTGTAAAATTGTGTCTTTTTGTATAAGAGATGATAAAGGGAGCGCTGCGATTAAACTACGATAATTTCTTTTCATATCACCATAATAACTATGGAAATACATAACACAAAATTTAAGCTTTAGGAATACTATTGGTACTGAAAAAAACTTTCTATTTTATTTCGTGAAAATGAGCAGTTTTTATGGGGGTGGTAAATGGAGTGCAGGACTCCAACTTTTTTAAGGAAATAAATATATTTATCATGACAGTAGTAAGTTCGAAATTTAAGAGCAGTAGCACTTATATCTTCCGAGAAAACTGACTTAAAATAAAGTTATGAAACTGTGTTATTTTGTATAAGAGGGATAGAAGAGTTGGAGCGATTTTGTCCGTTCACAAACTTGAACTTACTTTTTTACCAAAAATTACGTGTTCGAATTTTTCGTAGACGCACGGACATCGGGTTTTGAAATGTTTGAACGATAAAACATAGTTTTTTGTATTCTTGACGACTCTGTGCAAGCAGTATTGCTTGGCATTATAAACTTTAGAGCACACTAATAATACTCTCAGATTCCGTCTATAGTATAAAAACATAACAAGAAAGAGTTTAATGTACCGGGAAATAGGTGTGTCATCTCAAATTTTTTCGAATAGTTAATAGCAGCTTTTGTATGGGAGGTGGTTGAAGCAGAGATAGGAACTTTGCAGTTTTTATACTCTAGATGAAATCTGAGAGTACTATAAGTTTGCCACAAAGTTTGTAACGCCAAGAAATAAGGCTCGGAGAAAAAAAAATTAATGATACAGAAGTTCATATAATCACCCAAAAATCTCAAAACCGGATGTCCGTCCGTCCGTCCGTCTGTCTGTCTGTCTGTCCGTCCATCCGTGTCCTCTCTAGCTTGAGAACGCGTTGATCTAGAAAGTTCAAATTTTGTACACGTCGTTTTTAACAAAAAGTAAGGACAAGTTCGTGAGTGGACCAAATCGCTCCACCCCTTCTACCCCCTCCCATACAAAATGACCCTATTACGCAATTTGACATCAAACGGATTTGCTCGAAAACTTTAAAAGCCATTAGTCTGACATTTTGAATATATTACTTTTATGATGATTTCAGTCTATAGTATGAAAATTATAAATGTCCTCCTGCTTCCACCACCTCCCATACAAACTGCACTTTTTCATGAAATACTCTAAGCAAATTTACTCAGTGACTATAAAATTTATCGAGCTCAAATTTAGCACTAATTATTTATTTAGAACTATTAGTAACACAAAAAAAAATTATGCCATTAGATTCACCCCTTCTACCCCCTCCCATACAAAATGACACAATTTCGCAATTCGACAATGAACGGCTTTTCTCGAAAAGTTTAAATACTATTGATCTGAAATTTGGAATATATTACTTTTATAATAATTCTAATCTGTTGTATAAAAATTATTTAAGTCTTCCCCTTCTTTCTATCACCTCCCTTACAAACTGCACTTTTTCATGAAATACTCTAAGCAAATTTACTCAGTACGTGCAAAATTGATGCAGCTGAAATTATGCACTAAGCCTTTATTTAGAAATATTCTTAACCCCAAAAAAAATTAGGTGATTCGCTTCACTCCTTCTACCCCCTCCCATACAATTTGACACAACAACTTACGAAAAGTCGATCTGCTATGCCAAATAAATGATGATTACAGTTATTTCTAAGAAAGTTATTAATAACTCAACCCTCCTTCTACCACCTCCCATACAAACTGCACAATTTCACTAAATCCAATACACTAAGTTTCTCAATACCTTTTCAATTTTTGAATACTAAATTTTGTATAAAACATTTTGATAACAACCTTATCGTGATGTGAAAAAATTAGTTCAATATTGTCACCCCCTCTACCACTTCCGCAAACAAATTTCTTAAAATAAAAATATTTCTCCTTCATCTAGAGTATCACACAATCGTAGTCCTGTTATGTTTGTATATGATACCAAACATATGTTTTGCGTAGAATTTATAGTTTTTCCATTATTTTCAAAAATAAAATTGACATAGTTATCCTGAAATTAGAGCATCTGTATGGAAGAAGTGATGGGTTTCAGATGATTTTAAAACTGCTTATCAACAACGTTATCATGATGCCTTGTTTCAATTTCAAAGTTGATAGCTCTCATATGTACGAATGAGAAATGCATTTCTTGAGTTTTTAATACAGATATTTGTATGAGAGGGGGTAGAAGGAGTGAAGCGAAGCTGGTAATCTGTTTTGTGTTTATTGTAATTATTAAGGGACAAAATCTGGCAAAATTTTAAGTTTGTTCTTCTCCTAGTTTTAACAAAATTATGTATTTGTATGAGAGGAGGTAGAAGGAGCAATCGGATCAAATCAAAAATTGTTGAAATTGAAATTTTCGTGAAATTTGTATGAGAGGGAGTGAAGTTGACAATTTTTTCAAAACAAATTGAAATTATAATAAAATTAATTTTTGACAAAAATTTCTTTTCGATCTTTTCGGCTTTGCTAGTTTCAATGAAAAATGACAAAATGTATTTTTCAAAATTGTGCATTTGTATGGGAGGGGGTGGAAGGAGTGAGGGGATCATATCAATATTTTGCGATTTTCATGATATTTACATCGTTATATTTTGACCAAAATTTATAGTTAATAACTTAAATAGTTTTGAGGAAAAGTCACTTTCTTAAAATTTCGAAATTTTAATTTGTATGAGAGGGGGTAGAAGGAGTGGGGAGTTGTAACATGTTCACGAACTTAAAGTTTCTTTTTTGCTAAAAATGATACACAACAAATTTCAGCACGATAGCTCAAAGCGTTGGAGAGTTATGTTGCCGATAGATGGACAGACAGACAGACGGATAGACGTACAGATGAACAGACGGTCGCTCGGAATCGAGGTTTTTGAGCGACAACAAATATTTCTGTACTCTTGGCGGCTCTGTGCGAGCATTATTTCTTAGCGGTACAAACGGTAAGACAAACACAACATACTCAAAGACTTCATCTAGAGTAAAAAATTTGTAAAAAAAATAAGTTCCTCAAGTATTGCCCAGAACAGAATTTTTCTAGTATTACTTTATTATTATAATAATAAAGTATTGTGATCGACACAAGAAAAAAAAAAAATTTGCTACCCTGAAATCTTGTTTTTTCGCGTTTCATGACTAAATTAGCCTAACAATGCAAAAAAAAAAATCCGTCTGTCTGTACGCCGTCCGCCGTACGCCGACGTGTACGCTCAGCGGACATTAACTCCCAAACCCTTCAAGATAGAAAGTTCATTTTTGGAGGGATTGTAGATAGTTGCGGATCTCAGGCGGATACCCATTTTGGGGTGTGTACGGGTTCAGGGGGAGGCGGGAGAGCGCTTAAACCGAAAAATACGAAT
Source organism: Chorisops tibialis (assembly GCA_963669355.1). Classification (NCBI taxonomy): domain Eukaryota; kingdom Metazoa; phylum Arthropoda; class Insecta; order Diptera; family Stratiomyidae; genus Chorisops; species Chorisops tibialis. Next base: position 59,143,197 of record OY770263.1, read on the forward strand.
TCAAATATCTCAACCATGGTAACAGCTAGGAAGCTAAAACTCAACATACATATAGAGGGGTTTATAGGACAACTTTTAAAAATAATTTAATTTTTTTATCCATTGGGGTGCGAAAAGGGGGGGCTAAGAACCAATTGTCGGTCGAATTTTTTTTTCAAATGATTATATCTTCGAAATTACTTATTGTATAAAAATTATATTTAGAGGCCGTCAAGGTGGCATATAGTTTCATCGGAACCAGCTCAGAAAGCGGCTAAAAATTGTAAGGGGGGGGGTCAGGGGGGGTGCAAAGAAAAACACTTAAAAATTAATATCTCAACTATCTCTTAAGTTATGTAATTGAAACTTAAAATGTATATTAAGCTATATTAGGCAAATACAAAAAAAATATAACATGTCGAAATAATAGTAGTGGGAGGAAATGAGGAGCATTTCAAAAATGGCGCACTTTTCAAAATTACAAATCCTTATATCTCAAAAAATAGTACAGATATCAAATTAAAAATTTGTCAGATTGTAGAACTACATAATGGTTAATTTTGGTAAAAGTTTTAAGTTGGGAGGTGTAAGGGGAGGGAGGTGATAAGCAAAAATGTCGAAAACTTTGAGTGATTTTTTTAGGGCTCTGGTGAAAGATGAAAAGTTAAAATTTTGCATGTGAATACCTATATTTAATGTTAATAGAAAAATAATAATAACTTGACCCATATTTATTATAAACCGACCTCCCCCGGTCTAACGTGCACAAGGTGTTTCATGTGCATTGAAAAAAACACATAAGCTGAAAATTTTTAAGTGAAATTTTAAGGTAGAAACTTGAAAATTTGCGAAATGCACTTAAAAAAAATCCCTAAATATACGAAATATTAACTGGTCGAAAATCTTTAAGACTTCTACCCCCTCCCATACAAAATTATTTTTTCGACCATTTTTAAGAATTCAATTATCACCTAACTATTAAAAGCTATCGATTTCAAATTTGGCATAAAAACTTATAAAAATAATTCAAATGAAGTTGCTTTAAAAGTTTTGAAATCGCGCTTGCGCTTCTACCCCCTCCCATACAAAACTATGATTTCGACCAATTTCATTAAATCAACTAATAACCAACAAACTAAAAGCTACGAACTTGAAATTCTATACTAGCACCTTACAAGAGACGCAAAATAAAAATGCGTATCAAATTTTACGATTCCCCTATATTCACTACCCCATCCCATACAAATGTTCGGTTTCATGAATGTAAAATACACCGAATTTTATGAAAATTCTATGCAACTTCGTCTATGAAACACATTCTATACAGAGAATATTGTACGTGATTCAAGCAATTAATTAAAAAGCGATTAACATCCACCCACCCTTACTATTACCCCTACTCCTCCCCTCATAAAAACCCAAACTTACAGAAACGAATGAAATATTGTTAACAGTCCTGCCCAAGAACTCCCTTTCACTTAGCCTTCCCTAACCACTCTAACCTACATATTGACTTTCCACTCATCCGCAACTTGTCCCAAGAATAATAAAGTTTCGCCCGACTTGTTGGCAGTTTATTTTATAGCTTAAATCGCGAGCTAAAAAACTAGAAAAATTCTGGCTTGGAATGTTACTTACAATCCGCTCAACATGCCCTTATGGAAATTATTCAACTCTACAAAATCTTTTTCTCCTCCAAAATAAATCTTAATTTTAAACGCGCCCATTTAAATTTAATGTACTCCCAATGGTAATAACATTTTCACTGATTCTAGATCATAATCGAATGAATTTGCCCTTCGAACGTGGTTGATGTTGGATTTTTTTTTTTCCAAAAATAAGATCGCTAGAGTCCGATGTGGATTATACGGATCGAATTTCGTACGCACAGTGTAAGCAATTTATTGGCATTTGAATCGAGCTTTACAGCATGTGTAGGTTAATGGATACGCAATTTATTATGTTTTCATGGGGGTCTAGTTCGTGCCTATACAGGAAAATAATAATTAGAATAAAACAAACATTTTGAATTCCGATATTTATGGGATAGTAATATTCAGATTTATTGCTTTTTGAGAGCGAATATTATTGTGAAAATATTACACATAGAATTACACGTTTTTTATACAGCAGAGCACTTTGTACATATTGGAACAATACCCACTACACTACAAAGTTTTACGGTACGGCCGAACTTGAGTTTCATTTAGGATTAGTTCGAAATTAGAGCTAAGACTAAGTACGTTCTGTGTAAAATTGTAACAAATATTATCATTTAAAAAATATAATTGTTCAATTTGAGTAATATAATTTCAATTTAGTTTCGTCCAAAATTTTATAAGCTATCATTGGAATTGCCAAACTGTGCGGAATGAAATTGAAAAAAAAAATATATATATAATCATTGTTGTTTTATTTTATAAAATCGTACAATTTTCCTGCATACCATCATTTGAAAATCACTATGATTAGAAAATATGAATGGAATATGAAAGCGATTCTTGGAAATAAAAGTAGATTTCGAGGTCCCAAAAGCTAAGCTGTGCTCCCATAGGAAGATGTATTTTTTATAAAAACTTTCAGGAAGTTACATATGCCAACCCACAAGAGGATTTAATCACTGCTGATAACTCCACTGCAACAATTATTCTAGGTATAAATCCATCAAAACTATTGAATAACACACCATCGTTATCAATTTAAAAAATATGCAAGGCGTAATCATCATTATCGTTGGTTTATAATTTTATATCACAACGTAACATTTTTTTGCAAAATTTAAATACAATCTTGGTTAGAATATATGAATCGGATACAAAAAAGAATTCTTGGAAATAAAAATAGACTCGTAACTTTTTTAATTATTCGATTTTTTGCAACTTACGAAATAAACTAATCACAGAATCATCGAAATTTATTGCATTGCTTCAAAATTCGCTGCAATACAATACTTGCAATGGGCAATCCAGTCATCGAAATACATTTTACAAGCGTATTCCAGGATGGCTTTCAGATCATTCAGGATACCGCTCTTATTTCTTCAATCGATTCAAGACGTTCTTTTGGAAAAAGTCGTGGTCTCATTCCCAACTGGTTTATTGAAATGCAGGCAAATGATTCGTTAGAGATGTTTAATTCGTGTACTAACTTTCTCAAGCTGTTGTTGATAGACGTCCAAAAAGAGTAAAATTTTGCACCACTTTTGCACCCCCCATCCAAATCCAAAGCTGCTTGATTTATTCAGTGTACTGGAGATTTTGATCGTAATCGCAGTTAAATGTTAATAATTGACAACAGCCATACCGCCTTTCACTCAGTCTGCCAACAAATCGAGCGCAACTTTATTATTCTTGGGAAAAGTTGTGTAGAGAAGACTATGCGAAAGCGGGTTCTAGGGCAGTACTGTTGTCAATTATTTAACACTTAACTGCGATTTTAACGATCATAAGACCTGTGCTATGTTATGGCAGCGAATCATGGTCTTTAACTCAGGCATCCGAAAAACTACTTAGCGCCTTTGAAGGAAAGGTTCTCAGATGAATCTCCGGACCTATGAGGGAAGATCTGGAGAATACGATACAATAGAGATTTTTATGCCATCTTCAACAATCCAGAAGTGTCAACCCTCATAAAATTTAAGAGGTTACAATGGGCTGGTCACGTGGAACGGATGAATGACGGAAGAATTCCCAAAAGCACACTAAAAGGGAAAGTCAACGGACAAAGACTGGTCGGAAAACCACGGAAGAGCTAGGAGGATTCGATTAACGCAGACAGCAAATCACTAGTAAGATTTTCTAACTGGAGTACGCGGTCACTGAACCGAGATGGATGGAGGCAAAGAGTATTCAGAAGGTCAAAGTCCGATTTGGACTGTAGCGCCATCGTAAGTAAGTAACTGCGATTACGATCAATAGCTTCAGTACATAGAATCAATATTTCATTCGTTTAAATATGCAAATTTGTGTTTGTATGGGGGGGGAGGGAGGGGTACAATAGAAGAGATGGTGACATGTCAATAATTTTTTTATTAATTGCTCGAATCGCGCTCAACATTTGCTCTATAGAATGTTAGTGTCATAGACGAAAAAAATTCTATGAAATTCCCGGTATATTTCATATTCTTCAAACCATACATTTGTATGGGCGGGGATAGAGGAGGTGAAAGAATAACAAAATTTGTGATGCAGTTTTGTCAAGTTTCTTTTGGAAGGTGTTCGTACAAAATTTCAAGTGCGTAGCTTTTGATTTGTTGTTTATTATTGTAAATGGATTTATTGAAATTGTTCGAAATCATACTTTTGCATGGGAGGGGGTGGAAGGACAGGGGAAAGATTCCAAAACTTTTAATGTATTTTTATTTGAAATATTTTTAGAAGTATTTGTACTAAATTTCAAGTTGATAGCTTTTAATTTTTTTTTTTTTAAGGCCGAACACAACGTAGGGAGTCACCCTTTAATGTAAATTACACAGTCATGTCGGTAAGGGAAAGAAAAAGGAGTAAGGAGTTGAGGTTAGTCGGGATTAAAAGGAGGGAAAAGCCTAAAATGCCGGTGGACGTTGAGTTTGAAACGTCGAAGGTCGTATGACAATGGGAATACATCTTTAGGCAATGCATTCCAGAGCTTAGAAGTTCGGGGTATGAATGATCGCCTATATTTCACTGTGCGGGAAGTCGGAAGCTTAACAGTAAACTCGTGTGCGCTTGACAATAGGCGTGTTTTTCTAGGAAATGAGTACAGAGGAGGAATAAGCTTAGCAAGTTCCTCACTGCATTTACCATGAAAGTAGCGGTAGTAAATGCTTAGTATACCAACATTTCTGCGATGCTCAAGGGAGTCGATGGAAACCGTGTTGGCTTCATCTCCAATTAGTCGGAACGCCTGTCTCTGGACACGGTCGAGCATCGCAAGTTGCGTTTTGGATGCCCCAGCCCATAAATGAGAATTGTACTCGAGGCGTGGTCTAATGTAGGCCTTATAGATATTTGCTAAGTCACTGGGAGTAAAATATTTTTTACATCTTCGGAGAACTCCTAGGCGTTTGGAAGCGTCAAGTGCTACGTCAAGTATGTGCTGGTTCCAATTAAGGTGGTTATTTATTTTGATGCCATGGAGTGAGAAACATTCGGAGGACTTTAGTGGGACTCCACCGAAGGTTACATTAGAAACCAACACCGGGACATCACGTTTAAGGGAAAGATAACAGGCCTACGTTTTTGAAGTGTTGAACTCTACTCTATTTATCCTGCCCCATTCCAAGATTAGATTCAGGCCAGAGTTCAATGATCCAAATAGTTCGGCACGTTTAATGGTTTGATGGTTCTTAAAGATGGTCGAAAAAATAGTTTTGTATGGGAGGGTTTAGAAGTTTTGGAGGTTAATATCTTAAACTTTAAGACATTTATTTTTTTAAAGGAATTTTACAAATACAAATTTTTAAGTTTGCAGCTTGAAATTTCACTAAAAAAATTTTGAGTTCTTGTGTGTTTTTTTCAATAGACTTGAAACACCTCGTGCTGGCTTAGGCCCCCTTAGGTGGATAAAAGTTTTGGTTCAAAATAAAATTTTTTTTTTGTCATAAAATGGACGTATGCACTTTAATTATGCAATTTCAACTTTGTATCTTTTACCAGAGCCCTAAAAAAATAAGTGAAAATTTTCGACATTTTGGCCCACCACCTTGTTTCCCTTACACCCCCGTCTTAAAACTTTTATAAATCATATAGCTCTACAATTTGACACAATTTAAACTGTTGTGAATTTTGAGATATACCGGTTTGCAAATTTGAAATGTGTACCATTTTTGAAATGCTCTCCATTTCCCCCATTATGATCAAATTAAAAAATTTTTTTTTTGTATTTCGCTAGTAAAGCGTAATATACATATGTTTTAAGTTTCAATTACATAGCTTAAGAGATAGTTGGGAAATTAATTTTTAAGTGTTTTTCTTTAATTGGTCTTAAAATAAGAAGTTTTTGGATCAAATAATTCCGAAGATATAATCATTTGAAAAAAAAAATTGACCGATAATTTTTGTTTTTAGCCCCCTCCTCCCTCTTTCGGATGCCAATGGATAAAAAAATTAAATTATTTTTAAAGTTTGTCCCACAACCCTCTCTATACCTATGCTGATTCAGTATCCTTCATTCGTAATGGAGATATTAGCAAGTTTTCGACTCTTTCCCTCCCCCCGCTTCACCCTTTCATCTGACACTCCCCAAAATTATATTATATAATGGAGCTCACTAACCCAAAAACGAACATTTTACCTTTAACGGTCTCGGAGATATGAGTCCACATGTGCGGCGTAGGACGGGATCTTTTTTTTTGCATTTTTAGGCTAATTAAGTCATGAAACGCGAAAAAAAAGATTTCAGAGTAGCAAATTTTTTTTTGTGTCGTTCGCAATACCTTGTTATTAGAATAATAAAGCAAAATAGGCCTCCAATTTGCTTTGAGCCCCGCAATTTCGGACCCCAAAGGATTCAAAAATTACATTATTTTTAAAGTTTGTGTCATAAACCCCTCTACCCCATAGCTCCTAAACTCCCAAAATTGGAGTTCGCCTGACAGCAACACCCATTTATAATCGACCCAAAAGTGAAGTTTCTACCTTCAATGGCTTGGAAGGTATTGTCCGCTGGGCATACACCTACGGCGTTCACTCAGACGGATTTCTTTTTTCTTTTTTTTTGCATTTTTAGGCAAATTTAGTCATTCGTTAAGAATTTCCTATAATAACATCAAAAATTAAAAGCCAAATGTACCGCCGCCACTGTAAAATCGAAATAAAACAAATATGTAACTGTCGTCGTCTGACTGCATTCATATTTTTACTGCATAATTATGCGCTGACATCAAAGGGTTTTTTGAAAATATTGACGGTCTTCTGCGACATTATCAACAAGTCCGTATCACTAGAAAGTTTTGTTGAAATATTCAGGAAACAGATCCCTGAACTCGTCATTTGTTACCCGTTGGAGTCATGGTTAGATACTGTGAAACCCTTTACAGAAAAGCATGAAGACATCTTACTTTCCCTGAAGAAAATTGTGCAAGATGGTAGATTAGCAGCCAGTACAAAAGCTGAGATTTAATCGCCTACATAATCAAATGCCGAACACTAACTCTATAAATACATTGATTGAAAGATTTGCAGAAGGTTTGAATCACCAATTTGGCGATGAAATATTGGATTTTCAGAAAATTTAAGAAAATCTTTTTCCTAACCAAGTACAGCTGGGTACCCCGCTTAGAATACTAAACAGCATTTATGAGCATCATTTAGATATTTTTTCCCGATTGTATATTGTCTTGCGGATTTTCGGTACTACTCCAGTCTCTATATGTAGTTCATTCAATAAATTGAATCTTATTACAACTACGGGAAGAACCTGCATGCATCAGGAACTCCTATAACCCGCATTGCTTCACCGACACTTTCCACAAACTCTTTTAATGCCCATTCTATTCCACTATATTCCAATTCAACTGTGCATTGCATTAAAGGGTGACCTCGAACGTTAATATCGGTACACTGGAAAAAATAAAGGTAATTTGTTGTTTTCAGAGCTTCGAATTTCAAACATTAAATTTTGGAGCTGATACACAGAAAAAAAAAACGTTTAAATAGGTACAGTCCTAGAGATGTAGTTGGTAATAAACGAATTTAATTGATAACCTTTTAAATTCTAGATGCCGGTTTAGCACCAGATTTACGGAACCCGTCAATGTAACAGATGACTATCCAAGTGTAACTAAAATTTTTGTTTAAAAAATTAGCTATTTAAATATTTTTTGATAAAATTATATTTATTGAAGATCACTTGAATTAAAGCTATCCCATTAATGTGTATACATAAACGTATACACTCTAGTCTTACCACATTTTCTAATTATTTATAAAACTCTGTAAATAGTTAACTAATTAAATATCAGAAAATCATCAATTTCCAAAAAAAAAACCTTACATTTTATTATTATAAAATTATTAACATTGCACCAAAAATAACAAAAATATTTAAACTAAATTTAAATTGTCTCGAAGAATCGTTATAATAACTTTTACTGGCAATATAATCATGAAATTTGGTCGTACTTAAATCGGTCAGATAATTATCTTCAATATCCTCGTAATGCACCTCACCATCCGTTGAGTAATTTTCCAATTCAACTGTAAGAATTTAAAGAAATCAGTTTCAAATTCGGTTAGCTATTACTATCAAATCAAAAATCATACTTTCACCGCCTGTTGCAAATCGAATTATCTTGCTGTTATCGCTCCAACCAAAACGATTTCGGGACGTCACTGAAACTTCATAAACGCTGGCTGGTTGAAGTCCGCGGAGTGTGTAACCGATTGTGTGCATCGGGCCTGAAAATATTGTTTTTATTTTTAGCCAAGACAACGCCCAATTTAAAGCACATTTTCATGAAGATCAAACATTTAGATAACTTAATTTATTACCTAATGTCACAACCTTGAAAATATTTATGGAAAATTTAAATTTTGGGTTTTTACTTTTTCATACATAGTTTGGCAAAGGTGAAGCTCGAAATTTGGAGCGAAATTTAAAAAAGTGTCGACCTTTTTTTTGGTATGTACTTAACATCAAAAACTGTGCGCATTTTTAGTGAATGAAATTGGCAAAAGAAATTTACAACCGGCGCTAATAATTTGTAATCAGACATGATACAAAAAGTGTTGCCACTTAAAATCAGTAATCATACTCCAGATGAAATCTGAGAGTATTATAAGCTTGCCACAAATTTTGTAACGCTGAGAAATAAGGCTCGGAGAAAAAAAATGAATGAAGTTCATATTATCACTCAAAAATTTCAAAACTGGACGGCTGTTCGTCTGACCGTCCGTCTATTCTCTAGCTCGAGAACATGGAAAATTAAAATTTGTATAAGTCGTTTTTGATAAAAAAAAAAGTAAGGACAAGTTCGTGAAAGGCCCGAACCGCTCCACTCCTTCTACCCCCTCCCATACAAAATGATACAATTTCGGAATTTGGGAGTAAACAGATTTTCTCGAAAACTATAAAAGCTATTGATCTGAAATTTCGAATATATTATTTTTACACCAATTTAAATCAACGATACACAAATTTATTGAATTCCCCCATTCCCTCTACCACCTCCCATACAAACTGTACTTTTTCATGAAATACTCTAAGCCACTCACTCACTCAGTATGATAAAATTTATCGAACGGAAATTGTTGACTAAATATTTATTTAGAATTAATTTTATTATTATTTTATTTAGGGAGCACGTGAGAGCGCCGCGACCTTTTTTGGCCTATTGTATGTTTATTGTCCCTTTACCCTACCATAACTCGATAGCTTTAGCTAATCTAACTATCTTTAAGGGAGCCATTTGGCTAGTTCATCAGTTTTAAGGAAACCTTGTTGAGTCCGTCGCCCGGAAAAAGAAAAAAAAAAAAAATATATATCTAACATTTTTTTTTTTGAAAATTTTCCCGCCTTCGATGCAAACATCGGATCATCGAAAAGGTTCGCCAACCCTGGGTCTTTTCGACATAGCAACCGACCCAAAAAGAAAATACCGTTAGGATAGTTGCCGGCTGAAGAAAGAAAAAAAAGACGAAAACGAGGAGTTCTGATTTGGTCGTCGGCACGCGGAGTTCGTTCGATTGACGAACATTTTTGTTAAACACCGCGATAATTCCTTTTTTTTTTAACTCTTCGCGATATTTCCAAGCGGAAATTAATTAGTTTCAGCGCGATTGGGAAGCGAGAGCTTTTAAGTTGATTTTACGTGTTCAGAGTGAAATAAAACCGCGGCACGCAGTGAAAATGTTTTCACATTTTTCGGAATTCGGAAAGACGAGAAGAGATTTTCGTTAATTTGGTAGTCCTTGGACCGTGCGATTCCGCCAGGTCGCCTTCGATCGGTTTTCAATTCGTCCGGAATTTTCATTTTTTTTATTTATGGCATCGGAGATCAGGCAGCAGCGCGCGAGCATTACACGACGTCGGGCTACGGCAAATTTTCAAGTAAATCCCGTGAATTAACATTTTAATTGTGGAAATTGTGTCATACGCGAACCAGAAAGTTCGGGACCCCAAGAAAAGCGGATGGAAAACGTCGGGAAGGGTAAATCCTGAATCAAACGAGAGAACCCGTGCAATTCGTCATAAATAGTGCGAAATCCCGAGAAATTTGTGTACGCGAGACGCACTCGTGTCGGATCGGATTTGTCCAGTCATTCCGGTCATCCGCCGTGTGAAACCAAGATTTCGGTATTTCCTTTCGTGTTTTTCTGCACAACCACGTGGCAGGGTCAACAACGAAAAGTTTGGTTAAATCCGGACGGGGTTTTTTTTTTGTTGTTCTCTCGTTCTCGCCCTCGAAATCCGCAACATCTGATTGCGTGCGTGTATGGGTTTTTTGTGGATACGACGGGCATTGACGTAACGTCTTCGGCTTTCTTCGTCGGATCTTACTGTCATTTTTGTGTGCGGTTCACGTCCAGGCTGTCAGACCTGACATAACCTTAAATTGTTGTTGTTCTCTCCCCGAACAACACTGTCTCATCGCGTAGTGAATCTTATTAGTGAGAAGAAATCATTTCGTAGCGCGTTGATTTCATCGAAATCCTCACAAATTGATTTCGAACGAGTTTCGCGATTTCACAAAGTGCCAGTGGAAGGATTCTTTCCGGAAAATTTTAAAGTTCGTGAACGAAAAGTGAATGCTAAGTTGAATGAAATTTTCCGCGGTTGCAAAGCTTGCAGTAATTCTCGTCTTCGTCGTCGTGATAAACGCCAAAAGAAATTGATGAGAAATGTCGTCGACTGCTGTAATCCATAAGAATGCATGAACAAACAAAATTGCATAGAAATAGAAAATTAAATTAAATAAATAACGTGATGAAATATAAAAATTAAATAGAAAATTAAATTAAATAAGAATGCATGAACAAACAAAATTGTATAGAAATAGAAAATTAAATTAAATAAATAACGAGATGAATTATAAAAATTAAATAGAAAATTAAATTAAATAAATAACGAGATGAATTATAAAAAATTAAATAGAAAATTAAATTAAATAAGAATGCATGAACAAACAAAATTGTATAGAAATAGAAAATTAAATTAAATAAATAACGAGATGAATTATAAAAATTAAATAGAAAATTAAATTAAATAAATAACGAGATGAAATATAAAAATTAAAAAGTAATTAAAACAAAAAAAAAAAAAAAGACAACGACAGACGAAACCCGACAGAACAAACGGACGGACATATTAATAAACCTAACAAAAAAAAAAAAGAAAAGGAATAAAAATTAATAACGCGGAAAGAAAAAATGTTAATGCATGATTGGTAAGTTTTTTTTTATTTTGCTTTAGTTGTTATTTTGATTACATTTTTTTTAAATTGTTCCTTTTGAGGATAATTCTATATTCTTTTGTGACAAGATGATTAAAGGCTGAAGAGCCCTTTTTTATAAAATGAACCCGAGCGCTTAGCTCCCTTTTGCCCCGAACCTCGACATGGGGCCACGACAAACATGGTTTTTTTTTTGGGAAAGTCGTGGCTGAGGTAGGGAGGGCAGAGAGGGCGCTAAAAACCACCTTAGCGCCCTAACACAAATCGCGAAGTCGGCAACTCCATCGCTTCATGGTCTTTCACGACCACTGGGGAAAATTATCCCAATTTTCACCCTAACCCGGAGTAAGCCGACACGAAATTTTTGTTATACAGGCCATGGGTTTTATGGTCTGATTAAGGAACAAGTACCCCCCCACACTGCCGTAGCTAGTAACGTGAAAGTATAAAATAAGTACTTTTTAGTTTGGTTGATCCTGCTATAATAGTAATTAATAATATGCTTGTCTAAAGTCCCGGCCGCCAGCAAGCGTGTCGCTTCCGTTCCTTATTCAGCCACCAATTCGGAAGTAGGAGGAATTGGCCCTTTCTTGTCCCGAACATTGACGTTTTCGTTTCCTTTCAGAATTATTTTGGCTTTAAGTCAAAATAATTCTTTCCGTCGGCCTAAATCATAACAACCTTTCCCTAAAAGATTGAATATTTTCCTTACTACTGCCTCGCAGTGTCGTTTCTGAGTCTTTGAGACAGACGCGGCAGATTTCGGTTTCAGCTAGACCCATATTTTGGAGGTGGTGGTTTACTCCACTATGCTCCGTCAATAAGCCGATTAGCATACTAATATCACTCTTGCTAAATTTTAGAATATCCTCCACTTTGTTTTTTTTGTGGTAGGATAAATTTCTTTGAGATTGATAGACCCGAAAGTCTGTTACAGTAGTATGCTCTTGTTCAATCTACTTGGTTTTCTACAGAATGGCTCTGGCCCAATAAAATTTGTTTCTGCGCCATTTTTTGTGTTAATGTTACTTTATTCCTTTTTCCCAGGATGATTAGGTTTTGAAGGCAGTCTCAAACATGTCGCGATCCGTGAACTGGCTGAATATCCGATAAGATATATGTAATGTGATGGGTTCTCCTATTATTCTCTTGGATACATATCTCCATTGCAATAAGTTTGGCTTGGAAGATTGTGGCTTCCTTACCAAAAGGTTTTAAAATCAAGAAGTTAGGACCTATGACTCCGGCCCCAGTCCCCTTCAATGTGCGCGAGCTATCAGTGTACCAGATGGTTGATTTCTCTTCCATTTCAGGTAGCAAGGATTGTCATTCCTTGCTTCCTCTGATTATTACTTTAAATGGGGTTTCAAAGTTGAAATTTTTCGGCATAGTGTCGGACAGTGTTGAGATTAGAACCTTAATTCTCGGATTTTTTAAGATTTGGTGGTAACCTCTAAAATCCCCCGACTTGTAGTTGTTATCCCTCTGTATGTGTAACACCTCTTTTATAGCCTCCTGTTTTATTTGAAGCTGTATCGGAGGGATGTTTATGAATATTTCCATTGCCGCAGTAGGGTAGGTTTCCAATGCACCTGGGATACAAAGGCACGCTAGCCTTTGTTTTTTTTGTAGTATAAGCTGCGCTTTTCGTTGTAGTAGTTTAATCCAGCAGACTGTTGATCCTTATGTGATTATTGGGAGGATGAAGCACCAGTAGATCATCTTGGGCTCCCCATCTTCTGCCAAATAAGCTTTTGCCGGCCCAAAACACCTTTAATGCTTTGGCATGAGTCCATTCTATATGTTTGTTCCAGTTGAGTTTGTTATCAAGTATCACAACTAGATATTTGACCTCATCTGAAAAGGGTATTGGCGTTCCATTTATAGAAGGTGGTGTTAAGTGAAATGTTCTTCTATTTTCAAATGGTACTATCTCACTCTTACTCGGGTTGATGTACAAGTTTTTAGACTGACTAGTTCATAATCACTTCCAAGCCAGATTGTAACCTTTCCGAAAAACTTACATCATATTTGTCTCTAATGATAATAACAAGGTCATCGGCATATCCTACCTCATAGCCTTGTTCTGTTAGACGGTCTAGGAGCTCATCTACTACGATTGACCAAAGAAGTGGAGAGGGAGGAGTACTACTCCCTGGAGACAGCTCCTGTAGGTCTGTGCAGTCAATGTGCTATCACCTAGATGCGCGATGGTCAATCGGCTCCTTAGCATGGTACGTATCTACTTTATCGTGGCCGATTCAAGTTCTTTTTTTCTAGCTGCTATTATTATGGCATCATGTGGAGTATTAGAATTAATAGTAAGACCGAAAAAAATTAGACGATTAGTTTCCTTCTTTCTACCCCCTCCCCCCCCTCCCATACAATTTCATAACTTTAGAAAATGTCGATTTCCCTGAAAAGTATGAATGCTACAGCAGTGCAATTTAAAACATGTCAAATACATGATGTTTACAGTAAGTTCTGAAAAAATACTAAAAATTCCCCGTTCATTCCCCTGAAAAATTAATTTTTCAGCAAGATAGTGACCCAAAATATACTGTGGAAATTGTGAAAGCTTGGTTGCGAAACCAAAATTTTTTCACATTGAATTGGCCACCACAATGAGAGTGGATTCCAGTCATATGGGCAGCAATTCACAGAGTGTTTTTTAGAGGCGGAAAACTTTAAATTGAAATATAAAACAGAGAAATGTTTTTAATATCCATAAAATTGACTTTATTTGAAAGATAGTTTTATAACATTAATCTTTGGACCCGCAAGGGGGTAGTTGTAGTATGAGGTTTTACCAATTCCTGCAACTATCTTTGGAGTTAGCGACTCCACGGACCTGAGCTAACTATCCCCCTCTGGGATGGGGGCTGTAGAATTCACCCACAGCCAGTCCTGCTTGCCCTAAAAATGGCAAATGGACACTCACTGGATCATGGGCTTATCACCCGTGATCTTAAGACCTAAATGATACGAGAAACGGATACATCGCCTCGGATACGGACTGATTCTACGGTAACGACTTTTGGCATTCGAAAACGGACTATGATTGGCTTCTGGAACGTTCGAACATTGAATGACGGGGGAAGAGCTGGGGTTACTCGGTCCTTGCACCGCCAATCAGTGATCGACCGTGAAATGGAGCACTATAACATCCAAATCTTGGGCTTGAGCGAGGTCAGGTGGACAGGATCAGGAGAAGAACGAACCCCTAGCGGAAACACTATTCTGTACATTGGCCCTGAAAGTGAAGCCAGAAATGGCGTGGCGTTCGTCCTTACGCCGAGAGCGAGAAACAGTCTCATTAGCTGGGAACCAATCTCGGATAGGATTATCGTCGTCAGGTTTAGGACCAGTGTCAGAAACGTCACAATTCTGCAGTGCTACGCACCAACTAATACCGCAACATCTGGTGACAAAGAGGAGTTTTATAGTCAACTGAGTGCCACCTTCGAACGTGTTCCAAGAGGTGATATTATTATCATCTCGGGAGATATGAACGCCCAGGTTGGATCAGACAACACTGGACTAGAACACGTCATGGGGAGGCATGGTGACCCTTGGGTCGACCCTTCACGACCTTGGATTAAGAGACCCGAAAACGGCGAATTATTTGTGGAGTTCTGTAGTACTCGGCAAATGGTCATCGGAGGGACCCTTTTTCCACACAAGAGTCATCATAAAACATCTTGGGTTTCCCCTGATGGTGTTACTCAGAACCAGATCGACCATTTGGCTATAAGTCGCCGATGGAGAAGATGTCTCCTCGATGTGCGAGCGAAACGTGGAGCTGACGTGGGGAGCGATCACCACTTGATGGTTGCCTGCTTGAGATTGTGTACAGTAGCTATCCGACGACCACAAATTCTTCAAATGAAGCGCAAGCTTAATGTGGATAAACTCAGAGATCCCAACAAAAAACTCGAATACACCACCATTCTACGCGAAAAGTCATCCACATTGGGTGAACATGAAATGCGCACACTGGACGCCAATTGGGAGGCAACCAGAAACACTTTTCTAACTAGTGCTGAAGAATCTGTGGGATATGCGCAAAGCGGTGAGAAATCCTGGATGTCGCAAGACACATGGGACAAGGTTGACAATCGGAAAAAAGCCAAATTGGCAATCATCTCTCAACCCGATGTCAACCAACTAACGCCCGACTTGAGGCAGAACTACCGCGATGCTCATATACAGCTTAAAAAGGCTGTTAGACGCGACAAGAGAAAGGCCATTGAAGATCTGGCAAACAAGGCAGAATCTGCGGCTTACCTTGGGGATATGGGTTCACTATTTAAAATCATGAAACAGTTGACGAACAGGAATTTCACCGCCAACCACCTGGTGAGAGATGTCAACGGAACTCTCCTTAATATGAGTGAACACCAGTTGCGACGATGGAAGGAATACTTCTCTGATATTTTAAACATCTTGTCAGATGAAGATATTCCGGAAACAGAACAACTTCCAAACATCCAACCGCAACAATCCTCTATTAGGGACGATCCCCCAGATAAGGAAGAGATAGTTTCCGCCATTCGGTCAATGGCGGGAAGGAAAGCTCCAGGTATAGACGGACTACCAACCGAACTCCTCAAAGCGGACCCGGAAATAACAGCCGATATACTCCTCCCACTCTTCACTAAGGTGTGGAATGATGGAAGATATCCGACTGAATGGAAGGAGGGCGTCATTGTGAAAATTCCGAAGAAGGGCGACCTTCGGGATTGTGGCAATTGGCGTGGTATATGTCTACTTACTGCCGTATCAAAAATTATGGCTAAGGTAATTCTCAATAGGATTAGTGATGTCGTCGAGAGCACTCTCGAAGTTTATCAGGCTGGATTCCGTAAAGGGTCGTCTTGTACCGACCACACAAATACCCTACGGATAATATTAGAGCAGTCAGCCGAAATGGGTTCGCCACTACATCTCATGTTTGTGGACTTCGAGAAGGCTTTCGACAGCGTTAAGCGAGATTACATATGGAATGCTTTACGTAGGAGAGGTATTCCAAATAAGGTCATAGCTATGATTAAAGAATCCTACGAAGATGCAAGGTGTCGCGTCTTGCATAGAGGAGAGCTGTCCGAGAGCTTTCCTGTGCGAACGGGTGTCAGACAAGGCTGCATATTATCACCAGCCCTGTTTCTGGTGGTAATAAATGACATCTTGAAAGCTGCACTGGAAAGTGGGGAAGGTAAAGGTCTTCAATGGAGACTATTTAACATCTTAAGTCACCTTGATTATGCTGATGACGTGTGTTTGCTTGCACATACCCGTTCGGACTTAGAGTCAAATGTTCGCTCGTTGCATTCTAAATGCAAAGAGGCGGGACTGAAAATAAATGTGCGTAAAACCAAGTACATGCACATGGGTTCGAACGCAAGCACACCGATTGTTCTTAATGGACAGGATGTGGAAGAGGTGCAAGATTTTTGCTATCTCGGAAGCATTGTCAGCATGGACGGCGGAGCCGAAAAGGATGTTGAGGCTCGGCTAAATAAAGCTCGTCAGGCCTTCGGTATCCTTTCCCCTTTCTGGAGGTTAAGAGAGATCTCCCTTCGCACGAAGCTGCGAGTTTTTGACGCATGCGTCAAATCCGTGTTGTTATATGGTTGTACTACGTGGAAAGTGACCGTTCGACTTACCAAGAAACTACAGACTTTCGTAAACCAATGCCTCCGACGCATTTTAGGAATATTCTGGCCAGAAGTGATCTCCAACGACGAACTTTGGAGTACAACTCGCCAGACTAAAATAGGTATTGAGATTCAACGGCGAAAGTGGCAGTGGATCGGTCATACTTTGAGGAAACCAGAGCAAAACATCGCAAAACAGGCTCTGGATTATAACCCTCAAGGAAGACGTCGGGTTGGTCGACCATGTAACACATGGAAGCGAGCAGTTGAGCAGGAGGCCAGAGGAATAAACAAGTCCTGGCAACAGCTTAAAGCCGATGCTCAGGATCGCGCCTTGTGGAAGAGAGTTGTTTCTGTCCTATGCCCCTATAGGGGGTCTTAACAGGAATTTGATTGATTTGAATCTTTGGATATGATTTCGAGCATGTGACCACTGCGGCTGGCGCGTACATGACGTAATTTGGAAGTCCACAATTTTATTTGAACATTTTCTTCACTTTTTTTTGGCTAAATGGCTATGCCAGTAAGCAGAATTGCTGGATTTGGAGCGATTATAATCAACAAGCCATTGTCGAAACACCATTACATTCAGAAAGTCACCATTTGGTACGCTTTATGGGCCGTGGAGTCATTGATCCATATGTCTTCAAAAATGGTGATGGTCAGAACGTTACAGTTAACGGTGAGCGGTACAGAGACATGATTACTAATTTTTTCGTACCTTAATTGGAAGGAATTAATGTGGCTAATGTCGCAGATATGTGGTTTCAACAGGACGGCGCTACATGCCACACAACGTGCGATACTATTATTTTATTGAAAGAAACATTTTATGATCGATGTATTTCACAAAATGGACCTGTTAACTGGCCGCCTAGTTCATGCGATTTGACGCATGTATTTTTTTTTCTCCGAGCCTTATTTCTTGGCGTTTGTGGCAAACTTATAATACTTTTGGATTTCATCTAGAGTATAAACAGGGTTTATTTTTTTTTTTTTTGGGCGGTAGCAAAATTTTATAAAAGCATGCCATCCCATACAAAACACCTAAAAACTGCTTAAGGATTCTTAAAGATTTTATTTAAAAATATACTCATTGAATTAAAGTGTAAAACCGTAACATTTGGGCTTAATATTATTATATATCGGGAATATAAATTGAAAACCACCGTTTCCCAAAAGATGGCGCCAGCAGTATTCATCATCAATGGCGCGACAGCCCGAATCGGGCCCTGGCCTCCTGAAGTCGTCGCCTCCAATCGTCTCGATCCAAAGACCGCGTCTTCCAGCTGCTAATTTTTAGAATGGATTTGCTGTCTTCATCAACCGAGTCTTCTCATCGCTTGCGTGGTTTGCCTACTGGCCGGTTACCACTCGCTTTGCCTTTAAGAGCACGTTTGGGGATTCTTCTGTCTTCCATTCGCTCTACATGGCCAGCCCACTGCAGTTTACGTAACTTGATGAACGTTGAAGCTTCTGGCTCGTCGTAGAGTTGATACAACTCATGGTTGTATCTTATTCGCCATTCCGTTCCTTCCTTCACAGGTCCCAAAATTCTTCGGAGGACCTTTCTTTCGAATGCGTTAACTGCTTTTTCGGAAGTTCGCGTAAATGTCCACGTCTCGCTGCCATAACAGAGCACAGGTCGTATAATAGTTTTATAAATCCGCAGCTTATTGTTCCTGTGCACTTTCTTGGATTTCATTATTGGAAGTACCGAATAATACGTCTTATTTGCTAGTATTATCCGTTGTTTGATTTCGTCTGTTTCATTACCGTCCTTTGCTAGATTAGCCCCAAGATATATGAAGTTGTCCACACTCTCCAAATTATATTCCGCAATTGTTATGTTTTGTCTGATTGGCGTTCTCCTTCTTGTTTGCGTCATTACTTTTGTTTTGCTTTCATTAATGCGCAACCCGACTTCTTTTGCGGCGGAGTCAAGATTGACAAATACCTCCTTAGCACTAGGGAAGGATCTTGCTAGAATGTTAATGTCGTCAGCGTATGCTACTAGTTGGGTGGACTTGAATAGTAGTGTCCCGTTGGTGTCGACTGGGATTTTTCGGACGACATACTCTAGTGCCAAGTTGAAAAGCATAGGAGCTAGACCATCTCCCTGCTTTAAACCACATTCCGTTCGAAAGCTGGTTGTGGAATCGGTTTGTATTCTCACTTGGGATTCAGTGTTCGTCATTGTGAGTCTTGTTAGTCGGACTAGTTTTGGAGGAATTCCAAAGTCAAGCATGATTTGGTACAGTACGCTCCTGTCGATACTGTCGTATGCTTGTTTAAAATCTACGAATATTTGGTGCACGTCTGTGTTATATTCCCAGCATTTCTCAAGCACCTGTTTCACCGAGAATATCTGGTCTGTTGTAGATCGTCCGGTTCTGAATCCGCCTTGGTATTCGCCAATTATTTGATTAGTATAGGGCTTAAGACGACGTTCAATTATTTTTGTCAGTATTTTATAGGACGTACACAACAATGATATACCTCTGTAGTTCTCACAGCAGAGTTTGTCTCCTTTCTTGTAAATTGGACATATAATGCTTTTTCGCCAGTCGTCGGGTATGATTTCCTCTGTCCAAATTTTGCATATCATGCTGTGCAGTATTTCAGCGACACAGTTTCCACCGTTTTTCAGAAGTTCAACTGGTATTTCGTCAATTCCCGGCGCTTTGTTTCGTTTTTGGTCACATAGGGCTGCTTTGATTTCAGGAAGCGTGGGTGGTGTCGATGATGGTTCATCTTCGTCAGTTGAGGCTTGAATTGAAATGTTGTCTGTCGTTATCGCTGCTACTGGGATGGGATTCAAAAGATGTTCGAAGTATGAAGCCCATCTCCTTTTGATTTCTTCTGTGTCGCTGATGATATTGCCCTCTGCGTCTTTGCAGAGACTGGTTTTTGGTTTAAGCGCCAGCAGTATATTCTGGTCAAAAATGACGGGTCGAAAACGTTAGATGGTAAAGTTAGGCATCTGTCAAAAACTCCTTATCATAAGATTCGCTAACTTTTATGGCCGTCATATAATTTTTGGTGGGCGAATATGTCGAAGTTTGTGCGTCATTTGCGGAAAGGTTTGCTTGTTGCCTTCAATTCAAAAAAATCTGCGACTGAGGGGTTTCAAATCAGCAATCATTCGACGCGCCTCAAACTTATGGTGATGATGCCTTTAGTGAAAGAACGTGTCGCGAATGGTTGATTGGGTGATTTCAGCGTGGAAGAGAAGAAACGTTCCGCAGTGGTTGAAAAATTGAAAGACGCTCATTTGGAGGCATTACTGTACGAAGATTACAGATTCATTGTGCGTGATTCACATCATTTGAAAACCTTGGGAATGATGCGAAAGCAAGGATAAACAACTACTTCAACGGCTAAAAAGGAAGCGTTTTTTTTGCATCGCATTGTCACTGAGGATGAGAAGTGGATCCATTACGATAGTCCGAAGCGAGAAAAATCGTGGGGATATATATATATATATATCAAAATCGATGACCAAGCCCAACATCCAGGACTCGAAAAGCATGCTGTGTATTTGGTGAGACCAGCTCGGCGTGGTATATGATGAGCTACTGCAACCGATTCAAACCAACATAGGAGCTCTCTACGAATACAGAGAATGCCTTTGAGCCGTACATTGAAGGAAAAAGGGCCACAACACGAGGAGAGACACTTCGAAGTGATTTTGCTGCACAACAACGCTCGTCCAAATGTTTCTTGTGTTGTGAAAACCTACGTAAAACACTAAAATGGGACATCTTACCACACTCGCCGTATTCAACAGTCATTTTCCCTTCCGACTACCACCTATTCTGATCGATGATGCATGGCATCGCTGAGCAGCACTTCAATTCTTATGAAGAAGCCAAAAATTTGGTCGAGTCGTGGATCGACTCAAAAGAAGAGCAGTTTTTTCGACGCGGAATCGGTATGCTGCCAGAAAGATGGGTAAAAAGTTGTGGCTAGCGACGGACAATACTTTGAAGAATAAATATTTAAACATTTTTGCACAATAAAGGGTCGGCTTTTGGGAAAATCAGCGGTTTTCAATTTTTTCTCCATTTAATGTATTTTTTTTAAATTATTAATTATTTGAATTTCGTTTTTGTTTTCTAATAATCACATAAAAAGGAATAAAACAAAAATGTTATAAAATGTATGATCCCCTAAATTTTTGAAAATATAAACTTTTAATAAAATCTTAGAGGATGTGTTACAGTTTCGCTCGTCACTATCGAGTACTTGAAAATATTTAACATAATTTTGAACCAAAATTGAAAAATTCCAAAACCTAATTCCACCTTAAATAAAATAATCCAAATCTACTTTTTAAATTCGTGATTAAATGAGATTACAATGATTCGGATTTTTTTAACTGGACAAAAAAACAAGGCAAATCATCAAATAATTAAAACCCGAAAATCTTAATTTATATTTTCCCGATCATATTCAAAGTGCGATGGTTACCACCCACCTGATGTAGTCAGGTTTCTCTTCATTAGAGTGAGGCATGAAGATGACAGACTGACTAGGTATCTGTATTGCTTATTCCTATGCGATCTCATCTAGTTTCAACTAATTACTATCTTACCTTCAGAAAACTCCGACGGAATAGTCAATTCGTTCCAAGCAATGCCGGGATAACGATTTTGCGGTGTAATATCGCCTTAAAATCAAACGTAAATCAATTAAAAAAATAAATAAGCTAAAAAGTAATTAATGACCAACTCACCTGATGGAATCTGTCGAAATCTTAATTTGTGCTCAGTGATGGGCGACAGGCTTTCGGTTTGCCAAATGAGATTATGAGTGGTGGGCGTCGACACCATCGGCGAGCTTTTGAACACGCAAGCCATAGGTCGTCCGGTCAATTCGATGATGTCGCCTTTGAATCCAATGCGATTTTCCGCCCGACATTCGTACATCCCCAGGTCTTGATCCTTCACCTTCTTAATGACCAGCACATGCTTCGATTCGGTAAAGTAGTGCTGAAGCGATCGATTCGCTTGCAGCTCGGTATCGTGTCGGGCCACTCTGATGTTCGGCTGAACGGGCACTCCATGATGGAACCAGTGGACCGTGCCGGACGGCGCAGCCACCACGAGACACTCGAGATGCGCACGCATATTTATCTTCGTGTGAACCACATGTGCCACGGCTTTTACTTCCGGCTTAACTGTTTGCAAAGAAAATGGAAAATTTATAGACAATGACGAAGATGAAGCTGTGGAATTTCCCCGTCATACTCACAAAGAACGTTCAAATGGACGCCGGCCGTCACGGGCTCGCCGATCCCATTATTTGCAATGCACTCAATCGAACCGGCCATGTCGCGCGATTCGACCTCTACGAGCAGGTGCCGTCGATTTTCCGACTTTTCGTGGATTTCCTCGATGCCGTTGCGTCGCCAGGAGATTATCGGGTGCGGAAAGCCCTTCGCTTCACACACAATTTCGAAAACTGAACCGACCGGAAGTTCGATGACACCGCTGGGCGACGACAACACTGTCGGCGGATGCTGCACTTCAATGGCGTGAATCTGCACCGCATGACCTCCCTCGGCCATTATTTCGCAATAGTACTCGCCACTGTCCACGTTTTTCACACGAGACACCTGAAGACTTCCGTTCGACCATAAATGGACCCGTTCCGGTGGCGGAATCTCTGGATGCCGGGAGTCTACCAGAAGTACGTCGTCCCTATGCCACCGGACATAGCGGTAGGGCGCTGCGGAAAAATGAAAAGAAAAGTGAAAAGCCGTACTGTGCATGCGTAGTGCCGGCGAAAAGGTATTGTGGTTTGCATCCTGGGAAACTTTAGCCGAACAAATCGAACGAGGTTTTCCGGTACGATGCGCTTCGTGTCGAAACAGTTTTGTCGACGCTTTTCATGCTTAATTAAGCCCGTAACTTTTTTGGTAACATAATGCTGAAAACATGTTTTCGTTGGTGGTGCATTAACGAAACCGGATATAATTGGAGGTAACTGTTCTTTTGTCACCTATGCATGTAACCGCACTGCACTTTCAAGGATTTTTTTTCCAACTAAAGCAGAGTTCATACAAGAGAAAGTTTATTCGTATTGAGATTTTAGTAACACCACATCCTATTCTTGTTATGGACCCTGTAGTGAATTTAATAGAAACTTTCACCGCGACCTGTACACCATGGAATACGCGTCGGTATGCCAGTTAAATTAGCAATACAGTTGAATTAGAAAAACTGTAATTCAAAAAATAACAATTGTCATGAAAGAAAAGATTTCCGGATTCTACACTGTTATGCTTTATTATACGTGACGTTTCGGTCTCTGCTGAGACCTTCATCAAACTGGCAGTTTCAAAATGCACTGTGAAAACATTCACCAAACCATAACAATTGTCATTCAATACATCAGAAGCACTTGACTCGTGCAGATTAAAATAAGGTTTTTAGGTTTTATACTTTCCCTTTGTGTTTCACCTTCAGCAGTGGTGATTCCGAGCTTTAAATATTTCTCCATATATAAAAAAAAAGGATTTCATTCGTTTGGAGGCAACCAAGGGGTACCAAAGTACGGCATTTTTACTTTTTTTCGTTCTCACGGTCTCATATATTCTACCCAGTGGAATATGTGCAGCTAGGGTTTAGCCTGCTGGGTAGCGTGTTGGTCTTGTAATGTGAAGGCCGTGAGCTCAAATCCCGGTCGACGCAATATATAATTCTAGCACATTGCCTGCTTGGATATACCTTGGTCACCTCAATCTACGAAAATGAAAAATTCGTAGAAAGAGGGTTGTGCGAAGGACTAACAACCCTTCCACAACAAGTAATGAAAAATGTTAAGGAACCTGAATATCAGGATGCCAAGGTCCGATTTGGGCTGTAGCGCCATTGTAGATGAGATGATGAGAGATTTCTTACCCAGTCAAAATCGGCCTATCAATGTTATCTGATTGATATGAAAAAGACAATTAAAGACAAGCCTAAACAGTTCTGGAATTTCGTCAATTCTAAAAGGCGAACATATGGTTTTCCTGCGACTCTGTCTTTTGACGGGGAAGTTAGCTACGACCCCATAATAATTAGCAATTTTTTTGGGGATTATTTTCGAACTGCATTTGATGCCCCAGACTGTGATATTAATTTTAAGAATTTTCAATACTTGACAAAATTTCCCTCTACTACACTAGAGATGAAGGATCTCTTTATTGACTAGCCCACAGTTTCAATAGCGGCCTAGATAGTATACCGTCCGTTGTGCTTAAAACGAGCTCCTCTGCACTTTTATCTCCACTCAGGTCCTTATTTAACGCATCTCTTCGTTGAGACGTTTTCTCTAGTTTATGGAAATACTCGACAATAACTCCCCTGTTCAAGAAAGGCAAAAGGAACGACGTATGTGATTACCGACCTATAGCTAAGCTGTCTAGTGTTCCAAAATTATTTGAGGCAATTGTCTGTGACGTAATGTACTTTCATTGCAAATCGATAAATAGCCCAACCCAACACGGGCTCACCAAAGGTAGGTCCACAACAACAAACCTGTTGAAATTTTCAAATTTTGTGATTCCAGCGATTGAAGCATTGCCTGCTTCAAAATTCGCTGGAAATGCAGCAAATTGAAATTGAAAAATAAACCAGATTCGTCATTTACTACTGTCGGACTAACTCCCCATGCCGAACCTTCTCCGTAACACTTATTAACGTAACTCTTTTTCTGGAGTACTTAAATTATGACATGTTTCCCAAAACATATATATAAATAATCTTAAAATTACATTACCAATATTCAGCTATTCACACAACTTAGAATTCGAATTTATTAGATCATCGAAAATATGTAATAAAAAAACTAATTAACATAATGATTCAAATTACTAGCATCCGTTCAAAATAATTATTCACTCAAATGTGGGTGCGACTTGTTAGAAGAAAGAATAAAGGAAACCAAAGTAATAAAAATCCAAATTTTATTTGGAACTAATCGATAATCAGAGATTAGCCTCACCTGTGCGTGGTTGTAGTTTCTTATTAAATACAATCAAGAGATTCGTACGATTTGTTCCATCTTAATGAAATAACAGATTAAAAGACTTAAAGCTTTATGTAATACAAAATCTTTTAATTTCTAAAGTAATTTCTAATTAGAATACAATAGAATTTAAAAGTGCATAGAAACACTTTAAAATTATAAATCCTTTATTTATTGCATTTCTATATGAATATCAATTTTGAAAACTTAAGAAAAGAGTATAACTTAATAAAAAATTCAAAACTTAATTTGTTTAAAAAAATGAATATAAATTTTTAAATTTAATTGGCGATTAACTTTCAATTCAATTTCAGAGAATCATAGGACAGAAACAGTGCTCCTCCACAATGTTCAATCCTGAGCATCGGCCTTTAGTTGTCGCCAGGACTTGTCTATTCCTCTGGCCTCCTGCTCAACTGCTTCCTTCCATGTGCCACGTGGTCGACCAAACCGATGTTTTCTTTGATAATTTTAATCCTGATCTTGTTTGGCGATGTTTTGCTCTGGTTTCCTCAATGCGAGACCGATCCACTGCCACTTCCGCCTCAATACCTATTTCAGTTTGTCCAGTTGTACTCTAAAGGTCGTCGTTCCAAATCATATCTGGCCAGAATATTCCTAAAATGCATTGGAGGCATTGGTTCACGAAAGTTTACAGTTTCTTGGTTAGC
Source organism: Chorisops tibialis (assembly GCA_963669355.1). NCBI lineage: Eukaryota > Metazoa > Arthropoda > Insecta > Diptera > Stratiomyidae > Chorisops > Chorisops tibialis. Next base: position 59,168,894 of record OY770263.1, read on the forward strand.
CGAAAGCTCACTTCAACCATATAACAATATAGATTTGACATATGTGTCACATACTCGCAACTTCGTGCGAAGGGAGATCTGTCTTAGCCTCCAGAAAGGGAAAAGGATACCGAAGACCTGACGAGCCTTATTAAGACGAGTCTCAATATCCTTTTCCGTGTTAAAAATGCTTCCGAGATAAAAAAAAAAATCTTGCACCTCTTCCACATATTGTCCATTAAGGCAAACTTATGTTCCAACCCATGTGCATGTACTTGGTTTTACGCACATTTATTTTCAGTCCCGCCTCTTTGCATTTAGAATGCAACGAGCGAACATTTGACTCTAAGTCCGGACGGTTAAGTGCAAGCAAACACACGTCATCAGCCTAATCAAGGTGACTTAAGATGTCAAATAGTCTCCATTGAAGACCTTTACCTTCCCCACCTTCCAGTGCAGCTTTCAAGATGTTATTTATTACCACCAGAAACAGGGCTGGAGATAATATGCAGCCTAGTCTGACACCCGTTTCCACAGGAAAGCTCTCGAACAACTCTCCTCTATATAAGACACGAGATCTTGCATCTTCGTAGGATTTTTTAATCATAGTTACAATCTTATCACCTACGCAAAGCATTTCATATGTAATTTCGCTTGACGCTGTCGAAAGCCTTCTCGATGTCCACAAACATGAGATGAAGTGGCGAACCCATTTCGACGGACTGCTCTAATATTATCCGTAGGGTATTTGTGTGGTCGGTACAAGACGACCCTTTATGGAATCGAGCCTGGAAGTAATCTCCACAGCACTACTAATCCCATTGAGAATTACCTTAACCATGATTTTCGATACTCTCAGTAAGTAGACATATACTAAGCCAATTGCCACAATTCCGAAGGTCACCCTTCTTCGGGATCTTTACAATGACGCCCTCCTTCCATTTAATCAGATAACTTCCTTCTTTCCACGCCTCAGTAAAGAGTGGGACGAGTATATGGGCTGTTATTTGCGGATCCGCTTTGAGGAGTTCGGTTGGTAGTCCGTCTATATCTGGCGCTTTCCTTTCCGCCATTGACCGAATGGCGGAAACTATCTCTTCCTTATCTGGGGGATCGTCCCTAATAGAGGATTGTTGCGGTTGGATGTTTGGTAGTTATTTTGTTTCTGGAATATCTTATTTAAAATATCAGAGAAGTATTCCTTTCATCGCCGCAACTGGTGTTCACACATATTAAGGATAGTTCCGTTGACATTTTTCACCAGGTTTTTATTTTTATTTATTTATTTATTTGGTTTAACACAATTAAGATATCTTTTGTTTGCGTAATAACGGCATAGTAACTATGGTGGTTGGCGGTGAAATTCCTGTTCGTCAACTGCATCATAGTTTCAAATAGCGAACCCACATCCCCAAAGTAACCCGCAGATTCTGCTTACTGGCCAGATCTTCAATTGCCTTTTTCTTATCTTATCTAACAGCCTTCTCAAGCTGTATATGAGCATCGCGATAGTTCCGTCTCAACTTAGGAATTCTTTGGTTGGCATCGGGTTGACGAATGATTGCCAATTTGGCTTTGTTCCGATCGCCAAACTTGCCCCATGTGTCTTGCGACATCCAGGGTTTCGCAGTGCTTTGCATATAACACAGATTCTGCAGCAATAGGTAGAAACGTAATTCTGGTTGCCTCCCAATTAACTTATAGTGTACGCATTTCATATCCGCCCAATATGCATGACTTTTTGCGTAGAATGGTAATGTTTCTGCGCTTTTTGTTGGGGCTCTAAGCCTATCCACATTAAGCTTGCGCTTGATTTGAAGAATTTGTGGTCGTCGGATAGCCGCTGTGCACAATCTAAAGCAAGCTACCATGAAGTGGTGATCGCTCCCCACGTCAGCTCCACGCTTCGCTCGCACATCAAGGAGACATCTTCTTAATCGGCGACTTATAGCCAGAGGAAACCCAAGATGTTTTATGGCGACTCTTGTGTGGAAAGAGGTTCCATCCGATGACCATTTGCCGAGTAGTACAAAACTTCACAAATAATTCGCCTTTTTAGCGTCTCTTAATCCAAGGTCGTGGTGTGTCGACCCAAGGGAACATTCCGGAAGCCAATCATAGTTCGTTTTCGAATGCCAGAAGTCGTTACTTAGAATTCTTCCGTGTCCGAGGCGCTATATCCGTTTCTCGTATCAGTTAGGAATTAAGATCACGGGTGATAAGCCCATGATTCAGCGATTACAAATTCGAATATCTCAATTAAGGCTCCTGTCTTGCTACAAATCACCACACATATAGAGAGGTTTGTTGGACAAACTTTAAAAATAATTTAAGTCTTGTATCCATTGGAGTCCAAAAAGAAGAGGCTAAGAATAAATTGTCAACTAATTTTTTTTCCAAATGATAAATATGGAATCCTTATTTTAGAAAGGTTACTGAGCTGATGGGAAGGGTTCAAAGACAGGCAACCAAACCTATCGATATAGGCTCAACTTACTAAAGCTACCATAATTAGCACAACGCAGATCTCGAGGTGACTTAATTGATGCTTTTAAAATTCTAAATAAATGCTTTGATTGTCAAAAAGTTAGTGAGCTGTAGAAACGAAACAAGAACCAGTACTGCGTGGACATCGGGATAAGTTGAATAAAGCGGTTGCCAGTAGGAGTAACATTCCCCTAAGAAATTTTTTGCCAAATCGAGTTGTGGATCAATGAAACCATTTGCCTGCTGATGTCAACATCATTCGTTGCACTCAAAAATCGCCTTGATAACTTTACCAGTTATTCATGATATATAATTAGCTAGCCACACTCCAACACCGGCATTCGACCGGTCTTTTCTACGTCCACGTAAGCAAATGTTCAAAACTCATAGGGACTGTGCTTAATTACAAATAATTATTGTTGGCTTTGAATCGAACGCGCACATTTCCTACCGTGCTTCGCTGAAATTATGATATCTATATTAGAAAAAAGTGTTTGTAAACAAATTCGTACCCCGGCCATCCGCACATCGGGCAAGCATTCTACCCCTAAGCCACCGACGCTGATAAACTTTTCTCGCCAAAATCTACTAATCTACTTAATGGGCTTAGAAACCCTTTTTTGGAGATTTAGGGTGCGATATTTTTTGGATCCCCGAAAACCACAAATCAATCAAGCCTAGCTCTAAGGCTTGGTTTAATGAAAAATGGCCCTATAGGGGACAGAAACAACTCTATCCCACAAGACGCGAACCTAAACATCGGCTTTAAACTGTTGATAGGACTTGTTTATTCCTCTGGTCTCCTGCTCAACTGCTCGCTTCCATGTCCTACATGGTCGACCAAACCGACGACTTCCTTGAGAATTATAATCCAGATACTGTTTTACGATGTTTCGCTCCATTTTCCTCAAAGTGTGACCGATCCACTGCCACTTCCGCCTCCAAATCTCAATGCCTATTTTAGTCTGGACAGTTGTACACCAAGGCTCGTCGTTGGAAATCACTTCTGGCCAGAATATTCTTAAAATGCGTCGGATGCATTGTTTCACGAAAGTTTGCAGTTTCTTGGTAAGTTGAACGGTGACTTTCCACGTAGTAGAACCAGAAAGGGGAAAGGATACCGAAGGCCTGACGAGTTTTATTTAGACGAGCCTCAATATCCTTTTCTAATGCTTCCGAGATAACACAATCTTGCACCTCTTTCACATCATGTCCGTTAAGAACAATCGGTGTGCTTGTGTTCGAATCCATGTACATGTACTTGGTTTTACGCATATTTAAGTTGAGTCCCGCATGCATTTAGAATGCAACAAGCGAACATTTGGCTTCAAGTCCGAACGGTTATGTGCAAGGAAACACACGTTATCGGAATAGTCAAGGTTACTTAAGATGATAAATAGTCTCCATTGAAGACCTTTACCTTCCCCTCCTTTCAGTGCAGCTTTCCAGATGCCATTGATAACCACGAGAAACAGGGCTGGTGATAGTATGCAGCCTTGTCTAACACCCGTTCGCACAGGAAAGCTCTCGGCCAGCTCTCCTCTATGTAAAATTCGACACCTTGCATCTTCGTAAGATTCTTTAATCATAGCTATAACCTTATCTGGAATACTTCTCCTACGCAAAGCATTCCATATGTAATCTCGCTTAACGCTGTCGAAAGCCTTCTCGAAGTCCACAAACGTGAGGTGCAGTGGCGAACCTTTTTCGGCGGACTGCTCCCATATTATCCATAGGGTATTTGTGTAGTCGGTACAAGACGACCCTTTACGGAATGCAGCCTGATAAGCTTCGAGAGTGCTCTCGAAGGCAGGTTACTGTGCTTATAAGCAGCTGCCATCTCAAGTTAATTGGATTAATTTCAAAAAAGGAACGGATCTCTGTAAATCCAGTTTACAACAAGAAAAATATTTGCATAACCAGAAACTGAGGCAACAAATTTTGAGATATTCTACGAGTGGCAAAAGTTTCTGATCTCTCGCTAGTTTTATCAGAAGCAGTTCTCCCTCTCAATTCCATCATTAATCTATAACAATGATAGGATTCTAAAATGAAGGCTATGATCTTAGCGGCTCAATGTACTACCAACTCATCTTTACCACCAACGAACTCCAACCTTCCAACGTATACTGCGCTAAATTTATCCTTGGGACAAATTCGTTCCCGTAAAATACACCGAGTTCTTAAAAATCTTGATGCTAACAAATCGTCCGGCCCAAATGGATTCCTGCCCTTTTCCTTAAAACTTGCTGCGCTTCTCTTGCGTAACCTCTATGCAAACTTTACCGTTTTTCCTTGTTGTCCTCCACTGTCCCATTTTCACGAAAGCTTGTAAATGTTAAGCCAACCCCAAAAAAGGAAAACGCATCATTCCCGCTAATTATCGCCCAGTAGTAATAAACTCACTTCTATCGAAGGTCATGGAAACAATCATCAACATTAAAGTTATCGAATATCTCAACATCAGTGATATTATTGAGGAAAACAGTATGAATTCCGCGAAAAACATTCGGCAGGAAACCTTTTAACCACTTGCACAGAACGTTGAAATAAAAGCATTCACCAGTTTAGTGAATCTTGTGTTGTTGCTCTTGATATTTCCAGAGCTTTTGACAGAGTATGGCACATCGTTCTTGTAACCAAAATTAAAGCTATTGACTCCCTTATTTCCTGGATTGAAAGTTTTTTAGCAAATCGTTCAATGCGTGTCATTTTAGTTGGTGTGATTTCAGGACACGGTTCTTTCTCCCACCCATTTTCTAGTATGTGTTCATGCTATCTTTTAATTATGTATAGCGTCATAGCTTAGCTGATGACAGCACGTTAGACTTCTACTATCACTTCACAACTGCGCCCTTAGCCCGATGTAGTAGTAGTAAAGCAAAGCAGGTCCATGGTTCAATTTAATGACGAATTGGATAAAATTCTTAGTTGGGACAACAAGAATCAAGTTGAATTTAATGATGTCTGCTGTCCCACAAACATAACTTTAATGTAAGTGCAATCAACTTCGGAGTCTGGCCATCATCAAATTCCACAAGTGTTACGACGTTCACGAATTATTCAAGTCTAAAGCTGTAACAGTTTCGGAGAAAAATAAATTAGCGACCATTATATACAGGGTGTTTGGTACTCCGTACATAACCTTGTAAGGGGTTATTCCTGGATATATTTTGAGCAAAAAATTGTTGTACGGTGATGGTCAATTTTCAATATCCACTGAGATACAGGGTGATCAAGAAAAGTCCTTCGGACCTGTACCCTCACTCACTCAAAACGCTATATCTTGAAAACTAATAATCACAATTCAAAGTATTATAGCTTGTTTTTTAGGGAATCAAATTACCTTTCATTTGGTGTAATAGTCCGCATTGTAACTGTATCCAATTCTGAGATATTTGCTTCAGAACACAAATTTTTGACAGTTTGACCCTCAAAACTCTAGGATCAATGTAGTTTTTCTCTAAAAAACCCATTATAAAAATATCATTTTATTGTTGTTTTCTTTTGTGTCATATTATTGCCTAAAAAAGACGCATACACTTGCATTGCATAAGTTTTATAGTTTAGAAGAAATTATCATTCCAATAATTTAGCACTTTTGTCAAAAAAGCAAGAATAGGTTGATCAACACTCTCCGCTTGAACTAAAAGAACTTAAGAATGGTTTTTACGGTTTATTTCCTTAATTACAATAAATGTTCAAAATGGCTACCTTCATTTTGAATGCACGCTAAAGCTCGTTTTGCCAGTGTTCTCTTTGTGTTCATACTCCTCAACTGCTGCCTTACTTCTGTTGCTGCCGCATCGATTCTGGTGTTTAGATCCTGCAACGTTACTACTTCCGTTGCGTAGACAAGGTCCTTCATCCGTCCCCATACAAAGAAATCCATAATAGTTAAATCGGGGGATCTTCCAGGCCAGTGTATCGGTCCATTTCTACCGATCCAGCGATTGCTATAATTGGAATTTAACCAATCTCTGATCTGTCGGCCGTAATGAGCTGGAGCACCATCGTGTTGGTAAAACATGGAAGCCAATCGTTGCAGTGGCATATCATCCAATAACTCCTGTAGATCATTTGTCAAAAAATGCAAGTAATTGGAACTATTTAGGGTAGGCGGAAGCCTAATAGGACCAATAAAATCGTTGCCAATCACACCTGCCCATAAATTGACACTGAATCTGTGCTGAAATGATGCCTCTCTTCTTGTATGTGGATTGCTCTCAGCCCATGTGTGTAAGTTGTGGAAGTTTGTGATACCGTCCCTGGTGAATTGGGACTCATCCGTCCAAAGAATGTTGCTGATAAAATTCTCGTCACTTATTTGTCGTTCAAGGAGCCAATTGCAAAACTCCATCCTTTTGGGTAAATCAATGGGTAACAGCTCCTGCACTGGTGTGTGGTGGTAGGGATGCAAACGTTCTGCTTTCAGGACACTCCAAATTTTCCACGTAGAGACGTTAAACCGCAATGCCAAGCGTCGTATACTAGTTGATGGATCATTTTGAACTGCAGCTAGGATTCGTTGATCAATTGAAACAGCGATTACCGGCGCAGGATTTGCATTCACTCTGCTTGTCCTAACACTGCCTGTTTCCCTAATCCTTCTGTAAACGTCTTGGAATACTCTCGGGTAAGGTATTCGACGATTGGGAAATCTGTGATGATACAAAGATCGCGCCGCTTGCTCATTTCCCTGACACTCTCCATAGAGGGAAATTATGTCTGCATATTCTTCGTTCGTGAACTCAGGCATTTCGAAATTCTTTTCTAAATTTTAGTGACACCTTGTTCTTTTACAAATTTAACTAAAACTGATAAAAATATGAAGTATGGTTTGCTTTTATAGGCTTTTCATTTTGTTAGGTAACCCATTAAAAAGGGCAAAGTGCTGCACCTAGTTGTGTTGAAACTCATTTTAATTTAATTCATTTTCTCGATAATTTTAATATTACCTAAAGGACATTCATTGATTATTTAAATAGTAATTAAAGGACACAAAGAATATTTCAGTTTAACAACATTTCATGTAGTTTTTTTAGAACGAGGGTTGGTTTGTGGCATATTTTATTTTTAAGCCATATGTATTTTCGCTTATTACCTGGAAAACGGGAAAACCTAAGTCATAAGTATGTGTGCATCTTTTGTAGGTAATAATATGGCACATAAAAAAACAACATTAAAATGACATTTTTATAATGCGTTTTCTTGAGAAAAACTACATTGATCACAGAATTTTGAGGGTCAAAGTATCAAAAATTTGTGGTCTGAAGGAAATACCTCAGGATTGGGTACAGGTACAATACGGACTATTACACTAAATGAAAGAGAATTTGATTCCCTAAAAAACAAGTTATAACACTTTGAAATGCGATTATTGGTTTTCAAGATATAGCGTTTTGAGTGAGGGAGGGTACAGGTCCGAAGGACTTTTCTTGATCACCCTGTATCTCCGTGGATATTGAAAATTGGCCATCTCCGTAGAACAATTTTTTGCTCGAAATATATCCAGGAATAACCCCTTACAAGGTTATGTACGGAGTACCAAACACCCTGTATAACTAAGCATCCTACCACGTCTTGAGTATAACTCGCATGTTTGAGCTGGGGCTCGAAAATCACATCTGGCGCTACTCGACCACATCCAGAAACATGTATTCCGATTAATTGAAAATGAGGCTACACCGGCTTCAATAGACTCCCTCGAGTATCGTCGAAATATTGGAGTATTCTGCATTTACTATAGATACTTCCATGGTAAATGCAGCAAGAAAATGAAACCCCTAATACCGCCTCTATTCAATGCCCCCAAAATACTCGTCAAGCTGCACGCTCACGCGACTACACTGCGAAGCCCTTGCCGTGGAAAACAGTAAAGTTTAGGTACTCCTTCATCCCTCTGTTGTGAAATTCAATACCAGGCATTCTCTTTCCAAAGGAATACAACCTGCAGCAGTGTAAAACCAACGTTATCCGCCACTTCAAACTCGCCCCTCCTGTGTTTCCTATATCCACTTGTTTCCCTTACTCATGTAAAATTAACTTTGCATCGCGCATTAAAGGGTGACCCCCTAAGTTTATTTCGATAACCATAAGAAAAACTTTCTTGAAATTTAGAAATTTCGTGGCATTTGTATATGAGGGGGTTGTAACGATCACTCTATAATATCACTCTATAATATCACTCTATAATATCACTCTATAAATTTATTTTAGGGCGGTGGAAAATATTTTTTTTTTTTTTTTTTTTGATCGAGTAGGGAAGAAAAAGGAAAAAAAAAATATATAATTTTTGGGGGAGTCAGTTTTTTTTTCGTTTTGAGTGAGATCAACGAGAAGGATCGTATACTGGTTGAATTATAAAAAATCTACGATAATTCTACGATTTGAGTGGAGGCGAGAGTTACATTTCATCGAAGAAAAAGAAATTAACTTATGTGAAATCAATCAAGCGGCACCTTCTAAGATTCCACTTGAAGTTTCTTTGCGCGCTCATTGACTTGTGTTGATGGTATCCAGCAACTGTTTTCCAGAAAATCCTCCGCCTTTATCCAAGGAGGTACGGATTCTTGATTCGATCAATCCCGATTGTTTAAAAAAAAAAAAGAAAAAAGAAAGGGATATCATCTTTCAAGAAGAGAAAAGATATTCAGCGACTTGTTTGGCTGTACGCTGAGAACAAGAAAGAGTTTTCATCTTTCAAGAAAAGAAAAGGTATTCAGCGACTTGTTTGGCTGTACGCTGAGAACAAGAAAGAGTTTTCATCTTTCAAGAAGAGAAAAGATATTCAGCGACTTGTTTGGCTGTACGCTGAGAACAAGAAAGAGTTTTCATCTTTCAAGAAAAGAAAAGGTATTCAGCGACTTGTTTGGCTGTACGCTGAGAACAAGAAAGAGTTTTCATCTTTCAAGAAAAGAAAAGGTATTCAGCGACTTGTTTGGCTGTACGCTGAGGACAAGAAAAAGGTTTGATCTTTCAAGAAAAGAAAAGGTATTCAGCAGCTTGTTTGGCTTAACGCTGAGGTCAAGAAAGGGAGTCTTTTTTTTTTTTAAAAAATATAGAAGAGTGGTGAAAAATTGTTAAATTATTATTATTATTTTTTTTTATTATTATGTTAATTTATATACATACATATATGTATATTTTTAAAAAACATCTAATTTTTTTTTAGGAATTAACTTACATCAAGTAAGAAGGGGGGAGAAAGGGAATAAAAGGATAAAACTAACTTTTTATTATTCCAGTGAAAGTACGAGTGCGCACTCAGTGACATCACATAAAGATTTTTTTTTCGGGTGAGTTTTTATTTTTGTTTTCTCTCTTCCTTGTATATTGATTCATATAATATAAAATATATATTAAAATATATGTATGTATACATATAAATATTCATTTATTGTAAAAAGGGAAACATTATTTTTATAAATAAATAAGTGTTTTAACGTATTTAATTAAAATTAAAAATTTACACGAATTTTAATTTTTTTTATATATAAATAATGACTTTGTAAGTCATTAAAGACTTGGTTGGTAATTTGGTTTCTTCTTCGTTCCCCCCTCTCCATCTCCAAATCCGGAGAATCATTTCTTTAATTGTATGGGTTGCGACGACACGACCCAACTCTGACTGAGCTAGTCAAAGACAGGTGGTCGCAGACAATTGCCGCATACATATTAAAGAATTATAAATGAATCATCTTGTATAAGGTGGTTACATTTATATGGCGCCCAACTATAGGACAATGGACAAAAATTGTCATTTGGAATTTTGAATCGTGATGTTTTCAATAAATTAATTTTTTTTTTTTTTGGAGAGTTGAGGAGAGAGAGACCAAAACCAACCAATTAATATACAATATTGAATTTAAAAATATTAACAATACTATTACTAATTTAATAATAATAAAACTAAAATATTAGAACTTATTATGCTTCGAACACCGCCGTCGGTTTTGCCAGAAGATATAGAGGAGCAGTATAGTTTGCCTATGACTCGATCCAGAGCAGCAAAACTTGCTGCTCAATTTAGAAACGGGATGTCTGAAGCATATGAAGAGATAGACCAGGTGAATCCTGAATTGGAAAGAGTGAGTTTACACTCTACAAATCCATTCTCTCCTCAACAAAATAATGGGATGGGTGATACACCCTTATTGAAAAGAAGATATGATTTACAAAAAGATTTTGATTCGGAAAATGTAAATTATATTCAAACTTTAGAAGCAGAATTGTTAAAATTTAAAAATCGAGTAAATTATTTAGAGTTGAAACTTAAAGATAAACCAAATACTATAAGAGAAAGGAGACATGAAACAAATAATGTACGTAGAACGTTATCTTCTTCAGATGATAATTGCACAACACAAATACGGTCTCATAGCCCTTTAAGTAAATGGCATACAAAGTTTGATGGTACTACAAAAAGTATTCCTGTGGATGAGTTCATGTTCAGGATCGAACATTTGAAAAATTTAGAAAATTATTCAGAAAATTATTGGATTAATAATTTCTTTAGAACTTTATCAGGTGCGGCGGAGTCATGGTTTTGGCAATATTTGAGAGCAAAACCATTTTCAACGTGGAATGAACTGAAACAGTCTGTAATTCAACGTTTTAAGTTGTGGACGTCTGACGCTGAAATACTCCATGCTATGGAAAGACGTCGACAAGATTCTAAGGAATCAGTAGAAGAATTTATATCTGTATTAGTTTCATTGAATAATCAGAGATTACGACCTTTGGCTGATGAAGAAGTAATTTCAATTTTACTATCAAACATTAATCATCAAATTGCTCAACTCATATTTGCAATGAATCTTAATACGATAGACAAATTTCGAGAGTCATCACGTAAAGCTGAAAATTATTTAAAGTCACAAAATATATATACTAGAAATCGTCAAGTATCCGAAATACAGGAAGACAATGAATTTAATATGAATGTTAATCAAGTGTATGAGATGAATGCAACTTCTAGTAAGTACAAACAAAATTTGTCAGAAAATTGTTGGAATTGCAATGCACGTGGTCATGGATTCAGAGATTGCCCTTCGTCACGTAGACGTTTATTCTGCTACTATTGTGGGGAGAAGGACGTAACTTGTGTAAATTGTTCTAAGTGTTCGTTGTCAAAAAACGAGGAAAGAGGTCGATCTCAGAAGACACAGATCGGCCTAATTACGTCTCAAGCTCAAAAAAGAGATACTCAAACTTCTCATTTTGGCAAAAACCAAAAAGAACATCAAAAACAACGTTAAATATTTCTTATACTGGTGGAATTTCAGTTGAAACACAAAATGAAAATTTAATTGATGTAAACTATGTTAATACTGATCAGACAAACTTAAAAGAAAAAGTATTTAAAAATCAATTAGATTCAGAAGTATTAGTTCCTCCAAAAAAATCTTTAACCCAACTTCGTCCTTTTAAAAAAAAAAAACAAATATCTCGTAGACGTCTAATAGTATCTACTATCTTTTCTAAAGTTGGAGATAATAGACCATATGTTCAAATTAATATTGGTGGGAAAAATTTAGTTGGTCTTCTAGATAGTGGAGCAAATATTAGTTGTTTAGGTGCAGGGTCTTTGGAACTTTTAAAAGAATTGAATATAAAAATTAAGCCAGGTATATCAGAAATTCAGACTGCAGATGGTACTAGTTGTTGTGTACATGGTAGTTTTTATGCTTCTATAGAATATAAAGGTGTAACTAAGCGTATCAAGCTGTTTGTAATACCAGGTTTAGAACAATCACTTTATTTAGGGGTGGATTTTTGGAAATTATTCAAATTAGCTCCATCAGTCATAGCTTCATTGGAAAGAAAATCTTTAGATATTCAACACATTCCTGAACTTTCTATTACGTCTGAATTAAATGTTCATGTGTTAGATATAAAAGATCAGCAAAGATTGCATGAAATTATTCTTCAATTTCCATCATTTGAAAGTAAAGGGTTAGGAAAAACTACTCTAGAAGAACATATTATAGAAGTAGAAAATTCGTCGCCTATTAAACAAAGACATTATCCTGTTTCACCGGCTATTCAAAAACTTATGTTTGAAGAGTTAGATCGAATGTTAAGGTTAGGAGTAATTGAAGAAAGCATTAGTCCTTGGAGTTCCCCAGTGGTTCTTATTCAAAAACCAGGAAAAAATCGATTGTGCATAGATTCCAGAAAAGTAAATCAAGTTACAAAAAAGGATGCTTACCCATTACCTCATATTGATGGTTTGCTTAGTAGGTTACAAGATACTAAATTTATTACAGCTTTAGATTTAAAAGATGCATTTTGGCAAATACCACTTGAGAAAATTTCTCGTGAAAAAACCGCCTTTACTGTACCTGGTAGACCTTTATATCAATTTACGGTTATGCCATTCGGCTTATGCAATGCTCCTCAAAGAATGTGTAGGTTGATGGATAAAGTTATGAAGCCATTACCTGTAGACATGAGAGAAAGGGTTTCTGTATATCTGGATGATCTTTTAATTATTTCTCCAGATTTTGAAGATCATCTAAAGATATTAAAAGAAGTTGCAAAGTGTTTAACTTTGGCAAATTTGACAATTAACGTACAAAAAAGTCATTTTTGTATGAAAGAAGTTAAATATTTAGGTTATGTAGTACGTGATGGCACACTGAACGTAGATTCAGGAAAAATTAAAGCGATTGCTGAATTTCCTGCTCCAAATTCAATTAAACAAGTCAGACGATTTTTGGGAATGTCAGGTTGGTATAGACGATTTGTCCCAAATTTCGCGTCTTTAGCTTCACCAATATCAGATTGTCTGAAGAAAAAAAAAGGTGGATTTAAATGGTCTGAGGAAGCACAAGTTGCTTTTGATTCTTTAAAGGAAGCTTTAATTAAATCACCAATATTACATAATCCTGATTTTTCGAAACCTTTTAAAATTCAATGTGATGCAAGCCAATCTGGAATTGGAGGAGTTCTTTATCAACTAAATGAAAAGGGTGAAGAATTACCTATTTCATTTGTCTCTCAGAAACTTAATTCTGCACAAAAAAATTATAGTGTTACTGAATTGGAGTGTTTATCTGCTGTTATTTGTTTAAAAAAATTTAGACCGTATGTTGAAGGACTACCCTTCACAATAATAACTGATCATGCCAGTTTAAAGTGGCTAATGAATCAGAAAGATTTGAGTGGTAGACTAGCTCGTTGGTCTTTAAAATTACAAGGATTCAATTTCAATATTGAACATCGAAGTGGATCTTTAAATGTAGTACCAGATGCATTATCTAGAATGTATAATGAAGTGCTTACGTATTCAGAAGCAAAACCGGAATTAGATCTTAAGTCTGAACATTTCCAATCCGATCAATATAAAGAATTTATAACATTAATTCAACAAAAAGGAGAAACTATTTCCGATTTATGTATAATTGATAACTTGGTTTTCAAGAAAACTAATTCCAGTTCAAACGTTCTTGACGATATAATTAATTCATGGAAATTATGGATACCAGATACATTGACTCAGGACATAATTAAATCGGCTCATGACCTACCACTGGCTTCACATGGAGGAATAAAAAAAACTATAGAAAGAATACGTCAAAAATATTTTTGGCCTAATTTAGCTACTCAAGTTACTGAGTATGTTAAAAATTGCTCGGTATGTAAGGAAATTAAATGTCCGAATTCTTTATTAAAACCACCTATGGTTACACAGTTTAAGGTAGAACGTAAATGGCAACGAATATATATTGATTTACTTGGACCATACCCTTCTTCAAAAAGAAGAAATAAATATTTACTTATAGTACTAGATCAGTTTTCAAAGTTTGTATTGTTGAAACCACTTCGAATAGCCTCAACAAAGTCTATAGTTCAATATTTAGAGAATGAAATATTTCTGGTGTATGGAGTTCCGGAAAATTTAATTTCTGATAATGGATCTCAATTCGTGTCTAATATTTTTAAGAATTTCCTAAAAAATTATGGTGTGACTCATACTCGATTAGCAATTTACTCACCTCAAGCAAATGCCTCTGAACGAGTAAATCGCTCAATTTTGACAGCAATTAGAGCTTATATAGGTGAACAACACAATAATTGGGACGAGCATATTTCAGAAATAGCATGTGCTCTTCGTACATCGACCCATGAATCAATTGGTTGTTCTCCTTATTTTGTTATGTATGGCAATGAAATGGTAACCCATGGCAGTACTTACTCATTGTTGAAGAAGTTTCAAAATGTAAACTCTCAGGATCTTAATCAGTTACTGATGACAGATAAAATGCAACTTATTCATAACTCAGTTAGCAAATCATTAGATAAGGCATTTAACAAATCTGCTAGACAATATAATAAAAAAACAAAAAAATTAGATTCAATAGTTCCTGGACAAATAGTTTATCGTAGAAATTTTTGTATCAGTGATACAAAAAAAAATTTAATAGTAAATTAGCTCCGAAATTTCTCAAATCTAAGATATTGAAACAATTAGGGAATTCCATCTTTTTAATTACAGATATGAATGGAAAAACTCTTGGGAAATATCATGCTAAAGATTTAAAATTTTAATGCCCGGCTAACTTTTTGTGGTGAACCCCACATTGGGCGCTTTTGGTTAGTAAGCGATCGTTTTAATTTTGTTCTTTTGGTTTCATATATACATCTTTTGGTAGATGTATTTGAAATCTTGGTGGGGGGCTTTGTAACGATCACTCTATAATATCACTCTATAATATCACTCTATAATATCACTCTATAAATTTATTTTAGGGCGGTGGAAAATATTTTTTTTTTTTTTTTTTTTGATCGAGTAGGGAAGAAAAAGGAAAAAAAAAAAAATATAATTTTTGGGGGAGTCAGTTTTTTTTTCGTTTTGAGTGAGATCAACGAGAAGGATCGTATACTGGTTGAATTATAAAAAAATCTACGATAATTCTACGATTTGAGTGGAGGCGAGAGTTACATTTCATCGAAGAAAAAGAAATTAACTTATGTGAAATCAATCAAGCGGCACCTTCTAAGATTCCACTTGAAGTTTCTTTGCGCGCTCATTGACTTGTGTTGATGGTATCCAGCAACTGTTTTCCAGAAAATCCTCCGCCTTTATCCAAGGAGGTACGGATTCTTGATTCGATCAATCCCGATTGTTTAAAAAAAAAAAAGAAAAAAGAAAGGGATATCATCTTTCAAGAAGAGAAAAGATATTCAGCGACTTGTTTGGCTGTACGCTGAGAACAAGAAAGAGTTTTCATCTTTCAAGAAAAGAAAAGGTATTCAGCGACTTGTTTGGCTGTACGCTGAGAACAAGAAAGAGTTTTCATCTTTCAAGAAGAGAAAAGATATTCAGCGACTTGTTTGGCTGTACGCTGAGAACAAGAAAGAGTTTTCATCTTTCAAGAAAAGAAAAGGTATTCAGCGACTTGTTTGGCTGTACGCTGAGAACAAGAAAGAGTTTTCATCTTTCAAGAAAAGAAAAGGTATTCAGCGACTTGTTTGGCTGTACGCTGAGGACAAGAAAGAGGTTTGATCTTTCAAGAAAAGAAAAGGTATTCAGCAGCTTGTTTGGCTTAACGCTGAGGTCAAGAAAGGGAGTCTTTTTTTTTTTTAAAAAATATAGAAGAGTGGTGAAAAATTGTTAAATTATTATTATTATTTTTTTTTATTATTATGTTAATTTATATACATACATATATGTATATTTTTAAAAAACATCTAATTTTTTTTTAGGAATTAACTTACATCAAGTAAGAAGGGGGGAGAAAGGGAATAAAAGGATAAAACTAACTTTTTATTATTCCAGTGAAAGTACGAGTGCGCACTCAGTGACATCACATAAAGATTTTTTTTTCGGGTGAGTTTTTATTTTTGTTTTCTCTCTTCCTTGTATATTGATTCATATAATATAAAATATATATTAAAATATATGTATGTATACATATAAATATTCATTTATTGTAAAAAGGGAAACATTATTTTTATAAATAAATAAGTGTTTTAACGTATTTAATTAAAATTAAAAATTTACACGAATTTTAATTTTTTTTATATATAAATAATGACTTTGTAAGTCATTAAAGACTTGGTTGGTAATTTGGTTTCTTCTTCGTTCCCCCCTCTCCATCTCCAAATCCGGAGAATCATTTCTTTAATTGTATGGGTTGCGACGACACGACCCAACTCTGACTGAGCTAGTCAAAGACAGGTGGTCGCAGACAATTGCCGCATACATATTAAAGAATTATAAATGAATCATCTTGTATAAGGTGGTTACAGGGTATAAGAAATGAGGTGAAGTTGATAATTTTTCCAACATTTATTGCAATTACTATGAAAGAAATTCTGCCAAGAATTCAACATTTGTGTTCTAGTTTTAATGAAAATCAATGAAAAGCATTTTCAAAATTGTGAATTTTTTTTGGAAGGGGTAGAACGAGTGAGCGAACCGAAGCAATATTCTGACGGTAATTGCATTGTTGATCAAATTATCAAGGCGATAGTTTCAACAGTTCGGTGAAAATTAAATTCTTAAAATTTCACAATTCCATAAAATTTGTATGGGAACGCGAAACAAAAAGTTTTTTTTTTTGCTGAAAATGACAAAAATTCAGCGCAATAGCTCAAAGCGTTCGAGTGTTATATGTATTGTACAAAGATCGACATCAATCGGATCGATATTTTTAAACAACAACAAATACTTCTGTATTCTTGGCATTTCTGTCGTTATTTCATTGCGTTACCAACGTTAGAGCAAACACGATATACCTACTCTCAGATTTTTCTTCTAGAGAATAAAAATTTCCAATTATTTCAAGCCTTCTTTTTGCAATAAGTTCCGGAAAGCCTTCTTTTTGAATTCATAACACACTATGAAAACTTTCACCAATCCTTCATTATATTAATAATAATATTGAACAAAATTGAAGAATCGAAATTAGCGTAACCTTGTTAAAATTATTTATATAAATAAATCCTTAAATCTAGCGCCTTATCATGAAAAAACAAAACTTACTATTATGATAGCACGGCAATAAGACGGTATCATTTTCATAAGTTTTCACCGTCGTTGGAACACTCTTAAAATTCTTATTAACACTCGCAGCATCATTAAAATCGATCTGACACCAAGCCACCCTCGCAACAAAAATCACTGATAATACCACAAATTTAAACATTTCACTTCCACCGATCGTTAGTTACTCGTATCTCAAAAGAATTGAACGAAATCACCGCAAGTAGTAGTCGAACCGCTCTTAATTAAGTTCTTCGTTTTTAATTATGATTTTTTCAGCCTCGAAATTTGAAACAAAACCTTCGTCAACATCCGCCTAAAGGCAAACGACACGTGTAAACCGTCGTCAATCAACTTCGCCGTTGGGAAGTCCAAGTCGAACTGAACGATCACGCACTCGAATTGAAAAAGATCGTTTGTATCGGACTAATCTGAGTGAGGATGATCACGATAAGTTGGAAAATGGGATACGGAGGAGACCTTACAATATAGTCTACACCGAGAGTGATCTGGGCACAACTTAAATCTAACTTACATCTGGTTCGTCATAAAAGATAATTTCTTCTTGGACAATTGCATAGCGTGACAATTACCACTTGATCACTCCTCACCCTCCTACTGATCCTCATCTTCCAATATATGCAAAAGAGTTATGTGCTCGCCTTCGAAGAAAATGATCGAGATAGGCTCATATAAGATCGAGTAGTTTTCAAAGGGGTTCACAATAAGACAACTAGGTAATGCACGTGACCTTCCTACCGAAGTGATCATCGAGATCTTAGTGCCATTTTCAGATGAAATCGGCAGTTCTGGAACCGTATTAATTAAATAATACTCAAGCGATTACTCCGGGTTAAATGGCAATTAAAGTGAACAAATAATTATCTAACAGCGATTTTTAATTCTAAGCGAAATTATTCATTTTCCATTTTATATGTTTTTGTTTTTCATATTTTAAAGAATCGTATCATCGCATCATATTTAATATCTTAACTGCGGAGATCGTCGCGGATTCATCATAATCTTGTTCTCATAACAATAAATTGCACTAAATAAAATTATTTGGAACATGCTACGAGTATGTGTACAATCAACCGCGTCCAAACAAATTCCAGGCGAGATCAACATAATGATGATGGTACTCCCGCTTATTCGAAAGTGTCCATTAAAAACACTTCGACACTAAGTATAAGTAATACCGGGCCTTATTCTATTATTATCGTCCGTAATCGAATTAGGCTGCTTTTTTACCAAAGATTTGATTGAATTATCTAAGCCGGACAATTGACAAGCGTTTCATATGCTACTGCAGCGATTTATAGGCAGAGCAAACAAATCTGAATTCAAACGAACCTCTTCAACCTCAGACAGCTTGAATGGAAGGAACCTCGAGTACAATTGGTGACATTCAAGCACAAACTAATACCCGGTGTCTCTTGTTATTCGATTTAAATGTAATTGTCGGATCTTTGAATGCCCATATAGTGCTGATAAATGTTTCGGGTCAGTTGCATTAGTATGATGTTTCGGAATTATATATTATGTACATTTGTTGAGATTAATTGGGTTCAAATTTATTACCGTCAGTAACTTTCTTGTACGATGGCCTTCACTGCGAAATTAAATTTAAGCAAACTTTCATAGCTCTCGACTCTGAAAGAACACTTTCACTGCGAGGATTCGAAGCAGATTAATTTGGTCCTTTTCGAAGAGTTTATCTTTCCATTTTGGGCATGTCAATTTAGGTTGTTGTATGATTTCATTATTTTATATCAATTATAATCGCTGTGTGTATATTTCTCGCTAAGACGCCATTTCGTATTTCGTAGGAGGGAGTTGCTTTCGAAGGTTATGTCTATAATAGAGTCTAGGGTATAGCCTAGTGGGTAGTGTGTTGGTCTTGTAATGCGAAGGTCGTGAGTTCAAATCCCAGTCGGCGCAATATATAATTCCAGCACATTGCCTGCTTGGATATATCTTGGTCACCTCAATCTACGAAAATGGAAAATTCGTAGAAAGAGGGTTGTGCGAAGGACTAACAAGTCTTCCACAATAAGTAATGAAAAATGTCAAGGAACCTAAATATCAGGAGGCCAAGGTCCGATTTAGGCTGTAGTGCCATTGTAGAAGAAGATGATAGAGTCTATTCCTGCTTTGCGATACATGTTTGCCCGGCCGTTATTGAAATTCTTAACTCTAGTGGTGCAAAAGTTTGCAGCTAAATTATAATTCAGGCCTACGATATCATTAAACAGCTCTTTTGTCATATAAAGGGTTTCCCAATAAGGACTTGACAACTTTTTTTCAAAATAAAATGCAAACCATTTGAGACGTTGTTCCTTCGTGTACTTTACCATGATAAAAATGTTAAGTTTACTGAATAAATTGACAGTGACAGTTCGATGATTAGTGAAAGGGTGCGTTCACAAATTGAATTCAAAGTTGTCAAGTCCCTATTGGAAAACCCGATACTAATTTAGCTAAATTACCAAAATAGTGATCAGTTAGCAGCTAAATGCTCTCATCTCATTTAAGCTATAACGTTGAAAAATATACTAGACCTGCCCATTCCATATAAGTTGTTTCGTGCTAGAAAGAAGAAGAAAGGTTATTTTCTGACAGCTCTGACTTATGTATATGAAATCCTTGAAGCATGATTTAAACGCATAGCTATGAAAGATGACTTACAAACGATTCCAAAACAGGACTAAGGACCGTTTTTCTTCTTTTAAGTTTTCCTTGCAAAATTTTATTGCCCATTGGCTATGCAATTCAACTTTTAAAATATGACGTGGTTCTTCTTAATTAGCAAAGTGCTATGTGTCGCCACACTCTAAAGATGAAGACGAGCTAAATTACGAATTAGCTAAGTTATAAATTGGATAGCTATGAATCACTGATGTAAGCCCCTTCGCAATGTAGTCCTTCTCTTCAGAGCACTTCCAACCATCTGGAAAATGGCATATATCCAGCCAATCCCAAAAAAAGGAAACGAAGCGATTCTCTCGAACTACCACCCTATCGCCCCCCGCAAGGTGGTAGTTGTAGGATGAGGTTTTACCAATTCCTGCAACTATCTTTGGAGACTAGCGACTCCACGGACCTGAGCTAACTATCCCCCTGTGGAATGGGGACTGTAGAATTCACCCACAGCCAGTCCTGCTTGCCCTAAAAATGGCAAATGGACACTCACTGGATCATGGGCTTATCACCCGTGATCTTAAGACCTAACTGATACGAGAAACAGATACAGCGCCTCGGATACGGACTGATTCTACGGTAACGACTTTTGGCATTCGAAAACGGACTATGATTGGCTTCTGGAACGTTCGAACATTGGATGACGGGGGAAGACCTGGGGTTACTCGGTCCTTGCACCGCCAATCAGGAATCGACCGTGAAATGGAGCACTATAACATCCAAATTTTGGGCTTGAGCGAGGTCAGGTGGAAAGGATCAGGAGAAGAACGAACCCCTAGTGGAAACACTATTCTGTACATTGGCCCTGAAAGTGAAGCCAAAAATGGCGTGGCGTTCGTCCTTACACCGAGGTCGAGAAACAGTCTCATCAGCCGGGAACCAATTCGGATAGGATTATCGTCGTCAGGCTCAGAACCAGTGTCAGAAACGTCACAATTCTGCAGTGCTACGCACCAACTAATACCGCAACATCTAGTGACAAAGATGAGTTTTATAGCCAACTGAGTGCCACCTTCGAACGTGTTCCAAGAGGTGATATTATTATCATCTCAGGAGATATGAACGCCCAGGTTGGATCAGACAGCACTGGACTAGAACACGTCATGGGGAGGCATAGTGACCCTTGGGTCGACGCGTCATGACCTTGGATTAAGAGATCCGAAACGGCGAATTATTTGTGGAGTCATGTAGTACTCGGCAAATGGTCATCGGAGGTACCCTTTTTCCACACAAGAGTCGTCGTAAAACATCTTGGGTTTCCCCTGATTGTGATACTCAGAACCAGATCGACCATTTGGCTATAAGTCGCCGATGAAGAAGATGTCTCCTCGATGTGCGAGCGAAACGTGGAGCTGTCGTGGGGAGCGATCACCACTTGATGGTTGCCTGCTTGAGATTGTGTACAGCAGTTATGTATCCAACGAACACAAACTCTTCACATAAAGCGCTCAATGTGGATAAACTTAGAGATCCCAACAAAAAATGCGAATACACCACTATGCTACGTGAAAAGCCATCCACATTAGGTGAATATGAAATGCGCACACTGGACGCCAATTGGGAGGCAACCAGAAACGCTTTTCTAACTAGTACTGAAGAATCTGTGGGATATATGCAAAGCGGTGAGAAACCCTGGATATCGCAAGACACATGGGACAAGGTTGGCAATCGGAAAAAAGCCAAATTGGCAATCATCTCTCTACCCGATGTAAACCAACGAACGACCGACCTGAGGCAGAACTACCGCGATGCTCATATACAGCTTAAAAAGGCTGTTAGACGCGATAAGAGAAAGGCCATTGAAGATCTGGCAAACAAGGCAGAATCTGCGACTTACCTTGGGGATATGGGTTCACTATTCAAAATCATGAAACAGTCGACGAACAGGAATTTCACCGCCAACCACCTGGTGAGAGATGTCAACGGAACTCTCCTTAATATGAGTGAACACCAGTTGCGACGATGGAAGGAATACTTCTCTGATATTTTAAACATCTTGTCAGAGGAAGATATTCCAAAAACAGAACAACTACCAAACATCCAACCGCAACAATCCTCTATTAGGTACGATCCCCCAGATAAGGAAGAGATAGTTTCCGCCATTCGGTCAATGGCGAGAAGGAAAGCTCCAGGTATAGACGGACCACCAACCGAACTCCTCAAAGCGGACCTGGAAATAACAGCCGATATACTCCTCCCACTCTTTACTGAGGTGTGGAATGAAGGAAGATATCCGACTAAATGGAAGGGGGGCGTCATTGTGAAAATTCCGAAGAAGGGCGACCTTCGGGATTGTGGCAATTGGCGTGGTATATGTCTACTTACTGCCGTATCAAAAATTATGGCTGTGGTAATTCTCAATAGGATTAGTGATGTTGTCGAGAGCACTCTCGAAGTTTATAAGGCTGGATTCCGTCGTCTCGTACCGACCACACGGTACGAGACGACCCTACGGATAATACTAGAGCAGTCGGCCGAAATGGGTCCGCCACTACATCTCATGTTTGTGGACTTCGAGAAGGTTTTCGACAGCGTTATGCGAGGTTACATATGGAATGCTTTGCGTAGGAGAGGTATTCCAGATAAGGTCATAGCTATGATTAAAGAATCCTACGAAGATGCAAGGTGTCGCGTCTTGCATAGAGGAGAGCTGTCCGAGAGCTTCCATGTGCGAACGGGTGTCAGACAAGGCTGCATATTATCATCAGCCCTGTTTCTGGTGGTAATAAGTGACATCTTGAAAGCTGCACTGGAAGGTGGGGAAGGTAAAGGTCTTCAATGGAGACTATTTAACATCTTAAGTCACCTTGATTATGCTGATGACGTGTGTTTGCTTGCACATAACCGTTCGGACTTAGAGTCAAATGTTCGCTCGTTGCATTCTAAATGCAAAGAGGCGGGACTAAATAAATAAAATAAAATAAATGTGCGTAAAACCAAGTACATGCACATGGGTTCGAACGCTAGGACACCGATTGTTCTTAACGGACAGGATGTGGAAGATGTGCAAGATTTTTGCTATCTCGGAAGCATTGTCAGCACCTTCGGTATCCTTTCCCCTTTCTGGAGGTTAAGAGAAATCTCCCTTCGCACGAAGCTGCGAGTTTTTGACGCATGCGTCAATTCTGTGTTGTTAATCCTCAAGGAAGACGTCGGGTTGGTCGACCATGTAACACATGGAAGCGTGCAGTTGAGCAGGAGGCCAGATCAATACGGACGGCGTTCCAGACGTTTAGTCTATCTGACCAAACGTTGAAACTCGTGCAATCACGAATTCGGCAAAGGTGAAGTACTGGCTTTTGACATTGCGAAAACCTTTGACAGAGTTCGGCACAAAGGAGTACTGGTAAAACTCATAGCCATAGGTTGTAGTACTGCTCTTGTCAAATGGATTGAGAGTTTTCTTTTAGAATGCTCGATACGAGTCGTAATGGATAGTATATAATCCCAACAATTCCTCAAGGCTCTGTTCTATCACCATCTCTTTTTCTGATCTTGATTAATGACCTTCTGTCAATAACACTGAATCCAATTCATAGCTTTGCAGATGACAGTTCTCTGAATAACACCTTTTAATACGACTCCGTTACTGAAGCTCATCGTACTTCGGTAAATTTTAAACGCGACGAATTGTACGTTTCATTGGACTCAGACCTCAACTTAATCCTGGAATGGGGCAGGAAAAATAGAGTAGAGTTTAATGTCTCAAAAACTCAGGTCTGTCATCTATACTTTAAAAGGGATGTTCCGGCGGATGCCACGAATGTAGCCTTCGATAGAATACAGTTACACCCTTCAGAAGAATTTACATTACTCGGCATAAAACTAAAAAAACACCTCAATTGGAGAAAGCATATTTTTGATGTTGCACTTGATGCCTCCAAAAGCCTTGGTGATCTTCAAAGATGTAAAAAGTATTTGACGCCTCACGATTTAGGAAATATCTACAAGTGAGTACAACTCACACATATGGTGCTGGGGTACCCAAAACAAAACTACGGTGCCCGATCGAATTCAAAACCATGCATTTGGTTTAATTGGAGATGAGACTATAACTGCCTCTATAGACTCCCTCGAGCATCGCAAAAACGACTTTATTGTCGATACTTCCACGGTAAATGCAGCGAAGAATTGCCCATCTACCTCATCCCTCTTCTTTTCAACTATTTTAGGAATACTCGGCAAGCTGCATGCACCCATGGTTTCACTGTTAAGCCTTTACCATAGCGTACAGTGAAATGTAGACAGTCCTTCATTACCCGAAAATCAAGACTATGGAATGCATTGCCGCCTCACGTGTTCCCAGCAACTTACAGCATTCAGTATTTCAAGGATTACGTCCACCAACAGCTTAGAATCTTCCCTCCTGAAACTCTCTTGTAACCTTATCTTTCGCTTGCCCTATACCGACTTGACTGTGCATCCAATGCATTAAAGGGTGACCAGGAGGGTAATGTTCGGTGCTATATAAAAAAAAATTCAGATATTTCCGTCGATTTTGAATGATTCGCTAATCAGACCGCTCCCTCGTCCTTAGCGGCTTATGTCGGGATATCCGGAACTGTTCTACAATGGTTCAGATTAATCTGTATTATCTTCATGATTTTTGTTTGTGATGGCTCTTCTGAATACCGGGCATTTGCTGCTGTCGGTTACGTGCTTGACATCTTATGGGTGTTCCTTTCTACAGAACATTCATTATGGCTCCTTGTCGCAGCTTTTTGCAATGTAACCTTTCGTTTCACATTTCCTTAACAGACAAGAAAAAAGTTTAATTTTGCCTCAAAAGCATATATTGAGGCTCGTATAGATGTAGCTTGTCAGGCCAATGGTATCCTTTCTCCTTTCTGGAAATTATGAAAGATCTCCCTTCACCCGAATATGCGAGTAATTTACGCATGCGGCAAATAAGTGTTGTTTTATGGTTGTAGTACATGGAAGCTACGGTGTAGCCTAGTGGGTAGCGTGTTGGTCTAGAATACGAAGGTCGTGAGCTCAAATCCCGGTCGACGCATAGTTCCAGCACACTACCTGCTTGGTCACCTCAATCAAAATGAAAAATTCATAGATAGAGGGTTGTGCGAAGGGCTAACAACCCTTGCACAATAAATAATGAATAAATGTTAAGGCACCTGAAGGTCAGGAGGTCAACACCTGATTTGGTTGTAGCGCCATTGTAGAAGGAGAAGACATGGAAAGTGACCTTTCTTGCCAAGAAACTGCAAACTTTCGTGAACCAATACCTCCGACGCATTTTAGGGATATTTTGGCCAGAAGTGATCTCCAACGACGAATTTTGGAGTACAACTGGACAAATTAGAATATGCATTGAGATTGAAGAGAGATTGAAAGAGAACCCGAAGTGGCAGTGGGTCGGTTACACTCTGTGGAAACCAGAGCGAAACATCGTCAAACAAGCTCTGCATTATAATCCTCAAGGAAGAAGTTCGATTGGCCTACCGTGTAGCACATGGAAGCGAGCAGTTGAGCAGAGGACCAGGCTACCAATTAATTCCTGGTAACAACTAATGGCCAATATTGAAGATCGTGCCTTGTGGAAGATAACTGTTTCTGTCCTATAGGTGGTCTTAACCTAAAATTAACATTAACAATATTTGCATTATTCTTTACTTTACTCAAGATTTCAAGTTGATAGCATTGACACTTTTGAAAAAAAAATATTTTTATTGAAATTTCTAAATTTCGTGAAATTTATATGGGAGGTGATAGAAAAATTGGGGTGCAGTTGATCATTTTTTCGAAATTGATTCTAATTATAATTGCATTATTATGCATTTGTATGGGGGATGGTAGAAGCATTGAGGGAATCGTATCAATATTTGTTGAAGTTATTGATATTTGCACCATTATACTTTCACCTAATTTGCAAGTTGATAACTTAAATAGTTTCAAAAAATCAATATCTTGAAAATTCGAAATTTTATGAAATTTGTAAGGGAGGGGTAGAAGGAGTGGTGGAATGCGGCCTGTTTACGAACTTAAACTTAAACTTTTTTGCTAAACATAACATAAAATTGATAAAAAATAATTGTGTCAATATAATCTCACAATCCACCTAGAGTATAAGCATGTCAATAGTTAACACACATCTCTAATTAGACTCATAGTTCACATGTGATATTTTGAAACATGCAATTTGAATATACATTACTGTTGGCCTAGCGAACAAATTATATAAAATTAATTAATTATTAATTTTTTAAATTAATTAATTATAATCCAAAATTTCTTCATCCAAACAGAAAATGTTCCCTCATTTTACTGAAATATTTCACTTTTTTATAAATTCGATACAGGACAAGAAATTCTCTCGATTACCCACGGAATGAAACAACCTTTCACATTCTATGGCATACCATAGGGGTCAATTACGTCCCTTTTGTTGCTTATGATCATACGTTAATCTATCGTCAACCGTTGATACGATCACTCGATAGATATCCGAAGGGTGAGATATCTACATCGATCGTAGCGATCAGTTCGACATACCATTCGGTACTATATGTTTTTGAAAATGCTATTAGAATTTCAGCATAGCATTCATGCTGTGTGATTTATTCAATATTTGTAAATACACTCGAATGCATCGAATATTATTAATGATGTTCAAATACTTTTTGGTCGTTTTTTTCCGGACATGGTAAACAAATTCTTCGTTTTATTATAGTCAAGTGCAAATTGATCTTTAATTAATTTGCGGCTTGATTTCAAATATTTTTAAGTCAAGTCGAAGTTTTTTAATGAAATTTTTCAAAAAAAAAAATAATTAAAATACCCGATCGATCATATCACTTAATTAAAAAGACAAATTAACTAGAAATCGTTAACGTATCAAATTGCATACCTACCTAAGGCATCTTGGAGTCAGCGAGCAGTGTTTTATTTTTATAGTTTATAGATTTTTCAATCTCACTTAACGCGATATTAATGACGTTCTATCGCCTAATGAGCATCTTCTTAATCTATTCTAGTGCATCTTTGAATGATTATAACTTACATCCCCCATCTTAGTACATAATGTGTCTTTATCTTGCATCTTAACATAATAAGTCTTTCGATTTGTTCCAAAGTTACAAATAGATAAGGAAAAAAAAATCCATCTGCCCCATACATAAGATGCCAAGTTAAGCAATAATCGATTTGGCAATTAATTAATTGGATTATTTCGTAGGACTGGATGTAATTTTGCTGGAGAGAATGAAAATGAAGCGCCCCCTTGCTAATATGCCGCAATTAATTGCAGTCCGACGTTCGTTTCTCTTTGTTTTTACTCAAGGCTTCCTAATTAATTAATTGCTCGTGGAGTTGATGGTAACGTAAACTTCTACCAAAAAATGGAACTAATCTAAAAGTTACGAATTGGTCTTCTTGGGAACGAAAATTATCCACCAGTTTAAATGACCCAAGGAAGTCGTGAGATCGAAATTCTGAACTTGTAGCGACAAAAGAAATGAATATAAGTTTATGCGGAATTCGATACTTTTAATATCGCAAGTAATACACCAGAATCTTTCATCTTAAGTTGGAATTATGATTTTCTTGTTATTTCTTAGCTATTCTTATTAAATTACATGTTTTATAGGAATTGTCCGTTACTGAAATGCAATACGGAAGATTTTTAAAGCATTAAATTAATGTACTGCTGTTGAGCTTCTGAAGATTATTTCGAAAGGAATTACGATGGTAAAAACGCCCAATGAAATATTGTCAACAAATTTTTCTCTAGATGATGATTTGAGACGGCTTTAAGTTTTTTAAGTCTAACGAGTCTTATAACGCAAAGGAAATCGACTGTAATTCATATTGTCACTCAAAAAGTTCAAAACCGGGTATCTGTCTGTCCGCCCGTTCGCACGCTTGAGAACGCGTTGAGCTAAAATATTAAAATTTTGTTCACGCTATTATTGTTGAAAAATTGAGGTCAAGTTTGTGAATGGGCCGAATCTGTTTACACTTTCTACCCCATCGCATGCAAAACGACATATTTTCGCAACTTCATAATAAGTCGATTTTCTATATTCTTGGGCGTAAAGCCCAATCATATGATACTCTAGATGAAATGAGAAAGAGTTCAATGTACCGGAAAATAAGTTACCTCTAATTCTTTCGAATAATTAATAGTGACTTTTGTATGGGAGGTGGAGCAGAGGAGGAAGGTTTGTAATTTTTGGATATGACACCTAAAGTGGTATGCAAAATATTTCGTGCTAAATTTAAGGTTTGTAGCTTTCATTATTTTCAATTGGACATAGTTTTCCTGAAATTGGAGCATTTGTATGCGAGGTGGCAGAGGAAGTGGAGGGGCTTAGAAGATTTTGAAACTGCTTATCAACATCATTATCGCCAGACTTTGTTTCAATTTCAAAGTCGATGGCTCTCATAAGTTCGAAGAAGAAATGCTATCGTTGAATTTATAAAACAGATATTTATATGAGAAGGGGTAGAAGGAGTGGAGAGGAGCTAGTAATTTTTTTTAGCATTTATTGCAATTATTAAAAAACAAATTCTGGAAAAATTTTAAGTTTATAATTTTTCTAGTTTTAATGGAAATCGATATAATGCACTTAACAAAAATTATGCATTTGTATGGGAGGAGGTAGAAGGAGTGTACGGATCAAAACAAATATTTTTCGCATTATTAATATTTCTATTTGTATACTTTAAACAAAATATCAAGTTGATAGCTTTAACGGTTTCGAAGAAAAATAATTTAATTTAAATTTCAAAATTTCGTGAAATTTGTATGAGAGGGAGTAGAAGGAGTGAGGTGAAGTTGATACTTTTTTCAACACTGATTGCAATTATAATAAAATTAGTTCTGGCAAAAATTCTTTTTTATAACTTTCGCTAGTTTCAATGAAAATCGAAAAAATGCATTTTTCAAAATTATGCATTTGTATGGGAGGAGGTAGAAGAAGCCAAGAGATCGGCTCAATTTTGTGACGGAAATAATATATACATACATTATTATACTTTAACCCAAATTTAAAGTCAACAGCTTAAATAGTTTCGAAAAAATCAATTTCTGAAAATTTCGGAATTTCATGAAATTTGTATGGGAGGGGGTAGAAAGAGTCAGGGGATGTGGCCCGTTCACGAACTTAAGGTTACTTTTTTGCTAAAAATGACACACGACAAATTTCAGCACGATAGCTGAAAGCGTTCGAGAGTTATGTTGTAGACAGACGGACAGACAGCAACTCTCAGATTTAATTTAGAGTATAAAAATATTTTATTAGAATTACTTTATTATTTTAATAATAAAGTATTGTGATCTACTTGCAGATCTCAAGGGGGCACCCATTTTACGGGGTGTAAGGGTTAAGTGGGAGGCGGGAGGAACGCTAAGACGGAAAGCTAAGAATTCGAATATCTGAACCATAGTTCTAGCTAGGAAGCTGAAAATCAACATCTATATAGAGGATAAACTTTAAAAATAATCTAATTTTTTATCCATTGGGGTCCGAAAAAATTGTCGGCGGAATTTTTTTTTATTGATCTTCGAAATTATTTTCCGTAAAAAATGCGTATTTTGGGACCATTACGGTCGCATATAGATCAACCAGAATCAGCTTAGAGGGAGGCTTCTTATTGTAAGGGGGAGAGTAAGGACGGGTGCAAAGAAAAACACTTAAATATCTCGGCTATTCCTTAAGCTATACAATTGAAACTTGGAACATATATTAAGCTAAACTAGCGAAATATGAGAAAAATATAAAATTTGAATATAATAGTAGCGGGGGAAAATGGGAAGCATTTAAAAAATGATGCACTTTCCAAAATTTCGAACTGTTATATCTCAGATCTCAAATTGAAATTTTGTCAGATTGCAGAACTACATAGTTTTTAATTTAGTTAAAAAATTTAAGTTGGGGAGCGTAAGGGGAGGGAGGTGGTAAGCAAAATGTCTAAAATTTTGAGTGATTTTTTAGGGCTCTTTCCTTGTGTATCAATTGTCTATATCTATTTGATATACACAGAGAAAAACTAATAATTTATTCCATAACTGTTATGCATCGACCACCCAGGTGTAACGTGCACAAGGTGTTTCATGTGAAAAAAACAAAAAAAAAAAAAAACTGAAAATTTTTAAATTAAATTTTAAGGTGGAAATTTAAAAATTTTCGAAATACATTTTAAAAAAATTCCTAAAGGTATGAAATATTATGTGATCGAATTCCTTCAAAACTTCTACCCCCTCCCATACAAAATTATTTTTTCGACTATTTTTAAGAAATCAATTATCACCATCAACCAGTAAAAGCTATCATTTTGAATTTTTGTACAAAAACGTATAAAAATGGGTGAAATGAAACTATGTCAAAAGATTTGAGATCGCGGCTGCCCTTCTACCCCCTCCTATACAAAAGTATAATTTCGACCAATTTCAATAAATCAACTAATAACCAACAAATTAAAGCTAAGAACTTGAAATTTTATACGAACACCTTACAAGAGAAACGAAATAAAACCGCATCACAAATCTTACGATTCCTTTACCTCCTCTACCCCCTTCCATACAAGTGTTTGCTTTTGGAATTTAAAATACACCGGAATGAAAATTCTATGCAGCTTCGTCTATCAAACTGACATTCTATACAGAGAATATTAGACGTGATTTAAGCAATCAATTAAAAAATTATTAACATCCACCCACTCTTACTATCACACCTTCCCCCTCCTCTCATTAAAACCCAAACTTGCACAAATAAACGAATGAAATGTTGTTTACATGTAGTGGAGGTTTTGATCGTATTCGCAATTAAGTGTTAAATTGACAACAGACTTTTCACGCATCTTCAACTTGTCCCAAGAATAATAAAATTGCGCCCAACTTGTTGGCAGTTTAATTATTAGTAATAATGAAAAATTCGGATCTAAAATTTTTAAATTTCTCATAATACTTTATTATTCTAATGATCGAGACAGAAAAAAAAAATCGGGCCTTGGCATCCTGACCTTCAGGTTCCTTAACATTTTTTGTTTTTCATTATTTATTGTGGATGGGTTGTTAGCCCTTCGCACAACCCTCTATCTACGAATTTTTAATTTTCGCACAAAGAGGTAACCTAGGTATATCCAAGCAGGCAGTGTGCAGGAATTATATATTACGTCGACCGGGATTTGAACTCACGACCTTCGCATTGTAAGACTAACACGCTACCCACTAGGCTACTCCCTAGCAACGACACTCAAAGACCCATAATTTCGAAAACCTTATAGATAGAGAATTAATTTTTGGGTGAACTGTAGATTGGGTGAAAAGCTTTCATTGCTTAAGTTTTAGGGAGTGTACGGTGAAAGGGGAAAGCGGGGGAGGGCTAAGGTCGAAAACTGCTATTATTAGTATCTCCACTAAGAATACAGATAGAAACCTGAAAATCGACATTCGGGTATATTGATATATAGAAAACAAAGTGAAAATAAATTTTTTATCCAGTGGGGTACAAAAAAAAGGGGGGAGGGAGCAATTGTCGGCCGAATTTTTCTTTTTTCAAATAACTTTATCTTAGAAGCTACTTAACAGAATGAGTTCATATGTTACGGCCAAATAAATAACTCAAAGGTCAACCATAATCAACTTAGAGCAAGG
Organism: Chorisops tibialis; assembly: GCA_963669355.1. Classification (NCBI taxonomy): domain Eukaryota; kingdom Metazoa; phylum Arthropoda; class Insecta; order Diptera; family Stratiomyidae; genus Chorisops; species Chorisops tibialis. The sequence continues at coordinate 59,200,669 of OY770263.1, forward strand.
CAAATATTTTTAAGGGAGCGGGTCGAGGAGGGTGCATAGAAAACACTTAAATATTAACATAACAGATACTCTAGATGACATACTTACTTACCTTTTGCTTGGGAGGTGGTAAAAGCAGAGGGGGAGGTTTGTAATTTTTGTATGTAACACTGAATGTAGTATTTAAAATATTTCAAGCTGAATTTAAAGTTTTTGCTTTCATAATTTTCGAGGAAATTGAACAATTTTTGTCTGAATTTATGATATTTGTATGGGAGGTGGCAGAGAAAGTGGAAGATTTTGGATGATTTTGAATCTGCTTATCAACTTCCTAATCACATTGCTTTGTTACAATTTCAAAGTCGATAGCTCTCATATTTCTTGACCTTTCAATACAAAAATTTGTATGGGAGGTGGTAGAAGGAGTGAGGTGAAGGCGATATTTTTTTAGCATTTATTACAATTAGTAAGGGACAGATTGTGGCAAAATTTTAAGTTTCTACTTCTTCTAGTTTCTATGAAAATCGGTTAAATGCATTTACCAAAATTCTGCATTTGTATGGGAGGAGGTAGAAGTAATATCCGAATCAAAACCAAATTTTTTGACATCAATTATATTTATAATAGGATACTTTTCTCAAATTTTAAAGTTGATATCTTAGACCGTTTTGGAGAAAACTAATTTAATTGAAATTCCGAAATTTCGTAAAATTTGTATGGGAGGGGGTAGAAGGAGTGAGATAAAGTTGATAGTTTTTTCAAAATTAGCTGCAATTATAATAAAATTAATTATGACAAAAATTGGTTCATTTAGCTTTGCTAGTTGCAATGCAAACCGAATAAATGGATTTTTGAAAATTGTGCATTTGTATGGGAGGTGGCAGAAGGAGTAAGGGGATCATATCAATATTTCTTGAGGTCAATGATATTTATATCATTATACTATGACCTAATTTTTAAGTCAATAGCTGGAAAGGTTTCGGAGGAAAATTGGTTTCCTTAAATTTCGAAATTTCATGACATTTGTATGGGAGGGGGTAGACGGAGTGGGGGGATGTGGCCCGTTCACGAACTTAAAGTTACTTTTTTGCTAAAAATTACACAAATTTCAGCACGATAGCTGTAAGCGTTCGAGAGTTATGTTGTAGACAGACGGACAGACGGACGGACAGCAACTCCGAAGTTTTTGAGCGACAACAAATATTTCTGTACCCTTGGCGGCTCTGTGCGAGCATTATTTCTTAGCGCTACAAACGGTAAGGCAAACACAATATACTCTCAGATTTCATCTAGAGTATAAATATATCGGCTATCTCGCAAGATATTTAATTGAAACTATACAAGTGAAATATAAGAAAAATATAACATTTGGAGAATAGTGGGGGGAAATGGAAAGCATTTTGAAAATGACGCACTTTTCAAAATTTCTCAAAATGCAATGCAGATATTAAGTTGAAATTTTGTCAAATTGCGGAAATATTGTATAACTTATAAGTTTAAGGGGTTGTGAGCCAAAAAGTCGAAAAATTTGAGTAATTTTTTTAGGGCTTTGGTAAGAGAAAAATAATCAATCGAACCATAAATATTATTCACCGAAGAGAGTCCAAATAATTTGTGTACCATACATCACATTTATGATAAAAATAACACTTTTCAAGGTAGAAGGGAAAGGGAAGGATCGATTTCGCCCATCCACGAACACTTTAGAGCAAAGTTATAATACTCTCAAATTTCATCAAGAGTATAAATATTTAAAACAAAGTTTCATCAAAATTTGTGAAAATTACAAATTCGTAGTATTAAATTTTTTGCAAATTGATAGCTTTTAATGGTTTAGTTATAATTAATTTCTTAAAAAAAAACTTTTGTAGGGAAGGGGGCAACCAAAAAAGCAATTTTTATGAGTTAAAATAACATAATTCCTTATGAAAAAAAATCTTAAAATCGGGAAGAAAAAGATCTCATCTCTGAATGGTAAAATTGAACTTCAAATCCCGCAAATTTTTCCTCAAGATTTCTACAGTACAATTTGACTATAGATTTCAGGAAGAGATATTGCTTAGATCATCGGCTGAATATGGACTGAATTTTAATTCAATTAGTTAAAGTACATTTGAAAGAGGCAATGCCGTAAGTTTTGTAGAATATCTTTTTTATAGTTTATGAGATATTCATTTCTTTCTAAAAACACAAATTCCTTGAAAATTTTCCAAAAACGTCTTCTAAAACAGTCTACATCTCAGGTTTAGATAAACCAAATTTTACTATGTACCACTCAAATGAAAACTGATTGCAATCAAACCTCATTCTTAGTTGTTCAATATAGTTAAGTGCAACGTCATAAATCTAAAAAAAAATCTTTAAAACAGGCGAAAAAATGCAAATTTTGCTATTTTCGAGTCTTATTTGGAGATGTATCGGAGGGATTTATAGGAACATTTCCATTGCCGCTATAGGACAGGTTTTCATAGCTTCTGTGATACCAATACAAGCTAGCCAGTAAATCATTTTGGGCTTTAGTCCCCATTTTCTGCCAAATAAGCTTTTACAGACCCAAAATGCCTTTAGTGCTTTGGCATGAGTCCATTCTATATGTTTGTTCCAGTTGAGTTTGCTATCCAGTATGACACCTAGAGATATTTTACCTCATCTGAAAAGGGTATTATTGTTCCGTTTATTGAAGGGGGTATGATGTACGTTTTCCTTCTATTTGTAAATAGTACTAACTCAGTCTTACTTGGGTAGATGTTCAAGTTCTTAGACTGACACCAGTTCATTATCACTTCTAAGGCTGATTGTATTCTTTCCGATATAATTAAATCATGTTTGCCTCTAATGATAATGACGAGGTCATCGGCATATCCTATAGCCTCGTATCTCTGTTCTGTTAGACGGTCTAGGAATTCATCTACTACAATTGACCAAAGAAGTGGAGATAGTACCCCACCTTGGAGACAGCCTCTATAGATCTATGCAGTCAATGTGCTATCACCTAGATCCATGGTTGTCATTCGGCTCCTTAGCATGGCATGTATCCATCTAATCGTGACCGTTTCCAAGCCCTTTTTTCCTAGCCGCCGCTATTATGGCTTCATGGGGAGTATTGTCAAATGCTCCTTTTATATCTAGGAATGCACGAAGTGCAATTTCTTTATAGTCTTTTGCCTTTTCGATTTGTCTTACCAAATCGTGAAGGGCTGACTCTGTTGATTTGCCCTTTTGGTAGGCATGTTGATTAGTATTAAGACGAACCTTGTTTGGTCCTGTTCTTATGTGTATGTCCACTAACTTCTCCATCGTTTTGACGAAGAAGGAGGTAAGGCTTATAGGACGATATGACTTAGGCTGATCAATGGGACGATTCCCTGCCTTCAGTACAAATACCACCCTCGCTTTCCTCCAAATTTTTGGGATATATCCCCAAATAAAGCTGGCTTTAAAGATCCTTATCATTATTGGCATAAAAATCTCTAACCCCTTCTGCAGTAATGCGGGGAATATTTTATCTACTCCGGCTGACTTGTTGGGCTTAAAGGTGTTGATCGCCCATCTGATCTTTTCCGGAGTGAAGATCTTACCAGCAATGCTTTTGCTGTGCGGAGTTTGACGATATGTCCTTTCCTCCGCCTCTAAATCCTCATTATTGTTTATTATTTTGCAGCCTGGGATATGTGTTGCCAATAACACCTCAAGGGTTTCCATACTGCTTTTAGTAGAGAACCCATCCGGTCTCTCCAAAAGTCCGATATTTATCGGGATGTCTTTTGATAACACTTTTTGGAGTCTTAAGGCCATTGGGAGATCATCTATCTCTTCACAGAATCTTCTCCAAGACTCTTTTTTCAACTTTTTTAGAAGATTTTTATATTCGGTTGGAAACTCTCTGTATTCATCCCAGTTCCCAAAGGTCTGGTGAACAATTTCCTAGTTTGCTTGCGTTTTGCCGCTAGTTGCTCGTTCCACCAAGGTGTTTGTTTGGCCCTTTTTTTGTAGAACAGGACAACTTTGTTCGTAAACATTAATAATATTGTTTACGAGTTTGTTCGTGATTTTATCAATGCAGTCTGGGCTGCTTATTGATTCTTCTTCGATACCTAATTCAAATTGTAGGACTAACTGGTACAGATTCCATGCGTTTAGGGTTTCTGTATCGTCCGATATATTCAAATGAAGTCTCAATATCAAAACAGATATGCCTATGATCTGATAATGAGGCTTCCTTTGATACGTGCCAATTGTCAGCACTTGTCAGCCAGGCAGGGGCTTGTTATGGTTAGGTCAAGTACTTCCTGCCTAACTGAGTTTATGAAAGTCGGTGTGTTACCTTTATTTATTACGTCTAGGTTGTTAATAGTAAGATACTCCAAAAGTGACTCACCTCTTTAGTTGATATCACTGCTTCCCCAGATAGTGTGATGAGCGTTAGCGTCACAGCCCAGAATGACTGGTACTTTGTGGATTCTACTGTATTCCACCAGCTCCATGACGCCTTGAGGTGGCGCCTCTTGCTCCTCCCCCGGAAAGTAGGCCGTAGCAATTATTACCTCTTGGCTTCCTCCTGCCTTTGGTATTTTCACCAGTACCGCTACTAAATCTGTTCGGATGAAAATAGGCATATTTAGGTAATTAATTTCTGATGGTATTAGAATTGCAGCTCTTGGCCTGTCACTTCTTTTATCATAGATAATCTTATCCATTTTTTTAGGAGTTCCAATAATTTTGCCCATAGTGGCTCTCGGTTCCTGAATTAGGACTCTGTGGAATTCCTCTTTAGCGAATCTTCATGTTATTGTGTCCATGGCCGCTGCTGCACGATGGAGATTCGCTTGAATAACTCTAATTTTATTTAGAACTAAGGCCATCTTTGTTCAGCTGCGGCTCGCCGCTTTTGAGCTCTTTGGCGTTAGGGCGGAGAGTCACGCTAGAGAATTTAAAACAGACTCTGTGCCCCTTTTGTTTAAGCTTTTCCATCGATTGGCCGTCGATTGAGAAGGTTATGATGGTGTTTGTGCCCTCTACTCTTCTGCTAAGTACCTTCCAGTTAGAGGCGCACAAACCAGCATTTTGCGCATCAATGAGGGTGGTAATTTCCTCTGATGTATTTGTCTCATGATGAAAATATCCCGTGATTATTTCTAATCGCGGGATATTCTCCTCCCGGACTGCCCTGATGTTCGTGGACTCGTCCGGCTTGATGCCTTCTGCTGTTTTTTCCAACCATGCTGCGGTTCGCTCATCTAGGCACATGATCAGCATCCATCCCGGCTTAAGGTTGAGTCCACCAAATTGTTGAATTATCTACTCTTTTGCCGCTTTGGGAATCTCTTTTAGTATACTTTCTTGTATTGTAGCTAGCTGCTCCGCTTTAAGGATCTTATGAGGATGTTCGGTATGTATTATACCGATCCTGATGCCTTTAACTGCGTCTCTGTAGCTAGTACCCGACGTGGAGGGCTGGTCTATGCATTTCGCTTTTGGTTACGATTTTGGGCCTTTCGTTACCACTTCCCACAGATGGCGGTGTTGTAGAAGAGGTTCTGCCTCTTTTCATTGCCTTTTTCTGTACTGGCGATAACGTCTTTTCGATCGGCTGGCAAGCCGTGATAAACGTTGCTCATCCACTAAAGGCTTACTAGGGGTTTTCTTATCCGCTTTGAGTGGCGGTCTGTTGTTCTTTATTGTGCTCGGAGGACTAGCCTCTGCTGTCATTTCACGCACTTTTTGTAGAGGGTTTGTTGTTATTTTTTTCTCTTCATTTACGACATCAGCCGTTGTTCGTGATGCTTTAGGGGATGCATCTGCCCTTTTGGTTACATTTCGTTTATCCATTCGATTCCCACGAGTAGCGCGAGAAAGTAGAGTCACCTCTGGTAGAGCTCCGCATTACCAGGGGAAGGCTAATTTAAACTGGAGGGCGCCTGGTATCCAGAGTTCGTTTATTAATGGTTAGTTACCCACTAACCATTCATCTTTTGGCATATGCTGTTCCACCGTAGATTAGGGGATTTTTATATACGAGGTTTACTCCTGTAGCGTCGTACTTTATGAAGGTCACCATCTAGGTAGTACGTATACTTGCGAATCACTTTAGGGATAAATCCCCTTGTAACCGTCAATATCTTGAAATGTGCCTAAGACATGACCAGTCAAAATTGCAAGAATATCAATGCTGCGATAGGATACGGAGCCGACAGCAAGCTGTTCGACTTGTTCCCCCCTATTTGTAGATCTTTTAGCATTATCCAGTCTGTACAGCAAAAAGGCGATCTACATAACAGACCTGCATCTAGATTAAAAAATACTTGATTCTATTCCACTCAACAATGGCGCTACAGCCCAAAACGGGCCTTGGCCTTCTAACACCAGGTTCGATTTTCGTTTCTTTTGTAGAATGGCTGTTAGGCTTTCGCACTACCCTCTATATAGGAATTTTCATTTTCGTAGATTGAGGTAACTAAGGTATACCCGAGCAGGCAGAGTGCTGAAATTATACGTCAACCGGGATTTTAACTCACGACCTTCGCATTGTTTATCAATGCTGCCCACTGTCCAACACTCCGCTAAAAAGACTAGATACCATATGCCTAACTACATATAACATAATCTGTTAATGAAATTATAAGCAAAGCAGATATCGCCAGACAAATTGAAAAGGTTTTTTGTAAAGATCGCGAGCATTCTTGAAAGAACTAAACAGCATAACAAGTTTTTTATCTAGCGCTAATTTGGGTTTGTGTGGGTTTGATTACACTTATGTTTTATCTGCGCATAAACATTACATTACGCGACTCAAGTAAGTGATAGGAAGACACGACGAACGTCGCAATACCCGTGGTTATGTTCAAAATAGTTGCAGGTAAGTAAAATCCTTTATTTATGGTGTTCGGTATGAGAATAGAATAGTTTAAAATCGGATCAATGGATTTTTGTGCGAAAGGCTAATAAACCTTTCACAATGACAAATAAAATGTTAAGGAAACTACCTGGAGGTCAGGAAGAGAGATTTGGGCTATAATGCCAAGTACAGATTTCTAATTGGAAAAAGCAAAATCATTGTTTCAAAGGAGGGAGTCCATCATTCATATTATGGAAAGTTTGCCGGTTTATTTTTACGTGGAAACTGAAGGATTCTTTTTTTACGAAAAAGAATGTAATAATTCTGTGCGGCATTGAAATTAATTATGATGTTGTCCTGTTTTCGGTAAATCTTGTTAGTATGATGATAGTGGACAACAATAATACAGTTGGTACTATGAGGAAAATCCAATCGCATCACACGACGACGCATTGAACTGTTACAAAAGTCAACTGATTCAGAAACATATTGACTCTATCATTCACGTATTTATGACGCGACATTACCGCTCTAAGAATTACCTTATTAAATATTCCCAGTGCGTCCTGTGACGTCTTCGTCGCGTCGAACATACATATTTTCGTCTTCACTTCCACCAACTGTGCACAGTTGATAAATTACTTCCACAAAATTCAATTATTATTATATTTATAGCTATAGGTATCAGCCATGAACAATATTTATTTTATGCCTTTTACTAAACGTTTTATATCTGCATTCTAAAAGACAGATTATGGGATTGTGACTAAAGCATTGTTTCTTGATTCTGTAAAAATAAATGTATAATAATTTTTTTTAAAATTGTTTGATTCATGCAGAGCCTTATATGAATACTGTTATCAAAAAAAAAATAACTATGGTAGTGCTAACATAAAAATTCTTGATGAATTCACGTTCAGCTTAAAAAGTTCGTCAGTTCAGCTCAAGATGTGATAACTATTTGTTCTAAGTTAAAATAGTGAAAGTAGTTTTCATTTTATTAGTTCTTATAAGTTTGTGATACTTAACATAATAGAATTCTAGTTTCGTTATATATCTTAAAATAAATAATATTGTTGTCTATTCCGCATATCCGTATCGTTTTACGATAAAATTATGATCTAAAAATTGAAATAATTTACGGAAAAATATATTAAAATATTTGCCACACAAGTTGTAACAAAAAAAGTATTAAAAATGAAATTGTGTTCATTCTGGTTGCTAGGAATTTTAATAAGTAATCCACCAATTTCCGTTACTGGATTTAATCTAGATATAGATAATTATTTTCATTATGACATGGAAAATTATTCAATGTTCGGATATAGCGTTGCTTTACATGAAGGAAAAAATCAGAATTGGTAAGAAATTTTAAGTTTTTTAATGGATGTTAAACTGTTACTAGAACAGGATGTGTTTTTAGAGGCCGAGAGCTGTAAATTGAAACAAAATAGAGAAAAATGTTTTTAATATCTATGAAATTGGCCTTACTTGAAAGATAATTTTATGAAATTAATGTTTGAATATGATTTCGGGCATGTGGCCGACACGGCTGGCGTAATCTGAAAGACAAATTTTCACACACTCTTCGCAGTAAATCAGGCTGTATTTCGGCAATAACACGTCGAATGTTGGCTTCCAAGTACTCAATAGTTTCTGGTTTATTGACGTAGACATGGGACTTTACATATCTCCAGAGAGAAAATCGAATGGCGTCAAATCGCACGAACGAGGCGACCAGTTCCAGACAGACAGATCCATTTCGTGAAATCAATCGATCATCAAATGATTCTTTCAGTAAATGCATCGTATCGCGTGCTTTGTGCCACGTGTCGCCATCCTCTTGAAACCACATACCTGCAACATTGATGCGTTCCAGTTGAGGCACGAAAATCATGTCTCTGTACCGCTCACCGTTGACTGTAGCGTTCTGGCAAACATAATTTTTGAAGACAGATGGTCCAATGATTCCAGCGCACCAAATGGTGACTTTTTCTGGATGAAATAGTGTTTCGACAATGGATTGTGGATTATTATCGCTCCAAATGCGGCAATTCTGCTTATTAAGATAGCCATTCATCCAAAAGTGTGCTTCATCACTGAACAAAATGTGGGCGTGGAAATTGGGCTTCCAGGTTACGCCATGTACGCGTCAGCCGCGTCGACTACATGCCCGAAATCGTATTTAAGCATTAATTTCATAAAATTGTCTTTCAAATAAAGCCAATTTCATGGATATTAAATACATTATTCTGCATCAGAACGTGTTTCACGTAAGATTAAGAGCCAATATTAGTTGTCAACTTAAAGAATACAATTTTTATACTCTAGATGAAATCTGAGAGTATTATAAGTTTGCCACAAAGTTTGTAACGCTAAGAAATAAGGCTCGGAGAAAAAAATGAATGATACAGAAGTTCATATAATCACTCAAAAATCTCAAAACCGGATGTCCGTCCGTCCGTCCGTCCGTCTGTCTGTCCGTCTGTCTGTCTGTCTGTCTGTCCGTCTGTCCGTCCGTGTCCTCTCTAGCTTGAGAACGCGTTGAGCTAGAAAGTTCAAATTTTGTATACGTCGTTTTTAACAAAAAATTAAGGTCAAGTTCGTGAACGAGCCAAATCGCTCCACCCCTTCTACCCCCTCCCATACAAAATGACACAATTACGCAATTTATCAATAAACGGTTTTTCTCGAAAAGCGTACATGCTATTATGTTGAAATTTAGAACGTAATACTTTTATAATGATATCATTCTACTGTAAAAAAATTACATGTGTCCTCTCCCTCCTTCCACCACCTCTCAAACAAACTGCACTTTTTCATGAAATGCTTTAAACCAATTTACTCAGTGCGTATAAAATTGATTGAGCTGAAATTATGTAGTAACTATTTATTTATAATTATTAATAAGACCAAAAAAAATTAGATTAATAGCCTTACTGCTTCTACCCCCTCCCATACAAAATGACACAAATACGCAATTTATCAATAAACGGCTTTTCTCGAAAAGTATAAATGCTAATGATATGAAATTTGGAATATAATACTTTTATAATGACTTCATTCTACTGTTAAAAAATTACATGTGTCCTCTCCCTCCTTCCACCACCTCTCATACAAACTGCAGTTTTTCATGAAATGCTTTAAACCAATTTACTCAGTGCGTATAAAATTGATTGAGCTGAAATTGTGAAATAACTATTTATTTATAATTATTAATAAGACCAAAAAAATTTAGACGATTAGCTTCACCCCTTCTACCCCCTCTCATACAAAATAACACAATTTTACAACTTTATAAAAAGTCGATTTTCCTGAAAAATATGAATGCTACTCATTTGCAATTTAAAACATGTCAAAAGCATGATGTTTATAGTTGTTTCTGAAAAGTCATTAAAAACTCGTCCCTCCTTCTATCACCTCCCATACAAACTGCCCTACTCCACTACATCCAATACACTAATTTTTTCAGTAAATTTTTAAATCCTAAATTCTGCATAAAACATTTTTATAGCAACCTTAGCGTCATGTGAAAAAATTAGTTCTATGTCGTCACCCCCTCTACCACTTCCCCTACAAAATTTCTTAAGATAAAAAAATTTCTCTTTCATTTAGAGTATTGCACGATTGCGCTTTATGCCCAATCGTACTCCTGTTATGTTTTTTATAAAATCCGAATTTGTGCAATTTAAGGGAATTTTTTCCAAAAATTTCAGCAGTTACTTCTTGATTTCATCGATACCATTGTGATAGTTATACTTGGCCAGAGGATTCATAGACTTAAAAAGAATCTTCAGAAAGCAAGTTTTTAGGAAATCTTTTAAAACTCTTCGAATTAAAAATATGTCATACATTTTAAAATACACGGTTCAACTAAATATTTATATTTAGTAATATACTAGCGATCGCCCGCGACTTTGTCCGCGGAAAAATTGCAAAATAAGCAATTTTTGAGAATGTAGTTAGTAATATGTACATTATGTGAGATATGTAATCTGTTTAGTTTAATGACTCTTTAAACACAATGGTTTGTATTTTGTTGGAATCAAAACCATAAATTATTAAGACATTTGTATGAGACAGGCTCGTGATCAAATCAATCCCGTGATTTGAGATCATATAAGTATGGAAGAGCGTTAAGGACATGTGAATAGTTTTAGCTTGTGTTAATTAAAGAAAAGACCAAATAAAATAACGTTAAATTTAAAAACATAACAGGACTACGATTGTGCGTAAAGCCCAATCATACCATAATATAGATGAAATCGAAATTTTTGTGATGTTAAGAAAATCTGTATGGGGAGTGGTAGGAAGGGTCACAGTACTGAACTAATTTATTTCACATCATGCAAGAGTAGCTATAAAAATATTTTGTACCAAATTTAAGCTTGAAAAATTTAATAGGTACTGAGAAACTTAAAGCATTGGATTTGATGAAATGTGCAATTTGTATGGGAGGTGGTAGAAGGAGTGGAGGGTTTTTGGTGATTTTTCGACAAACAACTATAATCATAATTAAATTGATGTATTTTAAATATTAGATCAGTAACGTTCACACTTTTGAAGAAAATCGAATTTTTAAAAAGTTGTGGAATTGTGTCACATTGTATGGGAGGAGGTAGAAAGAGTGAAGCTAATCAGTTAAATTTTTCCCGATATTAATAATAATGCTAATCAAGGATTCTATACAAAATTTTGGCGCGATGAAAGCTATACGTATTGAGAAAATTGGTGTATAGTATTTCATGAAAAAGTGCAGTTTGTATGGGAGGTGGTGGAAGGGGTGAGGTTTTTTAGTGATCTTTTAACTCCCAAACCCTTCAAGATAGAAAGTTCATTTTTGGAGGGATTGTAGGTAGTTGCGGATCTCAGGCGGATACCAATTTTGGGGGGTGTACGAGTTCAGGGGGAGGCGGGCGAGGCGGGGGAGGCGGGGGGAGCGCTTAAACCGAAAAATACGAATTCAAATATCTCAACCATGGTTACAGCTAGGAAGCTAAAAATCAACATACATATACAGGAGTTTGTGGGACAACTTTTAAAAATAATTAAATTTTTTTATGCATTGGCGTGCCAAAAGGGGGGGGCTAAGAACCAATTGTCGGCCGAATTTTTTTTTCAAATGATTATATCTTCGAAATTATTTCTCATAAAAAATTGATATTTTGAGACCATCAAGATAGTATATAGGTCTACTAGAAGCAGTTTAGATAGAAGCTAATTAGTGAAAGGGGGAGGGTCAGGGGGGGTGCAAAGAAAAACACTTAAAAATTAATATCTCAACTGTCTCTTATGCTATGTAATTGAAACTTAAAATGTATACTAAACTTTACTAGCGACATATGAAAAAAGTATAATATGTGGACATTATAGTAGTGGGGAGAAATGGGGAGCATTTCAAAAATGGCGTACTTTCCAAAACTACAAATCATCAAATCTCAAAATTGAGTACAGATATCAAATCAAAAATTTGTCAGATTGTAGAGCTATACAATCTTTAAATTTGGTAAAAAATTTAAGTTGGGGAATGTAAGGGGAGGGAGGTGGAAAGCGAAAATTTTGAAAATTTTGAGTGATTTTTTTATGGCTCTGGTAAAAGATACAAAGTTTAAATTTTGCTTGTCGACACATCTATTTGAAATAGATAGAAAAAAAATAGTAATTTGTTCCAAAATTGTTATGCTCCGAAGTGGGGGTCTAACGTGCACAAGGTGTTTCATGTGGAATGAAAAAAACACATAAACTGAAAATTTTTGAATGAAATTTTTAGGTAAAAACTTGAAAATTTGGATAATGCATTTAAAAAAAATTTCTAAAAGTTTGAAATATTAACTGGTCAAATATTTTTAAGACTTCTACTCCCTCCCATACAAAATTATTTTTTCGACCAATTTTAAGAAATCAATTATCACCTAACTATCAAAAGCTATCAATTTGAAATTTTGCACAAAAACTTAGAAAATAAAATTATGGTAAAAGTTTTGAAATCATGCTTGCCCTTCTACCCCCTCCCATACAAAACTATGATTTCGACCAATTTTATTAAATCAACTAATAACCAACAAATTAAAAGCTACGAACTTGAAATTTTGTACGAGCACCTTACAACAGAAAAGAAAGAAAATTTCATCACAAATTTTAGGATTCCTCTACCTCCTCTACCCCCTCCCATACAAAATTATTTTTTCGAGCATTTTTAAGAAATCAGTTATCAGCTATCTCTTAAAAGCTATCAATTTCAAATTTTGCATGAAAACTTATAAAAATAAACTGCCAACAAGTCGGGCGAAACTTTATTATTCTTGGGACATGTTGCGGATGTGTGGAAAGTCAATATGCAGGTAAGAGTGGTTAGGGAAGACTAAGTGAAAGGGAGTTCTTGAGCAAGGCTGTTGTCTATTTAACAATATTTCATTCGTTTCTACAAGTTTGGGTTTTTATGGAGGGGAGGAGGAGGGGTAATAGCAAGGGTGGGTAGATGTTAACAGTTTTTTAATTAATTGCTTGAATCACGTCCAATATTCTCTGTGTAGAATGTGTTTCATAGACGAAGTTGCATAGAATTTTCATCCACAAAACCAAACATTTGTATGGGAGGGGGTAGAGTAGGTAGGGGAATCGTAAATTTTGATATGCAGTTTTATTTCGCTTCTCTTTTAAGGTGCTTTTATAAAATTTCAAGTTCATAGCTTTTAGTTTGTTGGTTATTAGTTGTTTATGAAATTGGTCGAAATCATAGTTTTGTATGGGAGGGGGTAGAAGGGCAAGCGCGATTTGAAAATTTTGGAAGCAATTTCATTTGAATTATTTTTATAAGTTTCAATGCAAAATTTGAAATTGATAGCTTTTAAGAGTTAGCTGATAACTTATTTTATAGAAATGCTCGAAAAAATAATTTTGTATGGGAGGGGGTAGAGGAGGTAGGGGAATCGTAAGACTTGTGATGCAATTTTCTTTCTTTTTAGTTGTTAGGTGCTCGTACAAAATTTCAAGTTCGTAGCTTGCAATTTGTTTGTTATTAGTTGATTAAATAAAATTGGTCGAAATCATACTTTTGTATTGGAGGGGGTAGAAGGGTAAGCGCGATTTCAAAACTTTTAACGTAATTTCATTTCAATTATTTTTGTAAGTTCTTATGCAAAATTTCAAATTGATAGCTTTTAATAGTTAGGTGGTAATTGATTTCTTGAAAATGGTCGAAAAAATAATTTTGTATGGGAGGGGGTAGAAGTTTTAAAGATTTTCGACCAGTTAATAATTCATTCTTTTATGGATTTTTTTTAAATGCATTTCGCAAATTTTCAAGTTTCTACCTTAAAATTTCATTCAAAAATTTTCAGCTTATGTGTTTTTTCATTTCACATGAAACACCTTGTGCACGTTAGACCAGGGGGGTCGGTGCATAACAATTGTAGAATTTCTATTATTTTTTATGTATGTACAATAAATTGATATATTGATCTGCAAAATTTAAACTCTGTATCTTTTACCAGAGCCCAAAAAAAATTACTCAAAATTTTCAACATTTTTGCTTTCCACCTCCCTCCTCTTACACCCCCCCACTTAATTTTCTTACCAAAATTAAAAATTATATAGTTCTACGATCTGACAAATTTTTGATGTGATATCTGCCCTCAGTTTTGAGATATAATGGTTTGAAATTTTGGAAAGTTCAATGCTCCCCATTTTCCCCCACTACTATTTTCTCCAAATATTATATTTTTTTCATATTTCTTTAGTATAGCTTAATATAAATACCAAGTTTCAATTGCATAGCTTAACAAATAGCCGAGATATTGATTTTTAAGTGTTTTTCTTTGCACCCCCCCCTGACTCTCCCCCTTACAATAATTAGCCTCTATGTAAGCTGATTCCAGTGAATCTGTATGCCATCTTGATGGTCTAAAATTATAAATTTTTTATGCTAAGTAATTTCGAAGATATAATCATTTGAAAAAAAAATTCGGCCGACAATTGGTTTTTAGCCCCCCCTTTTTGCACCCCAATGGATAAAAAAATTAGATTAATTTTAAAAGTTGTCCCACAAACCCTTTTATATGTACATTGATTTTTAGCTTCCTAGCTGTAACCATGTTTGAGATATTTGAATTCTTAGTTTTTGGTTTAAGTGCTCCCCCCGCCTCCCCCTGAACCCTTACACCCCCAAAAATGAGTGTCCCCCTGAGATCCGCAACTACCTACAATCCCTCCAAAAATGAGCTTTCTATCTCGAATGGTTTGGGAGTTAATGTGCTCTGAGCGTACACACCGGCGTACGGCGTACGGCGGACGGCGGACGGCGTACGGCGGACGGCGTACGGCGGACGGCGTACGGCGGACGGCGTACAGACAGACGGATTTTTTTTTTTTGCATTTTTAGGCTAATTTAGTCACGAAACGCGAAAAAACAAAATTTCAGGGTATCAAATTTTTTTTTTTTCCCAAGTCGATCACAATACTTTATTATTAAAATAATAAAGTAATAATTCAAATGAAGTTGCTTTAAAAGTTTTGAAATCGCGCTTGCGCTTCTACCCCCTCCCATACAAAACTATGATTTCGACCAATTTTATTAAATCAACTAATAACCAACAAACTAAAAGCTACGAACTTGAAATTCTATACAAGCACCTTACAAGAGAAGCGAAATAAAACTGCATATCAAATTTTACGATTCCCCTACCTTCTCTACCCCCTCCCATACAAATTTTCGGTTTCGTGAAAATAAAATACACCGAATTTTATGAAAATTTTATGCAATTTCGTCTATGAAACACATTCTATACAGAGAATATTGGACGTGATTCAAGCAATTATTAAAAAGCTGTTAACATCCACCCACCCTTGCTATTACCCCTCCTCCTCCCCTCATAAAAACCCAAACTTGCAGAAACGAATGAAATATTGTTAAATTGACAACAGCCCTGGCCAAGAAACCCCTTTGCACTTAGCTTTCCCTAACCACTTTAACCTGCATATTGACTTTCCACTCATCCGCAACTTGTCCCAAGAATAATAAAGTTTCGCCCGACTTGTTGGCAGTTTATTTGTAAAGTCGTGGAGTTGTGTCACATTGTATGGGAGGGGATAGAAGGACTGAAGCTAATCGGTTTATTGTTTCCCAATAATAATAATAATGCTAATTAAAGATTTGGTACAACATTTTAGCTCGATGAAAGTTACACGTACTGAGAAAATTGGTGTATAGTATTTCATGAAAAAGTGTAGTTTGTATGGGAGGAAGTGGAAGGAGTAGGGAAATTTAAGAACCTTGTCTACCAAAAGATTGCATTTGTAATGGAAATATTATATTCTAAGTTTCAATTCAATCACTTTTATAGTTTCCAAGAAAATTTGATTAATATATATTTTTGAAAATGAGTCACTTTGGATGGGAGGGGGTAGAAGGCGTGAAGGGAGTGACATAAAACCAAAAGCAGATTACATTCCAGAGCATATTTAATAAACTGTGAAAGTTTCGTTACAATCGGTTCAGCCGTTTTTGCGTGAAAGCCGGACAGACAGACAGACAGACTGACAGAGAAGAATTTTAAAAAAGCGTGTTTCTGCTTAGTTATTGCTAAAATAAAGCAAAAAACTAACTTATAGCCATTTCTAAACAAACAAAAGACAGGCACTACAATTATATTTATATAGATTTTGGCAATTAATTCGATTACATAACCAACACCAATCGGCAATGAAATTGAGGCGGTTATATGTATTTGGGTTCAATTTTTTTAACTACATTCTTTAAACCATAACATATGATATTTTATATCTAAATCTGAATTTCTTTAAAACACGCTTCAATTGTGATAATATCATGATCATTAATTAATGCTAAATGCTCGAAATTTTCGTAGAATGTATCATAGTGATTTCATTGCGTCTTAACCGTCATGC
This sequence comes from Chorisops tibialis, assembly GCA_963669355.1. Lineage (NCBI taxonomy): Eukaryota > Metazoa > Arthropoda > Insecta > Diptera > Stratiomyidae > Chorisops > Chorisops tibialis. The sequence goes on from OY770263.1 coordinate 59,217,389, forward strand.
ATTAAATATTTGCGCATATTTATCGTTAAATTCGTGAATCAATCCAAAATCCTATCAAAATACTTCCTAAACCACACTTTTATAGAAATATGATTAGAATTTTGTTTCCTAAAGTAATTTAGTGTTGAATTAAATAAATGACAGAGAGTATATAATCTTGACCAAGTTTATCTTATCGTTATTAAATAATTCAAAGATGTGTAATGCAATGTGGTACATAATTATAAACTAGATGAAATCTGAGAGTATTATAAGTTTGCCACAAAGTTAGAAACGCTAAGAAATACGGCTCGGAGAAAAAAAGTTAATGATGCAGAAGTTCATAGAATCACTAAAAAATTTCAATGCCGGATGCCCGTTCGTTCGTTTGTCCGTCCGTCTATTCGTCCGCCCGTTCGTCCGTCCGTCTGTGTCCTCTCTAGCTTGAGAATGCGTTGAGCTAGAGAGCTCAAATTTTGTATACCTAGTTTTTGACAAAAACAAAGGTGAAGTTCGTGAACGGGCCCAAATGGCTCCACTCCTTCTACCCTCTCCCATACAAAATTACACAAATTTGTAATTTGATAATAAACGGTTTTGCTCAAAAAGCATAAACGCTATTGATCAGAAATTTAGAATGTTACACTTTTATGATAATTTCAATCTACTGTATAAAAATTATTTGTGTCCTCCTCCTTCTTCCACCACCTCCCATACAAACTGTACTTTTTCATGAAATGCTTTAAACCAATTTACTCAGTGCGTATAAAATTGATCGATCTAAAAATGTACACTAAATATTTATTTAGAATTATTAGTAAGGCCAAAAAAAATTAGACGATTAGTTTCACTCCTTCTACCCCGTCCCATACAATCTGACACAATTTCACAACTTTGCAAAAATCGATTTTCCTGAAAAGTGTGAATGCTACTGATCTGCAATTTAAAACATGTCAAAAGCATGATGTTTTTAGTTATTTATGAAAAAGTCATTAATAACTCGCCCCTCCTACTACCACCTTTCATACAAACTGCACAATTTTACTAAATTCAAAACACCAATTTTCTCAGTACCTATTAATTTGTATGAAACATATTGATGGCAACTCCAGCGTGATGTGAAAAAAAATAGTTTAATTTAGTCACCCCCTGCACCACTTCCCCTACAAAATTTCTTAAAATTTCTCTTGCACCTAGAATATCGCACAATTGGGCTTTACGCCCTTTTATAAAGGGTTTTCCAATAAGGACTTGGCAACTTTTTTTCAAAATAAAATACAAACCATTTGAGATATTTCAAAAACTTTATTATTTACCATGATAAAAATGTTAAGCTTACTGAATAAATTGACAGTGACAGTTCGATGGTTAGTGAAAGGGTGCGTTCACAAATTCAAAGTTGTCAAGTCCCTATTGGAAAACCCGATATTTTCTATTATCATTTTATGATTTTAAGCACGCAATAGAAAAATCCGTTTTTTTGTGCGCCCATATAGATCAAAGAATAGTAATGTTGCGTCAGACTTGTTGGCAGATACGTATTTTAAATTTCAACTCTCGTGAATCAATCAATCAATTTCCTGTTAAGACCTTCCTATAGGCGCATATGACAGAAATAGTTATCTTCCATAAGGCGTGATACTTAGCTGTCGCCTGGACTTGTTTATTTTATTGGCCTCCTGCTCAACTGCTCGCTTCCATGTGCTACATGGACGACCAACCCGACATCTTCCATGAGGATTATAATCCAGAGCTTGTTTGGCGATGTTCCACTTTGGTTTCCTCTAAGTGTGACCGATCCACTGCCAGTTCCGCCCATGAATCTCAATGCCTAATTTAGTCTGCCCAGTTGTACTGCAAAGTTCGTCGTATGCGCCGGTTCACGAAAGTTTGCAGTTTCTTGGAAAGCCTAACCCAACACTTTGCATGTAGTTCAACCATGTAACAACATGGATTTCACGTATGCGTCAAATACGCAGCTTTTTGCGAAGAGAGATCTCTCTTAACTTTCACAAAGGAGAAAGAATACCGAAGGTCTGACGAGCTTTATTAATACGAGCCTCAATATCCTTTTCAGCTCCGTCGTCCATGCCGACAATGCTTCCGAGGTTACTATAAAATTTTCCATATCTTGTCCGTTAAGAACAATCGGTGTGCTTGTATTCGAACCCATACGTTATTGGTTGTACGCACATTTATTTTCAGTCCTTTCTCTTTGCATTTAAAATGCAACGAGCGAACATTTGACTCTATGTATAAGTATGTATGTATCAAGGAGGATATATAAAAAGGAGTGACTATGAGCATGCTTTGCCTTGTAAGCACAATGGGAATGAATGTATTTCCCTCCCTTACTACCGAAATGCTCGAAATTTTTCGATAAAAATCGTTTCGCTATCTTTGTCTGCCACACTTAAAAATATTGCAACTAACTCTTTCCCACGATAAATTGTTCGAAACAGTTGTCAAATTTTCGAAAAAATTGTTTCGCTATCCTTGTTTGACATACTTAAACCCAAGGTAAGTCTCTGTCCCGCGTTAAATTGTCCGTTGCTAAAGTACTTAGCTTAAACACAAACCAAAACTAATAAAAATTGAAAAAATAAAAATTTCTGAAATGAAACAGCAAACACCATTGTATTGAAAAATACTTTATTGCTGACTGAATATTAGCAACCAAGAAAGAATACAAATTATTGTATTTTTTTTGTAAAAGTTTGAAGCCAAGTTAAGCTTGGACACAATTTTCGAAAATTTCCGAATCAAAAAATATTCCCACATGAGACAGACTATCAGGTACTCCTTTTATATATCCTCCTTGGTATGTATGTTTATTTTTGTCAAGGTATATATTTTACAATTTTTTTTTATAATTTTCAATCTAACAATTTGGAGCTTAGGACAAATGGCTATACATTTGTTGATGCGAAAATTGAGAATTTAGAAATCTTCACATGATATTTTCATTTCAATGTCGGCTGAGGAAAATAGCACTTAAAAACCTCATAAATAACTTATTAATCTATTTAAAACTAACTTAGCATATCTGAAATAAATTTGTCGAATTACAGGGAATTCAGTAATACATTATCTGCTAATTCTAAATTACGTTGAAACTTACTTGCGTGAGATTCAAGTAGGTATATAACTATTTTTATTTGGTTTGGCTGATTCATGTAATGCTTCATTGCAATAATTTTTAAAATTGTATTCTGTGCATTTTGCTATTTCCTAATTGGAGATTTGGCACAATCCAGTAGTAGCGGGACATCATAATTGATAACTGGTTAGAATATCAATGTGTATGTTAGCAATTTATTTTCTAAATTTAATTTAGACTTTCGGTTGATGAATGGTTACACAATTTTGATTAGTAAATTAATTTTATTTATGGTTTGTGATATATGCTCCTTAAAGGTGAGGTATTTATTAAAAACAAAACCAAAATATTTTAAATTTGAGCTCAATTCACTGAGATTCCATTAAATACTAGGTTTGAATGAGGCACATAAGCTACCACTCTGCGTTTTGTAAAGAAGATAGCTTGAGTTTTGGAACTGTTAACTTTGATTATCCATTTGACTCTAAATCCGAACGATTATCCAATTTGATTTAGTTATAGCTACTCATTGTTATTAAATGCATCTTTCGATCATCCTAAGTTCCTTTTATATCCTTTTATTCTATAGGAGGGATTTATGAAATTTTAATATATACAACTTAAATACATCGGAAATTAATTTAGTTAGTTTAATTACATCTCTTTCGATACATTGTTACTTTTATCTCGCAATCATAAATAGATCAAATTTAACAATCATATTTTTTTTCAGGATAATTGTTGGTGCTCCTAAGGCAAGTTCTCCGAATACTACAGACATAAATAGTGGCAATGTTTATGTTTGTAACACCAAACAGAGTGGCAAATGTAAAGTTTTAGAGTTCAATGCTAAAGGTAATTAAGGGAAATTATTTACTTAAATATTTTATTGATTTGTAACTTAAACGAATTTTGCGATCGATGCAAAATGAAGCGGGCCGTTTATTCTATATGTCGACTTATATCGTGCTTCATGCAATATAGCTCGTCAGAATTTCTTACAACAATTTCATTTGTTGCCTCTTAGTCTTTAAAATGTTGAACCACGTCATCTCTTTTGTCGACAATCAACTCGTTATCAAAGTTTTTGGAAAAACAAATTTGAGGAAGATTTTCGATTCAGCTCTTCGAAATGTCGTCTCAGAAGTCAATTACATAACAAGTCAATTTTATAGACAATCAATATTCTTATACTCTAGATGAAATATGAAATTATTAAGTTTGTTTGAACAAAAATGGATTGGAAAGCTCAGCTGAAAACGCGTTGAACTACATGGTTTAAATTTTATTTATGTTCCTGGCAAAATCTCTTCTTACTTTCTACCCTTCCCATACAATAATCCACTTTTCTTGGAAATTACAGAAGCTATTGATTTGAAATATAATGTCTTTACGACAGTTTTCGTCTACGGTATAAAGTGTCTGCTGGCAACTTTATTATTCTTGGGATAAGTTGAAGATGCGTAGGAAGTCAATATGCAGATTAGAGTGCAAAGAGAAAACTAAGTTCTAGGTTAGGGCATTGACGCAAGAGTAAAAAAAAATGACAAGAAACGTGGACTTATGACCATTGAGAATCCCAAAAGCTTCAAATCTTTGTAGTCATTTGTGAAATTGGTAAATAACAATTTCATCACATCTTCAAAACCTTCTATTCTTGAAGATGAAAAAGCAAACCATTTGGCAGCAAAACAAGTCCTCCGTATTTACCAGAATCTGGCATCTCGCTGCCATCACTTCGTTTTCGAACTGCGGTTATTTCCAGGATCCCACAGGAGCTTAATATTCACAAATATTCTGAGCCATATGGCGTCCACCCATAGTAAATAGAAACTGCGCTTCCTCTCTTGCAAAATCTCTTCGTAATCTCTACCATATTCAAACTCTTCAGAGTGTTTTCCTGAGATCTGGAATCCCAAAGAGAGGGAACAAAGCGAACCCCACTAATTTTCGCCACATAGCGATTACCTCAGTTCTTTCAAAAGTAATGCAAACTGCTGTGAATCGCAAGATAGTCAACTTTCTTGTGGATAAAAATCTCATCCATGATCACCAATATGGATTTCGCTCGAGACGTTATACAGGCGATCTCTTGGTTTATCTTACCGAGCGGTGGAATTCCTGAATCCATAAATTTGGTGAAGGTCAAGTACTTGCTCTTGGCATTACTAAAACATTCGACAAAATTTGGCACAAACGTCTCTTAGCCAAGCTAAAGGTCTTAACGCATCGTTTCTTAAAAGGATTTAGAGTTACCTTTCGAAGCGCCCTATGTGAATCGTACTGGACGGAGTAACTTCTGCACCCTTTTCCATCGAATCCAGCGTCGCTCAGAGCTCGGTTTTCGTTCTCACCCTGGTTTGGTCTTCATAAACAACCTTCTGTCGTCTATTCTCAATCCTATTCATTGTTGCGCAGATGACAGTACTCTAGATAACATATATCAATTCGACTCCCCAGCGGAGGTACATCCAACATCGGTGGCCTCATGCCGTATAGAGTCATTGAATTTAGGTATTCTGCGGAATCGTAAGAAATACTTTTCTGCCTTCGAACCAGCCACCATCTCTTTATAAGCCTTCTATCCGGCCACGTCTTAAATAAAACTCGCATATTTGGGCTGGGGCCCCTAAATCAATCCTAGCTTTCCTCGACCGTATCCAAAAACATGCATTCAGATTAATTCGAAGATGAGGCTATATCGGCCTCCTCTATTAAATGCTCCCGAAATAATCGCCAAGCTACACGCTCACATGAGTACACTGTGAAATTCAGGCAGTCCTTCATCCCTCGGACGACAGTGATGCGGAATTCATTACTCGTTCATTATTTTTCCAACGGGATACAAACTCCAGCAATTTAAGGGCAACATCCACCTTCACTTCAAAATCTTCTATCCTGTGTTTCTTTACTAATTTCCCCGTATCCACTTGTTTCCCTTACTCATGTCGACTTAACTGTGCATCGTGCATTAAAGGGTGACGCCCTAAATTATTTCGAAAGCTTTAAAAAACCCCTTCCAAACCCTCCCCCTAACAAGTATTTTCTGCCCTCAAATTTGATTTTGAGTGATCAATGTGCCACCTAAAAAGCCCTAAGATATTAACTCTATGTGTTCAACAATTTGAAAGAAATATTAGTTGAAAAAAAAAATCAGCCTAAATTTTGTACTCCACGGGGAACAAAAATTAATTTATTTTTATTTTCTACCCAATAAATCATTAAGCCTATCTGTATTCGTAGTGAAAGTATTAACAAGTGTAGTCCTCTCCCGATTCTCTCATCTACCCAACACTTCTAAAATTTAGGTAATGAAACTTCCGTATCCAATCTACAATCCACCCAAACATAAGCTTTCTATCTATAAGGGTTTCGGAGATATGAGCCTTTCAATTCAATCATTTAAAAAGCGTGCATATGAATTTTTATACTCTAAACGAAATGTGGGACCAGCTGTATTGTGTTTGCATCATGTCGTTTGTAACGCTAAGAGTCGCCAAGAAATAATTGTTGTAGCTCGAAAAACTCGCTTTCCAGGGGCCATCTGTCTGTCTAGAACATAACTCTCGAAACCTTTGAGCCAACGTGCTGAATTTTGTTGTGTATCATTTTCAGCTGAAAAAAAACTTTAAGTTCGTGAACGGGCTACATCCCCCACTCTTTCTCACCTATCCCATACAAAATTCATGAAATTTTGAAATTTTAAGAAATTTGTTTCCTCCGAAACTATTTAAACTATTGACTTGAAAATAAGGTAGAATAATTCATAATGATGTCAATATCATTAACGTCAAAAAATATTGATCCGATCCCTTAACTCTTTCTACTCTCTCCCATAAACTTCGCTTCACTTCTTCTACCTCCTCCCACACAAATTTCTGTATTCGAAATTCAATAAAAGTATATGAGAGCTATCGACTTAAAATTGGAACAAAGCATGTGATAAAGGTGTTGATAAGCAGTTTCAAAATAATTCAAAACCTTCCACTTCCTCTGCCACCGCCCATACAAATATCAGATAAGCAATGTCCAATTTCCTTGGAAATTATTAAAGCTACAAACTTTAAATTCAGCACGCAAAATTTTGCATTCAACGTTCGGAGTCATACACACAAAAGACAAAGCTTCTCTTTCTGCTGCTACCACAATTTGAGGTCACATATTTTCCGATACATTCCAATTTTTCCAATTTCATCTAGAGTATCATATGATTGGGCATTACAACCAATCAAAATTCTGTTATGTTCTTATTTTTTAATTATGTGAATTTTACAAAGCTTTTAAAAAGATATTTTTACTCTAGTAACTGATCCAGTAGATATTTATTATGGTAAATATAAAAAAACTTTTCATGGAAGTTATAACCGAAGCAATCAATGGCTTGGAGCAACCGTTTTGAGTGCAGGAAATAATGAAGCAGTGGTATGTAATTAATTATATTATCTAATACCAAAGATACACAGTAGTCCAAATTAGCAGCAACAAAATTGCAAACTTATATCATAGCTAAAACGTACCAGTGGCAAGCAAACCTATTAATTTATATTTTTTTTTTCAACAGTATCGAATGCTAAAATCCTTCCATTAATAAAAAAAATCGCTTGTGATTTAATTTTTGAAACAAACGTTTAAAGTCTAACTGTTTTAATGAACTGAAATTCATATAAACAAAATCACAGTTTTGATATTTTGATATTCGATATTTCCTTTATTTGGTAAACACTACAAGATTATAAATCTTTTATAAGTACGATAATATGTGGTGAAAGCTTAGAACTAATAGAATTCAAATTAATTAAATTATAGCTAAATACATTGAGTTATATATAGAAAGAGTATAAAAATAAAAAAAAATTCAGTTTAGAAAACAATAAAGCATAAAATATAAATATATATAAATATAAATATAATGAGGCAAATAACTAAGATAATAATATAAAACAAAATCATTAAAAATTCGGAATTATTAATTAATTAATTAAAAAAATTTTAAGAAAATATTAAGAAGAAGAAGACGCCAAAACTATGTTTATAGGAATATTAAAATCAAATTATGAAAAATAGATTTAAACTCAAGGGAATACACAAATCGCCTGAACGTACCCGGATCATCAACACACTGAATATGAGGCGGAAGATTATTCCAGATTCTTATGGTCTGGACGAAAACAGAATCCTCGCCGACCGTCTTAAAGAAACGCGGAGCAAGAAGTTTACGATGTCTGTTCGTTTTTAGAGGTATTAGGAAATCGCATAAATACAGTGGCTCACTTTGCTTTAAAATATTGTGCAGGAAAATTAGTGCTCTGCGCTTAAGGAAAGAGGGTAATGAGCAGCCTAGAATGCTTATCTGATATTGTGGTATACGATCAAAACGCCTTAGTTCAAATACATAGCGGATACAATGGTTGAAAGCCACATTTAGCCTGCGTTGGCAGTTGAAATCATGTTTAGGGAATACTAGACTACCGTAAGAAAAAAAAAGGTATAATAAGGGATTTCACGCGCTTCAATCTGATATGCATAGGAAGGCCACTAGCAAACACCCATAGTCTTCTCAGACTACCATATACCTTTTTTAGAATAGAATCGACTTGCTTACAACCGGATATGGCCGAATCCAGGATTACTCCTAAATCCGTTACATGGGTTTGGAATACGAGGGGTGTACCATTGACTATAAGGTGGGGAAGGTCCCAGGTGTAAGGATTATCTAGCCCGGCATAAAATACGATACAGTGAGATTTTTGCTCGTTGAGCGTAAGATGGTTAAGTTGGGACCAACTTAATATGCGAGCAATACCCCGATTTACGCGTTCAACACAGTCCTCAACTAATCCAATAGGCCTAATTAAGTAGATCTGCGCATCATCCGCGTACAAATAAAGACTGCAGTCATGTAGTAGATCCGATAGATCATTAATGTAAATGCTGAAAAGTAGTGAGCTTAAGACTGACCCTTGGGGAACACCACACACAACGGGTAAAGACGAGTACAGAACATGATCAATTCTAACTTGCTGATGCCTGTTGGCTAAGTAGCTACCAATTAGTTTGACCACATTAGTAGAGAAATTAAAGATTGACGACAGCTTGTCCAGAAGCCTGTTGTGGTCCACCATGTCAAAGGCTTTAGAGAAGTCTAAGAGAACAAGGTAGGTTATCATATTCTTGTCTATGGCGGCTCTAATATCAGAGGTTACTTTAACTAGTGCAGATTCGCAACTATGTTGAGGCCGGAACCCTGATTGAAAAGAGGATGGCATTTTGTTGCTCAGTATATATTCTTGCATTTGTATAGACATGATTTTCTCTAATATTTTAGAGAGGATGCATACAATGCTGATAGGGCGGAAAACATTAGGACCAGATGGATTTTTATTTTTTGGAATCGGTATCACGGCGGCAACTTTGCAGGCGAGTGGGAAAAAACTCATAGTTAAACATGAGTTCATAATATGGAGAATATATTGCCATATATATGGGAAAAGTATTCGAATGAAAGCAGGATACATTTGATCAGCTCCTACAGAGAGAGATTTTATACTCTTAAAAACAGAGAAAAGTTCATTTAGGCTGATGCATTGGAATGAGAAGGAGTTGGCATTATTATTGATCCTTGGGCCGTCAGGTGATCTATTACTCGAAGAAGTATTGGAAGGGGAGCTACGAGTAGATGCATTATTCAGGAAATGAGCATTTCATATGTCTGCATCCAAATTAGTGCTGAATCGCTCCTTAACACATACACCACCCATCTTTAAATTGCTTCATAGATGTTTCGAGGGTAAATTTGGATCAAGCTTTCGGCTAAAATAGCGCTCTCCGATTTCTTCCTCACATAGTCGCGATAGAGTCTCTTTCCGCAATAAGTCCAGCAACTTTCCTAGAATACCAAGGGTAGGCACTTTTGGTCGGTTTTAAAGTTCGGAGAGGTACGTATTTGTCGTGAAAATACCGAACAAGATTGTTGAAAAACTCAAGTTTTTCATCAATGTCAGGAGTTAAAAATTTACTATCCCAGGGAAGTGAGTATAATTCAGCAATGAGATCGACACTGTTGACATTGTTATAGTCCCGAAAGGCAAAGGATTTGGGTGGATTTTCAGTAAGCTGAACGTCATAGGACATAAAAATGAGTTGCCGAAATTAAATTAATCCGATTCGGCATTTTGTTACATATCAGCTCTAGTCGCTCACCGCATGTTCGCAATCTTCCACTGTTCTTAGTCGCTGTGGACGGCAACGATGTGGACGACATTATAGATGACGGTCGCTGTGGGGTCGATATGTACGGCGACAGTGGGGATGACGGTAGAGTCGCTATGGACGGGGACGGTGTAGACGACAATCGCTGTGGAGACGACGGTATACACGACGGTCGCTGTGGAGTCGCTATGGACGGCAACAGTGTGGATAATGGTATGGACGATGGTCGGTTGTGCTCAGTATAAAAAGGAGCGAGATTTCATGAAGCAGTCCGTCGAGATTAAGAATTTAGATCGAGCAGTCGAAGGAGTCAGACAACGGAATCAGCCAACGTTCGAAAAGCGAAAGAGTATTTAATTTAATTTCAAAACCAAAAAATATAGTTTTAAGGTGATTTTAAATCATCAGCGAATTAGTTAAACTTTTACTTAAAATCCTGCGACCCTTTGCACACTTCTTTTCTTTCTACCACCTCCCATATAAACTACACTTTTTCATGAAATACTCTAAACAAATTTACTCAGTACGTATAAAATTTTTCAAGCTGAAATTGTGCACTATTAGTAAATTAAAAGAAAATTAGACGATTAGCTTCACTCCTTCTAACCCCTCCCATGCAAATCTGACATAATTCAATAACTTCACAAAAGATCGATTTTCCTGAAAAGTATGAATGTTACTGATCTGTCAAAAGCATGATGTTTATAGTTATTTCTTGAAAAAATCATTAAGAACGTGCCCCTCCTTCTACCATCTCCCATACAAACTGCACAATTGGACTAAATCCAATACACTAATTTTCTCAGTACCTATTAAATTTTTGAATCTTCAATTTTGTATAAACCATTTTTTTTGATAGCAACTTTATCGTGATGTGAAAAAAGTAGTTCAATATCGACACCCCCTCTACCACTTCCTCTACAAAATTTCTTAAATTAAAAAAAAATCTCTTTCGTCTAGAGTATCGCAGGAATGGGCTTTACGCCCAATCGTAGCCCTGTTATGTTTTTATTATCAGATATTCTGATATTTTGAGTCGACCCACAAACCACCACTGAACTTTCGTGTGGAATGAAAAAATACAGATGATAGGCAAGATTTATGCCCATAAAAGGATTTTATATGGCTCGACTTGAAAAACATCAATAGCAAAATGTTTCAAAGATTTTAATAGTGAGCCGATGGCTTGAACCTACTTTAACCACACAGGTGCAAGAATCTCTGAAATCTGATGAGATGGTCGAAGATTCTACTCGAACCTGTATGGCCAGCTAATTGGTTCAGCTCATTATCATCAATATTTTGGAATTTAAACATTTATTAGGCTAATTTTTTCATGAAAGTCCTTTAATGATTATTAGGATCTAGTGAATAATTTAACTACGCTGTGTATCCTAAGTATAATAAAGCAATTATTCCGAAAAACGCCTTCCCAGAAATGCTAATAAAACCACAAATTACTTATTTTTTTCTCTAGGCTTGTGCACCGCGTTTTGTATATTCTTACAGCTATGTAGGCGAGGAAGGTAAAGAGGACAGTGAACTCGGTGCAGTAGGAATTTGTTATAAAATCGATGCGAATTTCAAAATCTCAAAAGTTTTCTTACCAAGTGTTGCCGGGAAAAGTACGTAACTAAAATTAGATAAAAAAATATATTAATTTCCCTTACCATAGTAATATTAAGCGTAATAAGATAATATTGAGCGCGGAACCACGTTTTTGTTGAAAATTTTGTTTTTAGGACGCTGTAATGGCATAAGGTATTCGGGTTAGCTTCTTGTAATCGAGCTATTCAAAAATTATTTTTGTATTCAGTGTAATTCCAAATTACTTAATCTTCAACAAAAACAGTCATCTCTGACTCATGGCCCCTTAACCTTAAGCTGCGTACACACTTGAGCACGAACGCAAACGAGGCAGACGAGGACGTCGCAAACTGAGACACCCAAAGCCGCACGAAGTTGTATTTGGAAAACATTCTGATTTGGGTAATTTTTGCCTCGCCTCGTTTGTTCAATTCAAACGATAGGTTGGTCGTCTTTTTGAAAACAATTATTGAAAAATTAGTTGGGATAAGGAAAAGGCACATCTTATAAAATAATGTAAGAGTTTTCCTAATTTCTAGAAAAAAAAATAACTGGCAAATAGTCCGAAACTATTTGGCTCCGAACGACGAATGGTCCAATCGCAGCTTCGTTTCTTGTCTCGCGTGAATTTGTTCGAAACGAAACGGGCTCGTTCGAGGCAAATTTCTCGCCTCCCTTTACCTCCTTCGGCGTTTATGCTCAAGTACGTATGTAGCTTTCAATTAATTTTAAATAGAACAAATTTGAAAAAAAAAAAATTTTTATATCACTAATTTAGTATCCTTTTTCAGATAATGCTAAACCTCAGTATGGGTTTTGTCAAGCTGGATTTAGTGCAGCAATTACAACAGTAACAAAATATAACAATTTATAAAAGATTATCAGTTAATATTATAATTCGTTACAGGATAAAAAACGTTTAATACTTGGCGCTCCTTCTCATTATTTATATTCAAGTAAGTAATTGAAGAAATTAAACCAAAAACCTCTAGTTTTAACGATTCAACGCTTTAATGCTTCAAACATCCCGTCCTGTCATTTATCTTTAAAACTTAATGAACAACAAAGAAAAACACTTAAAAATGAATATCTCAACTATCTCTTAAGCTATGTAATTGAAACTTAAAACATATATTAAGCTATACTAGCGAAATACAAGAAAAATATAAAATTTGATCATAATGGTAGTGGGGGGAAAAGGGGAGCATTTCAAAAATGATGCACTTTTCAAAATTTCAAACCGTTATATCTCAAAATCCAAAACAGATATTAAATTGAAAATTTTTCACTTTGTAGAGCTATATGATCTATAAATTTTGTAAAATCTTAAGATGGGGAGTATAAGGGGCACGAGGAGGTGGGCAAAAATATCGAAAAATTTTACTAATTTTTTTAGGACTCTGGTTAAAGATACAAAGTTAAAATTTTGCACCATTTAATGGACATAAGAAAAATATTAATTAAAACTAAAACTGTTATTCACCAAAGGGGGCATGCACGAGGTGTTCCACGTGTATTGAAAAAAAACACAAAAACTCAAAATTTTTGAGAAAAATTTCAAGCTACAAACTTGAGAATTCGTAACATCCTCCTGGACCAAAAGGTGGTCATCCCACATAAAGCAATGAGCAGAACCTTCAGATGAGTTAAATACTGTGTAGTTAAATGTCAATAGTTTTATTTTATAAAAACAAACTATTGATCAATAGTGGCGTTGGTATACATATCTGGAGATCAGCTGTTAATGCCTTGTATCATTATTTTTAGCTTCTTCTACTTCTACAATGGCGCTACAGCCCAAATCGGACCTTGGCCTCCTGACATGCAGGTTTCTTAACATTTTTCATTACTTATTGTGGAAAGGTTGTTAGCCCTTCGCACAACCCTCTTTCTACGAATTTTTAGCTTCTGCCGTGTTGTTTTTAGTGAATATCTCAATCTAGCATCACTGAGGTGCTCCTCATGTTGTTTCTCTATTTAGGATTTTTCGTCTGCATTTTAATTTCTTTTAGCAGCCTCAAACGCATCGCAAGTATCAAAAGTATGATTCCCTGGAGTACGCATCGGAGTCACTGCTGAACACTTTTCTGTACATCAACTTTCCTGCAAAGTGTATTGAAAACATGTGGTCTTCTTCTTCTGGAGAAGAAGACCAGAGCTGCTTGTTGAGGGTTGATTTTAAGTCCTTTATCTAGTGCTCAAATGTCTAACTGTTGTAAAGTGGACTGCAGAAGGTCCCCTAGAACTTACCAGCTAGCATGATGACAAGATCGTCTGCATGTGCTATTGTAGGGTTCCGATTTAAAATGGAAAGGCGTTCATTCCCGGCAAGGACCAACAAGTGAGGCGATATTATACCGCCCTGTGGCATTTCTTTCTGGACAGAGCTCTTTCTTATCTCTTCTCCCATCCACGCTACGATTTTTTGTGAGTGAAGAAGCTTAGCTATCCATGCAATAAGAAGAGGTTCTACACCATGGCTGCGTTCAGATTTGCACGTATGTAGCTGTCAGTTAGGCTCATGAATCGGGAAGCCTTCGGGATTTTATGAGAGGCTCTGCCTGGTTTAGGTATGAACACTACCCTAACCTTTTTCCATAGCTTCGGTATATGGCAAAGACTGATGCATGCTTTGTATATGTCAACCAGGTACTGAATTATTGTTTCATCCGCATTCTGGATCATTGCAGGATAGACTTGGCCCAGTCCTGGTGGCTTGTAAGGTTTGAAGAAACTGAACGCAATTCCTATGTTTTCTGGCATCACGACTGTATCTGAGTTAGTTAGATTACGATCGACACATGAACTTTGTGGCGGGGGCTGAAAGCGTCCGGGAAAATATTTTAATATTATTTGGAGGTTCTTTTATTCCGCGCTGATCCCGCTCGACCAAACCACCTTGCGTTTGCTTCTTTAAAGCATTCACCACAACGGTGTTCGAAATTGAGAGTGTTTTAAGAAACATAGTTTTACAAACTTAAACTTTCATACCATCGTTAACATAACTTGAACAACTGCAGCCTTCCTCGTTGGATTAGACGTCCAAGGATAATTACTTTTTCGACACGTTCTTACCTGACCAATAAGCTTAAAGGTAAACAAAACTGTTGGTGTTGTTTACCTGTAAGCACCTTGGACTTGGTGTGAATAAAATTTCGTTAGAGATACTAAAACTAAATTACACTATTTCACATCTTAAGTCACCTTGATTATGCTGATGACGTGTGTTTGCTTGTATATAACCGTTCGGACTTCAAGTCAAATGTTCACTCGTTGCATTCTAAACGCAAAGTGGCGGGACTGAAAATAAATGTGCGTAAAACTAAGTACGTGCACATGGGTTTGAACGCAAGCACACCAATTGTTCTTAGTGGACAAGATGTGGAAGAAGTGAAAGATTTTTGTTATCTTGGAAACATTGTCAGCATGGACGGTGGAGCCGGAAAGAATATTGAAACTCGTCAGGCCTTCGGTATCCTTTCCCCTTTCTGGAGGTTAAGAGAGATCTGCCTTCGCACTAAGCTGCGAGTTTTTGACGCATGCGTCAAATCCGTGTTGTTATATGGTTGTACTACGTGGAAAGTGACCGTTCGACTTACCAAGAAACTACAAACTTTCGCGAACCAATGCCTCCGACGCATTTTAGAAATATTCTGGCCAGTAAGTGATCTCCAACGACGAACTTTGGTGTACAACTGAAAAATCTAAAATAGGCATTCAGATTCGAATGCGGAAGTGGCAGTGGATCGGTCACACATTGCAAACAACCAGAGCGAAACATGGCCAAACAGACTCTGGATTATAATCCACGAGGAAGACGTCGGGTTGGTCGAGCATGTAGCACACGGAAGAGAGCAGTTGAGCAGGAGGCCAGAGGAATAAACAAGTCCTGGCAAGGTTGATGCTCAGACAATCGGGAAATCTGTCCTTTCAATTCGAAATACACTGTGAAAACATTCACCAAACCATTAATGTATATTTTTAATAAATCGTTCCTAATGAAGTTCCTTGCAAAAAAAAGCAAACTATTACTTTAATACAATTCAAATACGAGTATGTTATTTTTAGGTTTCATATCAATGAATCTAGGTGGAAAAAAAACCGACATTTATTCAGAAAGAAAAAGTCTCGGCACAGAAATTTTATATCTGGGATATTCAACTGTTGCAATTAAAATAGCGGAAAATCGGTCTGGAGTTGCAGTCGGAATGCCTCGTGGAGAGGATCAATACGGACAGGTTGTAATTTACACCGATAAAATTGATGGTAAATCACCGGTAATGCCTGGTATCATTACCGGTGATCGTTTCGGTTCATATTTCGGTTATTCGTTATGCAAACTCGACATTAATGGTGACGGACTAGACGATCTGGTTATTGGTGCACCAATGTATAAGAACTATGGTGACAAAAAAAAATATGAACATGATGTCGGACGCATCTATGTTCTTTTGCAAAATCAAAATGTAAGTTATTTTCTTTTTAATTGTTAAAATTATAATATTTAGAAAATAGCTGTCTATAATATTTTAAATATATGTATGTACATTCTAATATATAGCACTCTTCGCATGAGAATATTTCACCATAAACAAAGGCCAGATGGTCAACAAAATAGGATTTATAGAAATAGTTAATAATTTGTTTTAGATTTCTGTGGGATGGGGGCAATATAATTCACTCACAGCAAGTCACTGGATCATGAGCTTATCACCCGTAATATTAAAATCTAACTGATACGAGAAAAGGATACAGCATCTCGGATAATGACTTTTGAAATTCGCAAACGGACTTTGATTGGCTTCTGGAACTTTCGGATAATGACGGTGGAAGGGCACTCGGTCCCTACACCCCCAATCAGTGATCGACCGTGAAATGGAGCACTATCCAAATCTTGAGCTTGAGCGAGGTCAGGTGGACAGGACCAGGTGACGAACGAACCACGGAAATACCATTTTGCACGAGTGTGAAGCCAAAAATGGTGTTCTTAAACCGAGAACGAGGCACAGTCTCATCAGCTGGGAACAGAATTATTCGTAGAGTTTTGTACTACTCGGCAAATGGTCTTTGGATGGATTTTTTTACCACACAAGAGTCACTTTAAAACATCTTGTGTTTGCATTGACGGTCTTACTCATCGACCATTTGGCCATAAGACGCCAATGGAGAAGATGTCTCTTCGATGTGCGAGCGAAGCGTGGAGCTCACGTGATCACCACTCGATTTTTGCCTGCTTGCGATTGTCCACAGCAGCTATGCGATGGCCACAAATTCTTCAAATGAAGCGCAAACTTAATGTGGACAAGTTTATTGTTGGAATCTCTTAATTACAACAAAACACGCAAGTATACCACCATTCTACTGGACGCCAATTGCAAGGCAACCAGAAAAACATTTCTAACAAGTGCTGGAGATGCGCAAGGCGATGAGAAACCCTATAACTAAAATCCGACTGTAGCGCCGCACTTTCGTCACAGATTCATAATGGAACTTCTCTGAATCGGGCAGCACCTCCTGCCGGCTGCTCAAGAGGTGAGAGGTGAGGTGAGACAAAAATTGACCCGAAGAAGCACCCTTTCTTGGTATGCCCTGCAACAAAAAAAAACCCGACCGAGAGGGATAGGACATGTAGGGGATATAATCCTACATGCTGCACTCACTCCTTCCATTTTAGATCCGTCGGAGAATACTATAGGGTGCTTGGCCTTCTTGAGTGGGAAGCGCGCATTCGTATGCGACATTTATTGCGAACAGGTCGATTGGCGGCAAAGAGATAAGATATTCAGTGAATCTGAGGACGTGATCTTAATAGCCCAGTGATTCCCAGACATGCCTGTCTTTGTGTTGTTTTCCAACTTTGCTGGTATGTTACTTTATTCAGCGCAGGCAACCATGTCAGTATACCGTCCAGCAGACTTAGCCTTACCATAACCGTGTAGATTCAATGCGTTATATTCGGGTTCAATCCCCACCTCTTACCGAACCTTCACTTGCACGATTGGAACGCCATTCTCGTCTTATTTGATCACACCTAAATATTTTGTTTCCAAGCTACTGTCTATTCCCAAATACTTTGCATGGTTAGAGAGAGTCAGTTCCTTGTTTCCTAATTTCGGTATCCTTAAGTTCTAAGTTTTGGTTTTCCCAGAAAATAGCACTAGTTCCGTTCTTCGCGGGTTTAAATTAAGCTTTTGGTCCAATCGTGTAGTTTCTTTAGAGCTTCTTCCGACAGTTCGATTATTGTGCTTGTATACCTACCTGATACTAATATCATAACGCCTTCAGCATAAGCCATTACATTTACCCCCGAACTTCTCAGATCTTTTAGTATGCCATCCAGAACATCAACCCAAGTAAGACTGAGATAATACCATTTAGAAAGAAAAGGAAAATCCACATCATACCTCCTTCAATAAATAGAATACCAATACCCTTTTCAGATGAGGTAAAATATCTAAATGTTATACTGGTTAGAAACTCAGCTGGAACAGAAATATAGAATGGACTCATGCCAAAGCATTAAAAGCAGAACAATCATCCCCCCAATAGTCACATACGAATCAAAAATATTATAAAATAATAAAAAAGGAGGCAATCAAAAGGGTGTTCCGCATACAGAGGGAAAACGAATACAAATCAGGGGATCTTAGGGGTCACCTCGAAATCCTAAAAAACCCAAAAATAGAGGTTCTAACCTCCACACTATCGGACGCTATGCCGACAAAATTCCACTTTGAAACCACATTCAAAGTTATAATTAGAGAACGCAAGGACTGGCATTCCATGCTCCATGAAATGGAAAAGGAACCAACTATCTGGTATACAGATCGCTCGCGCATCTCTGAGGGAAATGGAACCGGAGTTAAAGGTCCTAACTTCTCGGTTTCAAAACCTCTCGGCAAAGAAGCCACAATCTTCCAGACCGAACTAATTGGAAATGAGCTATGAATTCAAGAGAATATAAGGATGAGCGATGAGCTATCCTTACATTCTCTTAACTTTTTATATCCTATAGGATAGTCAGGCAATTCTCGAAGAAACCTAAATCATTAAAGGAACAACGTAACCTTAATGTGGGCCCAGGACACATGGGAATTGAGAGAAATGAAGAACCTGATCGCCTGTATGACACCGAACGTGGCATGCAAAATGTTTCGTGTTGAATTTAAAATTTGAAGTTTTAATTATTTTCAAAGAAATTGGACATAGCTTTCCTGAAATTGGGCATTTGTGTGGGAGGTGGCAGGAAAGAAGAGGATTTTATATGATTTTGAAACTGCTTATCAACATCCTTATATCATGCTTTGTTTCAATTTCAAAGTCGATAGCCCTCGTATGTTCGATGGAAAAATGCTTTTCTTGAATTTACAATATAGGTAGATATTTTAATGGGGCACTATGCATTTTTATGGGAGGTGGTAGAAGGAGTATACGAATCAAGACAACATTTTGCGTTGTCAGTGATATTTCTATTATTAGACTTTCAACAGACAGTTGACAGTTTCGGAGAAAAATAATTTAATTTAGATTTCAAAATTTCATGAAATTTGAATGGGAGGAGGAAAGAGTGAGACGAAGTTGATGATTTTTTTAAAACTGGTTGCAATTATAATTAAATTAATATTGGCAAAAATTTGTTCAATTGGCTTCGCTAGCTTCAATGAAATTCAAATAAATAAATCTTTGGAAATTGTCCATTTGTATGGGAGGGGGTAAAAGGAATCAATATTTTGTGATATTAATAACATATATATTGTTATACTTGACCCAAATTTCAAGTTGATACCTTAAACAGTTTTGAAGAAAAATTAATTTCTTAAAATTTCATCATATTTGTATGGGAGGGGGTAGCCCGTTCACGAAGTTACTTTTTCGCTAAAAATGACACACGACAAATTTCAGCACGATAGCTCAAAGCGTTCGAGAGTTATGTTGCAGACAAGTGGACAGACAGACAGGCGGACACTCGGAATCGAGATTTTTAAGCGACAACAAATATTTCTGCACTCTTGACGGCTCTGTGCAAGCATTATTTCTTAGCGTTACAAACGGTAAGGCAAACACAATATACTCTCAGATTTCATCTAGAGTAAAAAAACAGCGCAGAAACAAAATTTATTGGACCAGGGCCATTCTGCTGAAAACCGAAAGGGCACTCCAACCCTATGCTTAGCAAGCGGGTTGAACAAAAGCAATAAATCTACTAAAATAGACTTCCAGGTTTATCAATCTCAAAAAAATTAATCTTACTACAAAAAAACAAAGTGGATAATATTCTAAAATTCAGTAGGGGTGGTATTAGTAGTCTAATCGGCCTAACGACGGGACACAGTGGAGTAAACCAGCACCTCAAAAATATGGGCTTATCTGAGACCGACATCTGCCGCCTCTGTCTCGTAGACTCAGAAACGACAGAACACATCCTATGTTACTGTGAAACAGTAGGGAAAGGCCCACTCTTCTAGAAAAAAACTTCCTTACTACCGAGGAAATAGCCAACTTGGCTCCCTTAAGATACTTAGATTAGCCAAAACTATCGAGTTATGGTAGAGTAAAAGGGCAGTAAACGCACAGTGTGGGCCGGAAAGGTCGCAGTTCTCTCACGTGTTCCCCAAATAATAAAATAAAAATTAATAAATAAATGCCATTCAGTGTCGATACCCAGTAGAGATAGAACTCCTCCTTGTGACGTTCCTCTACTGGTGCGTTTGCAGGAGTGTCCTTTGCCTCATTCCGACGCTATAGATCAGTTTCTAAGCAATGTTTCGATCCATATGCTGACCATTTTATTTATCTGAGCAGCGCAGAGAGCCTCTACAATAGCTTCTGTCGAAAGCACCACTTCTTATACTGTAGGGGTTTTTCGATACCTATCCCCACCTCATAAATGGCTGAATCTACATACTATCTTCCCTCTTATCCACGCGTGCTGATCTTGTGGGAGATGCTTTGGATCTATTGTATCTCTAATGTATACATCTAGTACCCTTTCTAGCGTTTTCAGAAAAAAATACGTAGGACTCATAGATTAGTAGTCCTTAGGGTTAACGTTGGTACCCTTGGCTGCTTTTGGTATGAATACCACTTGAGATTCCCTCCATATTAGTGGCACGTAGTTTAGTTTGAGGCATCACTTGAAGATCGTTATCAACCATGAAATCACCAGCACTTCCACATTTTGTACCATGGATGGTATTATTCCATCCGGTCCCAGTCGAACAAGCTTATTGCCCACCTTAGTCTGTTTATTGTGAGAAGTCCTGCTTCTGAATAAGGGTGTCGGGGTCTTGGCAGCCAGGGAATTGAGTACTTGAAAGCACCTCAAGCGTCCCTTGCTGTGCTTTGTCCACCTTTCATTAGTGTTTCTAAGTACAGCTGATGGAGCAGGGTTCTAAGTCTAGAGGCCTCCAGCTTTCCCTTTTAGCTTTCCTCATGTCCGTTTTAACGACCTCCTATATTGGTCTCATACTTCTGTTTGCCCAGTGAGCTTTTGCGGTGCTAAATAGCGTATGAACATTTTTACGTATTTCGCCCAGCTCCCTGTTTCATCATGCTGATTGTGACCGCGGGTTTTTTAAAGGGCATGACTTTCAAAGGCACATCAAGGCTATTAATACTGTCGAACCAACGTGCACGTCGAACTGCAACAAAAAGTTAACCATATGAAAACATGGGTGAACTTAAAAAAATGACAATCTTTCAATGATACTGTAATTGCGCCTTGTGGTTAGTAAGTGCTAAGGTAAATGATATACGGAACTGATTTCGTTCAAAAGGGAATAGCAGCATGGATTCGGAAGAAGATAGTTTCATTCGAGAGATCAAAACCTTTTCATTACGGATTTCGTTTATAAACATGGCTTATACTCTAAGCCGCGTTCCATTGATGAGTCCCAACTTCGAGGACAAATTTTATGTTTTCTTTATCAGTGAAACTAAAGCCCAAGTCGGACCTTGGCCTCCTGACTTTCAGGTTCCTTAATATTTTTTTACTATTATTGTTGGAGGGTGTTTAGCTTTTCGCACAACTCTCTGTCTCTGAATTTGAATGTTCGTAAATTAAGGTGACCCAGATATACCCATGCAGGCAGTTTGGTAGAATTATGCCTCGACCGGGATTTGAACTCACGACCTTCACATTGTAGACTAACACGCTACCCACTAGGCTACACCCAGGCTTTATTTATGTTTTGAAAGACCTGCAACTTCAATGCTATTGAGAAAACGTCTGATTTGATGATAGTTGTACTCAGGCTCGTGTACAGGAATTGTCTAAGACGGGTATTTTGATATTGTTTGAATATTAAAGGTTTCATATTACAAATATTTTTAGGATTAGCAACAAACTATAACTGGGTACAATTGTTTAAGTGCTCATCAAACCATTAATTCCTCAAAAACCCAATCCTTAGAGAACGAGAACACTTGAACAAAGTTCAAATATGCTAGACCACGAATGATAATGGTTTCAACCCTCAAGATCCGCCCGTGTGCACGGTCCTGAGTGTACTGTACTACGAACTTGAGTTTTGCCCAGGACTCGTTTGTAGGACATAAGATTGTTGAATCATTAATGCTATCGTCTAAGAGATCTTGGTCAGAATATGTAAATGTAGTTGTCGGTGTCTGTCGGCGCCTGAGCTCACCCAACCTTAAAAAATAGAAATTATGTTATTAGGACGGCTTAAACTATGTCCGCCGGCTCAAATCTAGTCCTCCCTGTTACTGCCACCAACCCCTCTCCCTGCTCCACTCCCTTCAACGACAAGCAACATTTTGGAGCCCCGCTTGAATTTATCCCCAGGGTCAGAAAATTCTATGCATGGAACTGACATGTAATTATGTATGTGTTGGGTTAGGATTGATTATGGTAGTTAATAAGAAAAGACAGTCTTTATTGAACTGAGCCTTATAACTAAACTTAATACTAATCTATTTAATATTAATAATATTACAAAATACTAATACTAGTAATAGTATACTAATACTAGTATACAACAGTATGTATTTCGTCTCTGAGTTTTCAGAGATCCCAACAAAAAACTCGAATACACCACTATTCTACGCGAAAAGTCTTCCACATTGGGTGAAAATGAAATGCGCACACTGGACGTCAGGTGGGAGGCAACCAAAAACAATTTTCTAACTAGTGCTGAAGAATCTGTGGGATTTGTGCAAAGCGGTGAGAAACCCTGAATGTCGCAAGACACATGGGACAAGGTTGGCAATCGGAAAAAAGCCAAATTGGCAATCATCTCTCAATCCGATGTCAACCAACGAACGCCCGACCTGAGGCAGAACTACCGCGATGCTCATATACAGCTTAAAAAGGCTGTTAGACGCAACAAGAGCAAGGCCATTAAAGATCTGGCAAACAAGGCAGAATCTGCGGCTTACCTTGGGGATATGGGTTCACTATTCAAAACCATGAAACAGTTGACGAACAGGAATTTCACCGCCAACCACCTGGGGAGAGATGTCAACGGAACTCTCCTTAATATGGGTGAACACCAGTTGCGGCGATGGAAAGGATACTTCTCTGATATTTTAAACATCTTGTCAGAGGAAAATATTCCAGAAACAGAACAACTACTAAACATCCAACCGCAATAATTCTCTATTAGGGACATTCGGTCAATAGCGGGAAGGAAAGCAGGTATAGACGGACTACCAACCGAACTCCTCAAAGCGGACCCGGAAATAACAGCTGATATACTCCTCCCACTCTTTACTGAGGTGTGGAATGAAGGAAGATATCCGACTGAATGGAAGAGGGCGTAATTGTGAAAATTCCGAAGAAGGGCGTCCTTCGGGATTGTGGCAATTGGCGTGGTATATCTACTGCCGTATCAAAAATTCTGGCTAAGGTAATTCTCAATAGGATTAGTGATGCCGTCGAGAGCACTCTCGAAGTTTATCAGGCTGGATTCCGTAAAGGGTCGTCTTGTACCGACCACAGAAAAACCCTACGGATAATATTAGAACAGTCAGCCGAAATGGGTTCAACACTACATCTCATGTTTGTGGACTTCGAGAAGGCTTTCGACAGCGTTAAGCGAGATTACATATGGAATGCTTTGCGTAGGAGAGGTATTCCAGATAAGGTCATAGCTATGATTAAAGAATTCTACGAAGATGCAAGGTGTCGCGTCTTGCATAGAGGAGAGCTGTCCGAGAGCTTCCCTGTACGAACGGGTGTCAGACAAGGCTACATATTATCACCAGCCCTGTTTCTGGTGGTAATAAATGACATCTTGAAAGCTGCACTGGAAGGTGGGAAAGGTAAAGGTCTTCAATGGAGACTATTTAACATCTTAAGTCACCTTGATTATGCTGATGACGTGTGTTTGCTTGCACATAACCGTTCGGACTTAGAGTCAAATGTTCGCTCGTTGCATTCTAAATGCAAAGACGCGGGACTGAAAATAAATGTGCGTAAAACCAAGTACATGCACATGAGTTGAAACGCAAGCACACCGATTGTTCTTAACGGACAGGATGTGGAAGAGGTGCAAGATTTTTGCTATCTCGGAAGCATTGTCAGCATGGACGGCGGTACCGAAAAGGATGTTGAGGCTCGGCTAAATAAAGCTCGTCAGGCCTTCGATATCCTTTCCCCTTTCTGGAGGTTAAGAGAGATCTCCCTTCGCACGAAGCTGCGAGTTTTTGACGCATGCGTCAAATCCGTGTTGTTATAAGGTTGTACTACGTGGAAAGTGACCGTTCGACTTACCAAGAAACTACAGACTTTCGTGAACCAATGCCTCCGACGCATTTTAGGAATATTCTGGCCAGAAGTGATCTCCAACGACGAACTTTGGAGTACAACTGGTCAGACTAAAATAGGTATTAACATTCAAAGGCGGAAGTGGCAGTGGATCGGTCATGCTTTGAGGAAACCAGAGCGAAACATCGCCAAACAGGCTCTGGATTATAATCCTCAAGGAAGACGTCGGGTTGGTCGACAATGTAACACATGGAAGCGAGTAGTTGAGCAGGAGGCCAGAGGAATAAACAAGTCATGGCAACAGCTTAAGGCCGATGCTCAGGATCGCGCCTTGTGGAAGAGAGTTGTTTCTGTCCTATTTTCCTATAGAGTGTCTCAACAGGAATTTGATTGATGTATATCGTGTGTATGTTATAATTTTTTCAGGGAAAATTTGACCATCGTACAATCATAGATGGTGATACTGATCGTGGTCGTTTTGGCTTAGCATTAACTTCAATGGGCGATCTTAATTCTGATGACTATTTCGATTTTGCTGTCGGAGCACCCTATGCCGGTAACGGGGTAATTTATATTTATCACGGGTCGGCCGAAGGACCCTCTTTGAAGCCCTCTCAAAAAATTTATGCCAAGGATTTTACTGGAATTAATCTTAAAACCTTTGGATTTTCGCTTTCTGGTGGACTCGATATCGACGGTAATGGCTATGCAGACCTTGCTATTGGAGCGTACGATTCAAATAAAGTCCTTCTTCTCAGGTAACAATTATTTAAACCTTTTAGTTACTAAATCTTTAATATCGAATCATTTTATAGGTCGCGTCCTGTAGTCAATGTTACGGCAAACGTTAA
The DNA here is from genome assembly GCA_963669355.1 of Chorisops tibialis. Taxonomy (NCBI): domain Eukaryota; kingdom Metazoa; phylum Arthropoda; class Insecta; order Diptera; family Stratiomyidae; genus Chorisops; species Chorisops tibialis. The sequence goes on from OY770263.1 coordinate 59,242,842, forward strand.
TTTCGAATCCAAATTCGTAGCATTGAATGGTAAAAAGTGTGAAAAAAATGGAAAACGATTTATCTGCACCAATCTGAAATTCTGCCTTTCGTATACTGGAAAGAAGGTGCCAACATCAATCGGTATGGAAGTCTGATAGTTATATTTTTTGCACACAAACTATTATCAATTTCTTTTTACAGTAATGCAATTAGATTGGAATTTAGATTCTAAATCTAAAATGAAGCGTATGCATTTCCCGAATAAAGTTAACACAACCGTAAAACTTAAGAAGGACAATTGGCAGTGTCTTGAACATGCTGTTTATATTAATGAAACGATTTTGGATGAAGCAACACCTTTTGAAGTTAAAATAAAATATGAACTTAAGCCGACGGGTTCCAAGAATGTATTGGAACCAATAATCGATCCGATCAGTACTACAGTAGTAAAAGATTCATTTTTCATTCAGCAAAATTGTCGTTCGGATGTTTGTGTTCCAAATTTAATTCTTACTTGCAAGTAAATATATAAAAAAAAGTCATTTTTAGAATAAGAAAATGGAAGTTGCGATCATATAAAATCGTACTCAGAAGTACTTGTTACTTTTAAAAATTAACTGTTACTATTTTTTTCCCTATTTCATAGCCATCCCTCTACATATTTGGTTGGATCCAAGGATCCTCTAGTAATCGAAATAATAATAGAAAATTTCGGTGAAAAGGCTTTTGAGCCAACATTTTATATGACATTCCCGGAAGATCTCATCTATAAGAGAATTGAAAGAGATGAAAAATTAACAATTTCATGCAGTACTGGTTTGGATCACGCAATGAGATGTGATTTTGTTAAACAACTACGCAGCAACGCAACAGTGAGTAGTGGTTGAATTATTTAATATTTTAATATGATGTAATATCGTAAATTGTATGTTAAATTTTAGGATTAGTATTAATGTAGTAATGTTTGCTAAATTTTGTTTGGAAGTTGTTCTGCACATTGAAGTGCGCAAGGGGTTGCTGGATTTCAAGTAAAAATGAAAGTAGTTTCCAATTAATTAAAACAACCGTAAAGTTCTATTAATCGCTTCCTTTAACTATCACACACACTTTTCCCGTTCACCAATTGTCGCTTTACTATCTCCGATTTTTTCGCTTTCCACCTTTCGACTGACTCTATTGCATCTTTACCACACGACGGCCTGATTTTCATTCTTTCACTTCCCAATTCCGACTGACTCTCCCAACGCAATCCTCGCCTTTTTATATCGTTTTATTCGGCCGCTATCCGTCTGCTTCTGAGTACGCACGAGCAGTTTGAGGTTACAAGCAATTGATGATCGCGGGTTATCAATGATGATGTGTGTGTAGAATAGTAGACAGCTGTGCTGTCATATAACATTACCCCCTCCTTAGCGCTTCACTGTCAATAATGTGACCAAGGTATTTTTCCAATCTGTCCAGATGTACTACTTTCATTTTTGTGGTTTTTTGTATAGAAGAATGCGGTATGCTACATCATTCCCAATTACCATACCCACCATCGTAGCCGGTGATTTCATTTTCGACTTACTAAATTACAAAGACACGAACGTTAAAAGCTATAGGGATACAATTAGCATCAATAATTTTTACTACTGCAACACTCAATACATAACGAGGCTTGCTACAAATACAAATATTGACCACGTACTAACAAATGACATAACACAAATCATAAACTTACAACTAATACCGTACGAGATATTTGACCATAAAATGATATTTGTTGAAGTAGAAAATATCACTGCTTGTAATGAGAGGATAGCAGACACCGAAGCAATAACGCGTTTTGTTAATAAAACGAACTTCAACAAACTGCTACACAACATAAAACTATCGCCAATCTTAATTGATACAACTTCTGAAACTACAGCTATGGCATCTTCATTCACAAATGATCTGTGTTCAAGACTGGAAATTTGCTCAAGATCAACAGCCGTTCGAAAAATTAAGAAATGGATAGATGATGAGTTGACACGGTGTCTTAACGCAAGAAATTATTGGTTTAGCAAATTTGCAAAGGACAAAAATAACATCATCTTACAAAGAGAGTTTAACTTTTGGAGGAAAAAAAAAAAGCTCAAGAGAAATAAACGAACGTTCTACTTTATAAGTAAAATCGGAAAAAATTTTGGACCACCCCAAAGCAACCTGGTGTGCCATTAAAGAAAGCATTTACAACAGTGCGGTACCAATAAAAAAAAATGTCTACTTCTAAGTAACATGTCTGGCAAAGATTCCAAAACAAAGGCTGCTAATGACATCAACAGTTTTAAAAATCTTGCTATTTCGGATAGAAATACGTTTGTTCCTTTTTATGAACGCTCCTCTATAGCTCCCCTCTTCGAATTCGCGTTGACGGCGAAAGATGAGATAGCGACTGTTATCATAAAACTAAACAATTCTCAATCTGTGGAACCTGATAACATATCGATCAGACTACTCAAGGACTGTAAAGAAATGCTATCATCACCTATTTCAATGATTGTTAATTCATCTTTATTCCAAGGAGTAGTGCCAAGCTGCTGGAAGATTAGCAAAGTTGTTCCAGTACACAAATCGGGCTCCATGAACGATATATCTAATTCTAGACCAATTAGCTTACTGCCAAATGTCGGAAAAATTTTAGAAATTATTGTGAAGAATCAACGCCAAGAACACTTAACGACTCACCAAATTATCTCTCGGAATCAGTATGGGCTTAAACCCCAATCGAACACTAATGGAGCATTTATTTGATGTCGTGACTAAGCTCGAGTCTTCTTGTGATAAAAATTTTTCACACGTCTGCTTTTTTTAATGGATTTATCTAAGGTGTTCGATACAGTATATCACCAAATTCTACTCAAAATGCTTTTCACGATTGGAGTTCGTGGGACTCCCTACAGCTCGTTTGAAAGCTATCTTACCTCCAGATCTCAATAGGTCATGGTTGACAATGTTTGCAGTGCTCCACTCCCTATTACTAGTGGCGTTCCACAAGGAAGTGTTTTGGGTCCTATTCTGTGCAACATTTATACAAACTCAATCGCAAAACTTGATCTCAATGGTGCAATATCACTCTACGTAGATGACATAGCGCTAATAATATACCAGCACTTGAAGATAGCTACGGTATAGCCTAGTAGGTAGTGTGTTGGTCTTGTAATGCGAAGGTCGTGAGTTCAAATCCCGATCGGCGCAATATATAATTCCAGCACATTGCCTGCTTGGATATACCTTGGTCACCTCAATCTAAGAAAATGAAAAATTCGTAGAAAGAGGGTTGTGCGAAGGGCTAACAACCCTTCCACAATAAGTAATGAAAAATGTTAAGGAACCTGAATATCAGGAGGCCAAGGGCCGATTTGGGCTGTAGCGCCATTGTAGTAGTAGACTTGAAGATAGTATAAACAAGGACCTCGACAAAATCAATGTGTGAATCAATGCGCATAAATTAATTGCTAATTCGGAGAAAACCAAGTATATTTTCTTCAATAAGCCACCAGAAACTGTATTGAACATTATTTTCAATGGACAAACTATTAGTAGGGTTGTCAGCTTCAAGAACGTCGGAGTTCACCGCGACGAACAGCTATCTTGGGACTCTCACCTAGATACTGTAAGAAGAAAAAAGACCCTGATTGCTGGTATATTTAGAAAAATACTCACCGATGTAACCGAAAATTTAAAAAAAGGCATATTTTCATCTCTATTTTTGATCCAATTAAACTATGGCATAAAAAACTGGGGCTCCACCTTCAATTCTAAACTGCAATGTATTCAAAGAATTCAGAACCGAGCGATAAAAAACCTATAAAATATCAACATGAGGGAGCGCACGAAAACGATTCACGAATTACAACTGTTGTAAAGCTATATCGCTTAGAGGCTTCTGCTCAAATTCACGACATTAAGCATCTTAATACCAACAGCGACATAGTGTTTACCTACAACTCCGACAATCATTTATACAATACGCGCCGAGCTGACAAAATATATCCATCTGCCATCAGTACCTCGAAATACGGGTCCAATTCGGTATTAAACAAAGCAATCTCGATCTACAACGAGCTACCGGATGATCTTCAACAATCTACATAAACTGCCAACAAGTCGGGCGAAACTTTATTATTCTTGGAACAAGTTGTGGATGAGTGGAAAGTCAATATGCAGGTTAGAGTGGTTAGGGAAGGCTAAGTGAAAGGGAGTTCTGGGCAGGGCTGTTGTCAATTTAACAATATTTCATTCGTTTCTGCAAGTTTGGGTTTTTATGAGGGGAGGAGGAGGAGTAATAGTAAGGGTGGGTGCATGTTAATAGCTTTGTAATTAATTGCTTGAATCACGTCCAATATTCTCTGTATAGAATGTGTTTCATAGACGAAGTTGCATAGAATTTTCATAAAATTCGGTGTATTTTACATTCACGAAACCGAACATTTGTATAGGAGGGGGTAGAGAAGGTAGGGGAATCGTAAAATTTGATGTGCAGTTTCATTTTCTCTTGTAAGGTGCTTGTATAAGATTTTAAATTCGTAGCTTTTAGTTTGTTGGTTATTAGTTGATTTAATGAAATTGGTCGAAATCATAGTTTTGTATGGGAGGGGGTAGAAGCGCAAGCGCGATTTCAAAACTTTTAAAGCAACTTAATTTGAATTATTTTTATAAGTTTTTATGCCAAATTTGAAATCGATAGCTTTTAAGAGTTAGCTGATAACTGATTTCTTAAAAACGCTCGAAAAAATTATTTTGTATGGGAGGGGGTAGAGGAGGTAGGGGAATCGTAAAACTTGTGATGTAATTTTCTTTTTTTTCTACTGCAAGATGCTCGTACAAAAATTCAAGTTCGTAGCTTTTAATTTGTTGGTTATAAGTTGATTTAATGAAATTGGTCGAAATCATTCTTTTGTATGGGAGGGGGTAGAAGGGCAAACGCGATTTCAAAACTTTTTACGTAATTTAGTTTCAACTATTTTCATAAGTTTTTCTGCAAAATTTCAAATTGATATCTTGTAATAGTTAGGTGATAATTGATTTCTTAAAAATGGTAGAAAAAATAATTTTGTATGGGAGGGGGTAGAAGTTTTAAAGATTTTCAACCAGTTAGTATTTCATATGCTTAGGGATTTTTTTAAATGCATCTCGCAAATTTTCAAGTTTCTACCTTAAAATTTCACTCAAAAATTTTGAGTTTATGTGTTTTTTCAATACACATGAAACACCTTGTGCACGTTAGACCGGGGGGGTCGGTTTATAATAAATAAGGATCAAGTTATTATTAAAAACGTGGAGCTGACGCGGGGAGCGATCACCACTTGATGGTTGCCTGCTTGAGATTGTGTACAGCAGCTATCCGACGACCACAAATTCTTCAAATGAAGCGCAAGCTTAATGTGGATAAACTCAGAGATCCCAACAAAAAACTCGAATACACCACCATTCTACGCGAAAAGTCATCCACATTGGGTGAACAAGAAATGCGCACACTGGACGCCAATTGGGAGGCAACCAGAAACACTTTTCTAACTAGTGCTGAAGAATCTGTGGGATATGCGCAAAGCGGTGAAAAACCCTGGATGTCGCAAGACACATGGGACAAGGTTGGCAATCGGAAAAAAGCCAAATTGGCAATCATCTCTCAACCCGATGTCAACCAACGAACGCCCGACTTGAGGCAGAACTACCGCGATGCTCATATACAGCTTAAAAAGGCTGTTAGACGCGACAAGAGAAAGGCCATTGAAGATCTGGCAAACAAGGCAGAATCTGCGGCTTACCTTGGGGATATGGGTTCACTATTTAAAATCATGAAACAGTTGACGAACAGGAATTTCACCGCCAACCACCTGGTGAGAGATGTCAACGGAACTCTCCTTAATATGAGTGAACACCAGTTGCGACGATGGAAGGAATACTTCTCTGATATTTTAAACATCTTGTCAGATGAAGATATCCCGGAAACAGAACAACTTCCAAACATCCAACCGCAACAATCCTCTATTAGGGACGATCCCCCAGATAAAGAAGAGATAGTTTCCGCCATTCGGTCAATGACGGGAAGGAAAGCTCCAGGTATAGACGGACTACCAACCGAACTCCTCAAAGCGGACCCGGAAATAACAGCCGATATACTCCTCCCACTCTTCACTAAGGTGTGGAATGATGGAAGATATCCGACTGAATGGAAGGAGGGCGTCATTGTGAAAATTCCGAAGAAGGGCGACCTTCGGGATTGTGGCAATTGGCGTGGTATATGTCTACTTACTGCCGTATCAAAAATTATGGCTAAGGTAATTCTCAATAGGATTATTGATGTCGTCGAGAGCACTCTCGAAGTTTATCAGGCTGGATTCCGTAAAGGGTCGTCTTGTACCGACCACACAAATACCCTACGGATAATATTAGAGCAGTCAGCTGAAATGGGTTCGCCACTACATCTCATGTTTGTGGGCTTCGAGAAGGCTTTCGACAGCGTTAAGCGAGATTACATATGGAATGCTTTGCGTAGGAGAGGTATTCCAGATAAGGTCATAGCTATGATTAAAGAATCCTACGAAGATGCAAGGTGTCGCGTCTTGCATAGAGGAGAGCTGTCCGAGAGCTTTCCTGTGCGAACGGGTGTCAGACAAGGCTGCATATTATCACCAGCCCTGTTTCTGGTGGTAATAAATGACATCTTGAAAGCTGCACTGGAAGGTGGGGAAGGTAAAGGTCTTCAATGGAGACTATTTAACATCTTAAGTCACCTTGATTATGCTGATGACGTGTGTTTGCTTGCACATACCCGTTCGGACTTAGAGTCAAATGTTCGCTCGTTGCATTCTAAATGCAAAGACGCGGGACTGAAAATAAATGTGCGTAAAACCAAGTACATGCACATGGGTTCGAACGCAAACACACCGATTGTTCTTGATGGACAGGATGTGGAAGAGGTGCAAGATTTTTGCTATCTCGGAAGCATTGTCAGCATGGACGGCGGAGCCGAAAAGGATGTTGAGGCACGGCTAAATAAAGCTCGTCAGGCCTTCGGTATCCTTTCCCCTTTCTGGAGGTTAAGAGAGATCTCCCTTCGCACGAAGCTGCGAGTTTTTGACGCATGCGTCAAATCCGTGTTGTTATATGGTTGTACTACGTGGAAAGTGACCGTTCGACTTACCAAGAAACTACAGACTTTCGTAAACCAATGCCTCCGGCGCATTTTAGGAATATTCTGGCCAGAAGTAATCTTCAACGACGAACTTTGGAGTACAACTCGCCAGACTAAAATAGGTATTGAGATTCAACGGCGAAAGTGGCAGTGGATCGGTCATACTTTGAGGAAACCAGAGCGAAACATCGCAAAACAGGCTCTGGATTATAACCCTCAAGGAAGACGTCGGGTTGGTCGACCATGTAACACATGGAAGCGAGCAGTTGAGCAGGAGGCCAGAGGAATAAACAAGTCCTGGCAACAGCTTAAAGCCGATGCTCAGGATCGCGCCTTGTGGAAGAGAGTTGTTTCTGTCCTATGCCCCTATAGGGGGTCTTAACAGGAATTTGATTGATTTGAAGTTATTATTATTTTTCCATGTACATTAAATATAGGTATTCACATGCAAAAGTTTAACTTTGTATCTTTCACCAGAGCCCTAAAAAAATCACTCAAAGTTTTCGACATTTTTGCTTATCACCTCCCTCCCCTTACACCTCCTAACTTAAAATTTTTACCAAAATTAATTATCATGTAGTTCTACAATCTGACAAATTTTCGATTTGATATCTGTACTATTTTTTGAGATATAAGGATTTGTAATTTTGAAAAGTGCACCATTTTTGAAATGCTCCCCGTTTCCCTCCACTACTATTATTTCGACATGTTATATTTTTTTTGTATTTGCCTAGTATAGCTTAATATAAATTTTAAGTTTCAATTACATAGCTTAAGAGATAGTTGAGATATTAATTTTTAAGTGTTTTTCTTTGCACCCCCCCCCCCCCTGACCCTCCCCCTTACAATAATTAGCCGCTTTCTGAGCTGATTCCGATGAAACTATATGCCACCTTGACGGTCTCTAAATATGATTTTTTTACGATAAGTAATTTCGAAGATATAATCATTTGAAAAAAAAATTCGGTCGACAATTAGTTCTTAGCCCCCCCTTTTCGCACCCCAATGGATAAAAAAATTAAATTATTTTTAAAAGTTGTCCCACAAAACCCTCTATATGTATGTTGAGTTGTAGCTTCCTAGCTGTTACCATGGTTGAGATATTTGAATTCGTATTTTTCGGTTTAAGCGCTCCCCCCGCCTCCCCCTGAACCCGTACACCCCCGAAAATGGGTACCCGCCTGAGATCCGCAACTATCTACAATCCCCCCAAAAATGAACTTTTTATCTTGAAGGGTTTGGGAGTTAATGTGCGCTGAGCGTACACGTCGGCGTACGGCGGACGGCGTACGGCGGACGGCGTACAGACAGAAGGATTTTTTTTTTGCATTTTTAGTCATGAAACGCGAAAAAAAAAAATTTCAGGGTAGCAAAGTTTTTTTTTTTTCTTGTGTCGATCACAATACTTTATTATTAGAATAATAGAGTAAAACGAGTTTAAATCCAAATTAAAGAAATTTGTGTTATTACAATAATATTTGAATATTTAAAATCGTTCACTTTATTAAATAATTCTATTAATGTATCTTAAATTTTTTATTTTAAAAGTTACTGAGTTTCATGTTCACTTATTCCGCGCATCACTATTATTTAATTTTTATTTATTTTAGTTTCGTACTAACTTATCCTTTTTCTCCACTTTTATCATATTGAATTAAAATCATTATTTTTTTTTTCTTCATATTATGAACTATTTTGTCAATATTGTAAATAAACTGCCGACAAGTCGGGCGGAACTTTATTATTCTTGGGACAAGTTGCGGATGAGTGGTGCAGGTTAGAGTGGTTAGGGAAGACTAAGTGAAAGGGAGTTCTTGCGCAGGGCTGTTGTCAATTTAACAATATTTCATTCGTTTCTGCAAGTTTGGGTTTTTATGAGGGCTAATAGTGAGGGTGGGTGCTAAAAGCTTTTTAAGTGATTGCTTAAATCACGTCCAATATTCTCTATATAAAAATGTGTTTTATAGACGAAGTTGCATAGAATTTTCATAAGATTCGGTGTATTTTACATTCACGAAACCGAACATTTGTATAGGAGGGGGTAGAGAAGGTAGGGGAATCGTAAAATTTGATGTGCAGTTTCATTTTCTCTTGTAAGGTGCTTGTACAAAATTTCAAGTTCGTAGCTTTTAGTTTGTTGGTTATTAGTTGATTTAATGAAATTAGTCGAAATCATAGTTTTGTATGGGATGGGTAGAAGGGCAAGCGCGATCCCAAAACTTTTGACGCAATTTTATTTCAACTATTTTTAAAAATTTTTGTGCAAAAGTTTAAATTGATAGGTTTTAATAGTTAGGTGATAATTGATTTCTTGAACGTGGTCGAAAAAAATAATTTTGTATGGGAGGGGGTAGAAGTTTTAAAGGTTTTCAACCAGTTAATATTTTGTATATTTAGGAATTTTTTTAAATGCATTTCTGAAATTTTCAAGTTTCTACCTTAAAATTTCACTCAAAAATTTTCAGTGTATGTGTTTTTTTCAATGTTCATGAAACACCTTGTGCACGTTAGACCGGAGGGTCGGTTAATAACAAGTATGGATCAAGTTATTATTATTTTTCTAGATGTATCCACATGCAAAATTTAAACTTTGTACCTTTCACCAGAACTCTAAAAAGATCACTCAAAATTTTCGACACTTTTGCTTATCACCTCCCTCTCCTTACACCTTCCAACTTAAAATTTTTATCAAAATTAACCACTATATAGTTCTACAATCTTACAAATTTTCAATTTGATATCTGTACCCTTTTTTGAGATATAAGGATTTGTAATTTTGAAAAGTGCGCCATTTTTGAAATGCTCCCCATTTCCCCCACTACTATTATTCCAACATATATTTATTATTATTTATATTTTTTTATATTTTCCTAGTATAGCTTAATATACGTTTTAAGTTTCAATTACATAGCTTAAGAAATAGTTGAGATCCTCATTTTTAAGTGTTTTTCTTACAATAAGTAATTTTGAAGATATAATCATTTGAAAAAGCAATTCGGCCGACAATTTGTTTTTAGCCCCCACTTTCCGGACGCCAATGGATAACAAAAATTAAATTATTTTTTGAGTTTGTCCCACAACCCTCTTTATATCTCTACTGCTTTTCAATTTCCTATCTGCATTCGTGGTGGAGATATTAGCAAGTGTAGTTTTTGACTTTTTCCCTCCCCCCGCCTCCCCCTTCGACCTAACACCACCCAAAATTTAGAAAATAGAGCTCACTTACCCAATCAACAATCCACCCAAAATCGAACATTCTACCTTAAACGGTTTCGGAGATATGAGTCCATATGTACAGCGTAGGCTAGGGTATAGCCTTGTAGGTAGTGTGTTGGTCTTGTAATGCGAAGGTCGTGAGTTCAAATCTCGGCCGGCGCAACATATAATTCCGGCACATTGCCTGCTTGGGTATACCTTGATCACCTCAATCTAAGAAAATTAAAAATTCGTAGAAAGAGGGTTGTGCGAAGGGCTAACAACCCTTCCACAATAAGCAATGAAAAATGTTAAGGAACCTGAATATCAGGAGGCCAAGGTCCGATTTGGGCTGTAGCGCCATTGAAGAAGAAGATGTACGGCGTACGGCGGGACGGATTTTTTTTTTGCATTCTTAGGCTAATTTAGTCATGAAACGCGAAAAAAAAATTTTCAGGGTAGCAAATTTTTTTTTTTTTTTTCCTGTGTCGATCACATTATTAGAATAATAAAGTAAAATGTATATAATTACTTTCCGCACAAGCTTAGCTCATGGATTAACCTAAATAAATTTACTTGACTTTACTTTAATTACGCTGGAGTTTCGGTGACCTTCTGTCGCCGAGAATTATGCAGCCATACTAAGTCGCCCTCCTGAAAACCTGAAGAATTGGCTCGTAGATCGTATCGAGATCTTATGCGATCGGAGGTGAGGTGGATTTTATTCCGGACGAGGCTGTGGATCGTTTGTTGTCGATGTCGCAAATCCGAAGCATAAATTTTTTGACAGTGCTGGCTGATTTGGTGGTGTTCCATAAGATCTGTAGGGATCCGAATGTGTCTCCCAAAAGTGATTCAAGATGCTGTTTCTCCTGTTTTCGCGTGCACTGGGACCCTATAGGCCATCAAGAACAACGGAACATACTGATCCCTGTCTTGTTGCTTTTAGCTCACAAGTTTGTGTTTCACTATCCCGTCAGGTTGTGAATGCAACGGAGTCGTCTTGGTTTTATTTATTCCAAGAAGCTTGCACGTTTCCTGAAAAGTTTCTGGTTCAAAGTTGCGGAATTAGGCAAATTGTAGCTCTCGAAGAACTCCGAATCCGCTCACTGAATTCGAGACAATTTCCACAGCAACGGTAATGGCTTCGTTATTGAAGAAAACAGATCCGAAGCACTCGGATGCTAAGCTACGACTCTCACATACCATCTTTAGTTTGCATCGGGTTGAGAGATGATTGCCCATTTGACTTTTTTCCTATCGCAAACCTTGTCCCATGGGTCTTGCGACATACAGGGTTCCTCACCGCTTTGTACATATCCCAAAGATGGATGACTTTTCGCGTAGAATGGTGATATACTCGCGCTTTTTATTGGAGTCTCCAAGTTTATCCACATTAAGCTTGCACTTCATTTGAAGAATTTGTGGTCCTCGGATAACTGCTGTGCACAATCTCAAGCAGGCAACCATAAAGCTGTGATCGCTTCCCACGTCAGTTCCACGCTTCGCTCGCACATCGAGGAGACATCTTCTCCATCGGCGAACTATAGACAAATGGTCGATTTGGTTCTGACTAACACCATCAGGGAAAACCCAAAATGTCTTATTGTGACTCTTGTTTGGAAAAAGGGTCCCTGAGATGACCATTTGTCGAGTACTACAAAACTCCACAAATAATTCGCCGTTTTCGGGTCTCTTAATTCAAAGTCCTGACGCGTCGACCCAAATGTTACCATGCTTTCCTATGACATGTTTTAGACCAGTATTGTCAGAGCCAACCTGGGCGTTCATATCTCCTGAGATGATAATAATATCACCTCTTGGGACACGCTCGAAGGTGGCACTCAGTTAGCCAAAAAACTCCTCTTTGTCACCAGGTGTTGCGGCATTAGTTGGTGCGTAGCACTGCAGAATTGTGACACTGGTCCTGAGCTCAACGACGCTAATACTATCCAATATTGGTCCTCAACTGATGAGACTGTTTCTCGCTCTCGTTGTAAAGACTGCTACGACATTTTTGGCTTCATTCTCTGGACCAACGTACAGAATGACGTTTCCGCTCAAGCCCAAGATATTGATGTTATAGCCAAAGATTTGGATGTTATTATTTCACGGTCGATCACTGACTGTCGGTGTATGAATCGAGTGACCCCAGCTCTTCCACCATCATTCAAATTTCGAACGTTCCAGAAGCCAATCGTAGTCCGTTTGCGAATTTCAAAACCATTATTTAGTAATCAGGGTGGTAGAGGATGAAGATGAGAAAATAAATCAAGCATTATCTTAAAATTTAGTTATAGTATATTGGATTTTAATTACCCTCTTAGAAATAAAAAACATTTTAAAAAAACAATGATTCAATAAAAAATTAAAAATTATTCTCATGCTTATCTTTATACATTAGATCAAGTTTAAAATAAATTTCACAACGAAAAAATATTTGGAAGGTACCGATATATATTACAAGTTTAAGCTGCTAGTGAATTCAACAAATGACAAATATGATGACAAAAACCGAACTGCAGAATTCGAAGTAGAGGTAACAGTTCAGGCTGCTCTAACAATTGAAGAAGCGTCAGTATATCCTGAAATACGACCTCGAACACCATTAATATCATTATTTGAATTTTCTGTAGAGCCGAGTCTTATCAACAGCAAAAAGTCATCTACAATACCGCCGAGTCAAAAGCAATAACTCATGCCAAAAACGAAACAGAATTAGGACCGCATCTCGTTAGTACATGGAACATCAAAAACGATGGACCAGCGCCAATTCGTAGAGCCCATGTGTATATTGGTTGGCCCTATAAAACACTTAAAGGTAAGATTGATTCAAAAATGTTTTTCGTTGAAAATCCAAATTTTATTTAAATAGGTGAATTGCTAATGTACCTTTTGAATGAGCCATATGTTCGTGGTGAGAATATCGAGTGTTCCAAAACGAAATATGCCAACGAGCACAATTTAACACTTGATCTTGAGCTATCTAAAAAATACAGCTTCGCCAAAACAGGATATAATCCCAGAGATTTAGCCAGCAATAGTGAAAATATCACAAATGAAATTAAGAAATTGTTAAATATCTCTGAATTCGAATATGCTTACGTTCGTTGCAATATTGGTGTTCTAGCGAAGGACGACGAGATTTCAATTAGAATACGAACAAGATTGATTGCTACAACAATCAGCCAGATTTCTTCAGGGAAGCAGTTGAATATTACAACGCGAGCAATTGCAAAAGTTATTGGCTTACCATATCTCGAAGACGATGACTTGGAACAACCTAAATATAAGGATATAGTCTTCTCTATTTTGCCTACTCCGCAAGTGGACACATTTCCACTAGGCGTAGTCATCGTTTCATCATTGGTCGGTGTAATTATTTTGATGGCACTGGTCTATGCACTTTACAAGGTAGAACCGTCTACTGCTCGCATTTGTTTTTTTTTTTATTACTATTAACATTATTATTACAGTGCGGATTTTTCAAGCGAAAACGATTGCATCGAGAGCCGAACGACAATCGTCAATCCTTAATTCTAAACGAAGACCTAACCGATTCTCTGGAAATGGACGACATGCTTAAAAATGGATATGAATTTCTGGATCTTGAAGAGCAGATCGTAGCTGAAGCAATTATTGAACGCGACCTGAAACGTGGTACAGATCGGCAATCCTTAATGCTGCATGAAGAAAGTATCACCGTTGATAGCGTCGATTTGGATAAAATATAGATAAGCGCCCTCAACTAGGCAATCACACCATTAAAAATCACTTGTTAAAAAAACCGCTCTACTTTCCTGTAATAAACGAAATTTAAATAAAAGCAAAGATCGATATTTTCATTCTATGGAGATCCGGATGATTTTTTTTTTATGGCACCGAGTATAACTTAGGGGGTCACCCTTTAATGCAATGCAGAGTTGTGTCGGTATAGAAATAGAGGTATTAAGGTGGAGAGAGACGAAAATAAAAATGGACATTGTTATTGAAGCACCGCAGGTTGTACTTGTTGGAAAACAAACTAACTGGCAAATCGTCCAAAAACTTGAAGTTCGGGAAATGAATGACTGCCTATATTTCACTGTACGAGAAGGCAAGGATTTCACCGTGCACTCATGTGTGCGTTCAACTTGGCGAGTATTCCGGGAAAAGTATGCAGTGGAGGAATGAGTACGCTGAGTTCCGTACTGCATTTACCATGAAAGTATCGATAGTAAATGCTGAGTACTCCGACATTTGCGTAGGAGAGGTATTCCGGATAAGGTCATAGCTATGATTAAAGAATCCTACGAAGATGCAAGGTGTCGCGTCTTGCATAGAGGAGAGCTGTCCAAGAGCTTCCCTGTGCGAACGGGTGTCAGACAGGGCTGCATATTATCACCAGCCCTGGTTCTGGTGGTAATAAATAACATCTTGAAAGCTGCACTGGAAGGTGGGGAAGGTAAAGGTCTTCAATGGAGACTATTTAACATCTTAAGTCACCTTGATTATGCTGATTACGTGTGTTTGCTTGCACATAACCGTTCGGACTTAGAGTCAAATGTTCGCTCGTTGCATTCTAAATGCAAAGAGGCGGGACTGAAAATAAATGTGCGTAAAACCAAGTACATGCACATGGGTTCGAACGCAAGTACACCGATTGTTCTTAACGGACAGGATGTGGAAGAGGTGCAAGATTTTTGCTATCTCGGAAGCATTGTCAGCATGGACGGCGGAGCCGAAAAGGGTGTTGAGGCTCGGCTAAATAAAGCTCGTCAGGCCTTTGGTATCCTTTCCCCTTTCTGGAGGTTAAGAGAGCTCTCCCTTCGCACGAAGCTGCGAGTTTTTGACGCATGCGTCAAATCCTTGTTGTTATATGGTTGTACTACGTGGAAAGTGCCCATTCGACTTACCAAAAAACTGCAAACTTTCGCGAACAAATGCCTCCGACGCATTTTAGGAATATTCTGGCCAGAAGTAGTCTCCAACGACGAACTTTGGAGTACAACTGGCCAGACTAAAATAGGTATTGAGATTCAAAGGTGGAAGTGGCAGTGGATCGGTCATACTTTGAGGAAACCAGAGCGAAACATCGCCAAACAGGCTCTGGATTATAATCCTCACGGAAGACCATGTAAAACACGGAAGCGAGCAGTTGAGCAGGAGGTCAGAGGAATAAACAAGTCCTGGCAATAGCTTAAGGCCGATGCTCAAGACCGAGCCTTGTGGAAGAGAGTTGTTTCTGTCCTATGACCCTATAGGGGGTCTTAACAGGAATTTGATTGATTGACTCCGACATTTCAGCGATGCTCGAGAGAATCACATATAAAATAGACTCATGCCAAAGCATTGAAGGCATTTTGGGCCTGCATGAGATTATTTGGCAGAAGATGGGACTACAGCCCAAGATGATACTGGTGCTACAGAACAATCATCCTCTCAATAGTCACATACGGATCAACAGTCTAGTGAATTAAGATACCACAACAAAAAGCGCAGCTTATACTACAAAAATTCAAAAACTAGCTTGTCTTTGTAACACATCGGTCAATAAGTCCGTAGGATGACCCACAGATGGCACCTCTGTGGCCGAACCAATTGTATTGGCAGGGAGTACCAACTTTCAGAAGCGACGCGTCAAAATTTCATGACATTCTGATTCTTTGTTTACAAGCTACAGTGCTCGAAGTGACGCTACTTTTGTTATTTTTAAAAACATGGAAAAATTCGAATTTCGTGTGTTGATAAAACATTGCTTCTTGATGGGAAAAACACCGTTGAAACAAGAGCATGGCTTGAAAAGTGTTATTTGGAATCTGATCCGTCGAGTCAAATGGTTGAGAAATGGTTTGCCGAGTTTAAATGTGGTCGTAGCTCGACTGAGGACTTGCCCCGCAGTGGAGGACCAAATGAAGCTGTTACTCCAGAAAACATTAAAAGAGTCCACAAAATCGTTTTGGCCGATCGTAAAGTGAAGTTGCAAGAGTTGGCAGACACTCTAAAGATATCGAAAGGCAGTGCGCACACAATTTTGCATGGGCATTTGTCGATGCGGAAGCTCTTTTCTAAGTGGGTGCCGCGTTTACTCACAGTGGACCAAAAACAACAACGTCCCGACGATTCGGAGGCCTGTATGAAGCTGTTTCGACGCAATAAAAAAGATTTTTTGCAGCGGTATGTGACAATGGATGAAATTTGGATCCATCATTTCACACCAGAGTCAAATCGGCAGTCATCCGAGTGGACAGGAGCGGGAGAACCGCGACCAAAGCGACCAAAAGCTCAAACATCGGCTGGCAAGGTAACGGCTTCAGTTTTTTGGGATGCACATGGTATATTATTCATAGACTACCTTGAGAAGGGAAACAGCATCAATACCGATTATTATATACCATTACTCGAACGTTTGAAGCGAGAAATTGCTGCGAAACGGCCACACATGCAGAGGAAAAAATACTGTTTCATCAAGACAGTGCTCCGTGTCACCAGTCGATCAAAACAATGGCAAAATTGCGTGAATTGGGCTTCGAATTGCTTCCGCACTCACCGTATTCTCCAGATCTAGCCCCCAGCGACTACTGGCTCTTCGCAGACCTGAAAAAAATGTTCGCTGGCAAAAGATATGGCTCAAATGAAGAGGTAATTTCCGCAACTGAGGTACATTTTGAGTCGAAAGACAAGTTGTTCTACAAAACTGGTATCGAAAAGCTAGAGAGGCGTTGGACGGATTGTATCACTCTTGAAGGAAACTATGCCGAAGAATAAAGCAAAATCAGACCGAAAAAACTGTATTTTCTTTGTTATCCTACGGACTTATTGGCCGATGTGTTATCACAGGTGCAATGAAAACCTGCCCTACTGCGGCAATGGAAATATTCCTACACATCCCTCCGATACAGCTCCAAACAAAAAAAGAAGCAATTAAAGGGGTATTACGCATACAGATGGATAACAATTACCAATCGGGAGATTTTAGAGGTCACCTTCAAATTCTAAAAAATAAAAAAAATACTGTCCGATATTATGTCGACAAAATTCAACTTTGAAACCCCATTCAAAGTAATAATCAGAGAACGCAAGGAATGGCAATCCATGCTACCTGAAATGGAAGAGAAATCAACCATCTGGTACACAGATGGCTCGCGCACCTTGAAGGGGACTGGGGCCGGAGTCATAGGTCCTAACTTCTCGGTTTCAAAACCTCTTGGTAAGGAAGCCACAGCCTTCCAAGCCGAACTTATTGCAATGGAGCTATGTATCCAAAAGAATATTGGGAGAGCTTATCGCAATAAAAACATCTATATCTCATCGGATAGTCAGGCAGATATATTATTACCCCTAGGATCCAACAAACACGAATCGCGGCATGTTTGGGACTGTCCTCGAAACCTAATCATCCTGGAAAAAAGGAACAAAGTAACATTAATGTGTGTCCCAGGACATATGGGGATTGAAGGAAATGAAGAGCGCCTCGCAAAAAATGCCGCAGAAGCTAATTTTATTGGACCAGAGCCATTCTGCGGAAAACCAAAAGGATACTTCAACCCTATACTTAGAAAGTGGATTAAACAAGAGCATAAAATCTACTGGAATAGCTTATCAATCTCAAAGGAATTTATCCTACCACAGAAAAACAAAGTGGATGATATTCTAAAATAAACTGCCATTAAGTCGGTCGCAACTTTATTATTCTTGGGACAAGTTGGGGGTGTGTGGAAAGTCAATATACAGGTTAGAGTGGATAGGGAAGAGTAAGTGAAAGAGGGTTCTTGAGCAGGGCTGTTGTCAATTTAACACTTAATTGCAGATACGATCAATAGCTCCAGTACATATAATCAATATTTCATTCGTTTATTTATGCAAGTTTGGGTTTTTATAAGGGGAGGGGTGAGGGATGATAGTAATGGTGGGTGGATGTTAATAGTTTTTTAATTGACTGCTTGAATCACGTCCAATATTCTCCGTATAGAATATTCGTTTCATAGATGAGGTTGCATAGAATTTTCATAATATTCGGTGTATTTTACATTCACGAAATCAAACATTTCTATGGGAGGGGATAGGGGAGGTAAGGAAATCGTAAAATGTATGTTTTATGTTTGGGATTTGAATTGGCCCTCTGGCAGCCCACCGGCGATTTTGTCCCAAACCGGAAATTTCTTTTTATATGGCAACGCTTAGCTGTCATTCTTTTCTTGGAATTCGTTACGTTTTGTTTAAAAATGGCTCTGAAGCGGTTATTCTTATGTTCGTTTGGCAATTAAAATGGAATAAATGTTTATTTTGCAATTACATGGTCTCTTTCTATTAACAGTCTGAGGTTCGGGAAAGTGCTAATTGTCCCCTGATTAGTTCCTGAACATTTTGGTGCCCCCTGTGAGGTATTGAGACTTTCGGTTTTTTTGTGCGTCGTAAACTTTGAGACTTTCGTGGCTTTTGGCGTCGGGAGCTTGTGTGGCTTTTCGGTATTGTGTTGGGATGCCGACATCTGGCTCGGACTCTTCCGGTACGGTCATTAGCGGTCAAGGAGGTGCGATTTCGATGGCATTGCTAAATAGGCAGACCACCGCGACGAGCGTGATTAGGCGTATTACCAAGAAAATATTGGCTGATGGCTATGTGTGCGACGAATTTGCTTTGCTTCAAGAGGAAGAAACCTTGCGGTTTCATTTTGGCAGGCTCGTGACCATTCATGACGAGTTGGTGGCCGAGGCGCTGAAGGATGAGTTGGAGGTACACATCACTTTATTTGGCGAGATGGAGGACGTAACGAACGAGGCGTTGGCGAAGTTGGCTCGCATGCGTGCGGTTGCGTCGAAGGCGGAAGCATCTGGCGAATGGCGGCAACGAGATTATGGCACGGTGGGCGTCAAATTGGACCCATTGGCGGTTCCCAAGTTCGATGGGACGATTCAGAACTGGTTAGCGTTTAAGGATGCATTTGACACGTTGGTGCATTCGCAAGGCTTCCCAGAGGCATACAAACTGGGAAAGCTGCGAGAGGCAGTCCAAGGCGATGCAGTGGCTCTTGTTGGTGGAATGTACACCGGTGGCTACGATGCAGTGTGGAAGGCGTTATTGGCGAGATACGACAATCGGAAGCAGTTGGCAGAAATTCATGTATCGCGTTTCATCGGGCTGCGCCCTCAACCGGTTGAAACAACCACGTCATTGCTGACGATTGTGGACACGGTTCGAGAGGCGTTTCGTGCGTTGACTGTCATGAAATTGCCGGTCGAACAATGGGATGCATTGGCTGTGCCTATCATCAGCGCTAAATTGCCACAAATCACTCAGCAGGCATGGGGTATGAGTCGTACCTCTAACGAAATCCCCACACTCTCAGAGCTGCTCACATTTTTGGAGAAACGTGCGAGCAGTTTGCAATGGCCAGCTGGAAATAGCTCAACAGAGCAAGTCGTTCGGAGAACTTCAGGTGTATCATCAAACGTTCCCCGACTTGTGAAATCAAACCTAGCTGCGACAGTACCAGGCAATTGCGAGTATTGCAATAGTAGCGCTCATCGGATCATTCGCTGCCACAATTTACTGGCTATGACAGCGGCTGAGCGATTCCAGCGAATTAAAGGCTCCAACTTATGCTACAATTGCCTAAGGCCCGGACATGCGACGAAGACTTGTACGTCCATCAATTGCCGTAATTGCAATGGAAAACACCATACGCTTTTGTGTCGTTCTGCGCCATCAGACACAGCGAAGGCGAGTGGCAGTGGTATGGAGAATGCAGCATCAACAAAGGCGAGTACAACATCCAGTCAGCCACCACGCAACCACATGTGACTGGATAAGGCAGCAAAAACGTACACAATTGTAAGCAATGGCTTGGTACTCCTGGCAACTGCGTACGCATATTTTTTGGATGGCTTTGGCAGCAAACGACTAGGCAGAATACTCTGTGACCCAGGATCACAGGTAAGTTTCATTACTTCCCGTTTTTTGAAGAATTTGTCACTGCGGAAAAGGCCCTGCGAATTGACAATTCATGGCATAGGCGATTCTTTGGCTACATCATCACGAGGCAAGACAACTTTGCAGTTGCAGTCGAGGATCCACCCTACATACAGTATAGATGTCGAATGCTATGTCCTCGATTCAATATCTTCACCAATACCTGTGGCAAAAATTGCGGACTCCTGTTGGAGTCACTTACGAGGGTTACCTTTGGCTGATACGACATTCGGTAATACTGGCAGAATTGATGTATTACTTGGCGCGGATGTATGGGGGAACATCATTATGGATGGCATCATTTTCGGAAACAACGACGAGCCTTTTGCACAAGCCACTCAACTTGGCTGGGTGGTTTTTGGCCCGGCTACAATTGACTTATCCAATACAACTTCGGTACAGTCCTTGACTGTGCAGATTGACGACAGTGGTCAACATTTAGACGAGCTGCTACGCAACTTTTTTGAGGCTGATGAAGCTAGCGCTTCATCTACACATGAGGCAGATATCTGTGAGCAGATTTTTAAGGCTACATGCACCCGAGATTCAAGTGGACGATACTCAGTTCAAATACCGTTTCGTCCAGATGCACCGATTCTGGGTAATTCACACCAATTGGCTTTACGTCAGTTCCTTCAATTGGAGCGTAAATTAGCATCTAATCCTGAGTTGCAAGAGAAGTACGTCGAATTTATGCGAGACTATATTGCACGCGGTCATATGCATGAGGTACCAGATCAACATGGCGATCCGTCTCAAGCATATTACATACCACATCATGCTGTGACCGCCAAATTTCGTGTCGTTTTTAATGCATCTGCAAAAACGTCAAATGGCTCATCATTGAACGATTCCCAACTGGTTGGCCCTCTACTTCAAGAACAGTTGGTGAACATTATTTTTCGGTTTCGTCGCTTTTCTGTGGCATTGGCAGCGGACATTGAGAAGATGTTCCGACAAGTACGTGTCGATGGTCGACATCAGCAATGGCAACAAATTCTATGGCGGGAATCATCAACTGATCCTCTACGCACTTATCAACTGGCGACGGTTACATACGGTACAGCAAGTGGACCGTACTTGGCGATCCGAGCGATGCAGCAATGTGGCTTGGATAATTGTGGGAAGGTTGCAGAAGCCAGCCGGGCAGCTGCAGCTCGAAAAAGCATTCTTCAAGATTTCTATGTCGATGACTTCTTGACTAGCACCACTTCAACAAATAAGGCGATCGAATTGGCAAGAGACGTGGATTTGATTCTAAAGGAAGGTCACTTCCATCTACGAAAATGGCGGTCTAACGATCCTAAGGCATTGGCTCGCATTACCAACACTCCTGGCACGGCTGAGGATATTGAGTTGCAGTCAGCAGAAACAACAGTTCTTGGCCTACATTGGAATTCAATCACGGATGAATTATTCTACAAAATTAGGCTGGATGACTCTCCTTCGAGAACAAAGCGACAGATTCTTAGCGACACCGCACAACTGTATGATCCAACTGGTATGCTGGCACCGGTAATCATTGTAGCTAAAACATTTATACAAAAGTTATGGCAGCAAGGTTTAGACTGGGATACACCTTTACCTGATGAACTGTTATCCGAATGGTTCACCTTTCGCAATGGACTTAGACAGTTAGAGACAATTCGAATTCCTCGATGGCTTGGCATACGTCCGGAAACTACTCCAAGGCTGCATGGTTTCTGCGATGCGAGTGCAAAGGCATATGCAGCTGTTATTTACTTGTGCACCATTGGCGTGGATGGCTGTCGCTCCTCTGAATTGATAGCAGCTAAGACGAAAGTAGCACCAGTTAAGGCAGTCACAATTCCAAGGCTGGAATTGTGCTCTGTTCATCTATTGGCATCTTTAATGACACACGTTCGACAGGCATTGGAACTGAACCATGTCCCATATGCGATGCGGAGTGACTCCAGTATAGCACTTAGCTGGCTCCGTAAATCGACAACCCAATTGCAACAATATGTGGCTAACCGCGTTGGATATGTTCAACAGCACACCGACATCAAGAATTGGCATCACATACGTACGCGCTATAACCCAGCGGATTGCGCTAGTCGTGGCATCAGTGCTGACGCACTGATAATGCATCCATTGTGGTGGCATGGGCCACCATCATTGGTTGATGATGACTACACTGTGGCGGAATTTCCGACACTCACCGAAGAGGAAATCGTGGCTATGGAAAAGGAATTGAAACCAGTACAGGTCAGGCTAGTTCGTCAGTCAGAAGGTATCAGGTTGAAGACATGGTACAAAAGGGCCGATGACATCGTGGTTATCGATTTACTCGATCGGCTTAGCAAACTTGGATCTCTGCTGCGTACAACAGCATATATATTGCGCTTTACAGCATCACATCAAAGCTACAGGCATCAGTCCATCGTCTCTGCAGATGAGATGGAATCAGCACTGCAATGGCATATTATTGCTGAACAGAGAGAATTCTTCGGCACAGACATCACTCGATTGTTGAAGGGTGAAAAACTTGCTTCATCCAGTAGACTGATCAGTTTAACACCATATCTCGACGATAAGGACATTTTGCGAGCTCGAGGCCGACTCAAGAATGCAGAACTGGATAATAGTCAAATTTATCCGATCCTTTTGCCGAAGGACAGTTCACTTACCAGGCTCATAGTGCAACAGGCTCATCAAGATACATTACATGGCGGTATTCAATTAATGCTACAAACGTTACGTCAAAAATACTGGATTATGCATGCACGTAGTGTTGTTAAACAATGCATTCATGGCTGCACAACATGCAAACGACATCACCATTCAATGGCAAGTCAACAAATGGCAGCACTACCTCGTTCGAGAGTTTTGGCAGCTCCACCTTTTTCATCAACAGGAGTTGACTATTGTGGCCCATTCGAAATTCGCATTGGTTCAAAGAACGTTCGCACCGTGAAGAAAACTTACGTGGCAATTTTCGTATGCATGGCGACAAAGGCTGTGCATATAGAATTGGCAGAAGACCTGTCAGCTGAGGCGTTCATCAACGTGTACACGCGGTTCGTCAACCGTCGCGGACCGTGTCATCACTTATACAGTGACAATGGCACTGCATTTGTAGGCGCTAATCGTATAATGCAGAAGGATCTCGTGGAATGGCATGGTGTCCACGCAAGGCAACATTTGGCGAATGCTGGTACGCATTGGCATTTCAACCCGCCAGGGGCTCCGCATCAAGGGGGTCTCTGGGAGGCTGCGGTAAAATCGGCGAAGAAACATTTACATCGCGTGGTTGGAACTCAATCAATATACTACGATCAATTGCATACACTTTTGGTGCATATTGAGGCATGTCTAAATTCGAGGCCGCTGGTTGCTCTACACGATGACATTGACGATCGCTTGGCACTGACACCAGCTGACTTTCTCATTGGTCGGTCGATAATTGCAGTACCGGATGCACCGGTGTCCGAAGTGTCCACAAATCGACTGACGTATTGGCGGCACTTACGACAAATGCAACAACACTTTTGGCAGAGATGGCACGATGAGTACTTAGCGACTCTACAACAGCGTTCGAAATGGCATCAATCATCTGAGAATCTAGAACTAAACGATGTCGTGATCATCCGTCACGAAAATCTACCAGCAACACAATGGCGGCTTGGTCGAATAGTTGGCTTACATCCAGGCGATGATGGTCTAGTACGAGTGGTTACCATCAGACATCAGGCAGGGGAGTGTACACGGCCCATACAGAAGGTTTGTAAGCTACTCAGTTTCTCCTGAACTCGTACGTGTCCAGCCGGGCAGGATGTTTGGGATTTGAATTGGCCCTCTGGCAGCCCACCGGCGATTTTGTCCCAACCGGGAAATTTCTTTTTATATGGCAACGCTTAGCTGTCATTCTTTTCTTGGAATTCGTTACGTTTTGTTTAAAAATGGCTCTGAAGCGGTTATTCTTATGTTCGTTTGGCAATTAAAATGGAATAAAGTGTTTATTTTGCAATTACATGGTCTCTTTCTATTAACAGTCTGAGGTTCGGGAAAGTGCTAATTGTCCCCTGATTAGTTCCTGAACATTTTATTTCATTTCTCTTGTAAGGTACTCGTAGAAAATTTCAAGTTCGTAGCTTTTAATTAGTTTAGTTTATTTAATGAAATTAGTCGAAAGCATACTTTTGTATGGGAGGGGGTAGAAGGGCATGTGCAATCTCAAAATTTTTGAAGCAGTTTAGTTTCAACTATTTTTGAAAGTTGTTATGCAAAATTTTAAAATAAAATGTTAGTTAGGTGATAATTGATTTCTTAAATAAACTGCCAACAAGTCGGGCGAAACTTTATTATTCTTGGGACAAGGGTCGGATGCGTGGAAAGTCAATATGCAGGTTAGAGTGGTTAGGAAAGACTAATTGAAAGGGAGTTCTTGGGCAGGGCTGTTCTCAATTTAACAATATTTCATTCGTTTATGCAAGTTTGGGTTCTTATGAGAGGGGGGGGGGGAGTGATAGTAAGGGTGGGTGGATGTTATTAGTTTTTTAATTGATTGCTTGAACGACGTTCAATATTCTCTGTATAGAATGTCAGTTTCATAGACGAAGTTGCATAGAATTTTTATAACATTGGTATGGGAGGGTGTAGAGGGGGTTAGGGAATCATAAAATTTGTGATGCAATTTTCTTTCGTTTCTCTTGTAAGGTAGTTGTACAAAATTTCAAGTTCGTAACTTTTAATTTGTTGGTTATTAGTTGATTTATTGAAATTGGTCGAAATCATACTTTTGTATGGGAGGAGGTAGAAGGGCAGGCGCGATCTCAAAACTTTTCAAAAATGTTTAAAAGTTTTTGCGCAGAGTTTTAAATCGATAGCTTTTAATAGTTAGGTGATAATTAATTTCTTGAAAATGGTCCAAAAAATAATTTTGTATGGGACGGGGTAGAAGTTTTAAAGGTATTCGACCAGTTAATATTTTATAAATTTAGGGATTTTTTTTAAATGCGTTTCGCAAATTTTCAAGTTTCTACCTAAAAATTTCACTCAAAAATTTTCAGTGTATATATGTTTTTTTCAATGCACATGAAACACCTTGCACGTTAGACTGGGGGGTCAGTTTATAAAAGTTATGGAACAAATTATTATTTTTTCTCTATGTATACATATAAAAAAGATATATTCACATGCAAAATTTAAACATTGCATTTTTCACCAGAGCGCTAAAAAATCACTCAAAATTTTCGACATTTTTGATTACTACCTCCCTCCCCTTACACCTCCTAACTTAAAATCTGACAAAATTTCAATTTGATATCTGTACTCAGTTTTGAGATATAAGGATTTGTAATTTTGAAAAGTGCGCAATTTTTTAAATGCTCTCCATTTCCCCACACTACTATTATTTCCACATGTCATATTTTTTCTCGTATTTCCCGAGTATAGCTTAGAATATGTTTTAAGTTTCAAGCTTAAGAGTTAGTTGAGATATTCATTTTTAAGTGTTTTTCTTTGCAACCCCTCCCCCCCTGACTCTCCCCCTTACAATAATTAGCCACTCTCTAAGGTTGTTGGGGTCTATATTTCACCTTAATGTTCCCAAAATATGAATTTTTTATAATAAGTAATTTCGAAGATATAATCATTTGAAAAAAAATTCGGCCGACAATTTGTTCTTAGTCCCCCTTTTCGGACGCCAATGGATAAAAAATTTAATTATTTTTAAAGATTGTTCCACAAACCTCTCTACACCTATGATGATTTTCAGCTTCCTATCTACATTCGTGGTGGAGATATTAGCAAGTACAGTTTTTGACTCTTTCGCTCCACCCGCCTCCCCCTCCACCCGCCTCCCCCTCCACCCGCCTCCCCCTCCACCCGACACTTCCCTAGATAATGGAGCTCATTTACCCAATTGACAATCCACCCAAAAACGAACATTCTATCTTTAACGGTCTCGGAGATATGAGTCCATATGTACGGCGTACGGCCGGACGGATTTTTTTTTTGCATTTTTAGGGTAATTTAGTCTTGGGTAGCAAATTTTTTTTTTCTGTGTCGATCACAATACTTTATTATTAGAATAATAAAGTAATTCAGCAAGAATGATATTAGTACTCTAATTGGCCTATTGCCGGTTAGAGTGGAGTAAAGCTAGCTGAAAGCGACATCTGCCGCCTCTGTTTCAAAGACTCAGAAACGACAGAGCATGTCCTATATGTTAATACGAGGCTGTAGCAAGGAAAAGATTAAATCTTCTAGGAAAAGGTTTCCTTACAACTGATAAACTAGTCAACATGGCTCCCTTAAAGTACTTAGATTAGCCAAAGCTATCGAGTTATGATATGGTAAAGCGGGAATAAACGCACAATAGGCCAAAAAGAACGCAGTGCTTTCACTGTTCCCTTAAATAAATAAATAGTTGAGAATTAATTTATGAAAAATATAAAGGAGTTTATTAAAGCCACCCCTGTAGGGTGATCGCGTGGAAGGTCGCGATAGTCAATCAGAAATAGAAAAGCGACAGTTGGTGAACGAAAGAACTTACTACTGTTTGTGAGAGTTAGTGAGAAGCGATTAAAATAAAGTTTGCGGTTATTTCGTCTTAAATTGAATTGCAGTAGTTTTATTTTTACTTGAAATCCAGCGACCCCTTGCGCACGACAACATATGAATGCAAATTTTTCAAATATTTTCTTTTTATTTCATTTTTTTTTTTAATATACAGAAAGAGATTAAGAGAAAAATAATAGAGAATATTGCAAATATTACTTAAAACTTATTTCTCATTATTCTAAAACATAAGTAATTAATTTAATAAAGAGAGAAAAAAAATATGATAAATGAATTTAATTTGATAATAATTTTAAATATCCATTTTGTTTAGTTAACATAACTTCACACAATCATATATAGCTTACAAATTAACCGGCAGCTTAGGAAATATATTTCATATTGCATTGCTCGTCTTCCGAAGAGTTTAATGTATAAATTCATTCCGGTTATGACGGATGAATTTAGAATTTTTTTTTGTTTGCGCATAGTTTCTTTTTCGAGTACTTGATTACTTCTAATTGAACTTGTAATCGGAAATTGGCGGTAAATACAACTAAACATTATCGAATCTCTTTTACGTAAAATTTTTTGAAGGAAATAGCTTTAAATCGAATATTATAAATTTGGATTGTTTTATTTATTGTGTTTTTAATGAAATTTCCAATGCAAATTCTCTCGTCACATATTCGCTTATTCGTCATTCGATACAGTAGTTATTTCGATGATATTCATTGCTATTTACGTATGAGTTCCGCAATAGAATCACTTAATTTTTTTCTTTTAAATAAAATATAATAAAATTTCTCATAATTACCGTAATTAGTCCTTTTTGGAATATAAATTTATCTATATGATTCTAATAAGTGGTAGTGTTTTTTTTTTTTGTTTTGTTCATAATCAAAGTTCAAATCAAATTGAATCGTAAAATTTCAACTTACAATCTAAAAATATCTTGACTTATCCATTTTGTTTTTTTTTTATTTCTGAAAATCTTATTCTATGAAGGAACAGTAACACTTGATGCCAGTCAAATTACATGAAAAATTATAAGCGTACAAATAAAAAGAAAAAATTAAACAAATATCGAATCAGTCAAGTATTTACAGTTAATACATATACATATGAGAATACGATTTTAATTATGAAAAATATCTACGCGATTGAAATAAAAGAAATAAGAAATTCAACTAAATAAATACCTTTTGGCGTTACCTTCCTGATACGGTAAATAAATATACAGATACTTTACAATTGGATTAAGTATAATAACAATTTCTTTTAAACTATAACAGCTGATTTTTATTTTATATATATCGAGTTTTGTTTTTTAGCTTGTTCCGAAATTTTACAACACGATGAAATGTTGTTATGCCGAATTTCAAAGCGGACTCGTATCGGAATCACGATCCTGAATCGCTGTGATTGATTGTTGTAAGGCATTTGGTGTCAGCCACTCTCTACGTAAAACATATTATAAAAATTATAAGCCAAGAATTCGTTGAAATGAAAAATTCAAACTTACTTCGGTAAACATCTTTGTAGAAATGGCACACATGAGCTAAAATGAGCTAATCTATTCACCCAGCTTGGTATTTCTTGGCCGCATAGGATCTTAAATAAAAATGCGTTAAAAATCAACGTCAATAAACAGTTCCATTTATTTATCATTATAATTATTATTATTACCTGCGTTAGTGAACTAGAAAAATGATTACAATTGTTATTCATAAGATGATATCGGTCGCCACGAAACTGATTACCTAATTCATCGACTATTCTTCGTACGTCTTCGTATGTAAAATCTGTACATCCTATTTGTATACTTTGTCTGAAGCGAAATTGATCGCCAAGTTCGTCATGATCGCGCGGTTGTATTTCAAATACGCCTGTAAATGGATACGGATGTCCGCCATAGGCAAATTCTGTACCGAAAATTTCAACGCCCGAATGAAATACGCCTAATCCAATTGAAGTTGTGTACTCGTTAATCCAATACTGAAAATATGGAAATTGATTTCTAAAATTTATTGATTGTTATTGTAAAACACTAGAAAAAGGCACTCGATATAAGCAAAAAAAAAAATCCAAAAACCAGTGACATTACCTCTGAAATCATTAAAAGTGCTCGGGGTGGCCGAATTCAAACTAGTGAAATAAAAAAACGGGAGTTTTAAGTTGCGTTTGTAGTCGACAACAAGTTTAAACACCAATTTTGCCAACTTCAAACCCGTCAATGAACGACTGTTTGCTATCCGCATAGAAACAAGTTTTTTAACCTTTGGCTTATTAATGTCCACGGCCCAACGGAAGACAAAGACGACGAAGTTAAAGGCGATTTCTACAGCACCTTAGGATCAACATTCGACTCCCTTCCATCGAACGATATTAAAATAATATTCTTCTTCTTCTACAATGGCGCTATAGCCCATGTCGGGCCTTGGCCTCCTGACCTTCAGGTTCCTCAAAGTTGTTCGCTATTTATATTGAGCTCTTTGCCTCGTTAAACGGTCTAACACAGCAGGTTAATGAGCCTACTCGTTTACCAGAAATTGTAGGTCAAGTCTCCAATTTACTTGATCTATTTCTCA
This sequence comes from Chorisops tibialis, assembly GCA_963669355.1. NCBI lineage: Eukaryota > Metazoa > Arthropoda > Insecta > Diptera > Stratiomyidae > Chorisops > Chorisops tibialis. Next base: position 59,272,250 of record OY770263.1, read on the forward strand.
CAGCCAACCTGAGAAACACTCTCTCTCTGTAATATCCGCATCGCCAATTGAAAATACGGATAAGTTCTTGATTCGTACACAATTTCCAGTTGCAGCACTAAAACCGCTGCCAGCTAAGGCACCCCGAAGAACTGTTTGGCATTTCAAAATAGCAAATTGGGGAGCGCTAAGCGAGTCCTTCAATGCCTTCAATTGGAAATTGTGTTTCGATTCTAATGACTGTGATAAAGCCTGTAAACTTGCAACCGAGACTATCATGAAAGGTATGAAGCTATACATACCTTCTAGTCAAAAGAGAGTCCGCCGTCGAAGGCCTTTTGGTTCTGGAATGTTTCGTGGCAATTCAAGCTAAGAAACAATCGTTTCAATATTTTCCAAGTTCAGCTAACAGACAGCGGTATTATGCATCAAGAAATACCTGCAAATCTATCCTTGAACGTGTTAAATTTGATCACGACCCAAAACTTCGGTAGAAGATCCTTCAGAGTCCAAAAGGCTCAAGATCTTTTTGGTCTTTCGTCAAAACGGTCAACAATAATTTCATCTCTTCATCAACAACACCACTCGTGGTTGGCGTCCGTACTGCATATCCGGTTGAGAAAGCTAACCTATTGGCATTAAATTCCGCGAGAAACTCCACACTACCATCTTCAAACCAAACCCCTCCTATTGCAACACCATCAGGTTTTTCGCTGCCTCCGCTACATTTCCGCACGCGTCTCATATTCGGGATCCTGCAGAAGCTTAATGTTCACAAGTCTGCTGGCCCTGATGGCATTCCTCCATTACCCTTAAAATGTGTTCTTCTTCTCTGGCTAAACCCCTTCGCAACCCTTTTCATCTAGCTTACTCTTCTGGGTACTTTGCACGATTGTGGTAAGTCACGAATGTTCAGCCAAGCAAATCGAACCCCGCTAACTACCGCCCGATAGCCATTACTTCAGTGCTCGCGAAAGTGATAGAAACTGCTGACAATCGCAAAATCATTCACTATCTAAGGGATAAACAGCTTATCCACGATCATCAATACGGTTTCCGTTCTGGAAGGTCGACGGATGATCTCTTGGTCTACGTGACGGAACGTTGGAACTCTTGGTTGCACAAATACGACGGAGGTCAAGTTCTTGCTCTTGACATTACAAAAGCTTTTGACAGAGTTTGGCATGAATGTCTCCTTGTTAAGCTAACGGCCATTCGCCTCGATGCTACCCTCATTCGATGGATTGAAAATTTCCTGTCCGAACAAACTATACGAGTAGTATTAGATGGCGTTACCTCTTCCTCTTTTCCAACTAATTCTGGTGTCCCTCAGAGTTCTGTCCTATCGCCTACTCTGTTCTTAGCATTTATCAACGACCTTTTGTCTTCTACTCTCAGTCCAATCCATAGTTTTGTAGATGACAGCACTTTAACTAACACCTTTAAATTTAACTCTGCTGCGGATTCTCACAAGCAATCTGTTGCTTCCAAACGCAGGGAGTCATTCGGTTCGTTGAACTCGGACCCCGACTTAATTCTGGTACGGGGCAGGAAAAATAGAGTAGAGTTCAACGCTGCTAAAACACAGGCCTGTTATCTTTCCCTTAAACGTGTTGTTCCAGTATCGTTGTCTAGTTCAGCCTTTAATGGCGTACCAATTTGCTCTGCAGATGAGTTTATCGTATTAGGCGTAAAATTAAATAACCACATTGAAACATATCTTTGAACAGCCCTTGATACCTCCAAAAGCCTAGGTATTCTTCGCAAATGTAAGAAATATTTTCCGCCTCACGGCTTAGCTACCATCTACAAGACTTACATTCGACCTCGTTTAAGGTACAACTCGCATTTATGGGCTGGAGCACCCAAAACACACCTTGCGCTGCTCGATCGTATTCAAAAACATGCGTTCCGACTAATTGAAGATGACACCATTACGGTTTCTACTGACTCCCTCCGACACCGTAGGAACGTTGGAATACACAGCATCTACTATCGCTACTTTCATGGTAAATGTAGTGCGGAACTTAAATCACTCATTCCTCCACTTTTAATTTTTTCCCGAAATACTCGTCAAGCTAAACGCGCACATGATTTTACCGTCAACCCTATTCCTACTCGTACACTGAAATATAGACAGTCATTCATTCCGTCTCTCTCCCCCGAAATTCCCATAACACTACCAAATTTTATCCTCTTCCTATATTGACATTACTGTGCAATGCATGAAAGGGTGACCCCCTAAGTTATAATCAGTACCATAAAAAGAGTTATAAATATGAAGTTGTCCACAATTACTATGTTATAGTCCGCTATCGTTAGATATTGACTGCTTGATGTTATTTCTTCGTGATTGCACCATACCTTTCGTTTTATTTTCGTTTATGCGTATTCTCGTGCTATTGTGTCAAAATTAACGAAGACTTCCTTGACGTCCAGTTATGATCGCGCCCTTATGTTTATGTCGTCTGCGTAAGCTACTATCTGCGATGATTTAAACAGTAACGTCCCTCTGGTGTCTTGGGACTTTTCTTATGACATATTCCAAAGCCAGATTAAAAGACCGTCTCCTTGCTTCAGCCCGGAGAGTGGAAGCTTGTTGTCGGGTTGTTTTGATCCTGACTTGGCATGTTGAGTTCGTCATTGTAAGCCTTGTCAGTCGGGCGAGTTTTGCTGGTATTGTTATAGATCTGGTAACCACGCAATATTGATCTTTCCGGAATATGCCAGAATTTTGTAGGACAGTTCCCCAATATGTAAAAAGCAATAATTAAAGATCTAGACCTTTCCAGTATAGTCGAGACACACAAGCGACGACACACACCAGGAAGGTTCGAGAATTGGGGAAAAATGGTATAAAAGCACGAAACTTTCAGACCAGGAGTCAGTCATTCAGCGACATCTATGGAAGAATCGAACCGGACGCGATAGAATCGACAGTGGTGCCATATAGTGCGAATTAAGTTAAAGTGCGAATAAATAAATTATCGCTTATTTTTAAACGAATTGTGTTTTACTTGAAATCCCGGCAAACCCCTAGCTCGCAACAATTGGTGTCAGAAGTGGGATTTCAGGGATAAATTCGGGTTAAAAATCGCGAGTGAAATTAAAATTCTCGAACGGATAATTTTGTGAGAGCGAAAAAGTGAAACTCGAATTCTCGAACGGACAGTGAGAATTTTGTGAAATCGAATATTTTCGAGTGCTTTAGTGAGCAGTGACTTTAATTAGTGAAGTAAATTTAAGTGAATTCGAATCGCGGAAAAACTTGAAATAATCGGTAGTGAAAATGCCGCGTTATCTAAAGGACTTAAAATTAACGGAGCTGAAGGAAGAGCTCAGTAGACGCGAGTTATCTACGACAGGGAGCAAGTCTGAACTTGTCAGCCGTATGATCGAGACACTTGAGGCTGAGGGTGAGGATGCAGATAGTTTTGAGTTCCAAATCAAAGAAGCTCGTGGAGAGGAGTGTTCTGGTACATCGGATGCTCTAACACAGTTAATGCAACAAATGATGAACAAATTAGATCAACAATCAGTGGACATTAAACAACAATCAGTGGACATTAAACAACAATCAGCTGTGACAACGGACATGAATCAGAAATTAGAGCAACAATCTGCGGACATTAATCAGAAATTAGACCAACAAAGTCAGCTGTCAGCGGACCTTAATGAAAAATTAGATCAGACCTCAAAGGACCTCAACCAAAAATTGGAGCTGCAAAATAATAAAATAGACACCATGGGTAAGGCAATAGAAGAAAACGTAGAGAAGAAACTTCGAATCCTCGAAGAACAAATTACGGAAAGGATATCCGGGATTGTAGAAGAAGTCGAACGCCTAAAAAGGGACTTCAATAACGAGAAAGCGACTGGAGTCATCAAGGCAGAACACGTTACGCACAAGGGTCTCCAAGCTCCAATCTTCGATGGACAAACACCGTGGGCAATTTGAGACTGCCGCAAGAAACAATCATTGGAATGATCTGGAACGAGGAACGGCTCTTATATTAGCGCTAAGAGGTCCACCAGCAGAGATTCTTCAAACGATTCCGCAGGAGCAACAACAAGATTTTTCAACGTTAGTCCAGACATTGGATCTTCATTACGGCAGTGACCACAGGCGAGAGATCTACAAAACACAGCTGTACAACCGAACCCAAAAGAATGGTGAAACACTTCAAGAGCTGGCACGCGATATTGAACGACTCACACTATTATCGCTTCCCAATGCGCAAACAGAGCAATGCAGCGATACAGCTGTTTTCGCATTTAACAATGTTGTCCTGGACAGAGAGCTGCAACAGGTGTTGAAATTGGCAGGTAAGAAAACGATTGGCGAAGCCTTAGTATATGGGCTGACGTTCGAAGCGGCCAAGCAAAGCTCGCGGAGCAATTATCGAGCTCGGGAAATATCAGAAGAGTGTGTGTGTCAGAAAACAGAGCACACCAAGCGGAGCGAAGGATCTGGTGCCCCCCCGATGCTGGAATTGTGGACAGGCAGGACACTTGAGACTCAACTGCCGTAAAACCAGAAAAGCGACCAACCATTGTTCCGGCTGCGCTGCTAAACAACGCGAAGGTAGAAATCGTGAAGGTAAATCTTGGTTAAGAACTAGTCGTCAGAGTTCAAATCTTACACATGGTTTTGATAAAAGACGCCGGAGTCGATCGAAAACCCCCGAGTCGGCAAGACCGATTGCTAGAAGAACAATACATAGGGAGAGATCATGGAATCAAAGATAGGCATTCGAATAAGGTTCGCGAACGAACAGGTGGAAGGCGTGACGGTTAAGTACTTCATGCAAATTATCGTGAAAAGGCCGAACATACGAAGGGACGTGTTCGAGAAGATCGCGAAAGGAAGAATGCGGAACGTGAAAAGAAAGAGCAAGAACGGATATTGCATGAAAAGGAATGTAAACGTGCTGCCAAGTAGGAGAAAGAACGCGAACGTGTAGAAGGAAAAGAAGCCGGAGAAACCATTCAGAGGATAACGACCGAACCAAAGAATGGATGGAATCAGCAAGAACTGAAAGATGCCCAACGTAAAGATCCAGATATTTCACCGATCATGGCATGGAAGGACGAAATGCAACGGCCTGAGTGGAAAGACATCTCATAATTCAGCGAAACCCTAAAGTGTTATTGGGCACAATGGAATTCCCTTCACCTAGACGGCGGATTATTAAAACGGAAATGGGAAAACGCTGAGGGAAAATCATCTCCGAGATGATGTCGAAAATTGGTGCCGTAAATGTACTACGTGTGCATCGAGTCAGGGCCCACAACGCAGATCAAAGGGAGAAATGCAACAATACAACGTTGGAGTCCCATTCGAGAGAATTGCTGCGGATATTGCTGGACCATTTCCGGAATCAGAAAATGGTGATCGCTACATTCCGATCAAGGGCGCAATTTAGAGTCCCAAATATTCAACCACGTGCGCCAAATGCTGGGAATAAATAAAACCAGGACAACTCCATTACATCCGCAGTCCGATGGAATGGTGGAACGTTTCAATAGGACATTGAACTCAAACCTATCCAAACTCGTCAGCGAGAGGCAACAGGACTGGGATCAGCACATCCCTCTATTTTTAATGGCCTACAGAACATCAGTACATTCAACAACAGAAGAAATTCCCTCCCGAGTCATTTTCGGAAGAAATATTCGAGTCCTTGCGGAGTGCCACCAGACCAACCAACCAATGCCAAAGATTACGTCTCGGATCTTCGATGTCGACTAAAGGCAATTTATAACCTGGTCAGAGATAAAATTGATTTGGCGACCGACCGCATGAAGACGAGGTATGATCAACGGGCGAATTCATCAGGATTCCAAGAGGGCGATTTGGTTTGGTTATACAATCCCAAACGACAGAAGGGCAGATCGCCGAAACTACAGCGTAACTGGGAAGGCCCTTACCAGATCATCAACCGGTTAAATGATGTCGTCTATCGGATTCAACTACATCAAAAACCTCGTACTAAAATGAAAGTGGTACATCTCGACCGACTAACAAAATACCATGGTGCCATTGAGGAAGTGAACGACTCTGTTCGGGACGAACAGGGACTAAGGAGATGGTAATGTTATAGATCTGGTAACCACGCAATATTGATCTTTCCGGAATATGCCAGAATTTTGTAGGGCAGTTCCCCAATATGTAAAAAGCCATAATTAAAGATCTAGACCTTTCCAGTATAGTCGAGACACACAACCGACGACACACACCAGGAAGGTTCGAGAATTGGGGAAAAATGGTATAAAAGCACGAAACTTTCAGACCAGGAGTCAGTCATTCAGCGACATCTATGGAAAAATCGAACCGGACGCAATAGAATCGGCAGTGGTGCCATATAGTGCGAATTAAGTTAAAGTGCGAATAAATAAATTATCGCTTATTTTTAAACGAATTGTGTTTTACTTGAAATCCCGGCGAACCCCTAGCTCGCAACAGTATTCTTAATTCAAGCATTGTGTTGTACAGTACAGTCCTATCGATACTTAAAGTTTACCAATATCCGGTGCACGCCGATGTTATATTACCATTGGGTAGTTGGGTAGAGCTGAACGATCAGCTCTGAAACCACCTTGGTATTCTCCAATTATGTTTTCGGCATAGTGTTTAATTCGGGACTCTATGATCTCTGTAGATGTACACAGCAATGATTGTCGCCGAACATTTAATGCTTTTACGCCAAACATCAGGTAATGTTTCATGTGTCCAGATTTCATCAGAATACGATGTAGTTCTAGAGAGGCGCCAATAAGCGCCATATAGCGTACACAATCACCAACATTCTTCATAATGTGGGCCTACTATTGTTCCCTGGATAATGAAGGCCGCGTAAAAAAATCAACAATTAAGTGGTATGCTGAGAATACGCGATCGCAGATTGTCTTAACTAAACGAACGATTACTTTTCCGGGAATCAATCGTTTCACCGAATCTCTGGCAATTTCGTAAACAAAAACAATAATTCAATTGATACCCAAAACAAAGCACGAGTCAAGGCCGTTAGAATTAAGACCTAACGCGAATTGGATTGGTCAACAAAAATCTTATCTAGCAATCGCACTTAAAAAGACGGTAAACTGCATAAAAAATAAGATTCAGCGATATCAACAAATGCGATTTTCCTTCCCCCGACCCACAGTTTATCACAGCGGACGAGTGATAAAACTCGGGTGCGGAAAAACGCAAAAGCAGCCGCAGATTAGGTCGATAAAGCCGATAGTCTTAAAGCATAATGCCCTTGTAAATTTAATTATAATCCGGCGGATATGGGACCTGACTTCTATGCCGCGCTGCTGGATAACAGACGGCATTGCGAACGCCCAAACACGCATTCAAATAATCTCGAACCGATGGAACGTTACGAGTAATTGAACTCTTGATGAGACAGCGAACAGCTAATTGGCGTGTACCGCTGTCGTGCTTCTTGGGTGTGGGTGGGAAACAAAGAAGAAAAAACAAACAAAAAGAAATAAACAAAGCAAAAATAACATGAAACATTTCTCTTACCATATCGTAGACGTTGAGAATGACTGGCTCCCGATTGCCCATGTTCGACGGCAGCAATTCGTCGCTTCCGCTGTCCTTTGGGATCCCGAGGCAGCTGGGAAATGGTAAATTGCACGGAAGTCCGTTTGAGAACATCACACGTGACCAAAATCGAATGAAAACTGTGGAAATCGCGCTTCCACACGTCTCGAACTCCTATCGCAAAATAAAGGAACCCTCTCGACTGGCTACTTTTTCAAAACCGCCCCCCGAAAATCAAGTACGGAAACGATTTGCCACGGATCAGTAAAACTTTGCGCGACGTCGAAACAAAAACAAAAATTTAGGTACTAGCAATCGCGATATGTTAGCAAATTTCGGATTCTTCGGAGAATCGGAGGGATGGAACAGAAAAGAACGGGACAATTCGTTGCGAGTTTGTGTTCGCTTGGTTTGTACGGGCCACTAGGGGTGGTGTTTTGGCAATTTCAAACGGAAAAATAAACGAAAACGCATCATTAATTGTGCACGGGCGAGCATTTAGAACTTTTTTTCGGTCAACGCGAATTCTTTTAGCTTAGGACGACGGACATTCGAGCGCGGTTTGGCCGATTGCGGCAATTTTTCGAATGCTTCGGGCACTGTCAGTCCGTTCGGGACATCGCTAAATTGCGGAAATTCAAAGGAGATCTGTAGTCTTGTCAAAGATTTTTCTTACGTTCGGGGAACACACGCACTACCGATTGCAACGATGACAGCTGGACAGAACTCTGTTGACAAGAGCCGACATTTTTGTTGTTCTTTGGAATGAGAATGGTTTTTTCTTTTTCCTAGGTTGGAAAATACCTTTTCTTCGGAAAGTTGCCGGTTTGTAAATTTTTTAGCAAAGACACAGCGCAAATATGCCCATTCTGAAAGCTGTCAGATTTTTCCATGTAGTAGGCGAAGGCGGTTATTTTTAAATGTTGGATGTTCTAATGAAATTGTTTATTTCAATTCTTATTTAGTGAAAAGAAATAATAATTTCAAATGAAAGCGGATCTTTTGGAGTTACATATTTGTGAAAATATAGCCATCAAAATAAATTTATTTATGTGCAGAAAATCTAGAAAGAAAATTGTCTTAACGCGTAACGCCAAACAGCGGCTTTTGAAAGGGTGGTGGCGAAAGGGGTGGGAGGTTTTCAACGAGGTTGCTCATGCGAGTTTTGTTATTTTCACTTTCATTACTACGAAAAAAAGTCCACTAAATATTGTTGGATTTTAAGACATATTATTGTAGTTGAATAGAAATTGCACGGAGTGGGAAGTACAGCGTGGGCCATCCAGTGGCTTCTTTTTAAATCATAGATTATTTTGACACTGAAAGCTGTTTCCCGCTCGAAATCTTGACAGAAAGTCAGTATCATACCTCCGCGGAACGAAATGATTCGCTTTACACTTGAACAACGTTGGGAAATATTGAAACCTTATTTCCAAAGTGAGAGCTTTGTAGCCCAAACAGTGCGTTTTTTGAAAAGAAGTTTTGGCCGAAATGAAGCACCCACCGCGCCTGCTATACGGAAGTTTGTGCAATAAGTTCGTGAGACTGGCATGCTATTGGAAAACACTCATGGTCCCCGTCGTACGGTGCGCACAGACGAGAATGTGGTTGCTGTAGCCGAGAGTGTGAGACTCACTCCACGAACATCAACTCACCGTCGATCTCAACAGCTCAACATTTCACGCACTAGCCTGAGAAGAATTCTGCACAAAGATCTCGGATTATTACAAGGTCCAATTGACTCAACAATTGAAGGCGCTCGACCTTCCGCTTCGTTATCGCTTTGCAGTTTGGGCCTTAGAGCAGCTTGAATTGGACAACGATTTTGGGCGAAAAATCATCTTTTCTGACGAGGCGCATTTTCATCTCGGAGGCTACGTTAACAAACAAAATTGCCGCATCTGGGGCTCGTTAAACACGCACGTTAATGTCGAGAAGCCAATGCATGCACAGAGAGTGACAGTTTGGTGCGGATTGTGGAGTGATGGCATCATTGGACCATTTTTCTTCGAAAATGGGGGTGGGAACAACGTTTCGGTCAACGGTGAACGTTACAGGGCCATGTGATCCGACTGTTTTTTTACTGAAATTGAAGACATGAACTTGGACGACCTCTGGTTCATGCAGGATGGCGCGCCATGCCACACAGCCACAATCGATCTTTTACGCACCGAATTCCCAAATCGTGTTATCAGCCGTCTTGGCGATGTCAATTGGCCGCCTCGGAGCTGCGATTTGACCCCTTTGAACTTTTTTTTCTGGGAACCGTGAAGGACCGATGTTATGCCAACAATCCAGAAACAATTCAAGCACTTAAGGCCAATATCATCCAAGCAACCCGTGAGCTACAGCCCGAAACCATCGACATGGTCTTGGAAAATTGGAGTGACAGAATGCGCGTTGAACGTTAAAATATACCTTCTAGAGCCTTCAAGGCCCAGTACAGCTCAGTTTTAGTACAAACAGAAACTTGGTTATATGCTGAGTAGATCGAAGAGATAAAACACCGATGAGCAACCTCGAAATATTTAGCTTGTTTTAATACAAGCGTTAAATTTTTCACTTATGGCCGAATGGAATTTTTATTTTATTTTATTTTTTCGAGACATCCTGCTGCCCATACCTGCTATGGTTTGACATCAGTTGTTCACGAGTTGAAATTGGACAAAAACGTCTCGCCATATTTCAGAAAAAATCTGCGAAATTATACTCAATTTTTGTATTAAAATATTCGCCACATCAATTAAATCGCCATTTCGCATGGCGTTACGTCTTGTTGATGATGGCGAGAATTTTTAAGAAATGAAAATCATGAATGCACTGTGAAATCTAGCTCATATATTTATAAAATTCAATCAGAGTGACACAAAAAGGTTTCAGAACGTGAATACCATGAAAAATTTTTGAATTTAGTATATCACGAAAGCCTTCGATGTTACGCAGAAACTGCAATGTTCGCGTCTATCACGTATATACTTGCTATTGGGTGATAGTATTGACGATACGAGGCATTGTATACCAGCAGTGTATCAGCTAGGATCTAAAGTGTTGTTCTACAATGCGTAGGCTGAGAATTCAAATACCGGTCGTAATTTCCGCACACTACTTGCGTGGGTATATCTTGACCAGCTCAATCTACGAAAATGAAAATTTGCACAATAACAAAGAAAATGTTAATGTACCTGAGGGGCTGGAGGTCAAAGCTTAATGGCTGTAGTGCCATTGAAAATGAAGAAGAGTGTATCATAGGTATTAAAGTCATTGCGGAAGATACGCTAGAGTTATAGTTGAAAGCAATAAATTTAAGAAAAAGTTATATGGTGACTTCTATTTTAAAACGTATTTATGTATTCACTAAATATATATATATACTGGAAGAATAGTTCTGGCCTTAACTTTTTCTAGTTCCGCTCTCAGTTCAGTTAAGAAAGAAACAAGAAAAAGGGCAGAAAATAAAACCTTTTTTTTCGTTGTTTTTTCCCCAACCCTTATTCGATTAATGGTGAAATTTCGTCGATAAATAAAACATTCTTCCTTTTACATTCATAAAATATGTCGATCACACATTATTGAATTTTTCGACGATGCAGCCAGAGTTGAGACCATAACCCAACAGTTTCAAATATTTGGATAAAAAGCACGAAATATTGAATTAAAAAGGATATAAAAAGTAAATCGAACAATTTTCTAAGAGATTAATTGTCCTACTAAGCTTCTAAAAAGTAAATTGAGTTAATTCGTAGGAACGAAAATCGAGTTAGGATTGGGAAAAAAACAATAATGAAAATCCGATTTCCTCTCCTTTTCTTGATTTTTTTTCAGAAGTGACCTGACGGCAAAGCTCAATTTAACGTTAAAACCAGAGCAAAAGAGGACAGAGCGCACAAACCTGCTATGTTGCCCATAGATCAAAAAAAAATTTTCGCATAAACAAATTCATATCTCTCAAATGAACAGCGGATTACTAAGGCATAATTTACACGTAGATTGTTCGCATGTGTGCGTAAAGATTGCACGCATATTGGTGAGTTTGTAAACTGTTTTACGTATAATTAAGCTATGTTTGAAACGCTAGCAACGTTAATCGAGTTTTCGGTGGAAGAAAAAGTAAAATAGATTTTCCATCGCAGTCTTAGTCAATCAATGTTGGTTCATGTTTTTGTACCAACGGCATTTGCAGAGGCTGCGGTGAAGAGGATTGGACTGTAGAGTAGTTCCTATGCCATTGTCCATGCCTGCGAACAATTCGAAGACAAATTCTCAAAGTGTACTTCTTCGCCGAGCTAAATGATCTCCGGTCCCTTAAACCGATGAAGCTCATAAGGTTCACCAGTAGAAAGAGCCCAGAGGTGGCCCACGGAAATTGGTGTCCAATCCCTCCACGAACCTATCCTAACCTTCATGTTTTTGTGTAAGAAAAAAAACAAACGTTTCGGTCTCTGCTGAGAGGTTGACAAAGATCTCAGCAGAGACCGAAACGTCACGAATAATAAAGCGGAACAGTGTAGAATTCGGAAATCTTTTCTTTCAAATAGCACCACTCTCCACAAAAATCATATATGCAGGTGTTTTTCTTCTACAAAACAAATAAATAATTAAAAACATAAAAATGTAAAAATTTTCTTACATCAATGTGATGACCTCAAACCCGTCAAAGTTGTTCTCACAGGTCTGTACAAAATTGACATTAAGGTTCTCGAGACCGAGCTCAAAACAGTAGAAATATCGCCTACGGAAATCAAGCTCTTCCAACAAAAATCAACGCGTTACAAAGAACAAGCAATTTACCAGCTCTACTTAACCAAAGGAACCAAAATAGTGGACCTTAGAAGGCATAAGGCGATTTTCAACGTACTGGTAAAATGGGGCTACTACCGAAGAAATAAAAGTTCTTCTACACAATGTCGGAACTGCCAAAAATACGGCCATGGAGCTAGTCACTGCTGCCATCTTCAGCCCAAATGCCTTATCTGCAGTGCTCCACACAATCATTCAAATTGCGAATCGACTGATGAATCGCAAATAAAATGCTCCAATTGTGGATGCGCACATCTTACAAACCACGCAAATTGCAGCAAGTGCGTCGACTACATCGAATTAAAAAACGTCTCAGCTCCAACCATCGCAGCGATAGAAAGCAGCAATGACAACAACACTACAAACATATCGAAGCTAACTTTCCCGAAATTCTGATCAAGCGAGTATACACAGCAAATCGCAAACCAATTCAGTGCAATCGAGACCAGCTAATGTAAATGCAAAATTATCTTATGCTTTATGCTTATTATTGTGGCCGACAACGTTAAATCTAACCAAAATTTATTTATTACCACAAAAATAATGAAATTATCAAATGATCTTATTTCTAAACTTAGTCTGTGTAGGAACAAAAATGGTCAATTCAATGTCATTGTAGAATCAGCTTCCAAATTTATTTATGGATAATAGTTCAAATCTTAAATGTATAATTTGGAATGCCCAGAGCATTAGAAATAAGCAAATTGAAACACTCAAATTTTTAAAAAGTAACAAAATTGATATTCTCCTACTAACTGAAACCTGGCTTAAGTCAAACCATAAATTTTCAGACCCTCTTTATAAAATTTATAGGCTTGATAGAGAATTAATTCAAGGCGGAGGCGTTGCAATTCTCGTGAACAAAAGCGTTAGGCATACCTTGCGACGACTAGAGATACTCGATACACACTAATACTTCTGTCCTAATAGAGTTTGGACAATACATGTACAGCGATCGCGCGTGAAATTTCGCCCGAAATTTGAATTTTCTCAATTCTTTTTCTTGTATGAAGTAAACACAATCGAATTGAATTGTTATTTATGAAAGTCATATTTATTTTCGGTTTTATTGAGAATTCTATTCAAAAACTTGTAGTTTAACGCAAGTTTTCGCTCGTGTCCGTACATTTGAAATCGGTCAAACTCAAGTTTGGTTGATTTGCGTATTTCTTATGTTGCCTTCTTGTGCTTCTAAGCGCAGTCTTAACTATTGGTATTAGAGCATTGTCCAAACTCTATTAGGACAGAAGTGTTAGTGTGTATCGAGTATCTCTAGCGATGACCAATCAAAACTAAAATCATTGAAACATTAGGAATTCAGTTGGAAAACCCTTATATTAAAATTATAGTTGCATATTTCGCGGGAACCAAATTAAACAAGGAAAAAATTGGTTTCTTTCATGAAGACATCAAGTGTATATTCCGAAACAATTCGAACTCGCTTATATGCAAAGATTTCAATGCAAGGCGCAGGCACTGGAATTGTCAAAATGCAAACAAAGCTGGAAAATTACTATTAGAGGAAGCTCAGAACCACAATATTATTGTTCATCCCCCCACTCAGCCAACGGAGTACCCAACTAAAGGAAATGCTTCTGTTTTAGATCTAGCTTTGAGTAATGGTCCGAATACAATATCTCAACCGTTAACTACCCACAACTTATCATCTCCCCACTTATCAGTGGTATTCGAAACATCAAACAGCCTTCCTGTCCATAGACAAGAAAGCATGAGCCCATGTCATTCCAAAACTAAGTGGCCCAAATATCAGCGTTTATTAAAAATGGAGTTTAATAATGTAAGCAAATTGGATCCGTGTAAGGATTTATGCCGCAATGACATCGATAACATGGTTAATGATTTGATAGCCAAAATCATCAGCACCGTAAAATAGTGTACTCCGCTCACCAGACCTATAGATCCCAGCCTTAAATTCGACACCTATACCCAAACTCTCATTCACGAAAGGCAAAGAACTCGAGATCCCAGAACTAAGCAAAAGGTTAACGAATTACAAGCAAAACTGCAATTTCATATTGCGCAGCTAATAAATCATCGGAGGAACACCACATTATCTTCAAAAGGCTAAAACCAGTTGTGCCAATTTAACAAGCTATTAAAGCTTGGTCATAGCGATTTACCTCCCCTAAAGAGAACAACGTGATCGCCTACAGCGAATCAGAAAAGGGGAATATATTAGCCACAAACTTTCGAGCTTCTAATAATGTAGCAACAACCAGTAATTACTCTGTAGACAACGATATTACTGCCAGCGTAATTACAATATCTTCGACTCCCATCAATATCACACCAGCAGCAAAATTAATTAAAATTCCCAGGAAGCGAAAGGCACCTGGAATTGATAATATTACTCCGCTGATGGTTAAATATTTACCAAAGCCAATTATTGTATATATAAATTTCATATATAACAATTGTCTTAAGCTGGACTACTTCCCTAAATTGTGAAAAAAGCTATCGTCACCCCACTTCCAAAGCCCGGTAACAACAGCAATAACCAACCCTCAAAATTATCGTGCTATCAGTCTCTTGCCCTTACTAGCCAAAATATTCGAAAAAATTATTCTAAGACGCATCCAAGAAAAATTAGAGGAATCTAACCCAATCCTAAACTTTCCGTCCACAGCGCTCAACATTACACCAACTTTAAGAAGGACATCCAGCGTTCGATAAATCTAAAACTATCAACAGGTTTCATATTATTAGATGTCGAAAAAGCCATTGATAGAGTCTCGCACGATGGACTCATATTTAAACTTGTGAAGTTCTCCTTCATTTGTCGATTAAAACAGACCTTTCTATCACGTAGAGAATTTCAAGTTAGATTTAGAAATTGCCTTTCTAGCCCACAAACAACCCCAGCTGGCGTTCTGCAAGGATCATGTCTGAGTCGTACTTTGTATAATTTATACATCACTGATATACCTAAGACTCCTGAATACGAATTAGCTATCTTCGCCGACGACACGGCCATTTACACCCACTCAAAATACCCGGATGATATAATTAACGCACTGCAAGATCAGCTAAATCTAATCGACGAATATTTCTGCAAATAGAAAATGAAAGCCCTTTTAGCAAAAACCCAAGCAACATTCTTCACCAAAAGAAGAGCCAACCGCTTTTTTCCACCTCCAGGTATCAACATATTAGGAACTCCGATCTAATGGTCTAAAACAATAAAATACCTCGGTAGCTAACTTTTTACCGACACACGGAACAATCAAGAATCAAAATCTCAAAATATATCAGAATCTTCTACCCTCTAATAAATGGAAAATCCAAACTTTCTACAGCAAATAAGATTCTATTGTTCAAAATGGTATTTCAGCTATCCCTAATATATGGTTCGCCGGCCTGGTACGATTGCACGGCTGTTCACAAAAAAAAAATGCAAATTATCCAGAATAAATGCCTCGAAGTGTTATTGATCAAGCCATGGTATTTCTCAACACGCATGCTACATATTGCCGCCAAAGTTAAGAGCATAAAGGAATTAGTGTCAATCGTTAAGAAATTTATTGAAAAGTGTGAGAGTTCCTAAAACTTTCTAATTTCTTGTTTAGTTTAAATCCTTAAATATAAGCAATCTTGAATTCGTAAATTTTATTTCTAGTTTAAGTTAGGTTAGTTTAATAGTAAGGGGTTTTTGTTAACATTTTTCACCCCAAAAATTTTAAATTTTGTACTTTGTACATACACATAAAAAATCATGCGATGCTAATAATGTAAGCAAATTAAACTTGATCTTTGATCTCACGGTTTTTTATCCTATTCTTCTTTTTTAATTAACCTTAGGGCGGTATTCAAAAAATTGAAAACACAACTGCAAGACTAGTGCGCTCTCTCAAGACAAAACCAAGCTTATGAGCCGAAAAATGATAATAATTTTTACCTAGAGATTCTCGATACACACTAACACTTCCGTTCTAATAGAGTTTGGACAATGATATACAGTTCAGCGTAATCGTCTAGAAGCACAAGAAGGCAACATAGGATTGTGAAAAACAGCCAAACTTGAGTGTGACCGATTTCAAATGTACGGACACGAGCGGAAACTTGCTTTAAACTACAAGTTTTTGAATAGAATACTCATCAAAATCGAAAATAAATATAACTTTCGTAAATAACAATTTATTTTGATTGTGTTTCGTCCATAAAAGAAAAAGAATTGAGAAAATTCAAATTTCGGACTAAATTTCCCGCGCAATCGCTGTACATGCATTGTCCAAACTCTATTAGGATAGAAGTGTTAGTGTGTATCTGTAGTCTTACCTAGAGTCACTGTATAACTGAGCAACTCGGTAAAGGAGTCTGGCAGATGCGTATCAGAGTTGAAACCGTTAAGTTTGAATTTTTTGGTGTATATACATATTCGGTTAGATATTTATCAAAAAGCAATTGGAATTCGATTATGTGCCCTGAAAAATTAATATCATTGTGCCATTCCATTAGAAACAGCCAAAAATTCAATTTTATTTTGCAATTTTCTGCACCCACACATCTTTACCAAACAGGTTTTTAGTCTAGTTTATGATTCTGTTTGTTGACACATGGCGAAAAAACATCCCAACAGGGATTTTTGCAATCCATTCCCTTTTATTGAAAATCATTCAAATTGAGAAATCATTCAAATCGACCTAAGAAATTTGCAATGCATTCTGAAGTAATGTGAAGGAATTACATAAAGTAGCAGTTTATTTAGGGAATTTGATATGCATTGAAAGGTAATGTGAGGAGATTGCATAAAATAAATGATCACCTTCAAAACGTGCCGCGCACAAAACGAAAGATTAATAATAGAAAACATTATTATTATCATCATTTGCTTTCTAATATTCCCGTAAAATCTTACAAGTTGTTCATTGCGAGAAAAAAAATCTTAAGTCGCATTTTTCCAGCAACAAAATTAGTTAAATTATAGCAACAGAATTTAAAATACTGAATTCATATCAAAAGCAGGATCCAATTTCATCACATTTTTCAATATTAATTCAAAATGAATCGCTCCCTCAATATTAGAATACCTTCTCAAAGATTAATTTGCTTTCTATTCTTTTGTAACCATTCCATCGTAGATTCTATTGCGACCATTATATTGTCGATTTTTTTCCAATCATTATATTATTCATTCGTTTCCCTAGATTCCAATGTCGATTCTTTGTAATGCAGAAAGTAGAAAAAACGAATGCTTGCCTATGACATTGCAATGTTAAAATAATCTATGTTTTACGACAGGAAGTAGCTGTAATAGCTTCATGGTAAGAATCATCGGCGCGGTAATGATTCCACTCCCTACTGGGATATGCCAGAATGACTACACAGTCTACACTTATTTTCACCAACACTTTGATCTTTCGAACGTTAGATTTTTAGTACCAAATTTTTTAGCACGTGCGATTTTTGTACTAAAATAGCTATCTGCCAGACTCCTGGACCGAGTAGCTCAGTTATACAGTGACTCTAGTCTTACCCATACAAAATTTTCGATTTTGTTTTTTTCAAAATATTTAAAAATTCGTCTCTTCTATTGGCGAGGGAATTTCTCGCTCCAAAACAACTCATCACAAAGCGTATTATTGTATTGATGCGCCGCCAAAGCACGATTACAAATTCAAAATAAAAATGTACGCAATACAAAATAAATTCACGCGTCAGAAAATGAAAATCAACGAAATAAACCGTCAAAACCGATCGATTTTAAATTCAACCGCCATCACTCCAGGTTAGCCAATCCCACAAACAAAAAAAAATTGACACTTTCGCCAC
Organism: Chorisops tibialis; assembly: GCA_963669355.1. Lineage (NCBI taxonomy): Eukaryota > Metazoa > Arthropoda > Insecta > Diptera > Stratiomyidae > Chorisops > Chorisops tibialis. The sequence goes on from OY770263.1 coordinate 59,290,371, forward strand.
AGGCCTGCCAATCGTCTCGGCGGCAACCAACCAATCGAGCAGCAACTGTGCTTCACTTCACTTCATACACTCGAAATCGTGTATGAAGGCGCCGCGAGGATGATGATGAGATCGTTTTCGTTTTGTCAGTCGATAGCAGTCGCGGGATCCTTCTAAAAGCAAATTCGAAGCGTTCTTAGCGCGTATTATTCAATTTTATCGCATCAAATTGACGCAGCGGTTCATCAAAGCGAGCGTTTCATTAATTGGAGCGATGGGAAAGCGACGAAATCAGCCCCTGATCGATTCGGACGAAACGAGCGCCAGTAGCGAGTCGGGCAGCGATTTGGATTCGGTAAGTCTATCGGAATTTTTTTTCCACCCTTTTTTTTATGTAATTACGGGTCAATAATTTGCGGTAGTCGAATAAAAGTGCAGGAATTTTGATCTGTCCAGGCGTGGATGTGAAAATGTACGAAAAAATTGCGCTACTAGGGAATTTCGCGAACGCTGTCATCCGAGATTTTTGACGTTTAATGGTGGCGAATTTTGACTTGTTTTGATGCTTTTTTTTAGACGTTGGCTTCGGCTCGAGTTATGGTTAGAAATGCGTTCTTTGTCGAAAATTGGTAAGAGAAAACGATTTCACGAAAAATTGGCGAGAAATTTGTGAACCTACGCCGTGTATTCATTCATTTCTGGTTGTGCCCATTTCTCGGAATGTCTCACTTCGGTTGTAAAAAAACTGACAAAATTGACCCAATTCTTTATAAAACTCATCTTCGGCCCGTCTACGTCGTTTCATTTTTCAATTGCAAGGTCAGTTGTCGGATTATCCAACGCTGAGTCGATTTCCAAGTGGGAAAATGTCTTCGATTTTCTTGTTGGGAAAATCTGACGATGTGCATTTTATTTACAAGTGCGACGCAATTTTTCGATACTATGCGATAGATTTGTAATCTTTGGAAAACTGACATTGAGTCAGATTTTATTCCGGGAAAATGCCAATGACTTGGATTCTTTTGTGGAGCACGCGACAGTTTGCATTCACTGTCGGAAAAGAACTTTCCCTGAGACTCAGATAGAGATCGTTACACCGGAGGCAAAAGACTTGTTTTCGAGGTTAAACCTCTGCTGACAAGAAGCGTTTCTGAGCTTCGATTCTGATGCAAGTAATTCGCCTTACGTGTTACGGCAGAGATGCACTTCACCAAATTGTTTAGGAAGTGAAGAGCGCTGTTTTATAGGCAGGTTTAGCTTATTTGAAAAGTTGTAAAACTTTGAAGTAAGATTAATTGGTGTCAAGCCCCCCTAAAAGCAGTTTCCAGTTGGTTTCGGATTATACCAAACCCTAATTTTATGTTTGGAGCGGTTTCTCACCTCTTCGATGCTCGCTGCACCATTTTTTATGTCATAATTTCTCGTTCAATGCTTTTGCTATTGCTACCGGAAACTTGAATATACAGACAGGCTGAAGTGATAATAGGTCTTCAGTTAATAAGTTTTCTAGTAGATGAACTCTCCGCTAAAATTTCCTTTTTAGCCTAGTGGATGGCGTTTTGATCTACAATGCGAATGCCTAGAGCTCAGCACACTGTCTGCGTGGATATCTCTAAGCCACATCTATCAACGATAATAAAAATTCGTGGATAGAAGATGGGGAGAAACCTGACAGTCTGCACACCTAAGATCGATTTGTTTCGAGAGTGCGATGAAAGAAATAAGATTTCCTCTGTTTTCTCGTAGATCCTGTAATGGCTTTCTTGTTGCAGGCCTAATTTCCAAGTTTGGCAATTATCAATGTCTTGTGTGGCAATCTCGTCAATATTTTGAATTGGATTTTACACGAAGTAACAATGTCTTTAAATCTCTTCCAGCTATAGTTATCAAATAGATTCAGTTCTAAATATCCTGTTTCCTCTTTCTCTACCAAACTTTCGATGTTTTGCATTTGCTCCAAACGGATACAGCGCCTCAGATACGGACGGATTCTACGGTAACGACTTGGCATTTGAAAACGGACCATGACTTCTGGAATGTTCGATCATTGAATGACCGTGGAAGCACTGGGGTCACTCGGTCCTTACACCGCTAATCAGTTATTGACCGTGAAATGGAGCACTATGATATCGGAATCTTGGGCTTGAGCGAGGTCAGATGGACAGCATCAGGAGAAAAACGAACCCCACGCGGAAACTCCAATCTTTGCGCTGGTCCTGAGATTGAAGACAAAAATGTCGTAACGGTCGTCCTTACACCGAGACAGTCTCATCAGCTGCGAACCAATTTCGGCGAGGATAATCGTCGTCAGGCTCTGGACAAGTATCGAAAACGTCACAATATACGAATTGTAATTCTGCAGTGCTGCGCACGAACTAATGCCGCAACACCTGCAGACAACGAGGAGTTTTATAACCAACTGGGCGTCATCTTCGAGCGTGCTCTAATAGGCGCCCAGGTTGGCTCTGACAACACCGGACTTGAATACGTTATGGAGAAGCACGGTGACCCTTGGATCGACGCGTCAAGACCTTTGTAAAAGAAGACGAGGGGTTTTATAACCAACTGGACGTCATCTTCGAGCATGCTCCAATTGGTGCCCAGGTTGGCTCTGATAACACTGGACTAGAACACGTTATGGAGAAGAACGGTGACCCTTGGATCGACGCTTTGCGACCTTGGATAAAGAGGCAGACCCAAAACAGGCGAATAATTTGTGGATTTGTCTAGTACTCGGAAAATGGTCATCCGAATCAATTCAACCAATTGGCCATAAGTCGCCAATGTGATGTGCAAGCGAAGCGTGGAGCTGACGTGAGGATCGATCACCACTTGATGGTTTGAGATTGTGCACAGCAGCTATCCGATGGCTACAATTTCTTCAAATGAAGCGCATGCTTAATGTGGATAAATCAGGAGACCTCAACAACAAAACGTAAGTACACTACCATTCAGAGCGAAGTCATCAACATTGGGCGGATATGAAATGCGCACACTGAACGCCAATAGGGAGGCAACCAGAAACATATCTAACAAGTGCTGAAGAATCTTTGAGGTCTCCGTGTCGCAGTGGGCAACCTGCTTACTTCACAGACAATAGGTCGTGGAATCGTTTCCAAATTCAGTTGAATTAAACACGAATTTTTCAGTTACTGCTGGCAATGAAAAATTATTCGAAAAAAAATTAGCAAACGATGTAAAAGTGAAACAGTTCCACTTCTAGGAAGATCTATATACTCAGTAGATGGTTTTTGTTCGCTTTCTATCATTCAGTCCCCCAAAACATCTGCAAATATTTGTCAGTAGCAGCCAGTACAACCGAAAAATGTAGCAACTTCATCACTCGTTGCGGTCGTTCTCACTCCACTTCTCTCCACGACTGTGTTTGTGCATTGCACACAAACGCCGAAATTGTCTACTTTTGTGTTATAACAAGAAGTCATTCTGTAAAAAAAACAATCTGTGAGATATGTGCAAAGTGGTGAGAAACCCTGGTTGCCGCAAAGCACATGGGACGAAGTTGGCGATCATAAAAAAAAATTGGCAATCATCTCTCAACCCGATGTCAAACAAAGAACTTCTGACTTGAAACGCAGCTACTGCGATTTCATTTACAGCTTAAGAAGGCTATTAGACACGACGGGATAAATGCCCTGAATATTTGGCCAATAAGGTCTGCGGCATGCCTTGGGATATAAGTTCGCTATTTAAAATTATGAAACAGTCGGCTAACAGAAATTTCACCGCCAACCACCTGGTGAGAGATGTCAACGGAACTCTTAATATGAGTGAACAGCAGTTGCAGCGATGGAATGAATACTTCTCTGATATTTTAAACATCTTGTCAGAGGAAGATATCCCAGACACTGAACAGCTACCAAACATTCAACCACTACAATCCTCTATTAGGGACGTTCCCCAATACAAGGAAGAAATAGTTTCCGCCATTCGATCAATGGCGGGAAAGAAAGCCCCGGGTATAGATGGACTATCAACCGAACTCGTCAATGGGGACTTAGAAATAACAGCCGATATACTCCTCCCACTCTTTACTGAGATGTGGAATGAAGGAAGATATCCGGCTGAATGGAAGTAGGCCGTTATTGTGAAAATCCCGAAAAAGGGCGACCTTCAGGACTGTGGCAAGTGGCGTCGTATATGTCTCCTTACTGGCGTATCAAAAATCATGGCTAAGGTAATTTTCAATAGGATGAGTGATGTTGTAGCACTCTCGAAGTTTATCTGGCAGGATTCCGTAAAGGGTCGTCTTACATTGACTATACAAATACCCTACGGATAATATTGGAGCAGTCCGCCGAAATGGATTCGCCACTACATCTCATGTTTGTGGACTTCGAGAAGGCTTTCGACAGCGTTAAACGAGATTACATATGGAATGCTTTACGCAGGAGCGGATAAGATTACAGCTATGATTAAAGAATCCTACGATGATGCAAGGTGTCGCATCTTACATTGGGGAGATCTGTCCAAGAGATTCCCTGTGCCAAAGGGTGTCAGACAAAGCTGCATAGTCAGTAGTAGTCCCTCGTTAAGACGAACTCGACGGGGGAAAGAAATACTCAGTTCGTGTTAAATAAATACGTGTTATCCGAATTCGTTTAACACAAACTGGGTTCGTGTTATCCAAACCCGAATATTACACACATACTGCATCCATCTCCACGCAGTTAAACACAGTTTATATCCACTCTGTCCAAAAAATTTCAATGAAAAAATAGATCATGTGTAATTTTTCATATTCGTAGATCGAGGTGACCAATGTATATCCAAGCAGGCAATGTGCTGGAATTATATATTGCGCCGACCGGGATTTGAACTCACGACCTTCGCAGTATACGACCAACACACTACCCACTAGGCTACACCCTAGCACTCTCTTCTTATCTTATCCATATTGTCTTCAAAACTTACATCTAGGTTTTCGGTAGAAGTTTTCGCAAGCCTTTGTAAAATCTCCAATGCCGTTATGACTTCACTTCGATTGGGATTCTTTATTTCCTCGACCACTTGTTCTTCCTCTTCTTCTCGGTCTTCTCTTTCGGATAAACTACACACTGGTAAGTTTTTGTCCAGTGAAAGGAACTCTGAAAAAGTAAGAGCTACAGGTGGTTCAGTTGCCACTACGAGTCTCTCCCAGTCTTCTGGTCCGTCGATCATAATTTCCAGGTTTAGTAGAGGCGAAGCTGTTGGTTCAACTTCATTGTGATTGTCCGAATTCACGGTGGTCCGAGCTTTTTTGAAACAATTCGATATGGTTGTTGGCGAATCGTTGTTCCATGAAGCAGTCATAGCTCTCATCGCTTGCAAGATGTTCCATTTTACAAGAGCCTGGTCGGATTCCATGGAAAGTATGGCGTTTCGCACAAGTCGCGTTTTAAAATGGCACTTGAAAGCAGCAATGATTCCCTGGTCCAATGGCTGGAGACGACTGGTTGTAATTTGCTGGGAAAAATTCTTTTAGCCATTCGCTTACGGTTTTTTCACTGACCTTGTTCAGTTCTCCGCTCACCACAAGAGACCCAATTTTAAATCTTTTTTGGAATCTCCAGAGCCACCCATCGCTACATTTAAAATTTTCGAACCCGAGTGAATCACTTATCTCTCTAGTTTTTTCTTTAACTAGTGTTCCCGAAATCGGCACATTATTATCTCTCACTTTTGTAAACCACTTCAAAAGTTCCTTTTCCTCTCTTTCATAGCTTTACGAAGCCGCTTTGATGACCCGGATGATCCTGAAGCAATAGCAGCGTCTATTTGTTCTTTGTTTTTGAAGATTGTCGACAAAGTTGATTTTGGAATGCTGTATTTTTCTGCTATTTTCGTTTTCGATATCAAACCACATTCCACTTCTTTCAGAATTTTTCTCTTTATCGAAAGATCAATAGATCTTTGGACACTTTTCTTAGCACTCATTTTCCCTTCATAAACTCAAGAAAGACGCGATAGAACTAGAGCGAATCGTCAAAGTAAACAGTAACGATAAAGGGCAGATCGCAAGTCTAAGCATAAAAGCATAAACAAAACTTCCCGGTAAACAAAGACTCTTTGGCTTTTCTTTTTTTTTTTTTTCGTTTCCATCGTCAATCATAAAATTAGTGTTAACCGACATTTTCGTATTGGCGTTACAAAATTGAGTTCGCAGTTCGTGTTACCCGAATAATTCGTGCTAGCCGGTGATTTTTGGTTTGAAACCATTGGATTTAATGGGGGAAAAGAAATGGTTCGCGTAAACCGTATGTTCGTGTTATCCGGGTTCGTATTAACGAGGGATTACTGTATTATCACCAGTCCTGTTTCTGGTAGTAATAAATGGCATCTTGAAAGCTGCACTGGAAGGTGGGGAAGATATATATAGCTGTACATGCAAAATGACCGTTCGACTTACCAAGAAACAGCAAACTTTCGTGAACGAATGCCTCCAAAGCATTTTGGGATATTTTGGACAGACTAAAATAGGCATTGAGATTCAAAGTTGGGATTCAAAGAGCAAAACATCGTGCAACAAGCTCTGGATTATAATCCTCAACGAAGACGTCGGATTGGTCGACCATCACATCGAATCGTGTAGTTAAGCAGGATGCCAGAGGAATAAACAATTCCTGGCGACAATTTAAAGTCGAAGCTCAGGATCGCGCCTTGTGGAAGAGAACTTTCTATCCTATGTTATAGCGAGTCTCAACAGGAAATTGATTGAAAGGCACAAAAGAAAATTCTACAATTTTTTCGTTTTTCAACTTCATCAAAGTAGCAAACAATAATTTGGGTGTTATCGGGTTCTCTTTTGATGGCCTAAGCATATTGATATTTAAGCAGCTGAATAAACCCAGAAAACTTTACCCAACGTACTGCAATTGTAGCAAAATTCATTTTTTTAGCCATAGTACACAAGCATTTGTTTGCCTTGACCTGGATCCTCGCATTCCAATAGCACTGATCGAGAAAATACGAAATGGTATAATCACGCCATACAAGAATGCCAGCTTCACGATATTGTTCATAAACCAGATCACTGGGATCAAGAGCTGCAGCAGTGCCAATGTGTGATGCTTCCTCGCAAAAATTCGTCATATAGGATGCGATTCGTCCTGATGTTGCGATTCGTTTAGGATTTTATCCATAGTATTCAACAGAACCATATCACGAAACAATATTCTGACTTAGATTGGTATCTTGCGATGAATCTTCAATCGCTCCTTGACAATCCTTAATGCGATAAATCGGAATCGGTGATACATCGCTTGGCCATGTTAATTTCGGTGTTTTTACAAATGGGTACGGGCTTCCAAGAATCGAGCGCTACCAAAGACATCATTCAATTTATAATCAATTTCGAGTTTCGATCAAAACTAAAAAAATTTATTGAACAGAACCAATCCAGTAAATAAACCTAACTGATGAAATATCCCGAATGACCTTCCTCGAGCTTCATAGTAATGCCATTGTTTTTTTTATTAAGATATTAAATAATTTTTCAGAAAGCTGTGAACACTACAACTTTTCTAAGATGATCTTAAAGGACGTGCAGAATTGACATTTCATTTCTAAGATTTAGAGAAATTTGTGTTTTTTATGTTGGCATTAATACAATTGTTTCGAAAAAATTCGATCATATCGCCAGTCCGCATGATGCGTTTTTTCGTTCTCATGCAGCAATGCAAGAGAATGGTGCCTCAAGCGCATGCGCTTTTTCTTGAAATTTAAGGACGCATGCAATAGTGGAAGGCTATTCGACTAATATGGGGATCACGCGCGCTATGGAGATCGATTTGCTTGTACGCGGTATTTATTCTTTGCAATCGAATGGATATCTAGTAAAAAGCAAAGAACACATTTTCTGTCTTATTGAAAACTGTAGATCATTTGATTTTCTATGTAAGAGCGACCTTGCTACGTGCACAAGTTACGTCATTTTCATGCGCTAAGGCATGCCTTCTAGAAGAAAAGCGAATGCATTAAGCTGAGCAACATACAACTTATTGCATGCGATTTTTTTCTGCGCTTAGTGCAAGAAAATGAGACAAAGCATTTACGTAGCTAACTTGACCTTTCATACATTTTTGTTAAATGAATTTCTCAAATTTTAAAGTTTCTATCTTAAAATTTCAATCCAAATTTTTTTAGTTTTTGTGCTACCGCGTACAAGCAAATCGCTCTCAATAGCGCACGTGATCCCCATATCAGTCGGATATCTTATCCTTAAAGAAAAAGCGCAAGCACTTGAGAAACTATTCTCCTGCGTTTCTGCATGCGCAAAATTGACCGAAAAAGCGCATCGTGTGGACGTATTTTTATAGACATTTACACATGTGTTGCGTCTTTCAACTTAATGCATGCACCTTTATTCTAGAGCACATGTGCTTAACACACGAAAATGAGAATAGTGTGAACATAGCTTCTACTTCTTCTACAATGGCACTACAACCCAAGCAGGCAGTGTGCTGGAATTATGCGTCGACCGGGATTTGAACTCACGACCTTCGCATTGTACGTTACCCACTAGGCTACACCCAAGCCTAGGACATACTTAAGGAAGATTTTTTTTTTAACGCAGGGAGAAGCATTGAAAGACTTGAAGTGCGAAACTTGAATCCGCTAAAACCCTTGCCTAACCCACTACCCCCCAGAATTACAGCAAGTATTGCGTCAGGAGGACGGAGAATGAGGCTCAAACGCCAGTCTACTGCCACATGTAGTGTCTTATGTCACCCTATATATGTATGTCACTGATCTTACTATTAACTGTTCTAGTTGCTGTAGGCACTTCTGTCTCAAATAGTTCCCTACGTAGTCTTTCGAGTCTCATTAGCTCGATGAGAACTGTTACGCACATCTCAGTCACCGCGTTTCAGATTTCGCGCTATATATGGGACAATGATATCGGGGTTAATATTTCCAACGATGTCCTCGACTCTCCTTCTGACCATTTCGTAGATTGGACAGTGAAAGAATAATCATGGGCCTTCTAGACGTGTATACGCAACCTACTCAAAAAAGAGATTTGGAGCTGCATGCGTGTAAGATGCAATTGACTCAAGAACTGCAGCCGGCGGACCACCAGCAGTGCCGTACGTTCTCTGATTTGGTCTTGGAAACAAATCGTACACCTCTTGTTGATACACTCTATAATTTCAGTCCCTCTTCGCTTACAAGGCAAGTATGCTCATAGTGCCTCCATATTATAAATCCTTCTTCTTCGCGACCTGTTAGCTGACAATGGAGTGACGACTCATCTGAAAATGAGTTTCAGGCTTTAAGCTTGGCTATGAGACATTAATGCCAAACTCTGTCAAACGCTTTCTCAATGGTAAACCCAAGTGCTAAGACCTGCGTCGAATTTATGTATGCAGAGGTTCCAGCGTTCAGTTAGATACACCGGGAGATCTCTCGTAGAATATCCTGGACAGAAATCATATTGTCACACAACGGGTTTCCTTTACATACTTTCTTATGAATAAGCTGAACATTCGTGACTTTCAAAATCTGCAAAAAGCACCCTGAAGAGTATGAAAAATGGTAAAAATCGAGCAGTAGTTGCTTAGCCAGAGAGGAATCGCTTTCCTTAAGGACAATGGGGGAATGCCATCTGGAAAACTAGTTACTATTGAGCTCCTGCAGGATCCTGCAAATAGTCTGGAGTACCTGCGCAAAGCAACATAGAACGATACGCTTAATATCTTCTACTTCTACAATGGCACTGTAGCCCAAATCGGGCCTTGGCCTCTCGACCTTCAGGTTCCTTAAAATTTTTTCATTATTTATTGTGGAAGGGTTGTTAGATCTTCGCACAACCCTCTATCTACGAATTTTATTCATTTTTGTAGATTGTGGCGACCAAGGTATACCCAAGCAGACAGTGTGCTGGAATCATGCGTCGACTGGGATTTGAACTCACGACCTTCGCATTGTAGAAAAACACGCTACCCACTAGGCTACAACCTAGCTACATTTAATATTCTCCAGTGAATTTGACTTTCGAGCTGGAATGAAACTGTTACGTCAGGTCGATAATATCGATCCAGAAATGTTTCTTAATTAGAGATGGTGTGCTCTTTTACATACATACCTGCGATTTTATCACTGCTCTTTTAAAAGAACAATCGTATATTGCGATTGGAAATTGAAAAAAAGCTGCGATTAGAAAAGCAGAGCAGGTTTATCGCGAATAAAATTATCGCCAGCTCACTTGATCATTGCCTACGAATCCGAGGGATTTTGTTCGCACTCGCATTCATCGACTACTCGCTAAAGAAATCGCACCTCATCCACCAAATCGCAATCGCACTTGTTATGCTCGCAATAAAAGGCAGAAAATTTATGCTTTACACATTTATTCAATTATTAAATTGTAAAAATCAAGAACGATACGAACTACGTTCTTCTCAACTATTAAAAAACGCCATGGTCTTTTAAAGGTTTACAAATGCTTGCGTTATCTTAATCTAAGTTCCTAAACTAGAAGGCCTTTTTCTAATTCATAGATTTGAATTACAATGATAGATATTCTGCGACTCATTTAAATCCTGTCGTCGCACAATATTCAACGTAATTGACGAATTGTGGTCATATTAATGACGATAACAATCCGTCTTATACAACTTTGTTACTTCCGTCCATCACACACTTCACCGATCTGATCGTAGAGCTTCGATCAGCTCGTGCCAGCTCTTAAGCTCACCGATATGCTCACAGTTCGAGTCGTAACCTCTCACCTGTGCATTTATTACTATACCTGAGCAGTGAGCACAAGCAGTGTGTGAATATTACTGAACAGTGAGCAGATATCGATATCACTGAGCACGAGCAGTGAACAGATATCATTGAGCAGATAGGTAGAAATTGAGCATGAGCAGTGAGCCGAGCATTGAACAGGAGCTTGGTGCAAGGATCACTATGCTCACTGGTGGTACTGAGCATGAGATTGGATCTGCCTAAGTGTTAGATGCAGGATTTCGCAGAAAATTGCAGTTTTACCTTTTTCGTATCGAATTGTGTTTTTTTTAACGAACATGTAAATAAATACTTTGAATTTTTCGTATTTGTTTCCATTTCAGTTTTCTGTGCTCTTCCATTTATTTGATTTGGTTTCTCAATTATAATTTGAATCATTACTAAACTAAAAAAAGAAGGAGCAGCTCTTTTCGGAGGTATTTATCACTGCAGTTTTTGCCATCCCTGCTCACTAGCATGGAGAATAGAGATAAAAAAGTCACTGCTATTAGAAGAGTTTTTCTTTTTCACAAATATTGAAAAAGAGTAATCGCAGTTGATCGAAAAAGAGCAGGTTTTTGCCATCCCCAAATAGTTATCGACTGCGCGGATTTCTTCCCCACAAAGCCACAACTTAACACGAACAGTTTTTACCATAATATTTAAATTTACATTTTTCGATCAATGCGTGAATATATCTTTACTTGCAATCCCATCAAAAAGATATTTTTGGAACCTATAATTTCTTTCAGTGGCGACCTTGTTCGTAATTAAGCCTTTAACACGTCCTGACCATTTTCTTTTAATAATCCCAAAACTAATTTTACGCTTATGAAATACATTGCAAAATAATTTCAAAGTGATATCCTTAATCTTTTCCTAAAATCCACCGAATGCTCTTGTCTATTTTAAAGGTTCGCCGCTTAGTAGAAAAGACATTGACATCAAATAGTTGAATTATTATTGAGTGAAAATTTCGCATATTATATTGGATGAATGTGCTGACTCTGAACTATTGCTTATTTTCGTTGGCCAATGCAAAATGCTACGATTTCATGACCTTGGAAATATGCTGACCATTGCATTGTTTTATACGTTACATAATTTGACAACAACTTGGTTAGTACTAAGACGTTCTAAATTTGTAAACTGCTGAGCTTGGCGCAATTTTATAAGCAGAGAACTTGGCATGATTTAGCTGGGCTAGTTTTAGTTTTAAGTTGAATAGTGCTAAGGATTAGGCGGTGCAAATTTCATTAAAAAAATATGCACATTTTTTGGATTTGATGAATGATTTGAATTTAGGTGAATGTTTTCACAGTGCATTTCGAATTGAAAGCAAAGATTTTCGGATTTTACACTGTTATGCTTTATTAAATGTGACGTTCCAGTCTCTGCTGCGACCTTTATCAAATTGTTTGATAAAGGTCTCCCAATAGAGACCGAAACGTCACATTAATTTTTTTTTAAAGCAACGAGTTTAATTTAGGGGTCACCCTTTAATGCATTGCACAATTAATTTGGTAAAGCAAGTGGATAAATTTTGGGTGTATTATGGAAATTAGGGTGGAGAGAGACGGAAATGACGGTGAAGATTATTCTTGAAGGACTGGAAAAACTTTAGCCGGCAATGTATTCCAAAGTCTTGACGGTCGGGACGTTCATTGTACGAGTAGGAATAGGGTTGACGGCATATTCGTGCGCGCGTTTAACTTGACGAAGAATGAGTGATCTAAGTTCCGCACTACATTCACTATGAAAGTAGTGATAGTAAATCCTGAGTACTCCGACGTTTCTGCGATGCTCGAGGGAGTCAATAGAAACCGTTACAGTTTCATCTGCAAATAGTCGAAACGTATGTTTTTGGATTCGATCGAGCAGCGGAAGGTGTGTTTTGGGTACCCCGCCCACAAATGCGAATTGTACTCTAAATGAGGTCCAATGTAGGCCTTGTAGATGGTAGCTAAGTCGTGAGGCGTATAATATTTTTTACTTTTGCGAAGAATACCTAGGCGTTTAGGTATCAAGGGAAACATCAAAGGTGTGTTTGCTCCAATCAATGTGGTTATTTAACTTTACGCCTAATACTCAAAGCAAAATGGTACGCCATTAAAGGCTAAATTAGACGACGACGCTTGGAGATCACGTCTAAGGGAAAGATGACAGGTCTATGTTTTAGCCGCGTTGAACTCTACTCTAAGTTTTCCTGCCCCACAATGGCAAGTACTCGGAAGAGTAAGATAGATGGAAAAGATTGCTTAGGGGCTTAGCCACAGAAGAGGAGCACATTTTAAGGGTAATGGGGGGAATGCGATCAGGGCCAGCGGACTTGTGAATATTGTGAAGGCAGCGAAAAACCAGAAGGTGTTGCGATTTGAGGGGTTTGGTTTGACGGTATTGCGGAATTTCTCGCAAAGCTTGCTGCCAATAGGCTAGCTTTCTCAACAGGATCGATCACGGTACGGTCACCATCTAAGAGTGGCGGTGTTGATGAAGAGATGAAATTATTGTTGACCGTTTTTACAAAAGACCAGGAAGAAAGAAGAGATTTTGGGCTCTGCAGGATCTTCCGTCGAAGTTTTTGGTCGTAATCAAATTTAACACGTTTGAGGATAAAATTGCAGGTATTTCTGGATTTAATATAGAGCTCTCTGTTAGCTGAAGTTAGATGATTTTTGAAAGTTTGAATCGACTGTTTCTTCGCCTGAATTCCTTCGACGGTCGGACTCTCTTAAGACTGGAAGGTATGTAGATCTTCAAACCTGTTAGGATGGTCTCGGTGACAAGTTTACAGGCTACATTGCAGTTATTGGAATCAAAGCACAATCTCCAATTAAAGGCGTTGAAGAACTCGTTTAGCGCCTCCCATTTGGCTCTTTTAAAATGCCAAACAGTTCTTCGTGGTTCCTTAGGTTTTAGTGTTGCAACTGGAAATTGTGGACGAATAAAGACGTACTCCGTATTACCAATTGGCGATGGAGATATTACAGAGAGGGAGTATTTCTCAGGTTGGTTGGTAAGAAATAAATCAAGAAGATTGGAGAATTGTCCTGCAATTTCAGGTAAACGAGTAGGCCCATTTACCAGTTGTTTTAACCCGTTAATCGAAGCAAAAAGCTCAGTGTCACGTCCCTCATGGTTCTTTGCAGGAGGAATATTTAACCCAGGCAGTATTGTGACCATTGAAATCGCCCGCAATAACGATTTCAGAGTCGGGTTTTTTTTTTTACAGAATGACCTGTGTTATAGGCAATTTCGGCCCTTATGTGCAATGCACAAACACAGTCATGGAGGGAAGGAATGGGATTGGAAAGGTTGGGGAAGGGGAGTGAGAACGACCGTAGCGAGTGGAGAAGCTGGTATATTGTTCAGTTGGCTGCTTACTGACAAATATTTGCAGTATATATGGACTAGATGAAGTCTGAGAGACCATCCAGCAGCTGTTCTGACTGTATTCAATGCCGGGCTTCTATAAACATAACAAAAAAACAAGATGTATCCTTGGATTAAAAGTTTTATCCAGATATATTTAAATTCCGGATTGGAGCAGGTACCTAATTGCGGAACCAAATGGAAGGGTACATCAGAGCGACACCCCGCTGGCGAAAAAATTTTGGAATAAGATGATACCCGAGTATAGAGTAAAACTGTTCGCTCCCCGGTAACACCTTGCACTCGTCTACTGCTAGAATATCCGTTTTTCTGCTTGTGTATAAATGTACAGAGAAAGATAGGCGGAACATAATCTCTGAACATTGACCTGGTCAATAATGAAGTTGACCATAATCCACGGGAGGAGAAAAAAAAATTAAATAAAAAAAAATGTATTAAAGAAAAATTAAACACAATTGCCAAGAAAATTAAAAAAATTATTAGAAAAAACGAAAAAAAAGAAAAAAATACTGGCAACACAAATTAAAACAAAAAAAAAAAAAAAACAAGTAACGTAATCCCAAAGGAAACAAAAAGTACAACCAACAGCATATAAAAGAACAATAAACGACTCGGGGTCCACAGTGATCGAATGCAAGCCCCGTACAAGTACTAGGCCTATGCACGGGAACAGACAACACACAGAAGACCCCGGGTCCGTTAGCCGACACTTGCTGGGAATTATGATGGGATAATCCGATGGCTTCGTGACCCCATCGATGACGCGCACAAAATACAGTATAACAGTGCGAAATCCGAAAATCTTTTCGATTTGAATTTACTTTAGTGTTGGATTAAAAACAGATCTGGATCCAAGAGGTCACAAATAAGTCGGAAACACAAATAATGATTACGCTATAAAGTTCTCTATGGTTGTATTGCGATCGATTTAATGCGAATTTTAAACACGCTGTGAAGTACTGTTTTGCAGCTCAACGAATGTTTTGCGAAACGTAAACGTTAATCCAAACATTACATGAAACTTTCGCACGGATACGATATAATTATCTTGATCGCTCTATTTCTCATGTTGATTTGTTGCTGGATTTTTTTCTATTATCAGTTTTTTTTTCAACAGATTCTCTCATACCCTATTACACAATGAAATCAACTAATCCAATGTCAATTTTATTAAATTTCAGGAATTACTTTCTCTCTCAAAGAAACGAAAAAATGCAGAAGGCAGCGAAGCAACAGGTAAATCACCATCATCAAAAAAATCATCGGGATCGGATTCCGGAGACGATGATTGGGCGGATGGTAAAAATGGTGCAAATCCGGCGAAAGCATCAGCATCACAAAAATCACCGGAGAAACAATCGAGTGAAAAAGACGTCGATTCCGAGCATGAAGAGGGTGAAGTATCATCGGACGATGACGACGACGATACTGCCACGTCCAGTTCCGATTCCGAATTTGACGATGGCTTCGATGAAAATTTAATGGGCAACGATGAAGATCGCGCTCGTCTCAATGCCCTCTCGGAAAAGGAACGTGAAACGGAAATTTTCAAACGTATCGAACGGCGTGATGTAATGCGAACACGTTGGGAAATCGAAAGAAAATTGAAATTAGCTCGTCGCGGTGATAAGGCCAAAGATAAAACCCGAAAAGATAAACGAAAGAAAAAGGAAAAGAAGAGAGAAAAGGAAAGGGAGAAATCACCGGTTATTGTTCGTCGTTCTGAATCGCCAAAACCGCCACCGAAACCCATAGTTGCATCACCGCCCGAATTTTTCCCCAGCCCCGAAAAGAATGACGACGAACCGGCACAATCGGCACCGTCAGAATATTTCGATCCGAAGGAACGATCGAAAGAGCGAAAGAAAAATGTCGAAATGAATAAAACGGACGATAAACGTAGTAATGCGATGGCAATGCTCAAAGCTAAGCGGGAAGGAAAAGCGAAACGAGGTAAGCTATAGATTTTTTTTTTCCTTGTTGAATTTTTTCGAGAGAATAATCTGTTTTCTATTAATTTTCGCAGAGGAAGAAGAAGCGAAACGACAAGCCGAACGCGAACGAGAAGAAGAAAAAGAAGAGCTCGAAAGCGTTTCGGGCGGTAAATCGGCAGTAAAACTTAAGGCCTCAGATATCTACTCTGACGATTCAGGTAGCAGTGATAGCGAAGAAGAAGAAAAACCATCGGAAAAACGTTCGGTTGCCAGCAGCCGATCATCGAGCGAATCAGAAGAAGAAAGCGAAGTGAAAACCTCAAAGAAATCCGTGCATATTGCGACACGCGAAGAACTCAATAAATTGCGATTGTCACGTCACAAAATGGAACGATTCATCAATCTTCCAACGTTCGAGAAGGTCGTGACAAACTGTTTCGTTAGAATAAGTATTGGCAATAACGGTACGAAACCAGTGTATCGAGTTGCCGAAATAGTCGGTGTTGTTGAAACCGGTAAAATTTATCAATTTGGAAAATCTCGAACAAATAAGGGTCTTAAGTTACGGCATGGCGGTCAAGAAAGAGTCTTTCGCCTGGAATTCATTTCGAATCAGGACTTTTCCGAAACGGAATACGATAAATGGCGTCAAGTTTGTGCCACATCAAATATACAAATGCCCACACTCGATACGTTACTTCAAAAACAGCGAGATATTCGCGAAGCATTGAATTACGAATTCAAAGATGAAGACGTAGCGAAAATCATCGAAGAAAAGAATCGTTTTCGTCAGCGGCCGACAAATTATGCCATGAAAAAAACAGGCCTGATGAAAGAGCGTGAGGCAGCTATAGTGCGGGGCGATGATACCATTGCGCGCGACTTGAGCACGCAAATCGAGGAGCTGGAGTGTCGTGCAAATGAACTCGATAAGCGACGATCGAAAAGTATAAGCCTAATTTCGTATATAAACGATCGGAATCGTAAGCGAAATGTCGAGGAGGCAGAAAAAGCAATTATGGAAGAAGTCCGAGCAAATAAGGGCATGCGAGTCGAAGATCCATTTACCAGGCGAACAACTCAACCGCGTATGGCGTTCAATAAGAATGCATTGTCCGATCCTACAGAAGAACCGAAACTAATGATACCGATCCCGCCGCCAGCAGGACGTAAGAAACACGATGACGATAAGAAACCGAAAGCTCACTCAAGCGATTATAATTTGTATTCACTGCATGATTTTGAAATTGATTTGGACGTACCGTTGCCAAGTGAGTATTACTTTTTATTTCTTGTTGAACTTTTCCGTAACCACTTGATTCTATTGATTGCAGTTAACCCGGTTAGTGTTTTACCGAAACCAATAGCTAAAGTCAACGATACGGCACCGAAACGCTCGTTAAATCTCGAAGACTACAAGAAGAAACGAGGACTCATTTAGCTACCTCATGGATTTTATGCTATTGTCGGTTCTAGCCACTTATATTCAAAAATAAAAACAAAAAAGAACCGGTGGCATTTTCCATAACAATTCCAGGAGGAACACAACAGTGAGTCAAATTGATTGAACACAAAACCCAACCTATTTATTAAACTAGCTCGTATTTAATGTTTTATTTGCATCACCAACTGCAGTACATTGTGTTAAGTTCCGAACAAAGTTACACGAAAATTTATCGTTGTTGCTGCGTCGAAATCATATCTAGGTATATTTTAAAATAAAGCTTAGGGTATATTAATCGTATTGAATCAGAAAAAAAAACTTGTTCTATAAGCAATAAAATTAATCTGCTATAATCAAAAAAAAAACATGTCCATTAAAGTTCAGTTTGCTTCTATGCATCACATTTCAAATCCAAGTTATTTTATTTTTTTTTGGTAAACGAAGAATTCAGCGCGGCAACAACATTATCATGTAAATAAGTTTTTAATCGATAGCTTAAATTTTCTGAAAAGAAATCAAATAATAGAACAAGTGCCCTTTATTTTAATGGTGGTTAAAAAAAAATCAAATCAAAGCTTCACAAAACCCAATTTTCAATAAATAAAATAAAGAAATTCTTGTTGTAACGCGTAAAGTATTCAGAAAACAAAAATAAACTGTTTAAATTTTTTACTTTAAAAGAAAAAACAAAACAAATCTCCGTTTGTTGAACAATTTACTAAAGTTAAAATGTGATTGAAAGAAATGATAAAAAAAAAACTCAAATCATTGCGGATTTGCAAATAGTGTAATCATGTTTTTGCAATAATTACAAAGTTTTTTTTTTTTTTTTTCGTTCGTATTTTATCAAGAAAATACAATTTAAATTTTATGCAATTGACGTGTATAAAGTATTTTTTTTTTTTCAATTTCAAACGAAAAAGCAAATCAATTTCAATTTATTTTTCGTTAATTTTTTTTTTTTAATTTCTTCAGTTTTAATTCGAATAAGATATAAAATTTATATTTTTCTATCTTAAGTTATTTCTATTTGTTTAATTGTAAATTATTATTCCTATAAGATAATTATTTGGAACATAATCTTTCATAAAATATAAATATAAAAAAAAAATTGAATGTTTTTTTTTTTAATTCTCGAGTCGAATCAGATGTTTGGACAAATATTTCAAAAATCAGGAGTCATAGCATGTAAGGTGTTTCGACTCAGTCGTTTCGTTCAATTTACGAGTGGAAAGAATTTTTCTGCGGTAGCTAGCACGGAAAGTGTGACGACTAACAATTGAGCATTACCATACCAAACATGAAGAAATATAAACTAGAATCCTGAAATTTATACCAATCAGATGTGTCAAATGTCTTAGTGATAATAATAATAAATACAGTACCTTGCCAAATTATTAGATCCATTAGCAAAATAGCTTTTTTTCGTTTTAACTTATGATAACTTAAAGTTGTGGCGATACGACGTCGTCGACACATTCCAGCGTCATTGACATCAAACGGATACATGCTGATCGCGCACAAGCAGAACGTCCTCTTTTTTTTCCATACAACCAGATATGTCTAGTGCTCTCGTCCTGTCTCGCCTCCAAATTCGTTTTTCTCATCGACACCGCAGCTGACGTCTCGGTCATTCCACCAACGAGGCACGAACGACTCAATCGACTCACCGATCCTGAAACAAGCAGATAAACAGTGGCGCAAATCCAAAAAATGGATAAACCACACACGCTTTCGTTTCACAAATTCGATCATCAGAGTACCTACGGCTCGTTGCTGCAGCAGTACCGCGAGATGACCATCCCGCATCCACGTCGCAACATCAAGTGCACATCGACGACATCCTGATCTTCTCACCAGACGAGGAGACACATCGAAAGTATCTGTCCGAGGTCTTCGACCGACTCAAGGAGCACGGCCTTACAGTTAACAATCAGCAAGTGCCAACTTGGTCCACCGGAAGTACGTTTCCTTGGACATCTGGTGTCACCCAATGGATTGAAACCCCTGCCAGAAAAAGCCGAGGGCATATCCGCGCCACCTCCACCGACAGCACCCGGAGAAAGCTAATCCACGACAACAGTGGCAACTGGATTACATCTCTCAGTTCAGTGTGGACATACGCCACATTTTTAAGACAATTCTATTCCGGACTACCTGTCACGCGCAAGTACAATAGAGAGTCTTAACTTTTCTGCACAAGCTTCAGCTCAACAAAACGATGAGGAACTCAAAACGATGCTTCTGGACCACGACAACTCGCTTGAGTGGAGGAAGCAACACGCTCCCGGCACATCCGATCCATTGATGTGCATTGTCACAGATCAGCGAATCCGTCCGTTCGTCCCGAGCCAACTCCGAATGCCGATAACGCGTTTACTTCACGGACTCGCACACCCAGGCGTACGCTCTACTCGGAGGCTAGTCACCGACCGATATTTCTGGCCCGGCATGAATCACGAGATCAATACGTTCGCCCGAGGTTGCCTCGGCTGTCAACGCAACAAGGTCTCGAGGCACACCAAAGCACCCGTGCATCGATACGAGAAAACCAACGAGCGATTCAAGATGACGATCAACGGAAAGGACATAAACACGTCAATCGATCGACTCAAACCCGCGTTTATGGCCATTGAGTCCAGACGATCGAGCAAACGCTGCAACTACGACCCGCTCCGGTCGTACATCACGTCCTCCTGTACGTTTCAGGCTTGGAACTTAACAAACTCCCGGCGCCTTCACTGAGGGGGAGTAATGTGGCGATACGACGTCGTCGACACATTCCAGCGTCGTTGACATCAAACGGATACATGCTGATCGCACACAAGCAGAACGTCCTCTTTTCCATACAACCAGATATGCTAATCGCGCACAAGCAAAACCGCCACTTTCTGTATATCGCCTGATATGCAACGAAAGATATCAAGTGGCATGCCCGACGACGCGCGCGATCAACAATTACTTTGTTGCTTATCACGCACAAATAAAAACAAAGTACGCCAGCCAGACACGCCGCAGAGTCAGCAAAAAGACGCGGATTAAAAGCAGTCGCGCTGGCCGTTCGAGGACAGTTCCAGTTCCAGTCTCGCTTTATTTAGTGCACCGCTCTCTTAGTAATTTTAGAATAAAATATTATTTATTTGTCAAACGTGTTTCTTATTCACCACCTTGGTCCGCGCTCCCAGGCCCAAAAATTGTTTGCAATAATTGCCCGTTATTTTTGATTAATCACTTTCCCTGTCCCTTAGGAAATGAAATACAACACAAAACTTATTTAATAAGTATTTATTAAACTAAGAATACAAACATGAGTATACTTAATATTTCGCCCTTAACCTCCAGTAATGCGTCTATATGACGAGGCATACTGTTAATACCGTTTTCAATGGTGGTTTAAATGTTTGGGTTATGTTTTCGAATCTTTGTAAACACCTCTAATAATTCGTTTTTCGTAGTAGGTTCGGTATTACTTACTTCAATTTTGATAAGCTCCCAAACATTATCGATAGGGTGCATGTCCGGCGAATTTCCCGCCCAATCAAGGACCGTAACATTATTTTCAGCCAAAAACTGTGTTATAACCTTGGGTTTATGGCACGGCGATCCATCGTGCATAAAAATACGGTTTTCATTTTCCTTAAGCCAATTTCTCATCTGCGATAGCATTTGCTCGCTCAACACTCGTTGGTACCGATCGACTTTAAGGGTGCCTTCTACAATATACAGAGGTCCCGGCCCCTTGGCGCTGATCACAAACCACACCATAAATGACGGGGGATGTTTAATTGTGGGTATAATGCACTCCGAAAGAAATTTTTCTTCCGGCCGTCGTCTCACAAATTTCGTTTTTGGGGCCATAACCTGAAAAATGGATTCACAAATATTTAAAATTTCCCGGTGAAAGTTTAGCAAAATAAAATCACTGAACTATAATTTACCCGTTGCCAGTCGTCAATGGTGAAATGCTTGTAATTTTTAGCCCATTCAAAACGTTTTTTTATCATGTCGGGTGTCAGTCTCGGTTTCTTCGCAGGTCTTCTGGCTATGAGGTGCTCTTCAGTCCATCTACGCTGGATAGTTCGCTGCGAAACCTTGATGCCTGCTTCTTGGATTTTGTTAATGATGAATTTTCTGTTGTGCGTGCAGTAATCACGTATTTTTCGGTCAGTTTGTACAATCGTTATTCGGAGTCGACCGCATGCGCCCTTCCGTTTTGGCGTCAAATCATCACCTGCATCCATTCTTTTCTTAATATTCTTTGCAGATCTTCTTGATATGCCCAACATTTCTGCAATCCTGTATTGGGACAAGTCTCCCGCTCTTAATAATCCGGTAGTTTCCCCAACCTTCAATTGCGATAAGTCAAATAGAAACTAATCAACTTACCTGTTATCCAATATCCCAAAAAGAATTTATTATTACTACCTTAATTCGCATCTATTGCGCCCTTAGTTTTAACAAGCGATTATTTTGAAAAACTTACCGGGTATGTTATTCCACTTAACAGGTAATTTTTTGCCGTTATTCGAGTTGCTAGGCAACAATGTTAACATTAGAGCGTTGCCAACACAACAAAGTATAAGAAGACCACATAATCCATAAAATTAGTTGTAAGATATCTTATCCAAAGTAAAACGAATGATTTGTTGACAATGGGTCTAATAATTTGGCAAGGTGCTGTAGAAATCTAAAATGATTTTTTTTTTTTTGAAAGAAGATTTTTAGATTTTGCACTGTTACGCTTTATTATTAGTAACGTTTCGGTCTCTGCTGAGACCTTTATCAAACTGATCGACAAATACAAAAGATTATTATTTTATACAGAATGGGGTTAATTGGGTGTGGGAATTGTGGTTTAGGGTTAAATTAGTTAATTAGTATCAGGTACAGTAATCCTTCGACTTACGTCTCCCTTGTTATACGTTTTTTCGACTTACGTCGTTCATTACTTTGAGACCAAACACTTGAAATTACGTCGTCCGTCCCTTGACTTACGTCGCCGTTTTCATAGAACAGATATTTGTTCATATGAAAACTTTTCCCCTGGTAAAAGGGAATTCCCAAAATTTGTGAGCGCGATTTTCGTAGGAAAGTTTTCGTGTTTGGCGTTCATACATTATAGACCGATGTTGTGTTGAGGTGTTTTTGATCACATTCGTATATTTCGAAAAAATTTCGTATTTTGTTGGTGTTTGAATAATTGATCGAGTTTTGTACTGTTTTCTATTACATACATACCTACGTACAAATAGTATTTTGAATTATCTAAGGTACGTAATGGCATTCAGATAAAATTGAATATGTATTTATCTATGTACATATGTCTTCTATTTGTCTACGTATATACATATTGTATTGTATTATGTAGAATTTGAGTTTTATATTTATAGTAATCAAATGGATAGAACTAAGCGACAACATTCTGCTGGGAAACCGTATCCGAAGAAAATGCGAAGAACAATGACTATTGGCAAGAAACTAGAAATTTTAAAACGCTTCGATGAAGGTGAAAAATCGACAATTATAGCAAGTGTTATGGGACTTCCTCCAACAACTATTCGAACCATTATCAGCAATAGAAAAAAAATAAGTGAATCAGCTAAAGCAGGGGCATCCACAAGTGGTACAATAATTATCAAAAAAATAGCTCCTGCATTGGAAACAATAAAAGAAATGTTGATTATTTGGATCAAAGACCTGAATCATCAAAATATGCCGGTGACCACGTTAACTATTAAGGCGAAGGCAAAAAGCTTATTCGAACAAGTAAACTTAAATCGAGAAGGCACTTTCGTTGCGGGCAATGGATGGTTTGAAAACTTCAAGAAAAGAATTAAAATTCACAATGTAAAAGTAACAGGTGAAGCGACTAGTGCGGACTACGACGCAGCGAAGATCTTTCCAAACACTTTAAATGATATTATTGAAAATGGAGAATATTGCGCACAGCAGGCGTTTAATGTTGACGAGACAGGCCTGTATTGGAAACGCATGCCCTCAAGAACGTTTTTTTTCGA
Source organism: Chorisops tibialis (assembly GCA_963669355.1). Taxonomy (NCBI): domain Eukaryota; kingdom Metazoa; phylum Arthropoda; class Insecta; order Diptera; family Stratiomyidae; genus Chorisops; species Chorisops tibialis. The sequence goes on from OY770263.1 coordinate 59,313,866, forward strand.
TTGAAGCAAGAAGAGCTCGTGGCTTTAAGGCAGAAAAATCCAGGATTACTTTGCTTCTTGGAGGGAATGCATCAGGTGATTTGAAACTGAAACCTCTTGCTGTTTATCAATCAGAGAATCCAAGGGCTTTCAAAAATGTATGCAAGGAAAATCGGTTAATTGGAGGTCGAACAAAAAGGCCTGGGTTACTTCTAATATATTTCGTGATTGGTTTGATCAATATTACTGTCCGACAATAAAGAAATATTTGGAAGCCAATAATCTTTCTCATAAAGTGTTACTAATCATAGATAACGCTCCAAGTCATCCCATAAATCTCAGCAATGATGCCATTAAGGTGATTTCTTTGCCTCATAATACGACCGCGATTCTTCAACCAATGGATCAAGGTGTTATAGTATCGTTTAAGGCCTATTATTTGCGGCGTACATTTCACCAATTAATTGAAGCTACCGAGTTGGGGGCAAGGAGGATATATAAAAAGTAGTGACTATGAGCATGCTTTGCCTTGTAAGCACAATGGGAATGAATGTATTTCCCTCCCTTACTACCGAAATGCTCGAAATTTTTCGAAAAAAATCGTTTCGCTATCTTTGTCTGCCACACTTAAAAATATTGCAACTAACTCTTTCACACGATAAATTGTTCGAAACAGTTGTCAAATTTTCGAAAAAATTGTTTCGCTATCCTTGTTTGACATACTTAAACCCAAAGTAAGTCTCTGTCCCGCGTTAAATTGTCCGTTGCTAAAGTACTTAGCTTAAACACAAACCAAAACTAATAAAAATTGAAAAAATAAAAATTTCTGAAATGAAACAGCAAACACCATTGTATTGAAAATTACTTTATTGCTGACTGAATATTAGTAACCAAGAAAGAATACAAATTATTGTATTTTTTTTGTAAAAGTTTGAAGCCAAGTTAAGCTTGGACACAATTTTCGAAAATTTCCGAATCAAAAAATATTCCCACATGAGACAGACTATCAGGTACTCCTTTTATATATCCTCCTTGGTTGGGGGACAACAGTGAAATGTCAATTAAAAAATTTTGGAGCAAGTATGATATTGCAAAGGCAATTAGCAATATAAATAAATCATGGCTAGAAGTTTCATCCGAAAATATGAACAAGGTGTGGAAAAAAATATGGCCTGATTGTGTAACAAGTACAACTAATGAATTTGATAAAGAACTTATTGAAAAGGATATTCTTGAATTAGCCAGACAAATAGGATTTACAACAGTTGATCCAACCGACATTAAAGAATTATTGAGCTGCGGAGACGAGCCACTAAGTAATGAGGAGCTTGAGGAAATTCTGGCAAGTGAGAATGAAACACAAGCAATATCAAAGGACCAAAGTGTAAACAAGGAAAAAACATTTAAATTAAAAGATTTGGCCTAAGCATTCGAACATTTAGATAAAGCGTTAAAAATCTTCAAAGAAAATGATCCCGACGAATTAAGAAGTGCAGAAATTTCAAACGAAGCCTACACTTCTGTCAGCGATTACTTGCAGTTGCTCGAAGAAAAAAGAAAACAAACTTTGTCCAAAACACAAATTTCGACCTTCTTCGGCAGTAAACCAGTCAACCCACAAACAGTAGAAATAGAGGATATTTCTTCTAAAGATGATAACAATTAATGTGTTGCTTTTTAGTGCTTTATGTCAAATATGTATTTGTATTTAAAGAAAGCCTTCTATTTTCTTCTTCGTAAGTTTTATAAATACGTATTCCGTTTGCTACTTGTTGCCTTCATTACTATTTGTAATTTGTAGTCGTGTACAGACACTTGATGAAGGCTGCAAGTAACAGCCGACATATGCAAGTGTACACGAAAATAAAACTTATGTAGATCTCATTACAAAAAAAAAACTACGTTAAATTATTTCACAGTTCTAACGGGTTTACTTTTAAGTACGGAATTATTAAAAAAAAAAAAAAAACATGAAATCATAACTAGTTATAAGAACAATTATATGTAATTTTATGGCAATTAAATAAACTTAAACTTATGTAGACGAAAACCCACGACTTTCTTTAAAAAAATTAATTATGTACAAACTTGAAAAATAAATACATTCATATTCAAAAAATTAATGTTTATACACTTATCGCCTGAGGTTGCTTCTACCCTCAAGTTACGTCGTTTTCGACTTATGTCGCAAATTCTCGGAACCTAACTCCGACGTAAGTCGAGGGACTACTGTATTTAAATTAGTTAGGGATTGGGTACGGATTTTGTTTTTATCAAATTTTAAGGCAGGTAGCCAAACTGCTGATAACTTGTGTACGGTGTCTCGGTTGAAGTTCTGTGGACGTTTAGATATTTCAATGGCTTCGCGTACCATTCGTTGAAAATATTGATTTGCCCTCGCCAGAATTGGCACATTGTCGAAATCGATTGTATGGTCCTCTGTCGTTGCTAGTTGTTAAGCGATCGTTGTTTTGGTTTTTTCGTGTGCATCGTTGATGCTCATTGATCTTTGTTTGGAGTGCGTCCAGTTTCTCCTATATACACTTTATCACATGAGCTGCAAGGTACTTTGTACACTTCTTCCATCTCCAATGGTTTTTTGTTACTCTGGTTTCCTAAAATTCCTCGGATAGTAGTCGGGGTAGAGAAAATTGCCTTGATGTTGGATTTTTGAAGAATTTTTCCTATCTTATCCGTCGTGCCCTGGATGTAAAGTAGTCTTACACATCGTTTGTCTGTATTTCCTTCTTCAGTGTCTTCCCGTTCTTTTTCGGTTTCCACGCATTGTTTAGTTCGCTCGCTTTGTATCCATTTGATATGAATATCCGATTCAACAGTTCATTTCCTTTCGTAGACTGCGCGAATTTGCTTCAGCTATTCATCTGGCTCTGTGTGTGTGATTCTTTTTTGTTTTTTTTTTGTTTTTGAGAGTAAAGACAAAAAATCTGCTGAATAGACAGTCAGAGTAAGAATTTTTGCTATTATTAGAAATCAAAACATTTATTACATTTTTTTCAGCTTCCGGAAGATTCTTAGAGTTAGTCGTGAAGGGTTTAGTGTAATGCTAACTTCAATCGAATTTCCTATGCAAGTGCGAAGTTCAGTTATACCGAAGCACTTGAAGCTGGCGGTTTGCTTAAGAATTTTGGCTTGTCAGTGTTATAATATTGGAGTATTATTAGTATCCATATAACAACGTTACACGAGTACGAAATACATAGTTTTGAAATGGTGTCCAAGAGTTTAGAGAACATGCTGTCAGGTGTAAAATTATTAAAATACAAAAATACAAAATTATAGTCAATAATTTAATAAATATAAAAATAAAAGTGTTTATTCTTAATAAATAATGCCTAACAGTTAGGAAGGTGTAGGTGGTAGGGTGATTTCGTAGAACCGCAATGCACTGGGGCCATCTAGTTGGCCCATTGTACTCCCCCCATTTATTATGAGATGGATTTTACTCCTCCTGTGCTAGCCACTTGGATTTGCGAACTGAAAGAGGCTCGAATGTTTGACGTCTCTGAGGTCGTCTAGTTCTGTCAAGAATCTAGAGCAGACGACTGTTGGAGATTTGCGGACAGTGACAAAGATAATGTTCAATAGATTCTTCATCTGTCGGTCGCGACCCGCAACCTGAATACGTGCAGCTTTAGCAGGCAAGGACCTGTAGTCAGGCCAACAATAATTCGGACGCTATAGCGACTACGTTGTAACAGCTGAGCTGTAAAATTTTTATTCGGTTCTTCCCAAAAGAATTTGGCCATTCCGCAGCTTTCCAGTTGCCGCCGCACCGCCAAGAAAGAATCTAAAATAGTTTGAAGCTAGTTTTCAGCAATGTTGGTGGATGCTACATCGACTGACTTCCTAGTGGAGTTAAGGTTTGCAGATCCTTGCCATGCAAGCGTGTCTACTATCTCGTTTCGTAACAGGTCGCTATGACCCGGTATCCTAATTAGAAATACTTCCGTTATAGCCTCTAGGCGATTCAAATGATGTCTACAAATGGACACTAGTTTGGACGTGGTCCTGTAGGATTGGAGTGCCAGAAGTGCAGCCCTGCCGTCCGAGAAAATGTAACATGCATACATATCTAAAGTAATTTCTGTGCACTCGTTAATAGCTATTACTTTCGCGTGTTCTGGAAGATGTCGCGTGTTCTGGAAGATGAAATGAAGTATGGATGTCGAGGTCGTGGGAATAAATCGCTGCACCTGTCCCCTGGTTAGTTTTAGATCCGCCCGTATAGAGATGAGAACCAGTACAGGTGCTGAGTATCGTGTTTGCTGCGCATTCGTTTCGTTCAGGAAACTTAATGTGAAACAATCATACTCACAGTCTAAAAAGGATTATGCGTCTCTAATGACGTTTAAAATTTTGCCATGACCAATTTGTGGCGCTAGCCACGAATTAGTGGTTTTTAATCTAATGGCAGCTAGGTCCGCTGTTTGTTTTATAAAAAAATCAAAAACTACTTTCAGGGCTGCAGTTGGTGTGGTTCTAAGAGCACCTGTTTTACACAAACATACCATCCGTTGGATTAGCTGTAAAGCTGCTGTTGGTTTTTAGGACCACCGCTGGCACCAAACCAGCGCGCCATAGCAAATAATTGGTCTGACAATACTGGTATACATCCAGTGGATGAGGTGCGGCTTAAGGCCCCATCTCAAACCGAATGTCTTTTTGCAAGCGAAAAAGGCTGCGGTAGCTTTTTTTGCTCGTTCTTGAATGTTGGCCTTCCAGGATAATTTACTATCAAGGATAAGACCTAAATATTTAACTTGGTTCGAGAGGAACATAGTGATACCCCGAATATTTGGTGGATTGAAAACATATGGTCTTCTTCTTCTAAAGAATAGGACTAGATCTGTTTTTCGAGGGTTAATGGTAAGTCCTTTATCTAGTGCCAAACTCTAACAGTTTAAAGCGGACTGCATAAGGTCCCCTAGAACTTGTTCAAACTTATCAGTTAGCATGATGACAAGATCGCCTGCATATGCTATTGTGGGGTAGCCGTTCCGATTTAAAATGGAAAGGCATTCATTCACTGTTAGGACCCACAAGAGAGGCGATATTGTGCTGCCCTGTGGAGTTTCTTTGTGGACAGAGCCTTTTCTGGTCTCTTCACCCACCCGTGCTACGATTTTTCGTGAGCGAAGAAGCTTAGCTATCCATGCAGTCAGGAGAGGTTCCACACAATAACTGCGCAAGGCCTCAAGCATGGCATCAATGTTGACATGGTTAAAAGCGCCTTCCACGTCTAGAAAGGCACCGAGTGCAACCTCCTTATGATGGAAAGCTTTCTCTACGGTGGCTACCGTCACATGCAAGGCGGTGTCCTACCTTTCAGATAGGCGTGTTGGTGGGGGCATCTAACCGAGAGGTTCAGATTTGCCCGCAGGTAGCTGTCCACCAGTCTTTCTAGGCCTTTAAGAAGGAATGAAGTCAGGCTGATGGGTCGAAAAGCCTTCGGGATGTTGTGGGAGGCTCTACCTGGTTTAGGTATGAAAACTACCTTAACCTCTTGCCATAGCTTCGGTATGTAACAAAGACTGATGCATGCTTTATATATGTCTACCAGGTACTGAATTATTGTTTCATCCGCGTTCTGGATCATTGCGGGATAGACTTCGTCTAGCCCTGGTGACTTGTAAGGTTTGAAGGAACTGAACGCCATTCCTATGTTTCCTGGTGTCACGACTGTATCTACTAGTTCTGAGTTAGCTGGAATGCGATCGGCACATGAACTTTGTGGTGGGGGCTCAAAGCAACCAGGGAAATGCGTTTGCATTAAAAGTTCAAGTGACTCGCCGCTAGACCCCGTCCATGAACCATTGCCTTTATCCAGTAATTCAGGCATGTATGGGTCTTTGGATAGGGTCCTCTTTATCCTAGCAGTTTCGTTGACGTTATCGATTTCTTCACAGAATCTCTTCCATGAATTTCGTTTGACGGCTCTTAGCTGCTTTTTATACAGTGTAAGTGCTGCTTTGTATTTGTCCCAGTCTGTGTCAAGTTTGCTGGAGTTAGCTTTATTAAAGAGTTTCCTTGCTCGTTTTTTCAGGATATCGAGATCGTTATTCCACCAGACAGTGTTCTTACTATCTTTGGCAGACTTCTGAGGGCAGGAACTCTTGTATGAGTTTGTTAGTATATTTGTTAACATACCCACTCTTTTATCTAAGGAATCTGTTGTTTTTATTGGGTAAGGAACTATTGCCGGTAGTCTTTGGTTTATTAGCTCCTGATATTTAACCCAATCAGTTCTTGCTGGATTCCTGTACAACGGGCTATTTTTTGTTGATCCCACTATTTCAAATCTTATCCACATGTGGTCTGACAAGGATGGTTCTTTCGAAACTTCCCAGTTGTGGACCGTTAGTGATTTAGAGTTAGTTGCAAGAGTCAGGTCGATAACCTCGCTTCTTGCTCTATTGAATTAATATCATTTGCAGATGACACTGTTTTAATAGTTGAAGACAATGATTGGGAAAGTGTTACACTGAAAGCGAATTATAGTTTATCATCATTAAAAGAGTGGTTGAATTATAATTCGTTAACTCTAAATATTTGCAAAAGTAACTACATGACTTTCTCTCTATCAGAACGTAGTCAACCTACAGACTTGAGATTGAAAATACATTCGACATCGTGTCTACTAAACTGCAATTGTTCATCTTTGAATAAAGTGTCTCAAATAAAATATTTAGGAGTAATATTCGATCAACACCTAAAATGGAAAGATCATATAAATAGTGTTATAAATAGATTAAGAAAACTAATACCAGTATGTCTTGAAGTTAGAGCTTTTTTATCCAAAACAAATATAAGAATGTTTTATTTTGCAACTATTCACTCCATTCTACAATATGGTATTATTGCATGGGGTGTAGCCACACAAACTCTGATAAATACGCTTTTAGTTGCCCAAAAAATGTTACTAAAAATTTTATTAAAAAAAAACGTAGATACCCTTCCTGTCTTCTATTTCCACTGCTTAATGTTCTAAGCATTGAAAAGATTTTTAGCATCATTGCTAGCATCCAAATATTTAAAGAGCTCAAAAATGGAATATTGAAAATCAACACAAATCTTACTCGCGGTGGAATCCAGCAGGAAATCAGTCTGCCTTTCAGACTCACGAATATTGGGCAAGCTCATTATTCCTATAAAGGCATTAAATTATTTAATTCTCTGCCATATCATGTAAAACGAAGCGAAAATCTTGTCATTTTTAAGAAAAGAATTAAACAATTTTTTTACAATTAATCATATAAAGTAATCGATATTTCATATTATGTTAAAAAAATTAATTAAAAATGAATATTTGTCAGAATAATTTTTTTTTAAAAATTAATATTGAATTATTGATTGTTATTTTCTGAAATTCAACACGACAAGCACAAGGCTTGCCTTAAAAGGGGGAGTAGTGCTTCTATAACAATGTAAAAAAAATGAACAAAAAATAAAATATAAAAAAAAAAAAAAAAAATTTATGAAGGTGGGACTGTTACCAACATTACAAACACTTAGATTGTTCATGCTAAGAAATTCTAGAATTGACTTACCGCGATCGTTGCAGTCTGTGCTAGACCAGTAGGTGTGATGGGCATTGGCATCACAACGTATTACCAAGTCCCCTGTGTTGGACTGGACAAGCTGGCACAGGTCAGTTGTTGGAACAACCCTTGCGTCGTATGGCTGGTATGATGAAACCAGCTTAACTGGCTGCGGTGTTCCGTTAAGAGACCTCTCCCAAAGCGTCGTTGTTTGGTCTGGGCTGCTGAATTGCGGAATTGAAGTTAGTTTTAGCGCTTTTTTCGCAACGACACATGTCCGTAGTTTACCTGTTTGGGGTCCGTGAAAGACCGTAAAAGTTTTATTGCACCATCCTAGAATGTGGTTAGAGCCACTCAACCACGGTTCCTGGACAAGTGCAACATCCGAGTAGCCTCTTAAGATGTGTTGTTGGAGAGTGGCGGTCGCCGCTCTACTGTGATGTAGATTGGCTTGGACCACTCTCAGTTTGCCGGCTTCTGAAGTTGGCCGCGTTTGGTTTCGGTAATTTGAAGTGAACCTTGTTGAGTCCACAAGTTGGCCCTTATCTTTTTGTTCTCTATGGAAAAGCTTCCATACCTCCGTAGAAAGGTTATTTTGCAGCTTAATATCCTGCAATAGGATTTCAGGGTCTTCAATGATACCCGGGATCCAAACAGACACTTTTGTCAATCTAGGAGCCTCGGCACCTTCCACCACCTTTAGCTTGCTGTCCTTCAAGAGCTCGTTCATCTTGAGAACCGCCTTCTGAAGGAAGACCAGAGTATTTTGGTCAGCGCAAGTTATCCTAAGATAACCTGGCTCGAAGTCATACTTCAAAAAGCTTGGTTTAGCTGGTGGATTACCTAAGAGGTGTTCCCTCAGAATGTTCCTCAATGAAGAGTAGATCTGAGGCCTCACCGACTCTGGTATGATGCCTAGCAAGTCATTGGTATTGATGACTGCTGCCTGGAGGGAACTCCTAGCGACGTCGCTATAGGTAGCCGATCTCGGCTGCTTCTTTTTTGCTGCAGGTATCGGCGTATTACTATCGTCCGATCGGATACGCTTATGTTTCTGCTTCAGTGGTTCCAGCTTCTTACCGGCGATTGTGCCCGCGGACGAGGGTTCTTTGGCTTTGCCAGAGGCGGTGCCATGATCCGATCGTCCCGAAGCCAGCGGGGATGAAACTAATTGAACCACTTCGACACTGACGGCTGCAAAATGGGAGTCGCAGCTGATTGGGGACCCGGATTCAAGCTATGAGTTTTGTTTCGTTGGGCTGCCCTTCTCAGCATATTTCTCCTTTTTGTTGCCGACAGTTTCTGAACCACAGCGCTATCCGTTGCAATGTTTGATACTCCTTTCAGCGGAGTGGTCGGAGCTTGTAAGGACTCTTTCGCAGGAGGCCTTACTACTTGTCCACATTCGCTTCGGAAGTACTGGCTTTATTAATCAGAGACGTTGCTGGGGTCCTAAGACCTTTCGCCTCGACTCTGATCACATCGGCCGGCACGCTGGCTGGGCGTGAAGCTTTTGCAGCTCGTGAATCGTCCGTCCCGGAAGACAGTCGACTCAGAATTGCAGCCACTTTAGCCTCTACGGCATTATCAAACTTCTCTTTTGCAGTTTTCCTTTTTAGGATGGTTTTAGTACGGCGACGGGCTCGGTTGCTAATTCCGCCTTGAGGGGTTTGGATCGTCTCAGTAGCAAGGTCAGCCGAGATAGTTGCGCAGGATATTGTCGACGTCGAAGCGTGACCAACATCCATACTCATCTCCATCGGCTTACTCGGTTCTGAGTCTGCATCCTCTAATGCCATTAAAAAAGCGAGATCACTGAGCTTTGACATCGAAGACTCAGTGCGCTGGGTGTTTGCCGGTCTAACAATTCATCTTCTGCACTAAGACTTTCTTTTACAATATTCTATCCCATTCGCTATTCAGTTTAGCTTTTTAAATTTTACAGAAATCGACATCAAAATTTACGATATTTTTCACAAAAGTCTAATAGTCCCCTATACGATAATTCCAAGAAACGATGTCGTGGCAGCACCTGGCCACATTCTGATGAGTTTTGGCATTTGGTATTTGTGTGCGCGATGCTTGCGTGCGTGTATGAGTCGCTGTCGCTGGATCGGATTTCGTTGTGTGATTGCACTTCTTTTTCTTTAGTTTGTTTGAAACGCTGAAGAAAGAAAGTGACTGACGAGACCTCTCCGTTCGCCACGAGCTCTCCTCCTTCGTAACGAAAACCATAGAAAAGTTTTAGTTCTTTTTTTTTGTTGAATTTTTCACTCGTGAAAGACTCCGTATCTTGCAATCAATTTGTTTTTAATATTGAAAAGATTTAAAAAAGTTCGTTTTAAAAGTTCTCCGCCACAACTACAGACGCGGTAGTTAACTAAAAAGAAATCCCTTAACCGAAAAGCGGACTAGCGATCTTAAGGATTAACTTGAACCTCTGAAGAGATAATTTCTAAGTTTCAAAGCGGAAAATGGTATGTTGCAAGTTTTCATTAATCGTTTTTTCCGAGTAGTTTTTAAGATTTTCCTCGTTATTTTCTGGTTGCAAGTTTTTTTTTGGAAATTTTCTATGAAAGTGTGCGCGGCCGTTGAAGGGTCGACTGCGCGCGGTTCGGTTGTGTGTGCTGGCGGAACGAAACGTCTTCTCGCCGCCTGAAGAGGGGTGGCCGGTGAAAATCTTTTCTTTTTTTCTTCAACCCTTTTCCGGATGTCGGGTGAAAGCTTAATTGAAAAGGAAAACCGTGGATTTGAGTGAAATCCGCTCGAAGGCTTTGACCGTCGTCGATTCAGTCCGGCTGGCCATCGGTTTGTCCTTGTCCGGCAGCAGGGAAATCTCCATAAGGCGCGAAAAAGATAATTGGAAATTGTTCACGATTTGATTTTCTTTTTTCGCGAATGTGTGAGTGCTTAACGCGCTCACATAAATTTTTCACGCCCAATTCGTCATCGCGCAGTGTTGCGATGGCGATCGTGTATTTTTATCTTTTTTTTTCTGTTTCTGCGCTGTTTTCCATGAGATAATCGACAGGAAAAAGAAATTGTCAGGCTTCGATGGCGTGCTGTTATCATTTGAAAAAAGCTGCCAATCATTTGCGTTAAAAATCGAAGCGATATTCGCAGGGCATTTGGAAAAACGCAAGGCGAACGTGTCGCGGTTGGCCGCATCGAGGCAAAAATATCGAGTTCACGCCAAATATGGGCTTCGAAAGAAAGAGCAGGAGAAAAGTCCCCCGTTCGCACACGGCCGAAAATGTCACGCCGGCACGGCGTACACGTACAGTGTGTCGACGCGACAATGACGCATATTTGGTTGCGGAGTGGACGAGTGTGCGATATGTACGGTGAAGTGGAATGTACGTAACGTACGTTTGGCCTCTTCGCCTTGCCGAATGGCAGCCGTGCTGTTGTCGCTTAAATCGACCCCCTCGACCGGCTTCTGTCGGGTAGCTTTTCCTCATTTTCCAATTGGCGAAATTTTCTCCCTGGCAGAGTTCATCTTTTCAAACAGTTCAATTTTTCGTTTCGGAAGCTGCCACTTTGCTATGAAGTCCGCATGGCGGATTTCTACTTTCGGAAAAAATTAGCACAATCAGTCTACCACGGCGAAAGATAACAAAACATGCCAGCACAGATGCTCTTTGATTCTACACAATTCGTAGCCGACAACATTCAACATTCTTGCGATATCTCTAGAAACTGCGAGCACGAAATTTTTGTTAAACTTAATCGCAGGGAAAATTGGACCTCAACTGAGCCAGACTGAAGCTATGACTCAAGCAGGAAAAAAAGACGCCAATCGGACAAAATATTACAGTAGGGGACTATAACTTAGTGAACGTGGACAATTTCTGATATCTAGGAGCGAACTTATCGAAGCAGAATTATAATTGCAAGCAAAGCATTGCGTTTGTTACTTCCATCATCATGTAAATAAGTAAAAACTGCATGTATCATTTCATATTGGGGGTCACGTGACTCACATTGAGTACATTGTGGCTAAATTTCGGCGAGATGATTTCAGCAGCATCGGTGGTTCAGTGGTAGAATGCTCGCCTGCCACGCGGGCGGCCCGGGTTCGATTCCCGGCCGATGCAACTTTTTTTTTTAACGTTTTTTTTTTTTTTACCACATTGCTTACTAAATTGCTTTGTAATATAGTCCAGTCGGATTAGATCAAAAAATGCCTGTTTGGCGAAATGCTGCGATCTCGATGTTTTTTTTTTAAACCGCATTGTTTTTTTGCGTAGATTACGATAAAAATATTGCGGACACTGGGGGAGTGGGGGAAGAACTCGAAAAATAGCAAAATTTGCCAATTTTCGCCTGTTTTAGAGGTTTTTTGAAATTTATGACGTTCCAATAAACTATATTGAAAAACTAAAAATGAGGTTCGTTTGCAGACATTAAAACCAATTATTTAAGTGGTACATAGTTAAATTTGGTTTATCTAAACCTAAGATATAGACTGTTATTTAAGACGTTTTTGGCAATTTTCAAAGAATTCGTGTTTTTGGAAGGAAATGAGTATCTCACAAAGTGTAAAAAAGATATTCTAACAAAACTTGCGGCATTGCCTCTTATTAAATGTACTTTAAGTAAGTGATACAAAATTCAGTCTTAATTTAGCCGGTTTCATAGAAATTTCATCTGATCTCATCTCAATTTTTTCTTAATATCTTTTTCAAAAATAGATGATCTAAATTAAATCTCTGACTAACTTCTATAGTCAGGTTGTATTGTAGACATCCTGACGAACAATTTGCGGGATTCGAAAGTCATTTTGAAACATCCTGAGCTAAGATATTGATCCTTTTCTTTCAGATTTTAATACTTTTAAGTAATTATGTTATTTTTACTCGTAAAAATTGGTTTTTAGGCTGCCAATCATATTCTTTGAGAATTGCTCTGTAGTTACGTGCATACATACATTTGATATACACAAGGAAAAAATAACATTTTCAACCAGAACTCTTATGTGCCGAAAAGGGATCTTAACCTGCACGAGGTGTTTCATGTGTATAGAAAAAACACAATAATTTAGAATTTATGATTGAAATTTTAAGCTACAAACGTGAAAATTTGTGAAACTCATTTAAAAAAAATGCTTAAAAGTTTAAAATATTAGCTGGTCGATTACCTTCTAAACTTAGCTGGTCGATTACCTTCTAAACTTCTATCCCCTCCCATACAAAAGTATGATTTCGACCAATTTCAATAAATCAATTAATAACCAACCAATTAAAGCTACGAACTTGTAATTTTGTACAAACAGCTTTCAAGGTAAATAAAATAATACTCCATCGCAATTTTTACGATTTCATAAACTCTTTTACCTCCTCCCATACAAATGTCTGGTTTGAGTAATATAAGAAAATCTGCTAACATGTCGGGCGCAGTTTATTATTCTTGGGACAAGTTGAGGATGCGTGGAAAGTCAATATGCAGGTTAGGGTGGATGGGGAAGACTACGTGAATGGAGGTTTTAGGGCGGAGCTGTGGCAATTTAACATTTAATTGCGGTTACGATGAGTCGCTTCATTATATGTAATTAATACGTCATTCATTTATTTCTGCAAGTTTCGGTTCTTATGAGGGGTGATGGAATTTGGGAAGGAGGGGAGGGGGGTGGATGTTAGTAATGTTTTAATTGATTGCTTGAATCACGTTCAGTATTCTCTGTATAGAATGTGTATCATAGACGAAGTTGCATAGAATTTTCATAAAATTCGGTGTATTTTACATCCACGAAACCGAACATTTGTATAAGAGGGGGTAGAGAAGGTAAGGTAATCGTAAAATTTATGAGGCATATTTTTTTTTTTTTACCTTGAAAGCTGTTCGTACAAAATTACAAATTCGTAGCTTTTAATTGGTTGGTTATTAATTGATTTATTGAAATAGGTCGAAATCATACTTTTGTATGGGAGGGATAGAAGTTTAGAAGGTAATCGACCAGCTAATATTTTAAACTTTTAAGCATTTTTTTTTAAATGAGTTTCACAAATTTTCACGTTTGTAGCTTAAAATTTCAATCATAAATTCTAAATTATTGTGTTTTTTCTATACACATGAAACACCTCGTGCAGGTTAAGATCCCTTTTCGGCACATAAGAGTTCTGGTTGAAAATGTTATTTTTTCCTTGTGTATATCAAATGTATGTATGCACGTAACTACAGAGCAATTCTCAAAGAATATGATTGGCAGCCTAAAAACCAATTTTTACGAGTAAAAATAACATAATTACTTAAAAGTATTAAAATCTGAAAGAAAAGGATCAATATCTCAGCTCAGGATGAGTCAAATTGACTTTCAAATCCCGCAAATTCTTTGTCAGGATGTCAACAATACAACCTGACTATAGAAGTTAGTCAGGGATTTAATTTAGATCATCTATTTTTGAAAAAGATATTAAGAAAAAATTTAGATGAGATCAGATGAAATTTCTATGAAACCGGCTAAATTAAGACTGAATTTTGTATCACTTACTTAAAGTACATTTAATAAGAGGCAATGCCGCAAGTTTTGTTAGAATATCTTTTTTACAGTTTGTGAGATACTCATTTCCTTCCAAAAACACGAAATCTTCGAAAATTGCCAAAAACGTCTTAAATAACAGTCTATATCTCAGGTTTAGATAAACCAAATTTAACTATGTACCACTTAAATAAGAGGTTTTAATGTCTGCAAACGAACCTCATTTTTAGTTTTTCAATATAGTTTATTGGAACGTCATAAATTTCAAAAAACCTCTAAAACAGGCGAAAATTGGCAAATTTTGCTATTTTTCGAGTCCTTCCCCCACTCCCCCAGTGTCCGCAATATTTTTATCGTAATCTACGCAAAAAAACAATGAGGTTTAAAAAAAAAAACATCGAGATCGCAACATTTCGCTCCGAAATTCTAAACCGACTGGACTAATAAATATTGAAAATAGACTACAAGAGTTAAATAAGGGCTGTACTGTCCTATGGCTTATGTAATTCTCATTAGGATTGGTGCTACTAAAGAGAAAGCACTCTTAATGTTTATAATGCTGGATGTTGTTAAGGGGTACCGACGATAGAAATAGCCTACGGATAACGTAGGCGCAGTTAACTGCTTAAAAAGCTAGGGTGCAGCCTAGTGGGTAGCGTATTGGTCTGAAATGCGTAAGTTCAAATCCCGGTCGACGCATAATTCCAGCACACTACTTGCTTGGGTATACTTTGGTTACCTCAATCTACGAAAATTAAAAATTCGTAGATAGAGGGTTGTGCGAAGGGCTAACAATCCTTCCGCAATAAATAATGAAAATGTTAAGGAACCTGAAGATCAGGAGGCCAAGGCCCGATTTGGGCTGTAGTGCCATTGAAGAAGAAAGAAGTTATTTGAAATAGGCTAGCCACTGCATTTCATGTTCGTGGACTTGGGAAGGCTTTCAACAACGATAAGACAGATCATATATGGTTTGCTTAGCGTGGGAGAGGTATGCGTAGATGTAGTAGCTCGATTGAGAAATGAGTCGCGTATGACGTAAGCAAATTTCGCACTGCTCTTTTCTCACCCTGGTACAAAAAATGTGTCCGTATCTCATCGTGAGATACAAATTTCTCATATTTTTAATGAAAATCTGTCAGTGTTTTGTGATTTTTCCAAAGTTAACTGATTTGTTTTGAGGGTTGGAATTACTTCGTAGCGTTTTTTTTTTTTGCAAAGTTATTACAGTGCTATTATTGTCAACTCCAAGCGATTCTGACAACTGTGCAAGCGTTTGAGACGGGTCTTCATCGAGCATTGTCACCAATTCTTCATCTTCAAACTTTTTCGGCTGTCCGGGACGCCCCTTGTCTTTCAAGCCAAAATTTCCATTTTTGAACCGAGCGAACCACTTTCTGCACGTTTGCTCAGCTAGAGCATATTCACCATAAACGTCTACTAAAATGCGATGACTTTCCGCGGCACTTTTCTTCATGTGGAAGTAATGAAGCAACACTCCCCGCAAAAACAGATTTTCGGGCACGAACCTTGATATGTTTGATGACGTACAACAAAATGTTATAAACTCGATAAAGAAATGTCGTTCAGTGGACGAGATGCGCCATGACAGTAGCTTTATGGAGAATATTTGCTTTTGCATATGTGACTACGGATACTTGAGTAACGCCACCTTTTGTAAAACGCTACGAATTAATTCCAACCCTTAATAAATCAAAAGTTAATTAATTAATTGGCTTTTCGATAATTATGCACTGAATTGTTATATGATTATCCGAAAATAGGTAAAACATTGTACGCGGCCTCATTTTGTTGCGCGTTCATCGGAGATATCTGCGAAATATAACGAATCCTTTTAGTTTGACGGACGCTTAAGAAAAAAGGTTGCTACGGATCTCTTTGAAGAAGTTCTATCCTTGATGAGCTGCGGAGAAAGGAGAAGTTTTGTGCCAATTCCCATTAAAGTTTGCGCTACTTTGCACTTTTTTTGCAGCAGAATCTTCGAGACACGGGATATTGGGCAAGATTTCGGAGCCGCTCTTGGCAAGTCAATGGTGTTTCACGCAGTAAAGGAAGTATCCAAAATTTTGAGAAACCAAGTATATAAAATTTCCTTCTGTTGAAAAATATGCGAATCTTAAATTCATTTCATTTGAGTTCATTCCATTTGAAGGAACCGCAATCGCCTATATATTAATTTTTCTGAAAATATTGGGAATACAAATTGAAAACTGCCGGTTTTTTTTGGTCTTCTTTTGAGCCGATCTACGAATCGACCCAATTCATCGCGTCTTCGTAAGAATGGAAATGCTGCTCAGGCAGGCCATGCGTTATCGATCGGAATAGGTGTTAGTCGGAAGGGACAATGTCTGGAGAACACGGCGGATGGAGTAGGACGCCCCATTTCAGTGTTTCCTGTGAGCAACTTTTGGCTGAGCGTTGTTGTGCAGCAAAATCACTTTGTCGTGTCTCTTATCGTATAGCGACCGTGTCTCCTTCATTGCTTGGCTCAAACGCATTAGTTGTTATACTCTAGATGAAATCTGAGAGTATATTGTGTTTGCCTTGCCATTTGTAACGCTAACAAAAAATGCTCGCACAGAGCCGCCAAGGGTACAGAAATATTTGTTGTCGCTCAAAAACCTTGATTCCAAGTGACCGTCTGTCTGTCTGTCCGTCTGTGTGTCTGTCTACAGCATAATTCTCGAAAGCTTTGAGCTATAGTGCTAAAAAAATTTTGTGTCACTTGTAGCAAAAAAGTAACTTTAAGTTCGTGAATGGGCTACATCCCCCCACTCCTTCTACCCCCTTCCATACAAATTTCATGAAATTTTGAAATAATAAGAAATTGATTTTTCTTTGAAACTATTTAAGCTATTGACTTGAAATTTAGGTTAAAGTATTATGATATAGATGTCATTAATATCACGGAATATTGATCCCCTCACTCCTTCTACCCTCACTCCTTCTACCCTCACTCCTTCTACCCCCTCCCATACAAATGGAAAATTTTGAAAAATACATATTTTCGATTTTCATTGATACTAGTAAAGCTGAAAAGACGAAATTGCCAAAATTAATTCTACTATAATTACAATTAGTTTTAAAAAGAATTGTCAACTTCACCTCACTCCTTCTACCCCCTCCCATATAAATTTCACGAAATTTTGAAATTTAAATTAAATTATTTTTCTTCGAAACTAATAAAGCTATCAGCTTGATATTTTGCATAAAGTACGAAAATAAAAATACCAATAACGCGGAAAAAATTTGTTTTGATCCGTACACTCCTACCCCCTCCCATACAAATGTATAATTTTTGTTAAATGCATTATATCGATTTCCATTAAAACTAGAAAAAGTACAAACTTAAAATTTTGCCGGAATTTGTTTTTCAATAATTGCAATAAATGCTAGAAAAAATTATCGGCTCCGCTTCACTCTTTCTACCCCCTCCCATATAAATATCTGTTTTATAAATTCAAGGATAGCATTTCTTCTTCGAACTTATGAGAGCCATCGACTTTGAAATTGAAACAAAGTCTGGCGATAATGATTATGATAAGCAGTTTCAAAATCTTCTAAGCCCCTCCACTTCCTCTGCCACCTCGCATACAAATGCCCCAATTTCAGGAAAACTATGTTTAATTTCTTTTTAAAAATAATGAAAACTTAAAACTTTAAATTCAACAAAAAACATTTTGCATGCCATGTTCGGTGTCATATACGACAAATACAAACCTCCCCCTCTACTTTTACTACCTCCCATGCAAAAGTTTCTATTCACTATTCGACAGAATTTGAGATGACATATTTTTCCGGTATATTAAAGTCATTTCCATCTCATCTAGAGTATCATATGATTGGACTTTACGCCCAATCATAATTCTATTATGTTTTGTGTAACGATCTCCTGTGATGGTTTCACCCGGTTATAGTAGCTCACCGTGCACCACGTCGAGCTGGTCTCATCAAATACACAGTATGATTTTCGCAGAAGGCAAAAAGCAAAACTTTCCGCAAATGACACTTTTTGGCTCAAACTTCGACATATTCGCGCACAAAAAAGTATGTATATAACGCCGATAAAACTTCACAAATCTAATGATGAGGAGTTGTTGACAGATGCCTAAGTTTATCATGTGACAGTTGATGAGCATTTACCGCTGCCGCCATCTATTGGGAAACGGCGGGTTTCAATTTAATAAAATATATTTTGGAACTGAATAAATGTTAATACTGAAATACCTGTCCCATAGATTTCCAAGCTCTACAACATACACTGGTGGTCAAAATAATAAATACACGCCTGCGTTTTTTAGAAAACATCTATTTTTTCAGCTTTCAATACCTTGTAAGTTAAGCCAGTCTATTGAAACGATACGTTGAAATGTGTAGAACATATTAGTAGGAAAAAAAGCGTCTTACCTGTTAAGGATTTTTAATATATTACGATTTGGATTCATTATCCTAATTATAGAGTGGACAAAATAATAAATACAGTATGAGAAATTGTAATGAAAAATATAATTCTTTTCAAGAGAAGTTTTCAGTTTTATTTTTTTTTATATAATTTCAACTTAGTAATTTATTGCGTGACCCTTATTTTTAAGAATTTCTTTGCAACGAGCCGGCATCGAATCCACAAACGTTCACAACTTTCTTTTGAAATCAGATGCCACACTCTTTTTACTGCAGTCCATCATTCGAATTTATTTCTGGGTTTATGTACATAAACCTTATCCTTGACTTGCATCCACAAGTTCTCAATAGGATTACAGTCCGGCAACTGCGCTGGCCAATCGAGAACTGACATTTTTTTCCGCCGCAACCACTCCTTCACTATTTTTGCAGTGTGCTTCAGATCATTATCGTTTTGAAATGTCCATCGAAGTGGCATGTCTTCCTCTGAAAATGGCAGCATTATGTCCTTTAGTAGGTCCAAATAATTTTCTTTGGTCATAATCCCAACTGAATTTGGCCTGCACCATACCAAGAAAGTGCTGCCTACACCATTATGCTTCCTCCCCATGCTTATTGTGGATCAAATGGTTTGTTGGGAGGACGCCTAAAATATTCGTTTCCGTCCGATCCAAAGATGTTGAACTTCCACTCGTCACTCCAGAGAATATTTCGCCATTTTCTTGTGCCTTCTTCTCCGCTCCAATCTAAATGCAAAATTTAGTCGGTTATCGTATGTTTTTTTTACTTAGGAGAGGCATTTTTCTTGGTGATCGGGCTGGTAAGTCTGTGTCCAATAATCTTCTACGAATTGTTCTAGCACTGACTTTAGCATTTGTTTCCCGCAAAATCACGACCGAAAACGTGAAAGGGTTCCTTTTAGAGACGCGCACAAATTTTCGATCCACTGATGGAGTGGTTTCCCGTGGTCGGCCGCGATTTTCTTTATCATTCCTCTCCTTCATGGCATTCTGGACCATTCCCAAAGAGCAGTGGGAAATTTGTGCAATCTGTCGAAGAGAGTAGCCGTCGTCCCTTAGGCGTTGCATTTCGATCCTCTTTTCTGCGGAACAGTGCTTATTTCGGTCCATGTTTGAACTAAAGAATTATTACAAAATCAGATAATTTGAACTTGTTAGAAAAGTTTTCACTTAACTTACTCGAAAGAAAATAAATTTGGAAAAAAAAAAATTAAAAAGTAGCCCGAAAGTACTTATTTAAAAACACTGTATTTATTATTTTGTCCAATGTGAAAGTGGTCCTTTGACTATCAAATTCAAATTGACATGTCCGCATAAAACATATGAACAGGCTTGCTAGTTAAAACAATGGCTTCCCAATCTAATGGTTCATTGCAGTTGATTACGTCACTTGAAAAGCATTGCCAGCTGAAAAAATAGACGTTTTACAAGAAACTTAGGGGTGTATTTATTATTTTGACTACCAGTGTATATTCTCAAAAATTGATTATTATTGCGATTCTTACGCGGACGAAGTCGCGGAGGATTGCTAGTTTTTAATAAAATATTCTGAAAAAATTAGTTCAATGCCGTCACCTCTAGTATCGCTAGATTGCAAATACATAGTTATGCTTCCTAACAGGCTATTAACCCAGATAGTTTTTTTTTATTGAACGTATAAACCCTTTACTCACGCAATTTAAATAAAAAAAAAATACAATTATAATTCAATTCGCCAGAAAATGCTGAAATCATTGAATAAACAAAAAAAAACGTTGGAATGATTACAATAAAGTAATAAAAAAAATCTAATAAAATATTTTCAGTTTCAAACCCACATACCAAATACATTTCATATCTTATCCGATTTACTCGTTTTTCCTGATAACAATTCTGATATCGAATCTCATTTTATTCCTCTCTGATTCATCATAGAGCATTCCAATGTCACAGTCGTCGCAAAAACGATTCATTTCTAATTCACAAAATATGATTTCAAACTGAGGGATAAATTTTCAAAATTATTATTTTTTTTTCTTTTAAATTGTATACAATGGCTTTGCCCCCTCGAATGTCTCTAAAAACAGAAGAAACAGAAAATCCTACGTGTGAAGAAAATAGTGTTATAAATAGACGAGTCTTATTGGAGGCAAGAACTTCTGTTCGGACTAACAAAATACGACTGTATGCAAGTCTTCTATATTACATATGGATAGAAACGCGGTTAGATCGCTCCTGGTGGTGTAGCATAGATGAGTCGTGGTATATGTATCTTGGATTCTAAATGAAAATTTTATTCTTAGACTAAACGAGAAGTAAAAAAAAAAATGGAGAAGAAAATCTATACAATACCAATTTTTAGATTTTCCATTTCCACAATTACCGATACGAAGAGAGTGAGTTCCGTGGGGTAATAGTTATTTTCGGGACACTCTTTTCGTCTATTCAAAAATAATCGAACGAAAATGTTTCCATGAGTAGCTATTTTATTAGCCAAACAAAACTGATTATGACCAGATTGAAGTTAGAAATTTCAGTGGTTTTTGTGTTTATGTAACACACATTGAAATGCAATAAATATTTTGTTTTTTTTTTTAAGAAATGCAACACATAAATTTGAATTTGATTGTTATGATTGCAAATCATCAAATTTCTATTTTCATAATATTTTAAATTTATGATTTAGAACTTTTTTTTATTTTTCTTAGAATTTTGAATTGAATTTTATTGAAATTAGGTTTTTTCAAGTTGGTTTCAGTTTTGTGTAATTTTAATAATCTAAATTGAATTGCATTCAGTGAATGTGAAAGAGAGACAAAATGGATAGTAAATATTAGTCTTAAGGCATTATTGTCGAAACACATTAGCTGGTAAACTAATTAGCAAATTAGTTAGATACCTTGAAGATAATCATCTTATTCACGATTGCAAATATGGGTTCCGTTTTGGGTGTTCACTGGTGATCTAGTCTATCTGACTGAACGTTGAAACTCGTGGATTCGCAAATACGGCGAAGATCAAGTACTGGCTCTTGACATCGCGAAGGCCTTTCAAAGAGTTTGGCACAAGGTCTATTAGTAAAACTCATAGGTTGTAACACTACAATTATCAAATGGATTGAGAGTTCCCCTTTTGAACGTTCGAGTCGTATTGGATGGTGTATCATCGCTTTCGGCGTCCCTCAAGGCTCTATCCTATCCCCCATTCTCGTTTTAATCTTCATTAATGACCTTCTGTCAACTACACTTAATCCAATACATAGCTTTGCAGATGACAGTATTCCGGATTTCAATTCGATTCCGTTACTCATCGTGCTTTGATAAATTCTAAACGCATCGAATTGTACGATTCTTTGCACTCAAATTTCAACGTAATTCTGGAATTGGGCAGGAAAAATAGAGTAGGTTTCAATGCCTCAAAAACTTAGACCTTTCATCTATCCCTTAAAAAGGATGATTCGGCGGGTTCCTCGAATATAACTTTCGGTAACATACAATTACACTCTTCAGAAGAATTTCCATTACTCGGCATAAAACTTAACAAATATCTCAATTCGAGCAAACATATTTTTGATATTGCACTCGATGTCTCCAAACGCCTGGGTGCTCGAAGATGTGATAAGTATTTTTCGCCTCACGATCTAGCTAATATCTAGAAGGGTTACATTCATTCCCGTCTCGAGTACAACTCATACATGTGGGCTGCAGCATCTAAAACAACTTGCGGTACTCGATCGAATCCAAAAGCATGCGTTCCGTCTAGTTGGAAATGAGACTATAACAGCTTCTATAGATTCCCTCGAATATCGTAGAAAAGTCGCGGTACTCAGCGTTTACCATCGATATTTCCAGCCGCACGTGCCCATGAGATCACTGTTAAGTCTTTATCATTGCGTACAGTGAAGTATAGTAAGTCCATCATCACCCGAACATCAAGACCATGAAATGCATTGCCACTCTACGTATTCCCTTCAACTTACAACATTCAGTGTTTCAAGATTATCATCCACCGACAGTTTAAGCTTTCCCCTCCAGAAAATCTCTTGTAACCCCATCGCTCACCTACCTTATGTCGACTTGATTGTGTATCCAATGTATCCCTTACGTTCGGTGCTCAAAAAAAAAAATTCACAAAATAATGCGAATTTGACGGTGTAGTGAAATGAAAAAACACCTGTATTCCACTGTACTCATAAGTAAATATTGGCGATTGTTGTTATTGAATGTTGCCAATCGTCAGGTGAGTAATATTGAGTGCATTTTGATCAATTGAATAATTTTAAGAAAAATCTAAATCCAAAAGCGTAAAAATATATACAAGAACTTAAATATCTGATTCATTGTTTCATTGAAAATTTCACCTGCATCGTGACCATCAAATGACGCTCACTGGAGTCGGTAGCGATAGCTGAAATTAAAAATAAGACGTTTTTTTTCATAATCCTAGCAATTTACACATAACAATTGCAAGAAAACTACAAAAAACATGAAGAATTAATCATCTAATATTTAATTATGATTCATTACTCGTATGTATGTCTGCGTCACTATGCTATCAAAGTGCCTTCACAAAGAAAGTTTAACTCAACATTCTTGACGAGGTCATTAACGAGCCACTTTTATGTCTTTCATAATTTTCAAGGCTTAATCAGGAAAAAAATCCCCATTACAGATTAAAGAGTTTTTTGTTCTTAAATATTTCTCTCTTGATAAATTCGTATAAAATTAAAAAAAAAAGTTTTCGGATTTTAAATCATTTCATCTAATTATTCGAGAATACGTCTTAATTCAATTTCGATTAATTTTTGTTATGATAATAATTGATGTTGTCTTTTTTTTGAAAACCAGAATTTATCGGTCATAAAAATCAATTAACATAGAAGTTATCAATACAAAATTTCGGTTAGTATTCGGTATGTACGTAGTACACTCATATCTGTATAGTAAAAAATATTGATGCGATTTGAATAATAAATTTCTGAGATTAATTAAATCATAAATCAGAGCGAATTTGTGTTGTAGTCTAGAGTAGAGTTACTGTGTATAGGAGCGGACCTTTTCCAATAAAAGTTTGGACAGCAGAGCGGAAAATTTTTAAATTGAATTTTCTTTTTCGCAGGATTTGTAGGCCATGTATAAATTAAAACTCACGAGAATTATGTTTCAAGTAGTTTTCGTGTCCGTTGACATAATAGATAGACTAAAGTTTAAATTTGTGAATGAATTGCTTCGTATTGAAGTGCTCTGAGGGTTGAATAAAAGTAAAACTAATTCGTTTTCATTTTAAATAGCCACAAACTTTATTTATCGCTTTTCATAAATGACTTTTTCGCTCTCAAATATGTCGCTTTTACTCTTCGGATCATTCGTGCTGTCGATCGCACGACTTAATCGCTTTCTAAATTCCGAATGACTCCATCGACTTTACTACGCGATGATCTGATCTCGACTGAATCCCTATCACAAGCGATCACCCTTTTTATTACCTTTCAGCCTTCTATGCTGTTTCTATTCTTTGAGCGACTAGGATTGACATGCAATAGTATCTTATTAAAAATTATTGTTGCTTACCCCTAATCAAGAGTTTTTACCCTCTCGTCTAGAGGACAGTATCGATGAAACAGGAAGTGAAAATGAGAATAAAGTCATAAGTGATGGTTTGGTTAGATTATGCTAATGATGTGTTTTTACTGATAAGAATAATCGTTCGGAATTAGAGTTAAATTGTAAGAGGCAGGACTGAAAATAAATGTGGTTAAAAGCAGCAAGTATATGCATATGAGCCCGAGCACAAGCGCATCGATTATTTTGAACGAAAGTGGAAGTGGTGCAAGATTTTTGTTACCTTGGAAGCATAAGCGGCAGAGCCGAAAAAGATGTTGAGGCTCGTTAGGTCTTCGGTATTCTTTTCCATTTCTGAACGTCAAGAGAGAAGAGAACGTACGAAGCTACGTCAAATTCGTGTTATATAATTGTGCTAAATGGAAGATAACTGATAAACTTACCGAAAAACTCCGGCGCCTTTCAAAGATAATCTGGCCAGACGCCATCTCCAATAAGTGAGTGCAACTGTTCAAACTGAGATAGGCATAGAAATTCAAAGTCGAATGAATCAGTAGATCTTTCATGCTTTGAGAAAACCAGAACAAAATATCTCAAGTTTTGGACGGTGCACATGGAAACGAGTAGTTTAAAAGGAAGCCAAATGAAGAAACAAGTCCTGGTAACCATTGAATCGCTGATTGCAGAAACCACATAAATCATTTTTTTTTTTTTTTTTTTTCAAAATGGCTTTTTTACTGTTTTCACATTCTAAACTGGTACAGTTAAATAATGTGTGCAGAAATGACATGAGTCTGGTTGTTACAAACCTCCAACTCCAACATGCAAGGACTGAAATTAGTGAAAAAATTATCAGTTTTTTTTTTAATTTCCCAACAATTTGAAATTAGTGACTCTTGTGGTTTCTGGAATCAGCGATTCAACTGCAGACCACCGATGTTCGGGATCCGGATTAAATTTGAGAGTATGTTAACACATATATCGGTCGAAAAGTTCCGAGCGTGACATATAGGTGGTGCTGTTATGGACAACCCTTTATGATTTTCAAGCAGTACCAACCTTCACACGATACATACATGTCAAAATTTCATGATATTTCGACCATTACTTTACAAGTTATGGTGGTTTTAATGACGTTACTTTTGATATTCCCAAAACAATAGGAAAAAATAATTTCGTGTGTTGATTAAACATTGCTTTTTGATGAGAGAAAATACTGTTCAAGCAAAAGTTTGGTTCGATAAGTATTATGGGGAATCTGCTCCATCAAAAGCAATAGTCAACCATTTGCTGAATTTAAACGCAGTCGGTACACACACAGATGATGCTGAACGCTCTGGACGTCCAAATGAGGCTGCTATTCCAAAAAAGATTTTTATGTTTAAGTGTCCAAATGAGGTTACTATTCCAGAAAACTTTTTTATGCTTAACTGTACAAAATCGTTTCGGAAGACCGTAAAGTGAAGTTGCAGGAGAAAGCTAACATCCTAAAGATATCAAAAAGCAGTGTGATCACCAAGTGTGAATGAACATTTGTCCATGAAAAAGCTGTGCTCAAAGTGGGTACCGCCCTTGCTGACAGTCGACCAAAAACAGCAACGCGTCAATGATTCAGAGCGCTGTTTGGAGCGTCGATATGTGATAATGGATGAAACATGGATCCATCACTACACTCCGGAATCACATCGGCAATCAGCTGAGTGGAGAGCAGCCGGTGAAAGTCGTTCGAGGCGACCAAAAAAGCAAATGTCCGCCGGTAAGGTTTTGACCTCTGTGTTTTGGGATGCGCATGAAATATTGTTCATCGACTACGCTTGAGAAGGGAAAAACCATCAACACTGAATATTACATATGAAGAAGAAAAAAGTGGTCTTTCACCAAGTCAATGCATAGTGTCACAAGTCGATGGTAACTATGGCCGAATTGCACGAATTAAAGTTCGAATTGCCTCCACACTCAAAGGGATGCTTCAGAGAAAGAGATTTGCATTAAATGCTGAAATGCCGAAACAAATGCTTATTTTGAGGGTAAAGCCAAATCGTTCCTTAAAAAAGGCATCGGAATGTTTTCTCTAACGCTTTTAATGCTAGGAGGTAACGCACGCAGTGTCTCCAAAGATATAGAAATATTTGTTGTCACTCAATAGCCTCGATTCCGACCATCTGCGCGTCTGTCTACAACATAATTCTCGAACGTTTTGGGCCACCTCATCTAACTTCTACCCCTTCCCATACAAATTTCATGAAATTGTTTTTTTGTTCTCAGAAACCATTAAAGCTATCGATTTGAAAATTTTACCAAAGTATAACGATGTGAATACCATTAAATTCAAAAACATTTGTTCCGATTCGCTCATTCCTCCTACCACCTCCCATACTAATGCGACAATTTCAGAAAGACAATGTTCAATTTCCTTGAAAATTATGAAAGCTACAACATAAAATTTAGCACGAAACATTCGCATACCACTTTCAATGTTATTCAACACCAACGCCACCTCCCATATATGTAAAACTCACTGTTCTAAAAAAAAATTCAAATGACATTTTCTAATAAATTAAACTCTGTCCCATTTCATCTAGAGTATCGCATGATTGGGCTTTACGCGCAATCTAAATTCTGTTTTAAGTTTTTATTAAAGGGTGCGGATCGAGTTACAATATTCATTTATATACAATACTTCAACTGTCGGATGAGTATTGGTGTTCTTCAATTTCTGAATGTTTTAGTCTTTCGGTAATATCGAGATGTTCCATTGAAATGTTTAATCCCATAAGTTTTTCTCATTTGCATCACTCATTTCTTCACACGCAGTACACAACTAAACCCTAAAATCTCGTTTCCGATCTGTAAAATTTCGATTTTAAATTTCACCAAGAACTGGAAACGTACCGTCACAACTCGCAGTCTATTTCTGTGTCAAAGGTTCCTAAGTTCTATATAAAATTGCATGACTTCATCAGAATTTTGATTTTTATATTCTGAAGACTAGGGAAACTCTCAAATTTTTTCGGAACGAAGTATGTCTGTTTAAAAATATCACCAAATCGGGAGCGTCAATATTACCTATGAGTAATCGATGAGCGAACAAAACATTGATGATTTCTCTACGTTTACTCAGATCGTATAAACTCAACAATTTCAAACGCTCCGAAAAAGGTGGGAGAGATTCAGGGTTATTCCAAGCGTACCGCAAGGAAAAACGAAGAAAATACTTTTGAACACCTTTAATACAATTAATGTTGACGGCATAATGAGAGCACCAGTAAAAACACTCTAAAACAGGTCTTACCAGTGAGAAAAATAAGGACTCCGTAAAATCTTATTTATCGCTTTTTATTATTCGGCCGCGATTCGTCTGCCTTTCGTTTGTTTTTCGCGTGTTTTTCGTCCGCTTTCCGGCCTTCTATACTGTTTCTAAGTACGTGCGAACATTTCGAGGTCACAAGCAATTGATGATCGCGGACACTCGACGAGCAACTAGGGCTGACAGGCAACAGTAGGTGAAGTTCAGCTTACAATAAAAAATTACACTAAGATCACTAATATGATCGGCCCAGTTCAAGCCAGTATTATTTGAAGTGTATGAGGCTAAAATATGTGTAAGTTTACGAGACATTGCATTTATCGACATTTAAGATTAACTTAAGATCACACTAGTAATAAAATTTATCAATATCACGTTGCAGTGATAAACATTCAGTTTCATTATTAATACTTTGTAACAAAAAATTTCAGCATACAAAAGTAAATTTATCTTTGGTAAAACAATTGAAAGGTCGTTTACTAATAAAATAAAAAGTAGTGGCCCAAGATGACTTCCGTGTGGCACACCAGACGTAGATTTGGTATCACGAGGAAGCAAGATTTTAAAAATAACTGATTGTGTTCCATTCGAAAAATACGCGCAAAGCCATTGGAGTAGTAAAGGAGGAAATCCATTTTTATCCAATTTGAAAAGTTGAATTTCATGAGACAATTGTCAAAAGCCTTGCAGAAGTTATATACAGTCAAATTGAGTTTTACTTTGTTTTCGGTTTACGAGATTAGTCACAGCTGATCTTTCCTTAAGGGACCCATGTTGCTTAGTTGAAAGCAAAGATTTAAAATTAAAGTAAATCAATTCAGTCAAAATACTTTCAAAGTCTTTAGATATTACTAAACGCTAGATTTAAAATTTTGAATGTCGACAGTGCTAACCTTTTTATGAACAGGTGTAATAAAATATCTTTTCCAAATCTGTAGAAAAGTGTCGCACGTTAGGTTAGCATGCAAACCACATTCTTTCTGTGTATGAATACGTTAGACCTATCACTTGATTTGATCCGTACTGTGAATTTTGTCGTGGCCTTTTAAATAACTCGAATTTCATATACGCTGCCACGGTCTGTGTTGCTCAACTAATAATACATTGATGCAAGCCGAGTTAAATTCTAACTCTGCATACTTTTTCTCCCATCGATATTGTATTTCTCCCCGAAAGGAAAACAGTGGCTCGACAGACTAAGCTAAGCCCTGGCCAACAACAGTATTAAACAATTTTGGACGCGCTTTTATTCTCAAAGTCAGCAATAATTTCTTTTTGCATCTGATCGCAGATTTATCTAATTTTCAATGAGCTCATAGCTCAAATCTGTTACAAACAATTGCCTAAATTTTTCAAATTCAACACTTATTCTAAATTATATAAATCAAAAAATTGCATCGTACACATTATTTAATGAAATTTCAAAAATTAATTAATATGATTTCATGTCTTCAAATTCATTACAAGAAGAATTTTCTATAAACATAACATTCGTCCAATCAAACATCAATTTATTAATATTCCTTGTTTCTAATATATTTTTCAAGCTACAAAATGTGTAGTATGTATGTGATTTACGTCATTTAATCTTTTTTAGTTTAAATGTAAAGAGCGTCTATTTTTGTCAAAAAAAATTTTGGCATTCAAATTTTACGTAGGGGCTTTTACGAAATTCGAACAAACTCTTCTAGAAATTAATTTTCGTATTCGAATAGTATCTCGGATGGGGGGAGAAAAAAATTCGAATGTGTGGGATGCGCGATTAAATCATTTCTTTGTACGAAAAAAAGTAGCAAAGTCAACTTACAGGCAGATAATTGTAAGGAAAAAAAAATTAATTCAAAAAGAATAGAAATCTTAATTCAATTTTCCATATTTATATTCATATTCGTTGATACGTTGGAGAGTGAAAAATTCAAAACGATATTCTTGCATGAAAATCTTGGATAATATTTTAAGAAAATTATAGAGCGTTATGCATGGTTAATGAAATTGCATAATCATAAGTTTACGAGAAATTAAGTGTATCTATGTGGAAATTAAAAAGAAATATTTCATATTTTAGAAACACACAGCTTGTTTATGGCTATTTTTATCGTCTTTCCTTTTCAATAGCTATGCTTGTTCAATAATATTTTAAATGTTATTTATGAAGATTAAAATGAAATAAAAATTGTTTTCAAACTGGACTTCTTCTTGAATGGCACTACAGTCCGATTCGGGCCTTGGCCTCCTGACCTTCAGGTTCCTTAACATTTTGTTTGTTTGCTGTTGTTATTATAGAAAGGTTGTTAGCCATTCGCAGAACCTTCTTTTCATGTTCTGGACTTGATATCTTTTAATTCAAATGCGCTTTATCCTAATTCGCGCCTTGGCATTCAGGTTTCTTCACATTTTTCGTTTCTGTACAAGGGTTATTAGCCATTCGAACAAACCCTGTCTACGAAGAGATTGAGTTGACTCAGGAGGAAAGAGAAAAAGTTTTCGAAAAAAAAATTACAGATTAATTTCATGACGCCCATCTATTTTGTTCCCATCTTTCCTTATTTACTAAACAAAATACGTATTAGAACAGAATCTGTAAAGAAATTTTAGGTTGAGATATAAGCGCTAAAATAATATCACACACTGAAAGGAAAGATTTCCGGATTGTACACTGTTACGCTTTATTATTCGTGACGTTTCGGTCTCTGCTGAGGCCTTTATCAAACTGCAAATTAATAAGAATAATAAAGCGTAACAGGGTTGAATCCGGAAATCTTTCCTTTCAATTCGAAATGCACTGTGAAAACATTCGCCAAACCATAATATCACACATTTTTAGAAATGTTACACCTGGTTGTTTGAACTATTAAAGTAGCGTAATATAACATACAAGACATACTGGAAAATTTTTTTGCTTCAAAAGAATTAACCACAGTGTGAAATTGGTCATCAGCGACAAATTTTCTGTTTTCAGGCCTTGGTCTTTACTGTAGACACTCATGGCGACACATTAAAACATTGCGGAATTTTGTCAATATGCTTCGGTTGATTATCAAGAAAATAAATCAAAATTTAGAGTGAGGATTTTTTCATATGCCACAACGCGTATTCAGAAAACAGCCACAATACAGATTCTGTGTTTTGTTCATGAATGATTTAATTTCGGCATTGGCATTACGTTAAGAAAACTTGATACTAAAAATGTGTAACGCATGAATCTGTGACTGTTTTTATTAATGAAGAAACTTTTTCGACTAAATATTCTCAGCTAGACAAGTCTTAGAGGATCCCTTGGTCAAAGTGTTTTTTTTTTATGTTGTGCACTTTCCAGATTAGCTGGTCAAAAGTTGAACCAAATTTTAAAATTTACATTTTAGTGATCTTATACCATTGACACGTAGCCGCCCTAATTCTTCTCCAATGAAACTTACAATCCAAATCGGGCCTTGGGCCTCCTAACCTTCAAATCCCTTAACATTGTATTTGTTATTGTGAAAGAGTTTTTAGTCCTTCGCACAACCCTCTATCTACGAACTTTCATTTTTGTAGATTGACGTAGTCCAGATTTACCCACGCAGTCAGTGTAATAGAATTATACGTTGATCGGGATTTGAACTCACGACATCCGCATTGTAGACCAAAACACTACCCACTAGGGCACACTCAGCCGTCCTAATGAGTAATTAACTAATAATTAGTTCAAGCTCGTCTTCATCGTTATACTTGAGTGGCGCGCACAGCGCTTTTCTAATGAAGAAGAACAACTCGTTCATCTTTAAAATTTTCAAAGTTAAATCGAATATCCAATGGGCGATAACATTTTGCAGGAAAGGCCTTGTATTCATGTATTGGAGTCGCTCGCAAGTCTCCTTTGATAGCTCTACCATTTATCAGAAAATGACTCTTCTTGTTTGTAGCAAGAAAAAATTTATATGAAATGGTCAGCTCTACATTGTTCATCATTTTAGACGTAATGATGGGAAAACGAGATCAATAGCAGAAGATCGTTATGATCAATATATTGGTCGTTAGGCTAAATTAGTGTATGACACACAGCCGGTTAATGATCGTGTTTCGTCTGTAACAATAGTTTACCCCGGAGGATAGCTATACATATGCCCAACACTCTTTATAAAATAATTTCTTTGCATGTTCGAGATAAAAGACAAAACACATGAACCGGTTTTAAATTTCACAATAGAATTGCAGATGAAAACTTTTGTGTTGCTATAGGCTTTTAAATATTTTTATTCCAAAGAAGAGGAGGTATTCAATCAAGCACGTATACCATTATTCGACAGTTATGATATCAGTTTTCGTGTTACAAATCTCATTAATATATAATTGATTATACGCGGAATGCTCTGCGTAGGAGAGTTATTCCAGATAAGAGCATAGATATGATTAAAGAATTCCTTCTGCATATTATCATCAGCCCTGTTTTTCTGGTGGTAAAAAATGATATCTTGGAAGCTGCACAGGAAGATGATGAGGTCAAGGTCTTCACTGTGAGTCACTTTATATTATGCTGATACGTATGTTTAATTGCGCAGAACCGTTCGGACTAACGATTTAAAAGTTCCCTCTTTGCATTCTCATGATGAAAAGAGGCAGGACTGAATATGACTGTGCGTAAAATCAAGTACATGGGTTCGAGGGGACAAGCACACCGATTGTTCTGAAGATATGGAAAAGATTTAAAAATTTTGTTGCCTTGGAACCATTATTAGCATGGACGGCGGAGCCGCAAAAGGTGTTGCTGCTCGTATAAATAAATAACGCGGGGGTTAAGAGAGATCTCCTTTTGCACGAAGCTGCAAGTGCTTGACGCAGGCGTCAAATCCTTGCTTTTGTATAGTTTTCATGGAAGCTGATTAATAATAAGAACTGCAAAGTCTCATGAGCCAATGTGATATTCTGGCCAGACGTCATTTTAATCGACGAACTTTGTGATACAACTGATAAAAAAATATAGGTGTTAATATTCTAAGGTGAAAGTGGCAATGGATCGGTCACGCTTTGTGAAAACTAGAGCAAAACATTACTAAAAAAAATTTTGGATTAAGACTCCCGAGAAAGACGTCGAGTTGGGCGACCGCGTAGTACATGAGAAATGTATAAACAGAGGAATAAATCATAACAGAACTGCGATTGTGCGTAAAGCCCAATAATACGATACTCTAGATGAAATAAATTTTTCTTGATCTCAAGAAATTTTGTATGGGAAGTAGAAGAAGGCGTGGCGTCATTGAACTAATTTTATTCATATCAAATATAAAACTATAAAAATGTTTTATACAAAGTTTCAGGTATTGAGAAAATTAGATTTAGTGACTTTATGCAGTTTTGTATGGGAGGTGGTAGATGGAGTGGGGGATTTTTAGTGATTTTTTGTTTTTTTTAAATATCTTTGAACATTATGCAATGGATAAATTTCCGACCAGTAACATTCATACTTTAGGGTGTAGCCTAGTGGGTAGCGTGTTGGTCTTGTAATGCGAAGGTCGTGAGTTCAAATCCCGATCGACACAATATATAATTCCAGCACATTGCCTGCTTGGATATACCTTGGTCACCTCAATCTACGAAAATTAAAAATTCATAGAAAGATGGTTGTGCGAATGGCTAACAACCCTTCCACAATAAGTAATAAAAAAAATATTAAGGAACCTGAATGTCGGGAGGCCAAGGTCCGATTTGGGCTTTAGCGCCATTCTAGAAGTAGAAGAAGAACATTCATACTTTCCAAGAAAATCTATTTTTTTGCAAAGTTTTGAAATAAGTAATCAGTTTATTTTTCTGATCTTAATAATAATGCTAATTAAGTATTTAGTACAAAATTTTATCTCGACAAATGTTCTACGTACTGAGGAAATTGGTTTAAACGTAGGTTGCTATTTATGTATCCGGAATAATAAATGAAAACAACTAATTACTATTGAAAATGGTTTTATTGTTTGTCAAAATATTCTCCGCGATGCATTCGTTTGAATCAATTTTCATGGCACTTTAGCCATTCCGATTGAGATTTCTAAAACATGCATTTTGAACGCATCAACCGCTTCTTCTAGCTAGGGTGTAGCCTAGTAGGTAGCGTGTTGGTCTTGTAATGCGAAGGTCGGGAGTTCAAATCCCGGTCGGTGCAATATATAATTCCAGCACTTTGCCTGCTTGGATATACCTTGGTCACCTCATTCTACGAAAATGAAAAAATTCGTTGAAAGAGGGTTGTGCGAATGGCTAACAACCCTTCCATAGTAAGTAATGAAAAAATGTTAAGGAACCTGAATATCGGCCAAGGTCCGGTTTGGGCTGTAGCGCCATAGTAGAAGTAGTAGAACCGCTTCTTCTGGCGTCAAAAATCGTTGACCGCGTAGTTTATTCTTCACGGACGGGAACAAAAAGAAATCATCAGGACTGTACGGCTGATGACCCATCAATTCGGTGTTTCGGCCGGTCAAATATTGAATCGTTTGAGCCGATTTGTGAGAGCTCGCATTGTCATGGTGAAGAATGATCCTACGTCGCTGTTTTTTTTTTCTCATTTGTGTATCATTCAGAATTATACCGTCGTACGATTCTCCAGTAGCACTGTAGCCAAATGCAAATTTATTCCAAAAAACATAACATAACAATTGGGCGTAAAACCCAATCGTGTGATACTCTAGATGAAAGAGAATTTTTTTGATTTCAAGAAATTTTGTAGGGGAAATCTCGATAAATTTTATACGTACTGAGTAAATTGGTTTAGAGCATTTCATGAAAAAAGTGCAGTTTGTATGGGAGGGAGTGGAAGAAGAGGGAGGACACAAATACTTTTTATATCGTAGATTGGAATTATTATAAAAATAATATATTCCAAATTTCAGACTAGTAGCTATTATACTTTGCGAGGAAATCCGTTTATTGTCGAATTGCGAAATTGTGTCATTTTGTATGGGAGGGGGTAGAAGGGGTAAAGCTAATCGTCTAATTTTTCTTGGTCTTACTAATAATTTTAAATAAATATTTGGTGCACAATTTGAGCTCGCTAAATTTTATACGCACTGAGTAAATTGGCTTATAGTATTTCAAGAAAAAGTACAATTTGTATGGGGAGGGGGTGGGGAAGGAAGGAAGGATGGGGAGGACACAAATAATTCTTATACAGTAGAATTGAATTATCATAAAACTATTATGTTCCAAATTTCAGATCAATAGCATTTACACTTTTCGAGAAAAGCCGTTTGTTGACAAATTGCGTAATTGTGTCATTTTGTATGGGAGGGGGTAGAAGGGGTGGCGCGATTTGGCCCGTTCACGAACTTGTCCTTACTTTTTTGTCAAAAACGACGTGTACAAAATTTGAACTTTCTAGATCAACACGTTCTCAAGCTAGAGAGGACTCGGACGGACAGACATGCGGTTTTGAGTAATTACATGAACTTCTGTATCATTCATTTTTTTCTCCGAGCCTTATTTCGTGGCGTTACAAACTTTGTGGCAAACTTTTAATACTCTCAGATTTCATCTAGAGTATAAACAGGCGGCCATTTGCTTCGAAGTGCTTCTTGCTTTTGTTAGGTTTGGCTCATCTTGGTAGACCCATACAGCCGACTGCTGTTTACTTTCATGCTCATTTGCATAGATCCAAGTTTCGTCACCTGTTTAGATATAATATTAGGAGTATAATAAGTTTCCGCTGTTTGACAAAAGATGGCCCCACCAGAAGGTTATGTTGAAATTGTCAGATGTAAAACCTAATATCGTAAGTTTGCACATCTGGTAACAACATAATTTTGAAGTATTAGTGACTCCGTATTACATAATTTTGTTCGTGTGAAAATGTCAAGTTTTGTGTCAAATAAGCGTCATTTGTGGGAACTTTTGATTTACTTCTTTAATTTGAAGAAATCTGCAGTTGAGGCGCATCGATTGCATATGGTGAGACTGTTTTAAGGGAGAGAAGTTGTCGTGAGTGGTTTCAAAAGTTTAAAAACGGTGAGAACGTAGTGGAATTTACGAAAACACGGAATTGGAATCATTATTGGAGGAAAATTCCTGCCAAACGCATGAAGAACTTGCACTTACATTAAAAGTGACTCAACAAGCAATTTCAATCGTTTAAAATCATTGCAAAAGATTCAAAAACAAGAAAATCGGATTCTATATGAACTGAAGCCGAGAGACGTTGAACGCTGATTTTGTGTGTGTAAAATGCTGCTTGCCAGGCATAAAAGAGAGGGTTTTTTTGCATCATATAGTTGCTGCTGATGAAAAATGGATTCACTATGATAACCCAAAGAAGACACCACCTGGCCATGCTTAAACATCGACTGCCAAACCGAATATTCATGGAAAAAAAACGCATGCTGTGTATTTGGTGGGATCAGCTTGGTTTCGTGTATTATGAGTTGCTCAAAACGGGCGAAACCATTACTGGAGCTTTCTTCCGAACACAATTAATGAGATTGAGCCAAGCACACAAAAACGCGCCCAATACTACTCCAGACACGAAAAAATTATTCTCAAGTAATAATCACCAGACATTGCCCCTTCTGATTATCACTAGTTGCGGTAGATGGCACATGGCCTGTCTAAGCAGCGCTTTACATCATATGAAGATACTAAAAATTGGTCGATTCGTGGATAGCCACAAAAGATGAAGAGTTCTTCCGACGTGGTACTCGAATGCTCCCAGAAAGATGGGAAAAAATAGTGGCTAGTGATGGACAATACTTTGAATAAATGGTAATGTACCGTTCTTTCATAATACATTCCTAATTTTTGATAGAAAACAGTACTCCTAATACATGGCTTTCCAGGCACCACGATTGTATTTTTGAAATTTACTAAACACAAAAATAGCATTTTATTAAAATATATCAGATGTCACCTTCCAACAACAATGTTGCCAACTCCGGATACATAAATAGCAACCTACGTAGTATTTGGTGAAAAAGTGCAGTTTGTATGGGAGGTGGTGGAAGGAGTGAGGGGATTTGAATACCATAGATTTATGATGAAACTAATATTTTCTAAATTGCATATTATTAGCTCTTAAAGTTTCCAAGTAAATTTTATTATTGTAAATTTTTGAAAATTGGTCTTTTTGTATGGGAGGGGCTAAGAGGGGGGGAGGAGTGATTTGGGCCTTACACAAACTCGACCTTACGTTTTTGACGTGTACAAAATTTATAATTTCTAGCTTAACGCGTTCTCGAGCTAGAGAGCGAACGGACAGAAGGAAGGACATCCGATTTTGAGATTTTTGACTGATGATGTAAGCTTTGTGTCATTCATTTTTTTTCCGAGCCTTATGTATGTTATTTCTTGGCGTTAAAAGCTTTTAATACTCTCAGATTTTATCTAGAGTATAACTGTTTCCTTCCTATGCCTCTATACAGGAAATTAATTTATTAAAAAATTCATTTAGTTCAAAATCTCTATTCTGTTATCCATCGAAATAATGTTGCAATCGACGTTCCTCTGAATACTAAACATTGTTAGAAGTTTTTTTTTTTTTTTTTTTGTAAAACGTTTTTGTAAATTTTTCATTAATTTTAAATAACGTTAATGGCTGGGCATTTCAAGAAATAGCATCAAACTGGTTCATTTCATTAAATAGAATTACGTAAATAATGAATTAAATTTTAAATCAAATAAATATAAAGGCACCTAAACTTCTTTGATAAAAACAATATATGTTATTTTCGATTTCTTAACAATTAAATTCTTTAATTATTTTTTTATGTGGTTACAGACATAATACTTTTAAAAAATAATATAACTTTTTTAAATTATAAAAAAAAACAAAATATAAAAAAACGGAGCGAAATAATTATAAAGGCA
The DNA here is from genome assembly GCA_963669355.1 of Chorisops tibialis. NCBI lineage: Eukaryota > Metazoa > Arthropoda > Insecta > Diptera > Stratiomyidae > Chorisops > Chorisops tibialis. Next base: position 59,350,987 of record OY770263.1, read on the forward strand.
ATAAAGAAGAAACATTTTTTTTTTTAATTTTTTTTTCGACATGTTAGTAAGGCGTTAAGGCCACCATTGTTACTTATGATTTCTCCTAACCGCCCTGGCATCGAATTCAGTAAACTATAAAGGATACTGATATTATTATATTACCTTCCATTCCCTATTAATGGAATCTTTTAGCTCTTTTACAGTGGAGTACTGCCGCCCATGATGAAAAACTTTTGATGATAATATGGCCCAAGGATTCTCGATTGGATAGAGATCCGGACTAATTGCAGGCCAATCGAGAACTGCAATACTCCGTGACATAAGGAATTCTTTGGTTTTCCTTGAAGAATGGATAGCCGCATTGTCTTGTTGAAAAACAAACTCAGCAGCAATATTCTCTCCGTGTTCGATTAATACATTGTCAAGAAGTTCAATATAATTCTCGGAGTCCATACGAGTCGACACAAAGCAAATCGGCGTGGCACCATTGTAAGACATTCCTGCCCAAACCATTAGAGAACCTCCGCCAAAATGTCTGCGTTTTCTATTTTCCCTTTTTGAACCTTTATTCCGCCAATGTTTGTGGGCAACATCTGGACCATCCAAGTTAAATTTTTTCATCGCTCCATTCTTCGTCCCAAAAACGGTATTTTTCGGCAAAACGTAATCTAGCCCTCTTGCGTCTTGGTGTTAATGACGGTTTACCACATTTGCTGTCATATAGAACATTTAATTTGGTCTTCATAATTTGTTGTACTCTACGTACACCTACTTCTAGATCCAACTGGCCTCGAATTTCGTTTGCGCTAAGGTTTCCATTAACGGCAATTCTCCTCATTGCCCTTTTCTCTCTTTTAGAGACCGTTGGTGTCCTTTTTGGTCGCTTTTTGGTGCCGTATATTTTAATGTACAGCTCGATCTGTTTAGCTTAATAGCTATTTGGCGATTTGATAAGCCCCCGTCGTGATAAGCTGCAATTTTACCCTTTTCTACCTCATTGAGCACTTTTCCGCGCGGCACTCTAATGTACTTAGTGTATTATTTTCAAATCACATTAAAAAGATTATAAAACTTTTTTAAAAAGAAATAGTTAAACTTTATTGCGTTTTTCGCGGAGAATATAACCAATATCAATCACTTTTACAACGTGCCTTTATATAGGGTTTTCTATAAGAGGTGTTATTTTGAATAGCCCGCTATTTCGGTAGATGTCACTTTTGAAGCTGTCATTTTTTGACATTTGACAAGGAGAAACTACGCCATTAAAAAAAATGGAACGATACATGCTTCAACAACGCATTGAAATTATTAAAATTCACTATAAAAATGGTGAAAATTTGGCAGAGACGGTTCGTATCAAATAACAGAACATTTGACAGATCTTTTTTGATTCTCAAATAACAACAGCAATAAGCATGGGTGATTGGGTTTATACTTCCAATGAAACCAATAAAAATATTCTTGTCTTAGTATATTATGTACTGTCAAAAAAAATTCAATGATTGTTGTGCCTTTATATTTATCGCGGAGTGTATTTAACAAATATAAATACGATGGTATCACAAAATCGATTTGATTCGAACGAATTCCCTTTTTAGTAAATCGTGAGCGTAACAAATAGCTATGCGGAATTGAAAAAAAGCAACCAAAATGAATCATCTCACTAATGAATCAATATTTCGTTCTTGAGGGGTTTTTCTTGCGCTTTGTGCAAATTTATTTTTAAAAACCTGATCGCAATCTTACTCATACTGATTCTGTACCTCTTATGAACAAATAAGAAAAAAAAACGAAAATTAATTAAAAATTATTAAAAAAGATTTTGTGTAGGGTACAATCGAACAACTGTCGACCAATTTCTTGATGGTTTACCATATTTGGTCACAAATGCCGAGATTACAATAGATTTTCGTTTCGCCACTGATTCACCGCAGATCCCGGCGTGTTCCAAAAAAAAGTAAAATTTTCACCAGCCTGCTGCTGCCCACTGCATGTACTTGAACTTTTTGTTATGAATTACAAATGGCGTTTCAAGGACAGTGGAAGCAAAAAAAAAAACCCCAATGTATGAAAAGTAATAGTAGTGTAGTATTGCACGCCCTACACAATACTTTTCGAGACTGAGACACGAACCTATCAAGAAAGGGCGACGACTTCTTCTATTATGGCATGACGTGTGCGTGCTTTCAACCAATTATTATTAACTCTCAGTCTTTACTTCTGGCTTTCTCCCGCGGTTCTGTCTCGGTTCCCCGTAATACATTCATGAATATATTTACAATTATCGCGAAACTCTGCCTCATTGGGGCTAGCAACAATTTTCGCCGCGGAAAATCAGCTTCTCGGTAAATACATGGCGCACTTGTAGATAAATATGAACGTGTACGGTGCACGATGATTGTTTGTTGTAGAACATACGAAACATTGAATCTAGTCGTTGTTTTCGGTTGAAGTAGAAAATACGTTTTCGCCCGTCTGTCCATATGACTAGCTGACATGGAAGGTCAATGCTGTTATGGTACGAGTACATGGTCAGTTAGTTTGTTCCATGGCGATGAGTGTTGCGTCTAGCGTCATACTTCTAGTGCTTAGGAGTTACATAGTTGTTGTCTAGCCTTAAATGCTCCAGTTGAGTGCAAATCGAAAATTTTGCCAATTTTATATCGACTTACACATATTCCAATTTACAGGTATAGATTAGTCAAAGCTATCGATAGGAATTTCTGAAGATTGTTCATTTTATTACCATACAAGGCTATCTAGTTAAGTTCAGCTTGATAACTTTCTTTTCTTATCTTTAATTTCATTCAAGATTGGCCGAACCGAACAAATTCAAGGTGTGCCAGAACGATTGTGGTGATGATCTAATGTCTAATCTCTAATTAAAAACTTTAATCAAACGAATTTGATCGCATCGGCGATGGTGATTATTGATTTGTTATAGAACTTAAAAATATGAATGGAGTTTTAGTATACGACAATGGACAATTTACACCTGTTGAAATCATACTGGTTTTATTGAGTTGCGTGCTTCGAATTTATGTATTTTCAAATTCTATCATGCCAAAAAATCTCAAATTATTATAATAAATACTGAAATGCGTTATGGGTCGCTGGATTTCAAATAAAAATGAAACAAGGTTCACTTTAAATTGCATAAAAACTTTATTTATCGATTTTATACTTTTTATGTCGTTTTTGTATTCGTGCTTATTCGCACCGTCATTCACACGAATCTTTCGCTTTCCAGTCTAAACTTTTGCTTCCGTATTTCGACTGCTTTAATCGCGACTTATCCACGTGATGACCTGATCTCGACTGCACCTTCACCAAAGCTCGCCTTTTTTTTATTTATATTGTTCTTGTCGGCTCGCTGTCGGCCGCTTCTATAAAATGTTTTCTTGATGATAGATTACTTACTTACTTACGATGGCGCTGCAACCCAAATCGGACTTTGGCCTCCTGAATACTTCGCCTCCATCCATTTCGGATTAGTGACCGCGACAACGCGAAGGTCGAGAGTTGAAATCCCAGTCGACATACACTTTTACCACACTGCCTACATATATGGGTAACCTCAATCTGCGAAGCACTTTACTGAATACGAAGTCAAAACGGCTATTCGTAGAATACGAATAAATGAAGGATGCACCAGGAGTGTAAATATGAAACCGGATTTTTTTTGCAAAAAAAAAACACTTATTGGTTGGAAATGAAAAGGAGTATTTTATTCGAAGTATAGCCCTTCGCTAGCTATACATTTTCCCCATCTCTCTGGTAATGTGTGGATGCCTCGCCAAAAAAACTGTTGGTCTTTTGATGAAAATCAGTCATCGAGCCATATTCGTACATTTTCGTAGGAAGTGAAGGGCTGCTCAGCAAGTACGTGTCCCATCGATGCAGACAAACGGTAATCAGACGGAGCCAAGTCTGGTGAGTAAGCGGCATGGGAAAGAATTTCCCAATTGAACGGCTCTTTCATTTCCTTGACCAGTCTTGCTGTATGTGATGGTGCATTGTCCTGAAGCAAAATCACTTTGTTTTTTCTCTGCTGGTTTTCTGGGCGGTTTTCACTCAAAGCCTGATTCAATGCAATCATTTCTTGTCGATAGCGTTCAGTATTAACGGTTTCACCAGGTTTCAGCAGCTCATAATAAATCACACCCTTCTGATACCACCAAACGCAGAGCATTGTATTCCGGTCATAGCGATTTGGTCTTGCATTTGATGTCGGTGGTTGGCCTGGAGTCACCCATGATTTTTTCCGCTTCGGATTCTCAAAATAAATCCACTTTTCACAATTTGATGGAGAAATGGCTTTCTTTTGCATCTGGCGAGCAGCATTTCGGAAGTGGTTTTTTTGTTTTCCTGCTGTATTTCGTTGAGATCATGTGGGATCCATTTTCCCATCTTGTGGATCTTTCCCATGGCTTTCAAACGTATGGCGACGGCTGCTCGTGTTACGTTTAACTGATCTGCCAGTTGTTGCTTTTGAGCGTCGTCCTCATCCAACAATGCTTGGAATCTGCTGTCTTCAAACTTTTCCGGTGGTTTCCCACGTTCTTCGTTTCTCACGTCAAAATTAGTTTCGCGGTACAAAGTTCGACATGTTCACTATTATTAAAAACGATTCTGTCGTATAAAACTTGGAAGTGTTATGAGTTGACAATCTTTGTCCGATGTCAAAACAAGAAAATGGCGCTACTGACGCGTGTTCACAATAACCACATTGACCAGTGAGGCCCTCTATGATCAAATTCCGGTTTCATATTTACACCCCTGGTATATATAAGAGATATTTTTTATGTTCATAGAAAAAAACTTAATAATTTTTTCCATAGCTTTAATATTTGAAATTGACAATAGTCAAGTTTTTATTCTAAAAATATAACATTTCCAAATTCGAAGGTGTCAAACGATTTCGTTTTTCTCTCTAAATATTACCAGCCGTCGAAAATAGCTTTTCTGAAGCAACAGTGGTTGGTTTGAGTGAGAAATGCTTCTGGGCTGGTTTATTTAGTCTGGGAATTTGTATTTTGACACCAGTAAGTCAATGATTCGGCAGTGTTTAGTAAATTGGGAAGCCTTAGATAACTGTCCACTTAATTGTTTCTTTCTAAACCACTTGTAAAAAATATAAAAACTTAGTACCATTCCCTATTCACAAAAAGTATAAACCAGACGCATACACTAACCTGAAAATATGGAAACTGGTTCGTTAATTTCAACTTCATCGATAATTTCCCTTTGCTCGACGATGGCTAATAATCATTTCAAAGTCTACTTTGTGTCTTAATTTTTTCCATTATCAAGAGCACCATAAAGAATTGATCGAGCCTTTTCTACTAGTCACTACATGCAAGAAGGAGACACACTGTATTAGAGTCTGGCAGAAATGTCACAATCGACACCTGCGAATTCACCATCCCCAATTTACCATTTGTGTAGTGGTGAGTTTAGTGGTTTTCTTTTGCCAATTTCATCCACCCTAAAAAAGTAAATTTTGTTTCTGACCTTTTAGTCAAGTATTAAAAACTTCGCACAGCTCTTAATGTTAAGAACGTACGTTTAAATTTCGCTCCAAATTTACCTTTGCCAAACTATGGTGTAGTGTCTCTAGTGCCCCATGGATTAACTATATTTTCTACAACCGCGAGTGTACTAAAAATTCTTAAAAACGGAAGATTTCCGGATTATACACTGTTTGATTTATTATGTGTGATATTTCGGTCTCTGCTGAGATCTTTATCAAACTGATCTGATCATAAAAATCCTTGTTCTGAATCGAGGATCAAGTATTGTAGTTACGAAATAGTACTCAACTTAAATCAATTCGAAACTTAATCCAATAAGTTCTTTGACACAATCTTGAGACCAGGATAGACAGAAAAATCATTGGCAACTTTGTTCAGGCAAGCCTTAAGATTAAGACCTCTTATTATTGGGAATGCTTTTGTGACATGGTATTTTTGTCTTTGCCGAGCTCTGTGAACACAAACATCAATAATTTGTTTCATAAGAGCCCATTGTCTTGCCGTAATTTCGTAATGACAATTAGGAAGAGATTTAAGAACATGCTGAATAGTTGTGCGCTGTTTATATAGTCTTTTGAGCTTTTGGTAAGTAGAATCCCATCGAGTTTCAATGTCCTGAAACAGATCATGCATTGGTAGATTATTAATTTCTTGACATTCTCACAGTTTTTTAAACGATGATGTCGTGTGATTAGAACGACTAACTATTTTCCGAGAAGTAGTCATAAGTTCTGTTACGTGTTTTTGGCAAAACAATCCATTTTTTAGTGGTGCGCCATGTTCATGTCAAGCTCCTGTATCGTGCATTTTCAGTAACAATTATTTGAATTTTTTCCCAGTAATTCCCATTCAAGAAAAGTGATATGCAAATTATGGGCTGTATTTTCTTCGGAATGCGTGTCACCTTCAAAGGAGCACACTTCTAAACATTACAATTTAAGTTCGAAATCATTATTAACGCCATGGGCAGTTATACTTGTAAATTCTTTAATATGTGGAGAAGCGTCATTGGTCCACATGTTAGTTTCTAACAGACAGGAAGGGAATATATTTAAACTGTTCTTTTATTTTTTGTTTGACGCGTCTATTTTATATTATAGTTACTCCATGGGACACTACAGGTGCTTTACCATAGTTTGGCAAAGATGAAGTCCTGTTTTTGGAGCGAAATTTAAAAAAGTGTCGACCTTTTGTTTGGTACGTTTTTAACATCAAGATCTATGCGCAGTTTTTAATACTTAACTAAAAAGTCACAAACCAAAATTTTGAATGAACAATTTATCTTAGGGTGGATGAAATTGGCGAAAGAAAACCACTAAACTCACCAGGTGTCGATTGTGACACTTCTGTCAGATACAGTATGTGTCCTTCTTGCATGGAGTTTCTCTAGTTTATATTTGGCAGTATTTTCCCAGTAAGATGCGTCCTTGACCCCCTATTCTATATCTGAAAAATTAATTATACCACATACACAACAAAATAGAGGGTCAAAGAGGTTAAATAACTACCGCTAGTTAAATAATAAGAAAAAACGAAATATAAACTACTTAATGAGAGTTTATTTTATACTTAAAAAAAAAAATTACAAACCTAGGTTCTAGTTCATTTATTAATCGCAGGAAGTCCTTGTTGGACACTAAATCTAGATACTCCATATCAAATTTGCTCTGCATTTAAATACTGTTACATGTCAGCTCTAGTCGCTCATCGCATGTTCGCAATCTTCCACAGTTCTCGAAAGCAATAAATATTCGCGTGCGAACACTATGCTACTCATCGAATGTTAAAGGTCTCCAACAACAACACTATGGTAATAAAAAGAACATCTGTGAGCTCTTCACCGAGAACGAAACCAAGCAGCATTGAAACAACCGACAGCGAACGGCTGACAAGGAAATGATTCGGACGAGAAGGAAATGATTTATGGAAGCAACCGACAGCGGGCGGCCAAAAAGGAAAATATTTGGACGACAAGGGAATGATCTATAGAAGCAACTGTCAGCGAACGGCGAGAAGGAAAAGATTCAGAAGACAAGTGAAGGAAATGATTCATAGAAGCGGCCGACAAAACAATATAGGTACATAAAAATGGCGAGCGTTGTTGTTGTTTAGAACTATAGAAGAGAGCTTAAAAGTGAAGACTCAGGCATAGAAGTAATTTTCCAGCCAAAACTTGAGTATTTCAATCTCCTAAGTTTCTTGCTCGATCAGTAAGATTACCAAGTTTATCCTTTGCACGCAGAAACCGGTAGTATTACTCTAGTATAACAATCTGTCTGGAATTCTGAATTAATGGTGAAGCCATTTAAAAAAGCTTTGAATATGTATCCTCGTCTATCCGCAAATAATTGTGGAAATCTTTCGATGCAAATCGCAATTCCTTTAACAAATCTTTGTCGAAGTGAGCATTGTTTATTTTTTTTTAACCATTTCTTGCACCATGTACAATATGGTTTCTAATGATTTCGCTTTGTGGCTAATAACAAACCCACTATTGCAACAGCGTCGTCCGTCAATGTCACCGTCAACCGAAAAACTGAAGATATTGACAGATTTACCAGAGTTTGTAGATGCACTATAGGGGTCCTGCAGTTGGCGGTTTTATCTGAACGTGTGTGTCCGGCTTTACTCGGACAGATAAAACTTGCGTATCGAGAACTCGTGCATAGACAATACACTAAACAAATGAATTACCGCCATATAAAAATTTGCCCTAGGCCATTTAGATTGATACACTGATCGCTCAAGTTCCGAATTCAATTTGTAAATAAAAGCTTTTCACGTAATGCATTTCATAGGGGTCGTGGTCAATTATATAATAATTTCCAATACTGAGTGCGCGTAATTTCAATTTAATTTAATTTGTTATAATTGTATTGCCGACAGCTATGGTTTCAACTCTCGCTTATCACCTAAAGGAAACTTTGTTGGCCAGCTACTGAGGTTACATTTTTTATCATGGTATTTGCCATCTGACTATTTATATTGTCTGTGACCTGTTCCTTCTGGATATTATCCGATTAAAGGAATTTCGTGTATCGAGTAGAAAATAATTATGTATTCTTAAAAAAGGAGAACTATTTTGAAGACGGAGCTAAAACCCAAAATACTACTGTGAAAATTATGGATAGGTAGTACAAATAATATAAAATACCCCAAGCATATGGGAGAAATTTCACCCACTGAGATACGTTCAGGTTGATCGAAAAGGTTTCAAACACCGAAAGTGACGGTCGCCGATTGAATAGATTAGCAGTTGGATATGGGCACGCTGGTAGCGGCTATGAGCATTGGGTGTTTGAAATCTTTTCCATCAATCTCATCGTATTTCAAATGGTGAGATTTTTTCCATAGGCTTGGGGTATTTTATACTATTCATAGTCTTTGGTACTACCTAGGGTGAATTCTAGTGAGTAGCGTGTTGGTTCATAGTGCCAAAGTAGGAAGTTCAAATCCCGGTCGACGTATATTTTAGTATACTGCCTACTTGGGTATATCTTGGCCGCCTCTGCGAAAATAAAAATTCATATATGGAGGGTTCTGCGAAGGGTTGTCAACCCTTTTACAATAACGAATAAAATGTTAAGGAACCTGAAGGTCAGAAGTACAAAGCCCGATTTAGACTGTAGTGGCATTGAAAAAGAGAAGAAGTACATACTTGGGTTTTTCAGCATCCAGTGCTGTTTTGCCAGAAAATGATAGCTTAATGTGAAGAAAAGCTGCATAACTTTTAATGGGCATGGGTTTCTTATAGATCATCAGTTAACAGAATTATTGCAAATGTCTTGATAAGGAAAATTGAAAAAAAAACTAAATACCAATTTTAGCTGTATTCGGTTGTGTTAAGTTACATGTTAATGCTACTATTATATCGAACAGTCTTTCTAATAAATATGCTCGGATGTAAGTGACTGGTAGCAATTCCTAGACCAAACGTTAGCACCTAAAGACTTGTGGTTGTTATAATCCAGATAAAATCTGAGAGTATATTGTGTTTGTTTTACCATTTGTAACGCTAAGAAATACTGCTCGCACAGAGCCGCCAAGGGTACAGAAATATTTGTTGTCGCTCAAAAACCTCGATTCCGAGTGACCGTCTGTTCGCCTGCCTACAACATAACTCTTGAACGCTTTGAGCTATCGCGCAAAAAAGAACTTTAAGTTCGTGAACGGGTTACATCCTGCGGCCGGCCCGGGTTCGATTTCTGATACATTTTTTTACAAATAATTTTTTAAGATATGAGTAAAAATATCATAATTTCAGCGAAGCACGGCAGCAAATGTGCCCGTGCGATTCAAGGCCAACAATAATTACTTAAACACAGCCCCTATGAGTTTTATTCATTCGCCAACGTGGACGTAGAAAAAATCCGTCCCAAGACCGGTGTTGGAGTACAGCTAGTTGTTCAATACTCGTAAAGTTACCGAAATTTCTGTAATTTTGAATCCATTGACTTACAACGCTATTTTTTTGTTTCTTTTAGGTATTATTGCAACTAGAGCGCTAATATTCACCTTGAACTTCTGCATGTTGTATCCATTCGAAAACACACCAATCGGAATGTTTCATAGTCGTGTCGAAAGGTTAACGAACTTCACACTTTCACAGTGTCGTCAAAAACAGGTTGAAGGAGATAATACATGTTCTATTATCCATTTGGTGTAAATGCTTGGGTAAATTATCGAAGGGAAGACCATTCGCCTGTGGTCTAGACTATTTTCCGCCAGCTGTGCTCTTTTCCCATTCCAATCTCAAATTGGCAGATTTACTTAACAAGTATTGATACAACGGTGCTTGTGAAGAATTTGAATAAAATCAATACGAAAATATTTACATCTAAATTCCAGTCGTACTCCTAGAACTATAGTTTTTTTTCCCCAAGGTTTTTCATTGTTAAGCCTTAACTGCAAAAAAAATTTGCCAATCATCAAATTTTATCATTTCTATGACATTGTTCATATAGTTGTTCTTATTCCCCCACCCTCGCTTAAAAACGTTTTAAGTTCAATCCAAATATGAATGAAAATCTTATGAAGTTTGCTGTTTTTTTTTTTTTTGGTTGTCCACAAAAGGGGTGGTGGTGTATGCGTGCAATTGAAAAGTGCGCATGGTTGATAGCGGTACGGTGCAAAAGCCGCCTATAAAATATAGCGAAAATCCAATATGGTAGTGTGCGAGCAATTGAACTTCTCCTATATTATCGCATATCGTAGAGGAGCGAAAAATATTCGCTAATTCACGTATGCGCACAATTCGATGATGGCGATGGTGATGACGAAACAGCAGAGAAAGAAAAGTGAATTGCCGGCATATTACACGCCAAGTGCCGGCAAAAATAGTACACGTTCCACTTCGGTACATTCCTATTTCGAAGACCCGTATGACGAACAGAGACGGCTTGAACGTTTTGGATTAAATTTTACCGGTTGGTGACTACATGATTTCAATGTCCATATATGGTATTGTGTTGGGGTTTCCTCTCTTATTCATATAACGATTATTTTTCTTTCTTTCAGCTGCGCTCTCTTCGAAACGATAAACTTCTGGCAGCAATCAGGCTAGCTAAGCTCTAACGAAAAAAAATAGTCATGTTTCATAATGCTAGAGTCGTCCCATACACGCGAGCCATTCGCTCTAGCTCTACGGCCTTATGCCCATGTATGGTCTAAAAACAAATACTTTGTGCCTAACTTGTTTATTTTCGAATCGAAGAGATAGTGAGGTGGACACAAAAGTTTCGAAAAAAAACTTTGATAATAGAAATGACTTTACTTTTCGCCCCTATGAAGCTTTAAGCTTAAACCATACAAAGAGTTGCTATACAGACTATGCTAAATCTTTGAGATAATTATCATACTACAATTAGATTCGAGACATTTATCCGTTGAAAGAAACAACATTCAATTTTCCAATTTCGCTGTAAAATTTATCATCATAATCGAGGCGAGACCTTCCGAATCCGCCAAATAATTGGGATGGTGATTCATTTTGATTATAGCGGCACAACACACAGTACACACTTAGCACTTTTCGAGATAATAAATTAGAAATCACAAAACTGTAATTGCAATTTAGTGCTAATTTTAACTCGAGACAGTTCAATGACGTGTAGTCTTCATTTATTTTTAGCATTACTTCTAGATATTTGTATTTCCTGACGAAACATCTTCTGAATGAGAATTGATGAATCGATGTCGAAGAGTGGCGTAATGTTAAAGGGCATGACAAAAGTTTTGTAAACAGCAGATGCGCTTGAATATAATTGATATAATACATACAGGTGCCGGTCGATGTCGAGAACTAACCGTTTTTGCCCGGAACCAGTTGGCGTAAAAAATTCTGTCTGTAATGGAATCTGTGCTATATTCTCTTCTCTATTCTGACGGATAGCTGGATCAATCTTTTTGGTTCATGTAGGCTGGACTTTACTTGTAAGCTTTTGATCGGTTGTCCAAATTCTGTAAGATGCCGTGTTCGTTCTACTTTTTAGAGTGACTCTCGGTTGAACCTGATAGTATCGATACCAATTTTAACTACAGTGTACCAATAATGTCTTCGTACAGCAGCTATTTGAAACTCAAGTGATAAAAAACAATAAATTGTTGCAAGAAATTTGAAAAAGTTTTAATGCAGATTTATTCATTGAACATTTTTATTTAATTTAAAAACAAAAACTAATCCATTTAAATTATTCATTACAAAGCTATTAACTAAAAATAAAACAAAGTCGACAATTTGCCTCCAATAATGTCTTCGTACATTTAAGATTTCGCTTGCCCTTCGATCTCTGGGCTGATAATTATCGATCATAATTATTTTCCACTCATAACGGATTGTAATAACAGTAAACAAACAAACACGTATGTTCACTGTCAAATGTAAATTTTATGAGTTTCGCTCAGTATAAATCGAAATAATGCCTGGTAAGTACTTGTCGTTTGAAGAGCGTAAGCTTATAGTGAATTTACACGTAAAGGAGCAAAAATCATACGCGAAAATAGCCAAACTACTGTCCCGGAGCCGTTCTAGTATCCAATCTGTAATCGGGCGCTTTAAATATGAAGACCGCGTAGAAAATAATCTTAAATCAGGACGCCCTGCAATTCTCACTGATGCAGATCGGCTGCAAATCAAGCGTATTATTGCCAAGAATCCGTTCATAAGTGCACCAAAAATTAGTGCAGAGCTCCGTCAATCCAATCAAAAAGAAGTTCATCCAGAAACAGTACGAAAATGCGTGATTGATGCCGGATTTAAGTCTCGTACACCTCGCATAAAGCCACTGGTTAGTGAAGTAAATCGCAAAAAACGTTTGGACTTCGCTCGGCAATACCAAAATGCATCTCTCGAGTTCTGGCGCAATGTTATATTTTCTGATGAGTCCAAATACAACATTTTTGGGTCTGATGGAAGACTTACAGTGTGGAGAAAGCCAGGGGAAGCTTACAACCCAAAAAATACCATCAAAACTGTAAAACACGGCGGCGGCGGCGTAATGGTATGGGGCTGTATGGCTGCCAGCGGCGTTGGAAACTTAGAAATAATTGAAGGAATCATGGATCATCGGGCATATATTGAAATTCTCAAGAGAAATTTGGAGCCAAGTGCTGAAAAATTGGGTTTATCAAAGGATTTTTACTTTCAACAAGATAATGATCCTAAGCACATGGCTCATAATACTAGGATGTTCTTGGCGTACAAAACTCCACATTTGCTTAAGACACCACCTCAAAGTCCTGACCTCAATCCCATTGAGCACATGTGGAACATGCTGGAAAAAAGGATCAGGACTCATCATATTAGCTCGAAACCTCAGTTAAAACAGGCTCTTCTGAAGGAATGGGCGAAAATAAAGCCAAGCTATGGAAAAAAAACTTGTAGAATCGATGCCACACCGCCTTAAGGTCGTAAATAAAAATAAAGGCTACCCAACTAAATATTAACAAAAAATGTATCTATGGTTTTTAAGATTTTTCATAAACTGTTTCGTAAGTGTACGAAGACATTATTGGAGGCAAATTGTCGACTTTGTTTTATTTTTAGTTAATAACTTTGTAATGAATAATTGAATTGGATTAGTTTTTGTTTCTAGATTAAATAAAAATGTATAATGAATAAATCTGCATTAAAACTTTTTCAAATTTCTTGCAACAATTTATTGTTTTTTATCACTGGAGTTTCAAATAGCTGCTGTACGAAGACATTATTGGTACACTGTATAGGTACTTTCAGTATAATTAAGAATAGATAAGTTTCTTCTTCAATGGCGCCTTAGCCATTGTATATGTCTAGTCCTGCCATAAGTTCTGTTTTTTTAGGCAATTTCTCCTTTATGTGCAATGCACAAACAGTTAGGGAGGGAAGGGAAGGGAAGTGGGAACGGCTGTAACGACTGGTGAAGCTGGTATATTTTTAAGTTATACTACCAGCTACTGACAAATATTTGTAGATTTTGTGGTGGACCGAATGTTAAAAAACGAACAGAAACCATCTGCTGACCTTTGCCCATTTTATTTCGAATTATTTTTCATTGCCAGTAACTGAGAGTATTCAAAATGACTTCCTTTTACCTCAAAACGAGCCCGAAGTCTGTGTGGTCAGTCGTCAATTGCAGTGCGCAACTTTTCCGGCGGGAATTCGACCCTTGCCTTGATCAAGGACCTAAATTCGGGCAACGTCTTCGACAGGCCATTTCTTCAAGGCGGATCATAAGGAGTAGTCGAACGGATGAAGGTCTGCGCGATTATTTGATAGGGTCCTTCCCAATTACGCTGAGGCTTTAGTGATCTCCCCTTCTGGAATCGATAGATTACACAGTCGTTCCAAATTACCTTCTCGAAAACTTGACGAGTTGGATCGTACATGTCGTCATTGCTTGATGTGTTCAGTGAGCACGTAGCTTTTATTTCATTTTAGGCTATGAGAGCAAAACTGGTCTAACCAATCAGTTTACCTATTGATGTTAGGACGCTGCTGCTCTCATGGCCTCATTTTCCACTGGGATCTATCCATGTTGTTCTTGCAGATGACGCTCCGCGACATATCTTTCAATTTCTGATCATTTGTTTCAACAGTTGCGCTCGCTGTTATCCGCTCTAAATTATTTTCTGGATGATAGCCGTATCTCCAATTTTTGCATACCGAGACGAGTACATTCCAAATAATACGACGACGACGTTCACGGATTGCGTCAGTCACGTCTAGAATGTCCTGCGCGTCCGCAATCCCAACATCATTGAGCTCCATGTCTTAAATTCTGCCTTGCTAGCTCCACTCTATGCCTTTTTCATGTTTTTCTCATCTCGCCAATTGTATAGCAAAACTGATCTGGAGGCACATTCGTCACACTGTACTTCCTGTTTTCTTGTGTCACGTCGCAATTCCAACATCGAAGAACTTTGTAGCTTACGCTCTGCTTATTGGGTTCTTACTTCTGCAACAATCTTTGCACGATTCCGTCAATAACTCTCCAGATTCGGTAATCATTCGGCGACACATCCTGAGCAATGCATTTCTGCTTGCTTGGTTCTGCTACATTCACGTCTAGTGTGCCCGACGTTTCCACAATTCCAACATACTGACCTCTAACACAAGCATTCCTTGGTTATTTTTCAGACACATCAATTACTTTGTGTCCTCTCTATCAAGGGATAATAACTTCAACCTTCAAACATCCTGTGCAAGTGGTCGTAGAGTTTCGCCGGGTTCCTGTTTACGATTGCGCTTTATAAATTCCCCACATATAATCTCGACCGTATCAAAGGTCCAACGTCTGCACCACAAACTGAAAGTCCCTTTGCTGTTCGGCTGTGGTCTGCAAAATTTCAGCCGCAGATTCTCGTAATGCAAATAATAAGGCTGTTTCTCGCTCCTAATCCGCCTAATGATTGGTGGTGGTCGCCGTTTCAAATTGGGTTTTATAGATGGTCCTTGCTGTTTCACCATTGAAGAATGGAGCCTTAAGATTTTTATGGACGATAAGATAAGTTGTCTTCAAAATCTTTTTTCAGACGCTTTACTTCGCTGGCGATGCCCTCGATCTTTCCAGTATTTTCGGTTATCTCTTGTTCTAGAACCGTTCGTTGTTCTAAAAGTTTTGCGTCCAATTGTTTGAACCGCTTACCTATTCTGTCGTTTTGTAGCTCCATTTTGGCATTTAGTTCTTTTGCGTGTTTATTTTGCTGGTTGCGACTGTCGTTTAGCTGATATTGACTTTGCTGGTCCAGTTTTTGGATGAGATCTTTATTAATCGTCGTCATCATCTGTTGCATTGGCTGCTTCATCAGGTCTAAAAAAGTGGCGCTTACCGCTGCACTGCTGTTCGGCGTCCTGCTCGATGGAAAACTCATAACTGTCTGCATTTGGTCTCTCTGCTTACAACACCTTCATTCTCCGGTTTACAAACTCTGCCTTCTTTCCGGCCATAGATAACTCACGTTTATCGAGTTCCTCTTTCAAGTCCGTCACCTTCAAATCTATTACGTGACGCGGCATATTTAATTATTTCGCGACACAAAATTCTTTGATTTTCCGTTGAGAGTTTTCCACTCAATATTTCGATCGATTTTTCGAGAAAAATCGCATCGCGGAATCAAATCACAAAAATTCTGAATCTGTTCGAGAATTTTCTACCAGTCACTGAATTTAAATCACAAAATTCCGCTTTCGAACTTTTCTCGCGGTCACATTCGAGAATTTTTCAAGCGATCCCTAATTTCACGATTTTCGTTCTCGAAAATCCTCTTATCCATTCGAAATTTTCTGCACGGTTTATTTCACACTCGCGATTACACAAATTGAGAATTTTTCGCACTGCTTGCACTTTCCACAGTTATCACTCGCTCTTTTTACTCTAAATCCTACTTCTGACACCAGTTGAAGTGCGCTCGGGGTTGCTGGATTTCAAGTAAAAATAAAATTAGTTCACTTTAAATGAAATAAACGCAAACTTTATTATTCGCCTTTCAAGAATAACTTTAACACTTTTCGTTCACAATGTATCGGTTTAATATTTGGACATTTCGCGCTGTCGACTTATTTGCTTTTCAAATTTCCACTGTGTTTATCTCTCACGAACGCTTGCCCTTTTTATACCACATCACACGCATTTTAGAACATTCTCCGCTGTTCCCATAGCGTTTTTATTAATGCGTCTCTGTGTGTCTACGTTCGCTAGAGCTCCCCAGCAAGCACAAATGCCATGAGTTTGTTACTCCTGAAGTACAGAGCACTCATTATGAGTCATAGAAAGAAAATCGTTGTTATGTATCTCTCGTACATAAGACTAGGATCTCTTGATGTTTGCATTTATACTTTTACAAGAAATATTTAGTTGTGTGGGTAACCATTGAGCCTGCCCAGCAAACAATTTAACGAGCGCTCGCAGATAACGATCCAAAAACGGGCATGAAATGATACAAAACAAATAAACTGCGTGACGATCTTAGGCAAACCAAACAAAAAACAGTCACACGACTTTCGATCTTGCTATATACCAGCAGTTTTCATTTCACCATGTGCATGAACAGAGCCAAACATTATTTAGTGTCGATATCTCAATTGCAAACGGTGGAAAACCTCGAGTTTGCACACGCGGTACCCCGTGTTCTAACGTGTCAAGTTCTCTAATTCATCGTTAATATTTCATAACAAATAATGTTTATGAATCGTGTGTAGGGTGTAGCCTAGTGGGTAGCGTGTTGATGTAAAATGCGAAGGTCGTGAGTTCAAATTCCGGGCGACGCATAACTGCAGCACGCTGCCTGCTTGGGTATACCTTGGTCACCTCAATCTACTATAATGAAAAATTCGTAGAAATAGGGTTGTGCGAAAGTCTCACAACTCATCCGCAATAAATAATGAAAAATGTTAAGGAACCTGACGGTCAGTAGGCCGATTTGGGCTGTAGTGCCATTGTAGAAGTAGAACGGTATTCAGTAATGAATTGTTAAAAGTAATTCATTAACGAGTGTCCATTTAGTCCGCTTGATTTAATGATTCGTTAACGACGCTCTTTAACGATCGTTAATATAATTCGTTATCGATTCTTTAACGAATTAATTTGTTTGCTGGTCACAAATAATCGACGATCACAGACAGTATCTACGTATGTGTGTTGGGAATAGTAAATAGCTGAAGATTGAGATCAATTGCAGAACGGCATTTAACAATATGCTCTAATTTTCAATTACATAGTTTAAGAGATAGTCGAGATATTAATTTGTATGTGTTTTTCTTTGTACCTTCTTGACCCTCCTCCTTACAAGTATGGGCTTTCTCCAAGTTGATTATGGTGGATCTATGTGCCACCTAAATGGTTCTGAAATATAAATTTCCACGGAAATAGCTCCTCATACTAATTTTCTCAGTATTTATCGATTAGTAATTTAAAGTCCTCTTCATCTTCAATGGCACTACATCCCTAATCGGGCTTTAGACTCCTAACCTTCAGCTTCCTTAACATATAAAATTCTGTTCGTTTTAAAATTCAGAGATGTATCTAAATCGCATCGTTTACTATTCTTAAGTCCACCCACTGATAAACAGGTTTAATTTCATTTTCACCTGATTTGAATGATAACAAATAAAACAGCCTGCAACTGCAAAAGGTCAAAATTTATAGGTTCGGAACCATTTCTAGTTTAATCGTTTTTTTTTCTAGAACTTGTCTCAACAATTTATCGAAGAAAAAAATGTCTAGCTCAAAAGGCAGACACGAATGACCTCAAAATCAAAATCTTTTCAAAACGATTTCCGGTTGTTCTTTATGAAACGAATTTATTGCTAGCCAGTCATGTTAGATCATTTCTTTCCGCTAATAATCTAGTCTAACTCGTTGAAACGTCGAGTCAACGAATCAACTTACATTTTCCAACTAATCTTTCTCATCGATGTATTACATCGACCGTGAACACTTCTCTTGCCAAGATACCGCAAAAATGCTCATTTTTGTGCAATTCACTGCGGAAATGATAAAACTATTGCATAAGATGATCCGAATGCTTGCAGAAATCGGAACGACTGGTTTTAACACCACATAACCTCTTAAAAGCCGATTATCTCTGCAAATTTCATCTAATTAATTCATTCAGTCATTATACATCTGATCAAGAGTCATTTTTTCGTTCAGGCTAAACGCTTAAATATGCAACCGCATTCGTAAAATACACTATCGTACATATCTTCCATTTTAATTTCCTTTACTTGCATCATTTACTGACTGACCTGAACTGTGTTGCGCCATACAAGATTGAAAGGTTTTTTTTTATTATTTTTATCGTTCAACATTGGAGCCATTATTTCCGTTTCCGGTCGATTTTTATTCTTCGTTCCATGCTTTCTGGCATAAATTTGCTGCTAAAATACTGTCTGAGATATTATCGTTATCTCGTAGGTCTTTGCCTGTTCTTTGCATCCGATCAGTATTCATTGCGTTTATGATATTTTCGGGATTTATCGCAATATCTCGATGTGTCATGTTCGGAAACTGTATTTTTGGATGAGTCGGAATAAATTGATCGGTGTGTCACTGTTACGTTTAAAATTGCTGAGTAATAAAATTGTTTTCAAGTTTTAATAATATGCGAACACTTTTTTTCTGAATCCATTATTGTGATGAAAAACCTTAAAATCATCGTCATCTGAACAACCAACTAGAACTGGTTTGTCTTATCGATAACCACAGCTCACCATGAAGAATGTCAGATTATCGTTCAACGACGTGCAAGTTCGAATCTCTCTAACAGTCCTCGTACTTATGATACTCGGTAATACAGAAATTATTGCTGCTGTAACGAGAGACTGTAAGATTAATTGGAAAGATCTTAGACTTGTATTGGTACCGAGAAACAATATTGAACCTTGGTATCAATAAACTCTCTAAGGCACAGTTTTCTTTTTCTATAAATTAATGAAAATATTGATGAAATTATTGTCGTGTTTTTAACGAAATTTATTTTATTTTTCCAGGCATCAGGAGTAACTGTATCAGACGTCTGCAAGACAACATATGAAGAAATCAAAAAGGACAAGAAACATCGTTATGTTATCTTTTACATTCGTGATGAGAAACAAATCGATGTTGAAGTAATTGGTGATCGTAATGCTGAATATGATCAATTTTTGGACGACATTCAAAAATGTGGACCAGGAGAATGTCGGTAAGCAGTTATTAATATTTTATGAAACAGATGCGTATATATATTGAATTTTTAAAGAGAAAATATTACTGAAACAAACTTTGTTTTTATCATAAATAAAATGGCTGGCTAGCTAATTTTAATCATAGTTTTTATTACGGTTATCTATGCCTAAAGCAGAGTCACTATTATACAATAAATAAAAATAGCTTTAATCTAAAATACTTGATAATGAATTAAAACGAAAACAATAATGAAATAACGCTAATTGTTTTATTTTAGATATGGCCTGTTCGATTTCGAATATATGCATCAATGTCAGGGTACCTCCGAAAGTTCGAAGAAACAGAAACTTTTCTTAATGTCATGGTGCCCAGATACCGCTAAGGTAAGCTTGATAAAATTAATATTGTAGTTTTAGTCATTTTTAATTTTAGAAGTGATTAACTTGTGTGTTTTTTTTTGTATATTAATTATTATTTGTTTGGTAGAAGTACTAGTTTTAGGCTGTACTGCCTTAAATACTGGAAAAGTATGAAGAAATTTCAATTTAGGGTCGAAAACTTTTTCAAACTTAAAAAGGCTTTATCGCAGTTTCGCAAGAAAGAAGCTATCAATCTGCTTCAGTTGTGGGATTTTTAGCGACTCGACTAAAATGCCATGTAATGGGTAAGCCCAATGAATTGAACTACTGGCACTGTGGCGTGCTGCTCACACAAACACCTGAAGGGCTTTAAATTGTCGTTCTCGAGCCTTTTAGATAGCACAACCTGTGTCTAAACCGGGTGAAAACTGAGCAGCACCTTATGTCTTCGAGGGCAGAAGCGATTGATCCATATGTGCATCGAAGCACATGCCCTACCTGAATCCTTCAAAATATTTCAAAAGCAAACCAAAATTATTGAGAACTCAATGTTCACTATGAAGTAAATGGAATTCGCCCTTACAAACGTTTTCATCGCGAAAATCTTTGTCCGCTTAATTTTTTACGATCTGCCGTTCCAAATCGTATCGCAAAGTAATGAGCATGGGCATCTCGCGTATCTACCCCGATTCTGAGCCACGCATTGTTGTCGTCCCTAGGTGTAGTCTAGTGGGTAGAGTGTTGGTATACAAGGTCTTGATTCAAAGCCTGATCGACGTATTATTCCAGCACACTGCTTTGTTGATTATAATTTGATTAACTCAATCTACGAAAGGGAAAATTTTTTAGATAAAGGGCTTTGCAAAGAGCTTACAACCCTTCCACAATAAATAACGAAACAAAGTGTTGAGGAACCTGAAGGTCAGGAGGACAAGGCTAAATTTGGGCTGTACTGCCATTGTAGAAAGATTGTTGTCGTTGCAAGGATATTGATATCGGCGCAAGTTTTATAGCTGCCCTAACTACCTTAATCAATGAGCTGATCTTCGATTGAAGTTTTTTGTGTGTTTGATGTTTTCGGGGTTGAATATGCATATATTATTTGATTATAGATGGCAAAAAATGGCTTTAATTCGATCTTTTGGGGTGTCGCTTTCTACATTCGCGATGATGTGTCCTTCCAGTTAATTCCCCATCTAGGAAATTGCTCCAACCCACAGTTTAACTATATCTGGGTAAACTTACATGTACTTCTCTTGTGTGTATAGAACCCCATCAATGACTGAAGCGAACACTTGATTAGAACTGGATGGGTTATCTGAATCTATCCAGTCTACATACACTGAAATCGTTATCGCGGGCGATTTCTATGTTCATAACATTACCTGGATTAACCACTCCTTTATAACGGGCCAGGAGGGGCGTGATACTTAGCTTTTTGCCTCCATGAATAGATTAACACAGCTGGTAGATGAGTTTACTCGTTTACCAGATATTGCAGGACATTTTTCCAAGCTTTTTGACCTTTTCCTCTCCAGCAAGTCTGACAAATATCGGTCTCTGTCATATTCCCAATACGGATCATTTCTTGATTCGGGCACAATTCCCAGTTGCAGCATTTACAGCGCTGACAATCAAGACACCTAGAGGAAATTATTTGGCATTTCAAAGAATGTCTCATAGTTAAGCTTAGGGTCATAGGTCTTAATGCTACTTTTGTTCAATGGAGTGAGCGTTTTCTCTCTGAACGCACTATTCGAGAAGTACTAGACGGCGTTACTTCTTCGTCCTTCCCAATAGGTTCCGGCGTCCCTCAAAGTACTATTTTATCTACAATTCTTTTCTTACTTCTCATCAAATATCATCTGTCGTTTACTCTCAATCCAATTCACTGTTTTGCGGATGACAGTACTTTAGGTAGCACCTATGAATTTAACTCTGCTGAGGAATCAAACACGAAATAAATTGCTTCCAATCGCAGGGAGTTATTCTTTTCGCTGAACTCAGATCTCAATTTAATCCTAGAATGGGGCAGGAAAAATAGAGTAGAGATCAACGCCTCCAAAACACAGTCCTGTCATCTATCCCTTAAACGTGAAGTTCCAGTGTTATCTTACAATGTGACTTTTGGTGGCGCACAACTTTGCACTTCGGATAACCTCACACTTCTAGGCGTTGATGTTGGCCGCGACGCCTCTAAACGTCTAGGGGTTCGCCGAAATATTTCACGCCGACCTACCCTACCTAGTAACCATTTATAAGGCATACACTAGACCACGTTTAGATTAGAACTCGCATGTTTGGACTGGGGCTCCTAAAACACACCTCGCGTTGCTCGATCGTATTCAAAACATGCGTTCCGACTAACGAGAGGAGACCTTCACGTCTTCTATCTATCCTCTCGAGCATCGCAAAAATGTCGGAATAGTCAGCATTTACTATCGCTATTTCCATGGTAAATGTAGTCCAGAACTAAGTGCATTCCTTCCTCCACTCTGTATTTTTCTCCGGGTTACTCGCAAGTTGAACTCGCACATGAGTACACCATCATTCCCTTGTCTTCTAGTACAGTGACATATATAGACAGTAATTTCTCAAACTTCAAGACTTTGGAACACATTGCCATTCAAAGTGTTTCCCATCGAGTATATCTTGTATTGCTTCAAGAGCAATGTCCACCGTCGCTTTCGTCTTTCTCCACCCAAATTAAATCAACATTAATTTTTTTTTCCTCCATAATAAAACATAACTGTGCATAGCATTATAGGGTGACCTCTAACTTATAATCGATACCTTAAAATCCTCTTAATGCCTCCCTGTTCAAGATTACACACGGTCCGTCGACTAGATAAAGCGCAAGCTTAATGCGGATAGACTTGGAGATCCCAACAGAAAATGCGAGTGAATTACCATAATTCTACGCGATAATTCATTCTTGGATCAAAACAACGTCTTGTTGGTAGTGTAGAGACAGCTTTGTTTGCTGCAACTCTAATATCCACCAACCTCTGTTCCAAGACCGATTTGGTTGGTGAATATTTCTTGGTCTGTTCGCGTTTTATACCCTTGGAGGTTCCGGGTACAGTCCGAGTGGATGCTTTCTGTGCCTCGCATTTAGAAGCTTTAAGCTGCGTGTTGGTTGCATCAGCCTCTTCGTGGTATTTTCTTTACGTGGGGTCTTTGCTGAGTGGTGAGCTTTCTCGCTATCGTCCACCCTTTCTGACATCAAATTCTTCGGTCCCGTTCTAATTCGGTTCCCCTTGATCCCTGGATTTCTGAAAAGTTCAGGAAAGGATGCCACCGGATTTTGATTAGGTCAGCAACGGATGTTTCATCAACCTACAAAACAAACGTCTGTCCGCCAACTTTGACTTTTAGTATACGGAGTACTCGCCATGTACTGATATTTAGTTCGGCCTTGCTTTCGCCTGAAATGAATTTATCTCCAGATAAATAGTTCCACTTCCAGAGGAACGCCTACACTTGTTTGTTTGATGCATCTGCCCCATCCACAAGCTGTGCATCCGTCCATGGTTCTAAAGTAGAGACTATGTTAAGATCCAATTCCCTGTTTGCTTCTTGTTGCACGTTATGGAAAACCATTCACTTTTCTGGTTTTGTGCAACAAACAGGATAGAGTCCGTTTCCTTCAATATTGTCCATTTCCTTCAATATTGTCCATTTCATCCAGGATTGTAGCTTTAATTTTTTTTAGCTGTTCCTCATCTAGCGAGATCGTAGTTTCTGAGAGTTAAGAATCGCTACCTTCATTTGTGACAAAACATCTCAAATGAGGCCTTGGAAGTGCTCGGTGACAGGTTGGGTTTTATGCTCTTACTTTCAAACGGCTTTCTCTGTGCTGATGCAATGTTCCTCTATACCGGTTTGATTCCTATAGCTACACTCTTTGGTTTCTTAATCCTTTGCACCTTGTTTGAGACTTGTTCTGTGGTGTGCTACCATCAGATTTGTTTCTTTTCAATGCCGTGACAGTGAGGTTTTTTGCGTCGACCAACTTTCATTGTTCTATGCGTTCACGCTCTTGTCGGCGAGCCTACTCCGGTATGAGATTTTTGCTTTAATTCGTCTGTTGGAGGCTCCTGAGAAGTACTCGAATTTACTTTTCAAGTCAGGTTTCTGAAGATATGCTTTAGTTTCATCAACTACTGGTGTTTTCAGACCCAGGTCATTGACTTTCCGTAACATGACTTCTTCCACTCTCATTGAAAATGGGGCAAGCAGATTACCTTGTTTTGGTTGGTCTGATGATGGTTCCACGTCGACTGGGGTGCCAATTCCAGTATATTCGACACCCGAATAAAGTAGTGTATCAACTTTGATCCTATAAGTATGGTGAGAAAAGAAGGCCCGCAGAGCTCTCAT
Source organism: Chorisops tibialis (assembly GCA_963669355.1). Lineage (NCBI taxonomy): Eukaryota > Metazoa > Arthropoda > Insecta > Diptera > Stratiomyidae > Chorisops > Chorisops tibialis. The sequence goes on from OY770263.1 coordinate 59,375,389, forward strand.
TACGAATGTTGTAAGGCGGTGTCGCTCGGTGCCCCTAAGAGATCGTCGACATTACTTTTATACACCGAATATCATGCAGCCCTTGGCACGATGCTTGTAAACCTTGGCTTGAATGCCGAAAAAGATGAGGGTTTTGGGAAGAAGGTAGATTTCATTATCAAGAAGGTATTTAGGAGGGGAAATTGAAAAATGACGGCAAAACGGAAAACATTCTCTTTGTCTGCAGTTGCCTATGCTATACTTATTCGGCAACTAACCGACGCAGGTCGTCCAGTATCCGCAACCTGTCACGCGCGTAGTGGCATACAGTGCTGTGTTTCTTACAGGATGAGTTTGTCCTGGCGAAACCATGTGCTAGATGTAGCTAAAAACTAGTTCGCAACAGTGTCTTCTGCTGCCAAAAATAGTATAGTATAGCTTATTGATAATTTTCTAGAAAAAAATAGTCATTCAAAATGCATCGAGAAAGAAGCAACCATTGCCAGTGATTTCAAGTGTTTCCATGAACCACCTAAAAAATGTCCGTTTTTAGGGGGCAAAAATAAATGCAATTGAAAAATGTAATGTGGCACACATTGACTAAACCATATAAATATGAAATTATTGTTATGCCGTAATTTTATTTTGTTTTGTTTGAATTTTAATTTTACCTGAATTCATGATAACATTAAATATCAGTTCAATAGATTCTCGAAAATTTCGATAACTAATGAAATAATTCACTGACTATTGAACTATAAAATAAAACATAAACCTGAAGCTTACCACCCTCTTCGAAACGTTTAATTTTTGAACAGGGTCATTCAACTTTAGGTATACTTTTTATATCTATTTCGTTTTATGTTTTGTAGTGCTTGGTTTTGTTTGGTTTGATTTGATTCATTTAATTTTTTGCTGAATTTTGAAATTAGACACAAATAAATAAATATTGTTAGTGATATTAATCACACCGCTATACTGCTGGAAAATAACGACTTTTTAAAGAATTGACCGATCTCAAGTCAACATTAAGTTATGGAACACAATTCTTATACCAGTGACACATAGCATAGATAAAATGTTCATTAGGTCTAACATGTACTAATTTAGCCTAATGAACACGAAATTGTCAAAATATTGATCATTTCTCAGCTAAATGTTCTCATTTCTCACATAGTTGGGGCTATAATGATGAAGAATGCACCCATTTTATATGTTTTCATGCTAGAAAGAAGAAAAAATGTCATTTTCTTACAGCTCTGACTAACATGAAATCTTTGAAGCGTGATTTGATCGCCCAGCTATGAAAAATGGCTTGCAGACGTCTCCAATACAGAACTAAGAATTCATTTTCTTCATTTGCGACTTTCTTTGCAAAATTTTAGTGCGCATTGTCTTTTGAATTAAACTTTTAAAATTTAATAGATGAGTGGCTCTTCTTAATTAGGAAAAAGATGTGTGTCACCGTTTTACTAACGATGAAGACGAGGTAAATTACTAATTAGTTAATCAATAATTAAAGCCGCTATGTACCAGTGGTATTAGATCACTTTCGAGATCATTTGGATTCGTATTTCCCTGGTCGGTTTGAGCTATTGCCAAAAAAAATTGTTGCTCGAGTCGCGCTCAAACTTAAAACTGAACCAAAAAAAAAAAATAGAAATATAATTATTCTAAAACTAAAGCTGACATGCAACAGTATGATAAGAAGTTGCACACAATTTTTTCCATATTCAGAGCAGTGAGTGAAGATTGCTTTTAAGCCGGATCCACACAATCCTTACTCTCCGAATACCGAACAACTATCTACCAAATCCCGAATAGTATGAAGAGAGTTGCAAATATTCGGCGCTCGGACTTTACCTTTGTCGATGGAATGAATGCTAGGCAAATAGCAAATATTCAATACAAGCACATGCACCCGTGCTGCGTATTTTTTATGAAAAGGAAGGACATTTCATAAGTCCTACCTTATTGTTATTGCTGAATAAGTAAAAAAATAAATAAGTAAAAATAGTTTCTCCTTTTAGAAATATTTGTTTATTTAATAAATAAATAGAATTTTTCTTTTATTATTTCCGGTCCCTTCAACCACCCCTGAGTAGAGATACTCGATACACACTAACACTTCTGTCCTAATAGAGTTTGGACATTGCTATAATACCAACAGTTAAGAGTGCGATTAGAAGCACAAGAAGGCAACATAAGAAATGCGAAAATCAGCCAAACTTGAGTTTGACCGATTTCAATTGTACGGACGCACAAACTTGCGTTAAACTACAAGTTTTTGAATAGATTACTCATTAGAATCGAAAATAAATATGACTTTCATAAATAACCATTCATTTTGATTGTGTTTACTTCATAAAAGAAAAAAGAATTGAGAAAATTTAAATTTCGGACGTAATTTCCCGCGCAATCGCTGTACATGCATTATCCAAACTCTATTAGGACAGATGTATTAGTGTGTATCGAGTATCTTTACCCCTGAGTTGCCAAACTCAGTCCAGAACTTAAAATCTGTGTACTGTAATGAAAGAAGTCTATTATATGAGGGCTTCCTTAAACACGACATTCTTTGTAATGAATATTCCGCTGGCTTAATTACTAAATAGCTTCAGATCTTCTTGTTTATAAAAAAAACTTCAAATTTTCTTGTGTTTGAACTCATGACATGGCGATATAGAGTTGTCCATGTGAAAATACATAATCAATTTGGGGAAAAAAATGTGGATGTCTTAAAATTGTAACAAAAAATGTGCATCGGCAAAAAATCGAGCCCAGGCCGACCGCGTTGCAGGCTAGCCTCCCAGTACTGAACCACCGATGCTGATGATCATGTCTCGTCAAAATTTAGCCACAATTTTTTAATCTAATTTAATTAGAGTCAATTGGATTCACTTTTAGACATCTATGCGTTAGTTTCGAGCTAAAAAAATCGATTTTATTTTAAACTCATGCATGGAATGAAAATTATTTGAAATAATGATATTTTTACTTCGTAAAAAAAAAAATTTATAAAAAAAAATATCTGCCGGGAATCGGATCCGCCCGCGTGGCAGGTGAGTTTTTCCACTGAACCACGAAATTATCTCGGCAAGACTTAGAAATCTATTTAATGTCAGTTACGTGATTTCAAATATGTGCACAGTTTTTACTTATTATATAGATGTATAAAAATCAGACCGAAATTAGATAGTATCCTCTAAAATACCACAAAGGGATTCACATACCTTTGCACGTGTCGGTAGTAAATCAATGAATTTATTGAAACCGTTCTCCTCCACTACGCGCGATTCTTTAGTTGTGACCAGGACTCTTTTCAAATGTTTGAATGTTCTAGAAGCCTAGTATAGTTCATATTTAGAAATGAAGGTCGTTACCGTAGAATCCGTCCGTAACCGAGCCACTGTATCCGTTTCTTGAATCAGTGAGTGTTAGTTAATAGCACGAGTGATAAGCCGTCCATTTTTAGGGTAGGCAGCACTGGGTATGGGTGCACTCTACTGTACCATCATACAGGAGAACTTATTGGTCATAAGTCGCCTTTTACGACAAGCTTCCTCAGAAAACAGGAAGAGAATTCTGCTTCCGTAATTCCGGCCGTTTTTAACGGATTTGCTCACCCAAACGCTTCAATACGGTCAAATAGTACTCCTTATTGATCGTCTGTCCCACCGAAACGAATTCTTGATGGATCAAACCTCGAATATCGAAAGAAACAATGAGCATCGCCTTGATTTTTGAGCGGCTTTGGCGTGGTTTTTTCGATTTCGGCTCGTTTTTTTTCCTCCATTTCGATGATTGTTGACTGGTTTGCATGTCAAATTCATAGACCTATGTCTCATCACCAGTCACCATCAAGCATGTCCAAGGAGACCTGTTCACGGTACTTTTTTTTAAGAAAATTCAGCTTTATTGGAAAGAATCGGGAAGGAACGCGTTTCATGGCCAAAGTGTCCGCCACAATCGAACGAACGGACTCGCGAAAGATGTCGAGCGCTCCTGCTATCTCCCTAACACTGGTATGACGACTTTCGAGCACCATTTCCTTCACTTTTTGAATGTTTTCGTCAATTGAAGAGGCCGAAGGTGGTCCAGTACGGGGTATGTCTTCAACGATCTTTCGACCGTTCTTAAAGACATTGTACTCATGTTTTTGATATTACTGAATCACCGTAAGCTTATTCCAACATTCGCAACGATCCCTCACACGAAATTTGGTTGGAAACACAAAATTTGAGACTAACTGTTTCCTCTATATTTTAATCCATTATAAAAACCGCGGTGGACTACTGAGGTGTACCGATTCAACCAGCTGCTGTAAACAAACTGATTAACAGACCGCGCTAATTTTTGGGATAATAATTAAGGGCAGTCCTACCTGCTTACCAAAAAAAATACAAATATCACTTCCCAGGGTAATCTCAATTACAAATTCCCGATACGGTGGTACGGAAAACATCCTGATTCGTGCACAATTTTCAATATCGTCATTAAGACCGCCGACTATAAAAGTTTCAAAGAGGATCGTTCGGCACTTCAAGCCAACTGGAGCGGAATAAACACATTCTTCAAAGCTTTTGATTGAAAATTGTGCTTTACATCCAATGACTGCGATCTAGCCTGTAATATTATTACCGAGAGTTAAATCATCTAAGGGCTTATTGTCTCGTTGCAATTCACGCAAAAAAAAACTTGCATTTAGCAAGTTCTGGGCACACTCCACCCTCAGCCACAGAGATCTGTATATCAAGACAAGCTATTCCTGTAACTCCATAATTTACCACGCAAAAAAAACAGCATGACCAAAAATTAAGACGAAAGGCCCTTGAATGCCCTAAAAGACCTGAATCTTTTCGGTCATTTGCTAATGCCATCAGTAATAATTTTATTTCATCGTCCACTCTTTCTGATGGCAGCTGCTCAGCCGATGATAGAGATATAGAAAAGGCAAATTTATTAGCAGCAAGTTTTGCGAAATTCAATCATCTCACCGAATAATAGTCACTCTCAACTGTATCGCTTAGTGGCACCAAAAACTTTCATACTCGCGTCAATGTTAAATTTCTTTAGGATCTCAATATTAATGAATCTTCTGGTCCGGACGGTACTCCCCTATAAACCCTAACTAGGTTCTCGGAAGTAAGCAATTTTATGAATGAAATTGGATGAAAACATGATTACATTCACGTCCATAAACGTGTTAAGAAATGCTTCAATTTAGCTAAACCTCTTCGCATCCTTTTCCACATTTTCTACTCTTCAGGAAAATTTCCACGTAGCTGAAAACAAGCGAATTGGCCAGGTTATACTCAAGAAGGAAATTGTCGCCCTATAGCAATCATTTCCGTGCTGTCAAAAATTATGGAAACTGCTGTCAACCGCAAGGTCATGCAATATTTAGAGGGCAATCCACCTTTAGACGATCGCCAATATGTTTTTCGGTTGGGAAGATACACAGGTTTGAGATTTGTTGGAATGCTTGCATACATAAATTTGGTAAAAGCCAAGTATTTGTATTAGCAAAGCTCTTTAAAGTGAAAGCCATGTAAGTCAATAATTCCATACTAATTCGCTGGTTTTTGTATGGAGCAGACGCGGCGGGTGTCTAATGCTCTTTATTAATAGTTCTCGGCGTATAATTGTTGCACGTTGATATCAGTGCAATAGAAAAAAGTGCAATCAAAGTCAAATCTCGGTTTCTCTTCTATGCAGAGTTTCCCGGTTAATTTTTACACGGAAAACTGTAGAATTTTAGTTATTACGAAAAAGTATGCACCGTGAGTGATATTCCCTGAATTTGATTCAATAATGCTTTCGTGTTGATTTCGGTAAACTGTGTTTTGACGAAAAGATCATACAAAAATTATGCAGGTGGTCTTTTGAAATGGAAAAATCCATGACGTCATACCCACTGGTGTCATTCAAGATGTCAGTTGTGCCCAGCTTGAGCTCTAGGAAGCTTTGGTAATAGACATTGCGAAAGAGTTTGGCATAAATCCCTACTCTCTAAGCTAAACGCATTTGGCTTTTATTGTGGGTTGAGAGGTTTTTTTTTTTTTAACGAAGCGTACCATACAAGTTGTTTTAAATTGTGTCTCTTCGACTCCCTTTCCTATCAATTCGGGCGTCCCTCAAGGCTCCATTGTATCACCTACTTTATACAGCTTCGACTCAATTGCTGATCCGCACCAGGCACCTGTGCCTTTTAAGCGCGGTGAGTTTACTGATTCACTAAATTCGGACCTTAACACAAGCCTGGAATGGGGCAGGGCGAACCGAGTAGAGTTTAATGCCACTAAAACACAAGCCCGTCATCTTTCTCTTAAATACGACATGTTGATTTTACACCATTTGATCTTGCAACCATCTACAAGCTATACATCAGGCCCGACTCGAATACAATTCGTATATCTGGGCTGTAGCACACGAATTAAGAGATTTACGTTTCGACTTAATGGAGATGATGCCATCACGTCATGAACATAGCAGAAATGTTGGAGTAATCACAATCTACTACAAATATTAGGTTGTTGCAGATGAAATGGCGACTTTGCTAGTTAAATTTAAAGCAACTTTAACTCTTATAAAACTTAATTTTATTAATCAAAATAGGCAGATGCAAATGCAGATCTCCCAACGAGATACAAGTGCATGTATGCCAGTTTCGTAGAAAGACTTTCTAGACTAAAGAAATTCCTCGATGGAATTTTTGATGGCTGATTCATTGTTAAATTGTTGCTCTGCCAAAAAATGATCCACATGTTTAAAAAAAGTGGTAATCGGTTGACGAGAGATGTGGTGAATATGATTGATGAGGAAGAGTCTCATACTGCGACTCTTTTAATTTTTCGACCGTTATTCCGCGACACGTTTTGCTCAGAAAGCTCATGCGGAACCCACTTATCTAGCTTTTTGACTTTTCCAAGCTGTTGCAAGTGTCGGGAAACTGTCGAATAGTGTACGCCCAGTTTCTCTTACACCTTGGCGTGAGTCCAGACTGCACTAGTAAACGCAGCTCGTTGTTGTCTATTGATGGTCCTGGGTGACCACATGGCTCACTTTGAAGGGTCATATCTCCTGATCGGAATTTTTCGAACCATCGTTATGTGATTCGTTCGCTTAATGTGTCAGCTCCAAACGCCCTGTTGATGTTTTTGGTTGTTGCGTTGAGGCCAAGTTTGAACTCGTAAAGAAAAATTAACCGTTTTCGACTCGATTCCATGTTTTTTTTTCTCTCGATCTCAATGAAGTCCAAAACTGAAATGATTCCATGACCAAATGTAGGAGTATTTATACTTCAATATTCATTACTACCAGAGCCACCTGGCGGCAGTTTGAGACATGAAAATCGCAACTAACTTCACTTCATCGCGAAAGTCGCCATTTCATCAGCAATAACCTAATATTTCCATGGCCGCTGTAGTCTTATCCCTCTTTAATATACAGGGTGGGCCCAAATAACTGTCGCACTTTATTTTTTGTAGAAAAAAATCTAATGGATATCTTGAGCAACAAAACAAATTCGGGATGGATTTAGATCCGGGGAAGATGCAGGCCATTCATCAACCGCAATAAAGCATGGAAAATTATCCTTACACCAGCGCTGAACAGTTTTTGCTTTATGAGCCGGAGCAGAGTCTTGTTGAAAACAATATGGCTCGTTGCCGAAGAGCTCAGATGCATAAGGATAACAATGATTGATTTTGACACCTTTATCAGTAAAAAGGAGGGGAAGTTTGCCTTTTGTGAATATGCCCCTCCCCCCACACCATGACAGACGTTGTGTTTTGATATCTCTCAACAGCAATTTTATCTGTTGGGGGATATCCTGCATACTTGTTGCATATACACGATCATTCTGTGGGTTGTGGCTCTTTTGCAATATGAATAGTTTTTCATCAGGGAACACAATATTGCAACTTGCGTGCACCACTTCTTTCGTGTCGCATTTTTTTCTGACGCTCCGTAAGACCATGAATCCTCTTTTCTTTTTGTAAGGCTTTTGTTCCAAGTTCTCTTTTAAAACATTTCGAATGGTTTTTTTTTTGTAAGGCTTTTGTCCCAAGTCCTCTTTTAAAACATTTCGAATGGTTTTACAGCTCACATTCAGCTCTTTGGCTAGATTTCAAGCTGATCTTGCGCAGTTTCGCCTAATTCGTTCACGCACATTCTTCACCAGTGCAGTTGTTCTTACTGTTCCTTTTCGCCCTGGTTTGGCTATTTTAACACTTCCAGTTGTCTTAAATCGAGCCACAGTGCGTTGAACAAATCTACGGTTTACACCTATGTCTTTTAGCAACTTAACTATCTCGTCTGTCTTTTTGCCTTGCATGGTAATTTTTGCACTAACTCTTTTTGCTTCCATCTTTCATAGAATTTCAATTGTTACTGGCCATGTCAAAACTATACTCAGTTAATTTCACAACAAAACATTCAAAGGCGACAAGAATCTGCTTGTTTACATACGAATAACGGTGCTTCGAAAAACTGCGACAGTAATTCGGGCCCACGCTGTAAATTCCCGCGTAGTACTCGTGCTATTGAACACGTTTACGAGTATACAGTCGAACCCCAAATCGCGAACGGTCAGTCGTTTTCATCTCGAACAAACAAAAGTGAACCAGATCCATTAACGCCGAAGCGCAATATTCCTAGATCAAAGATCGTGCTGTGCATTTGGTGGGGCGTGCGGGTCTTACGAGCTGCTGAAACCGTGGTTGACAAAGGTGTTAATTTCTGTGTAGAAAAAATGCCAAAACCGAAAATTTTTGATGGCTTATGCCTCAAAAAATCAACAATTTTACGTACCACGTTCTCCTGAAATTATTAAAAATAAAATTATTAAATTTAATTTTACTCTCATTCGTCACATATGTATGTATCTAATTATTATTTTTCATCTTTCAGGTTAAAAAGAAGATGTTGTACTCAAGCTCATTCGATGCCTTGAAGAAGTCCTTGGTCGGAGTCCAAAAGTATATTCAAGCTACCGATCTTTCTGAAGCCTCACGAGAAGCTGTAGAGGAAAAACTTCGCGCCACAGATCGTCAATAAAATCAATATAACAAGAAACTTTAATAAAACACAATATTTATAAATAAACTAAAAAAAAAAAACAAAAATAAATAAAAAAAACAACAACAGAAAAAAAAACCAACATAATTATTAATGATTGCAATTTACAAACAAAAAGGAAATTAAAAAATAAAAGTAACTTTTTTTAAGCAAAGTAAACAATTTTCAAAACCATTATTCTTACTCTTGTATAAAAAGGTAAAGAAAAACTGAATAAAAAATTAAATTTTTCAAACAATAAAAAAAAAAATATATAAGAAAAGCCCGCTATAAAATATATTTCGTGTTACGAAAGAAGAAAAAAATCCCTTCTTTTCTTTTCGATGAGTTTTGTTGTTTGTAAGAATTTGGTGCACGACGCGAACATGGCCGGCTAAGACAGTTGGAGGTGGTGGTGTCATTTTGTAGTAAGTTATTCTTTACCGTTTTTTCTTTTCTGTTTCAATCTCCTCTTTCTGTACTTTTTTTTATTCAAACACAATTAAAGTCTTTTTACTCAAAAATAGCGGATATTCAAATAACAAATGTTTTTTTTTTTATTTGCATACTAAACATAAATCCTGTGCAATTTTAAATACGAGAATTCGCAATCGACCTCTAGAATCAATGATGAATGAAGAAAAAAAAAAGAACTCGTTTAAATTAAATCGAAGGGCTGCCAGTTTAACATTTTTGAATTAGAACTATCTTTATGTTTTTTTTTTATTATTATTGTGGACTTAAAATGTTGCATGCTATGAAAATTGAATTTTCATGACACGATGAGGTTTCAATTCTTTTTTATCAGCTCTATTTTTTATGATCGAAATAAAAGAGAAAATTGCATAATAAAGAAATGAATAAACGAAATTACGCACACTTGAGAAATTTATGTTTAATTAAGTTGTAAATGATCGTAAGTGAAAGGTGTGAACATTTTAATGTTTTGTACTCCTGTCGTAATTCCTTATGATGTCTTTTTTTTTTTGTATAATACGATGGATGCAATTTATGTATTTTTTTAATTATAATAAGTAAAAACTATAAAATAAATTAAATAAAATTAATAAAAAGTAAACAAAAAAAAAAACTTATCCTCGTCGTCGTCGAAATTTTTGAAAAAAAAAATTAAATTATAAAGAAAAATAATGCAACAAAAATGAATAAACAAAGAATATTAAAAAAAATCGCGTTTAAGCTCTTGTATTTATACAAAAAAAAAAATTAAAATAAACAAAACTGAAGAAAGGATTAAATAAATTAATGGAAATTGAAAAGAATAATGACAGCTATTTGATATTATTTCCTCTTTTTTTGGAACACTTGTACTGTGTTTTTTTTTCGGGTTACTCCAGAGAGGTATGAAATCTTCATTAGATACCAATAGCCCGTGCCATTGGTATGCACGATTTACATACCTGATCCTGATAGAGAACTGTCAGCTGCGTACTAAACCACTCCCCCGCACACAGACTTCAATCACACTCCCCGCGGAACGGCTGTTAGATATTACTTCGCGGGGCTGGCTAGCATTTTATGCTATGCTCCTTATATTGCTTCTGCCCTCCTTTCTCTCTTGATTCGCCGAAGATCCTTTTGCACATTATTTACGAGTGTACAAATTTCCACCCAATTTTCCTCTGATTCCATCATGATGAATGGTGGACTCGGAATATTATTTCTCCATTCTCCGAAGCGACTGCAGTTGAAAACCGCGTGCTCTGTGTCTTCTTCTTGATCTAAACAATTTGGACAAAGGCGAATCATCGTGTGCGAACCTATGTAGGTATTTGCGGTAGCCGCCCTGGCCTGATAAGAACTGCGTGGTGTGATAGTTGCAGTCCCCATACACTCGCTTTGTCCAGACCTCAATTGCGGAGATTAGCTTATAGGTCCATCTGCCTTTTGTAGTGCTTATTCCACCTGGCTTGCCACATAGCTATTGGTCTTGCCTCTTCTTTTATTATTCTGGCAACATCAGTCTCTTGTTGGATCGAGAATCTTCATTCGTAGGTCCTTAGCATCTCATTCGCGAGAATTTCAATGGGGATCATTCCGGCTATGACACAGGCTGTTTCGTTGTTGTTCGGAGACCACTGATTGTTCTTATCGCGTAGAGCCTATATACATATGTATGTATTGATGACATCTTTTGCCTTTGTCGCTAACGACGCCGCCCAAATCGGAGCAACGTATAGGAGGACTGTAACGATCTGCAATGTGATGCGGACCGTTATCAGAAAAAAATTCTTTCCTTGGATTCCTGTTTCCGGGGGAAATCAGCGCGATTTTTGCCGGCCGCTCAGGAGCGTGGGGGTGGGAAGTACCGGAAACACGGAAATTCATATTACGCGCTAATCATGCCTCTGTATGAATCTTTAGGCAGGGAAATCTAAGGGTCGGCCTTCCCGTGGATGTGGAGCGATCTACTCACACATGCTCGATATATTGCATGGGCAGAAGGAAAATAAAAATGGAAAAGAAGCACGAAAGAAAAAAAATCGACTGTTGTTTACTTGCCAGTGGTTTTTGAAGTACGATCAATAAAAAAAAAAAACTAAAGAAATACTACACTATCACTTTTTTTTCGTTTTTCGCTTATTAACACTTTCTCATCTCACGGTCACTTCAAGTGCCCACTCCATTCTCGAAAGACCATCCCGCTGGTTTTTTTTTTTCTTCCGTCTTGGTGGCATTGCCTGGTGATCTCGTCGGCAGGTCTTTAGCCAATTTCGAATTTGAGGTTTCAAATTTGAATTTGGCGCGGCCACTACTGAGACAGATTTTCGTCACAGGACCGAGCTGACTACTCTGGCAAGTAGAATCCTTCTGGCATATCCTGGTCCACCGATGTTTGGCAGTATTCGGGAAAGGGCTGCATGCATTTGTGACGCCTTTTTGCTCGCGAAGTCCATGTGAAGTTTAAATTTTAATCTATTATCGAGCATAACTCCTAGATATTTAATTACTTCCTTGGATCTGATGGTTTGACTGCCGACCTGAATGTTCACGTATTCAATTTTCTTTCAACTTGTTATTAGAGCAGCCTAGCTAGGGTATAGCCTAGTAGGTAGTATGTTGGTCTTATAATGCGAAGGTCGTGAGTTCAAATCCCGGCCATATATAATTCCGGCACATTGTCTGCTTGGGTATACCTTGGCCACCTTAATCTAAGAAAATGAAAAAATTCGTAGAAAGAGGGTTGTGCGAAGGGCTAACAACCCTTTCACAATAAATAATGACAAATGTTAAGGAACCTGAATATCAGGATGCCTACGTCCGATTTGGGCTGTAGCGCCATTGTAGTAGTAGTTGTTATTAGAGCAGCCTCCATTTTGTGGTCAGCTAGTTCTAAACCAGCGGACCCTAGCCAGTCTCTAATTTTTGATATTCCTTCGTTTGTTGCTGACTCTATTTCAAGGATGTGTTTAGCCACGGTATCAACGGCGATGTCGTCACCAAACCAGATTAATTTTACTCCTTGCGGCAACGATAGTCGAATAACTCCATCGTACTTAATATTCCACAGGCCTTGTTTAGGTCTCGTCTTGCCAATTTGAAAGTGTTTAATCTGTCTTGAAAATCTACTGTTCCCCTTGATCGTTGGACTCTGCGTCGGGCTTGTAACCACTTTGCCCTGATTGTCTTTATTTCTTCGTTCCGCCAGTAGCATGGTGCACCACTTCCACTAATTGTCCTAGCGTGTTGGTCTTGTAATGCGAAGGTCGTGAGTTCAAATCCCGGTCGACGCAATATATAATTCCAGCACGTTGCCTGCTTGGATATACCTTGGTCACCTCAATCTACGAAAATGGAAAATTCGTAGAAAGAGGGTTGTGCGAAGGGCTAACAACCCTTCCACAATAAGGATCTTTGCTGTTTCGCTTCGATTTGTGATGTCGGTGTTCATTATTTCTTCGAACGTGTCCCTGTCGAAAAGTTTATCTTTCCATACTGTGTATGTGTGTGTGTTTTTTAACGCGAAGAAAAGCCTTGAAGTACGATACTTGAACTCGCTAAAAACCCATTGCCAAACCCACTATTCGCTGGGACTACCGTTAAGTATTGCGTCAGAAGGAGGGAGGATCATGAAGCTCGAACGTCAGTTTACTGTCACATGTAAAGTCATCTTGTGTATGTCACCCTGTCTGTCACTTTGCCTATTTTATTTAACTGTCAACAGTTACTGTAGACTCTTCTGTCTCAGGTAGTTCCCTTTGTAGTCTCCTTAGCTCGATGCAGACTGTCACGCACATCTCAGTCACCGCGTCCCAGATTTCCTTGCTGCTCAGCATATACGGGACAATGTTGTCGGGGCTAATAATCTCTCCCACGATGTCTTATCCTCTCATTCTGTCTATTTCGTAGATTGAGCAGTGAGAGAATACATGCTCTGCATTTTCTATTGTATCTGTACTGGTTAGACATGACGCCGAGAAGTCATGGCCAAATTTGTGCAAATAGCTTCTGTAACAACCATGCCCCTGACAGAAATTGTGTCGTGTAGTAATCTACTTCACCGTGCTTCCGTCGGACCCACTTATATACGTCTCTTATGAGTCTATAGGTCCATCGGCATTTGCTTACGTTGTGCCATTGCATTCCATTGGTACTTACCCGTCGCTTTTCTTTTTTCTCGTCCACTGTTAAGCATCGGCTCATCGTATTGTTTTTGTGATATATTCGTTGTGCTTCACCAGCTAGTATTCGCAGCGTCATAGAAGATTGTGCGTAATCCACGGCATACCCTTAACGCACTCTATGAACTTTTTTTTAAACATATTCGCGTAAGTTTGTTTCGTAGCACTTCACTCCATTTCGGCGCAGGATGCATTACTATACTTCGCGTCACTCTTGAAAGAAGTATCCTCCTGGTTTGGCTGGGTCCTCCAATGTTCGCCATTGTTCTGCATAGGGCGGAGCTCATTCGTCCTGCTTTTGCGCAGGCTGTTTCGATGTTCGTCTTGAACGATAATCTTGCGTCAATCATAAGGAGTAGGAGTATTTGGAGGGTTGGGATACGATTTCATGTCCAGCTACATTCAACGTTATATGCTCTCTTTGCTTTCTGCTTGTAATAAAGAACTACTTCTGCTTTTTGTGCAGCTAGTTCTAGATCAGATGCTCTAAGCCAATTTCTAGTGTCAGAAATCACGTCGGTGCTTATGTTGTTGGTACTGTGCAAGTCTTTCGCTACCACAGTAACCGCTAGCCAATTATTTATACACCTCTTGGTACTGGAAGCTATAATATGTCATCACATTGTATATTCCATAATACGGGTCCTAGTGCTGAGCCCTGTCGGACTCCGCATGTTATGTTGTACTTCTTCTCTCCTTTTTTAGTATTATATATAATAATATTCTATCTGCGAGATAGCTCCTAAACATTCGTAGGAGTTATGGTGGAGTTTCCAATCTTAGCGGAACATTCATCTATGATCTGCTGCAATCATGTAGCTACCGTTTTAAGAAAAAAAACTTTGATTTTATGAACTACTGCTATTATACATTTTTTTTTGAACGACATCAACCTAAAAATGAAAAGAAACAGGTAAACATTTAAAGTAGAATAAAAAAATGAATAACTAGTCTTCATCATTTAGAAGGACTCCACTCCACTTCCGCCTTAATCGTCCCCTCTCTTCTTGGGGCCATACGAAGAAGACTTCGCGGAAGATGTATGGCTAAGGTTGGGTGGGCAGGTTGGCGTCAAACCACAAGACGCCGTCGTCGAAACATCTGGTTGAGTCAATATCCGTGACCAGTTGCAGTTCCCTTTTTTTCGTTGTCCTCCCGACTTGGATAAGTCGACGCGGCGAGCTCACGATTTATTTTTGTTATGACAGGCCAATTGGGTTTCATGACATTCTAGTGCAGCGAACCCCCCCACGACTCCCGCAGCTAGACCCGGCATCAGCTAGCGCGTCGCACTAGCACATAGAATGTCACTGAGATGGATGTAGGTGAATCTCAGCCCTGTCTATCCCGAACCTTATTTTTCCTTCAGAATTATTTTGGCTTTAGGGTCAAAATAATTCTCGTCCTAGGCCTCCGTTACATAACAGGTGTCTTGTACGCATGCAAACCAAATCTTTCGCCAATTTTCGCTGCAGTGTGGACGTGGAGAGGTCGAGTTCTTGAACACGGTGACGAATGGAGGTGTTTAGGTCGTTTTCAACACTGCGGCGATATTTTCGGTCGAACATCCGGCGCAAAGTCGTTTCAGTGTCTTCACATCTTGCACTGAGCCAGTCTCGGAATTATTTGAGTAGGTTGCGCATACAAGTCTCGGAAGGCCATGATTACGATCAAATTTTGCGCATCGTAACTGCGATGGAACGCATAATAAAATTCAACGACTGTGTGTGTTCCATGGTAAATTTTCCGCGTTTATAGCTGACAAATGTCAACATTTAACAACTGTCAAGCGACAGCTGTCAAATAAAACGCCTTTCCAAACCCTACACCTCTTGGAGTCGCTGAATTTCAAGTAAAAATAAAACAAGCTTTATTTAATAAAAAAATCATCACCAATTTTCACTAATCGCTACAACTATCACAAAGGTGACATGTAACAATATTTTCAAATGCCTTACTAAAATCTATTATACATGCTTATTTGTGTTCATGAGATTACATTCCACTGTTTGAGAAGCTCAGGTTTTGACATTATTACATATTCAAACCCAGAAAATCGAGCGAGCGAAACGAGTAGGTTTGTGTATTTAGTTCAAATATAGACTAAGCACAGACGAAAACCATATCTTAGTAACATTATTTATGACACTTAAACATTACAGTGCTATACATAACTCATTTGGAAGGATTGTTAGACCCTCGCACAACCCTCTATCTTCGAATTTTTCATTTTCGTAGATTGGGGTGACCAAGGTATACCTGAGCAGACTGTGTGCTGGAATAATGCGTCGACCGAGATTTGAACTCACGACCTTCGCATTATACGCTACCCACTAGGTTACATCCTAGCTACTCAAGAACACTACCGTTTCCTAAATTTGACATTGGAAAACTCAACCGTGGAGAGGCACTTCGCGACAATGTTGAATTATAACGCCAGCATACCAATCGAAAAAATGTGCCATCAAAGATGGCATTACATATGTTGCAGAGGAAGTGCAGGACAAGCAGGACAAATATAAAGATCTTAGACGATTTGAAAACAAAACATCACGTCCCCCGTGGTCCGGAGTGAAGAAATGTTTAAGCCAGGCAATGTTATGAACATTAAAATCGCTCGCAATATCAATTTCATCGTCAGGGTTTGCAGTGTATATAGGCTGGATAGATTTAGATAACCATTTAGTTCTGATAAAGTGCTCGCTGCAGTCATTGCTGGGCTTCTATACACATAACAAAAGTACAGGATATGTCTTTGGATCAGTAATTTCATCCAGATGTAATTAAACTCTAGAAGTAGAATTAAACTCTGGATTGGAGCAATTTCCTAAATGGAAAGCTAATTGGAAAGATACACGGATGTAGAGTGCGACACCCCGCTGGCGAAAAAAAGCTGGGACAAGGTGACATCAGAGAACAGAATAAAACTGTTCACTTCCCGGTAACAACTTACATTCGCCAAGTGCGGACTTGTAGTTTGGGTATGGATAAACAGCGACAGATAGGCAGAGTGCAGACCCCGAACGTTAGCCATGATCAAATAGATTCCAGTGGGAAGAAAATAAGCAAATGAAAAAAACGGAACGTAATTATCACATCGTCGGCAAAACTCAAGAAAAAAAATTGGACTGAAAAGCATAAAACTGAAGAAAATATTTGCACTTGAAAGTTACAGATACCGAGTGTGCTAAATTCGTGGCCACCACTGTATATAACAATAGTATGGAGTTACAGAAAGGGCAAAAAATAATAAATTCAGGCAGCAATAACGATAACTTTTGCTCACTCAGGGTCAAAAGCAATAACTATATATCCGTACATTAGCAGGCCTAGCACGGGCAAAAACACTACACCGAAGACCCCGCTAGCCGATACTTATTAGGAAAGAACCAACGACGGTGCCGTGACTGCCTGATGCAGCGCGCATATGATAAAATGATTTAAAACAAAATACTCCCAATTCAAGTAATAAAAACTACAGCGGATTAAAATTTATTGATTGAAAAAAAAAGTGGATAAAAATCGAATCTCTTCCATCTGTTGGTCTACGTATTGACGATAACAAAACAAAAGTTATAACACAAACTAGAAAAAAGACGCCAATCAAACAAAATATTACAGTAGGAAACTATAACCTAGAAAACTATACAACTTTGTATAACTAAGGGCGAACCTATCGAAGGATGGAAGCGAACCCATCGAAATTAAAAGAGGCATGATAGCAAATAAGATGTATTATTCGGTACTTCCAATAATCAAAAATAAGAACGTACACAGGCAAACTAAACTAAAAGTATATAAAGCAATTATAAGAATTGTCCTATGCTATGGCAGCGAAACGTGAACATTGATCTATTGGTTTACCTAACTGAACGCTGGAACACTTCTACTTCTACAATGGTGCTACAGCCCAGTACCAAGATACCGAAATAATCGAAAAGTAAAGGAAGGAAAAATCAGGTTCGGGGAATAAGCTGGTCCGAAAACCGCCAACGTCTATCTCGGTGGCAGTATCGGGCTGGAGCGACGTGCTAGCGTGTTGCCAGGTCTAGCTGCGGGAGTCGTGGGGGGGGGGGGGGGGTTCGTTGCTCCGATACTGACCATAAAACTATGGCCTATAACAACAAACCGAGCTTTAGAGCTCGTCACGTCGACTAACCCCAGAGTAGGTACTTCAACAAAAAATTTGGACTTGCTCTGATCGCGGATGTTGGCTCGATCAGATGCCTCGACGATGGCGACGGATTTTGTGTCGCCTTACCTTGCCCACCCTGCCTTAGCCATACCGTCTCCAACATGTCTTTTTAGGTATGGCCCCATGGAGAGAGGAGGAGGAACTGTGGAGGTTAGAGGGGCTCTTTCATTGAAAAGATCTAGCGTTTCATTTTAATTCACATACGCATTATTATTTCTAAAAAAAAAAATTTAGGGATAACACAACAAAAATCATTCCTTCTCAGCTAGTCATGTTAGAAAATCAACTTCATTTCATCTTCAAATTCTAAATTTAATTTTGTTTCAATTTTCAAATACTACATTAACTTTACTTCTCATTTTTCAAATTCCAATTCAATTTTCTCGCAATTGGCAAATTTCAAATTTAATGCGGTTTTAATATTCAAATACTATCGGGTGAGTGCAAAAGTTCATGCGGAGTTTGAGAGTGAGAGTCACACAGTGATAGGCAAACAAAATTCTTTATTCAATCAGTGATATGTTCTCCATCGTTTTCTATAATCTGTTTTCAACGTTCTGGCAGCATACGGATGCCCCGATCATAAAAACTGCGCGGTTTAGATTCGAAGAACGAAGACACGACGTTTTTTAAGGCATCCAAAGAGTCAAGTTTTTTTTCCATTTAAATGATTTTGCAATGACCGGAACAAGTGATAATCAGATGGTGCGATATCAGGCGAATAAGGTGGATGAGTTAGGACATCCCATTTCAGGCTGTTCAGTTTGCGCAGCGTCTGTCTCGAAAAGTGTGGTCTGGCGTTGTCGTGATAAAAGACTACGCCCTTGCGATTTGACAAAATCGGACGTTTCTGTTTGATTTCTCGATTCAGATTGGCTAATTGGCGACAGTACTTGCCCGAGTCAATCGTTTGGCCAGCTGGGAGGAACTCAAAATAAATTATGCCCTTGCAATCCCACCAAACACAGAGCATCACCTCCATCGGATGCAAACTGGCCTTTGCCATTGCGTCACTATGCTCATCTGCCTGTTTCTATGTGCGTTTACGCTGAACAGGACCTATTTCTCATCGCCCGTCACTAATCGATCCAGAAACGTCTCGTTTTTGAGCCGCCCGAGTAAAGAAACGGCAACAGAAATTCGCTCGATTTTGTTCCTCTCGGTCAGCAAATGGGGCACCCATATATTGAGCTTCAAATCGAATCCCATGTTTTTTAAACGTCGAAAAGCGATTGTCGGTCAACGTTAAGTGCTGTAGCAACTTCCTCTGTTGAAATTCGCGGAGTATTCTGAACTAAAGTACGCACAACATCGTCATCTATGTGTGAAGGTCGACCTGAGCGTGGCTCGTCTTTAAGGTTAAACTCGCCGCGGCGAAATTTCGCAAACCATTTTTCCACAGTTCGTTTAGCTGGTGGTTGATCTCGATAAACCTCTTGAATGTTTTTTACGGCTGCTGCAACGTTTATTCCCTTCCAAAACTCGTAAAGCATAACATGCCGTAAATGCACCTTATCGACACTCATTTTTGAAAGTAATCTTTCTCGAAGCAGTTTGTATCTACTCAAATTATTTTGTTTCAAATGAAAGCTGCACACGTCACCTTTCCAACGATCTGTCTTACGTAGATGGCAGTATTAATGACAACACTTCACGCCGCTTCTAACGCCATTTATTGTACCTCCACACGAACTTTTGCACTCACCCAATAAATTAACTTTACTTCTCATCTTCAAATTCTAAGTTTAATTTCCTTTTCATTTTATAAACCCTAAATTAGTGTTCTTTGCATTTTATATTCCAGCAATGCATTTATATTCCAGCAATGCATTTCAATGCTTCGTGTGAACTAATTGTCATTATTTGAAACGAGTATAAAATTTGACATTTGAAAAAAAAAAATATAACAAAAATGATGAGAAGCAGCCCGGAAATCGTTTCGTTTTATTCCCTTTTTTTCTAGATGTTACTTCGCAAAAAAATAAAACAATGAATCGACTAATAAAAGAAGAAGAAACAATAAAAAAAAACCAATCATACAAAAATAGTTACAGTCCGATTGTGTAGAGTCGGCCGCCAGGGCGATTTCCGTCCGAGTTCCGATCTACATATGTTGCACGTTGTTTAACTCTCAAGGTCGCCCACCTTGTAGCTTTCTCCTTGCGAGATTAATTCCGTAGCGCATCCAAAAAACTTATTTTTTTCTTTCAAGCTGCAATTTGACGATGATTTAGAATTGGCAGAAAATCTTCCCACACTCCGCTTTCTCTTCCCGATGCTAGTTGGGGTCGATCTTTTCGTCGTCGTTTCGTTGCCGACGGAGGAGACAAGTCGTAACCGGCAGGTACCGTTTGTAAATTTGGAGGTTATGAACCTCGAGAAAACACCACAGAAAAATTCCTTTTCTCCTTTTTCTGTCCTCTTCAAGGGACGATGGAAAACTTTTTCCTGTTTATTTTTTCACGGGGCACGAGATGAACGTGGACACCAATTTTTTTTTTTGCTCATTCACAAGACAGATGCGACTCAAAAAAAATGAGGAGATTCTGCGCACAGCACTTGAAGATTTTTTTTCTCGGAACGCGTTTTTTCTTTTCGCGGTGACTTCATTTATCCTTCCTTTTCGCGTGACTTAATTTTTTTTTCCTTTTCGCGATCGAGAGGAAAAAAGGAAAACCAAATCCGTAAATTCATTCGCGATCCCCTCTAACTACGCGACGTTTTTTTTCCTTTTCGTCTCCACTTGACAAATCCCACGTGTCTTTTTCGTCTATCTCCCTGTCTCTAAGGCCGGTTCGTGTTAGGGTGGCCAGATCACTCATTTTTTGTTTTCGTTCAGTTACGTTTTTACGATATAGTTTTAGGGCGCGAACAGAATTACGTCAGGCGTTAACTCGCCCACACATAACACATCTCGACCGTATTCAAAAACATGCATTCCGACTGATTGGAGACGAGACCATCACGTCTTCTATCGGTTCTCTCGAGCATCGCAAAAATGTCGGAGTACTCAGCATTTATTATCGCCACTTCCATGGTAAATGCAGTGCGGAACTAAGCACACTAATACCCCCACTCTATAATTTTCCGCGAGATACTCGTCAAGCGAGTACACTGTTAAACCCTTGCCTTCTCGTACAGTTAAATATAGGCAGTCATTCATTTCCCGAACGCCAAGACTTTGGAACTCATTACCAGCCAAAGTGTTTCCCAATGAGTACAACATCCAGAGCTTCAAGAGCAATGTACACCGTCACTTCCGTCTTTCTCCACCTAAATTAAATTGATTCAACTTTTTCTTCAATTCCTTCACCGACACAGCTGTGCATAGCATTAAAGGGTAACCTCCTAAGTTGTGTTTGGCTCCTTAAAAAAAAATGTAAAGGTAACATTCACCGATTTCTTTTATCCTGTCCGTCCAATTAATTGTTTATTTTGTTAATTATCATTTTGTTTCATCCTTCCCTAAACCGACTGGACTGTACGCTACAGTATTAAAGGGTGACTCCTAAGTTCAACTTGATGGGATAAAAAAAAAATTAACTCAGGCATCCGAAAAATTAATTGACGCCTTTGAGAAACTACAATGGGCTGGTCATGTGGAGCGGATGTATGACAGAAGAATTCCCAAACGCACAATAAAAGGGAAAGTTAATGGACAAAGACCGGTCGGAAAACTACGGAAGCGCAGGGAGAATTTGATTGATGCAGATAGCAAATCACTGCTAAGATTTTCAAACCGGAGGACGCGGTAACTGAACCGAGACGACTGGAAGCGAAGTATTCAAGAGGTCGAGGTCCGATTTTGTAGCGTCATCGTAAGTAAGTAAGTAAGTAACTTTTTCTGGGTTCTCCAATATTGCCCTAAAATTGTTTTTATTGTCTGCGCGAAAAATTAGATGTTTATGAATTATAAACACTAGAAATAAATAATACGCATTTCTTGTTCGATATTAAATTTATATATTTATTTATGTTTCATTGAGGAATTAATTTTTTTTTTGTTTTTGTTAATTTTTTTGTTTGGATTATTCGTTTTTACTCCAATATGAAGATACGTACAACAACGGGAGGGTTATTACTTATCTAGAAGTAGATTATACAGCTATGTTTTTTTTTTTATATATATTCAATCATACTTCTTTTGTATGTACATTTTACTGTTGTTTTAATTTTATTTTAATTTATTTTCATATTTAAATTTAAATTTTGCATACATTTACAACGTTGCCTCTCTTCAAATGTTACTCTAAGAGTTTTTCATGTTTTGTTTTTTTTTATAACTTGAGTTTTGCGTTATATATTCAGAAACAACAAAAAAGGGAATTCAATGGAAAATAGTAAATTAAACAAAAAATATATATATAACATTTAAGCTGGCCAGTTTAGTTTAGTTTTTCATTTGTCTTGCAAATTTAAAATTTATAATAGTACATAAAATCATTCTAGAAATATTCAGAAAATGTTAATAAATATTTGAAAAAAAAAAAAAACATTTTTGTTGCTGACAAATTTCAACAAAATTTCTTTTCTCGTAAAATATTCTTATAATGTCTCATTCTCCCATCAAATAAAAAGCTTAACTTAAGCTACAAAGATATTTTTTTATGTATATCGATAACAAAATATAGAAAATCATTTTTATAACATGCACTAAACCGAAATAAAATTAAAACAAATAAGAGTGGGATTCATACAAATAAAATTAATTAATAATAAGGGCGATAATAATTGAAATTTTTACTATAAAAATCCACGTCACAACGATAATAATTTTAACAGTGACGAATTGTCTCGCGCCATAACGATCCGTACACTTTTTAATTCACACATATTTTCAATACGAAATATGTAAAAAAAAAAAAATAATAACGGATAATAAACAGTAAACGAAAATTTCACGGACTAATTAAAATTAAAATATCTTAGTCTTCGCTCATTAATAAAATATATAAACAGTAACTTACAGCACTATGTACTCTCTAAAGTGTTTAATTATGTGTTGTTTGTTTGTGTGTGTGTTTTTTATTTTACATTTTACAAATTTTTGAAATAATGTTTTTGACAATTTCAATTATTTTTAAATCGTTTTCTTATTCAATTGCGTTTTCAGCGTTTTTTTTTTGCGTAGTAATAGAAAAAACACAATTTTTTTTCTGTGTTTTTCATTTTGGAATTTTTTAAATTAATTTTCTTAAACACTGGGATTTAATTTTTTTTTATCAAATCTTTGATATTACCTAGAATATTTTTTAAAAATATTACTTTGACATGCTTGTCGATAGCATTTTTCTTACATTTTTTTCTAAATACGTGCAATCCTTTATAAATTTATTTTTTAATCAAAATAATTAAGGACATACAGGCGTTTCTTAACTGTTATAGTTAGGGGGTCTTAATTTTTTTTTATAAAACAAATAAATATAAAAAAAGAGAGGAATCATTTTGCGTTATTTTAGTTTAACTGAGTCGATTTATGTTAAGTCTATTTTAAGCTGAATTTCTTCACGTAACGGAAATAAGTAGCGTTTATAGGATTTGAAAAGTGATTTGTTCGTTTCAGGTGATATGGAAGGATAGTTAACTCTTGACTTTAGTTTTTAGTTTTTCACAAACAGAAGAGAGGTCAACATTACACCTCCCTCAATAAATGGAACACCTATACCCCTTTCAGATGAGGTAAAATATCTAGGTATTATATTAGATAGCAAACTCAACTGGAATAAACATATAGAAAGGACTCATGCCAAAGCACTAAAGGCGTTTTGGGCCTGTAAAAGCTTGTTTGGCAGAAAATGGGGACTAAAGCCCAAAATGATTTACTGGTGCTACAGAACAATCATTCTCCCTATAGTCACATACGGATCAACGGTATGGTGGACCAAAATCTTACAACGTAAAGCACAGCTTACGCTACAAAAAATCCAAAGGCTAGCATGTCTTGGTATCACAGGTGCTATGAAAACCTGTCCTACAGCGGCAATGGAAATGTTCCTGGACATCCCTCCTATACATCTCCAAATAAAGAAGGAGGCTATTAAAGGGGTGATACGCTTACAGGAGAAAAATAATTACAAACCAGGGGATTTTAGAGGTCACCTCAAAATCCTAAGGGACCCAAAAATGGAGATTTTAACTTCCACTATTTCGGACGCCATGCCGACAAAATTCAACTTTGAAACCCCTTTCAAAGTTATTATCAGGGAACGCAAGGACTGGCAATCCATGCTATCTGACATAGAAGAAGGGTCAACCATCTGGTATACAGATGGATCGCGCACATCTGAGGGGACAGGAGCCGGAGTCAAAGGGCCTAACTTCGCGGTTTCAAAACCTCTCGGTAAAGAAGCCACAATCTTCCAAGCCGAACTAATTGCAATGGAGCTATGCATCCAAGAAAATATAAGGAGAGCTCATCGCAACAAATTTATTTATATCCTATCGGATAGTCAGGCGGTTCTCAAAGCTCTTGCGTCCAATAAACATGGATCAAAGATAGTATGGGACTGCCTTCAAAACCTTATAATCCTGGGGAAAAGGAATAATGTAACCTTAATGTGGGTACCAGGACATATGGGAATTGAGGGAAATGAAGAGGCTGATCACCTAGCAAAAATCGGTGCTCAATCTAATTTTATTGGTCCAGAACCTTTCTGCGGAAAACCAAAGGGGTACTTCAACACTATAATTAGACAATGGGTAGAACAAGAACATAAAATCTACTGGAATATACATCCAGGCTTGTCAATCTCAAAAAAGCTGATCCTACCACAAAAGAACAAAGTGGAGGATATCCTAAAATTCAGTAAAAAGGATATTAGTATTCTAATCGGCCTAATGACGGGGCACAGTGGAGTAAACCACCACCTCAAAAACATGGGCTTAGCTGAAACCGACATCTGTCGCCTTTGTCTCGAAGAATCGGAAACGACAGAACACATTCTATGCCACTGTGAAGCAGTAGCTAGGAAAAGACACAATCTTACTGGGAAAGGGTTCCTTTCTACCGAAGAACTAGCCAATATGGCTCCCTTAAAGATCATCAGATTAGCTAAAGCTACTGAGATATGGTAGGGTGAAGGGGCAATAAACGCACAATAGGCCGAGAAGGTCGCAGTGCTCTCGCATGATCCCCTATTTAAATAAATAAAATAGTTTGAACTATTTCACTGCCTTCAGCATAACAGGTTTAACTGACATGACATTGTGATAGTAGAAACAAGAAATCAGGCACATTTTAAGTTACTGATGAACTTAAAAGTTTTCTACAATACGAAATCAATTTCAGTTTTTGCTGATATGCGCAAGGAACTGCTGCTATTGTTTACATACACTAGATTGTTGATTTTTATAGCATGGGTAAGGCTTCACCAGTGCTTGACAATGCTACCACCGCCGAATCTATTTTCCATCTCATCTATTCATAGATCCTTCAAAATATTGACTGAGTTGAGTAGTAAAGTTCTACGGGGAAAGTGGCATCACTTGTGATAAGTGGACGCTTCTACCACGCATTCGCATAGAACGTGCTTCGCAATTCATTTTTCTTCAAGGCAGCGCTTGTAGATCTTACACTTAACTACATTCAATCTTTGTAATGATCGCCTCTGACCACCAACACAACTGTTTAAAAAAATCTCACGCACTACAGCTTTTAACTTTCGCACGCTAAGACGTGTAATGGTAGCATCGAGAGAGGACTAGAGATCAGTGGCGGGAATTGGCGTCAGTTGTCAGTTTTTTTTTCTTTGCGGGAGCGGAGTGGTCTGTTGCTAGAGGAAGACGTTTCATCGCACAATTCAAGGCAGAATTTTTTGCCATTGATATGTCTAAAGGCCACACTGAATCAACAATTTTTTGCGTCACGAAATTCGTTAGCGTGAGTCAATCTCTCTCACAATTTTTATACCGAATCGAGTCTGAGCAATCCGGCGACCATTACTCAGTAGCAAGCAACCGAAGCTCGAGTCCTTGTCCTCTTTTTCTTCCTCTCGACAAATATTCAGTCCACTCATTCCCCATGCGCCAAAAAATGCGATTTTTTTCCCATATCGAATCGAATCTGAAACACCAGGCACGCAATACTATGGTCGACGAGTTGCTCAAATCCGATATAAATAAATCGGGCCAGAAATTTCACAATTTTCATACCGAATCGAGTCTGTGCAACCCGGCGATCATAACTCAGTAGCAAGCAACCGACGCTCGAGTCCTTATCCTCTTTCTTTCTTCCGCTCAAAAAATATTCAGCCTACTCATTGCGCATGCGATGAAAAATGCGTATTTTTACCATACCGAATCAAATCTGAAATACCAGACACGCAAAACTATGGCCGATTGGTTGCTCAGATTCGATATGAAAATTGTGAAATATTAGGTCGGTTTTTTTCCCGAGTTGGTCGAGATTTTGACATCGATATATCTAATGACTGAGATCAACCAAAAATTTTATGCGTCACGAAATTCGTTATCGTGAGTCTATCTCTCTCTCGCACCTTGATTCAAAAACAACCAATGTTAAAAATAATTTGTAGTTTTGTGGTTTTTAGCTCAACGGTGTCTATTGAAGACTAGACTAGACTAGACTTTGTTGTGAAGCTCAACAAACGAACCAATCAATGTCAGTTATAGTGTTCATAAATGTTAGTTACTAGGAGAACTAAATTTTATTTTGGTCTCTAGCAAAAATGTTTTTTGTTGATCTTTTACCAAGGTACATATATATGTATATACGCTCACGATGGTTCCGGCGAAATTTGCACTGCCGGGGCGACATTTTCTCTGTCGGGACGATAATAAACGGAAAACGCGACCTACTCCTTTCCGTATACATTTCGCCAAACACTTCGATTAAAGAAGTACCTGAGTTTTTCGTTCGGACAACTCGGATGCTCATTCAGAAAAACTACGGCTGGAACTTATGCCATTCTCATATGAAATTTACTCTGAAATACCAGGCACCCATA
Source organism: Chorisops tibialis (assembly GCA_963669355.1). NCBI lineage: Eukaryota > Metazoa > Arthropoda > Insecta > Diptera > Stratiomyidae > Chorisops > Chorisops tibialis. The sequence goes on from OY770263.1 coordinate 59,402,229, forward strand.
ATTTAACAGCAAGCCAAATTTTCGGAAAACTAAGCTCCTCGGTAGGAGAAAACCAGAAAAAAATACGGCCAGATATTCTGTGATTTCTCATACAAAATCCAACGTGAAACACCAGGCACTCATCACTCAACAGTTCAACAATTCAATCGTCAGGCAAGGGAAAATCGGGAGCAGAAAAGATACTGCCCACCTCGGAGAAAATTCAGAACGAAAACGCGGCCAGACATTTTGCTACTTCCCCATACAAAAGGCGGCCTGAAACACCAGGCGCCCATAATCCAGTAGCACGCAAAAGTCTCGAACAATTCTGTCGCTCGATCAGAAAAAATACGGCCAGAAATTTTACCGTTTCTATACGAACTTCGACCTGAACTACCAGGCACCCATAACTCAGCAGCAAGCAAATGCCTCTGTCAATATTGTTCGCTCGTCAGGAGAAAATCAGAAGCCGAAAAAGTACCGCCCACTCCGGAGAAAAATCAGAACGACAACGCGAAATTTTGCTGTTTCCCATACAAAATGCGAAGTCAAATACCCGGCGCCCATAGATTCAGTAGTAAGCAAAATTTTCGGGAAACCTGTCGCTCGGCCGGAGAAAAAATACCATTACAAAAATGCCATTAAATTTGATTGATAAATGATTTAAAAAATAAAAAATAAATAATAATAAATCCTTATGTACTTCCGTGCAGCGGAGGTAATTTTTCAGAAAAAACTTTAAACATAATGCAATTGGCATTTTGTTTTGTTTTTTTGTTTAGCGCGGAGAAGTTTTGATTTGCTTCGTGGCCGCCGAAAAACGATTCAGAATTTATCGCGGATAGGAATCACGAACGCTCGAAAAAGAACACCGAATTACGTACGAAGCAATACCTTTTTTTGTAGGTAAAATTATAAATATCCATAGGAATCTGGCGTGCACAAAACCGAAAATTGTCTACATTTATCGTAGGACTTTCCCCGGTATCACTCGTGATCGTCACCCGGGTAAAATACATCGAATTCCCGGTTCCTGGAGCATATCTGATGGTGATAGAGCACAACTCGACGCAGGTGTTCATACACCCTTATTAACAAGGGATACCTTATTAGCAAGGGATACCGCAAGCTCATTCAGACTTCTGGCTCCTTTGGCAGAAACACCGAAATTTTTGGGCGTTGCTCATTTCAATGATACCCGCTGTGTACATAGCCAACCAAAGCCCATAGGACATCGCCACGATTTTGTGGCCTCAAACGATTACTGGACGGAAAGTACAGGTAGCGAACAGTGGAACGAGACAGGATTCGCTGGACGGTCAATCTCTATAGTTAAGGAAATTCAAGGAAGTTTTCTTGCAGACGTATGCCAGCAGTAGATAGATAGATAGATCTATGAGGTGACAAAATGGGATCCAGACGAGGAGCCCTCGAGCAGAAGATCGGCTCAGGTGCTGCGCAGTCGATACCGCAAGGGATCGTATTTACTAGTCATTGTGATGCCGCGAGCATAAAATTTTCCGCAAGGAAAATCGAGATTTAATGCTTAACTTTATTTTAAAGCAAACAAATTGGCATATTTCGATATTTTGTTTTGGTTATGTCCACCATAGTGGAACAGGAAGCTGGGCGAAATACGTAAAAAAGTTCATACGCTGTTTAGCACCGCACTGGGCAAACAGATGCATGGGGTGAATATAGGAGTTACTTAATGGTTTTTAAAAAAGAACTGACGAAAGCTAAAAGGGAAAGATGGAGAAAACTCTGCAGCCAGATAGAGCAAACCTCAGAAGCCTTTAGACTTAGAAAACTTATATCCAAGAACCATGCTCCGTCAGCCTTACTCAGGAACTCGGATGGAAGTTGGACAAATGACAACAAGAAAATGCTTGAGCTGCTTTTAAGCACTCACTTCTCCGGCTGCCGGGGCCTCCACACCCCTTACTCAGAAGTAAACAACACGTAATTGGAGAGTGTTCCTGTTAAGCTTGCGATCCCCTTATCCTATCCTCTGGATCGCAGTACTTATCCACAGAGTTTCTCCCTCAGAAAATCGTCTGATAATTTTGTTGGATTTTTTTTTCTCTGGGCCTTCAGCCACGAATGTTCTTTAGTCCTTACGAGACTTCCTAATTTCAGCGACATTTTTACCCCATGCTGCACGAAATTTTATGTTATGGAGGAGATGGCAAGATTTCCCCGGTTACCGACGAGCTAGGTCGTACCAGCCAACAAGCGTGCAGCCGCCATGCTCCACTATCCGTTACATCTTTTCATGAACTGGTGGAGGCGGCGGCTGACTGAGAACCCGGAACATTTGTGATGCGTTCTCCAGAAATCTTTTGGCATGCCTTTTCACCATTCGAGGTGCAGATGTTGTCCAGGATGCTGAAGATAATACCGTAGTGCTGCTTTGGACTTAATCGCATTTATCTAGTTCGTACTAGAAAAAAAAAGATTTTAAGTAAGTGTAATCTCTTTTTTTTTATTTATCATCACGGTTTTACGATCCATAAAATTTCGCCAAAATGCAAGTTTTCAGGTTTCAGACTTTAATTGCATTTCTGTTTAAACTGAATTCTCAAATAAAATTCAACTAAGCGTTATAGGACGTGCTCTTAAAGGAAAAACGAGTAGGAACAGACCAGTAGACAAACCACGCAAGCGATGAGAAGACTCGATTAATGAAGGCAGCCAAGCCATCTTAAAAATTAGCAGCAGCAGGACACAGTCTTTGGATCAAGGCGATTGGAGGCAACGACTTCAGAAGGCTAGAGCCATTGATGATGACGAAGCGTGCTAGGGAAATAGTAGAAACCTTTCCCATATCCGGTTTGAGGTTTAAGCCTCATTGTAAAGATAGATACACCGCTCTCGGTAAAAACACCGAATTACAGTTCAACACCATCTTCCATTATGTCTACTCCCGAACGATAATCAAATTTCATTTTTACTTCATCAAACGCGAATCTCACTTATTCTCCACAAATCCGAAATTCGAAATAAACTTTTCAAAAAAAATCAAAAAATAACAGAATTTGTCTAATCCTTAGTCGGTAAATTTTGTGTGTTGAATTTAAATTTTCGGAAACATACTTAAAATGGCAGCACAAATTGTTTGTGGGTTCGTCTCTTCCGGATACATTTGCATCACGGTCTGAACCTGTTCCTCGGGAAATATGCTAGCTAAGTGATAGTGAAGACGTCGTCGTTGATCTTGAGCAGCTAGGACCGGTGGCGGTGCATGATGTGGCCATAAATTTATTTGCGGTTCCGATGATGAAGCTGGCGGTGGACCGCCATGCCATGGTCGTGATGGATCTGGAGCTGATGCGATACGTGTAACACTCTGAAATTGAAAATCAAAGAAATAGGGGTTATTAAAAAGAAAAGGTTTCGATAAGTGTGAAATAGCTAACCTGATGCAAATCCCATTGGTTCGGATGATGCGTTCGCGGACCGCTTAACGACGGAGCCAACGGTCTGTGTGGAGAATGCGGTTGTTGAGCAGCAGCAGCTGCTGCAGCTCCTCCACCACCGCTCGTAGGCGCAATACATCGTTGCATTTGATAAATTCTAGGATCGCAACCGGCCGGATTTAACGTTAACTGACGTCGTAGTTTCCTGTGAAGATTAACGGATTCGTCTACAGGCTCTGCTGTACTCTGTTGTTTTGCTGTTGTTTGCTGTTGCGATTGAGCCGATGAATTTTGCGTACCGGACGCAGACCATAGAGAGGAATAATTTTGATGGGCTCCGACCAGAGGATGTGCATAGGGTTCACGTGAAATATTTTCAATACTGTGCGATTTTGGGAAGCTAACATGATGCGTATCAAGAGGATGACAGGCCGAAGGATCCCAAGAAGAGATCGATGACTGTTGTTGAGATTGCTGTTGCTGCGCCACTAGTGGACCTTTTGCAGTTGCGCAATCCGGTGCGCCGGATCGTGTTCTGCAAAGCGCCTTGCGAGACAATCGTTCACCTGTATTCGAATCGGTTAGCGGAACACTTAAAGATTTTCCTTGGACCGGCTGCCGAGCCGAATCTGTCGATGAGTTTCGAGCGGATAGATGACGGGCGGCATGTTCTGATAATCTTTCAGTTACGGATTTATGCGGACCTAATCCTCGTTCGGGATGATGAAATTTGCACTTGTTTCCGTATGTGCATTTCTTTCCGTACGGACAAGGTGGTGGTGGATCACCTTTTCTATAAGTAAAAGAAAAAAAGAGGAAATACAGTTTTAGTTGTTGCAATTTTTCTTCGAAGTTAGTGTTAACTTACTTTGGTTGGATACGTAGAAAATTGTCAAGTGTAGGTCCGGATCGACCTAAAGGGTCATCGGGTGGCATGAATCGATCGTTTACAAACGAGTACATGAGAACTCGTTCTTCGACGACTTTCTTAAACTCGGAACTTTCTTGCACTAGATCTCTGTAGTTGTCATTGGAAACGACGACTCCATCATTTTCAGCTGCAAGCTATAATTTTAAAATTCCACATTAATCTGAAGAGAATGCATACAACAACTGTCTTACCTTTAAAATGTACCGGTCGTCATAGCACACCATCCGTTTACCACCAACTAATCGCGACGGTGTGAAAACGAGCATCCTATCGCGTTCCAATTCGTTGAGTATTTCCTGATCCTTGATCGGATTATCGGGACGTGAGCTTTCTTTTCTCCATTTAGGCACAAATACTACAATATCTTTATGGCCACGATTCCGGAACCAATCAACGCACAATTTGATTCCTCGACACGAGAATATCTCCTTGTTGCCGTGACTCATCGCTACATTGCTGCCATCTATAACTATCGGACGTAATCCGTTCAATTGAGTCGGATCATCGCTAAAACTACACGGCGTTGTGATTTGATGGTGAACAATATCGCCTGGCGACGCTAGCGATACTGTCGATCCAGTTATGGGCGATAGGCAATCGGCCGTTGGCGAATCACAAGCAAAATCGCCTTTAGTGCCATGTTGTGCTCCTAATTTAATAAGTTCGGCTAAGAGTTCGTTTTGTGCTGGATCGGGCCCAAGACGGGCGAGTGCAGCTTGGACTAGACGCTCGGTATAACCGAGTTTCAATGCAAATTCTACGCGGGTCGTATATCCCGGCGATCGTTCCTGCGTCGAAGTTGAAGTTGTGCTTGATGCTGTCGATGAGAGCTGATGCTGTGCGGGATAATGCTGAGATTGTGTCGTCACGTATTCAGCAAATTCCTGTCCAAGAGTATCACTTGTTGTTCGCGATACTTGTTCATGATCAATATTTTTCGATACGCTATGTATATCGTCGTTTTCACAGTCTGAATCGTAGCTGGAATCTTCAGCTTCGGTAATGGCTAGGCTTTCAATGTACTGCTGCAATGAGAAGAGGAATTGCAAGAAATTAGTAACGATTTATTATTGATTGATTGATTATCACCAGCTCCCTTCTTCTACTGTTAAAAATAATATTTTGAAACTACACTGGGCGTTGGGGAAGGTAAAGGTCTTCATTGGCGACAGTTTAACATTTTAAGTCACCTAAGCTGATAACGTGAGTTGGCTTGTGCATAAGCGTTCGGACTCAAATATTCGCTCCTTTGCATTCCAAATACAATTGGGCAGAGAACATGCACATGAGTAGAATCCTCGAATCTTTGGGGGAAGACTCACTCGATGTGGAGAATACAATACAATAGAGAATTGTATGCCATCTTCCATAATCCAGAAGTGTCAACCCTCATAAAATTTAAGAAGTTACAATGGACTGGTCGTGTGGAGCGGATGGATGACGAAAGAATTCCCAAACGCACACTAAAAGGGAAAGTCAATGGACAAAGACCGGTTGGAACACCACGGAAGCGCTGTGAGGATTCGATTGACGCAGACAGCATATCACTGCTAAGATTTTCAAACTTGAGGACACGGTCTCTAAACCGAGATGGATGGGGGCAAAGCATTCATGAGGCCAAGGTCAGATTTGGGCTGTAAGTACATGCACATGAGTGCGAGTAAACAAGCAATTGTCCTAAACAAACAAAATGTGGAGGAGGTGATAGATGAAAGAAAAGATTTCCGGATTCTACACTGTTACGTTTTATTATTCATGACGTTTTGGTCTCTGCTGAGAACTTTATCAAACTCCTACACTGTTACGCTTTATTATTCGTGACGTTTCGGTCTGTGCTGAGACCTTTATCAAATCCGGAAATCTTTTCTTTCAATGCGAACTGCACTGTGAAAACATTCACCAAACCATGAGGTGATAGATTTTTGTTACCTTGAGAGGATTGTTAACGAGCACGGCACACCGAAGGGGATATTGAGGGTCGTATAAATAAAGTTCGTCAGGTCTTCAATATTCATTCCTCTTTGACGAAGTCATCATCATCAATGGCACTACAGCCCAAGTCGAGCCTTTAACTCCTGTATGCTTTGTCTCCAATTTTCTCGGTCCAACGACCGTGTCCACCATGTTGAAAATTTCAGAAGTTATTTGCTGTCTTCGTCGATTGAATCCTCCCAGCGTTTTCTTGGTTTTCTGATTTTTTTTCGTTCCGCCTTTTGTTTTTGTACACGTTTGGGTATTCTTCTGCCGACCATTCGCTGTACGTGATCAGCCCACTATACGAAGTTTGATGAGAGTATAGACTTCTGGCTCAAAAATGATATACAATTCCTGATTGTATCGAATTTTCCATTCGTTTCGTTCTCTCAGCGGTTTGAGAATTCGTCGTAATACCTTCCTCTCGAAGGCATTAACCATTTTTTCTGATGCCCCGTTTCACTGCCATAGCAGAGTACAGGTGTTATTATACGAAACAATTTTCAAACAACCTCTGATTATGATCATAAAGGCAGACGTTGGGTCGGTCGAAGTGACCATTTGAATATAGGGAGCGAGAGAAACACACAAATCAAGTTAAGAATTAAAAACTGAAGTTCACGATCACGCCTTGTAGAAGAAAACTATTTCTATCTAATCTAACCCATCTTTCTAGTGCAAGGCATTCAGTAGGCAGAAATAAATCATAATCTGCCTCAACTGGTCGTTGACACTCAGCATAATGAAAAGACATTTTGAAGTCAAGCTACGAACCCGGTGTACACATATCTCCCGAATGATCATTTGACACCGGCAAACAATAGCATACGATATGAATGTGCACCGCAATAATTTCAAGCTTACAATTATACACATAAACATTTAATTGAATTAACATTTAATTGAATTTGCATTTAATTGTATTAACCAAAATTTTATCAGCTCGACAATAAAGAGCAATACAATAAATAAAAAACCCAGTACGAGTGCTGAAAAATAACATAAACGTTATTGCCGTCCATCGCCGCCCAGAAAAGTCCACAAAAACTAGCACGTAGGTGTCGAAAGCCGATCACAACCGTTGACGTTGGACCTCACAACGAAGAACAGAATCAAATAAGGAAATCGCGACCGGGAGGAATAGACAAATTAACTGATGAAAAAGAATAAATAGATAAAAATTGAGGGAAACAACTAAAACTAGCTCGTTTTCTTCCCAACAGAACGACTATAGAGATCGAACCGGCTGTGCGTTCGGCTTCTTGTGAGCTGAAATCCCGAAACTCCTTGCCCAACTGATGGGACCTCCTCCGGCTCCATATGCTAAGTGTCCATTTCACCGGAGCTGTGGTCCATTCTCAGTGGGACCAATGCCGATTGTTCGGAGCCTTAGGAGTAGTCTCTGTATTAGTTCTTTGGCTTATCCAAGGCTTCCTGGAGCTGGATAAACCAAATTGGAATTAAAATCCAGATCTTGAGATATGGTACCTTTTGAACGTAATCTTGGCAAAAGTGCCAGGACTTTCAAAGCTCATTCCCTCTCGTTTGTCGTTTGGGTGTAAACTTGGACAACAAGACCCCGTACTCCCTTAACTAATATCTTAAGTTTGGGCCTCACATTGGGTAAGCCCATGCTTACAAAAATTAGTGTTACACGGTTTCAACCCAGAGACTCATTTATCAATTACAATATCGAAGATATTTTATTCATATTACCATCATGAACCCATCGAATTCATAGAACTCAAATTCCTTGAATCGTTTAAAAAAAACCGACTACCTATACTTTACCCGTTTAGCAAGGCGTTAAATAACTATCTAAACTTGTCAATCACTGGAAATACCAGAAGTTATTTTCACCGCCAACCAAAAATTCCCGTACATCTTGCAATCACCACCTTAAAGTAATCCGAAAGCTATCGACCGGACTTATTTACTATTATGTAGCTATAGTTCGTTTGAAATGTTCGTTATGCCATAGCTGTTTGATAACTCTTGGTAATTTCCAATCGCACATCAAACATGATCATCAAAGCACAGTGAACCTGCCCCCATTAAATACACGTGCCACTTATCAATTCGATAGAATCGCCATAAAAGAACCTACTTCTCACTCTCTGCCAACAACCATAACTGCAATTTTTAAAGCATCTAAAAAAGCAACAAACTAATCACGAACTCTGAATCCAAAGTTAGATTATTCGATAGAAACAAAAAAATCCTACTAACCTCCGCGGTTCCAGGGAAACCAGAATTTTTTTCTTGAAGAACAAGCTCAGGATTCGTTGTTCATACATGCGAATCATTACATCGCTCATCGAGAAAAAGAATTTGTGATTTGTGTGCAACTTTTTCTAAACATGATAGCTGAATCATTATTTGATCGCGTTATGCTAAATGCTATGAATACTGCGACGGCAATTTGAAATTGGAGTGGGATCGGATACACAAGTGGAGAGTGTCACTCGGATTACGGCCGGTCTTACTTTCGATCTAGTCGAGATTCAGGTTTGGAAGGAATCTTGACATCATACACAGAAATAATAATTGAGTGGTAGGTTAAACTCATAGGAAAAAAATAATCCGATTAATTTGTTTCGAAGTTTGTAGAGCGCATTTAAATCAGTTGGTGCGTTCAGAACTAGATCGGGTTTGTTTTTCTGCAACTATCAGGAAATGATTAATAATTTATAAATGTAGGAACAATGACAGTAAATCTGTTTTAATACCATTGTAAAAAGATTGATAGTAATTTATGTGAATTAAATGTGTTTCACTTAATCCTTTCACCATGGTTGCATGAACTCCAGAGGTGACTCTGCCGATTTGTTTATTTAGATTGCGTGTTAGCTTCCACTAATTGATATTGTAGTGATTTAAAAGATAAGCAAGAACCAGTATGATTGGGCAGCTGATCAGAATATTTTACCATATCATAGATAGTTAAATATTTTAAAACAGAACGGTGTGTAAGAAAACCAATAATTAAAATGATTTTAGTTGTGAATGGAGAGGCTTATAAACGATTGGTTTCCAAGAAGACAGAAATTTCACTGCATGGCGTGAAGTGAGTTTGAGGACATTATTGTTCGCGCATGCCAAGTAACGAGAGCTGTGAGGAAGCATTAGCTGTTGTTCGATAATTTTTTTAATCTCGCCGAGTGACAGCTAGATTAATGGTTTCGCGGCCAAACTCAACATAAGCAGAAGAGGCTCCAAAGCTTTGAAGTTCGGGATATGAATGATGCCTATATATCACTGTACGAAAAGGAGGAAGCATAACAGTGCGCTTGGAGCTAGGCGAGTATTTCTAGGAAATGTGCAAAGATGTCGAATAGGGTTAGGAAGTTGCTCACTGCATTTACCATGGAAGTAGCGGTAGTAAATGCTTAGTGCTCCGAGATTATTGTGGTGCTATAGAAACCGAGTGGGCTTCATCTCCAAATAGTCGAAACGCCTTTCTCTGGACAGGATAGAGCATCGCGAGTTTTACTCGAGGCGTGGTCTAATCGAGGCCTTATAGATCTAAGCTCTAAGATCAATAGGAGTAAATTATTTTTTACACCTTCAGAGAACTCCTAGGCGTTTGGAATCGTCAAGTGCTACGTCGAATATGTGCAGGTTCCAATTAAGATGAATATTTATGTTAATGCCAAGGAGTGAGAAGTATTCAGAAGAGGCTAATTCGACACCACCGAAGGCAACATTAAAGACCGGTGCTGGAACATCATGTTTAAGGGGAAAATGATAGGCCTGTGTTTTTGAGATGTTGAACTCTACTCCATTTATCTTGCCACATTCCAAGATTTGGCACAGGTCAGAGTTCAATGATCCAAATAATTCGGAACGTTTAGATGCCACCGGGACGCGGTGAGTGTCATTACTCGTGTCGAATTCATAGATATCATCCAGGGCACTGTCATCTGCAAAGCAATGTATCGGATTGAGAGTTGACGACAGAATAAAAAATAAAAAAGAGTGTGGGTCATAAAACAGAGCCATGAGGGACGCCAGAATCTATGGGAAAGGGAGAAAATGCCATTCCATATATTACGACTTGTATGGGGCGTTCCTAAAAGAAACTCTCAATCTATTTTCTACTTCTTCTACAATGGCGCTACAGCCCAAATCAGGCCTTGGCCTCCTGACCTTCAGGTTCCTTAACATCATAATCTATTTTACGAGGTTGTTATTAAGGCTGTCTGCTTTGAGTTTTACTAGGCGACATTTATGTCAAACTTTGTCAAACGCTTTAGCGATGTCAAGTGCAAGAGCTTGACCTTCGCCAAATTTATGCAGGCAAAAGCTTCAAACGTTCAGTCGGATATACCAAGAGGTCACCTGCAGAACATCCGGAGCGAAGTTCGTATTATCGATCATTGATAAGTTCTCTAGCTAGAGAGTAACATGGACGGACAGATGATCGGACAGACATTCGATTTTTGAATGATACTATGTAATTTTGTATCATTCACATATTTGTATTGCAGAACAAGAAAAAAACTCCCATGTTCTTCCTAAAAGTTATATTATTTCGCAAGGACAATTAAATTTCTTTAACATATTCAACTGGTTCAACCTGGGACACATTTTATAACAACGTTGTACTTTTTTTCTTTAGTGAATAATCGATTACTGAGAATCGCATCGCCTAATAAAAGGAAATCGTTTGATCCACCGGTAGCTCATCCCGGCCTGAACGTATTAAAGATTCTATTGAGTGTGTTATCATAGCGCGTGACTACGAATTGCGGAAATACAGGTTTGCATTTTAGTTTCGTACTTTTCTTTTAGTTGAAATGCAAATTTATTCAAATGCATGTCGACACACACTACTATAGAACGTGATATTTGGCCAAAAACTAGTTATCAACTTTTACGATGATATTAAAAAATTAATTGAATGTCGCGTGTTAGATAAAATAAAAATGCAAGCAATTTTGACCAAAATCCTGACAAAAACGTGGCTGAAAAAGCATGAAATAGAAAAAAAAATTGTTTTAAATTAATTCAACTTACATTTTCCTGTATTACAGGATTATGCATAGAAGATTGATTTCAAATTAATGGATATTAGGACTAGGAGAATGATACATTATTATGGCATATTATACTATCACATAAGCAGTCATACGTGAAAAATCCTAGCTTTGTGTGGGTTCACACATAAAACTTATTTTTAAAGAGTATACGTCCGGTAGTGATAACAATTATTTATCCAATTCACTTGTCCGTGTTCAGTTTAAATGAAAAATTATTCGGTTCCATCTAACCAGTTCTAAAATTCTTGTTTTACAGGTGCTACAACTCTGGATACTCAGATAAAATCTGAGAGTATTATAAGTTTACCACAAAGTTTGTAACGCTAAAAAATTAGGCTCGGAGAAAAAAATGAATAATAGAGAAGTTCATATTATCACTCAAAAATCTGAAGACCGTATGTCCGTCCGTCTGTCCGTGTCCTCTCTAGCTCGAGAACCCGTTGAGCTAGAAAATTCAAATTTTGTACAAGTAGTTTTTTACAAAAAGGAAGGTTAAGTTCGTGAACGGGCCAAATTGCTCCACACCATCTACATCCTCCCATACAAAATGACAAATGACTCAATTTCGGAATTTCACAATAAACGCATTTTCTAGGAAAGTGTAACAGCTATAGATTTGAAATTTAGAATGTATTACTTTTATGATGGCATTGATCTACTGTATAAAAATTATTTGAATCGCTTCATTTCTCCTACCACCTCCAATACAAACTGCACTTTTTATTGAAATACTATAAACTAATTTACTCAGTACGTATAAAGTTTATCGAGCTGAAATTGTGCACTAAATATTTATTTAGAATTATTAGTAAGATCGATTAAAGTTAACTGATTAGCTTCACTCCTTTTACCCCCTCCCATACAAAGTGACACATTTTCAGAACTTTACATGAAATCGATCGAAAGTATCAATGTTATTGGTCTGAAATTTGAGAAATGCCAATTACATAATCTTCATAGTCTATGAATCATAGATATTAGTGAAAAAAAACACTGAAATACCCCACCTCCTCCTACCACCTCCCATACAAAGTGCACAATTTCACTAAAAATAATGCACTAAATTTATCAGTATTTATTCAATTTTTGAAGCTTAAATTTTGTACAAAACAATTTGATAGCAACTCTATCATAATGTGAAAAAAATTAGTTCAATGCCGTAACCCCTTCTACCACTTCCCATACAAAATTTCTTAAGATCAATAAATTTCTCTCTCATCTAGAGTGTCGCAAGATTGGGATTTACGTTCTTACAGTTTGATAAAGGTCTCAGCAGAGAACGAAACGAATAATAAAGCGTAAGGGTTTAGAATCTGGAAATCTTTTCTTTTAGTTCTTTTAATTCTTTTAAATTGCTTACAAGAGATATAGATACTTGATCGCGCTCATCTCAATAATTTGGTATAATAGATATTGAAAAAAAAGTAAGAACCGACCCTAAGAACGAAGATACGTATCACTGTCGAAGCAAGAAAAGAAGAAGAATCGTTTTTCTAGCTGTAGAGGTTATGTTTAAATATCAAATCTATTTTGAGAAAACGAAGATTTTTTTAAAACTTTAAACCGCAATTCGTGTTAAATTTCGATGCCAAATTCGAATTGAGCAACCACCAATCGCCAAGTATCGTATCAATTTTAATTCATGGGAAGGTTTTCATACCGTCCAATTTTAAGCGTCCCATGGTTTATTTATTTATTATTTTCTTTCTTCAATGACTTCAGGTTGCTTAAACATTTTTATTTGTTGTTGTAGAAGAGTTGTTAGCCTTTCGCACAACCCTCTATCTATGAATTTTCATGTTCGCATATTGAAGTGACGCAAATATACCCACGTAGGCAGTGTGGTAGAATTATACGTCGACCGGGATTGGAACTCACGACCTTCGCGTATGTAGAACAACATGCTACACCCACGCTTTAACATTTAATAGATATAAAGCCAAGATTACAACCCAGATATGACTACTGTCCTTTTTAAAGGACAGTTGTAGAGACTTTCTTATCTATATTCTGTCTAATTTTCGGATAATCAATTACAAGTGAAGGGACCAGGTGAGAAACGATCAAAGTAATTCTTTTTGAATATTTTGATTATTTCATCATCTCTCAGATCTTTAAAAAAATAACAAACCATCACTGCAAATGCATGACATGAAAGTCAAGGCTTATAAGGCGAAGTGAAAATTTATTTTTAGATTTCCCAACATTTACAAAAATGGACTTTAATCGTTTTTCCACTGGACCCTTCCAAAGATACCTCGATTTTCACAAACAAAAGACTCGCGTTTGTTTCTCAATTATGACTAAATCGCTTCTGTCCTTTTAAAAGGACGCTAGTAACATATACTACTGGTCTCGAATAATTTAGATGCATACGATAATCTTCCATTATCTTCATTAGTTCCACTCAAAAAATTAAAAATGATTGATTGGAAAATAAATAAAGATATCAAAGAGACGAAACGGAGCTGAAATTGTCAGTGCCAAATGATTTTAATACTAAGTGGTAGCGTGTTTTCTCTGCACCGAAATTACGTAATTTCAAGGGGTAATTTGTAAATGACGTGAAAAATTTCAATTTTTGTTTAGAGTTAGTTTGTATCAATGCGAGAATTTAAATAGTTGAATAATGAGCTCTAGGAAAGAAATTTTTTTAGTTATTAAATTGAGGCAGGAAGGAAAATCTTTAGGTAAATTCGACGGAATAGTTAAGTAAGTCGTCCCACCTTCCAAAGCATTGTTAAAAAATGTAACTTAACTGGCAATGTAAGTAATACGCAAAAAAAAAATATTATTGCGATCTGCTCGCTATTATGGACGAATCGCAAAGAAAAAGCCATTTGGTTTGGTGAATGTTTTCACAGTGCATTTCGAATTGAAAGAAAAGATTTCCGGATTCAAACTATCCAGTTTGATAAAAGTTTCAGCAGAGACCGAAACGTCACGAATAATAAAGCGTAACAGTATAGAATCCGGAAATCTTTTCTTTCAAAAAGCCATTTGTATTTATGACTAATCAATAGCGACTTGACTTCGCTAAGATACATCTGGGAAAGGAATGCGAATTTCGGAAAACTGCCATTTTCAATGTTGAAGGATGCTTTAATATACAGGGTGTTTGGTACTCCGTACATAACCTTGTAAGGGGTTATTCCTGGATATATTTTGAGCAAAAAATTGTTCTACGGAGATGGTCAATTTTCAATATCCACGGAGATACAGGGTGATCAAGAAAAGTCCTTCGGACCTGTACCCTCACTCACTCAAAACGCTATATCTTGAAAACTAATAATCACAATTCAAAGTGTTATAGCTTGTTTTTTAGGGAATCAAATTACCTTTCATTTGGTGTAATAGTCCGCATTGTAACTGTATCCAATTCTGAGATATTTGCTTCAGAACACAAATTTTTGACAGTTTGACCGTCAAAATTCTAAGATCAATGTAGTTTTTCTCCAAAAAACCCATTATAAAAATGTCTTTTTATTGTTGTTTTCTTTTGTGTCATATTATTGCCTACAAAAGACGCATACACTTGCATTGCATAAGTTTTATAGTTTAGAAGAAATTATCATTCCAATAATTTAGCACTTTTGTCAAAAAAGCAAGAATAGGTTGATCAACACTCTCCGCTTGAACTAAAAGAACTTAAGAATGGTTTTTACGGTTTATTTCAAATTTCCTTAATTACAATAAATGTTCAAAATGGCTACCTTCATTTTGAATGCACGCTAAAGCTCGTTTTGCCAGTGTTCTCTTTGTGTTCATACTCCTCAACTGCTGCCTTACTTCTGCCGCATCGATTCTGGTGTTTAGATCCTGCAACGTTACTACTTCCGTTGCGTAGACAAGGTCCTTCATCCGTCCCCATACAAAGAAATCCATAATAGTTAAATCAGGGGATCTTGCAGGCCAGTGTATCGGTCCATTTCTACCGATCCAGCGATTGCTATAATTGGAATTTAACCAATCTCTGATTTGTCGGCCGTAATGAGCTGGAGCACCATCGTGTTGGTAAAACATGGAAGCCAATCGTTGCAGTGGCATATCATCCAATAACTCCTGTAGATCATTTGTCAAAAAATGCAAGTAATTGGAACTATTTAAGGTAGGCAGAAGCCTAATAGGACCAATAAAATCGTTGCCAATCACACCTGCCCATAAATTGACACTGAATCTGTGCTGAAATGATGCCTCTCTTCTTGTATGTGGATTGCTCTCAGCCCATGTGTGTAAGTTGTGGAAGTTTGTGATACCGTCCCTGGTGAATTGGGACTCATCCGTCCAAAGAATGTTGCTGATAAAATTCTCGTCACTTATTTGTCGTTCAAGGAGCCAATTGCAAAACTCCATCCTTTTGGGTAAATCAATGGGTAACAGCTCCTGCACTGGTGTGTGGTGGTAGGGATGCAAACGTTCTGCTCTCAGGACACTCCAAACTTTCCACGTAGAGACGTTAAACCGCAATGCCAAGCGTCGTATACTAGTTGATGGATCATTTTGAACTGCAGCTAGGATTCGTTGATCAATTGAAACAGCGATTACCGGCGCAGGATTTGCATTCACTCTGCTTGTCCTAACACTGCCTGTTTCCCTAATCCTTCTGTAAACGTCTTGGAATACTCTCGCGTAAGGTATTCGACGATTGGGAAATCTGTGATGATACAAAGATCGTGCCGCTTGCTCATTTCCCTGACACTCTCCATAGAGGAAAATTATGTCTGCATATTCTTCGTTCGTGAACTCAGGCATTTCGAAATTCTTTTCTAAATTTTAGTGACACCTTGTTCTTTTACAAATTTAACTAAAACTGATAAAAATATGAAGTATGGTTTGCTTTTATAGGCTTTTCATTTTGTTAGGTAACCCATTAAAAAGGGCAAAGTGCTGCACCTAGTTGTGTTGAAACTCATTTTAATTTAATTCATTTTCTCGATAATTTTAATACTACCTAAAGGACATTTATTGATAATTTAAATAGTAATTAAAGGACACAAAGAATATTTCAGTTTAACAACATTTCAGGTAGTTTTTTTAGAACGAGGGTTGGTTTATGGCATATTTTATTTTTAAGCCATATGTATTTTCGCTTATTACCTGGAAAACGGGAAACCTAAGTCATAAGTATGTGTGCATCTTTTGTAGGCAATAATATGGCACATAAAAAAACAACATTAAAATGACATTTTTATAATGCGTTTTCTTGAGAAAAACTACATTGATCACAGAATTTTGAGGGTCAAAGTATCAAAAATTTGTGGTCTGAAGGAAATACCTCAGGATTGGGTACAGGTACAATACGGACTATTACACTAAATGAAAGATAATTTGATTCCCTAAAAAACAAGCTATAACACTTTGAAATGCGATTATTGGTTTTCAAGATATAGCGTTTTGAGTGAGTGAGGGTACAGGTCCGAAGGACTTTTCTTGATTACCCTGTATCTCCGTGGATATTGAAAATTGGCCATCTCCGTAGAACAATTTTTTGCTCAAAATATATCCAGGAATAACCCCTTACAAGGTTATGTACGGAGTACCAAACACCCTGTATTTGGTTGCGATGGGCCCAGAAAGAAAGAGAAAGGACAACACAGAAATGGAGAGGGCAAATCTTGTTCCTACAGTAAAGCATGGCAGGGGAAATATAATGTTCTGGAGGTCAAGGCGGCGGCAGGGGTAGGACCGAGATCAATTTTTGAATATATTGCGAGAGACCTAAAGCAGAGAACTTAACGCTTGAAATCAACTGGGTAATCCAACAAGAACACGAGTCCAAGCACACCGCTATGATCATCAAATAATGGATCCTGTATAATAAGCCAAAACAACTGCATTCACAATCCCAATTGCCGGATCTCATGCAGAAACAAGCATAAGGCGCGATCGTAAATATAAAACAACAAGAACTCACTCATAGAAGTTCTACAAACAGCATGAAGTGAAATAACGCCATCTATAACTGAAAACCTTATCCTTTCGATACCAAAAAGACATCGAACGGTCATCGATGCTAACGGAGGTCCAAATAGATATTAAGTTTATTTAGTTTTCTAAAAAAAATCTATATTTTCTTTAATATTTAACCTGTATGAAGGCTTTTGTCGTAGAGTTCTCTTTTAATTTTTATTATTTTTCTGTGTAAAGGTTTTTGAGAGAATTTAAATTACGTTAAACTTATTTATTTTCGTGTTAGAATTACATGCGTTATACAGTGGAACCTCGATATAATCGAATTCCTTGGTAAATCGATGCTTTTTACATTCCCCTTGCAACTGCCTAACATTCTCATGTTATTTTTACCTCTACATATCCAAGCACTGGTCAGGAAGATCTCGATATTTCGAATTTTTAGTTTGCTTGGTTTGGCACCGTACCTCTATATATCGAAGTTTTTATTGGAAAACCTCTACATATCGAAGTTGTTTTGATAAAAACCTCTATTTATCGAAATCAGTTAGAAAACACCTCGATAAATCGAACCTCGGCATGTCGCAAGTCTCGATAATTCGAAGTTTTCTCTCGTTCCCCTTGAGGTTCGATATATCGAGGTTCCACTGTATTTCGTGCGCCAAATGTTTAGCTCGTCAGTTTTTCGGTATCCTTTCCTCTTACTGGAGATTAAGAGAGATCTCCGTTCACACGAAGCTGTGAGTTTTTGACGCTTGCGTCAAATTCGTGTTGTTATATGATTGTACTACGTGGAAAGTGACCGTTCGACTTACCAAGAAACTGCAAACTTCCGTGAACCAATGCCTTCGACGCATTTTAGGGATATTCTGGCCAGAAATGATCTCCAACGACGAACTTTGGAGTACAACTGGACAGACTAAAATAGGCATTGAAATTCAAAGGCGGAAGTGGCAGTGGATCGGTCACACTTTGAGGAAACCAGAGCGAAACATCGCCAAACAGGCTCTGGATTATAATCTTCAAGGAAGACGTCGGGTAGGTCGACCATGTAGCACATGGAAGCGAGCAGTTGAAATATTTATATGCTAGTCTATAACAAACTAAAGTCTTTATATACTTGGTATGAAAACTTTCGAGACTGTGTGTATGGGAAACTCAACTCAACTCATAAACATAACAGGACTACGGTTGGGTGTAAAGCCTAATCAAATGATACTCTGAAATGGGAAGGAGTTTAATGTACCGGAAAATATGTCATCTCTCTTTCGAATAGTGAATAGTAACTTTTATATGGGAGGTGGAAGAAGCAGAGGAGGGAGCTTTAAAGTTTTTGTATATGATACCGAATGTGTCATGCAAAATGTTTCGTGCTGAATTTAAAGTTTTTTTTAATTTCAAAGAAATTGGACACAGTTTTCCTGAAATTCGACTTTTGTATGAGAGGTGGGAGAGTATATGGAGGGTTTTAGATAATTTTGAAACTGCTTATCAACATCTTTTTCACCATGCTTTGTTTCAATTTTAAAGTCGATAACTCTCTTATGTTCGAAGAAGAAATATTTTTTTTGAATTTATAGCACGGATATTTGTATGGGAGGGGGTAGAAGGAGTGAAACAAAGTTGATAATTTTTTTAGCATTTATTGCAATTATTAAGGGACGAATTCTGGCAAAATTTTGAGTTTATAATTGTTCTAGTCTTAATGGAAATCGATATAACAGCATTTAACAAAATTATGCATTTGTATGGGAAGGGGTAGAATGAGTATACGGATTAAAACAAGATTTTTCGTCGTCAATGATATTCCTGTTTTTATACTTTTCACAAAACTTTAAGTCAATAGCTTTGACAGTTTCGAAGAAAAATAATTAAATTTCGTGAAACTTGTATGGGAGGTGGAAGAAGGAGTGAGGTAAAGTTGGTAATTTTTCCAAAACTGATTGCAATTATATAGAATGAATTATGGCAAAAATTTGTCTTTTTAGCTTTGCTAGTTTCAATGAAAATCGAAAAAAAAACGAAATTTTCAAAATTGAACATTTGTCTGGGGCTAGAAGATGTGAGGGAGTCGAATCAATATTTTCTGATGTTAATGATGTATACATCATTTTACTTGGACCCAAATTTCAAGTCTATAGCTCAAACAGTTTCAAAGAAAAATCAATTTCTTAAAATTTCATGAAATTTGTATGGAGTGGAGGTATGTAGCCCGTTCACGAACTTAAAGTTTCTTTTTTTGCTAAAAATGACATACAACAAATTTCAGCACGATTACTCAAAGCGTTCGAGAGCTACGTTGTCGACAAACGGACAGACGGTCGCTCGGAATCGAGTTTTATGAGCGACAACAAATATTTCTGTACCCTTGGCGACTCTGTGCGAGCATTATTTCTTAGAGTTACAACCGGTAAGGCAAACACAATATACTCTCAGATTTTATCTAGAGTATAAACAATCTAATTTGCTGTCCTTTGTCAAGGAATCGTTTCACGTTTATCATGAAAACTAATCATTGTCCTGATAATAAGAGCTGGCTTGCTGATAATAAATTTGCTGCATTTAATACTTTGAGCAACAAATTTTTGTAATATGCACTAATAGATCATGCGCATAGTACTGACGAGTTATGGTTCCCTATTTCAGGCACCATAGATGTAAACTATTTATCCATGGAAAGCCTACATGTAGGGGCTACAAATTCTGGACAGCGACTAATCGACTGGGATATATTGTATGGTTTGATCCGTACCAAGGCCATTCGACGACTCTTTCTAAAGGATTAAAAAAATTTAGGTGTTGGAGCCAGTGTTGTTTTAACTTATGCAGACCAACTACAAAGCTACTTTCCAGATTTAGTGAGATGTGAATATCGCTACCGTCCTTTTAAAATGACGGTCGTTTTTCAGAAAACCGCTTACGGAAATTTTTTCAAATATTTTTTATCAATTGAGGTATTTTATACAAGTACATACTCAAAAAAGTATTAGCTTATGTTTAAGACAAAAATAGTTCTAGTAATATCTGGGTTATTACAAGTAGTATACAACTTTACGAATGATTCTATCTTCTATAATGGCACTACAGCCCAAATCGGGCTTTAGCCTCCTGACCTTCAGGTTCCTTAACATTTCCATTACTTATTTATTGTGAAAGAGTTGTTAGTTTTTCATTCTCGTAGATAGACGTAGCCAATGTATACCCATGCAAGCACTGCAGTGGAATTATACTTCGACCCGGAATTGAACTCACTACCTTCGCATTGTAGACACCATCACGCTACCCAGTAGGCTACACCCTAGCTCGATTAATTACAAGAAAATAATTACAAAGAACTTAAAAAAAATTATAAAAGAAATATGACTGGGCGTAATGTCAAATTATGGGATACCCTAGATGAAATAGAAAGAATTTAATGCACCAGAAAATAAGTTACACCAAATTCATGACTTATGTATAGAAAGTGGTAGAAGGGATGGGAAGAGATTTGGCGGGCTTAGAACCTTGATAGTGCTTTAATTCCATTTTTAAAAGTGCTTCCAAGTGTGTACGAAACACAAACAACCATTTAACTTGTACTACGGCTGCTAGTAGTACAGTTAATTGATTGTTTGTGTTTCGTACATACTTGGAGGCAATTTTAAAAATTGAATTCCAGCAATGTTATGGAGAAATTTGAATTTGCACTTGTAGCCTTCTGGTTCTAAGCCCGTCAATCATAATTTTTGATTATGACTTGTATGCAAATGTTACAAGCTTTAATAGTTTTCAAGAAATTCAATGAATTGTCTTTTTGAAATTAAAGATTTTTGAATGAGAAGTAGCAGAAGAAGTAAAAGGTTTCTTCTACAATGGCACTACAGCCCGAATCGAACCAAGGCCTCCTGACCTTCAGGTTCCTTAACATTTTTCGTTATTTATTGTGGAAGGGTTGTTAGACCTTCGCACAACCCTCCATCTTCGAATTTTTCATTTTCGTAGATTTCGGTGACCAAAGTACACCCAAGCTGGCAGTGTGCTAGAATTATGCGTCGACCGGGATTTGAACACATGACCTTCGCATTGTAGACCAACACGCTACCTACTACACGGTGTAGCCTACCTAGCTAGTAAAAGGATGATTTTTAAACTGCTTATCATAATTTTTATCAGCATGGTATTCCAATATTAAAATTTTTATGGAGTGCAGCGATGTTTTTTAAAATTGTTCATTTATATGGGAGGTGGTAGAAGGAATGAGCTGATCGGAATAGATTTTTTCCACGTTGATGATATTTACGTTGGTATACTTTGAACAAATTTTCAAGTCGATAATTTTTTCATGCTCGAAGGAAAATAATTTTCCCGAATTTTCGGAATTTCATGAAATTCGTATGGGAGGTGAGAAGGTATAGGGCGAAATTTATAACTTTTTAAACATTTTTTGCAATTAATATGAAAGAAATTCTGGGACAAAAAAATGTCTTTTTCTTGATTTTTTGAAAAACGATATTATGTATATTTTTCAAAATTTTGCATTTGTATGGTAGGGATTAGAGGATGTGAGCGAATCGTAACAGAATATTTCGACGTAAATTTGTAGTATTCACATCATTACGCTTTAGTTAAATTTTCAAGACGGTATTTTTAATAGATTTGCAGAAAAATTCAGGAATTCGTATAATTCGAATGGGAGGTTGTAGAAGGAGTGGTAGTATATGAACTATTTCCCGAACTGAAAATTATTTTTTATTCGCTAAAATTAAATTTAAAATTTTTTTTAGCTAAATACCTCGAAGTCTATTTTATAGACAGATGGTCACTCGAAATCGAGGTTCTTGAGCAACAATAAATATTTCTGTACGCTTGGCAACTTTGAGCGAGAGTTCTTTCTGAGCGTTAAGGACGGTAAAATAAAATTTTCGATACTCATACTTACAGAGATAAATGATTACTGATGATTATTTTAAAAATTAAATTATTTTATAGTATGGTCGAAAGTATATCAGAAGTTGCACGACTAGGTGTCCAATTACTATACTGCATTTTGCAATTCGGAAATCCCTGGTTTCGAGTTTCAAAAGAGAAGTAGTTAGTTAAAACAAAAAAAAACAAATTCAGTTAATAAATTATTAACAAACATTCGAAATTAACATACCTAACATACAAGATCGTTTTATATAGATCTTTTATAACTCATCCAAGTTCAATCGTTCGAACTAACCAGTTATAATTCATACCCAGTTTTATTTAAAACTAAATTATGTCTATAATAATGGTAAATCGCTGTAAATTTTCGAAAATACTAAACTAGAGGACCGATTCGATTGATAGCGATTAAAACGCTAATACCCTACCCTTATGCTAATATTATTATTTTATCTATTAGGATCTTAAAACAAAAATCTCCAATATAACCTGATAATCGTGTTTCTTTCCCCAGATCACCATGATTCGAAGAGCCGATCTGTCTGCAAAAGATTCGGCGCTTTATTCAAAGTAAAGATCAGTAGTTCCTATAATTTACCGTATGACAAAATAATTTATATTAAATGTATTTTTTATGGAAATTATAACCATTTCTTATCCTATAATCCTTTAATTTACAAACAGTAAACAGCTTCATAATGTGATTTGAAGACTCCGTACCGTGTTTAGTTTCGTTGAGATGGTTAAATTTTCCAATTTAATCCGAATTTCACCATGAAAGCCGGATCTACTAAACAGTCGCGATTCGTGTACCATGACAACAAGGTAAACCATTTTCCCATATTTATCATATCTTTTAAAACCACTCGATCACCGACGAATCGTTGATTTATGGCATGTCTTATGCCAACTTTGCAGCTATTTGTATGCCTTATTATAAAAGTCAGACATCAATGAAAAAATCGAGAGACGAAAAAAATCAAATAGCGCTACATACAATCGACGGATATAGCTGGTTCAACATTTAACTAACATTATAGTTTCGATTTTTTTTTTTTTTAATTCGCCACACATACAAAATTTCTTATAAAATTTTACCTGTACATCCGCCACCGATCTTGTCTCAGATCTCGAATCCGGCATTTTTCCTAATAACCTCCACTATAAGACTTCGAGGCGGATGTGCTCGAAACCTCAATATGTTGAGCAATCTACAGAAAATGTCAAGTGGAGGTGGCTCGAGGCTAAAGTAAAAAGCAAAGCGAACAAGTGAAATATACTTAAGAAAAAAAAAAACGAGCCAAACGAGCGGGGAAGCAAACGTTCGAAAGACATCTTAAATTGAACTTTGGCGAGAGTGGAGGAATGCATTTCGTTTCTTATGTAATCGAATCCAATCCAATCCACCAAATACATCGGAAAGGTAGAGGGAGATGGTAAACGACGCAATGTAATCTTTTCAAGCAATTGTTAAATAATTCAATGGCTTTTTGGCTATATGTTAATAACTATATCGCATAGTGTGTCCGGTTCGGACACCTCTCTTAACCTCTTGTTGTTTGACTTAAAATGCGATAACCCACGATCACCGATCTCGTCAATTTATTAGTAATCTTGTCTGGCGATGATTACAACGTTGCTTGTGCGCCTGCCATGTCCGGCTAGTTTTTTTTTAAATTTACGTTTGTTTATAATTTTTTTAAGGTCACATATTTTTGCAATCATTATTTAGCGATTAGGAACGAAGACGTTAATTTATGAGATGTATTTAGATGTGTTGGAGCTACCTGGAAAAAACTTCAAATCTCGATGAAATGTCTAGAAAATTGATGTCTTAGACAATATATTGACTAAATGTATAGGGTCACTGAATTCAATAGATGCGTTAAGAATAACACTATTTTGAAGATAGTAAAATATTAGGGTTTCGCTTGAACGTATGTAATCCTCCTCACTATTTATCACCTTTTAAAGAATTTCTGTACCAAACACTATAAAATGGGGTAAATAAGAGGAAGATCCGACTAGCACATTAACAATACGAACTACAGATAAACTTAGATAAACATGAAGTACCTAACAATTTGAAATGTGTGTACACATAAAATTATTTAAGAATCGACATCCAATATATCCCACTTGAGTCATCATGTAAGCTTGAGCTTTTCAGTTGCTTCTGGTATTCAAAATATTCGAAATTAGAAGGAGAAACGATATAAAAGTTCAATAGTTCCACTTCTGAAGGTCATGTACCTTGGTTTTTTTTTCTTTTTGAGTGACACAGGAACTATTCACCTTTTTGTCCTGAAACGCAGCTCCGGTGAGGTGGGAAGAATAAGATGGTTTTTGGGAATTAATGGTGATAGAGAAGCTAGGGTGTAGCCTAGTGGGTGGCGTGTTGGTTTACAATGCGAAGGTCGTGAGTTCAAATCCCGGTCAACGCATAATTCTAGCACACTACCTGCTTGGATATACCTTGGTTACCTCAATCTACGAAAATGAAAAATTCGCAGATAGAGGGTTGTGCGAAGTGCTAACAACCAATCAGGAGGCCAAGGACTGATTTGGGCTGAAGCGCCATTGAAGAAAAAGAAGAGACGGAAGTGTCTATGAATATCTTTCTGCTCGAGTGAATCGAGCGATGAAGAAATGTCAGAATCTCCAATAATTTTAATGGTCCGAGACTGGATACTATCCAGATAGGAGAGAGAAATTTTGCAGCTTCCGCCCATAGGTGGAAATTAACTTTAAGATGAGGCCTTATAAATTGTCATTAATCCAGAAACAGTGTTGGAGGTTTTACATCATTTTAGGTAACCACAACATTTAGATGCTTCCTTGGCGATGTTAAATATAGGATTATTCTATACGAGGTGTTATTTTGATATTCAAAGAAAAATGGCATTTTTTGAGATAAATGATCGGATGTTTATTTCATTGTAAAGAGGAAGGTATGCCGTTAATAATGGAAAACAAAATCAGCCAAATGGCCACCACGACCACGCTTACAGGACCGTATCCTTTCCACGAAATTTGTCATAACCAAATCGCAAAGTGGCTGCCCTATGTCCTCGATAGTCTCACGAATTCCATCTTTGAGGTCTTCAATCGACGCTGGGCTGTTGGCGTAGACCTTATCTTTCACGTAGCCTCAAAGGAAGAAGTCGCAAGGTGTTAAATCATAAGATCTCGGTGGCCAATTGCGATCACCTCTTCGAGAGATAACGCGGTCCGGAAACTTTTCCCGTAAAAGATCAATGGTTTCGGTGCTTGTTAGGCACGTAGCGCCGTCTTGTTGAAAGTGAACGTTGTCCAGATCAATATCATCCAATTCCGGCTATAAAAAATCATTAATCATCTCTCGATAGCGCAATCCATTCACCGTAACTGTTGCTCCAGCCTCATTTTCGAAAAAGTAAGGTCCAATGATCCCGCCGGACCATTTGGCTGATGTTGATTTCCATTATCAACGGCATACCTTCCTCTTTACAATGAAATAAACATCCGATCATTTATCTCAAAAAATGCCATTTTCTTTGAATATCAAAATAACACCTCTTATTGGATAACCCTACGAACCGTCTCTGCCAAATTTTCACCATTTTTATAGTGAATTTTAATAATTTCAATGCGTTGTTGAAGCGTGTATTGTTCCATTTTTATTAATGGCGTAGTTTCTACTTGTCAAATGTTTTTTGACAGCTTCAAAAGTGACATCTACCGAAATAGCGGGCTATTCAAAATAGCACCTCTCATTGGATAACCCTATACATTGAAGTACGCAAGGAGTCGCTGGATTTCAAGTAATAATCAAGCTACAAGTTCACTTTAATTTAAAATATCCACAAAATTTTATTCAACTCTCTTAAACACTAGAAAGTTCTTTCGTTCACCAACTGTCGCTTTTCTTTCTCTGATCGCGACTTTCCACGCGATCACCCGAGCTTGTTTCTTTCGTTACCAAATTTAGGCTCTCCCCTCCCGTCCAAAATGCTCGCCTTTTTATATGGTTCCTTTCGTCTGCATTTCATCTGTGTTTCGTAAGCCTTTCGTTTCCTGTGCATTTCGTATGTCTTAAGAATTACGTTAGCATTTCGCCTATAAAATGTGTAGTAGTGTAGGCGATCATCTGTAATATGATGTGTTAGTTCATAATATTCGGCGCTAGTGTGAATTTTCGTGACTTCGATTTGATTTTGTAAAATAACTCATCCAGCACTCGCATTACTCATCTGTCAACTGTCAGTGAAAACGTAAACACGGCGCTGGATTTGACATTTTGTAAAAGACGGCACAAAAATAATGGAAACATCCGAAGACGAAAACAGACGTCGAGCGACCAGATCAAATATGTAACAATATGATCGTTCCAAGATAAGTTATGTGTGATTTAGATACCTAACATCTTAACACTTGTAGAATTGGAAAATGGTTGGTCTCCGAAGGTGATTGGATCTAGGTTAGAGTCATGTTTATAGGACAGCCCTGGATTTTCGAAGCATTAAATTCAACTTGATTCTTATTGCCACAACTAATACCATTGACACATAGCGCAGCTAAATTATAATTAAGGCCTAAATTATAATTAAACGGCTGTGTGCCATACGCTTATTTAGCTAAATTACGAAAATAGTGACCATTTAGCAGCTAAATCATCTCGTCATGCTCTCAGCTAAATCATCTCATTTAGCTAAATCCTCTCATTTTTCTCATAATTTAGGCTATAACGATGAAAAATGTAGTACTAGAGTTGGAGCTTTCATAAAAGCATCGTCGTGCAAGAGAGAAGAAAAGTCATTTTCTGACAGCTCTGAATTATACAAAATCTTGGAATCGTGATTTAAACGCCTAGCCAGGAAAAATGACTCGCAAACGATTCTAAAACAGGATAAAGGATCGTTTTTCTTCTTTTGTCGCCTTCCTTGCAAAATTTGATTGCCTATTGGCTATGCAATTCAACTTTTTAAAATTATGACAGATGAGTGAGTGGCTCTTCTTAATTTGCAAAGTGCTGTGTGTCGCCAATCTACTAACGATGAAGATGAGCTAAATTACGAATTAGCCAAATTATAATTAGGACCGCTATGTGTCAATGGTATAAGAATTTTAGCCAAATCGTCATTCAAATGATTGAACCATGGACCTGCGATGCTCTGCTAAGCTTGTACATCGGGCTAAGGACGCAGTGTTGAAGTGATAGGAGCAGTTTAATGTACTGTCATCAGCATGTTCAAGAAGAACGTGTCGCAAGTAATTCCTTCCTGCCTACTCAAACATTTATGTGTTATGGAAAATTATGTATGACATACCACTACCGATTTCACGTTAGATTCATTTGGCCAGTACAGTTTTATCTTTCGTAAAGATAACAAGTTGAAATTGTTTTTCTGGTTACTCACGCTAAAGGACCCAGAATGAATGTGAGGCAGGCCGCAAAATATACAAATCCCAGTGCTTGATATGTAAAGAAGTGGACTAAGAGGTATAGAAAGCATGGTGATGTCAATGATGATCCAGGTAGAGGTCTTAAAAGAGGTACATCAAAAAGGGACGATATATTGATTGCTCAGCTATTCAGGAAAAACCCGACATTGACTCTGCGACAGGCGAACGAAAAACTAATAAAAAAGGAGTTCGGCTGTCCATAAATACAATTAGAAGCAGGCTTGAAGAATCTTGCATGAAAAATAGGAGCACAAACCCCAAACCGCTACTAAAAGAAAAACATGTACAAAAAAGATTGAGTTGGGCATTAGAGAATTTTGAGCGCGATTCGAGCAACGTCGTATTTACCGATGAGTCATCTTTTGTTATCTTCAACCACTGGAAGAAGGCATGGATAAAACGCGGTGAGAGATTGTTACAACGTACCGTCAAACATCCAGCAAAGGTGCATGTTTATGGGTGCTTCTCTGAAAAAGGATTCGAAAAGCTGATTGCGTTCACCAGAAATATGAATGTTGAATTTATACAAGAAGAGATTGTTAAAGTCTGCTGAGTTGGACCCTAAAACGATGACTGGATTCTTCACGAAGACAACGACCCCAATCATGAAGTCGCCTCTGTACATCGTGGAAGGCAGAAAATGGGATAACGACAATAAACTGGCCTTCACAATCTCCAGATGCCAACCCAATGAGGCTTCCGTGGCGTAGTGGGCAGCGTGCTTGCTTCTCAGTCAATAGGTCGTGGATTCGATTCCCACTCCATACGGGATTTTTTTAAGCGCAAATTTTTCAGTTGTTACTGGTGATAAAAAATTATTCGCAATAAAATGGGGAAACGGTGTAAAAGTGAAACAGTTCCACTTCAAGAAGGCCTAGATACTCAGTAGATGGTTTCTGTTCGCTTTCTATCATTCAGTCCCCCATAACGTCTGCAAATATTTATCAGTAAGCAGCCAGTACAACTGAGCAATATACCAGCTTCTCCACTCGCTACGGTCGTTCTCACTCCCCTTCCCCAACCTTCCCAATCCCATTCCTTCCCTCCATGACTGTGTTTGTGCATTGCACATAAAGGCCGAAATTGCCTATAACACAGGTCATTCTGTAAAAAAATAAATTGAAAATGTGTGGACGATTATCAAGTCCCAACTCGCTTCCCAACTCGCTGGCAAACCAGTGTACAATTTGAAGTAGCCAACACGATTTAGAAGAAGAATTTGGTGCTCTCTGTCTGTCGACTACGCGGAAAATCTGGTCGAAAGTATGCCCAGAAGATGTGAGCCCATAATTGAGAATGATGGCGATTACAATTGTTATTAAATTATTGAGCGGTGTGAATTGTAACGCATTTTCATGTAAAAAAGTTAAAAATAAATATCTTTTGTACTTTTGAAAAAAAACGCGTACACTTTCTTTTGACACCGAAGTTAAAAAAAATAGAAAGATTGAACAATATAAATTATTCATTACAAAATTAGTATTCGAAAAATTTTATAAGAATTTAAATCGATTTTCTAGAATTGAACTAAAATCAAATTCCTGTTAAGACCCCCTATAGGGGCATAGGACAGAAACAACTCTCTTCCACAAAGCGCGATCCTGAGCATCGGCCTTAAGCTGTTGCCCGGACTTGTTAATTCTTCTGGCCTCCTGCTCAATTGCTCGCTTCCATGTGTTACATTGTCGACCAACCCGACGTCTTCCTTGAGGATTATAATCCAGAGCCTGTTTGGCGATGTTTCGCTCTGGTGTCCTCAAAGTATAAACCATTGAACTAAAATAATGGTACAGAATTACTTATCAATAGTGCCACTGTAAAACTTTGGTGTAATCCTTTAGCAAATGGAAGGTTTGCTGATGCTTTGAACTACCCTTAATTTCTCGTAACTCGCTACGGACCGAGGTACAAGTAATAAGCAGAACCAAGGCACAAGGATGGTACCTAGCACTGTAAAATATTTTATTTTAACACACAGTGACAATCCATTTATTTAATAATTAGAGAATATAAAACAGGACAAGTACGGACGACAAACTACTCAGGGAAAAGTCACAAGGCTTCGCAAATTATTTCATAAGCAATAACACTTAAATAACTTATTTTGGACGCTGAAAAATTATTTTTTCTTCCTGTGCGATGACATAGGGCAAACAATTAGGGAAAACTATTTTTTCGAAACTTTGCTAATTTCGTCAAAACAGCAATAGCCCCATGGTACAATAGGACTTTCATCTACAGTGTTCCTTTTAGTTCCTTTCATGCAGTCTCTCATATCTTATCATTAGTTGCCAATAGCAGTCACATCTTCCTTAAAAACGTGTAAAACGTGTATAATTTTCGTATCTTACTACAGTCGGCAGTACTCCTTTTTGAAGCAGAAAACCCATCTAAGTTCTACCATCCTTGAAATGAGAAAATATGTATTACATAAATTTTTTTTTTCATTTGAATTAATTCTTTATTGAGTAATGAAATAATTTAATATTTCCAAGCCACGTTTTTTCCCATATAGTATTTCATAATTCTACAAATTCGAGAAATTCAATGATTGACGATAAATGCATGTGTTATTGACAGCCTAATTTCCATCAATCTTTATTCAATAAATTCCTTACGTTCAGAAACCTGAATTCCAGCGAATAATGTTTGTGGAGATATTTGTAGATAAAATAATATAAAAACGTGTGCAAAAATATTACATAATAATTTCTTACCATTTCACAACGTTTTCCCCTACTTTTGATGTATTGCGGCCAGACACCTATTTAAGTCAATATCCACGATTAATTAAAAACAAATACGTCGTATTTGATAAATGATACTTTCTCTATACCCACTGATATTAATTAATAAGATTAAGATTTTTTTTTTTTACTAAAGTTATATTTGCATTTAGCCCGAATTTGATTAGTATCAAATTTAATAATATATCTATTCTACTTTCATCTATAAAAACAAAAGATTAACGAATTATTTACCATTAAATGCTTTAAAAGAATACAAAAAAAACGTATTTCAAAACTGGTTCCGATTTATTTTAGTCACGCTTTTAACACATAGTAAAAAAAAGGACTGATTAAACGGTCAAAATGACGAATGAAAATAAAATCGAAAAACTTTTTACGACATTAAAATAGCCGCATTCCATAAATGAGGCAGCAGCAGGTCGAGGAACTTTAAGATCGCTACTTAATTAATAATAATGTGCATCTAAGGTTAGCTAAGGCCATAGCTAGAACGTCATAATAAAAGAGATTTCCAGATATGCCAACAATTTTTTGGCAGGTGTATTTAAAACTGATGATTTGAAGGAGAAGAAGAGTCTCGTGCTGCGGTCAATTTGAAACCCCTGGAGATTGATGGATCTGTCAATCTATTAATTTATTAGACGATTATTCAATCGATATGTATTGCTACTTAATTTACATTTCAAAAAATTATTCTCTTCACTCTTTTCAGGTGAACTAGACGACCCGAAAAAATAGAAACGAACCATTCATGAATAACATGTTATGGGAGGCAAAATTCCAATATAGTTTTCAGCCAGGACGTAAATTAATGCCTACAATAAAATCTATGACCTCATTAAGGTTGATGGTAAATTAACTTGACTGGATTTAAAAACCGGCGACAAAAAACAAGTTCTTTTGCATACCATATTGAGAGATAATAATTCAAATATCCGGTAGTAGCATTATGTAGGTAGCATAAGGAAACATGATTCGGTAACTGTTCAATGTTATGTTATGACTTAGATTATGATTGCCAAAGATCTTTTAAAGATTGAGCTGATTTATTGTGTGGCGAAGGTTCAAAGCCAGCCAAATGGGAACCGGGTCAGGAATTTAATGCAAACAAATTACTTATACGTACAATTTTGAGACGGATTGTGCTCTGCGAAAATAACATCAAGAGTTTGATTTTAGTTTTTTGATTCGATTCAATTCACTAAAAAATCAGGTTTTGTTTTTAATATGTAATGCTCTAATTTGCATTATAGATTGCTTCGAAATATTGCAAATGCAGAGTGGTGAAAATTATTAATGTGGTATAAATTACTGAATTTTAGTAGAAGTAATGATTATGTAAAATATTGCGTAATCTTTTACGAATGATTTTAAAAGGGAGAGAAATTAAAAATCTAATGTTTCTACGGTTGTTGCTTGGTGTTAACAGATAATAACTTTTTCACTATTTTCCTACAATGCATTTTTTATGTATCTAGTATTTACTTACTAAAATTTTGCTACATGCCAACACTATGCCACTCATCGAATGATCGAGATCCTCAACCAATATAATACACAACAATACTGCACTAATAGAAGAACATCTTCAAGCTCTTTGCCACGAACGAAAGCAACAACAATTACACGCACGCACAAATTCCGATCAAACTATATATCACATTGGATTACTCATCGAAATGACCAAATATGTCGTAACGACGAGGGACAAGAAGAATACCTGAGAGTTGTGCTGGGTATAAAAAAAGGGCGAGCGTTCGTAAAAACAGTCAGTCGAAGCTTGGAAAGCGAAAGAATGGAAGTTCGATAGCGAAAGATTCGAAGTTCGGAAGCGACAGATTCAAAGTTGGGTAAGCGATATCATGAGCAAAAAGTTCAAAGCGAACTTGGAAAAAGAGAATAAAAAAAATTTCGTTATTTGAAATAAAAAGCGACCCAGTTTATCTTAACTTGAAATCCAGCGACCCCTAGCGACAAGGCGACCGTTTACGGAATCCAGCCTCATAAACTTCGAGAATGCTCTCTACAGCATAGAGATGGGGTTTGTTTGTCACAACTCCGACCTGGAGCATCACTGGTCATGTTGCTGTGATAAAATAGCTGTGATTTTATCGCTGTTGTGATTTTGGAATTGGGAGATTAAACTAGGGGCAGTGCATTAGATAGATACACTGGTTGACTATTGAGTCATACTTTGGTACAATCGGAATCTGAACAAACAGTAGTGTTCAAAATATCAAAACAAAAAATTTATTTAGTCATAGAATTGAGAAAAAGACATTGATAATTCAAGGTATTCTGATTCGCATCATCACAACTCATGATGAACAAAAAAAGTTATCGAAACCTCGCGCAGGACTATCACATGTAAATAATCGCACGATAAATTTACGTAATGGAACTCAATTACCCAATGTAGAATCCATCCAAAAATGAACTATCTTTGACGATTACGGAGATATGAGTCCATTACGTATGGCGTACGGCACGATATGATGTAACTACAGGATGCTTTGTTTTCGACATCGCTGACAAATCAAATTATTTTGCTCTGACATCGATTGCGCTTTAGACGGCGAAGTAAGTGACAATGATAAAAAGTCACAAGCATCTTAGGTATGTGTGGTGCGATCCCACTTGAAATTTCTTCCAAGTTTCTTTTAATTATACTATAGATGAAATCTGAGAGTATTATAAGTTTGCCACAAAGTTTGTAACGCCAAGAAATAAGACTCGGAGAAAAAAATGAATGATACAGAAGTTCATAAAATCACTCAAAAATCTCAAAACCGGATGTCCGTCCGTCCGTCCGTCCATGTCCTCTCTAGCTTGAGAACGCGTTGAGCTAGAAAGTTAAAATTTTTTATACGTCGTTTTCAACAAAAAAGTAAGGTCAAGTTCGTGAACGGGCCAAATCGCTCCACCCCATCTACCCCCTCCCATACAAAATGACACAATTTCGCAATTTCACAATAAATGGATTTCCCCAAAAAATATAAATGCTATTGATCTAAAATTTGGAATATAATACTTTTATGATAATATAAATCTACTGTATAAAAGTTATTGGAGTCCTCCCCTTCCTTCCACCACCTCCCATACAAACTGCACTTTTTCGTTAAATACTGTAAACTAATTTACTCAGTGCGTATAATACTTATCGAGCTGAAGTTGTACAGGAAATATTTAATTGGAATTAATAGAAAGATTAAAAAAAAAATTAGACGATTACCTGTACCCCTTCTACCCCCTCCCATATAAAATGACACAATTTCGCAATTTCACTATTAACGGATTTGCTCAAAAAATATAAATGCTATTGATCTGAAATTTGGAATATAATACTTTTATGATGATATAAATCTACTGTATAAAAGTTATTGAAGTCCTCCCCTTCCTTCTACCACCTCCCAAACAAACTGCACTTTTTCATGAAATGCTCTAAACCAATTTACTCAGTGCGTATAAAATTGATCGAGCTGAAATTGTGCACGAAATATTTTTTTAAAATTTTTAGTAAGACCGAAAAAAATTAGATGATTACATTCACTCCTTCTATCCCCTCCCATACAACCTGACACAATTTCACAACTTTTTAAACGATCGATTTTCCTGAAAAGCATGAATGCTACTGATTTGCAATTTAAAACATTTCAAAAGCATGATGTGTTTATTTCTGGAAAGTCATTAAAAACTCGCCCCTCCTTTTATCACCTCCCATACAAACTGCACTATTTCACTACATCCAACACACTAATTTTCTTAGTACCTATTAAATCTTTAAATCCTAAATTTTATATAAAACATTTTGATAGCAACCTTAGCGTCTTGTGAAAAAATTAGTTCAATGTCGTCACCCCCTCTACCACTTCCCCTACAAAATTTCTTAAGATCCAAAAATTCATCTTTCATCTAGAGTATCGCACGATTGGGCTTTACGCCCAATCGTACTTCTGTTATGTTTTTAATTATTAATTTCAAAATGAAAATTCCCTCTCACCTCCGAACCAATCAAAACTTCAATAATGCACTACGGAAACGTTTAAACTAAACAAAAAATTCAACAATGCAATCAATTTTCTTAATTCCTTAATTTATACAAAAAGTATAATATAATAATTTATCTATTACCCAGCTTTGATTTCCCTATAGTTTTTTTTTCTCAAAAACAAATAAACAAAATAAAAAAACATATAATAATATTTTATTAGCATATTTATTTCTTGTTTACGATTTAAATGCAATTGATTTAAAACGCATCCGGTGGTGACACAATTATTTTAATCGAAACAATTTTAAAATAGAGCTCTAGTCTATTACAAACAATTTATGGTAGCTACATATGTACATACATGATGCACTATAGTTATACATTGCGAAAGCAATTTTATATAAGTCGCTGTGTATTTAATATGTTGTTCTTTGAAATAATTTTGCAGTAAATAAACAGAAAAAATACTTGTTTTATCAACTATCTAAAGAAAAATGCTACTTTTAATTTATGCCATCAATAATGAAGGTGTAGATATCTCATAATAAGCTCGAACAATGTTACTTTAATGTTAAGTAGAGACAATGTTGCAAAACATTTTTACGACTTAATAAAGCTGAGAAAAGTCAACTAAGTCCGCTTTAATAATTAAAAAAAAAATCTACAATTACTCGATTACTGCATTTCGGTGATTTTTCAAACAACAAGTTTACTGATTTATTTATGAAGAATTTTTATTACAGTAATTAAATAAATTATTTAATATTATGATTATTCATCATTAAGGCTCTTGTATAACTGACTTCTTCTTGTTTGGTGTTTTTTGTGAAATTTTACACTTTTAAAATTAAAATTTGTATGTACTTTCGGCTAGTCTTATGCGTTCTTACATTAGTTACTGAGGTTTTGTCGTTCAACTCATCGTGAAATCAGAAATATGTACACACATTTTAATTTGAAATTTTAGAATTGAAACCAGTTAATTGTTAAATTTCAAAACACGACGCAATCATTTCAGCTTTCGCAGTGAATTAAATAAAAAAAATTTGGTAATTAACGTAAGAACGCATAAGGCTGGTCGAAAGTGTACATTTATACTTGAAAAGTGTAAAATTTAGGAAAAAACTTCAAACAAGAAGAAGACAGGAAGAGCCTTAAAAGCTGCATTAACTACATAATGAACACTATTCAAAATTGTTTTCATATTCTAATCATTAAAATTAAATAATTAAAGAGAAAAACACGTTTACAGATCGATTTGAGAAAAGCACGAGTAGTTTAAAATATTACAGTGAGAGGCTAAAACCCAGAAAACGAAGATAACCATGTATATTTGGGGGCAAACTTGTCGACGGATAGACGCAAGCTTAGAACATACAGCCAAGGAAACGAAGAGCTCTATAAAGCCAACTGAAACAATTTCCATACAAAAATAAAACCAATTTGCCGCCGACCGCTCTTAGGTATCCTAAAACCAGCAAATTCGCTCTCAGCCCGACGTGATCGTAAATCATTCTACTTGCATTTTACCTACACAAGCTATTACAAAAGTGGCCTAGTTTTAGCCGTTCAGGTTCCGCTTTTTTTTGTTGGTATGATCCACGTTGTACGAAGTATAGAAAAAATCAGCAATTTAACTGTGTATTGCATTAAAGGGTGACCTCCTAAGTTATACTCGGTGCCGTAAAAAAAACATGGACATTCATTCAAACGTCCAACAAAATACTTAATATCTTTAAAAGAAAGATACTTAGATAAACCTGTAAGCGAGATCTGAAGAATACGATACAATAGAGAGTTCCATACCCTCTTCGACATTACAGAAGACTAAGCCCTCATAAAATTCAAGAAGCTAAAATGCGCTGGGCAAGTGAAGCGGATGAATGAGGGAAGAATTCCCAAATGCACACTAAATATGGTCGAACTTAATGGACAACGACTATTGGGAAAACCAATTTTAAAGACGCACAGTAAAACACTGCTAAGATTTTCAAACCACAGGACACCAAACACTGATGTAAGTTATAGCGCCATCGCAAAATAATAATTAAAAGCAATTCTATCGATAACCTTAAAAACAGATTGGAAAACTAAGCCGTCATGGAAGCGGTCATTTTCAATGGTATTACCATTTATTATTTTTAAATGTTTATTAATCTAAAACATTAACGTAAAATTCTTCAATATCCTGTTCACTATGATCCGTTTAACAGTTATAAATAGTTAGTAAAAAAAACGAAAAAATCCAAACATAATCAAAATTGATTGCCGAAATATCGAACCCGGACATTTAATACCATGATATCTGATTATAACATAAATAAATTTCATAGTGTCGGCAACTATTTTTCATCAAAAAATATGAATCAAGGCTAAATAAATCAACATATCTGTTTTTTTCGTTCGTCTTCTTTTTAAGCTGATAAAAAAAAACGATACAAGAAGACAATGAATGAATAGTGTTCATCATGAATAATTTATACAAAAGTTTTTTTTTTTTTTTATATTTCGCTTTACCTTCGATAAGCGGATCATGGAAATTAGTCTCTGTATTCTGAATGCCTATACCTTGGCGTACGAGGGGAGGTCAAAAAGTTCGCTGAATGAAGGGGATGGACAACGGAGGGAGGAGATTTTTTTACCTGTAGGTATTCTAAGACTCAATGCATGTACATACATATAAATAAAGGGTGTTTTTTTTAGAGGCGGAGAACTTGAAATCATTGGGAATAGTGTGGTTTGGTAATTCATCATGAATAGACTCACGCCGGAGCAACGTTTCCAAAATTGTTCAAATTTGAAAATTTTGTTCAGTGTTGAAGCACACTTTTGGCTAAATGGCTATGTCAATAAGCAGAATTGCCGCATTTGGAGCGATGATAATCCACAAGCCATCGTCGAAACACCACTACATCCAGAAAAAGTCGCCGTTTGGTGCGCTTTATGGGGCTGATGGAATCAAATCATTGGTCCATGTCTTCAAAAATGATGATGGTCAGAACGTTACAGTTAACAGTGAGCGGTACAGAGACATGATTACTAACTTTTCGTGCCTCAATTGGAAGGCATTAATGTCGCAGACATGTCTTTCTAACAGGACGGCGGCGCGCGACACAATTAATTTACTGAAAGAAACATTTGATGATCGAAAGAAAAGATTTCCGGATTCTACAGTGTTACGCTTTATTATTCGTGACGTTTCGGTCTCTGCTGAGACCTTTATCAAACTGTTTGATATAGGTCTCAGCAGAGACCGAAACATCACGAATAATAAAGCGTAACAGTGTAAAATCCGGAAATCTTTTCTTTCAATTCGAAATGCACTTTGAAAACCTTCACCAAACCATTTGATAATCGATTAATTTCACAAAATGAACCTGTTAACTGGCCACCTCGTTCGTGCAATTTGACGCCAATAGATTTTTTTCTCTGGGAATATGTAAGTTCCTTGTCTATGCCGATAAACCAGAAACTATTGAGCACTTGGAAGTCAACATTCGACGCGTTATTGCTGAAATACAATCTGATTTACTGTGAAGAGTGTGTGAAAGTTGGACTTCCAGGTTACGCCATGTACGCGCCAGCCGCAGCGGCCACATGCCCGATATCATATTCAAACATTAATGCCATAAAATTATCTTTCAAATAAAACCAATTTCATGGATATTAAAAACATTTCTCTGTGTTTTATTTCAATTTAAAGTTCTTCGCCTGTATAAAAAACACCCTGTACAAGCATTAAATTCAGCATGAAAAGTTTTTCTACCAAGTTAAAAAATGATTAACTTCATTCCACTCCTACTACCACCTTCAGTATTATATCCAGTATTCTAAGGACTTTGAAATGATATATTTTTTAACGACAATCGATTGTCAATAAAATTATAGTTACTTTTTTTTTGGGAATCTTGTTTCCGTTAAAGCGAAAATCTCATTTTGCCAGGTGTTCATTTCATTCTTCCTGTATTTCTGGTTTCTCTATATTAAAGGAGTATCAATAGTCCGTTTCATAGTTATTTGTATACGTTAAGAAAAGAAGATTTTCGGAGTCTTGCATTTAATTAAAATAAAAAATATTCATCAAAATTCAGTTGACATGTCTTATATAATTTTATAAACGTTAGTGACATTTAACAAAATATAAGAGTTAATTTATCATTTGTGTTTAAAGACAGCAAAGGTGACATTGAAGAAATGGAAATGAGATATACGTAGTTATGTGTATTATTATATAATATACATAAATGTTTAGATTTATTAAAGCTTACTGTTAAAAAATTGCACTACAAGGGATAATTAAGATAGGGACGCGAAGCTCTCTATATCTTGAATTTTTGAACTTAGGTGCGCGAAACCCTAGCTTCGAAGCCGGGCAAAATTTGATTATTTCTAAACAAAAAATACCGGAGCATCAGGAAACTTACGAATTCCTTTCGCACAAAATTTAACAAGTTAAACAAAAATTAGAAAGTATTTTCTTTTAACAATAAATAAAACAGACGAATATTTGGCGCACCTTTCGTTATCTGAACAAGAAGGACTAATCGAACTACCAAATTTAGAAAAAAAAACATAACAGGACTACGATTCGACGTAATCGTACGATACTCTAGATAAAAGAGATATTTTTTGATTTTAAGAAATTTTTTAGGGGAAGTGGTGGAGTGGTGACAACATTGAACTAATTTTTTCACATCACGCTAGAGTTGCCATCAAAATGTTTTATACAAATTTTATAATTCAAAAGTTTAATAGGTACTGAGAAAATTAGTGTATTGGATCTATTTATTTATCATGACAAGATAATTAGTTACATAATAATTGCTTAATTAAATATATAATTTAGTGATATTGTGGAGTTTCTATGGGAGGTGGTAGAAGGAGGGGCGAGTTTTTATTAAAAGTTATGTTTCGGTCTCTGCTGAGACCTTAATCAAACTAAGTAGAGACCGAAACGTAAAGTTTAATAAAGTACAACAGTGTAAAACTGCAAATCTTTCCATTCAAAATGCACCGTGAAAACATTCACTTAGCCATTACTGATAATGTTAAAAAAATATTGATCTGATTTTTATAATTTATTATCTAGCAAGTATTTTAAATCTAATTAATTAAGTTTCATTGCCTTGTTTTTAGTTGATGCCGAATCAAGTTGATTTCAACATTTGTAATAAGCGGTAGGTGCTAGCAATTGCGTTGAAGATTCTGCACTATTTCGTTTTAACTATTTCCCAATACTCCTTTTGATGCAGCAGGTTGGAATTGTACAGAAGTGTTATGGGCCAGTAGGTCTAGATGAAGAACTCTTCCTTACTAGTTGGTCTGCTGTTTGTTGGTTACCAAGAAACCATAGCAAGAGAATCTTTTAGCTATTGGAATAAAATAAAGCTCGTCAGGCCTTCGGTATGCTTTCCCCTTTTTGGAGGTTAAGAGAGATCTTCCTTCGCACGAAGCTGCGAGTTTTTGACGAAACATCGCAAACATGCACTGGATTATAGTCCTCAAGAAAGACGTCGAGTGGTCGACCATGTAGCACATGGAAGCAAGCAGTTGAGCAGGAGGCCAGAGGAATAAACAAATCCTGGCAACAGCTAAAGGCCGATGCTCAGGATCGTGCCTTATGGAAGAGAGCTATTTCTGCCCTATGCCCCTACAGGGAGTCTTAACAGGAATTTGATTGATTGATCGATTGGGACAGTGGTTAGTAGAATGGTAACAGAGGGATGATAATGAACTTTAAATATTTGTATCGATACCATAATTATACTCTAGATGAAATCTGAGAGTATATTGTGTTTGCCTTACCGTTTGTAACGCTAAGAAATAACGCTCGCGCAGAGCCGCCAAGGGTACAGAAATATTTATTGTTGCTCAAAAACCTCGATTCCTAGTGACCGTCTGTCCGTCTGTCTAGAGCATAACTCTCGAAAGCTTTGAGCTATAGTGCAAAAAAAATTGTGTGTCATTTTTAGCAAAAAAGTAACTTTAAGTTCGTGAATGGGCTACATCCCTTCACTCTTTCTACCCCCTCCCATACAAACTTCATGAAATTTCGAAATATTAAGAAATTGATTTTTCTTTGAAACTATTTAAGCTATCGACTTGAAATTTAGGTCAAAGTATTATGATATAGATGTCATTAATATCACGGAATATTGACCCGATCCCCTTACTCCTTCTACCCCCTCCCATACAAATGGACAATTTTGAAAAATACATATTTTCGATTTTCATTGAAACTAGTAAAGCTGGAAAGACGAAATTGTCAGAATTCATTTTACTATAATTGCAATTTATTTTAAAAATAATTATCAACTTCACCTCACTCCTTCTACCACCTCTCATACAAATTTCACGAAATTTTGAAATTTAAATTTAATTATTTTTCTTCGAAACTGTTGAAGCTATCAACTTAATATTTTGTACAAAGTATGCAAATAGAAATATATGCGAAAAAATTTGTTTTGATCCGTAAACTCCTTCTACCCCCTCCCATACAAATGCATAATTTTTGTTAAAAGCATTTTATCGATTTCCATTAAAACTAGAAAAAGTACAAACTTCAAATTTTGGCAGAATTTGTTTCTTAATAATTGAAATAAGTGTTAGAAAAAATTATCAGCTCTGCTTCACTCCTTCTACCACCTCCCATACAAATATCTGTAATTCAAGAAAAGCATTTCTCCTTCAAGCATATGAGAGCTATCGACTTTGAAATTGAAACAAAGCATGATAAGGATGATGATAAGCAGTTTCAAAATCATCCTAAACGCTCCACTTCCTCTGCCACCTCTCATAAAAATGCCCCAATTTCAGAAAAACTATGACCAATTTCTTTAAAAATAATGAAAACTAAAAACTTTAAATTTAGCAAAAAACCATTTTGCATGCCATGTTCGGTGTCATATACGACAAATACAAACTTCCCCCTCTACTTCTACCACCTCCCATGCAAAATTCTCTATTCACTATTCGAAAGAATTTGAGATGACGTATTTTCCGGTGTATTTAAGTCATTTCCATGTCATCTAGAGTATCATATGATTGGGCTTTAAGCCCAATCATAATTCTGTTATGTTTTTAATTTAGTTTTGATTTTTGTCCAAGAACTATGAACTTTGGAGCGGAAGACAAAGGTTATCGAATTTTTAAAACGTGAAAAACTGGTTCAGATCGGCATAGAAAATTTTTATCAAATCCTTAATGAGATCCAGTAGTAAAAGACAGCTCCAACTTTATTTACAGTACAAAACCACCTAAAAGTACCTAAATCTTAAGCTTTTCAGTTTGAACCACTCCAATGCAAACACTAATGAAATTTATTAAATCCGTGATCGCAATAAAACGCGACCACGATCGGGGCCCCATTCAATATTCTGATCACGTCATTGACGAAATCTCTTTTTTTAAATTGGATTAATAATATTTAAGTTCCGGCTGGTATTCGAAATGAATATCGATCAGTATTGTTGACACGATCGACATTTTGTATTAGCCGTTCCAAGCAGAACTTTAAAAACTATGCGCAAAAACAACAAAATGTTTTTACTATTTATTTTATAAAGTAATAATTCGACGTATCCGATAAATCGGACAAAAAACAGAGCAAGATCGTATCGCGGTGTAGAGTTAATGTGAAAGTTTCTCTTTTTCAGATCCGGTTAGCTGAACACAATCATCTAATATTCTATCCATTTCAAACCAACAGAGTATAGTTTTCATCCAGTCGGATCGTTTGTGCAACTTTTGAATATGTGGCGCATGTGCCATACAAAAAATTGATCGTATTTGGTACTGATCGTTGTCGTTAATATAATTGAATAATTGACTGAGTCATTTGGCAAAACGATCAATTTCTCACTTGATCACCGGCTATTTCCGAGACTTCTGGAATCGGGATAAATGACTTTGAATAATGATCATCATGATGACGTACTTTTTCTTTCGATCAGTACCACATTTACACATATTTGTTGCTGTTGTAACGTATGTTGCGTTTCAGCCGCCGTTTCGTCTATAAATCGTTAAGATTATTTGGATATATGAATACCATATGGCCGCGCTGTATAAATACGGTAATGGCAACGATCATCAGATTACCACCATTGTGTACAAACTGTGATGCTTCCGTCAGCATTTCTGTTTGTTTGTTATTCATAATTGAAGATCCGTGTTGATCCATTATTGTTTGCAGTCGAAGTTTAGGTAATAAAGATTAATATACATACGCCATGCGGTCACCTAAAAACTATGCGATTTTTTTTAGGTGTTATGCAAAAGGAGACGTGACTAAAGTATTGCTATATTTTTTTTTTCTGAGTATGAATTTGAATCATGTTTGAGAAGTATAAATCTTAAGGGGTTTTTTTCCAATCAGCATTACTCGCAAGGTCATTTGAAAGCATAGAATTACGAGTAATAAGAACTATTTTAGGCGATTTTCTACGAAAAGTATTCCTAAGCTATGGTGTTTATACTCTAGATGAAAGGTGAGGGTATTATAAGTTTGCCGTAAAGTTTATAGTGCTAAGAAATAAGGCTCGGAGAAAAAAATGAATAACGCAGAAGTTCATATAATTGCTCAAAAATCTCAAAACCGGATGTCTGTCCGTGTCCTTTTTAGCTCGAGAACGCGTTGAGCTAGAAAGTTTAAATTTTGTACACGTCGATTTTGACAAAAAATTAAGGTCAAGTTCGTGAACAGGCCAAATTGCTCCACTCCTTCTGCCTCTTACCATAGATAGTGACACTATTTCGCAATTTGACAGTAAACGGATTTGCTCGAAAAGTATTAAAGCTATTGATCTGAAATTTGGAATATAATGTTTTTATGATAATTTCAATCTATTGTATAAAATTATTTGTGTCCTCTCCTCCTTCCACCACCTCCCATACAAACTGAACTTTTTCATGAAATGCTCTAAACCAATTTACTCAGTGCGTATAAAATTTATCGAGTTGAAATTGTGCACTAAATATGAATTTCGAATTATTAGTAAGATCAAATAAAATAGAGAATTAGCTTTACCCCTTCCACCCCCTCCCCCCATACAATCTGACACAATTTCACAACTTTACAAAAAATCGATTTTTCTGAAAAGTGTGAATGCTACTGATCTGCAATTTAAAACAAGATGTTTATAGTTATTTCTGAAAAACTTATTAAGAACTCGCACCTCCTTCTACCACCTCCCTTGAAAACTGCACAATTTCACTAAATCCGATACAATAATTTTCACAGAATTAAATTTTTAAATCCTAAATTTTGTATGAAACGTTTTGATAGCAACTCCAGCGTTATGTGAAAAAAATTAGTTGAATGTCGTCATCCCCTCTACCACTTCCCCTACAAAAAAAAATTCTCT
This sequence comes from Chorisops tibialis, assembly GCA_963669355.1. Lineage (NCBI taxonomy): Eukaryota > Metazoa > Arthropoda > Insecta > Diptera > Stratiomyidae > Chorisops > Chorisops tibialis. The sequence continues at coordinate 59,445,943 of OY770263.1, forward strand.
TTTTTTTTTTTACAGAATGACCTGTGTTATAGGCAATTTCGGCCTTTATGTGCAATGCACAAACACAGTCATGGAGGGAAGGAATGGGATTGGGAAGGTTGGGGAAGGGGAGTGAGAACGACCGTAGCGAGTGGAGAAGCTGGTATATTGCTCAGTTGTACTGGCTGCTTACTGACAAATATTTGCAGATGTTATGGGGGACTGAATGATAGAAAGCGAACAGAAACCATCTACTGAGTATCTAGGCCTTCTTGAAGTGGAACTGTTTCACTTTTACACCGTTTCCCTGTTTTATTGCGAATAATTTTTTATTACCAGTAGCAACTGAAAAATTTGCGTTTAAAAAAATCCCGTCTGGAGTGGGAATCGACCCCACAACCTATTGACTGAGAAGCAAGCACGCTGCCCACTACGCCACGGAAGCCTCTTTCATCTAGAGTATCGCACGATCGGGCTTTACGCTAAATCGAAGTCCAGTTATGTTTTTATACTCTAGATGACTGTTACCGTTTGTAATGCTAAGAAATAATGGTTGCACAGAGTCGCCAAGAGTATAGAAATATTTGTTGTCGATCAAAAACCTCGATTCCGAGTCACCGTCTGCCCGTCTGTCTGTTTTCAACATAACTCTCAAACACTTTAACCCATCGTACTGAAATTTGTTGTTTCATTTTTAGCAAAAAAAGAAACTTTAAGCTCGTGAACAGTCTACATCCAACCCCTACTTCTTCTACACCCTCCATTACAAATTTCGAAATTTTAAGAGATCGATATTTTTTCGAAAATGTTTAAGCTATCGACTTGAAATGTGGGTCAAAATACAATGATGAATAGCTAGGGTGTAGCCTAGTGGGTAGCGTGTTGGTCTTGTAATGCGAAGGTCGTGAGTTCAAATCCCGGTCGGCGCAATATATAATTCCAACACATTGCCTGCTTGGATATACCTTGGTCACCTCATTCTACGAAAATGAAAAATTCGCAGAAAGAGGGTTGTGCGAAGGGCTAACAACCTTTCCACAATAAGTAATGAAAATGTTAAGGAACCTGCATGTCAGGAGGCCAAGGTCCGATTTGGGCTGTAGCGCCATTGTAGAAGAAGTAGACAATGATGAATATATCATTAGCATTACAAAATATTGATCCGAACCCCTCACTCCATCTACTCCTCCCATACAAATGTATTGGGAGTACAAATTGGAAACCGCCGTTTTTTTTCCTAAATTCGAGCCGTTCTGTAAATTTTTTACATAAGTCGCAAAATCTGATAGTTCGCCAAACATTTTTGCCATTAGAAAATAATGGAAACCAAAATAACTTGGGTTTGGTTTAACAACCGGTAGTCCGTTCAGCCTCTTCGTAAATTTGAAAAATAAAATGCTTAATGCATTTCTTTGTAATGGCTGTTATGTCCATGACAGGTTTTGGAAATAATAATATAGTAACTTTTTTTCCACGAAAGATCGAGATACAAAAGATAACTCGAAAAAGTTCTCAATAATGCAGCAATGAACCACCATGTTAAGCCAAAAGATGTATTCAAAAAAAAAATTACCTGTACCAGTTAAATAGTAACTGACACTACAGTCAAGTACACTTCACGGCAGTTGATAGAAACCACTCTAAAAATTGCACTCTATTGTATTACTTGACAGCTATGCGAAAGCAACTGAATAAATTTTAATACAGATAAAACAAACTAAAAACAATAATAATAATTTAAAACGTTTGAGTTCATAAACAAACAAACATTTCAACCCCTTGCCAACAGATGGCTTTATGTTAACTTCAGTGATAACGGGCCGAAATTCGATGAAATCTTATACCGACTTTTTCTTTGATAAGCCCATCATCTTCATTATCTTCTTTTTTTTAAATATAAGCTTTAAAAATGTTGAAGAATAAAGGTCAGCTTTAGTCTAAACTTATTAAATAACAAAAAAAAGTAAGTACGGAAATAAGTCGCCCGATCTGAAAAAGTTTAAACCGATTCGTTTTCCCTCAAAGTACGATAAATTTTGTAAATACTGCCAGATCTGCCCCTTCATACTTCCTACTCTTCCTGATCATTTTTCGGCCAGTACCGAAATTTCAATACGGACAACGAGTACTTGCGACTGAAGGTGGAAGCAATTACTTGAACGCATCTCTCCTTCCTATAAAAGTCGAATTTGCGCATATCGGGCCCGAAAATTTTGTCACCTACTGACCTGAGTCTCATGTATGCATTTTTCAAGTCGCAAGTCTCTTCGATTTTTCTCTATAGGAGGTTTTTGACTTTCATTCAAATGGTTTTGTCTAGAAAAAGTATCAGAAAAAAGTTGTCCTGCGTAAATGATGTGTAACACTGTCAGACGAAAATATTGTTTGTTTCCCTTTAGACATTTTTGAATAAATTTACATATTCGTCATGATTCCAGTATAGTATTTAAAAACACAATAGGGAATAATGCTTGCCTTGCATCAATGGACGCCAAGGCGCTGTAAGAAATAAGATTCGAAGAAAAAAATTAATGGTATAGAAGTTCATGTTGTCACGTAAAAATCTCAAAACCGGATGTCCATTCTTCCCTTCGCGCTCTAGCTCGAGAACGCATTGAGCTAGAAAGCCCATGTACACACTGTTATTGACCAAAAAGTAAGGTCGAGTTCGTGTATGGTCCAAATCACTCCACCCCTTCCACTCCCTCCCATACGAAATGACACATTTTCAAAAAATACCAATAATCAAATTTTCTCTAAGAGCTAATGATTTGAAATTTGGAATATGTTATTTTTATTATATTGTCATGTACGATATACAAATTATTTGAATCCCACCACTCCTTCCACCACCACCCATACAAACTACAATTTTTCATGAAATGCTACCAATACGTATAAAGTTAATCGATCTTAAATTGAGTAAAAAATATTTAATTAGAATTGTTAGAGGGACTGGAAAATATTAACTGTTTTCTTCTACCCATACAAAGCTGCATAATTTCACAACTTTACAAAAAGACAATTTTCTTGAAAAGTATGAATGCTACATAGGTCTTAAGTCAATTACATGATGTTTTTATATAGTTAACTCTGAAAAAGGACCCCACTCATTCTACCTCCTCTCATATAAACTGCAAAATTTCAGAAAATCCAATACACTAATTTTCTCATTACTTAATTTAATTTGTGTATAAAACATTTTGATAGTAACTCAAGTATGATGTGAACAAATTAGTTTAATACTGGCACCACTTCTGCCACTCTACATACAAGAGAACTTAAAAATTAATGCGGCGACTATGAGTATCTTTTAAGTTATATAGTTCAAACTTAGAATATTAAGCTATACTAGTGGAGTATGAAAAAAATGTAAAATTTTCAAATAGCAGTAGCGGTTAAGAATGGGGAGCATTTCAAAAATGGTGCATTTTTAACAATTTCAAACAGTTATACAGGGTGTTTGGTACTCCGTGCATAACCTTGTAAGGGGTTATTCCTGGATATATTTTGAGCAAAAAATTGTTCTACGGGGATGGTCCATTTTCAATATCCGCGGAGATACAGGGTGACCAAGAAAAGTGTTTCGGACCTGTACCCTCACTCACTCAAAACGATATATCTTGAAAACTAATAATCGCATTTCAAAGTGTTATAGCTTGTTTTGTAGGGAATCAAATTACCTTTCATTTGGTGTAATAGTTCGTATTGTACCTGTACCCAATCCTGAGGTATTTGCTTCAGACCACAAATTTTTGATACTTTGACCCTCAAAATTCTGTGATCAATGTAGTTTTTCTCAAAAAAACGCATTATAAAAATTTCATTTTAATGTTGTTGTTTTATGTGCCATATTATTGCCTACAAAAGATGCATACATACTTATGACTTAGGTTTTCCCGTTTTCCAGGTAATAAGCGAAAATACATATGGCTTAAAAATAAAATATGCCATAAACCAACCCTCGTTCTAAAAAAACTACCTGAAATGTTGTTAAACTGAAATATTCTTTGTGTCCTTTAATTACTATTTAAATTATCGATGAATGTCCTTTAAGTAGTATTTAAATTATCGAGGAAATGAATTAAATTAAAATGAGTTTCAACACAACGACGCTGTCCGACGCTTGGCATTGCAGTTAAACGTCTCTACGTGGAAAGTTTGGAGTGTCCTCAAAGCAGAGCGGTTGCATTCCTACCACCACACACCAGTGCAGGAGCTGGTACCCATTGATTTGCCCAAGAGGATGGAGTTTTGCAATTGGCTCCTTGAACGACAACTAAGTGACGAGAATTTTATGAACAACATTCTTTGGACTGATGAGTCCCAATTCACCAGGGACGGTATCACAAACTTCCACAACTTACACACATGGGCTGAGAGCAATCCACACACAAGAAGAGAGGCATCATTTCAGCACAGATTCAGTGTCAATTTATGGGCAGGTGTGATTGGCAACGATTTTATTGGTCCTATTAGGTTTCCGCCTACCCTAAATAGTTCCAATTACTTGCAGTTTTTGAGAAATGATCTACAAGAGTTATTAGATGATGTGCCACTGCAACGATTGGCTTCCATGTTTTACCAACACGATGGTGCTCCAGCTCATTACGGCCGACAAATCAGAGATTGGTTAAATTCCAATTATAGCAATCGCTGGATCGGTAGAAATGGACCGATACACTGGCCTGCAAGATCTCCTGATTTAACTATTATGGATTTCTTTGTGTGGGGACGGATGAAGGACCTTGTCTACGCAACGGAAGTAGTAACGTTGCAGGATCTAAACACCAGAATTGATGCGGCAGCAACAGAAGTAAGGCAGCAGTTGAGGAGTATGAACACAAAGAGAACACTGGCAAAACGAGCTTTAGCGTGCTTTCAAAATGAAGGGAGCCATTTTGAACATTTATTGTAATTAAGGAAAATTGAAATAAACCATAAAAACCATTCTTAAGTTCTTTTAGTTCAAGCGGAGAGTGTTGATCAACCTATTCTTGCTTTTTTGACAAAAGTGCTACATTATTGGAATGATAATTTCTTCTAAACTATAAAACTTATGCAATGCAAGTGTATGCATCTTTTGTAGGCAATAATATGGCACATAAGAAAACAACATTAAAATGACATTTTTATAATGGGTTTTTTAAAGAAAAACTACATTGATCCTAGAATTTTGAGGGTCAAAGTGTCAAAAATTTGTGTTCTAAAGCAAATATCTCAGAATTGGATACAGTTACAATGCGGACTATTACAGCAAATGAAAGGTAATTTGATTCCCTAAAAAACAAGCTATAACACTTTGAATTGCGATTATTAGTTTTCAAGATATAGCGTTTTGAGTGAGTGAGGGTACAGGTCCGAAGGACTTTTCTTGATCACCCTGTATCTCCGTGGATATTGAAAATTGACCATCTCCGTAGAACAATTTTTTGCTCAAAATATATCCAGGAATAACCCCTTACAAGGTTATGCACGGAGTACCAAACACCCTGTATACAGGGTGTTTGCATTCGCTTAAACCAATCTTCGTAACACTTTTTCCACTTCGATTGAGGTACCTCCAAAACATGGTTTTCGAATGCATCAACGGCTTCTTCAGGCCTCGAAAAACGTTGACCGCGCAATTTATTCTTGATATTCGGGAATAAAAAGGAGTCATTAGGTGACAAATCAGGGCTATACGGAGGATGACCCATCAATTCGACGTTTTGACCAGTCAAATATGCGGTTGTTGCAGCCGATGTGTGATAGCTCGCATTGTCATGATGAAGAATGATCCTTCGTTGCCGCTTCCTTTTTCGTATTTCGCCAAACACTTTTGGCAAACAAATGGTTGTGTACCATTCAGAATTAACCGTTCCTCTAACGGTAACGTTCGTTCCTCTAACGGTACGGTTGCCACATGTCCAGTTATTCCGAAGAAACAGGCGATCATTTGCTTCGAAGTGCTCCACGCACGAACAACTTTTGCCGGATTTGGCTCGTCGTGGAAGACCCATACGGTGGATTGGCGTTTTGTTTCAGGCTTATATACATAGATCCAAGATTCGTCACCTGTGTAGATGTTATAAACAACTGTTGACGCACCGCGATTGTATTTTTTGATCATTTCCTTGCACCACTTGACACGAGCATCTTTTTGATCTTGTGTCAATTTATGTGAGATCCAACGTGAACAAATCTTCTTCACAGCTAAATGTTTATGCAAAATCTTGTTGATGGTCGTCATACTGATGCCCACGGATGCCTCAATCTCCCGATAGGTCACATGACAATCTTCCAATATTAGTTCGCGAACAGCAGCAATGTTTTCTGGCACAACAGCTGATTTTGGACGACCTGCACGATTTTCGCCCCTGATCGAACTACCGCCACGATCAAATTCGTTGTACTAGCGTTTCACAGTGGCCACGGATGGGGCTTCATCACCAAAAGTCGAAGTGAGTTGATCAATGCACTCCCATCGTGATAATCCACGTCGAAAAAAGATTCGTAAAAAATCATCGCACGAAAATGTTCCCGAGATAATTCCATTTTTTCGCTGAGACAAAATTTTGAACAGACTGTAAACAACAGAAGTTATGCTCCAATGTCAAAACGCTCTGAAGTACGTTATGATTGAAAAGATCATACTTTTCATTTGAAACGTCAGATGGCGCCTATCAACACTGCGTATAGGTTAGGCTCAAAACTTAAATAGCGGCCTACGTAAGTGTGTAACGAATAAGTAAATGATTTTTTTTTTTTTTTTTTCAAGTCGAGAAGAAGATTTGAACCTGGGATCCGAGATCGTAAGGCAGACGCGTTAACTACTGAACCATCTTCACCCAATGTTTAAGTCGGTCAAAAGCTTGTGACTATAAGCCGCAATTAAAGTGCTTTTCCCTAACATCTTTAGAAGCGATCTTAAAGCACGTAAAAGGGAGGATCAGACTAGCATTTACAGATCATTGGTGACTAAAGAATAATATAGACTCATTCAGTCACGTAGGGACTGCTGGTAGCTAGTTATAGTTATTTCTGTTAGTATCACTAAAATACCTGAATTCATTTCGAGTCGCTTTAATAATAGTCAATTTGTTTGAACAATATTTGCACCTCAGTGGAATGGAAACTATCAATCAATCAAATCAATTTCCTATTCAAGACCCCCATAGGGGAGGGGGCATACAGTTCTCTCTACATGTAAACACAGCAAGCCTATCCCCATGGCAAACAATTTTAAATCTTTTATTTGACTATCTACATAGTTAATTTGTAAATTTTTAATATTTTTGAATTTTTTCAATTTTATTGTAATATTTTTCAAATTTACCTACTATATTGACTGTTAGCTTCAAAAATTTTAAATGTTTACGTTAAGTTTAAGATTTTCATAAAAGAGTGTTCTCAAACATTGCAGCAATTATGAAATACATATCGACGGTGTAATTCTAATACCTGTCCAAAGTACATGACCTTCTCCTACTTTTGTTTTTTTAAACATCTTTTGACTTTATGGGTTATTAGGCCCTATTTTAAAAAAACACATGTTTTATCGAGAAAAAAAACGTGGTAATATTAAAAACCGAACCAATCGGATTTCGTTTTGTCATCCAGACAGAAAAATAAATAAAATAAAAAATTAAAAACTATTTGTCAAAAATACGAATCACGAGCAACGGTCTCGCCGTCATTTTCCATTAAAATGCTAATTCACATCGAAAAATTACATCACCAATTGAAAAAAAACCCGGCGAAATTTCAACTCTTCGTAGGTAACATATGTATTTCAAGTTAACCCACTCTTTCATAAAAGATTGTTAAATAGATATTCAAAATAGCTGTACATCGAATTCAAGTACTGCATTGCTTCATTTCCATGCATAAATGTAAATTTTTTTTTAACTCATAATGTACGATATTTTGTTTGAGTAATATGCTGCCAACCTTAGAGATTGTTCTACTTCTATAATGGCACTACAGCCCAAATCGGACCTTGGAATCCTGACCTTCAGGTTTCTTAACATTTTCATTACTTATTTTGGGTTGTTAGCCCTTTTGCACAACTCTCAATCTACGAATTTTTAATTTTCGTACATTGAAGTAACCAAGGTATACACAAGCACGCAGAGTGCTGGAATTATACGTCGATCGGGATTTGAACCCACGACCTTTGCACTGTGGACCAACACGCTACCCACTAGGCAACGCCTTAGCTTTACTTACTTGAATTAAAATTCAATTTCAATTAAATAATTACATCAAAATTCTCTACTACACTATTTAAATACGATGATTGTTCAAAAACCTGAATTGCTATGAAAATTTTAATGATAGATAATAATCGTTAAAGATATTTCAAGTTGAATGCAAGTGACGACGTATCCAAAATTAATCTGAATAAAATAATTTCCGGTAGGTATAAAAAATATCATCAACATCCTAAAATATAAAATTGGACCGGTATTTTTTATTAACTTCATATTTGACTTTTATTTTATGTTTAGAAGTTTCATGAATAAAAAATTAAATCTTTTTTATTAGCATATGTGATGGTTTCTTTTGAAAAATTAAAAGTCTATTGAAAGCGGCTTTTTCGAGCTCTTTTCTATAAGAGCTAGAAAAGGCAGCAAAATCTACAATTTGAAATGTTTAAATTTAAGTGAGGAAAATAAATAAATAAATATTGAGTCCTAAAGGAAAGATTTGCGGAGATCACACTGTTATGCTTGATTAAATGTGATGTTTCGGTCTCTGCTGAGACCTTTATCAAGCTGCCAAACCGTATTGTGGTTGTTCCGAAGCCTCTACTCACTGTGATGGAGCTGTGTTGTTACAGTTTCGGAACAATCACTGCACACCAAATTACCAGTAGGTAATGTGCTGTGATATTGATTGCTCCGAAGCCTCCACTCACTGTGATGGAGCTGTGTTGTTACAGTTTCGGGGCAATCACTGCACACCAAATCACTAGTTGGCAATGTGCTGTGATATTGATTGCTCCGAAGCCTCCACTCAGTGTAATGGAGCTGTATTGTTACAGTTCCGGAGCAATCAATGCACACCGAATCAACAGTTGGCAATGTGCTGTGATAGTGCTTGCTCCGAAGCCTCCAATCACTGTAATGAAGCTCTGGACACTCACAGCTCCCGGCAGTCACAGTGATTTTAGTTACTCTATCACTGCCAGTTCCAGCTCCGGGGTTGTCTCACCAAAAAAATCACAGATTGTCACATAACACCCCATCTGTATTTCATATATTGATCTTCGAGAAGGTCAAAAAATAGTTTCACATTTTATTGTGTAAAGCCTTTTGCTTTATCAAAAGATGTGGCAGTTAGTGAACAAAGGTTTAACAATTGTTAATTCATGTTTATGTGGTTTCAATAATCCCTACGAAGATGGTATACCTCGAAAGCCCAATCGCAACTTTTGTAAACAAAAATTATAAATAAAAAAAACGTAACAGGACTACGATAGCGCGTAAAGAGCAATCGTACGATACTCTAGATGAAATAGAAATTTTTGTGATCATAAAAAATTTTGTATGGGGAGTGATAGAAGGGGTGACAGCATTAAACTAATTTTTCTCACATCATGATTGAGTAGCTATATAAAAGTTGAAAAGGTACTGAGAAATTAGTGTATTGGATTTAGTGAAATTGTGCAGTGTGTATGGGAGGTGGTAAAAGGAGTGGAGGGTTTTTTTTTGTGATTTTTTCAGAAATAACTATGAATATTATGAAATTGACATTTCTCAAATTTGAGACTGGTAACATTCACACTTTTCAAGAAAATCGATTTTTTGTGAAGTTGAGAAATTACGTCATATTGTACGAGAGGGGGTAGATGTTCATAGTTAAGCTTAGGGCTATAGGTCTTAATGCCACCCTTGTTCAATGGATTGAGAGTTTCCTTTCTGAACGCACCATAAGAGTAGTACTAGATGCCGTTACTTCTTTCTCTTTCCCAATAGATTCCGGCGTCCCTCAAGGCTCTGTTTTATCTCCAACTCTTTTCAAAGTTTTCATCAACGACCTTCTGTCGTGCACTCTCAATCCAATCCATAGTTTTGCGGATGACAGTACTTTAGATAGCACCTATGAATTTAACTCTGCTGCGGAATCACACAAGTATTCTATTGCTTCAAATCGCAGGGAGCTATTCAGTTCGCTGAACTCGGACCTCTGCTTAATCCTGGAATGGGGCAGGAAAAATAGAGTAGAGTTCAACGCCTCCAAAACACAGACCTGTCATCTATCCCTCAAACGTGATGTCCCAGTGTTACCTCAAAGTGTGTCCTTTGGCGGCGCACAACTTCGCACCTCGGATAACTTCACACTTCTTGGCGTTAAAATTAACGATCACCTGAATTGGGCCCAGCACATCTTTGATGTTGCCCTCGACGCCTCTAAACGTTTGGGTGTTCTCCGAAAGTGCAAAAAATATTTCACGCCGAACGACCTCGCAACTATACAGGCATACATTAGACCACGTTTAGAGTACAATTCGCATATTTGGGCTGGGGCACCCAAATCATACCTCGCGTTGCTCGACCGTATTCAAAAACATGCACTCCGACTGATTGGAGACGAGAACATCACGTCTTCTATCGATTCTCTCGAGCATCGCAGAAATGTCGGAGTACTCAGCATTTACTATCGCTACTTCCATGGTAAATGCAGTGCGGAACTAAGCACACTAATACCCCCACTCTATAATTTTCCCCGAGATACTCGTCAAGCTGAACGCGCACACGAGTACACTGTTAAACCCTTGCCTTCTCGTACAGTGAAATATAGGCAGTCATTCATTTCCCGAACGTCAAGACTTTGGAACTCATTACCAGCCAAAGTGTTTCCCAATGAATACAACATCCAGAGCTTCAATAGGAATGTACACCGTCACTTCCGTCTTTCTCCACCTAAACTAAATTGATCCAAACTTTTTCTTTTTCTCCAATTCCTTCACCGACACAGCTGTGCATTGCATTAAAGGGTGGCCCCCTAAGTTGTGTTCGGTACCTTAAAAAAAAAAGGAAAGAAACAGTGATGCTAATCGGTTTATTTTTTCCCGATCTTAATATTAGTACTAATTTAGAATTAATTATGTTACATGTTCTGAGAAAATTGGCTCATAGCATTCATGAAAAAGTGCAGTTTGTATGGGTTGTGGTAGAAGGAGCGGAGAGTATCAAATAATTTCTATACCATACATCACATTTATGATAAAAGTAATATTTTCTAAATTTAAAATTGTTGGCGTTTATAGTTCCCAAGAAAATTTGATTATTGTAAATGATTGGAAATGAGTCATTTTGTGTGGGAGGGGGTAGAAGGCGTGGAGCGATTTGGCCCGTTCACGAACTTGGCTTTACTTTTTCGTTTACAAAAAATACGTAAATAATTTTAACTTTCTACCTCAATGCTAGATAGCGCACAGACGGACTGAGGGACATCCGGTTTTGAGATTTTTGATCCACAATGAATATTTTTGTACCTTTGATATCTCTATGCGGGCATTATTTCTTGGCGTTACAAACTTTAGAGTAAACTTATAATAATCTCATATTCCATCTAGAGTATACAAATTAGGGCAACAGACATACCAACCATACAGAAATCAGCTTTGAAAAGTAATTTTCCGTGATTTTGAGTCAGAACGTAATATTATTTAAAAATTTCAAAATAAGAGACGAACTCGAAACTCGAGAGAAAAAAAAAGTCGTGAACACCGAAAATATTCCTTAGATGAATGCGCCAAAACGACAACGATCGCAGATGTCAATAAAAATTCTGACCATGTGATCTGATTTGCTACCTTTTGCCGAAAACAAATTTGCCAGATAATTATTAATAATATGCAAAATACTGCGCCATCCCACATTACATGCATACACCACAATATCCGAACTTACTCTATTATCTAAATATTAATAAAAAATATTTACATATATAAAACAAACAAAAACTGCATTTAAAACCTACCAATTTATCATTTTCATAGCTGGTAATCAACATCTTGAAAGAGATTTTATAAATCCGATCAATAATATTAAAAAATTATATCCTTGTCATAAGCAAAAGAAGTAGCAGTCTAAAATAATCCAATTGCGAAAATAGCGAGCTATGTCAGCCAAATTTGTTGAGAAATAATCCTTTTATAATTGGCTACGTGTTGATCAACTACTCTTATTATTTTTTATTTTGTGTTATTTCCCACTTGAAACTCTAATCACATTACATTTTCAACAGGCACGTAATTTTTATCAACTTTTCGAATTGCATTCAATTTTTCGTCACACTTTTACTTTCACTTGTTGCAAACTTCGCGGTACAAAGTGATTACATAAACACAAAACCAACAAAAAAACCATCCAAACTTATAAAGATTAATTGCACAATCAAAAAAAAAAAATTATTTTTTACAATCGTATGAACAGCGAAAATAAACGCGGATCTTCAGTTGGAAAAAAAACCTATTGTACTAAAAATAATTAATTCGCTAGTGAACAATGCATTAATTAACTTGAAGATTGTTTACACGTTTGTAATAACGCGAGCAACGAAATCCTACGTACTAACAATTTAAGGCAATGTGGGCGCGATCTTAACTTCTGCGCGATCCAATGAGCTTTTAATTCAACAAGTGATCAAGAATGACTGACGAACCGATCAGTGATATGAAAGTACGAAAAACATTTTGGATCGTGGCAGCAGCAGCAGCAGCAACACAGTAAGTCGAAGTCGATATATTCACATATGTTTATAACGATCGGACTGTGATCCCGGATCGGCGGAATAAATTGGAACCGGAAAAAATAGGTGTATGTTTAAGATCGAACAACTTGAGATTTATTAATATGACGTATAGAAATCGTCATCGATTGTATAGCACATCTAACAGTATCTCGCGATCGATAGATATTATGATGTTAGATTTAATGCCAAAACCTCACTAATACTTTATTAATTTTTTTTCCGTTTCGATCTGGTTAATAATAATACAATTGGAAAGTATAATAACGCGAACTCTTTAGGTAGCCAATTGCACTGCACGAGGATTGTAAGAAAGTCACGATATGTGCAACGTCTCGAACTCAATTGACTACTGTTGGATCTTGTTGCTTTATGTTGAAGCCTTGAGATGAGACGAGAAAAATGGCTCCTCCATGGCTCACCAAAAGACAGATCTTAAAACCACTCGTAAGATGATTGTATTACGCACGTTCAGCTTCCATCTCTACCACGATCCGACCACCATTACCGTCGTCTGATCGGCACTTTTTAATGAGATTTTCTTCAGTTTTGTATCCGTGACGGCGTCTTACATTACAGGTGACAAAGGTAGCTATCGGGTGGTACGACAGCATTCTTCTTTGTAATGGAAGAATTTAAAAATAAAGTCGTTGATCAGTGATCATGATGTCGCTATATGCAGCTTTCATTGAAAATACGTGTTTGTTGTTGCAGCGTTTTCGTAATACACGTTAGTTAGCACGCCAAGAATATTGCGAGAAATTATAAACGGAGAAAAATCTAATTTTGACTCGTAAATGGACATTAAAACTGCTATGTATAGTTTGATTGGAATAACTCTTATTTCGTATTAGGTAAGACAATCGTTACAATACTTTTTATTTTGTAATACCGTAGCTTCAACTTCACTCTTTATTTTCTCCTGCTACAAACTTTGGAGTACAACTGGACAGAGTAAAATAGGCATTGGGATTCAAGAGCGGAAGTAGTGGATCGGTCACCCCGTTTGAGGAAACCAGCGCAAAACATAAGCTCTAGATTATACCCAAGGCTATCGTCCTAGGGTAAACGGAGTTACACCGTATACCCTCTGCTAATTTTCTAGAAAAAGCGTATACCCTCTAGTCCTAGGGCTGTATAAAGTAGTATACGCTGTTATATACGTCGTATACCCTGTATTTTTTTCATAGAAGTAGCTTGTAATAATAAGGCGTAGAATATGAACCTGGACAGTGTTGCAAAAATAAACAATTTGAAATTCGAAAAAAGCTAAAAAAAATTTTAATTGTCCCAAAAAACAGGAAGTGCGACTGAAAAAATATATATTCCTACTTTATGGTATTTTAATGACTTAAAATTTAAAACGGGTCAAGAGGAAGCAAGCGGAGCAGTGTCGAATGATGAAGACTACGAGAACTTCTGCATAGATAGCATTTCTCAACCTAGTACTTGTTTTTGTTGTTAGGCTTCACCAGATTAAGTAAAATTTGAAAGCATCATTCATCCATGGCGAAATAATTTTTCGGATCATCTTGGCTACATTTCCGTAATTTTTTGACAGTCTTCAAGTGTCGACATTTTTCTCGTTCCAAAGGCCACTTTTTCACCCAAAATCTTTTTTTTGATTTTACTTTATTATTTTAATAATAAAGTATTGTGATCGACTTGAAAAAAAAAAAATTTGCTACCCTGAAATTTTGTTTTTTCGCGTTTCATGACTAAAATAGCCTAAAAATGCAAAAAAAAAAAATCCGTCTGTCTGTACGCCGGTGTGTACGCTCAGCGCACATTAACTCCCAAACCCTCCAAGATAGAAAGTTCATTTTTGGAGGGATTGTAGATAGTTGCGGATCTCAGGCGGACACCCATTTTGCGGAGTGTAAGGGTTCAGGGGGAGGCGGGGGGAGCACTAAAAACCAAAAACTAAAAATTCAAATATCTCAACCATGGTTACAGCTAGGAAGCTAAAAATCGATATACTTATAAAAGGGTTTGTGGGACAAATTTCAAAATTAATTTAATTTTTTTATCCATTGGGGTGCAAAAAGGGGGGGGCTAAGAAGCAATTGTCGGCCGAATTTTTTTTTCAAATGATTATATTTTCGAAATTACTTAGCATAAAAAATTTATATTTTTAGACCATCAAGGTGGCATTAGATCCACTGGAATCTGCTTGCTTACATAGAGGCTAATTATTGTTAGGGGGGGGGGGGCAAAGAAAAACACTTAAAAATCAATATCTCGGCTATTTTATGAGCTACGTAATTGAAACTTGGTACTTATATTAAGCTATACTAGAGAAATACGAGAAAAATATAACATTTGGACAAAATAGTAGTAAGGGAAAACGGGGAGCATTGCACTTTCCAAAATTTCAAACCATTATATCTCAAAACTGCGTGCAGATATTAAATTCAAATTTTGTCAAATTGTAGAACTACATAGTTTTGAATTTTTGTAAAAGTTTTACGTCGGGAGGTGTAAGGGAAGGGAGGTGGTAAGCAAAAATGTCGAAAATTTTGAGTGATTTTTTAGGGCTCTGGTAAGAGATACAAAGTTTAAATTTTCCATGTGGATAATAAAAATTCTGCAATTGTTATGCACCGACCCCCCTGGTCTAACGTGCACAAGGTGTTTCATGTGCAATGAAAAATCACATAAACTGAAAATTTTTGAATGAAATTTTAAGGTATAAACTTGAAAATTTACAAAATGCATTTAAAAAAAATTTGGTCGAATACCTTCCAAACTTCCATCCCCTCCCATACAAAATTATTTTTTAGACCATTTTTAAAAAATCAATTATCACCTAACTATTAAATGCTATCAATTTGAAATTTTGCATAAAAGCTTTCGAAAATAGTTGAAACAAAACTGCGTCAAAAGTTTTGAGATCGCACTTACCTTTCTACCCCCTCCCATACAAAAGTATGATTTCGACGAATTTCAATAAATCAACTGCTAACCAACAAAAATTAAAAGTTACGAACTTGAAATTTTGTACGAGCACCTTACAAAAGAAATGAAATAAAACTGTATCACAAATTATACATTTCCCTTACATCCTCTACCCGTCCCATACAAATGATTGGTTTCGTGAATGTAAAATACACCAAATTTTATGAAAATTCTATGCAACTTCGTCTATGAAACTGACATTCTATGCAGGAAATATTGGACGTAATTGAAGCAATCAATTGAAAAATTATTGACATTCACCCACCCTTAATATCACCCTTCCCCCTCCCTCATAAGAACCCAAACTTGCATAAACGAATGAAATATTGATTACATGTACTGTCTTCCCTAACCAGTTTAACTTGCATATTGACTTTCCATGCATCTTTAACTTGTCCCAAAAATAATAAAGTTGCGCCTGATTTATTGGCAGTTTATTTATACTCTAGATGAAATCTGAGAGTATATTGTGTTTGCCTTATCGTTTGTAACACTAAGAAATAACGTTCGCACAGAGCCGCCAAGGGTACAGAAATATTTGTTGTCGCTCAAAAACCACGTCTTTACAAGTGTATATTCCATTGTTGCGTAGGATAATTAAATTGCAGTTCGATATTCTTGTTGATTTGATGATCTTATAAATGTAGCAACATCGATCACCGGTGATCACTCTAGTCTTACAACAGCATATACCCTCCGCTGGACTTACGACTACAGACCTGATTATAACCCTTAAGGAAGAAATAGAAGCGAGGAGTTGTATTATAGAAGAGGACAGAGAAATAAAACTAAAGACCGATGCGCAGGATCGTTTCTTGAGAAGAACTGTGCCCCTACAGGAAGTCTTGATGGAAAATTTAATGAATGGCTTCAGCAGAGTTACTTTTTTTTCATTCAATCTGTTTAATCATATATGTAGGTAGGTATCTGTAGTTAGTTTCGCTATCTTAATTAAATTTGATTTTTTTTTTTTTTTTTCAAATTCATCAAAACATCATCAATGATTACTTACAAATACATAATAGTAAAACAAAATGTACATAAGAAATACATCTTATGAGGATTTAAAATCCCACCTTGATGCCGCTGTAGTTGCTGGCGTTTTTTTTCTTACTTTATTTACTTGATACTAATCTTAATTAACCAATTCAACCCTAATTACCCTTCCCACACCCAATTTACCCCATTAACCCCATTATACATTTATAAAATCATAATCTTCGGTAGTTGTCGTTTTGTTCGATAGGGTCTCAGCAGAGACCGAAACGGCACTTTTAATAAAGCGTAACAGTGTGAAATCCAGAGATTTCTGTTTCCAATTGATTTACTGTACAATTACGCGGGTATAAAAATCATCCCAATAGCTTCTGCTATGTTCGCGGGAAATTAACTTTCAAAGCATAACGGAAACGCCATTCTCCGCTTCTTAAAGCTGCCTACAAATTGTACTTTGATTGCGAAGTTGGCGATCACGGCAAGGATAAGGCTCCAACAGTTTGCTGCACTACATGTTACAGTAGCTTGACCAAATGGCTCAAGGGTACCCGTAAGTCAAAGCCATTTGCTGTGCCCATGATTTGGCGCGAACCTCGCTGTCGCCTCACAGATTAGTTACTTTTGTTACTTTGCCCATCCCAGTGCCTCCAAAAACCTATACCCTAGAGCCAGAAACGGATTTGACAAACTTTGAGCCACAGCCTGCACCATCAAATGATTCATCCATCGATGATGAAGAGTGTTCAGCAGATTCAATTCATCGACAACCTCACCTCGTTACTCAGCCGGAGTTGAATGATCTTGTCAGGGGTTCGGAGTTACCTAAGAGAAAATTTGAATTTCTTGCATCTCGACTTCAGTAATGGAATCTCTTAGAAAACGACGTAAAAATCTCTTCTTACAAGTTCAGGCAGTCAACCCTAAAATTACTTTTTTTTTTGGAAGATGAAGACTTAGTGTTCTGCCCTAATTTAAATGCATTGATGTTAGAACTGAAGATGCCATGTGAGCCAGGAAAATGGAGACTGTTTATCGACTTATCTAAGACAAGCTTGAAAGTTGTCCTGTTGCCCCGGTTGCATACTCTGTGGATATGAGGAGAGTTGCGAAAACATAAGCCGTATCCTTGATAAAATCAGTTATCGTGATTACAATTGGAAAGTTTTTACTCTACTCACGGGCAGTCCAGCTTCACAAACTACTGCTGCTTCATATGTGAATGAGACAGCCTAGCGCGAGACTAACATAACATTGTATGGAGCTGCCCTCAGCGAGAAACTTTTATTCCTGGTCAGAAAATTGTCGCTCGCGATACTCTGGTCCCGAAGAAAAAAATTTACTTGCCGCCTTTACACATCAAATTCGGATTGATCAAACAGTTTGTGAAAGCAATGGACAAGACGCATTCCAATTTTTGAAAACTAAATTTTTTTGTCTTAGTGAAGCTAAAATTAAGGAAGGAGTTTTGGTGGACTCCCAGATTGGACAGTTTTTCTGAGATTCGACGTTTTTTGAAAGCATGAATCGAAAAGAAAAACGAGCTTGGCTTGCATTCCAAACCGTGTGTGAGAAATTTTTGGGTAACACCAAAAGTGATGATTATGTCGAGGAACTAATGTCAGCGTACAAGGCTATGGGGTGTAACATGTCTCTTAAAATGCATTTACTTCACTCACATCTGGATTCCTTCCCTGAAAATTTAGGAGCAGTTTCGGATGAACACGAGGAACGGTTCCATCAAGACATTAGCAAGTTCGAAAGAAAATTTTCGGGGAAGTGGAGTGTGAGTATGTTGGCAGATTACTGCTGGTTTTTGATACGGAAAACTTCTAGCTCAGGATACAAAAGGAAAGCAAGCACCAAATGAAGATCCTTACCTTAATTATTTATTATTCGAACTGTTGCTGTATAGTGTTATTATTGTTGCTACATATTTGTTTTATTATTGCTATATATTCTTGCTATATATTTTTATTATTTAGGGGTGTTTGGAGGAGGATGGAGGGGACTGGAAGCTGGAGTGAAAAAATTGCGGAAAAACCGGAAAAATCTTTTTTAATGTTATATTTTACAAATTAAGGGGGCACATTCCCCAAATCTACCTCCTTGCTAGAAATGTTCATGTTTTAGATATTTTCACCTCTGTAGCCTCTCACCCCCGAAAACGGTAGGTGATGGGGAAAAACGGGGGTCATATTCGGATTCAAGAGGTCATTTTACATAAGAATCACCCGGAGTGGTGACAGGGCTCGAACAAAATAAATATTTTGCCGTGCAGTGTTATAGTCAATTCTACAGTAATTATTATTGAAAATACGCGAAAGAGATGCGATTGGTTCGTTTTGTCCATAGTTGGTGCGATGATGAGGAATGTCAAGTGGCACATAGTTTCTCAAGGATCCGGAATACTAAAAGTTATGGCGAGCAAATATGGGGAATCAATTTCTTCTAAAATTAATATAAACGCAATAGCAGCCCTATGGATAGCACGTCTTTTATCAAGCGACTCTGGAAAAAGGAGTTCAGGGCGCTGTTCGTAAGGAGGAAGACGTAACGTATCAGACCAGGAAAGGTCCCTTAGTGCAAACCTTAACAAACTTTGCTGTGCAGACTCGATCCTTCTCTTATATTCACCGTAATACGGAGCCCACATCTGACAAGCATACTCAAGAATAGAGCGTACAAAAGCACAGCATAAGGTCTTAGTTATATATAAGGATCATTCAAGTTCTTGCACCATCTTTTAACGAAAGCCCAAACGGAGTTGGACTTGCCGGTGTTCTAAAGTATACTCCGGAATCTAGTACCTTGTCTGTTTGGTTTAGTGTACTACCTTCTAGGACATAATCGAAATGTAGGGGAGATTTGTTCCTAAAGAATGAAATATTTGCACATTTACTAATATTCAAAAGGATACAGTTTAATGTACACCAGTCAAATGTTACAAATCACTTTGAAGCAGTGCGCATTTTGATTCGAAATATCACGAAACAATTGCCCGTCTCCAGCGTAGAGTAACACACGTTTTTAAAATTCTTCTCTGTCTGTCCGGCTTTCACGCTGAGCCGTTTGTAATTAAATTTTCACAGTTTGTTATGGATTTATTCGTAAACTCCATCAGATTAGTGACTGTTGATCTATTTTTGACAAATCCATGTTGTTTACTTGAAATCAGGGATTTACAGTGAAACGACAGGTACTCATACACTACAGACTCAAAAAGCTTTGGAATAGCTGACAGTTTAGCTATTGGTCGATAGTTGATAACAGCAGATTTTGCACCACTTTTGTGAGTCGGTATGATAAAGGAGGTCTTCCATACGTTCGGGAAAATCCCAGTCTTTAGCGACCTTTGAAAGAGTAGGGAGAGAGGATCAGCAATAGCGAGACAGCAGCGTTTGAGGACAATTGCAGGAACACCATCTGGGCCAGGAGAAGAAACATCCTTAAGGCCAGAAATATGGTTAACTATATAATTATAAGCAATCGGTATACTAGAGAAAGTAGTTGAAGCAGTACCTTTAAAGCTATCAAAGTACGACTTGTCAGGCATAAAGTTACTACCAGAAAAAGATCCACTGAAGAATGTGGCAAAAAAATTACAGATAGTAAATTGATCATTACTATTGTTGCCAAGGAATTGGAAAGAAGCTGGATAACCGTCAGATTTGCGCTTACAATTAACAAACTTCCAAAACTTCAAGGGATCTCTAATAATATCTGACTGCACTTCAAGTAAATATTCAGCATATAAGCGATTAGATAAATCTTTGAATAAGCCATAGTATTCTGTATACATACGTAAATCAGTTTCATTCTTTGTCCTAGTATACCTATTCCACGCAGCATTACGAGATTTACGAATCGAACGCAACTCACTCGTGTACCAAGGATACAACAATGAGATATTCTTCCGATAAGTAAAAGGAACTGAAGCAACAAAAAATTGGTACAGAATATAATAAAAATCAACTACAGCACCCTCAAAATCGGGATTGTCGAAAATTTCATCAAAGTTGAAATTAGAGATAAGATTGTCCAAACGTGAAAAATCGGCTTTGTTAAAATCAAAAGTTAGTTCTTTCTCACTAGGGCTAAAAATATGCTCCTCGTCAATCATAAGAAATATTTTAATAGGAGGGTGTAAGACATCAACGATCGAAATTGATGATAAGCTCTCTTCCACGGAACAGGCACAGTAGTCAGAATAAAAAACCAGGTCAAGCTGTCTTTCATAGGAATTCCGAACAAGACTAAGTTGGTGGAGACCAAGTGCAAATATACTATCTACAAAAAAACATTCAAGTGAGGACGAAGCATCCGAAACTAAGAGCGTAGAATCATCGTCAGAAAATGACCAAGAAAGACCTGGAATATTAAAATCACCCAATAAAATGAGTTCGTCAGACATATTCATAGTTCTATGAACAAATGTTATACCTAGTCGTGCCATAAGTTCTGTCACACGTATATGGGCAATTTTTGTATAAATGAAAAAGAGTTTTTGACAAAGGAAAATATATTTTATTTTGGCATACTAATGGAAGTAAAATAAGCAACAAATTATTCAAAGTGGCCGCCTTTAGCCTTAACACAGCTCTTTAATCTGTTGGGCCAGTCATCGATAGCAGTACGCACTGTTTCTAGCGGAAAATTAGCTACTGCTTCTGTCAAAGATCGCTTAAGGCTCTCGATATTTGGGTGTCGTCTCGTGCACACCATGGACTCTAACTCCGCCCACAGTTTGTAGTCCAGGGGATTCAAATCTGGGCTCCCAGAAGGCCATTCCGTCGCCCTTATAAACTGTGGAATATTGGTTTCCAACCACGCTTGTGTGGTTCGAGCTTTGTGGGCTGGCGCAGAATCTTGCTGGAAAACCCAATGTCGATTGTTGAATAGCGTAGAGTTCAGCGGCTTCACACATCCCTCCAGGATGTCCGTTTGATAATTTTTCGCTGCAGTTTTTACGCCTTTTTCGCAAAAATAAAGCTCGGTGACCCCTTCGTAGCTGACACCCCACCATACCATGACTGATGCTGGATGATGTCCTCGCTGTACCCTAGTGGCAACTTCTCGGGCTTCTATGGAGCTGTGGGCATACACCTTATCATTTTGGCGGTTGAAATGTTCCTCCACCGTAAGAATTTTTTCATCTGTAAATAAAATTTCTCGATGTTTGTTGTTGCCGTACCGCCGAAGGAGCTCTTTCGATCTGGTGCTCCTATTTTGCTTCAACTGCTCAGTCAGCAAATGTCCCGTTGATCGTCGAAAGGCACTCATCCCGAGGTCAGATTTTATGATGCGAGACATACTTCGGGTGGAGATGTTCATCTCTCGAGCCATGATTCGTTGTTTACGAAGCGGATTTCGACGAATTCGACTCCCGACCGCTTTGATGGCAGCAGAAGAACGTACATCACGCGGACGTCCAGAACGAGGTCGATCTTCAATAGTCTGGATCGCGTTATATCTCTGGATCGCACGATACACAAATCTTTGCGTTATTTTTAACGGGCACAACAACTTGAAAATTTCACTCGCGAATTTTCCACACTTATGTAGTGCAATCACTGCAGTTCGGTTTTCTATTACACCCCATTCCATCTTCACACGTTAACGAACACACTTTAAATGACCATCAACTGTCAACAACATTATGACGTTTATAAAACTGGCCGATATTGAAATGTCACTCATAAAATAAAGTTGTTGGCAATGTGAGAAATTATGTGACAGAACTTATGGCAGGACTAGGTACAGTCAACTGTTTTTTCGTATAAAGTAAAAGGTCTCGAAGGGGAAATATATGTCAAAAAGACATAAATATCCTTATTGCTAAATACAAGTTCAACACACAAGATCTCCATACAGTGAGGGTTCGGCACGTCCACAACTACACAATTAATGCAGCTTCGGACTGCTAATAACAACCCACCACCTTTCAATCTAATATCGGAAACATCGTTATGTTTCCGATATTACCCTACGAAAGACTTGGAAGTCTGAACTAAAGAGTTCACTGTCAGAAAAGCTAAAAGTTTAGTCCCATTTCAGTAAAAGCAATAACATCATAAGAGGAATTCTGGCTTGAAGCAAATATCGCCTGAGTTTTAGTGCGCAGTCCATTTACGTTTTGATAGTAAATGGACAATTGTCTGAGTTTTTTGGACCAGAACCCTGTGACCTAATACGACGAGAAGTAAATTCTTTGACAAATGTTCCAGACGGCCAAGAATTATTGTTTAATAACCGAGTAAAAAGATCATTATTGGCTATAACAATCTATCTATGGCATACAAATTATTTGAATCCCCCACTCCTTCCATCACCTCCAATACAAACTGCATTTTTCATGAAATACTATAACTGGAGGAAATTAACAAAACCTACAAAAAAATGCTTCACCTAAGCCTTCTTCAATTTGCTCAGTACGAGTAACATTTATCGAGCTCAAATTTTGCAGTAAATCCTTAATTAGCATTATAATGACTATCGAGAAAAAGTAAACCGATTCGCTTCTCCCCACTGCCCCCTCACACAATGTGACACAATATCACAACTTTTCAAAAATTCGAATTTCTTAAAAAGTAGGAATGTTACTGATTTGCAATTTTAATTATATCAATATTTTGTAGATAATTATAGTTGTTTCTCAAAAAATTATTAAGAACCCCCACTCCTTCTACCACCTCCCATACAAACTGCACAATTTCACTAAATCCAATATACTAATTTTCTCAGTACCTATTCAATTTTTGAAGCTTAAATTTGGTACAGAACATTTCTATAGCTATTCCAGCATGATATGAAGGAAATTGGTTCAATGCTGTCACCCCTTCTATCGCTCCCCATACAAAATTTCTTAAGATAGCAGAGGCATGACCTTCTTGAAAAATCACTTTTTGGGTACGATTCGATAGGTAAGATCTGAACGAATTTATGAAAGTACAAGGAAATCCCAGTGCGTATAGTTTTTAAGTCAGAATAGCATGGTCCACTTTATGAAAATTTACTAAAGTCAGTAAAAGTCAACCTGCTTACCGCCTTTAATCACTGGAATAAAATTCCATTAGATTTGTTAAGGTGGACCTACCTTTAGTAAACCCGAACTGGACTAATGATTGACTTACAATGAAAATTCATTATATCGTCCCTACCATGTCAAACTATCGAATGTGAAAAAGTCGTTTTTTCATATTCAATCATTAGCTACGTTACTTTTTGCACTTGAATCCAAATGAAAAATTCCGTGAAGCGCAGGATGAAGTGCAGATTCTGGCAATAGTGGAGCAGTACAATGGTTAATAGTCGTGCTGCTTAAACTCGATGAAAAGATTAAGACTAAGTACCTTCCAAGACTGTTGGCTGAAATATATTTGTCGACAGCATGCAGTCCAAAAAATGTTGGTCTTGCCGAGAAGCCTTTCTAGTGAAAGATGGCATCAGGCAATCGTCATCTTCGGAGCGACACACCATGTCACAAAAAGTAGATTAAAATCTCCGAAAATAAGCAGCTCATTGGAAGGACGCATAAGATCGCAGATTCCCTCAGTAGCGTTATAGACGGACTCGTAAACCCTAGAACCGAATGATGTTGAGTTGTAGGTAGTGATGATGTAAAGCTTTTTATTTCCAATTGTAGGAGTCACGCAGATAAATTCAATTCCACTGGATTCAGGAACCTCGATGGACGTGACGGAGAATTTCCGAACATTCCGCCACCAATTGGTGCATTAAGGAGATCGAGCTGACCGTCACAACGAAAGACTTGATAATCGGAGTAAAAAAGTTCAGCATCTTTAAAATTGGCATAAAGCCATGTTTCAGTAGTACATCCATCTAAAATTTTTGAAATTCATAGTGATACGATAAGATATGCAGATTTGAATTAATGTTTAGAGGATCCTTTATAATCGATCCTCAGTCATGGTGATCGAAACATGCACCGCATTCGAGAAAAAGTATTGAAACCGTCGTAACTCTAGGTGAGTTGCGGCTTTGATATCTCATAGCAAAAAATCAGATGTGGTTGGGGTATGTTTCTGCGTGTAAAAGTTTCTCTAGACCCCAAAGAATCCAAAAAGTAATGGGATTCTTGTTGCAGAAATTCACCATCAAATTTTTAACACAGTGTAATCATTAAAATGTGATGTAAATTAAAATAAACATTTTATGTAGTTAGTTGATTGTGCCGCACGGCTAAATGCTAAAGCCAGCAAATAAAATACATGAATTCGAAAACTTAAGTACTTTGTAAATATGATGAATTGATTAATTTTAGAAAAAGTCGCAATACATGTCTTGAATCTTGTGCAATGCATTAAAGGATATCTTTCATGTGTCATCGTAATTAAAGGATTTTCCCTTCCGCATAAAGACTGAGGATGTGCGAAGGAGTAGAAGAATTATAAATTAGAAAGTAGAATTCAGTCGAAAAATGGTAAACATTAAAATTTTTGATGCGATATTAACCATTAAAAACAGATGCAAAAAAAAAACTCGGAAACAGACTTAACAAGAGTATCGGTAGCAGCTATATGATTGACAATACAAATAAATTGTATCACGTATATCACGACTTCTAAATGCCTTAAATAGAAACAAGAGAAAATCCTGTCTAGGCACATATAGCTTGCTTGCAGTTATGCTGCTTCCCATTAGTTAAGTCTTGCAATAAATTTTTCTTCTTTTCCAATTTCTCTTAGCATTTCTTTTTAACTTTCATTTCGCAATTACAGCCCGGTACCGGTACTACATCACTTGGCGGAGAAGTGCATTTATCGTGATTTCGCGTTTTTCGCTCGCATAGTATCTACTTTAGTAATGGTTGTTAGCATCAGGAACAACATTTTTCATTTTATTTTTGCGACCTGTTTGTTGAGAAGCGTTCGCACGATTGATGATTAACAAGGTTTAGTGCTCAAAAGAGAAAAATTTGAACAAGTTTACGATTATAATCCTGAAAATTATTGATAATGACGGGTTTAAGATGGCAACTTAAAATGCCACATGTATTACACAGGTGGACAGAGAGACAATCTACGATATTTCGAGAAGCTGTTTTGTATCCATAAGGCTGAAACGTCTACTATTAAATCATGAATTTACTTAACATTATAAAAATTAATGAGATAAAATCTTTCGAAAGTTGTTTTTACTTTATTTCGGTGATAAACTACTGTAACTAAGATACGAAAAAATACCTGCCAACAAGTCGGGCACAAGTTTATTGTTCTTGGGACAAGTTGAGGATGCGTTGGAAGTCAATATGCAGGTTAGGGTGGATAGGGAAAGACTAAGTCAATGGAGGTTCTAGGGCAGGGCTGTTATCAACTCAATATTTCATTCGTTTATATATGCAAGTTTGTATGAGGTGGGGAAGGGGGGAGGGGTCGATACTAGGAGTGGAAAGATGGTAATAATTTTTTAATTGATTCCTTGAATTCAAAATTCTATGCATAGAATATTAGTTTCGCAAGCAAAATAAATTCAATGAAATTCGATGCATTGTAAATTTTTGAAACCATACATTTGTACGGGAGGGAGTAGAAGAGTTGAGAGAATCGTAAAATTTATAATGCTGTATTATTTCGTTTCTCTTCAAAGGTGTTCGTACAAAAATTTAAGTTCGTAGCTTTTAATCTTTTGCTTATAAGTTTATTTATTGAAATTGGTCGAGGTCATAGTTTGTATTGGAAAGGGTAGAAGGGCAAGGGGGATTTCAAAACTTTTGATGTAGCTTTGTTTTAAATATATTTTTTTATGATGATGCAATGGCGCTACAGCCCATATCGAGCCTTGGCCTCCCGGATGCTCCTCCTCCAGTTGTCTCGGTCCAACGACCGCGTCCTCCAATTTGAAAAATTGAGAAGCGATCTGCAGTCTACGTCGACTGAGTCCTCCCATCGCTTTCGTGGCTTCCCCTGCGGTCGGTTACCTTGAGCTTTGCCCTTGAGAACTCGTTTTGGGATTCGTTCCTCGTGCATTCGTTCCACGTGGCCAGCCCATTGCAGCTTGCGCAGTTTGATCACTATGGATGCTGGTGGATCGTCAAATAGTTGATACAGCTCATGGTTGTATCGAATTCGCCAATCATCTCCTTCCTTAACTGCTCCGTATACCTTCCGAAGAATTTTTCGCTCAAAAGTGTCGATTAACTTCTCCAAAAACCGTGTCAAGGTCCACGTTTCGCATCCATATAGCAGCACAGGACGAATTAATATCTTGTAGATGCGTAGTTTATTGTTTCGATGGACCTTCCTTGATTTCATTATGGGGAGGACCGCGTAAAATGCTTTGCTAGCTGCCGTGATTCTTCTTTGAATTTCATGTCGTTCATTGCCGTCCTTTGTGAGAAGGGCTCCCAGGTATACGAATTCACCCACCTGCTCGAAGTTGTATTCGCCTATTGTAATGTTCTGCCTCTCTGGGACAGTCCTTCGTGTCTGGGTCATGTATTTAGTTTTCGCTTCATTGACCCTGAGCCCTACTTCACCCGCTGCCGACTCCAACTCCTGGAATACCTCCTTAACGCCAAGTATTGATCGGGCCAAAATATCCACGTCGCCTGCATACGCCACCAACTGTGCGGATTTTACGAGTAGCGTACCTCTGGTGTCCACTGAGGTTACTGAAGTTGCTTTCCTGACGACATACTCGAGAACCAAGTTAAAGAGCGTTTGGGCGAGACCATCTCCTTGTTTAAGACCTGACTCCATTGGAAAGCTGTGAGTCAACTCGTTTTGGATTTTTACTTGGCACTCATTGTTTTTCATCGTGGCTTTTATTAACCGAACTAGTTTCGGTGGGACACCTAGTTCAATCGCTATTCTGTAAAGAGCATTACGGTCGACACTATCGTATGCTTGGCAAAAATCGACGAACAGTTGGTGCACATTAATATCATATTCCCAGCATTTTGCTAGCACCTGTTTTACTGACAATAGCTGGTCCGTTGTCGATCGCCCAGATCTAAAGCCACCTTGATATTCTCCGATGATGTTGTTAGCGTATTCACTGAGTCTTCGTTCGATAATTTTAGTCAAGATTTTGTAACACGTACATAGCAATGAAATTCCTTTGTAATTTTCGCAACGCAAACGGTCACCCTTTTTGTATACCGGACATATAATGCTTTTCCGCCAGTCGTCGGGTAATTTTTCAGTTGTCCAGATTTTAACAATTAATCTAAATATTCGACTGGTAAGCTCTGTTCCACCTTCTTTCAAGAGCTCTGCAGGGATTCCGTCAATTCCGGGCGCCTTGTTCGATCTTAAATTATGTAAGGCTGTCTCTACTTCATCATAAGTTGGTGCAATAGGCAGATGATCTCCATCTGGATCTTCCGGAATTATAAAAGGTTCAGTCTGTGAAGTCGTTCTATTTAACAGTGTTCGGATGTACTGAACCCATCGTGCATTGATTTCGGTAGCGTCGCTTATGATGTTGCCTTCTTCGTCCTTACAGAGGGTAGTTTGCAGTTTATAACCTTGTCTCATTTGTTTCACGGTATTAAATGCTGCTCGCACGTCATTTTTCTTCAGGTTTTCGTCCAGTGATAAAATTTTGCCATTGTTTATTTTGCGTTGTTTTCGTCTGCAGATCTTCTTGGTGTTTCGCGTTTATACTCTAGATGAAATCTGAGAGTATTATAAGTTTGCCATAAAGTTTGTAACGCCAAGAAATAAGACTCGGAGAAAAAAATGAATGATACAGAAGTTCATAAAATCACTCAAAAATCTCAAAACCGAATGTCCGTCCGTCCGTGTCCTCTCTAGCTTGGGAACGCGTTGAGCTAGAAAGTTCAAATTTTGTATACGTCGTTTTCAACAAAAAAGTAAGGTCAAGTTCGTGAACGGGCCAAATCGCTTCATCCCTTCTACTCCCTCCCATACAAAATGACACAATTTCGCAATTTCACAATAAATGGATTTCCAATATAAATGTTATTTATCTGAAATTTGGAATATAATACTTTTATGATAATATAAATCTACTGTATAAAAGTTATTCGAGTCCTCCCCTTCCTTCCACCACCTCCCATACAAACTGCATTTTTTCATGAAATGCTCTAAGCAAATTTACTCAGTGCATATAATAATTATCGAGCTGAAATTGTGCATTAAATATTTAATTGGAATTAGTAGTAAGACTAAAAAAAATTAGACGATTTGCTGTAGTCCGTCTACCCCCTCCTATACAAAATAACACAATTTCGCAATTTCACAATAAACGGATTTGCCCGAAAAATGCAAATGCTACTGATCTGAAATTTGGAATATAATACTTTTATGATGATATAAATCTACTGTATAAAAGTTATTGAAGTCCTCCCCTTCCTTCCACCACCTCCCAAACAAACTGCACTTTTTCATGAAATGCTCTAAACCAATTTACTCAGTGCGTATAAAATTGATCGAGCTGAAATTGTGCACGAAATATTTTTTTTAAATTGTTAGTAAGACCGAAAAAAATTAGATGATTACATTCACTCCTTCTACCCCCTCCCATACAACCTGACACAATTTCACAACTTTATAAAAGTTCGATTTTCCTGAAAAGTATGAATGCTACTGATTTGCAATTTAAGACATGTCAAAAGCATGATGTGTTTATTTCTGGAAAGTCATTAAAAACTCGCCCCTCCTTGTATCATCTCCCATACAAACTGCACTATTTCACTACATCCAACACACTAATTTTCTTAGTACCTATTAAATCTTTAAATCCTAAATTTTATATAAAACATTTTGATAGCAACCTTAGCGTCTTGTGAAAAAATTAGTTGAATGTCGTCACCCCCTCTACCACTTCCCCTACAAAATTTCTTAAGATCCAAAAATTCCTCTTTCATCTAGAGTATCGCACGATTGGGCTTTACGCCCAATCGTACTTCTGTTATGTTTTTTAAGAATGATTTGTGTCATAGGCAATTTCTGCCTCTATGAGGAATGTACAAACACATTCATGGAGGTAAGGAATTGGATTGGAAAGGTAGGAAAAAGGGAGTGAGAACGTCCGTAATGAGTGATGAAGGTGGTATATTTTTCAATTGGTTGCTCCTGAAAAATATGTACAGATCTTATCGAGGACTGAATGATAGAAAGCGAACTGCGTATATAGACCTACCAGAAGTAGAACTGTTTCACTTTTACATCGTTTGCCGATTTTATTTCGAATAAGTTTTCATTCCCAGTAGCAACTGAAAGATTCGTGCTTAAAAAAATCCTACTGTCTGGAGTGGGAATCGAACCCACGCGCTAATGACTGTGAGGCAAGCACGCTGCCACTGCGTCACGGAGGCCTCAAAATTCGTTTGCACAAAATTTCAAGTTTGATTTCTTAAAAATGTTCGAAAAAATACTTTTGTATGGGAGGGGGTAAAAGTTTTGTAGACATTCGACTACTTAATATTTTAAACTTTTATGCATTTTTGACGTTTCTAGCTTAGAATTTCAAAAATTTTGATTTTTCTTAATACAAATAAAACACTCATGTAGGTTAGGGCCCCCTTCGGTGGATAACAATTCCAGTTCAAACTATGTACATCAATCGGATGTATTCAACTGCAAAATTAGAATTTTGTATCTTTTACCAGAACCCTAAACAAATTACTCAAAGTTTTCGATATTTTGGCTCCCTACATCCCCCGCTTCCATCTCTTTCGAAAATTATAGATTACATAGCTCAACAATCTGACAAAATTTTAACTTGATATCTGTATGGAATTTTGGGATAAGACAGTTTAAAATTTTTCAAAGTACACCATTTTTGAAATGATCCTCATTTTCTCCCCATGCCAAATGCCATATTTTTTTTTCATATTCCGCTAATATATCTCAATATATGTATGTATATTCTAGGTTTCAATTACATCGCTTAAAAGATATTTGTGATATAAATAAGTATTTTTCTTTGCAACCCCCTAGCCCTCCTCCTGCAAGTGTTTGCATCTTTCAAAATCGATAATAGTGGAGCTAAACCTAAACGGTTCTAAAATATGAACGTTTCACGTTTAGTGATTCCGAACATATAATCATTTGGAAAAAAAATGCGATTGTCCATTTGTTTTTAGCCCCCGCCTTCCTCTCCCCCCTCTTCCCGGACCCACTGGATGCAAAAATTAATTTTGCCCCATAAACCAATGTATCGAATGTAAAGTTTCAGCTTTC
Organism: Chorisops tibialis; assembly: GCA_963669355.1. Lineage (NCBI taxonomy): Eukaryota > Metazoa > Arthropoda > Insecta > Diptera > Stratiomyidae > Chorisops > Chorisops tibialis. The sequence continues at coordinate 59,476,791 of OY770263.1, forward strand.
TATTTGCATTCTATTTGTTGACCCTAGCCCTCCCTCCGCTACCCCCTTTCACCTGACACTCTCCAAAATGATAATGGAATACATTTACCAAATTTACAATCAACTTTTCATCTTTATAGGTTTCGGAGATATGAGTCCATATGTACAGCGTACGGACAGACAGATTTTTTTTGCATGTTTGGGCAAATTTAGTCATGAAAAAATTAAATTAGGGTAGTAAATTTGTTTTTTTTTTCTGTGTCGATCACAATACTTTATTATTAGAAAAATAAAGAAATTAAATTATATCTATCAGTTACAGCTGAAACTTTTTGGACCAATTTTGTACAGATTAGAAAAATTGGCACAAAATTTTGCTTTAATAAACTTCCATGTACTCTTCCAAGCGTTCGACAAATTTAAAAAATAATAATGAAAATCGGTTAAGCTTCCCGGGTTCCGAAGCAAAATCGTTCATTGACTCCACTAACAGTATATTACGAATTAGCGTGCGCTGTGTAAACATAGCCAATGTTGCACAAATATTACCCAAATCAATTTGTTTGCCATAACGACTACATCTATCAGTTTATGTCCAAATACGTACAGTGAGCACACTTTGAAATAGTCAAATTAAAGACATTGTAAATAATGCATAAGGAGATACAACAGCGAGCTTCAGTCAAATATTTGTTAATTTATGGTGGTAGTAGGATACGCTGTTGAAAAAATAAGATATATAACGAAAATATGCAATATTAAAATTATAAGAAAAATACATTAACAAAATCAATAAAAAATGTCTACCAACAAGTCGGGCGCAACTTTATTATTGTGACAAGTTGAGGATGAATGGGAAGTAAATATGCAGGTTAGGATGGTAGCAGATAGGAAATCCCAAAGGGATGGGGATTCTAGGGTAGGACTGTAGTCAATTTTTTTAATATAATACTTAACTGCGATTACAATCTATAGCTTCAGTACATAGAATCAATATTTCATTGCCAATATCCAACCAGAGAACGTACGGTTCTGCTGGTGTTCCGCCGGCTTATGATTCAATTGGACCTTATACGCATGCAGAGCCAAATCCTTCGTCAATTTTCGCTGCAGTGTGGATGTCGAATGGAGGTGTTTGGGTCATTTTCAACACTGTCCTTCACTGCAGCGATATTTCCGGTCGAACGTCCGGGGCGAAGTCGTTTCGGTATCTCCATATCTTGCACTGAGCTAGTCTTTTGAAGTTTTTTGAGTAGGTTGCGCACACACGTCTCAGAAAGCACATGATTACGATCAAAATTTGCTCGAATTTTGCGCGCTGAAACTGCGATTCAACGCGAATTTTCGCAGTAAAATTCAACGACTGTGTAGCGTATCATGATAAATTTATAGATGAAAAATGTCAACTTTTGACAGCCGTCAAGCAATGAGCTGGGTTGGTGTACTCTCTGTCTGATTCTGAAGACATGACAACAGAGTCTCTGGTGCCATAAAAGCTTCCGAATTTGTCGGCCCTGCCTCTTCAATTTCCCCATCTGAATCAGCCATTTCTGCGTCCCCTTCATACACCATTGATGCTATTTCTTGGTCGATAAAAATCTGCGATGAACGATCGTTGTTTTCAATAGACAACCACTCACTGGCATCATTTTCGTCGCATTGATTGAGTCCCAGTATCGTGTTTTTTTTTTTTTTTATGTGACACCAGAATTAGAGGGATTGCCCTTTTGTACTGAAGCACAGCTCCGGTGAGGGGGAAGGATATTGGTTTTTGGGGATTAAGGCGATACAGACGGAAGTGGCTATGAATATTTCCCTTGAATTGCTGGATGTTGTAGTCATGCGGGAACACCGAGATGGGCAGCGAGTTCCATATTCGAACAGTCCGGTTTAAAAACGAATCACGAAATTTGACAGTGCGACCGAAAGTGGGGTTGAGAGAATACTTATGAGCGCGCGAAGCAGCTCTAGTATTACGGGGTAAGGGCATACATGGGGGCAAGAGATTAAAGATTTCGTCCGAACAATCTCCATTGTAGTAGCGATACAAAAGGGTTAGGGAGCTTACAGTTCGTCTGTGCTCGAGTGAATCGAGCGAAGAAGTGGTGTCAGAATCTCCTATAATTTTAATAGTCCAATACTGGATACTATCCAGATAGGAGAGAGAAGTTTTTGCAACTCCCGCTCATAGGTGTGAATTAAATTCAAGACGGGGTCTAATATAGGCCTTATAAATTGTTAATAGCCCAAAAGCGGTGAAGAAGTTTTTACATCGTTTTAGGTATCCCAAGCATTTAGATACTTCCTTGGCGATGTTAAATATATGTTCGTTCCAAGATAAGTTATCTGTGATTTGGATACCTAACATCTGGAAGAAGTGAAGTGAAGAAGTGGTTAGTGACTGACCTCCGAAGGTGATTGGGTCAAGGTTAGAGTCACGTTTGTGGGACACAAGACAGCACTGGGTTTTCGAAGCATTAAACTCAACTTGATTCTTATTGCCCCAACTAAGAATTTTAGCGAAGTCGTCATTCAATGACTGAACCATGTTCCTACGTTGTTCTACTAAGCTAGTACATCGGGCTAAGGACGCACTGTTGAAGTGATAGGAGAAGTCTAAGGTGCTGTCATCGGCGAAGCTATGTATAGGATTGAAAGTTGAGGATAGCAAGTCATTAATAAATATCAGAAAAAGGGTGGGAGAAAGAACCGAGCCCTGAGGGACACCAGCGTTAATTTTATAAGAAGAGGAAACCACACCATCCAATACCACACGCATTGAACGATTGGCTAAAAAACTTTTAATCCAGGAAATAAGAGAGTCGCCTAAACCTATAGCTTTAAGTTTGATTAAAAGGGCAGTGTGCCATACTCTGTCAAAAGTCATGGAAATATCAAGAGCGTTGCCTATTTCTGCTACTTTGTTTACACAGCAGTCTTCATTATCACTTGCAATTTCTTCACCAGCGCACATTGTTTTTCAGGCCATAATTTATTCTTAGCTAGGGTGTAGTCTAGTGGGTAGCGTGTTGGTCTACAATGCGAAGGTCGTGAGTTCAAATCCCAGTCGACGCACACTGCCTGTTTGGATATACCTTGGTTACCTCAATCTACAAAAATTAAAAATTCGTAGATAGAGGGTTGTGCGAAAAGCTAACAAAACTTTCACAAAAAATAATGAAAATGTTAAGGAACCTTTAGTTCAGGAAGCCGACCCACTTTGGGCTGTAGTACCATTGTAGAAGAAGAAGAAGAATTTATTCGTTGCAAGTTGCTTTTTGTGAGAGTTTCCCAAGCATGTAAATGCTATCTTTAATATTTCATTTTTCAATGAACTGTTACAACACTCTCCAAACTTTTCTATTAAAAAAAGGCGACACAGGAGTAGTTTTCTGCAGATTTTTTAATTTTTTTCGATCATCCGCTAGTCCATTGGCTGCATAGTCCTGTAACGTTGGGTGGAAGAAATTGAATTTCAAAATTATCATTGTTTACGTTCAGCACTTCGAGAGAGGAATGTGTGGGTACATTATCAATGATAAGCAAAACTTTCTCCCCTCATAAAAAACCAAACTTGCATAAACAATTGAAATATTGATTACATGTACTGGAGCTATTGATCTTATTCTCAATTAAGTGATAAATCGACAGCAGCCTTGCCCTAAAGGGAGTCCCTCTTGTGAAATGGGGTTCCACTTAGACTTCGTTAACCACTCTAACCTGCATATTGACTTTCCATGCATCCCAAACTTAACCAAAAATAATAAAGTTGCACCCAACTTGTTGGCAGCTTATTTTTTTTTGTTATACTTCGCTCAAATAGAAAGCTTTAAATGTTTTGAAACAAAATAATTTTATTGAATTTCTAAATTTCGTGGTATTTCTATGGGAGAGAGTAGAAGGAGTAGAGTGTAGTTTGCATTTTTTTTTCAAAATTGATTGAAAAAAGGAGTTTTAAAGTTTTTTTTTTTTGCTAAAAATGACACAAAACCAATTTCAGCACGACAGCTCAAAACGTTCGAAAGTTATGTTGTAACTAACAGACAGACGGACGCACGGTCACTCGGAATCGAGGTTTTTGAGCGACAACAAATTTTTCTGTATCCTTAGCGACTCTGTGTGAGCATTATTTCTTAGCGTTACAAACGGCAAGGAAAACACAACATACTACTAGATTTCTTCTAAAGTATAAAAAGAAGATCGATATTATAAGATTCAGAAATCGTTCTTTTAGTTCAAAATGAACTGTGAATACATTGAACAAACCATAAATATTTAATAAAAATATTATTATATTATATATTACATATTATTAAATTGTGTTATTTAAATAAGGAGTTTAATCCAGTTTAAAAACACTACTTATAAACACAATACTTTCGTATAAATTTTTTCTTCAAAATTTGCAAAAGATTAGAATGAAAACCTCATATCGAAAATAATCAATTTATCTACAGGCGCCAGTGATTGCATAACAATTTAATTTTTTAAAAAAAAGTCCTTTTGTTGGGACAAAACCATAAATCAAATCTTCAATTCAACCGGTCTTGATTAATCTTTTTTTGATTTTTCGGTAATGTATTGCTCGTAAGCGATAATTCCTCATACCTAACAGATTTATGATACCTATTAAGTTATCTGAAAATGCCCCTTGACTTTCAAAATGTTTTTATTTATTTTATTTTGAGTCTCCTTATTATTTAAAAAACATATATAGATGAAATAACCAGAAATAAGAACAGGTATCCTCGCTCCTTTCCCGGATAATGATAATAAACCACTCACTTTTGAGGCCATTTGGAAATCCCGAATGTGATGTACCATCTTAAGAATATTAAAATGCAAAAACAAAAAAAAAAAACAATACTTTTGTCTATAGTCCTCAATAAAAACAGACATTATTTACCGGAACAAAGAATGGAAAAAAAAAATAATAATAACCCACCGACGACGAAAACAACCAAAAATTTACATCTTCACTCCTCAGCAGTAGCACAATGATCTTACACCAAAAATTTATCTTCAAATAGGAATTGGGTAAAACCAATCACCTCCTACTCATTATAAATGCCAGAATTAAGCAAAAAAACACAAACACAATTAGGCAACTCAAATTTCCCCAAAAAAACAACAACAGACGTTTCGAGTCTTCTTCAGTATTTTTTCGAAGGTATTCTTCAATCTTAAGATGTTTCGAATCGGAAGCTAACTCACCGGGTGAGTGGCCTACTAATCCAGCGATCACATCAACCGAAATGCCATCGCAACGATACGCGCATTCAAAATTTCAAAAACTCGTGTTACAAGTAATTTCCGGCCACTATAAATTTTGATATAAATCTAGCATCTTCGAATGACGATCGTTTATCTCATGGCTGGTTTTCACTTAAGATTAACAAAAAAATAAACATATTCGCAAAAATCAAAAAATTTGAATAAATCCTGAAACCAGTCAGTTTTATAAGAAGCGAGAAATAGAAATCATCCGCTAGTGAGGTAGGTGCTTGGAAATATAACTGAAACTACAAACTTAGCAAAAGCCTGATTGATTTTATTAGAACCTTATAAGTAGAAATAAATTTTAGATAATATATAAAATAGCATCGCGATTTATTCTAAAAACACCTCAACCTTCATTCTTAAGAAATTTGAAAATATTTCAGAAATTTTTTTATGCAAAATATTACAAGAAAATAAGCTGCAAACAAGTCGGGCGCAAATTTATTATTTTTAGGACAAGTTAGGGTAGAAAGGAAAATCTAAGTGAATGGGGGTTCTAGGGCAGGGCTATTGTAAATTATATAACACTTAAATGCGATTACGATCAATAGCTCAAGTATACATAATCAATATTTCATTCGTTTATTATATAAGTTAGGTTTTGTATGGAGGAAGGGAGAGAGGGGGATAGAAAGGTTGGGTGGATGTTGATAAGTTTTTAAATGATTAGAATGTTAGTTTTACCTACAAACGGATTTGATATGAAATTCGATGTGTTTTATATGCATAAAACCAAACAGATTTGCATGGAAGGGGGTAGAGGAAGTGAAGCAAAATGTGCAAAATGTGTGAAGCACTTTTAATAAGTCTCTCTTGAAAGGTGTTCATACAAAATTTCAAATTTGTAGCTTTTAATTTGTTAGTTATTAGAAGATTTATTGAAATTGGTCGAAATCATACATTTGTATGGGAGGTTGTAGAAGGGAAATGGAGATTTTAAAACTTTTAATGCAGCTTTATTTTAAATATTTTAAACGTGTTTGTACGAAATTTCAAGTTAATAGATTTTAGTGGTTTGGTAATAAATGATTTCTTAGAATTAGTCGAGAAAATGCTTTTATATAGGAAAGGGTAGAAGTTTTGAAGGTGTTCGATCAGCTAATATTTTAAACTTTTAGGAAGTTTTTTTGAATGGATTACTCAAATTTTGAAGTTTGTAGCTTAAAATTTCAATCAAAAATTTTTAGTTGTTGTGTTTTTTTTTATTTCAAATAAAACATCTTGTGCAGCTTTGGGCCTCCCTTCAGTGGATAACAGTTCTGGTTCAAATTATTATTTTTTTTTCTTTATGTATATCAAATGGATGTATGCACGGGAAATATTTGAACTTTGTATCTTTTACCACAGCCCTAAAAAAATTACTTACTTGATAAAATTTGTTTTCGACATATACTGGCTTGAAATTTTGAAAAGTGCGCCATTTTTAAAATGCTTTTCTTTTGCCGACACTATTATTATGTTCAAATATTATATTTTTCGCTAGTATAGTTTAATACATTTCCTAAGTTTCAATTAAATACCTTGAGAGATAGTTCAGATATTAATATTTAAGTGTTTCCTTTACACGGCCCTGACCATACCCCTTAAAAATATTAGCCTCCCTTGATTATGGTAAACCTATGAGTCGCCTATTTGAACGTAAAATATGAACTCATTCTGTTAAGTAATTTCGAAGATATAGTCATTTGAAAATTTTTAGCTCCCTGACCCTTTTTGTACCCCACTGGATAAAAGAATTAGTTTATTTTCACTTTTTTTCTCATACATTACTGTACCCGAATGTCAAGTTTCAGCTTTCTATCTGTATTCGTAGTGGAGATATTCTGAATCGCAGTTTTCGAACTTACCCTCGCTCATCTCCTCTTTTCACCCGATACTCTCCAAAACTTAAGCAATGAAAGCTCCCCGCCCAATCTACAATCCGCCCAAAAATTAGTTCTCTATCTATAAGGGTTTCGGACATACGATTCTTTAAATGTCGTCGAAGCGTACACGTACGGTGAACGGCGTACGGCATACAGACAGACGGATTTTTCTTTTTGCATTTTTAGGCTAATTTAGTTATGAAAAGCGAAAAAACCAAGTCCCAGGGTTGCAATTTTTTTTCTGTGTCGATCACAATACTTTTTTTTATTAGAATAATTAAGTAATTCATATCGATACGTTATTAGTGTGAGAAGTGTTAAGGTGCATTTATACCGAACGCGTAGAGCCGATAATATATCCCATATTGTTTATTTTATGCAAATATGAAGTGCGAATATAGTTCACTATTTCATATTTTATACGGATAATTATGTGGTTTAGTTTAAAAAAGAGGAGAATTCTAATTTTCTCTGAAGGTGCGTTTCTACCGAATGCGTAGAGCCAAGCATGTTAAAGCCATTTTTTTCCAGCTCCGATACAAACAAAACATTTCTGAATTTTAAATTAAATGAGTTAAAATTATTATAATACAAATTTAGTTGAAATTCCGTGAGCTCAAAAGGAACTGCCGCGAACTTTTTTCTTTTCTTATTCGATGGCACTACGGCCCAAATCGGACTTTGACCTCCTGACCTTAAGGTTCCTTAACATTTTAGTTGTTATTTTAAAAGGGTTGTTAGCCCGTCACACAATCCTCTATCAACGAATTTTTATTTTGGCAGAATCAAGTGGCTAAGATATACCCACGCAAGTGGAGTGCTGAAATTATACGCCGACCGGGATTTGAATCCCCAACATTTGCATTGTAGACCAACACACCACCCACTAGGCTACACCCTAGCAAGATAACTTTCTTCTGAACTTCTAAAACTCAGATTTGAAAACATGTATGTATAAGTACATCTTGAAATCAAAACTATGATTTTGTGCAATTTCAACCAAAACAAATTAATAGATGCATAATAATTTTAGCCACTTATTTTGAACTTACAAACAAAACTTTTGCTAATTTTACGTAAAATTCAAAAATTATATTATGGAAAAAATTTTCAATTCTCAATTTCGAAATTTGAAAATTTCACATTTAACTTTTTTTTTTATTCAAGATTTATAAAATAAATCATTCCTTTTCGACGGAGCTTAAACCTCCTGACATCCAGGTTCCATAACATTTTTATGCTCTAGATGAAATCTGAGAGTATATTGTGTTTGCCTTACCGTTTGTAACGCTAAGAAATAACGCTCGCACGGAGCCGTCAACGGTACAGAAATATTTGTTGTCGCTCAAAAACCTCGATTCCGAGTGACCGTCTATCCGTCTGTCTGTCTGTCCGTCTGTGCGTCTGTCTACAGCATAACTCTCGAAAGCTTTGAGCTACAGTGCTAAAAATTTTTGTGTGTCATTTTTAGCAAAAAAGTAACTTTAAGTTCGTGAACGGGCCACATCCCCTCACTCCTTCTACCCCCTCCCATACAAATTTCACGAAATTCCGAAATTTTCAGAAATTGATTTGTCTTTGAAAGTATTTAAGCTATCGACTTGAAATTTGGGTCAAAGTATTATAATATAGATGTCATTAATCTGACTAAATATTGATCCGATCTCTTCACTTCTTCTACCCCCTCCCATACAAATGCATAATTTTGAAAAATGCATTTTTTCGATTTTCATTGAAACTAACAAATTTATAAGAACGAGTTTTTGCCAGAATTAATTTTATTATAATTGCAATCAGTATTGAAAAAATTATCAACTTCACCTCACTCCTTCTACCCCCTCCCATACAAATTTCACAAAATTTTTAAATTTAAATTAAATTATTTTTCTTCGAAACTGTTTTAGCTATCAGCTTGATATTTTGCATAAAGTATAAAAATAGAAATATCAATAGCGAGAAAAAAACTCGTTTTGATCCGTACACTCCTTCTACCTCCTCCCATACAAATGCATAATTTTTGTTAAGTGTATTTTATCGAATTCCATTCAAACTAGAAAAAGTACAAACTTAAAATTTTGCCAGAATTTCTTTTTTAATAATTGCAATAAATTCTAAGAAAATTATCAGCTCCTCTTCACTCCTTCTACCCCCTCCCATATAAATATTTGTATTATAAATTCAAGGAAAGCATTTCTTCTTTGAACATATGAGAGCTATCGACTTTGAAATTGAAAAGCCTGGCGATAATGATGTCGATAAGCAGTTTCAAAATCTTCTAAGCCCCTCGTCTTACTCTGCCACCTCCCATACAAATGCCCCAATTTCAGGAAAACGATGTCCAATTTAAAATAATGAAAGCTACAAACCTTAAATTCTGCACGAAATATTTTGCATACCATATTAGGTGTCATATCCAAAAAATACAAATCTTCCTCCTCTGCTTCTCCCACCTCCCATACAAAACTCACTATTAATTATTCAAAAGAATTAGAGGTGACATATTTTCCGGTACATTGAACTCTTTCTCATTTCATCTAGAGTATCATGTGATTGGGCTTTACGCCCAATCATAATTCTGTTATGTTTCTTTGTGGAATTTGGAATGAGGTTGATAGTAATTCCCACAAATGCCTATATCTACGAATTTTTGCAGATTCAAAAGTAATACCCACTAGCAAACTAACCAATAGTAGAGTTAAAGTATGTAAAGAAACCCTCCCATATAGAGTATGGCCACCGGGTGTTCCGTGACAATCCGGCAATCTATCTTCTTTTTTATAGGCTAAGGAAATATAAATAAACGCTTTTGTCAAATTTCGCTGTAACTTTTCAAAATGACTGAGTCACATCTCGATTAATGGCGCGGTGACCAAACTCGATATGAACAGAAGAAAATCCGTATCTTTACAGTACGAGTAACTCTAGCCAATATTAGAATAGAGTAACCCGAATTCAGTGATTACTCGTAGCATATGCCAACGACATAAATATCCTTGCAAGATCTCTGGAAAGTGCTAAAGAGGTATTTGTAAACTTTGATACAGCAGAAAGGGAAGTTGGACTACGTATCAACGAAAACAAAACAAAAGTTATGACACAAACAATGAAAAGGACGCCAATCAAGCAAAATATTACAGTAGGAGGCAATAATCTAGAAAACTTAGACAACTTTGTATATCTAGGGGTAAACTTATCGAAGGATGGAAGCGAACCCATCGAAATTAAAAGAAGGATTATGATAGCAAATAAGACGTATTATATGGTACTTCTAATAACTAAAAGCTAGGGTGTAGCCTAGTAGGTAGCATGTTGGTCTACAATGCGAAGGTCGTGAGTTCAAATCCCGGTCGACGCATAATTCAAGCACACTGCTTATATGGATGTACCTTGGTTACCTCAATCTTCGAAAATGAAAAATTCGTAGGTAGAGGGTTGTGCGAAGATCTAACAACCCTTCCACAATAAATAATGAAAATATTAAGGAACCTGAAGATGAGGAGGCCAAGGCCCGATTTGGGCTATAGCGCCATTGAAGAAGAATAACTAAAAGGAAGAACGTACAAGGAAAACTAAACTAAAAGTATATAAAACAATTATAAGACCTGTGCCATAGCAGCGAAAAATGGACATTAAGTCAGGCATCCGAAAAATTAATTAACGAAATGTCATCAGAAAAATCCTCAGACCTATGTGGGAAGGCTCGATCTGGAGAACACGATACAATAGAAAATTGTATGCTCTCTTCGACAATCCAGAAGTATCAAACCTCATAAAATTTAAGAAACTACAATGTGGAGCGGATGCATGACGGAAGAATTCCCAAACATACACTAAAACGGAAAGTTAATGGACAAAGGCCGGTCGGAAAACCAAGGAAGCGCTGAGAGGATTCGATTGATGCAAATAGCAAATTACTGCTAATATTTTCAAACTGGAGGACGCGGTCACTGAACCGAGATGGATGCAGGCGAAGTATTCAGCAGCCCAAAGTCCGATTTGGGCTGTAGCGTCATCGTAAGTAAGTAAGTGAATTCAGTAATTCAATCAAACTACATTGATATTAATGTATGCACAATCGAACGCATTCTTCTCCTCAAAGCTGATGTCTATTACAAATGGACAAATACAATGTTAGAAATAAAAAACAATCCAATAATTATCATATTCCAAATCGAAAAATAAATACTTAAACAAATATTATGCAACATTATTATAATGGTTTTAGCCTTCGATAATACTAAATACTAATTTTAAAATAATCAATACTTAAAAGTACGTCATTCCTGACGTAAAAAAACCATTCTAGCAAACTCAAGAAGTTTCAAACAACGTGAATGCCATTGACATTTATCATTGATAAAACGTCTTGAATAACATTACCAAAACCGGATAAATACATATGCGGTAAAGCGAAAAAACTAAATAAATAAAACGAAAATCATTTTTCGACAATTTCAATTATGACAATTTACTTCGTATGATAAACTTTTCTATAGCAATTGTGCTTAATGATAATTACATTATTTATATTTATTTAAAATAGAGTAATTTATGGTTTGGTGACTGTTTTCACAGTACATTTTGAAAGGAAAGATTTCCGGATTCTACACTGTTACGCTTTATTATTCGTGACGTTTCGGTCTCTGCTGAGGGTTTGATAAAGGTCTCAGCAGAGACCGAAACGTCACGAATAATAAAGGATAGCAGTGTAGAATGCGGAAATCTTTCTTTTAAACAGTAATTTATGTTAAGATAAAATAATTATATTGTAATATAATGTCTAATTTTAGCTACTATTTTAAAATTTGTATGTATAAATTTGTAGCTGTAGTAAGCTGACTCGGGACAATTTTCCGGACAAAATTGATGCATCGTTCAAAATTTGCTTGCCATCAAACCTTACTGCTGTCGACTCAGCTGAATTGTGGCCTTCGGGCGTCATTCTTCAAGAGCTTAAGCCAAGAAACAGCTCACAACGAAATTTTCGTAAAAGAAACCATCAGTGAAAACTTACATAAACACTGCTAACGATCCATCAACGTCTACAGTTCTCAAGAATATGTCTGGCATTGTCAACATTTCTAGCTCATCTAATAACAATCTTACTATTACCAAAATGTGCATGGCCTTAGAACCACTTCCTGGTGTCCCTTCAGGAGAGTATGCCCGATGTTCTTTGTATCACCGAATCCTGGTTAATTCCTTCAGTTCTTTACTCTGAATTGTTTCCCGAATTGCTACACAGTTCACAGGCATGTCCGTGATCTTAATCGTTCTATCAAAAAGGATGGTGGTGGTGTTCTTATTGCGGTTAAAAATACCCTGCCTTCGTTGCGTTATCCGGACTTTGATGCTTTTGTAATTGAGCACCTTCTCTTCAAAATTAAAATCTCTACCTATATATGCTGTGTCTATATTCCTTGTTGCTGCGCAGTGGGAACTATTGAACAGTTTTTTGACAGCCTTTCGAAAATCGTCAACTCAGCTGGAGCTGCCTCGACATTCTTATCTGTGATGGCTTCAACGTTCCCAACATGCAATGGAATGCAGACTAGTCTCACCCTACACTGTCTTTATCTACCATAGACATGTGTGTTGATCATGGTAACAAGACATAATTTTCGAAAACCTTCTAAGGTGATCTTACCAGATCGTCAAGACTGGGTGTCCAATAGACCCAATCTAAGAAAACCATCAATCATCTGGTACACAGATGGTTCTAAAACAGAGAAAGGAGTAGGTGCTGGAGTATATGAAGTACGACCCAGTATTAGTATCCACGCCAGTATAAATGAATTCCGTTCTGTTTTCCAAAGTGACATTCATGCAATAGAACTATGTATTCAAAGCTCGTATTTGATTGCCTTCAGGTATTAATAGAACTGGGGATTCAAAACAGAGTCAGAAAGGATCCCTGGAGACAGTGGCTTTGAGGGTAATGAACAAGCTGATTCATGAAGAAATATCTTTATAGAATTGGACTCTCAGAGGACTATGATTGCAGAATGTGCAATGAAGAAGAGGAATCACCAGACCTTATTCTCTGTGAATGTGAACCACTGGTGAACAAAATACTCTGTAATTTTGGTTACCGATTTATGAGCCCAAGTGAATTTTTGACTATTCTTCTACGTGATATCCTATGCTTTATCATCGTAATCGTACGGGACTCGATGAGGAAGGTTTTGAGATTTTGGAGTGGGGGGAATTTTTCTGCCATACTAATAACCTAATTAATACTAGGAGATAGCTGGGGTAGTGTGTTGGTCTATAATGCGAAGGTCGTGAGTTCAAATCCCGATCGACGTATAATTCCAGCACACTTCTTGCTTGGGTATATCTTGGTCACCTCAATCTTCGAAAATGAGAAATTCCTAGATGGATGGTTGTGCGAAGGGCTAACAACCCTTCCACAATAAATAATGAAAATGTTAAGGAACCTGAAGTTCAGGAGGCCAAGGCCCGATTTGGGCTATAGTGCCACTGTAGAATGTAGAATCACCTTATCATATGACTAGCAAACGCCCGCGACTTCGTCCGCATAAAAATCGCAGTAATAAGTAATTTTTGAGAATGCAGTTAGAAATACATTATATGGGATAAATAATCCGCTTACTTTAATGGCTCTTTGAACACAATGTTTTGTATTTTGTTGGAATCAGAACCATAAATTCTTAAGAATGATAGCATGATACTCGCATTTGAATGGGAGAGGCTCGTGATCAAATCAATCCCGTGATTTGAGATCATATACGTATTGAAGAGCATTTAGGGCATGTGAATAATTATAGCTTGTGTTAATTAAAAAAAAAAGCCCAAATAAAATAACATTAAGCTGGAAAGCCTAACAGGACTATTGTGCCCAATCATACGATACCATAGATATAATCGAAATTTTTGTGATATTATGAAATTTTGTATGGGAAGTGGCTGCACTGAACTATTTTGTTTCACATCATGCTAGAGTAGCTATAAAAATGTTTTGTACCAAATTTAAGCTTCAAAAATTGAGTAGGTACTGAGAAACTTAGTGCATTGAATTTAATGAAATTGTGCAATTTGTATGGGAGGTGGTAGAAGGAAACGGGGGTTTTTGGTGATATTTCGAGAAACAACTATAATCATCATCATCAATTGATATATTTTAAATTTCAGGTCTGTATCATTCACGCTTTTTAAGAAAATCGAATTTTTGTAAAGACGTGGAATTGTGTCACATTGTATGGGAGGGGGTAGAAGGAGTGAAGCTACTCAGTCAATTTTTTCCCGATATTAATAATGCTAATTTAGGATAGAGTACGAAATTTGAGCTCAATAAAAGTTATATGTACTGAGAAAATTAGTTTAGAATATTTCATGAAAAAGTTTGTATGCGAGGTGGTGGCAGGAGTAGGGGGTTATAAGTGACTTTTTGAGAAGCAACTATAATTAATTTACAATTGACATATTTTAAATTTCAGATCAGTAACATTTACAGTTTTCAAGAAAATCGAATTTAAGTAAAGTCGTGGAATTGTGTCACATTGTATGGGAGGTGGTAGAAGGAATGAAGCTAATCGGTTAATTTTTCCCCGATATTAATAATAATGCCAATCAAGGATTGGGTACAACATTTAAGCTCGATGAAAGTTACACGTACTGAGAAAATTGGTGTATAGCATTTCATAAAAAAGTGCAGTTTGTATGGGAGGTGGTGGAAGGAGTAGGTGGTTTTAAGTGAATTTTTGAGAAACAACTATAATCATTACGCAATTGATATATTTTAATTATTTCAGATCTGCACCATTCACGCTTTTCAAGAAAATCGAATTTTTGTAAAGTCATGGAATTGTGTCATATTGTATGGGAGGGAGTAGAAGGAGTGAAGCTACTCGGTTAATTTTTTCCCGATATTAATAATAACGCAAATTAAGGATAAAGTACAACATTTAAGGTCGATGAAAGTTACACGTACTGAGAAAATTGGTGTATAGCATTTCATGAAAAAGTGCAGTTTGTATGGGAGGTGGTAGAAGGAGTAGGGGGATTCAAATAATTTGTATACCATAGATCACATTTCTGATAAAAATAGTACGTTCTAAATTTCAAATGATTTGCTCCAATGGTTTTGAAGAAAATTTGATTAGTATATATTTTTGAAAATGAGTCATTTTGTATGAGAGGGGGTGGAAGGCGTGGGGTATTGAAAAAAGACCACACGCAGATTACATCTCGGTGCACATCTAACAAACTGTGAAAGTTTCATTACAATCGGTTCAGCTGTTTTTGCGTGAAAACCGGAAAGACAGACAGAAAATTTTTAAAAACGTTTGTTTCTGCTTAGTTATTGCTAAAATGAAGCAAAAAACTTATTTATAGCCATTTATAAACAAATAACAGACAGACACTACAATTATATTTATATGCATAAATATAGATGTATAGATTAATGTGTGCCTGATTGAATCCTTGAAAATAGGTTTACCGCGTATGGTCAGTCTGCAACTTTTGTATATGAAGTGATAAAAGTTAAGAAGGCATTGAACTATTTCCTTAATGTCATGCTACAGTTGAAATCAAATAATTCGCACTAAATTTGTGCATCAAAAATTTTATGAGTACAGAGGAAATTGATTCAACATGATATTAAGCTATTTATAAAAGAGAAGATAAAAGGAGTTAGATACAAATAAAATTAATATAAAACTCGTATGTTTCAAATTTCAGATATATATAGCTTTTATACTTTCTAAGAAAATCGACTTATTATCAAGTTGTGACATTGTGTAATTTTAAATAGGAGAAGGTAGAAGGAGTGAACCGATTTTACCCATTTACGATATCATATTTCGTCAAAAAAAAATTATGTTTAACTGCTATGTTAACAGTTTAGACAGTTCCGACATTTTGTTTGACTGCAAGCAGGCATATTGACATCTGCTTGCGGCATATCCGGATATATCTTAGTCCAAAAGAGAAGCATCTCGGTTGTAAATTTGATTAAACAGCATTCTTTTTCCAGATGTTTGTATGCATATCTGTACCTGGGTACAAAAACGAACAAAGTCAATTCTGCGACCAAAGTAAAATTTGGTTTTTCTTGTTACTAGCATTTATAAAAATCCCTTGACATTGATTCGTTTGTTGAGCTTCACAAGAAAGTCTGTTTTGTAATATAATATTGCTTGTCATTGCGCTAAACAGAGCAGACTTTATAGGCACCGTTGAGTAAAAACATCAAAATCCAAAATTTTTGACGTTGGTTGTTTTTGAATCAGGGTACACATTTCCACCAAATGTCAAATTTCCACCAAAAATCGGTTCAAATTAGCTCAACCGAATTTCAACTTTCACAAAGAATATATTTTTAAGGATGAACCAATCATTGATAATTTATTCAGCATATTTATTTTCTTTTAATTAATTTCTAATTAAAAAATTAGAATAATCTTGCAAAATACTAAAATTTGAAGAAAAAAAACACACAATTACAAATATTCTAAAAATACTTTTGTCTTTTAAATTCTTATCACAACTTTCCTACTTATCATCTATAAATACTAAGCCCATTAAGATAAAATATTATTAATTAATCGGTGACGTCTCTTAAAAAAAAAAAGATGCAGCAAATTCAATTCGAAACACCTAATTTATTCAAACAACTTCGAAAAAAAAAACTCGACTTTCCAGTGTTAGAAATAGAAAAATGTCAACATTCGAAATGATCATTCAGATTTTTCGCTTATTTCCGTCTTAGAAATTTTCGGCTGAGAAAAAAAATGTGTAAAAACCCAAGCGCTTGACCTTAATGAAAAGGTTAAGATTCTCTTTTTTTTATCGGTCTATCAAACAGATATATCCGAAAATTCTGATTAGTTCTGTTCGTTTTTGATGCATACAACATTTTAATTCCTATATGTTTCCAGATTTGCGAAACAGGTTTTCAGTTATGGGAAAATACCTCAACGTCTTTGGATTTGCTAATGTTGTCTAATGAAAATTTGACAAAAAAACAGAAACTTGACTTTAAAAAAAAAACTTAAATTTATATAATATTTAGATTATTACGTAAATAGTTGATGACGTTTTCTATTAACAAAGCAATTACATAATTTAATCATTTGAAAATTTAGGCAATGCATTCGAAAACCTGAGAAATATTTCTAATATTGTTTTTAATATTGATTAATTAGACTAGGGGTTCTCCTAGCGAAATTGACTTCATTAACGAATCAATATTAAATTTTAATAGGTAAAATAAAATATAACACGAGAGCTGGTAGAAGGAATGATGGCATTGATCTAATTTTCATACTATAGATGAAATCTGATAGTATTATAAGTTTGCCATAAAGTTTATAGCGGAGAAAAAAATTAATGATACAGAAGTTCATATTATCACTCAAAAATCTCAAATCGGATGTCCGTCCGTCCGTGTCCTCTCTAACTTGTGAGCGCATTAAGTTAGAAGATTCAAATTTTTTACGTTATTTTTATGGAAAAAGTAAGGTCAAGTTCGTAAATCAGCCAAATCGCACCACCTCTACTACCACCCCAACCCATAAAAAATCACATAATTTGACAATAAACTGATTTTCTCGAAAAGCATTTCAATCTACGGTATAAAAATTATTCCAATCCCCTTACTCCTTCAACCACCTCCCATAAAAACAGCAAAATGAAATGCTTTAAACTAATTGTCTCTGTAGTTATTATACTTAATTAGCATTATTATTAAGATTCGAAAAGAATAAACTGATTAGCTTCACTCCTTCTACCCCTCCCATACAATGTGACACAATTTCACAACTTTACAAAAAATCTATTTTCTTGAAAAGTATGCTCTGAAATTTGAGAGATATCCATTGCATAATGTTCATAGTTATTTCTCAAAAAAGTACTAAGAACCTACCACTCCTTCTACCACCTCCCATACAAACTCCTCAATTACACTAAGTCGAAAGGAGGTAGAAGAAATGAGAGAATTTGGCATGTTCCCAAACTTTAAGTTTCTTGTTTCCTAAAAATTACGTTGAAAAATGTCCGCCCGATAGCGCGAAGGGTTCGAGAATTATTGTGTAAACAAACGGGCACGCCAATTCAAGGTTTTTCAGCGACAAAAAAACATTTCTGTATCCTTCGTGACTCTGTGCGAGCCTCACAAAGACCAAACACAAAATACTCTCAGATTTCATCGTATCGTATAAGCATGATTGTCCGACAAATTTATTTAAGGTTTAATATTTATGTTTACATTTTATTGGCTCATGAAACTCGTTGATCATCAGTAACATTGCCTGTGAACATAAACGTCCTGAACAGTTCCGTGCAATTTAAACCTGTTCACAATATACTTTTCTGAACGCCATTCTTTCATTATGGGTTTTGCTAGATCCAAAAAAATGTTCCGGTGCCAAAAAAAATTTAATGGATAAATTTCGTAAACGTTGGCGAATAAAAATGATTTTCATTGCGGTACGACTGTATTCAGCGCCTCAGTATTTCGTAATCGGGACTTCTTAAAAAGCCGAAACGATTTTCCGGGAGATTTGGTTAAGAGGGTTGTCCATAGTTTAGTATATGGCACTGAAGTTATTGTGTAGGAACAGACCCTCTTCAATTCGATCTTGAACACCAGTTCACCAGTACAGAGCGGGAAATTTTCAAATCGAAGATTATTTTTACATTCTAAATGAGATGCTAGGGTGTAGCCTAGTGGGTACTGTGTTGGTCTTGTAATGCGAAGGTCGTGAGTTCAAATCCCGATCGACGCAATATATAATTCCAGCACATTGCCTGCTTGGATATACCTTGATGACCTCAATCTATGAAAATAAAAAATTCGTAGATAGAGGGTTGTGCGAAGGGCTAACAACCCTTCCACAATAAATAATGAAAAATGTTAAGGAACCTGAATGTCAGGAGGCCAAGGTCCGATTTGGGCTGTAGCGCCATTGTAGTAGAAATGAGATCTGAGTGTATAACATATTGGAATTGCCTTATCGTTTGTAACGCTAAGAAGCACTGCTTGCACGAAGTCGCCACGGCTATAGAAATATTTGTTGTCGCTAAAAAACCTCGATTCCGAATGACAATCTATCCGTATGGCTACAACATAACTGTCGAACGCTTTGAGCTATTGTGCTGAAATTGGTTTTTTAGCAAAATAGAAATTTTAAAATCATGAACGGGCTACATCCCTCCAGTCGTTCTTCCCCCTCCCTCACAAAATTTCATGAAAATTCGAAATTTTAAAGAATTTATTTTTCTTCGAAACTATTTAAGCTATCGACTTGAAATTTGAGTTAAAGTATGGTGAGGTATCATTACCATCACAAGATATTGATCCGATCCGCGAACTCCTCCTACCCTCTCCCATACAAATACGAAAATTCGTTTTTTCGATTTTCATGGAAACTAGCAAAGCTGGAAAGACGAATTTTCGTCACAATTAATTTTGTTATAATTGCAATCTGTTTTAAAAAAAATCAAATTCCTGTTAAGACCCTGAATAGGGGCATAGGACAGAAACAACTCTCTTCCACAAGGCGCAATCCTGAGCACCGGCCTTAAGCTGTTGCCAGGACTTCACCTTCTACCCCCTCCTAAACAAATTTCACGAAACTTTAAAATTTCAATTAATCTAATTTTCTTGGTAACTGTCAAAGCTATCGTCTTGACGTTTTATTTAAATTTTATCCCTTAATAATTGCAAAAAATGCTAAAAAAAAAAATATTAGCTTCGCTTCACTCCTTCTACCCCCTCGCATACAAATTTTTGCATTGGAAATTCAAGAAAAGCATTTCTCCTTCGAACGTATGAGAGCTATCGATTTTGAAATTCAAACAAAGCATGGTGATAGGGATGTCGATAAACAGTTTCAAAATTATCTAACTCCACTTCCTCTGCTACCTCTTATACAATTGGGCTTTTCGCTCAATCATAATTCTGTTATGTCTTATCTTATTTTCTGCGATCGATCGTGTTTTACCCAAGATTTATAGGCCAAGTACAAATTTAGACACCCGAGAGCTACGATTCAAGTAATTTTTTGTGAAATCATAAGTTGTTTTCATCTTTTCAGAACGGGCTGTCATTCGGGCGATTTCTAAAAATTGCCGAGTGACAGCTCGATGGCCAAACTCAAGATAAGCAGAAGAGAACCCGTTCACATACAATAACTCTTCTTGGCATGGGTCATCGGTATTGAGAACTGGTCATTAGTCACTCCTAGAGACTTTCTTCGCCACTGTATTTTGTATTTCCACTACTAATTTTCTTTGCTGAAAAGCTTTTTCTTATTTTAATTCCACTCATTATTTTCGATTGATGGACTGTGGAAAAAGTTAAAAACAAGAAATTTATCGCCCATCAAACAGTATGCAAGATGTAGCCTAATGGGTAGGCTGTTGGTTTACAATGCGAAGATCGTAAGTTCAAATCCCGATCGACGTTTAATTCCAGCACGCTGCCTGCTGGGGTATATACCTTGGTCACCTCAACTTATGAAAATAAAAATTCGTGGATAGAGGCTTGTGCGAAGGGCTAACTACCATTTCACAATAAGGCTGTAGTGTCATTGTAGGAGAAGCAGTATTCATATTCATTTTTATGGTACTCCTTGTAAACTTCACAAGTCATAAATTTTATCATCTTAATACAAATAACAAATTTTCCAGATATGAGGGCTCCAGAAGTACCCGTATAGATGAAAACAAGGACTATGGTAGAAAGTACTAACCTTATAAAACTTTAGTTTGAAGTTTGACGACGCTACGTTGTTCAGCACTTGTTTGGCAGCCATCAACAGTGGATGCCCTCACCGAATTTATAAACGTGGAAACAATTGGTTATCGTTATGTGATACAATACTTTCATTTGAACGGCCTCAGTCCAACCAATATTAATGCGGAGCTAGATTTTACTTTGGGGGAGTCTACTCCTTTGTACAGTAAAATATTGTGTCGTAGAGTTTTAACGAGGCCGTACGAGCTGCCAAGATGAATATCGCAGTGGTCGACCAAATGTGCAAAAATTGTGAAAAAATCTACAAAATGGTATTGGACCTTTGACTGATAGTGGACGGGCTAGTAGATATGGTAGGCATTAAAAAAAGAATTGTACATCACATATTGACTGAAAATATGGACATGAAAAAGATGTAAGCAAGATAGGTGGCGCGATTATTCACAATGAAATAAAAACAGCGTCGTGATGATGTTTCAATCGATTGTTTAGCGATGTATCAATAAAGCTGAGTTTTTGCATTGATGAATCATGGGTCATCACTTTACACCAGAGACGAAGGAATAGTCAAAACGATGGACTGGAAGCTCCAAAGAAGGAGAAGACAGTTCTATCTGCAGGCAAGGCCATGGCGTCAGTTTTTTTTTTTTTTGGGAGCCGCGCGAGATAATTTTCATTAATTATCTTCAGAAAGGAAAAACAATCAACGGCGAGTATTATGAGAAATTATTGCAAATTTGAAGAATGAAATCAAGAAAAAAACGGCTGAATTCAGAGAAAAAGAAAGTTTTGCTTCGGCAGTTCCCACATTCGTTATCGCGATGGACAAACTGAATGAGGTAAACTTCGATTTGCTTCCTCACGCACCCTATTCGCCAGATTTAGCCTCCTTGGAATATTAGTTTCCAAGTTTGAAAAAAATTGCTAGGTGCTAAAAGATTTGCCAACATTGAAGAGGTGGAGTCTACGGTTTATAGCTATTTCGAGGAGCTCGTAAATTAAACAGAGTATCGAAGCTACTCAACATCGCTGCGAAACGTGTATCGAGCTAAAAGGAGATGCAGGAAAATACTTTTTTTTTTCCCAAATTTTTCTGTGTTTTCTTCTGGGACTACCCATGTAGCTATGGTACTTCTTAATTTAATTTTTACTCGCTGTCGCTTATAGTTCTAGATTTTAATCTCCTCAAACATTAAGTTATTAACAAAACTCTTTTAAATTACCGAAATCGATCGTATTTAATTTTTCTTCATTTTTCTTACCTGAAAAAATAAAAAAAAAAAACACTTAATTATTTGAATATAAATTTATATAAAAAAACAAAGATATAAAAAATCAAAGATAAAAAATAAGTAATTAAAAATAAAATTGTATGTGAAACGAGAGGGGTTACCCTTTTGTACTGAAGCACAGCACCGGTGGGGTGTCAAGGATTTTGGTTTTTGGGAATTAAGAGGAATTGCTTCTTAAATTGCTGAATGTTGTAGTCTTATAAAAGTACTGAGATGGGCAGCCAGATCAATATTCGAACAGTCCGGTTTAAAAACGAATAACGAAATTGAACAGTGCGACCGAAGAAATAATAAGGTACAAGTACAAGTAGTACTTGTACCTTGGTCCACCATGGAATGTACCTTGGACTTACATAAAAGACTTTATAAATATTTGCATCTAATACAAAACGAATAAAGAAATATTTATGAACACGAATAACCTCACAATAATATTATAATATATGTATGTATATATTTATTACAAAATCAGTATTCGAAAAATTTCATAAATATAAAAATCGATTTTCTACAATTAAGTTAAAATAATGACATATATTCCCTTTTCAATGCGACCACAGCCCAAATTGGTTCTTCGGCTATGACCCACTAGCAAATGGATGGTTTGCTGATACTTTGATACAAGGATGGTACCTAACACTGTAAAGTATTTTATTTTTGACCAAGATAACGATCAATCTATTTAATAATGAAAGGATTCAAAACAGGACAAACAAGCAAGACAGAGAACAAACTACCGTGAAAAGGTTTCGCAAATTATTTCATAAACAATAATACTTAAAAAATTTTACTTTGGACGCCGAAAAACTATTTATTATCCTGTGCGAAGTACTGCCTACTTAGAAAAGAAAACATATCCTGAAAATTTACTAAAAAAAAATTGGCAGAAAATGAGTAAAAACCATTTTTTCGAACCGTTGTAAAAATAGCAATAGGACCAAGGTACAAGATTTTCCCCTACATTGAAAAAAAATAATGTGTGTGCATTTGGATGAAGTCGATATGCACACTTTTTCACAAATTTCAGATATATTTTGCAGCGAAGGCTGTAATACTAGTGGACAACACTACATACGTAATCAAAATTTTATTTAAGCGAAGATGGTAAGATGGGAGGGGGGGGGGGGGGTGGCGGTATGATTAGAGTAACCATAAAGGAACAGACCCTTAAAATGGGTTTTCAATTGGGACATAACCGTTTTGTCCAAACGCACCCTTCAACTTTTTTATGATCTTCTTCTTCAATGGCGCTACAGCCCAAATCGGACCTTTGCATCCTGCCTTCAGGCTCCTTAACATTTTCATTATTTATTGCGCACAACCCATCATCATCATCAATGGCGCGACAGCCCAAATCGGGCCCTGGCCTCCTGAAGTCGTCGCCTCCAATCGTCTCGATCCAAAGACCGCGTCCTCCAGCTGCTAATTTTTAAGATGGCTTTGCTATCTTCATCAACCGAGTCTTCCCATCGCTTGCGTGGCTTGCCTACTGGCCGGTTACCACTCTCGCTTTGCCTTTCAGAGCACGTTTGGGGATTCTTCTGTCTTCCATTCGCTCTACATGGCCAGTCCACTGCAGTTTACGTAGCTTGATGAACGTTGAAGCTTCTGGCTCGTCGTAGAGTTGATACAACTCATGGTTGTATCTTATTCGCCATTCCGTTCCTTCCTTCACAGGTCCCAAAATTCTTCGGAGGACCTTTCTTTCAAATGCGTTAACTGCTTTTTCGGAAGTTCGTGTTAATGTCCATGTCTCGCTGCCATAACAGAGCACAGGTCGTACAATAGTTTTATATATCCGCAGCTTATTGTTCCTGTGCACTTTCTTGGATTTCATTATTGGAAGTACCGAATAATACGTCTTATTTGCTAATATTATCCGTCGTTTGATTTCATCTGTTTGATTACCGTCCTTTGTTAGATTAGCCCCAAGATATATAAAATTGTCCACATTCTCCAAATTATATTCCGCAATTGTTATGTTTTGTCTGATAGGCGCTCTCCTTCTTGTTTGCGTCATTACTTTTGTTTTGTTTTCGTTAATGCGCAACCCGACTTCTTTTGCGGCGGAGTCAAGATTGACAAATACCTCCTTAGCACTAGGGAAGGATCTTGCTAGGATGTTAATGTCGTCAGCGTATGCTACTAGTTGGGTGGACTTGAATAGTAGTGTCCCGTTGGTGTCGACTGGGATTTTTCGGATGACATACTCTAGTGCCAAGTTGAAAAGCATGGGGGCTAGACCATCTCCCTGCTTTAAACCACATTCCGTTCGAAAGCTGGTTGTGGAATCGGTTTGTATTCTCACTTGGGATTCAGTGTTCGTCATTGTGAGTCTTGTTAGTCGGACTAGTTTTGGAGGAATTCTAAAGTCAAGCATGATTTGGTACAGTACGCTCCTGTCGATACTGTCGTATGCTTGTTTAAAATCTACGAAGATTTGGTGCACCTCTGTGTTATATTCCCAGCATTTCTCAAGCACCTGTTTCACCGAGAATATCTGGTCTGTTGTAGATCGTCCGGTTCTGAATCCGCCTTGGTATTCGCCAATTATTTGATTAGTATAGGGCTTAAGACGACGTTCAATTGTTTTGTCAGTATTTTATAGGACGTACACAACAATGATATTCCTCTGTAATTCTCACAGCAGAGTTTGTCTCTTTTCTTGTAAATTGGACATATAATACTTTTTCGCCAATCGTCGGGTATGATTTCCTCTATCCAAATTTTGCATATCATGTTGTGCAGTATTTCAGCGTCACAATTTCCACCGTTTTTCAGAAGTTCATTCCCGGCGCTTTGTTTAGTTTTTGGTCACATAGGGCTGCTTTGATTTCAGCAAGCGTGGGTAGTGTCGATGATGGTTCATCTTCGTCAGTTGAGGCTTCAATTGAAATGTTGTCTGTTGTGATCGGTGCTAATGGAGTGGGATTCAAAAGATGTTCAAAGTATGAAGCCCATCTCCTTTTGATTTCTTCTGTGTCGCTGACGATATTGCCCTCTGCGTCTTTGCAGAGACTGGTTTTTGGCTTATATCCCTTTTTTAGGTCTTTTACTATTGCGTATGTGTCCCGCGTTTTATTTTTTTTCATGTCGTCGTCCATTTTTTGTATTTTGTCATTATGGTACTTCCTTTGTTTTCGTCTGCAAGTCTTTTTCGCATATCGCCTAAGCTCGTCATATCTTTCTTTTTTGGCTCGTGTTGGTCGTTCAGTAAAAAAACAACCCTCTATCTACGCATTTTTCATTTTCGTAGATTGAGGTAACCAAGGTTTACCCAAGCAAGCAGTGTGCTGGAATTATGCGTCGACCGGGATTTGAACTCACGGCTTTCGCATTGCAGACCAACACGCTACCCACTAGGCTATACCCTAGCTTTTATGATATTTATGATCTGTCAATGTCAAAACCGTCAGTCAATATTTACATTTTTATCATGCTAAAGTTTACGAACGAGCGACGTTTGGAAATTATTACAAATTACCACCGAAATTCTGAGTTGGTGGTTGCAACTCTAAGGGCGCCATTCACAGGAATCGGAAATCTCTCAGTCCATTTTGTGGCGAATTTTGCGTAAAGATCTTGGCCTACATCATTACAAGATAAAATTAACTCACAAACTGAAACCTCTTGATCATTTGAAGCGCCGAAACTTCTCCGATTGGGCGCTCCATGGGTTTGAAGAAAATCCCGAATTTCATCGAAAAATCATCGTCAACGATGGAGCTAATTTTCGCCAAAATATGCAGCCACAAGCCCACATATGCTTCAAGAGACTCCATTGCATCCATAAAAAGTGACCGTGTGGTGTTGTCAAGCCGAAGGTGTGATTGGACCATATTTTTTCGTCAATGAAAATGATTGCCATGTTACGGGTCAATGGAGTTCGCTATCGTGTCATGTTGGAAGACTATTTTTGGCCAGAAGTGTAATATATGGTTGGACTTGAAATCAGGTAATATGTGGTTGCAACGAGGTAGTGTTATATGCCACACAGCTAGTCAAACAATTGAACAACAATTGAAGGAGAAGTTCGGTAATCGCATAATCTGAATAAATGGTCCGATCAAATGACCACTTTGCTCATGCGATTTAACGCCATTGGATTACTTTTTATGGGGTTACGTTAAATTGTTGGTTTATGCCAACAAGCGAACAACGTCAAAGGAGCTCAGGAACAATATCGAACGCGAAATTGCCAACGTTCCGACCAATATGTGTAGAAGATTGGTGGAAAATTTAAGAATCGAACGCTGCACATGTGCCCACGGTGGTCATATGAACGAGATCGAATTCCATACTTACAATTTACAGAAAAATTTTAAGTTTTTACCTTACAGTTTCAATTAAAAATTTTGATTTTTGACGTTTTGTTTCCAATATACATGAAACACTTAGTGCAGGTAGATAACAGTTCTAGTTCAAGTTATTATTTTTTCTTTACGTATGTACATCAAATGGATGTGCAAAATTTGAACTTTGTATAAAAAAATTATTCAAAATTTTCGATATTTTGGATGATCACCTGCCTCCCATTACACTTCCCAATTAAAATTTTTTACCAAAATTAGAGAGCATATATGTAGCTCTACAATCTGATAAGCTTTTAATTTAATATCTCCATTAAATATTGAGAAATAACGGTTTGAAATTGTGAAAAGTGCAACATTTTTGAAATTTCAAAATTTTTCATATATATCATTTTCAGCAAAAAATAACTTTAGGTTTATGTACGGGCCACATCCCCCCACTCCTTCTACCTCCTGCCGTACAAATTCATGAAATTTCGAAATTAAAGAAATCGATTTTTCTCCGAAACCATTTCAGCTATTGACTTGAAAGTTAGGTTATAGTATACTAATATGAATATCATTAAGGTCAACAAATAATGATCTCATCCTTTTACTCCTTCCACTTTCTCCCATAAAAATGCAAAATTCAGTTTGCATTGCAAGTAGCAAAGCTAAAAGAACAAATTTTTGTCAGAATTAATTTTATTTTAATTGCAACCAATTTTGTAAAAACTATCAACTTCATCTCACTCTTTCTACTCCCTCTCACACAAACGAAATACGAAATTTCGGAATTTTAACTAAATTATTTTTCTCCAAAAACCGTCAAAAAACTTTAAATTTTGAGAAAAGTGTACTATTAAAAATATCATTGATGCCGAAAAAATTGGCTTTAATTCGAATACTCCTTCCACCACCTCCCATACAAATGCACAATTTTAGAAAGTGCATTTTATTGATTTTCATTGAAACTAGAAAAATTACAAACTTAAAATTTTGCCACAATTTGTCCCTTAATAATTACAATAAATGCTAAAAATATGAGCTTCGTTTCACTCCTTCTAACACCTCCCATACAACGTTTTGTATTGAAAATTCATTCATGGACTCAGACAAATTTTTCCAAGTAGAGGTAGAAATGGATTCCTACGTAGCCGTTAATAAATTTTTTAACACCTGTATGGATTCTGAGCGTTTTCCAGCTTCATTATACTCTAGATATTTTCGATTGGATTCCAGTCTGAGCTATACGGGGGCCAATCTAAAACTTCAATATTTTTGTCCTCGAAGAACTTCTTCAACTATGAAAAGAAAAATAACAAAATTACCAGCACGGAGCGTTGTCCTGTTGAAACACAAATCCGCAGGTATCGCGAAAAAGTTGCAACGCATAAGGCTCTAAATCGTTTTCCACGACTTGCAAGTAAACCGTTGATGTTACTTTTGAGGTTAGGAAGCATATTCGACTATTTTTATGACCGGAAAAACATCCCCACACCATAACTCCTTTAGATTTTGGAGGGAATCTTCGAAGGCATTCATCGCTGAACCTCTCTCTATATGCATATGACTCGTGTACTCCTACATTATTTTTTAAATTATGTGCATTCCTGATCATATTAAAATAATTAAAATTGCTATCGACTCCTCACCCCTATCACAAGAGTAACTCTTAAAAGGGGAATAGTGCATGAATTTATTCAATAATTTCAATAATGTTAAACCAATAAAACTACTACATTTAAAATAAATAAAAAAAAAATTGAAATGCAAATTGATTCTTGGCAAAAATTGCAAATTCTTGATTTGAGTTGTAGCTAAGAATAATTTAAAAAAAAAGTATAAATTTTCGATTAAGAAAAAAACATGTAGCAAAATATTTTTATAGATTTATTTTATATTTTACATTAAAATGTGTTAAATAACATGTATATTTATATTTCTTTATCTTTATACAAATTAAACACCATTCGACTAAAAAAAAAATATTGCGTTTTTTACTAACTTTATAATGTCAACGTCTATTGAAAGTTTCTTTTTTTTAGTATTCACTACAGGTTCTTCAATTTACTGCTCATTAATATTTTTCATAAGGCAAACTATCGTCTAACAAATTAAGACCAAACCAAGACTTTAATGTTATCCGGTTTCCTTTTTAGATATAAACATTTAAGTAGGCGTTTTCCCCATCATAATATCCAACCTTGTGAAATCTTTTCAATATTCTAAACTAATATTTATATACTTTCAAATGAAATAAGAGCAAAGAAAACCAATCTTCTTTCTATACGCTAACTAGAAATTTCTGAAACTATTTATGAAATATGCACTAAGTGTGAAGAATTTTTCTTTATAATCGCATGTATACGGTATGAGTGCGCCGAATGGCGTTATTCGACTGATCGTGAAGACCTCCGTCTGTACAAACAAGTTTAACATTCATATAATTGAGTAACAAGGCCGACAAGGCGCTTGTACAAGTGTCGAACTAGACTTTAAAGAAAAACTGTCGAATTTATCCGAAATACATCAGAATTTGGGTCTGAAAATATTATTTTACATAGTGTTCAGTTTTTGTACGTACGTCGACTAACCTATGATAACTTCGTCATACTCAGCTTGATACATCCTTGAAAAAAAGTTAACACCAACTGTTTGACGTCAATGAAATGTTATTTCGTTTGGTAGTTATAAAGCGTTTAGACTAAACTCAATATGTACAAGTACCTGGTTGGTCACAAATTACTGCTGGTGTTTATAGCTTTGGGTGTTAGACTTTAACTATTCGCGGCAGCAGTGAAGAATGAGAAATGTTATCGATTGCAATTACTTGAATTAACCATCTTGTAATAATTAGAGTCGTTACGACATCATATTATTAGTTTAAAACATTATAATTCCTGAAACACTTATGTGGCAACATGCATTCTACTGTTCTGATAATTATTTTTTTTTTTTCGATTGCACCGCCCAACAGCATGTCTGTTGGAATACTTTACATGATTCTGAGTTAATTTTTGACGCTGATTTCAAATATGTTATCAGTTTTTTTATGTATCAACTTAAGTTTTTGAATTACAAGGGAATGCTTTTTTGAAAAAAAGATGCACTCACCGTAAAAAAAAACAACATTTAATTATTAATAAACTACAAACTCTGAAATTTTCCTTTATATGATTTTCTACTGTTTTTGAATGACGAAGTGCAACTCTGAATACTCCAGCAGAAATCGGCCATCATATGTGCACTCCGAATATATTGGTGCAATCGTTCGCCCTGTTCTTCACTCAAGTCACCTAGACTTTCAGGAAATCGATTTAAATGGCTGTGCAGGAAGTGTACTTTAATGCTCATGTTGCATCTTCAACGTGATCAAACTAATCATCATCCTTTTTATTGCCTAAGAATAACCCAAGCAAACGAATCCCATAACATTCTTCTCAATTTCTGACATTGAACTGCTGAAATCAGGATCGTTCACTAATTTGCGAATTTGTTGGCCATCAAATTTGCCTGCTTTGAGTTTTTCTGAACTCAGATACCGGAACTTTCTTGAAATATACCTGAAACATTCACCGCCATTGTTTAGTGCTTTAACACATTGGTGGTCGTATGGTAGTAAGGGTCACAGAGCGTAATCGTGATCTGGTACATGACGTAGCTTAAATTCTGTGAAAAGCCCACTGTAAATAACATCAACAGCTCTGCTACTGAATCCTATCTCCTCCTCCCCGCGGTGGCCACCGGGTGTTTTGTTTAAAACAGCAGACGGAGAAGGGTGAAGGCGAGTGTTCCGCGCCTCTAATCGGAACTGCCATCCAGACTGGCCCTCCAGGTTGGGGGTTGGGCGAAACGCTGACAACGTCTCCCCGGAAAAAACTCGCGTGTCCAGGAACGCGGATTACAGCCTCGGATTGGACGGATCAAACGGCAACGACTACGGCAACGGAAAATGGACTATTCTTTTGGATCTTGGAATGTCCGTTCACTACATCGAACGGAAGCACTGCGGGAACTTCTTCAGGAGATGTCTCGTAACAACATCAGATCCTCGCTCTCCAAGAAACGAAATGGCTCGGAAACGAAATGGCTCAGAAACGAAATTGCTCGGAAACGAAATTAACGATAGCAAATCTCACACGATTTTTACCAGCGGGAAAAAAATAGGAAACAGAGAATTCGGTGTCGCCTTTGTGGTAGATAATGCGTTCAAACAACTCGTAACGAAATTTATACCGATCGACGAACGAATCTGCTTAATACGCTTCAAGTTGAAGTTCTTCAGCGTTTGGTTCATTAACTGCCATGCTCCTACAGTGGAGAAAGATGATGTCACTAAAGACGAATTCTATGCCCAACTTGACAGCACTTTTGACGGGCTGCCCTCCAATGACATCAAAATTCTTATAGAAGACTTCAACAGTAAAATTGGTAACGAACTTTTTCATAGGGGTGTATCAGGAGGGCATAGCCTCCATAATGCACCGAATTATAATGGCCAAAGACTTATTGACTTCGCCAGCAGTAAGAACCTAGTCATAAGCTCCACCTGCTTCCCGCATAAAAATATTCACAAAATGACGTGGGCGTCACCATATGGGCACACCTTCAACCAAATTGACCACGTTCTCATCGAAAAAAGGGCTGCTTCCAGCATAGTTGATGTACGAACTCTTCGCGGTGCGAATTGTGACTCTGATCACTATCTAGTCAGAGCTAAATACCGCTTTCGCATAGCTGGAGCTGGGCTTCGAAGCTCAATATGCAAAAACTGCAAAGGACGACGCAACGAAAGTGGAATATATGACTACAATCAAAGCACATATTGAGGCATTACCTCAGGCTGAGCCTGAGGAAAGTATTGACAAAATGTGGCAGAACATTAAGGATAGTATTCACCGCGCAGCAAAATACACTTTAGGACATTTAGAGCGGAGAAAACGAAATGACTGGTTCGATTAGGAATGCCAAGAAGCCATCACCAAGAAAAACAAAGCCTATCGACTGTTTCTCGAAAGACGAATACGAGCTAGAGAGGACAACTATCAACGGCTCAGGCGAAACGCCAAGAAGATCTGCAGACGAAAACAACGCAAAATAAACAATGACAAAATTTTATCACTGGACGAAAATCTGAAGAAAAATTACGTGCGAGCAGCATTTAATACCGTGAAACAAATGAGACAAGGTTACTAACCGCAAACTATCCTCTGTAAGGACGAAGAAGGCAACATCATAAGCGACGCTGCCGAAATCAATGCACGATGGGTTCAGTACTTCCGAACACTGTTAAATAGATCGACATCACAGACTGAACCTTTTATAATTCCGGAAGATCCAGATGGAGATCATCTGCCTATTGCACCAACTTATGATGAAGTAGAGACAGCCTTACATAATTTAAGATCGAACAAGGCGCCCGGAATTGACGGAATCCCTGCAGAGCTCTTGAAAGAAGGTGGAACAGAGCTTACCAGTCGAATATTTAGATTAATTGTTAAAATCTGGACAACTGAAAAATTACCCGACGACTGGCGGAAAAGCATTATATGTCCGGTATACAAAAAGGGTGACCGTTTGCGTTGCGAAAATTACAAAGGAATTTCATTGCTATGAACGTGTTACAAAATTATAAGCTAACAACATCATCGGAGAATATCAAGGTGGCTTCAGATCTGGACGATCGACAACGGACCAGCTATTCTCAGTAAAACAGGTGCTAGCAAAATGCTGGGAATATGATATTAATGTGCACCAACTGTTCGTCGATTTCTGCCAAGCATACGATAGTGTCGACCGTAATGCTCTGTACAGAATAACGATTGAACTAGGTGTCCCACCGAAACTAGTTCGGTTAATAAAAGCCACGATGGAAAACAATGAGTGCCAAGTAAAAATCCAAAACGAGTTGACTCACAGCTTTCCAATGGAGTCAGGTCTCAAACAAGGAGATGGTCTCGCCCCCACGCTCTTTAACTTGGTGCTCGAGTATGTCGTCAGGAAGGCAACTTCAGTAACCTCAGTGGACACCAGAGGTACGCTACTCGTGAAATCCGCACAGTTGGTGGCGTATGCAGACGACGTGGATATTCTGGCCCGATCAATACTTGGCGTTAAGGAGGTATTCCAGGAGTTGGAGTCGGCAGCGGGTGAAGTAGGGCTCAGGGTCAATGAAGCGAAAACTAAATACATGACCCAGACACGAAGGACTGTCCCAGAGAGGCAGAACATTACTATAGGCGAATACAACTTCGAGCAGGTGGATGAATTCGTATACCTGGGAGCCCTTCTCACAAAGGACGGCAATGAGCGACAGGAAATTCAAAGAAGAATCACGGCAACTAACAAAGCATTTTATGCGGTCCTCCCCACAATGAAATCAAGGAAGGTCCATCGAAATAATAAACTACGCATCTACAAGATATTAATTCGTCCTGTGCTGCTATATGGATGCGAAACGTGAACCTTGACGCAGGTTTCGGAGAAGTTAATCGACACGTTTGAGCGAAAAATTCTTCGGAAGGTGTACGGAGCAGTTAAGGAAGGAGATGATTGGCGAATTCGATACAAAAATGAGCTGTATCAACTATTTGACGACCCACCAGCATCTATAGTGATCAAACTGGGCAAGCTGCAATGGGCTGGCCACGTGGAACGAATGCTCGGGGAACGAATCCCAAAACGAGTGCTCAAGGGCAAAGCTCAAGGTAACCGACCGCAGGGGAAACCACGAAAGCGATGGGAGGACTCAGTCGACGCAGACTGCAGATCGCTTCTCGATTTTTCAAACTGAAGGACGCGGTCGTTGGACCGAGACAACTGGAGGAGGTGCATCCGGGAGGCCAAGGCTCGATATGGGCTGTAGCGTCATTGCATTACATTGTTTCATTAGACCATGTTTAATATGCAGATATGGTTATATGATACGATCTCGTGACACAAGACGTACATTTACCTGGAACTAGTGCTTCCCTAGAAGGCCATTCTTTTCTTGTCCAATGTTCTGATTTAGCTCTGTTATTCCATAAACATAAAAAACAATGATATTTAGTATAGCCGCCTTGTTGTACTAAAAGAAAATTAACCATTTTAAGATCAACATAAATTACAAAACCTTTTCGTCGCTCTCAACGCAGTAGATATACCTTGGTGAATAATTTTTTCCATAGCCTTGGGATATCTTATATTATTCATACTTTTTGGTAGTAGAAGGTGCAAGGTCAGGGCTATAATGTGGATGAATTAAAACTTCCCATCCTAGCTTCTCCAGTTTTCTCTGGGTCCCCAAATATACATATGTGTGCCCTCGAGTTGTCCTGTTGAAATGTGACACCTCGAGATTTGGTTAGTTCTAGTTGGTTTTTCTTGATTCTTCACTCAATCTCATTAGTTACTAAAGTAGAGCTGGGAATCAATCGTTTCGTCTGGATGGACCAGCTCATAGTAGATGATTTCCTTGTAGTCCCCCAGCAACAGAGCATCACCGTCCTGTTTCTGGTGTTTCCGATCATTTTTACTTAAAATTGTCGTACGTCATGCATTTCTCATCGCCAGTGACTGCTTGTTTTAGAAGTTCCCTGCGCAGATTCGATCGAGTAAATTTTTCGCACACATGCGGCACCCACCCATCGACCTTCTTGACAAATTCAGTCGCATGCAAAAGATTTTCAAAACAGTTTTCTGAGTAATTTTTAGCTTCGCACCGATCTCATTAGTGGTCGCATGCGAATATTAATCGACGTTTTGAAGAATTTCGCCGACTTTTCCCGTGATTGGACGGCCACAGCGCGGTGCATCTGTGAGATCAAAAATTTCAGAACGAATTCGCTTGAACCATTGTCTCCACAATCTGCATAATTTTTTTTTGAAAATCGATAAAATGCTTTTTTGAAAATTTTGCATTTATATTGGTGGGGTAGAACAATATTTTTTAATGTTATAGGTATTGACATAATTTTAAATTTGACCAATGATAGCATCAATAGTTTCGGAGAAATCTCGATATTTCGTGAAATTTGTATTGGAGGTGGTAGAAGTCGGGGTATGTAGCCCATTCCCGAACTTAAAGTTTCTTTCTGCTAAATATTTAGCACGGTAGCTCAAAGCGTTCGAGAGTTATGCTCACTCAATATCGAGGCTTTGAGCGATAACAAACATTTCTGTACTCTTTTTGACTCTGTATGAGCGTTCTTTTTAAGAATTATAAACTTTAAGGCAAACGCAATATGTTATACTCTAAGATTTCATCTGGAGTATAAAAATAGTTTAAATCCAGATGTTTTGTTGCAGGTTTGCGTATTTTCTGCACAAATATAATGCGTGATTTGAATTTTAAAGTTATTTGTTTCCATAAAAATCAAATGAATCGACGAACTATTACTAATATAGTGATCATCATTCATTAAATAGTTCTAGTACAGGATCTAAGAAGCTATCGAAGAAGTGTGCGCCTGTGGCGGCTACTAACCGACTAAGCCGTGGGGTCTAGATAGCTCAGTGGCCAACACGGCCGCTTTGCAACTCGAAAATCCCCAGGTTCTAATCTCACTACCTGCACGGTGTTCCCTTAGCGTCTAAGGCAGGGTCTGCTTACACAATCCTTACCGACGAGTCCGTCGTAAGCAGACCTGGGACGAAGCGCAACACAGTGCAGTAGCCACTCACTCGCTACACACCTAAGTGGTGCCTCCTTGTTCTAGAAAAAGCAACTGCATAATAGATCATCTCATCTTTGCAGCTTATGCAAAGATTATTGAAAGGAAGCATGTTTCCCTATTAGGCAGTGTCCTGTCACGACTCTTACTACGGAACTCATCATATGCCTGCTTAGCGAGATCAGTCTACCAGAGCGCTTTAGATCCAGCACAGGCCAAATCTGTCTGCTGATATTACATGTAACACCATTCACACATCTCTCATTGGCTTTGCTGATCGCATCCAACTTAAGTTGCAGCTTATAAGTTGCAAGAGACATACTCAGCTTCTTTTTCTCAGATTGAATTTACGAAATGGCTCCGTGCCGAGCGAGTTTGTCGGCCTTGCCATTCCCCGGAATGGCCTTATGCCATGGTACCCAGCACAGGTGAATGTTGAATTGCTGAGCCATCTCTCTAAGAGACGCGCGACAATCAAGAACAGTCTTGGATGTAGATATGACTGATTCCAGTGATTTAATAGCGATCTGGCTATCAGTGAAGATGCCAATATCCTTAATAGACTCTTGTCTCGAGAAAATTATTATCAAAATCAAAACTTGGGAGAGTGTAGTCTGTGTTTTCGGTTAAATTCTCGAAATGTTCCAGAAGTAAATAAACTGCTAACAAGTCGGGCGAAACTTTATTATTCTTGGGACAAGTTGCGGATGAGTGGAAAGTCAATATGCAGGTTGGAGTGGTTAGGGAAGGCTAAGTGAAAGGGAGTTGTTGGGCAGGACTGTTAACAATATTTCATTCGTTTCTGTAAGTTTGGGTTTTTATGAGGGGAGGAGTAGGGGTAATAGTAAGAGTGGGTGGATGTTAATAGCTTTTTAATTAATTGCTTGAATCACGTCCAATATTCTCTGTATAGAATGTGTTTCATAGACGAAGTTGCATAGAATTTTCATAAAATTCGGTGTATTTTACATTCATGAAACCGAACATTTGTATGGGAGGGGGTAGAGAATATAGGGGAATCGTAAAATTTGATACGCAGTTTTATTTCACGTCTCTTGTAAGGTGCTTGTATAGAATTTTAAGTTCGTAGCTTTTAGTTTGTTGGATATTACTTGATTTAATGAAATTGGTCGAAATCATAGTTTTGTATGGGAGGGGGTAGAAGCGCAAGCGCGATTTCAAAAACTTTCAAAGCAATTTCATTTGAATTATTTTTATAAGTTTTTATGCCAAATTTGAAATCGATAGCTTTTAAGAGTTAGCTGATAACTGATTTCTTAAAAATGCTCGAAAAAATAATTTTGTATGGGAGGGGTAGAGGAATCGTAAGATTTGTGATGCAATTTTCTTTCATTTTTATTGTAAGATGCTCGTACGAAATTTCAAGTTCATAGCTTTTAATTTGTTGGTTATTAGTTGATTTAATGAAATTAGTCGAAATCATACTTTTGTATGGGAGGTGGTAGAAGGGCAAGCGCGATTTTAAAACTTTTAACGCAATTTCATTTTAATTATTTTTGTAAGTTGTTATGCAAAATTTCAAATTGATAGCTTTTAATAGTTAGGTGATAATTGATTTCTTGAAAATGGTCGAAAAAATAATTTTGTATGGGAGGGGGTAGAAGTGTTAAGGGTTTTCGACCAGTTAATATTTCGTATATTTAGGGATTTTTTTAAATGCATTTCGCAAATTTTTAAGATTCTACCTTAAAATTTCACTCAAAAACTTTCAGTTTATGTGTTTTTTTCAATGCACATGAAACACCTTGTGCACGTTAGACCGGGGGTCGGTTTATAATAAATATGGATCAAGTTATTATTATTTTTCTATGTACATTAAATATAGGTGTTCACGTGCAAAATTTTAACTTTGTATCTTTCACCAGAGCCCTAAAAAAATCACTCAAAGTTTTCGACATTTTTGCTTATCACCTCCCTCCCCTTACACCTCCCAACTTAAAATTTTTACCAAAATTAACCATTATGTAGTTCTACAATCTGACAAATTTTTGATTTGATATCTGTACTATTTTTTGAGATATAAGGATTTGTAATTTTGAAAAGTGCGCCATTTTTGAAATGCTCCCCATACTATTATTTCGACATATTATATATTTTTTGTATTTGCCTAGTATAGCTTAATATACGTTTTAAGTTTCAATTACATAGCTTAAGAGATAGTTGAGATATTAATTTTTAAGTGTTTTTCTTTGCAGCCCCCCTGACCCTCCTCCTTACAATAATTAGCCAATTTCTGAGCTGGTTCCGATGAAACTATATGCCACCTTGATGGTCTCTAAATATAATTTTTTTACGATAAGTAATTTCGAAGATATAATCATTTGAAAAAAAAATTCGGCCGACAATTGGTTCTTAGCCCCCCCTTTTCGCACCCCAATGGATAAAAAAATTAAATTATTTTTAAAAGTTGTCCCACAAACCCCTCTATATGTATGTTGAGTTTTAGCTTCCTAGCTATTACCATGGTTGAGATATTTGAATTCGTATGGGAGTTAATGTGCGCTGAGCGTACACGTCGGCGTACGGCGGACGGCGTACAGACAGACGGATTTTTTTTTTTGCATTTTTAGGCTAATTTAGTCATGAAACGCGAAAAAAAAAATTCCAGGGTAGCAAATTTTTTTGTTTCTTGTGTCGATCACAATACCTTATTATTATAATAATAAAGTAAAAATGGCCAGTTTGAATGCAGGTCCACTGGCGAGTTTCTTGGAGGCGGGCGGCTGCATTTATAGCCATTTGTTTATCAATAACGTAAAGAGCTAGCAGATGAAACAGTACTTCTAATGGTGCGAAGGGGGTTGTTTTCAGAGCGCCATAAACATGCTGTTCTCTGCACATTGCCGAAGAGAGTGCGGTTTGTCTCTGTCTGATAAGTCTAATGACGGCAAGGTAGATCCAAT
Organism: Chorisops tibialis; assembly: GCA_963669355.1. Classification (NCBI taxonomy): domain Eukaryota; kingdom Metazoa; phylum Arthropoda; class Insecta; order Diptera; family Stratiomyidae; genus Chorisops; species Chorisops tibialis. The sequence goes on from OY770263.1 coordinate 59,514,803, forward strand.
GCAGTACTTTGGGCTGCATTCCCCAAGTCTCACCTATGCCAACAGTAGCATTTTTAACACGTTTCTGAATATTAGATTGCCAGCTCAGCTTCCTATCCAAAATAAGACTCACAAATTTTGCTCTATCTACGAAAACAAGACTAGTACCATCCAGGATGGGAGTGTCATTATGGGGAGTTTTGTGTTTCCTTGTGGAAAGGACTAGCTCAGTTTTGTGTAGGTTCACTCCCAAACCATAATCACGAGACCATTTAGAGAGTATTGAGAGGACTTTTTGCATAACCTCGCACAGAGTAGTCGGGTGCTTACCAGAGATTGCTATAGCGACGTCGATGGCATAAGAAATGACTTTACAGCCCGCCTCTTCAAGTTTTAGCAATAGTCCATTGACCACCACAAGGAAGTGGAAAGAGTACCCCGTCTTGGGGTGTTCCTGTATTAACCTACCTTCTAGCAGATGCGATGCCCAGTTTTGTGATTTTAATTCTACATGTTAACAGTTCGAGTGTATGTAGATCCGTTTCAAACGATTTCCCCTTCCAGTATGCGTGTTGGGATGCTAAGAACATTGGCTGATTGATCCTGCTGAGTAGATGGATATCCATCAATCGTTCTAAGATTTGTAGAAGGAACGAAGATAGACTTACAGTTCTTAGGTCCTTCGGACATTTATGACAGCTTCCTCCTGGTTTGTTGATAAAAACAACTTCCACCTCCCTCAATATTTCAGGAATGCGGAGCAGTCGTATAACGTCCAGCCAGGGAAGGATGATATCAGAGGTGTTTTGAAATTCGGCAGGTATTATGCCGTGCGGCCCTGGAGATTTAAACGGGCTAAAGCTGCGTACTGCCCAATAGAATTTTATCCCGTGAGATGATGATTTCCGATTCGCCCATTGCTGGTTCCAGTTGGTGCTTTTCTCAACGCGGAGCGAGAATTAAAGAGAAGATCAATGGTTTCGTTACTCTAGCAGATCCATGACTCGTCGGATTTCTTGATTTAGGTGGACATTGAAGGGCGGATAGATCAATTTTTGCGAAATTTTGACGCTTCGGATATCTCTTCTATCATACTGCAAACAACTTTCCAGGATTCGCGCTGCGACTTCAACAAGCTCTTTTTTTAGCAGCGAATGGCTTTCTTATATATATATCCCAGCTTGAGGTTCTCTTGGCCTTATTAAAAATTTTAAATAAATTTTTTTTTAATAAATCGAATTAACGCGATTTGTAATTCGCGTGAAAAAAACCTTTTCAGGCCATATTCAAATATAAAATCGACTACCAACCCATCATCGTAGCTCCATGTATGATCATCCGCCATATTATTCGGAAGATTGTCCATAAAAATACATATAACCTACCTATATTTTTCTAGGATAATAAAATTGAAAACAGCACCTTAATATACCCCCCCCCCCACCACCCTTTCTTTGTCAGAAATTCCATTCCATTAGAAATAGTATAAAAGAAAATTTAAATATGAAAATATTTATAGTTTTTCGGTCCCGGTAAACATAAGATCAATTGTGACATCAGACCTTCCACTTATAGATTACATATATTATTGTGCCGAAGTGTGAATGTTATGATGTTACATTAGGCATAGATACTAAATCGCCTATTTCAGCATGAACTTGGTGTTTCGTAAACAAAAAATATTGACGATGCCGTCGGAAATCCCAACTTTTTTTTTGAAAATATGCCTAAATCAAAACATTGGTGAAGAAACTGGTTAGTGGCTATATAGTTGGTTGATCTGTGTCAAACTTATTAACATTTTTGCACAGGAATTATATATTATATTTTGTAAAAAACTGTTGTTTTCCTTACAGCCAAAAAATACAAATTTTCGTGAAGAAAACCGATTAGAATATTTTTCAATATTTCTGATAATAAAATTACTAGAATACCAATAATACTGACAAATCTTGATTCTCATTTACATACACTTTTCTTTCATTCAATTTGAATTTTTTTCGTTTTTTCGAGAAAAGCTGCTTAGATATATATCTATCTATATCACTTTTGGAAACTTTACAGAGCACCACTATATTCTATTGGTGTTTTTTACCTTTAAACACCTTAGACTTGATTTCAAGAAAAGAAATTGTATCTAAAATTAAATTTGATAGGACTTCAATCAATCAATAAAATTCCTGTTAAGACCCCCTATAGGGGCATAGAACAGAACCAACTCTTTTCCACAAGGCGCGATCCTAAGCATCGGCTTTTAGCTGTTGCCAGGACCTGTTTATTCCTCTGGCCTTCTGCTCGCTTCCATGTGTTACATGATCGACCAACCCGACGTCTTCCTTGAGGACTATAATCGAGAGCCTGTTTGGCGATGTTTCGCTCTGGTTTCCACACTTTGAGGACCGATCGACTGCCACTTTCGCCTTTGAATCTCAATACTTATTTTAGTCTGGCCAGTTGTACTCCAAAGTTCGTCGTTGGAGATCACTTCTGACCAGAATATTCCTAAAATGCGTCGGAGGCATTGGTTCACGAAAGTTTGTAGTTTTTTAGTAAGTCAAACGGTCACTTTCCACATAGTACAACCATATAACAACACGGATTTGACGCATGCGTAAAAAACTCGCAGCTTCGTGCGAAGGAATCTTTCTTAACCTCCAGAAAACGATACTGAAGGCCTGACGAGCTTTATTTATACGAGCCTCAATATCCTTTTCGGCTCCGCCGTTCATGCTGAAAACGGTGCCGAGATAACAAAAATCTTGCACCTCTTCCACATCTTGTCCGCTAAACAATCGGCGTGCTTGCGTTCGAACCCATGCACATGTACTTGGTTTTACGCACATTTATTTTCAGTCCCGCCTCTTTGCATTTAGAATGCAACGAGCGAACATTTGACTCTAAGTCCGAACAGTTATGTGCAAGCAAACACACGTCATCAGCATAATCAAGGTGACTTAAGATGTTAAATATTCTCCATTGAAGACCTTTACCTTCTCCACAAACATGAGATGTAGTGGCGAACCCATAGGATAGGACTTAGTGTTGTTTTTTTTTTACGGAATGACTTGTATTATAGGCAATTTTGGTCTTTATGTGCAATGCACAAACACAGCCATGGGGGGAAGGAATGGGATTGGAAAGTTTGGGGAAGGAAGGTGGCTGCTACTGAGAAATATTTGCAGATGTTATGGGGGACTGAACGATAAAAAGCGAACAGAAATGATCAGTTTATATTAATAAAATGGATGTCTTTGAAGCTAACTAAAAATAAAAGCGACTAAGAAAATGTGATGGTGGAACAGACAAAGTTTCCAAAAACTATATCGTTGAACAAAGAGTCTAGAGTTACTGTTGGGTCCTCTTCCGCTCATCTCGACCTTGGCCACCGAGTCATTAATCGATTTTGTTTGTTAAATTTGCGTTTAAAAAATAATTAAGGAAAGATAACCCTACCAGCGATATGGATTTAAGCCGCAATAAAATAAAAATTGAGACTATTTAATGTAATTTTTGCTTTTTTTTTTGAAATAAATTCAAATTTTTAATCTTACATAAAATGTATACAATGCAAAAATAAACTACAGTTAGGAAGTTACCAAATTTTATTATATCAGCTGCATTTTACATTTTTATATACCATCATCAAATTCCTGTTAAGACCCCCTATAGGGGCATAGGACAGAAACAACTCTCTTCCACAAGGCGCGATCCTGAGCATCGGCTTTAAGCTGTTGCCAGGACTTGTTTATTCCTTTGGCCTCCTGCTCAACTGCTCGCTTCCATGTGTTACATGGTCGACCAACCCGACGTCTTCCTTGAGGGTTATAATCCAGAGCCTGTTTTGCGATGTTTTGCTCTGGTTTCCTCAAAGTATGACCGATCCACTGCCACTTTCGCCGTTGAATCTCAATACCTATTTTAGTCTGGCGAGTTGTACTCCAAAGTTCGTCGTTGGAGATCACTTCTGGCCAGAATATTCCTAAAATGCGTCGGAGGCATTGGTTTACGAAAGTCTGTAGTTTCTTGGTAAGTCGAACGGTCACTTTCCACGTAGTACAACCATATAACAACACGGATTTGACGCATGCGTCAAAAACTCGCAGCTTCGTGCGAAGGGAGATCTCTCTTAACCTCCAGAAAGGGGAAAGGATACCGAAGGCCTGACGAGCTTTATTTAGCCGAGCCTCAACATCCTTTTCGGCTCCGCCGTCCATGCTGACAATGCTTCCGAGATAGCAAAAATCTTGCACCTCTTCCACATCCTGTCCATTAAGAACAATCGGTGTGCTTGCGTTCGAACCCATGTGCATGTACTTGGTTTTACGCACATTTATTTTCAGTCCCGCCTCTTTGCACTTAGAATGCAACGAGCGAACATTTGACTCTAAGTCCGAACGGGTATGTGCAAGCAAACACACGTCATCAGCATAATCAAGGTGACTTAAGATGTTAAATAGTCTCCATTGAAGACCTTTACCTTCCGCACCTTCCAGTGCAGCTTTCAAGATGTCATTTATTACCACCAGAAACAGGGCTGGTGATAATATGCAGCCTTGTCTGACACCCGTTCGCACAGGAAAGCTCTCGGACAGCTCTCCTCTATGCAAGACGCGACACCTTGCATCTTCGTAGGATTCTTTAATCATAGCTATGACCTTATTTGGAATACCTCTCCTACGCAAAGCATTCCATATGTAATCTCGCTTAACGCTGTCGAAAGCCTTCTCGAAGTCCACAAACATGAGATGTAGTGGCGAACCCATTTCGGCTGACTGCTCTAATATTATCCGTAGGGTATTTGTGTGGTCGGTACAAGACGACCCTTTACGGAATCCAGCCTGATAAACTTCGAGAGTGCTCTCGACGACATCACTAATCCTATTGAGAATTACCTTAGCCATAATTTTTGATACGGCAGTAAGTAGACATATACCACGCCAATTGCCACAATCCCGAAGGTCGCCCTTCTTCGGAATTTTCACAATGACGCCCTCCTTCCATTCAGTCGGATATCTTCCATCATTCCACACCTTAGTGAAGAGTGAGAGGAGTATATTGGCTGTTATTTCCGGGTCCGCTTTAAGGAGTTCGGATGGTAGTCCGTCTATACCTGGAGCTTTCCTTCCCGCCATTGACCGAATGGCGGAAACTATCTCTTCCTTATCTGGGGGATCGTCCCTAATAGAGGATTGTTGCGGTTGGATGTTTGGAAGTTGTTCTGTTTCCGGAATATCTTCATCTGACAAGATGTTTAAAATATCAGAGAAGTATTCCTTCCATCGTCGCAACTGGTGTTCACTCATATTAAGGAGAGTTCCGTTGACATCTCTCACCAGGTGGTTGGCGGTGAAATTCCTGTTCGTCAACTGTTTCATGATTTTAAATAGTGAACCCATATCCCCAAGGTAAGCCGCAGATTCTGCCTTGTTTGCCAGATCTCCAATGGCCTTTCTCTTGTCGCGTCTAACAGCCTTTTTAAGCTGTATATGAGCATCGCGGTAGTTCTGCCTCAAGTCGGGCGTTCGTTGGTTGACATCGGGTTGAGAGATGATTGCCAATTTGGCTTTTTTCCGATTGCCAACCTTGTCCCATGTGTCTTGCGACATCCAGGGTTTCTCACCGCTTTGCACATATCCCACAGATTCTTCAGCACTAGTTAGAAAAGTGTTTCTGGTTGCCTCCCAATTGGCGTCCAGTGTGCGCATTTCATGTTCACCCAATGTGGATGACTTTTCGCGTAGAATGGTGGTGTATTCGAGTTTTTTGTTGGGATCGCTGAGTTTATCCACATTAAGCTTGCGCTTCATTTGAAGAATTTGTGGTCGTCGGATAGCTGCTGTACACAATCTCAAGCAGGCAACCATCAAGTGGTGATCGCTCCCCACGTCAGCTCCACGTTTCGCTCGCACATCGAGGAGACATCTTCTCCATCGGCGACTTATAGCCAAATGGTCGATCTGGTTCTGAGTAACACCGTCAGGGGAAACCCAAGATGTTTTATAATGACTCTTGTGTGGAAAAAGGGTCCCTCCGATGACCATTTGCCGAGTACTACAGAACTCCACAAACAATTCGCCGTTTTCGGGTCTCTTAATCCAAGGTCGTGAAGCGTCGACCCAAGGGTCACCATGCCTCCCCATGACGTGTTCTAGTCCAGTGTTGTCTGATCCAACCTGGGCGTTCATATCTCCCGAAATGATAATAATATCACCTCTTGGAACACGTTCGAAGGTGGCACTCAGTTGGCTATAAAACTCCTCTTTGTCACCAGATGTTGCGGTATTAGTTGGTGCGTAGCACTGCAGAATTGTGACGTTTCTGACACTGGTCCTGAGCCTGACAACGATAATCCTATCCGAGATTGGTTCCCAGCTAATGAGACTGTTTCTCGCTCTCGGCGTAAGGACGAACGCCACGCCATTTCTGGCTTCACTTTCAGGGCCAATGTACAGAATAGTGTTTCCGCTAGGGGTTCGTTCTTCTCCTGATCCTGTCCACCTGACCTCGCTCAAGCCCAAGATTTGGATGTTATAGTGCTCCATTTCACGGTCGATCACCGATTGGCGGTGCAAGGACCGAGTAACCCCAGCTCTTCCCCCGTCATTCAATGTTCGAACGTTCCAGAAGCCAATCATAGTCCGTTTTCGAATGCCAAAAGTCGTTACCGTAGAATCAGTCCGTATCCGAGGCGATGTATCCGTTTCTCGTATCATTTAGGTCTTAAGATCACGGGTGATAAGCCCATGATCCAATATATATACAGTCCTTGTTTAATTCGCAAGGTTTGAAATTTGCTACAAGTATAGCGCATGATTTTCTCACTCATGATACCGATGTAGAACGTGCATTAAAATTTCAACGTAATTTTCCAGTTTGTTCCCCTGCATACTGTACGTAGCCCTGTCATAAGTTTCATCCACCCACTATCACCCCCCCCCCCCCCCCCCCCCAATCAATGTTTTTCCCTGCCTGGTTGTATACCTTCCATGTCAATCTTACAAAATCCCCCAGTTTAACTTTTGGTAGCAAGCTATCTAGATGGATAGAAGAATCGAAGGCGTTGTTTGCTCGCTACGCGGTTGGTCAGCATCACACCATCTTTTTCCTGACAAGAAAATCTTCACGGTCGAAGAGAAAGTTTACTGCTACCAGCTATCGGGAAGCACGGGAAAAAAGTTGAGCAGATTCAAAGGGGTCATCATCCCTCGTCATTGATGGTCTGGGTGGAAGTCAGCTATGGAGGTACCACGAACCTCCATTTTTGCGAAAAGTGCGTCAAAACTGGAGCCAGTGGTTACCAAGAAGATATTTTACTACGTATTGTAATGCATTAGAGCGATACCATATGTGGGAGACGTCATTGGGTGTTTCAGCAGGATTTTGCTCCCACCCGCAAGGCTTGAGGAAAACTTCCCTGATCTCATAGAGGCTTCAGATTAGCCCTCTGGGAGCGCAGACCTCAATCTGTTGGACTACTCCTTATGGTCTCGAGGAAGTGGCCTGTCAAAGACGGCACCCGAATTTGGAGAACCAGAAGAGGTCCCTAATCAAAGCAAGGGACGAATTTCCGCAGAAAAAGGTGTGTAATTCAATTAACGACTATTCACGCAGCTACGGGCTTGTTTTGACACAGAAGGAGGTCATTTTGAATAATTTTGCTTTATAACAATTTGTAATACAGTTCGGAAAAGTTAAACCTTCATCCAACATTTGTAGACAAATACAAGAGAGAGCTAGGTCAGAAAATACAATTTTTTAATGAGTCTAATTCATATATAACGGCAGATAACTTAGTAAATATGATAAAACAAGTAGCAAAGGGAGCAAAGATAAGTGATGAGGGTAATAGTAAGAACAAGTGGTTTGTTTCCGGATACATTGCAGCAAGAAAAACATCGTTTTCAATGTTACGCTTGTAGAGACGTACCGGAGATGATGAAGATAGAACGAGGTATAAGGATCTATTTTAGAAGAAAATTAAATTATATTATGAGGAGTTAAGTAGCACAATAAACTCGATTAAGAACGGTAAGGAATAGTGGTATTTTGTAAATGAATTGAAAAATCGGAAATATCAGATAGAAAGCGCTTTAACGGCTTGTGATTATGCTGCTATTTTGCAAGCTTATTAAGCCCGTCACTCTGTGCATCGGTGATGCATTAAGCGGAGCCTTATATTGAGCATCCTGATTTAGATAGGCAAATATTACTTGAAGACGGAAGGAGGTGCTGTCTAAAGTAAAGTCAAATAAGGCGCTAGGAGAGGACAGAGTGCCATATGAAATATATATATAAGTGCTCCTGACTGCTTCGTCCGTCCGTCCGTGTCCTCTCTAGCTTGAGAACGCGTTGATCTAGAAAGTTAAAATTTTGTACACGTCGTTTTTGACAAAAAAGTAGGGACAAATTCGTGAACGGACCAAATCGCTCCACCCCTTCCACCCCTTCCACCCCCTCTCATACAAAATGACACTATTATGCAATTTGGTAATAAACGCATTTGCTCGAAAACTATAAAAGCCATTAGTCTGAAATTTTGAATATATTACTTTTATGATGATTTCAGTCTATCGTATAAAAATTATACATGTCCTCCTTCTCCTTCCACCACCTCCCATACAAACTGCACTTTTTCATGAAATACTCTAAGCCAATTTACTCAGTGCGTATAAAATTTATCGAGCTCAAATTTAGTACTAAATATTTATTTAGAATTATTAGTAAGACCAAAAAAAAAATTAGACCATTAGCTTCACCTCTTCTACCCCCTCAATTTCGCAATTCGACAATAAACGACTTTTCTCGAAAAGTTGAAATACTATTGATCTGAAATTTGGAATATATTACTTTTATAATAATTCCAATCTGCTGTACAAAAATTATTTAAGTCTTCCTCTTCCTTCTACCACCTCCCATACAAACTGCACTTTTTCATGAAATACTCTAACCAAATTTACTCAGTACGTGCAAAATTGATGCAGCTGAAATTATGCATTAAACATTTATTTAGAAATATTCCTATCACCAAAAATAATTAAGCGATTAGCTTCACTCCTTTTACCCCCTCCCATACAATTTGACACAATTCAACAACTTTACGATTTGTTAATTTGCCTGAAAAGTATGAATGCTACTGATCTGCTATGCCAAATAGATGAAGTCTACAGTTATTTCTAAGAAAGTTATTAATAACTCTAACTCTATTAAATTTTTGAATCCTAAATTTTGTATAAAACATTTTGATAGCAACCTTATCGTGATGTGAAAAAATTAGTTCATTGTTGTCACCCCCTCTACCACTTCCCCTACAAAATTTCTTAATACAAAAAAATGTCTCCTTCATCTATCGCACAATTGGGCTTTACGCCCAATCGTAGTCCTGTTATGTTTAAATACAGTGATTTTTCCAATACTTCAGAAGGGAGACCCGAACAATGTGCAAAACTATAGGGGAACATCATTTATGGATTGTATAGTTAAAATTTTAATGGGAATAATGTGCAGTACTTGGGTAGAAAACCATTGTATAATAAATGAATTTCAAGCTGGTTTCAGGAAAAACTACTCGACAACCGAGAATATTTTTAAGCTCACTAGCACAAAAAGAAAAAAAACAGATGCTTTTACTTTATTATTTTAATAATAAAGTATTGTAATCGACTTGGGAAAAAAAAAATTTGCTACCCTGAAATTTTTTTTTTCGCGTTTCATGACTAAAATAGCCTAAAAATGCAAAAAAAAAAATCCGTCTGTCTGTACGCCGTCCGCCGTACGCCGACATGTACGCTCAGCGCACATTAACTCCCAAACCCTTCAAGATAGAAAATTCATTTTTGGGGGGATTGTAGGTAGTTGCGAATCTCAGGCGGATACCCTTTTTCGGGGTTGTACGGGTTCAGGGGGAGGCAGGGGGAGCGCTAAAACCGAAAAATACGAATTCAAATATTTCAACCATGGTTACAGCTAGGAAGTTAAAAATCAACATACATATAGAGGAGTTTGTGGGACAACTTTTAAAAATAATTTAATTTTTTTATCCATTGGGATGCGAAAAAGGGGGGCTAGGAACCAATTATCGGCCTAATTTTTTTTTTCAAATGATTATATAGGTATTTTCGAAATTACTTACCATAAAAAATTGATATTTTGAGACCATTAAGATGACATAAGGATCTACTAGAATCAGTTTAGATAGAAGCTAATTATTGTAAGGGGGAGGGTCAGGGGGGTACAAGGAAAAACACTTAAAAATTAATATCTCGACTGTCTCTTAAGCTATGTAATTGAAACTTGAAACGTATACTAAGCTTTACTAACGAAATATGAAAAAAAAATATAACATGTGGACATAATAGTAGTGGGGGGAAATGGGGAGCATTTCAAAAATGGCGCACTTTCCAAAATTACAAATCACCAAATCTCAAAATTGAGTACAGATATCAAATCAAAAATTTGTCAGATTGTAGAGCTATATAGTCCTTAATTTTGGTAAAAAATTTAAGTTTGGGGGTGTAAGGGGAGAGAGGTGGAAAGCGAAAATGTGGAAAATTTTGAGTGGCTCTGGTAAAAGATACAAAGTTTAAATTTTGAACATTGACACATCTATTTAATTTACATAGAAAAAAATTATAATTTGTTCCACAATTGTTATGCACGGAAGTGGGGGTCTAACGTGCACAAGGTGTTTCATGTGCAATGAAAAAAACACAAAAACTGAAAATTTTTGAAAGAATTTTTTAGGTAGAAACTTGAAAATTTGCGAAATGCGTTTAAAAAAGAGTTTGTAATATTAACTGGTTGAATATCGTCAAAACTTCCACCCCCTCCCATACAAAATTATTTTTTAGACCATTTTTAAGAAATCAATTATGCACAATTGCACAATTGCACAAGAACTTACGAAAATAGTTGAAATAAAATTACTGTTAGAGTTCATCAACACATTATTTTTTGCATTAATTATCATTCATGTTATTTTTTGCGTTAATTATTACCTTTGTAAAATCTTATTAAAGTTAACTTAAAATCTTGAATACGGCCCTGGTGCTAAAAAGCAATCGAGCATAACCGCTAGCGGTACTCGAATTTTACCGCACAGCAATTGGCCATTTTTGGTCATTTTTTGATTTAGTGTAGACACTCGTTTACCAACCACCGACAAATAAACAAGTAAATTCTCGATTTTAATTTGGTTTTTTTTCGGTATAAGATATTATCGCTATCGTGCGAACTTTTAGAACAAGTTACCGCTATCGTGCGAACATTTTGGTGACCCCGACGTGATATGTTGGATATCGCGGTGTATTTTCGGATTTAGTTTATTCTAGATCGCAGTGCATTTCTTTCGGATATTAATTTTGATTTTTTGTCGATCAATTGGATCGAGCGGTGCGACGCTAAATTGCAATATAGTTTGCGAAAATTTTCTCGATCGTAGTGGAGTGCACATCGAAAAGGATTGTGATTTTTGCGTTTTCGATCAATTCGATGCTTGTGAACCTAAATTGCTATATAGTTGGTGCGTTTGTTAGTGCAATTCGACCACATAACGCGATTTGGATACATCGTTCCCTCGATTCGACTCGTACGCACGTTATTTTGGAGAAAAAAGTGTTATAGAAAAATGGATCCGGCAGAACTTGCGAAGGTAAAATCGCGCAGGTCAATCATCAAGGGATGCATGACTAAAATTAAAAATTTCGTCGATCAAAACGAGGCAACGATCACCAGCGAGGAATTGGCGTGCCGACTTGGCGTTTTAGAAAGGTACTTTGAACAAATTTTGGTTCATCAAGAAATTTTAGAAATCGAAGACCCATCCCAGCCGTCTCAGCGGGAAGAGATCGAGCACAATTTTTGCTCCACGAAATCCAAGATCTTAAAATTAATGAACCTGTTGAATCCAAAACTCGACCCCAATCCCTCACCGGTGAACACACGTGCAGAGCAATCATATTTCGGCAATTCTAGCCAAATTTCGCCGCATCAAAGGCTACCTAAATTATCGTTACCCAAATTTTCTGGAAATTACACCGAGTATCTAAGTTTCATGAATAATTTTGAAAATCTGGTTGATAATTGTGAGGATTTGAGCAACGTGCATAAATTTCAACACTTATTGAGCTGTCTCGAAGGTCAAGCACGTGAATTGCTAAATGGATTAGAAGTAACGGATAAAAATTATCCGCAAGCGTTAGATTTATTGAAATCCCGCTACGACAATAAGTGCATTGTTTTTCAAGCACATGTGCGGGAATTATTTGCCGTCCCGGCTGCTCTTAACGGTACACCGGCTGAATTACGTAGCCTGGTGGATAAACTGAATGTTAATCTGAGAGCACTCAATTCAATGGGATCTGCTGAAGAGATTTTAAATGTTTTTATCTTACATGTAGTGAAAGGAAAATTAGATGAGCAATCGCTTACTAAATGGGAAGAATCGTTGGATTTTTCTCAGATACCTACTTGGGAGTCATGTGCCATTTTTCTAAACAAGCGCTGTCAACAATTAGAGACGCGAAAATCGTCTCATGAACCAATGGTGCCAGACAATGTTAGATCAAGGACTGTTAGCAAATTTAATAGCAGAAAATCCACTAGTTTGACCGTATCTAAGCCCAGCTGCTTTCATTGTCATGGGACAAATCATAACATCGACAAATGTTATAAATTCGAAAAGTTAAATGTGCTTGAAAGGTACCGTCAAGCTAAGAAAGTAGGCGTTTGCTTGAACTGTCTTGGTCAAGGTCACATGGCGGGAAACTGTCCTCATCCTCGGTGCATTGTATGCAGCGCACCGCATCACCAATTGTTACATCGGTATGCATCTCCTGACACTCCCAATCACACTCAAGTCAAGAATGTAACAACTCTATTGACCGGGAATTCGGATAATGTGGTAAGGACGAGTTGTGCTTCATCTCTTCATTCAGCGGCATCGCATGATCAAGTAATACTAGCTACGGCAATTATTTGGATAAAAAATAGCTTTGGCGAATTAGTTCCTGCCCGTGCCATTTTAGACTCTGCGTCGACATTGAATTTTATTACCGAAGATTTGGCTAAAAGATTGTCGCTCAAGAGTCGTCGCTTAAATCAGTCTATAACTGGAATCGCTGAAATCGGTTCGCGATCAAACTCTTTAGTAATCACGAAAATCAAATCTAAATCTCAATCATTTGAAGCTGATCTGGAAGCGTGGGTCCTTCCAGTGATTACTGGAGTGCAGCCAGATAGAAAAATTGACATCTCAAATTGGAACATTCCGAAGGACGTTCACTTGGCTGATCCTGAATTCAATATGCCGAAGAAAATTGATTTGCTACTAGGTGCAGGTCTGGTATATGACGTTATGTTGGAAGGAAAGTTTAAAATAGGCAATAATCTTCCTGTTCTAGCCAATACAGAGCTCGGATGGGTAATAGGAGGTCGTTGTAATAGAGTTCATCCGCCGCAAGGTGGCGACTGCCGGATAATCGAATCAGACATCGCATTCAACGAAGATGAAACTCTGTCTAATCAAGTGGAACGCTTCTGGAAAATAGAAAATCTAGAATCTGTCAACTCGAAATGGAATGAAGAGGAGCAGAATGCTGAACAACACTTTGTAAAAACTGTCACACTGTCATCGGAGAAGCGACTTATTGTCAGATTACCTTTTAAGGAAGACCCTAATCGTTTGGGAAGCTCATTTGAGATTTGTAAACGGAGATTCTTCATGCTAGAGAAAAAACTTAGCAACAACGCAGAGTTAAAGGAAAAATATATCCAGTTCATGCGAGAATATGAGGCATTGGGACATATGCAGGTGTCAGAATCGAATGGCGTAACTGCAAGGTATTACATTCCTCATCACGCTATTGTGCGTCCGGAAAGCTCCAGTACCAAACTTCGGGTCGTATTTGACGCGTCATACCGAACGAACGCGAACTTATCGTTAAATGACATTTTGATGTGCGGACCGATTGTGCAGGATGATTTATATTCAATCATAATGAGGTTCCGGTGTCATAAATATACAATGACTGCAGATATACATAAAATGTACCGTCAGATTTGGATTGCAAAGGAGGACTGGCCCCATCAAGCTATCTTATGGAGAGAAAATCCGGATGAGCAATTAAGAACCTTTTTCTTGAAGACGGTAACCTATGGCACAAAATCAGCACCCTTTCAAGCAACACGTTGTCTAAACTACTTAGCTGACCTCTTCAAGGACAAGTATCCTGTGGGATATCGAGTGATAAAATCGGATTTTTACGTGGACGATCTGATCACCGGAGCGGATTCATTGGAACAACTGACGCGGATAAAAATGGAGGTTGAGTGTATTCTTTCTGAAGGGGGGTTTGAATTAAAAAAGTGGTTTTCGAATGAGAGAAGTTTTCTACACGGAATTACAAAAACGAATAGAGAAACCCCGCTCAGAATCAACGACGCAGATATTATTAAAACTCTCGGTATCATTTGGGAGCCTTCTGAGGATCGCTTTCATTTTCGCTGGCAGATAAATGAATGTTCTTCCAAGATAACTAAACGGCTTGTTCTCTCAGATATTGCAAAATTGTTTGATCCCCTAGGGCTTATCAACCCGATCATTGTGTTGGCGAAAGTATTCATGCAAGAACTTTGGACCATGAAACTCGAATGGGATCAACCTCTTTCGAAGGAACAATCAGATAAATGGATGCGCTATCGTCTGGAATTGCAAGACGTGGAGAAAATTTATATCCCTCGCTTATTGTACTCGCCTAACACTTCGGTTTCGTATCAATTACACGGTTTCGCGGACGCGTCTGGTCGCGCTTATGGTGGCTGTCTTTATCTTCGCACAATTGACATTTTTGGAAAAATATCGGTCACATTGATAGCAGCAAAGTCGAGAATTGCACCTATAAAAACGGTATCCCTCCCGCGCTTGGAACTATGCGCGGCGTTAGTACTTTCGAACCTTTTTAAATCAGTTCGCGGTTTATTCAACGAAGCGTCGAAAATTTACCTTTGGTCGGATTCAGAGATCGTATTACATTGGATACATCAACACTCATCAACGTGGACCACCTTTGTGGCAAATCGCGTGGCTCAAATACAGGAACTAACTACGAAATTCGCATCTTGGAGACATGTTCCAACGAAATTAAATCCAGCAGACGTCATATCCAGGGGCGCTTCCGTCGAACAGCTACTGGCTTCACTCTGGTTCACTGGACCAATATTCTTATTGAAGTCTGAACAAGAGTGGCCGCAACTAAAATTCGTCGATCATGCGGCAGCCAATGTTCCAGAGCGTCGCAGTGTGAAATCAATCTTAATTGGAATGCGTGGCTCACACGATTTGATATCCGACCACAAGTACGTCAACAATTATCAAAAATTGACTAGAATTTTTGGATTTGTTGTTCGGTTCATCAACATTTTACTTGCTCGTATTCGGGGGAAGAATCACTCTCACGACAAGGATCTTAATGCTCTAGAATTGGAAGAAGCATTTAAGAGAATCGTATTCGTTCTCCAACGAGGGAGTTTTGCAGTAGAAATAGAATCATTGCGTAAACATGGACTGACTAGCCCAAAGAGTATCATCAAAACACTATCTCCTTTTCTTGATGACAACTCACCAACACTCCTAAGAGTCGGCGGGCGTTTGCAGAACGCAGACATACCTTATAATATGAAACATCCCTTACTCCTTCCCAAAAACCATCCATTTGTTTTTTCGTACGCTAACTATCTTCATCGCAGATCGTTACATGCTGGAAGTCAGGCATTAGTGGCTAACTTACGACAGACCGTTTGGATTTTGAATGCAAAGTCGGTTGCTAACTGGGTTGTACGGAAGTGCGTACATTGTTTCCATTACCGCCCACGAGTTCAGACGCAAATAATGGGACACCTGCCAAAACTTCGCACTGAGGCAATTCGTGCTTTCAATCACAGTGGAGTCGATTTTTGTGGACCCTTTTGGATATCGTTTAAGCTTCGTGGGAGGCAACGTCAAAAGGCTTATATTGCAGTCTTCATCTGTTTCGCGACGAAGGCTGTCCATTTAGAGGTAGTATCTGACCTCTCCTCGGAAGCGTTCATTGCGGCGCTGAAGAGATTTGTCAGTCGTCGTGGAATCTGCGCCACATTATACTGCGATAATGCAACCAACTTTGTCGGAGCGAAAACGAAGATGGAAGAATTTCGCCAGAAGTTTTACACAGAACAAAACCAAAAAAAAATCATCGAACACTGCACAAAAACTGGTATTCAGTTCCAGTTCATCCCACCACGTGCTCCCCATTTTGGAGGTTTGTGGGAGGCGGCAGTGAAATCTGCAAAATTTCACCTAGTCCGCACTATCGAATCTTCGTCGCTGACCTTTGAGGAACTTTCCACAGTGGCTGCGCAAATCGAGGCTATTCTTAACTCGCGACCAATAGCAGCGATGTCGTCAGATCCGAACGACGAGGCCACGCTAACACCTGGTCATTTTTTGGTGAATAGCCCTCTCAACGCTTTGCCGGAGCCCGATTTAATGAAAAAAAAATTAACTCATCTGACTCGATGGCAGGTATTGTCGTCGTTACAGCAGCACTTCTGGCGTCGATGGTCCAAGGAATATGTTCCTCAGCTGCAACAGAAGTATAAATGGTTAAAATCATCGCCCAACATTGAAGAAAATATGCTAGTACTTGTCGTCGACAACCAACTGCCACCGCAAAATTGGCTGCTTGGCAGAATCATTAAAGCTATTCCGGGCCCTGATGGACATGTGCGAGTGGTTGACATAAAAACCAAGGGTGGAGTCATTCGTCGGTCGATAACTAAGGTGGCGCCGTTACCCATGGATTAGTTGAAGAGACTTCAAGGCGGCCGGAATGTTAGAGTTCATCAACACATTATTTTTTGCATTAATTATCATTCATGTTATTTTTTGCGTTAATTATTACCTTTGTAAAATCTTATTAAAGTTAACTTAAAATCTTGAATACGGCCCTGGTGCTAAAAAGCAATCGAGCATAACCGCTAGCGGTACTCGAATTTTACCGCACAGCAATTGGCCATTTTTGGTCATTTTTTGATTTAGTGTAGACACTCGTTTACCAACCACCGACAAATAAACAAGTAAATTCTCGATTTTAATTTGGTTTTTTTTCGGTATAAGATATTATCGCTATCGTGCGAACTTTTAGAACAAGTTACCGCTATCGTGCGAACAATTACGTTAAAAGTTTTGAGATCGCACTTACCCTCCCACACAAAAGTATGATTTCGACCAATTTCATTAAATCAACTAATAACTAACAAATTAAAAGCTACAAACTTGAAATTTTGTACAAGCACCTTACAAGAGAAAAGAAAAAAAAACTGCATCACAAATTTTACGATTCCCCTACCTCCTCTATCCCCTCCCATACAAATGTTTGGTTTCGAGAATTTAAAATACACCGAATCCAATGAAAATTCTATGCAACTTCGTCTATGAAACTGACATTCAAGTTTAAATTGAGAACTGCCCTGCCCAAGAAGCTCCTTTCACTTAGTCTTCCCTAACCACTCTAACCTGCATATTGACTTTCTACGCATGCGGACTTTGTCCCAAAAATAACAAAGTTTCGCCAGACTTGTTGGCAGTTTATTTTTGTTTACTTCCGATTTCGAAATGATATCACGAAACGCGTTATTTTATAAACTTAGTAACATAAGGGTATCTTCAAAATTTGTAAGCCTGATCAAAAGTTTATAAATTGGCACTAAGGTAGCTGGATATACATGAGCATATCAACATCCTAATCATATTGCTTTGTTATAATTTTAAAGTCGATTGCTCTCATATATTCGAAGGAGAAATACTTTTCTTGAATTTCCAATACAAAAAATTGTATCGGAGGTGGTACAAGGAGTAAAGCGAAGTTTATATTTTTTTTAACATTTATTGCAATTATTAAAGAACAAAATTTTAATTTTGTACCTTTTGTAGTTTCAATATAAATCGATTAAATGCATTTACCAAAATTGTGCATTTGTATGGTAGAAGGAATATTCGAATCAAAACCAAGTTTTCGACATCAATTATATTTATAATAGTATAATTTTCTCAAAATTTAAAGTTGATAGCTTTGACGGTTTTGGAGAAAAATAATTTAATTGAAATTCCGAAATTTAGTGAAATTTGGGAGAGGTTAGAAAGAGTGAGGTGAAGTTGATAGTTTTTCCAAGATTGGCTGCAATTGTAATAAAATTAATTATGAGAAAAATTGACTCTTTTAGGTTTGCTAGTTCCAATGCAAATCGAAAAAATGCATTTTTGAAAATTGTGCATTTGTATGGGAGGGGGTAAAAGGAGTAAGGGAATCGGATCAATATTTTTTGACATTAATGACATTCACATCATTGTACTTTGACCTAATTTTCAAGTCAATAGCTGAAATGGTTTCGGAGAAAAATCAATTTCTTTTTATTTCGAAATTTCATGAAATTTGTATGGGAGGGGGTCGCAAGAGTGGGGAATGTGGCCCGTTCACGAACCTAAAGTTAGTTTTCTGCTAAAAATGACATATGACAAAGTACAGCACGATAGGTTAAAGTTTTCGAGAATTATGTTGTAGACAGACAGACATGGTTTTTGAGCGACAACAAATATTTCTGTGCCCTTGGCAACTCTCTGCGAGCATTATTTCTTAGCATTACAAACGGTAAGTCAAACACAATATACTCTCAGATTTCATATAGAGTATAATAAGATATTAAGTTTTCTGTCAAGTACGATTTATTTTTAGCTGTATCTAGATCCATATTTTGCTATGCGGCTCAGGTATGGGGATTCTCCTATTTCAACGATACGTATAATATTCCACGGTATTTTCTATAGCGTTTAATTTGCTTTCCAGTTTGGACACCAAATTATATGTTAAATCTAGAAACCGGTGTACCACAAATGCATTTATACTCTTTAAAAATACACTTAAACTATGTATTCAAAATCTTATTTCATTATTCTTCTAACCGACTTCTGTTTGTCTTTACAAGAAAAGTTATCGAAAAAAAAGTATATTGATTTACAGAGTTATCTCAGTTAAGCGAAATGACATTATAAATGCAGATTATTGAAAGAATATTAAAAATAGAATTCTGGAGGGGCTGAGAAATGCGCAAGTAATAAATGATTTAGAAAGCGCCCGGGGAAGCTAGTATGGAATTTACTGTCAACTTAATCATAATATTGGTTATTTGTATTTTTCTGACACTATAGGCAAAAATGATATAGCATAGCTTTTTAAAGCAAGATGTGGGTTAATCGTTCTAAATTCCGCAAGACACTGGGAAGATTTAAGAAAAAATTGCACTCTTTGCAAATTTAGAGTAGGAGGAAAATGTATTACACTTTCTAGGAGCTTCTCCTATTTTAAAGGAAATTAGGAAAAAATATTTTGAAAAGACAGTGCTGAGTTTAGAGGAGCTATGTGCTTTTTTAAATGGCTATCAAAAAACGGGGTGGGAAAATTTAGTTCTGTATGCAAGATCTGCCTGGTTCTATCGCTGGAGCCTAGTTCAGGAATTCAATTCGTGAGCGTTGAAGACTAGTAAACTATGTAAAATTACTGAAATTTAAATAAAAGTAAGCCAATCGAATAACAGAGCTTTAGCTCGCGTTTGAATGAATAACCTAAATCTTGTGACAAAAAAGTAACAGCAATTTGTAAATAAAATTACTCTGGGGAATGATATTTTAAAAATTTTTTTGGTAAGCAGGTAGGACTGTCCTTAATTATTATCCCAAAAATTAGCGCGGTCTGTTAATCAGTTTGTTTACAGCAGCGGATTGAATCGGTACACCTCATTCGGAGAATTTCCTGAAAATATAAATTTACAAAGGGAAGGTGTTCATTTTCTATTGAAAATTGTCCTTCTAACAGAACTTATAACACTACACTAGTCGTACAGCAACTTGAAAACTCAAAAAAAAAAAAAAACAGAATTACTATGAGTTTCACACGGTTTTCGCTGGAACGTATGTACCGTGTAGAAAAAAAGTTGGGTTTATATATGAGGAATATTCTTTCTATTCCATTAAACAAACAAAAAATTCAAAAACTTGTATGCACATATAAGATTCTTGATCTGAAAGCTCAAAACCCCCTAGATTAACCTTTTCTGACCTTAAAAAATAAAGAAATTAAATAATATCCAATATCCAATATACATATCCATAGCTAGAGTGTAGCCTAGTAGGTAGCGTGTTGGTCTTGTAATGCGAAGGTCGTGAGTTCAAATCCCGGTCGACGCAATATATAATTCCATCACATTGCCTACCTGGATATACCTTGGTCCCCTCAATCTACGAAAATAAAAAATTCGTAGAAAGAGGGTTGTGCGAAGGGCTAACAACCCTTCCACAATAAGTAATATAAAATGTTAAGGAACCTGAATATCAGGAGGCCAAGGTCCGATTTGGGCTGTAGCGCCATTGTAGTAGAAATAATATCCAAGTTAATATAAGTAAGCTTCTATTTTGTCAAAACATCATCACTAAATTTCCAATTAGGTAACATACTCGTACAAATGTTTTAATTTAAAAATGTACACTCGTAAATTGAGTAGATTTCACGAGCATCACTGTTATTATGGCCAATGTTTGATTTGTTAGCATCGACATCGTATATGTTGTTGACATCCGGTTTCGCACGTTATTTCCACAAAGCTCTTTTGGTTGCGTTTCATCAAACTGTCGTCACTCGGTAAGGTCCGATGTATACACATGACTTCTAAGAGCCCTGGATAGTGCAAATCCGGAAAGTTTATACCACACTATCACGTCGTAAACTAAAGGTAAAAGTTTCTTGCTGATTGGGAAGGGAGCGAAATCGAACCGATGATGATGATGATTTGGCTTTTGTACAATGGCCGATGGGCACAGCCTGTCTCTTAGCCACACCTGAAAAGCATACAGGTAAATCGTTACGATTTAGCTTGTGCATTTGCTTTTACATTTACCTTTCCAACGGCAGGAAGTCAATTCTGTTCCGGTTTCGATTGAGAAGTGGGTTAGCCGGATGGGAAGAACAGGTGAACTCGAGCTGTTGTAACGATGCCAATCGGACAGGTATATATTAATTATTACTCTGACGCATGCATATAAGGCAGAGAAATCAAATACGGATTTTGATTTCTACGTCACCAAACCGCCAGCAGATTTAAAAATTTGATAAGCACGAGAACAACTTCTTCTTCTTCTATCTACATGCCTAGTTATTAATGCTGCTGTTTTCAATGAAATGGTCAATTGATTCCCACACTATACCCCGACAACAGATAGTCGAGATTTAAGGGAAAGACGATTGACCTGATTAGTTTTCCGTCTAATTAACTTGGAAATCCTGTTTTTTTTCCAGAGTTAACTCTCGCCCAAACTATTTTTAGAAAATTACTTAATATTCTCTTTTGTTGATTTGCATTTTTAAGTAACAAGTTTAAGAATTTTGTTTTGTTTCAACTTTTTTTTTGTCAATAATATGGTTGCCGAGGACTATGAATTTTTTGCACGTCAAATTTCGAATTTTCAGCGGAAAAAAAGCATAGTCGTTGCGATAATCAAATTAATTCCATGATAGGTGGGCTTGATATATATGCTCAACAAAATATAATAAAGAGAATGTTCAAGGTAATATTCTAATCGTGGAACAAACTTATTAACGGGCGCCCGTCTGGCTGATTTATATATTTGGAAATGCGTCACCAACAAGGAAGTAGTCGATATTAATCAATTTTATTACAGTGAAAAATTCCATTTTATGCTTGATAATGGAGCTACCGAATATCGAGATAAAATTTCGAATTCTATAAAGGATTAAAAAATATCTACCAACAACTTTTCGGAACAACTTTATTATTCTTGGGGCAAGTTAGGTATGCGTGGTGGTAGCATATAAGACACACAAAGGCGATGGGGGTTCTAGGAGCGGGATATTTTAATTTTTTTTTTACCAATTAACTGCTATTATTATCAATGATTACTCAGCCATAGCCGGTCCCAAGCCCGGTTGAGAAAGAAGGAGGGAGCATAGAGTAAATCTGAATGGCCAGCAACACCAGTGCGTCTCAGGAAGTAGGCAAAAACTATGACATAGTTGGACTCGCAGCATTGTTGAGACAACTCCAATATGTCATATTTACCTGGAAACTCCCACCCTTTTTCTACCAGGTTGAAATAAATAAGTAGGTCCTCCAAGTCGAGGGTTAGGCGAGGCGCCGACAACGCATCACCGGAAAAAAACACTGTCCAGATCCCTGAACAACTGCCTCGGAAGGGATGGACTCAACGGCAACGACCCCGAAGACGGAAAATGGGCCATTTTTTTTTTGGATCTTGGAATGTTCGATCTTTATTTAGGGCAGGAGCTCTGAAGGAGTTCCTCGTAGAAGTGGCAAAACACAACATCAACATACCTGCCATCCAAGAAACGAAATAGCTCGGTAACGAGATCATGGACATGAGATCACACACAATCTATCCAAGTGGAAAATTGTCGGGAAGCAGAGAGTTTGGCGTCGCTTTTGTCGTTGACAAAAAATTTAAACATCAGGTCACAAGTTTCAAACCAGATTGTGTGCAATCCGAATAAAGATTAAATTTTTCAACACTTGGTTGATCAACGTCCACGCACCAACAGAATACAAGAACGATACAATTAAAGTCGAATTCTATGCCACCCTAGAGACAACCTTTGATTCACTGCCCTCGAATGACCTAAAAATTGCATTAGGGGACGAGGCTCATAGAGGTACAACTGGAGGGCACAGTCTCCATGGTATAACCAACGATAATGGCCAACGTCTTATTGATTTCGCAAGCAGCATATGTCATAGTAAGCTCTTCATGCTTCCCACATCACGATTTTCACAAACGAACGTGGGCATCAGGTCACACCTTCAATCAAATATGGTAGACCACGTTCTAATTGAGAAAATAACTGCTTCCAGTATACTTAACGAACGAGCCCTCCACGATGCAAATTATAATTCATTATCTAGTCAGAGCTAAGGATCGATGCCGAATAGCTTCTCGTGGATATTCGAAAACGAGTAGAGCTTAATATATAATCTTTACATATATCCACTGGTTACGATCGATCTCACTCCCCTTCCCAATTCCATTCCTCCCTGCATGACTGCGTTTGTGCATTGCACATAAAGGCCGAAATATCTGTACAGATAAAAATATAATAAAGTGTATATCTGTTATTTGTTTATAAATGGATTTTGCTTTACTTTAGCAATAACTAATCGCAACTACACGATTTTAAAATTCTTCTCTGTCTGTCTGTCCGTCCGTCTGTCTGTCTATCTGTCTGTCCGGCTTTCACGCAAAAACGGGTGAATCGATTGTAATGAAACGTTGACAGTTTACTAGGTATGCTTCAAAATGTAATCTGCGTTTGGTTCTATTTCAACATCCCCATGCCTTCTACCCCCTCCTATACAAAATAACTCATTTCCAAAAATATATAATAATCAAATTCTCTTGAAAACCATAGGAGCGAATAATTTCAAATTAAGAATATTTTATTTTTATCATAAATGTGATCTATGGTTTACAAATTACTTATCCCCCCACTCCTTCCACCACCTCCCATACAAACTGCACGTTTTCATGAAAAACCATACACCAATTTGCTCATTACGTATATTTATCGCGCTCAGATTTTGTACTAAATCCTTAATTAGTACTATAACTAATATCGGGGAAAATTAAACCGATTAGTTTCTCCCCTTTTACACCCCCTATCATGACACAATATCACATCATTTCGATTTTCTTCTTACTGATCTGAAATTTAAAATATATCAATTGCATGATAATTATAGTTGTTTCTCAAAAAATCACTAACCCCCCCCCCCCCCCCCCCACTCCTCCTACCACCTCCCATACAATCTGCACAATGCACTAATTTCCTCAGTATCTACTCCTTTTTTGAAGCTTAAATTTAGTACAAACAATTTTTATAGCTACTCTAGCGTGATGTGAAGCAAATTAGGTCAATGCTGTCACTCCTTCTACCACTTCTCATACAAAATTTCTTAAGATTACAAAAATTTCGGTTTTATCTATAATATCGTATGATTTGGTTTTACGTACAATCATAGTCCTGTTATGCATTTAAGCTTAATTTTATTTGGGATTTTGTTTTTTAAAAAAGAGCTACAACATTCACATGTCCTTAACGCTATTCACGGAATTGATTTGATCACGAGCCTGTCCCATACAAATGGGAGTATCATGATTTCATTCTTAATAATTTATGGCTCTGATACCAACAAAATACAAAGCAATGTGTTCAATGGCCCATTACACTAAGCATGTATTACTAACTACATTCTGAAAAATAGCTTATTATTGCAATTCTTGCGCGGACAAAGTCGCGGGGGATCGCTAGTTTAATAATATATTGATATCAATGATAATATGAATTTATGAGTAATTTTTTTCTCTTACAAACTTGAGAGCAAACTTATTTTTTATCTCAGATTACATCTAGAGTATAATCACGTAATTTGATAGCTATAACTAGGCCATAGGCAAAATAAATATCCGAACCAATCCCTCATAAATTACCGAGCCCGAAAACATGAAGGACATCGTTTTTTTTTTCAATTAGATCGCATCAACTAATCATAAACTCGTCTTGAGGTAAATCTATAAATGAAGGCCATAAGCAAGCATAAGACACGGTTTATTTCTTGCGATAATCTCGCCAAAGAATTTGCGTATGCTAAAAAGAATTTTTTTGAGAATAATTTGAACCACCTGCTGTTCGAGGACGGTAGGCGTGTAGGTGACATACAGAACATTTTGATGGAACTTATCAAGACGTAGCATGGAATGGAGAATTATTTTAAGCTGATGACGCTTCGCCTTAGGATACTTCTCCGTCAGGCATATCTTTTGACATGGAATCAGTTAAAGACCCATCTTTTCAACAATGTGTAGCAAGCGATGATGTAACCTTGTGATGATGGATGAAAACGTTTCCAGAATTCTTCGAGCGTATCGGTTTGACAATATCACAGCGCAGTGGTCTTTTTTCGTAGATACATATGTAGATAGCCATGTGACCTTGTAATTGGGACAGGTATGTGATCTTGAAATGCCGTCATCATGATATTAAGCCGGGTGTCAAGTGAAAAATTCAAAAAAATTCTCTCCTTAAATTTGATTTAGTTTTTTTTTAGGTCTCGCTTTTTGCAAAAAATTGTTTAATTACAAATTACATTTTAAAACAAAACAGAGTCCATACATATTAGTGCACGCATAGGTTTCAGTCATTCTTCTGTGTTCAATGTAAAAACGAAGGATTTTTAATTCGAATAACCAAAAATCTGCTACCACTCCATGCAAGGCTGTTAATAATTTTTACAATATTATGTTTGGTTGTTTCACTCGGTGCGTGCCGGTTACGAGTCATGGTTCATGTAAAAGATTTCCATGGTTTGACGACGATTTAATAAATCTAAAAAATTTGAAAACTAAAGCATGGAAGACGTACTGTCTCTCAAGGATTGAATCTGACTATCTGACGCGATTTATTTCTTACCAAGTTATCTGATTGATATGAAAAAAACAATTACAGACAAGCCTAAGCAGTTCTGAAATTTCGTCAATTCTAAAAGGCGAACAGATTGTTTTCCTGCGACTCTGTCTTTTGACGGGGAAGTTAGCAACGACCCCAAAATAATTAGCAACTTTTTTGGGGATAATTTTCGTGCTGCATTTGACGCCCCAGACTGTGATATTAATTTTAAGAATTTTCAATACTTGACAAAATTTCCCTCTACTACACTATAGATGAAGGATCTCTTTATTGATGAGCCCAATATATCGAAGATCATCACGAACATCTCTGAGAGTGTCAATAGCGGCCCAGATGGTATACCGTCTATTGTGCTCAAAAAGGTGCTCCTCTGCACTTTTATCTCCACTGAGCTCCTTATTTAACGTATCTCTTCGTTGTGGGGTTTTCCCTAGTTTATGGAAATACTCAACAATAACTCCCCTGTTCAAGAAAGGCAAAATTAATTACGTATGTAATTACCGGCCTATAGCTAGGCTGTCTAGTGTTCCAAAATTATTTGAGGCAATTGTCTGTGACGTAATGTACTTTCATTGCAAATCAATAATTAGCCCAACCCAACACGGGCTCACCAAAGGTAGATCCACAACAAAAAATCTGCCGGAATTTTCAAATTTTGTAATTTCAGCGATTGAAGCAGGCAAACAAGTTGACTGTGTATATACAGATTTTAGTAAGGCTTTTGATAAAATTAATCACAACTTACTAATGTACAAGCTTTGGTCACTCGGATTTCCTGCTACTTTTACTGCGCGGATCAATTCCTATCTTTCTAATCGAATCCAACGAGTACAATTTCGAGATGCTGTCTCATCGATTATTCCTAACACTTCTGCTGCACCTCAGGGTAGCCATCTTGGTCCACTTCTGTTTACTTTATTTATTAATGACGTGAGTTCGATCATCTGCAACTCAAATATTCTCTTGTATGCTGACGATGCAAAAATATTTCGTACCATTACCTGTACGAATGATTATCTACTTTTATAAAATGACTTAAAGCTATTTTTTGACTGGTGTACCTTAAACTGTGGCCTTTGAATGTTGGAAAGTGCACCATGGCATCTTTCTCCAGGAAAAATAATCCATTCGAATTTATCTATGTTGTTTTAGAGGGAATTTCTTTACAGAAATTAAGCGAAGTACGCGATTTAGGTGTACTCGTCAATAGTAAATTTACCTTCGACGACTATGTCGATTGTATAGTTATCAAGGCTAACTCCATTTGGGGCTTTGTAAAACGATGGTGTAAGGACTTTAACGACCCCTACATTATTGTGCTTTTGTTCGTTAAATTCTTGAATATGCCTGCCCTGTTTGGACACCGTACTATGATATTCATATCAATAGGATAGAGTCTGTACAGCGAAGATTTTTAAGATTTGCTCTGAAAGGTCTTCCCTGGTCAGATCTGATATGTCTTCCTCCTTATCAAGATCGACTTCAACTTCTTTCGTTGGAATCGCTCGAACATAGCCGATTAATTCTTAGTGCTGCAGTTGCAGTAAAATTAATTTCAGGTGAGATTGACTCTCCGCCCTTGTTAGGAGCTCTCTCCTTCAAAATACCTCATCGATCCTTGAGAGATTACGTACTTCTCGACCCTCCATTCCATCGCATTAATTACGGCCAGCGCGAACCGATAACTTCCATTTCAGGGGCTTTTAACGTTAATCATAGCAACATTGATTTCAATCTTAATAATGCTCAGAAAAAACAGCTTTGTTAAAATAACAATATGATGTTTTCACTGTAATCTTTGTAACATATATGGTAGTATAAATTGTAAGTAATCATTTGTTGAAGAATTCTAAATGAATAAATAAATAAATAAACAATTAAACAATTAAAAGTATATTTCTACCGAAATGTCAAAGTCGGTATCTTTTGAAACCTTACGAATTCCCCATTCGTGGAGTCGTTATTTTAGTGATTTCCTTTCGAAATTGTCAATATTAAGAAAAATAGTTTCTTCAAGTGTAGCTACTGACAATGAAAAAATAATCGGAATAAAATGGGCAAACGATGTAAAAACGAAACAGTTCCACTTCTAGAAAGTCTGTATACTCAATAGATGGTTTCTGTGCGCTTTCTATCATTCATTCACCCATAACATCTGCCAATGTTTTAAAAAAAAAAGTTTTTAGCAGCTGAACATATTTTTGATGCTTTTTATACTCTAGATGAAATCTGAGAGTATTATAAGTTTACCACAAAGTTTGTAACGCCAAGAAATAAGGCTCGAAGAAAAAAACGAATGATAGAGAAGTTCATATTATCACTCAAAAATCTCAAAACCGGAAGTCCCTCCGTCTGTCCATGCGTCTGTTCACTCTCTAGCTTGAGAACACATTAACCTAGAACGCTCAAACTTTTTACACGTTGTTTTTAAGGTTTAAGGTTTGTAAGGTCAAGTCCGTGAACGGGCCAGATCGCTTCACCCCTTCTATTCCTCCCATACAAAATGACACAATTTCGCAATTTGACAATAGAGGGATTTGCTTGAAAAGTATAAATGCAATTAATCTGAAATTTGGAATATAATACTTTTATAATGATTTCAATCTGCTGAATAGAAAAAAAAATACAAACTGCACTTTTCATGAAATGCTCTTAACCAATTTACTCAGTACGTATAAAATTTAGCGAGCTGAAATTGTGCACTAAATATTTATTTACAATTATTAGTAAGACCAAAAAAAATTAGACGATTAGTTTCACTCCTTCTACTCCCTCCCATACAATCTGACACAATTTCACAATCATCTCCAAAAAAGCTCTGGACTATAACTCACAAGGAAGGACATGGAGGCTGTTGTATGTTGGGGGGAGGAAGTGACCTAACGTACAAGAGATTGGGAGGTTATTCTCCACGGCGCCTGTAAAACAGCTTGTTTAATCCGGAGCAGTGTTTAAAGAGATGTTGTTGAGATTTGAGGTAGTATCAAAGAATGGCGGTACAAGTCTTTCAAAGGGGGCTCTTGAGTCCTTCCCTTCAACAACTCGCTTGTCTCAATGATTAATCAAGATTAACAGAGGTAATCAAAAGCGTGTGTGAAATGAAAGACCTGGAAAACCACACTTTTAGCAACAATATCACTCCCTGGAAACAGAACACAAACCCATTTCTGAGCGATATAAATCCAGCGATGATGCCCCCTCAAATAACACCTCTCAATTTCTCCGTGGGATACAACAGTTTTAACCAAAATTTCCAGAATACAGAGAAATATACTCCCGGTAACGGTGGTTACAGGCAAAATTATAACAACCACGAAGGGCCTCCAAGGAACGAACCAAGAAGACAACAATATAAGCAGAACGCACCAAATAAAAATTACCACTCTAATGAGAATCAAGGGATGTTTCAATTGAGGGCAACCAAACCATTTAAATTGAAATCGCCCCTCGAGAAGAAACATTTTGAGGTGCAATACGTGCAATAAGATCGGGCATAGGCAGAGCGAATATCGTCTCGAAGAACAGAGAATAAACGTAATACAAGAGTCCGATAGAGACCGGTGCGTTTTCTGCCTACAGACAGGACATCGGGTAGTGGAATGTTTTGCCCGAGAGAGGTGGAAAAAGAAAACAGGTTCGGGAAACTCGTCAAGGGCAGTTAATTAGGGCTGCCCAGTAAAAATACTGTAGCAACGAATAGTAGATTACCAAAGGTTAAAATGCCTTTGGACATCGCGAGGAGGTCAGATGTAACTCTGACCCTGGATACTAGGGCCGAGATTAATTTAATGAGAAAAAAAGTAATAATGAGTTGAATAATTCGAAAAGAATTAAGATCGTTACACTTGGCGGGGTTGACTACACCAAAGTAACCTGTAAAGGAAACTTCCTATTGAATCAGAAATTTCCATGAGATTTTCATGTGGTCAATAAAGAGTTCGACATACTGGATGATGAGCTTTTAGGGAACGACTTGTTGTCCAAGAATTGCAGTAATCAGGGACCTAAATATATTCTTAGTTTCCCTCGAAAGGAGATGAACCGAGACTCTTTCATTATACCAATGATCACGAAAGAATGACTGCCTACAGCAACATCTAAGATGAAATGACTAAGATCTCACGGGATTATAACGTTGTCAGGCATTTCTTCAGAAAAATGGCATTATGCAACGGCCAAAAGGCGAGGATTTCATGAGAAACATGAGATTGAAGCGTTCTCAGACATGTCTGCAACGACGTTCACACCGAAAATGAATGCTGCAAAGGATCAATTGGTTCCAGCAAAAGAGTATGATCATCGTTCAGTGAACAAGGCTACTAAACTCTTGGGTAGCAAGAAGACTACCTCGAGAGTAGGACATTTTGGGGAAAAATGGTCGCCCAGTAAACAGGGTGAATCACATTTAGAGAATGAGATCAAAAAATTACCAGTCTCTGACAAAATAATTTTCATACCGGCGCGTACCGAGATGATCGTTGAGGTCAACCATGTTGGAAAAGGACCCATGGTATCGTTAGCCCAAAAAATTCAAAAGGGCATAATAATAGGAAACGGGAATAGTGAGAGCAGAAACAGAAAAGCGATAGTAAGTATAGATGTAAACTGGGTATCGTTGGATGAATTCTAGGTAATAACAGAAGGCAGACGAATTGATACCACGAACAAGGAACGAAGAAACTACACGCAGAGAAAAATAGATGAATCGATAAGAGAGAATCGATTTATCGATATCCACGAAATAGTAGCAGAATTCAATGACATTTTTCACCTAGCGCAATTAAACACGAAATCCCGATAAAACAGGACCGGCACCAATAAATCAGAAAATGTACCGTCTATCAGAAGCTCATAGGAAAGTGATCAACGACCAGATCACGGAAATGTTGCAACAAAACATTATTAAACCCAGTAAAAGTCCATTAAATTGTCCTCTCTTGATAGTTCCTAAGAAAGCAGAAGTGGAGTGGAGAAAAACGCTGCAGGGACGTGGTGGATTTCAGGAAACTGAACGAAGCCGTGGTCGTAGATACTTTTCCATTGCCACGGATAGAGGACATACTAGATCAACTCGGACATTCAAGTTATTTTTCAACACTAGATTTAGCTAGTGGATACCATCAGATTGAAGTCGAAAAGAAAGATCAAGAGAAAACTGCTACCAACCCCTGTTACGGGCATTATCAGTTCAAAAGCCGTTGGGTTAAAGGGAGCCGTTTGGTTTAAAGGGAGCACCCGCCGTGTTCCAAAGGGCCACGAATCACATACTGACTGGCCTGCAGGGAATAAAATGTTTTGTTTATCTAGACGACATTGTGACGGAAAGAATTTAGAGGATCAAAATAGGAAACTGAGAGAAATCTTTAACAG
Organism: Chorisops tibialis; assembly: GCA_963669355.1. Taxonomy (NCBI): domain Eukaryota; kingdom Metazoa; phylum Arthropoda; class Insecta; order Diptera; family Stratiomyidae; genus Chorisops; species Chorisops tibialis. The sequence continues at coordinate 59,545,726 of OY770263.1, forward strand.
AATTACAGACCTAAATTGCAACAGAAAAAGTGTCAGTTATTAAAAAAGAGAACTAGTTTTTTTAGGACACATTTGTAATGCTGAAGGGGCACAACCAGACCCATCCAGTGTTAAATGTGTGCGAGATCTCCGAGCACCGCGTACGATAAGACAGGTACAATCATTTCTTGGTTTAGCCAATTACAATAGAAAATTCGTGATACAATTTTCTAAAAACATGGCACCAATAAACAAGCTACTGCGAAAAAAAGAAAGGTTTAAATGGGCCCGAACAGCATTTGAGGAAATAAAAACAATTCTGACTAACCCATCATTACTAACATACCCGGACTTCACAATTCCGTTTAATCTTACTACAGACCCAGTAATGAAGCTCTGGCCACAGTACTTTCGCAAGGAAAACCAGGAGAAGATCAACCGATTGCATACACGATCCCAAGTTTAAACCAAGCGGAGAAAAGATACTCAGCAACGGAAAAGGAGTTATCAGTGATAGTATAGGCAACGAGGAATTTTGAGGGTCTATCTGCAAGGGATGAAATTCACGGTTTATATTGACCACAAACCCCAGAAAGGAATCTTTTGAGTTAAAGATCCAACCAATAGGTTGGTACGACACCAGAAACTTTGAGAATACGACTACGACATCCGGTATAAGCCGGGAAAATATAACACTAATGCAGATGCCCAGAGTAGAATCACGGAAACAATGGAGAACATGTTTGATAAATCAGAGAAAGTTATCAACTGCCACATAGTATTAACAAAAAGGACCCATAAGGAGAAAATCGCAAAGAAGAATCCACAGTAGTCAAGTCGAACCTGTAAAAACTGCATCCGTAGTAACGATTAAGAATGCATAAGCAATAAAAATAATATTAAGGAATTACCACGTTTTACCGCTGGGCGGCCACCAAGGAGTACTCAAAACGTATCGTCGAATAAAAAGGGACTACAAATGGCAAGGGATGTTCAGGGACATAATTAAATATGTAGAGAAATGTGACAAACGCCGGAAGAACAAAATAGGCAATAATAACTGATACAGCTCAGTTACCTTTTGATAAAGTGTACTTGGATATTACAGGGCCACTGGAGAAAACATTGAATATGAATAAGTACATCCTCACGTTCGAGTACGATCTCACTCGAATGATGGATGCAATACCTATTCCCGATTGTAAAGCCGCAATAGTGGCCAAAGCTTTCTTCGACGAAATAATAAGTCGATACCGTATCCCTAGGTCTACAATGCGAAGGACGTGAGTTTAAACCCCGTCGACGCATAATTCCTTGCTTGCTTGGGTGTACCTTAGTTACCTCAATCTACAAAAATGAAAATTCGTAGGTAGAGGGTTATGCGAAGGGCTAACAATCCTTTCACAATGACAATTAAAATGTTAAGGAACTTGAAGGTCAGGAGGCCAAGGCCCAATTTGGGCTGTAGTGCCATTGTAGAGAACCGTATCCCTAAAACCTTGATTACCGACCAGGGTAGTAATTTCACGGGTCAGGTATTTAAAATACTATGCAAATTTCTGGGAGTTAAAAAATTACAAACGGATCATTAGAACGATCCCATCGTCCCTTGGCGGATTATTTCAGGGTATTCGTTGATAGAAACCCTAGGCGTTGGGACGAACATTTGAGGGCTATTTGGATTTACTTCCCAGATTCCAACAAATTTGAAACGGGAACCACAATCCATTTATAATCGTGAAAATTACTTTTACACTTTAAGAAACAGAATTCAGAAAGCACATCAAACCGCTAGAAACAATTTGAGGAAGTCAAAGGAAACCTTGAAAAAATACTACGACAAGGAAGTTCTTCTACAATGGCACTACAGCCCAAATCGGGCTTTGGCCTCCTGACCTTCAGGTTCCTTAACATTTTTCATTATTTATTGTGAAAGGGTTGTTAGACCTTCGCACAACCCTCTATCTACGAATTTTTCATTTTCGTAGATTGACCAAGGTACATCCAAGCAGGCAGTGTGCTGGAACTATGCGTCGACCGAGGTGCGAACTCACGACCTTCGCATTGTAGACCAATACCCACTAGGCTACATACTACGACAAGGAAGTTAGGGCTGTTGAATTACAGGCAGGTAACCAGGTGTTACTGATGGACATGGCCCGTAAAGGGAAACTATCACCCTACTGGCTAGGTACCCATGAAGTGTCTCAAATTCATAATACCGTAAACACCACGATTAAAATTGGAAAAAAGTTCCGAAGGGTTCATAATAGTCGTCTAAAACTTCACTTCCGCCCTCAACATACAACAAGGCGTACAATGGGTCCACTGGTGGCCCACGTACATTGGTGTCCAACCACTACACGAGCCATAATCCTCGTGGAAGACGTTGCCTTAGTCGACATTGTAGCAAATGCAAGCGAGTACTTATGGGAGAGGCCAGAAGAATAAACATTTTCTGACACGAGCTGAAGGGACCAGTCTTGTGAAAGAAAACTGTTTCCGTCCTATGCCTCTATAGAAAGAGGAAGTTGATCGATAGAGCAATTTTTTTCTGTGCAGAATACAATAATTTGTTAAAATTAATAATGACTAGCATATGTTTTAAGTATTTACTTCTGTGGTCGTTTCTTGAAATTTCAAATATATATCACCTTAATTTTTTTTCAGGAACTTTTTATACCATCTATCCAAGATGACCGACAAATTTTGGATTTTATCTACAAATTAATAAGTCAACGCGAATAACCAATCCGTATTTAATTTCCGGAGCACGGACTTATTTCAAGAGACACAATTACCTAGCAGCATAAACGAATGATAATAACGAGTGAACTACCCGATTAATAAATCAGAACAAAGTTAAATCCGGAAATCTTTAATTCAAAAGGCAAACCAAATCATGTGAACCATCTCTGAAAAAAACATTGTGAAAGCATTGAATTGCGTTTTGAACAAAAATATGGAGCTACAGCAGGCCATCAAAAAAAAATTGATAAGGCATCAAAACTTATTTTGCATTAACATTCATAGTTGGTACCTAAGATGGTCTATAAATAGCTTTGCTATTTGCTGAATATCTAGGTGTTAGCGATCGAGTCGGATCTTCCAAAACGAATGACGTTGAACTTAACGTCTCGACGCGGCTGTGTGAACGTTCCCAAAACACGAAGACCTCAGCTCAGGGTCTTAGCAGATGGCATTCAATAGCAAACGGCAAGTATCGCGTCTTATCCGCGTTTTGAGCTTGAAACTAGCCCGCTAGTTCCTCCATCTCCAACTTGCCTCAGTTCCACAGTAGCCATAGCAGTTCATACTGGAGAACGGACAGAACGATGCGTCTTTGTATTTCTGCTGCTTTTTTTTGCCCACTTTACACGTTTTTAATTTATTTCGTCGAAGATCCGGGTACTGTGTCTGCTATATGTGGAGTAGCTAGCTATTGGCTTAGCCGCAGCTATGGACGGATATTGCTTTTATGGCCGGGCTTTATCATGAGTGCTAGAGTGTGCTAGAGATGCGATGTCAGGCCGCAGTATTTTGTGAAATTTCTTTGCATCGAAGCCGGAGACTTGGAGTGTTGTTGTACAGTAACCTCGCCGAGCTTGCTAGCCGGCTCGGATGCCTTGCTTCAAGATGCTTCGGAGTTAAGGTTTGAATGCGAAATTTCTCTATACGGAGTCAGTGCCACTCGAGGCATTTCCATCTTCCACATAACGACTTGGAAATCAGTTGTTTCTGAGCAAAGTGAAAATCTTGATCATGGTCGATGGGGCATGGGAGAAGTTCCGGTTCACTTTGGCTTCGTTCCGAGGAGGATCACTTATATCTGCGCATAGGTTGTTACTCTTGTAATTCCGTTGGTTTTAGTTTTTGTCGAATTTGAATCGAGGGCTAGAAGATGGATGGTCAAGCAAAAGTAGCAGTCGGTCTTTAGGTACATTCGTGATCTTTCTGACCTAATATTGTTTACTTGTGCTTACAGCATGGAAATGTAAACTGAAACGGTACTAATTTTCGCAAAAGTTCAACTGAAAATTATACGCTGCCGGCCAAAAGTTCAAATTTTTTTTAATATCTAATACATACTCAAGAAACACTTAAAAATAAATTGCCAACTACACCTGGACATCTTCTATTAGTCGTTACTGAATATCCAAAAAGCAAATTCTTTTGTGTAATTATCAAGAAAGGGTGCAATAAACGCATTGTTTGCGAATGCAATCAAGAGCGAATATTTCATTCGTTTATGCACGTTTGGGTTTTTATGAGGAGAGGGGGGAGGGGTTATAGTAAGGGTGGGTGGATGTTAAAATTTTTTTTAATAGATTGCTTGAATCACGTCCAATATTCTCTGTATAGAATGCCAATTTCATTTACGAAGTTGCATAGAATGTCCATAAAGTTCGGTGTATTTTACATTCATGAAACCAAACATTTGTATGAGAGGGAGTAGAGGAGATAAGGGAATCGTAAAATTTGTGATACAGTTTTATTTTGTTTCTCTTGTAAACTGCTCGTATAAAATTTCAAGCTCGTAGCTTTTAATCTGTTGGTTATTAGTTGATTTATTGAAATTGGTCGAAATCATACTTTTGTATGGGAGGAGGTAGAAGGGCAGGCGGGATCTGAAAACTTTTGACACAATTTCGTTTCAACTATTTCTAAAAGTTTTTCTGCAAAATTCTAAACTGATAGCTTGAAATAGTTAGCTGATAATTGATTTCTTAAAAATGGTCGAAAAAATAATTTTGTATGGGAGGGGGTAGAAGTTTTGAAGGTATTCGCAAAATTTTTCAGTTTTTTTCATTGCACATGAAACACCTTGTGCACGTCAGACAGCCCTCCTCCCTCTTCGGTAAATAACAATTGTGGAACAAATTATTATTTTTTCTCTATGTGCATATATCAAATAGATGTATCGACAAGAAAAATTTAAACTTTGTATCTTTCACCAGAGCCCTAAAAAAATCATGCAATTTTTGACATTTTTGCTAACCACTTCCCTCCCCTTTCACCCCCTATCTTAAAATTTTAACCAAAATTAAAGACTCTATAGTTCGCGCCTTGTGGAAGAGAGTAGTTTCTGTCCTATGGTCCTATAGGGGGTCTTAGCAAGAATTTGATTGAGTTGAATTTCAATCTGATATCTGTACTCAGTTTTGAGATAAAACGGTTTCAAATTATGGATTGTGCACCATTTTTGAAATGCTCCCCTTTTCTTCCACTACTATTAATGTTGTTTCCTCGTATTTCGCTAGTATAGATTAATATGTGTTCCAAGTTTCAATTACATAGCTTAAGAGATAGTCGAGATAGTCATTTTAGAGTGTTTTTCTTTACACCCTCCCGACCCTCTCCCTTAAAATAATTAACCTCCCTCTAAGCTGATTCTAGTGGATCTGTAATGCCACCTCTTAAAATATGAATTTTTATGGTCAGTAATTTCATTTAAAAAAAAAATCCGGCGGACAATTTGTTTTTAGCCCCCCCTTTTCGGACCCCAATGGATAAAAAAATTAAATCATTTTTAAAGTTCGTCCCACAAAGCCCTCTGTATATATCTTTTATTTTCAGGTTCCTAGATAGAACCATTGTTGAGATATTCGAATTCTTAGTTTTCGGTCTTAGCGCTCTCCCGCCTCCCCCTTAAATCCTCCAAAAGTTCATTTTTGGGTGGATTGTAGATGGTTGCGGATCTCAAGCGGACACCCACGCTTGAGATCCGCAACCATCTACAATGCACCCAAGAATGAACTTTCTATCTTGAAGGGCTTGGGAGTTAGTGTGCGCTGAGCGTACACGTACGACGTACGGCCGACGGCGTATAGACTGACGAATTTTTTTTTGCATTTTTAGGCTCATTTAATCATAAAAATCGAAAAAACAAAATTTCAGGGTAGTAATTATTTTTTTGCCGAGTCGATCACAATGCTTTATTATTAAAATAATAAAGTAAAATGGGGAAATAGAGGAAATCAGCATCTGCCATCATTGTACTAGATAATGAAGACAAATCTGAACGTGTGATTGTTGGCTAGCTGAAATTATCGAAGATATGTGACAAAGAAACCGGCAGTAATCAGGATCGTCCACACTCCGGAAGGCCGAGAGCAACCACTTCTAGCGTGGATCATTTCATTGCTGTTGCCAGCAAGCAGAATAAACGCATAACAGCATCAGAAATTCGTGCTGAAGTAAACTAATTCGACCCTAACCTGAATCACTTAGTACTAGACATGGTGTGCTGTTTTACGAACCTGCGATTTTTTCACTGCTATTTTAAAAGAGCAATCACATATTGCGATTGAAAATTTAAAAGAGCAGCGATTAGAAGAGCAGATCAAAAGCATACTGCTTACGGTCTATCGCCAATGAAATTGCCGCAATGATCATCGCTACAAATACCACTCGCACATTAATGGCGCAAATCACACATCCCACCACACTCCGACGAGATCGTAGCTCAGAACAAAGCTCGCTAAAAACCACCGCTTACTCATGGCATGTACACAAGCCAAATAAAAAAAAAATCCGGTCATATAAAACCGAAACAAAAGGATCTATTGTTTTCTTTTTTTACACAATATTACTCACACAAGCAATTTCATCATGAAGAACGTAAAGCTCTTATCAGATCAAAGCTCGCAGTCACACTTCACCCAGCCCCAATGCTAAGCTCACCAATCGCGCAACGAAAGAGCTTTCATAAGAACGTCGTTCATATTGAATCTCTTTCGTTGCTCGATTGCCGCTTATGACATCTGATATATTCTATTGTCTTCGTATCTGTTATATCGCTCGCGGTCAGCTATATCTGCAAACTGTTCACTGCTCAGCGCAGTGATATCAAAGACTATCAGTGATATAAGCTATCCCAAACCTAGTTGATAGTCTTTGGTGATATCTAAACCATCTACACACAATCAGTGCTATTGCTTTACACTGAGGAAGTATGGAAATGAATGAATAGGTCATAACTGAAGGACGACCGCGATTTGTTTAGCGCTATTTTTATCTGATCGGTCGGTTTTATGATCTGATCGGTGGGTTTTATGGTCTGATCGAGGGGCTTTGTGATCTGATAGGTAAGGTGGGACGAGCGAAGTAGTCAATGGTGCGCTTTGCTGGTGATTTGTTTGGTGGGCTTGATATATGTGTGGTAGTGGATCGCTCACGCTGAGAAGCCCAGTGCTAAACGAGCTCTGGATTATCACCCCTAAGATAGACACATCAGGTTGTAGCACATGGAACCAGCAGTTGAAAAGAAGGCCGGAAGAATAAAAAAATCCTGGCAACAACTAAAGGCCGATGCTCAGACGTACCTCTTTCGTTAATCTTGCATCCGTCTCAAACTTAATCTTATATCCCTTAGGGCCGGTTTCACAGTTACAGTTTAAACCGCACATTTGGTTTAAACTGCGGTTTAACCGTAGGAAATTCACGGTTTAAACCAAGTGTGTGGTTTAAACTTGGACTGTGAAACCGGGCCTTAGTCTATTTTTAATCTTCATTAATGACCTTCTGTCAACAACACTCAACCCATTTCATAGCTTTGCGGATGACAGTAATCTGGATAATTCGACTCCATTATTGAAGCTCATTGTGCTTCGGTGAATTCTAAATGTATCGAATTGTACGAGCTCAACTTAATTCTGGAATGGGGCAGGAAAAGTAGAATAGAGTTCAATGCCTCAAAAACTCAGGCCTATCATCTATCCCTTAAAAATGATGTTCCGGTGGGTTTCCTCGAATATAGCCTTCGGTAACGTACAATTATACTTTTCAGAAGAATTTACATTACTCGGTCTTAAAACTTAACAAACATCTCAATTGGGGCAGACATATTTTTGATATTGCACTTGATGCCTTCAAACGCCTTGGTGTTCCTCGAAGATGTAAAAGGTATTTTACGTCACGTACAGCGAAGTATAGTCAGTTCTTCGTCACCCACATATCACGACTAGTGATTGCATTGCCATCCCACGAATTCCCCTCAACTTACAACATTCAGCGTTTCAATGTTAACATCCACCGACAATTTAAGCTCTCACCACCAGAAACTTCCTTGTAACCCCACCGCTCACCTACCATATACCGACTTGACTGCGCATCCAATGCATTAAACGGTGACCCACTGCAATTTTTCTCTTTTGCGATTCAGGAAAATATCAGAAAATTAATATTAATAATATGGAATGTCCCATTAAGACCGCCTATTTTGAATTTAGCCCCATTTTTTTGTGTCGGTTCTGTAGCGTTCTTGCTTGTTGTATTGTGTGAACACTGAGGCTTGGTGATGGAGAATTACACGGACGTATAACGTATGGAAATGGTGAAAAGCCACTACCGAAATGGTGAGAGTGTACGGAGAGGGTTAGAAAATGTCGTGGCTTTTTCGGTCCCCATAACGCACCTTCTCGCCGTCCGACTAATCCAGAAATTTGAGGCGAATGGGTCAGTTCAAACCCAGAAAACACCTGTCCGTGTTCGTGAAGCTCGGTCTAATGAAAACATTACAGCTGTTCGTGAGTGTTGACCGAAATCCTTCCCCCTCGATTCGACGTTCACGAACCAGTTTACAGCGAATTTTAACTAAAGATCTGCATTTACATGCTTACAAGGATCAGTTGATGCAACAGTTGAAGTCAGCAGACCATGCGCAGCGCCGAATGCTCACACATTGGATCTTAGAGCAACAAGAAATGAGTGGTGATTTTTCGAAGACAATCATCTTCTCTGATGAGGCGCATTTGGAACTTGATGGCTATGTCAACAAGCAGAATTGTCTTATTTGGGCAGCTGAGAATCCGAGAGTGATCCTTGAACGTCCCTTACATCCACCGCGAGTCACTGTTTGGTGCGCATTTTTGTCTGAGTTTGTGATTGGACCGTTCTTCTTCGAGAATGCGGACTGCAACGCAGTCACCGTCAACAGCGTTCGTTACTGGGAGATGATAAACAACTTCTTCTGGCCTCAAATTGCTGAAATGAATCTCGAGGACATGTGCTTTCAACAGGATGGCGCAACCTGCCACACAGCGAACGAAATGATGGAATTGTTGAAGACGAAATTTGAAGGGAGAGTTATCTCGCGCCGCGGCAATATGAATTGGCCACCAAGCAGTGGTGCCTAGCTATCTATCATTCAATCAAATTTAGTTTAATTGTGGTCATTTCACTATTTTGAATGCTAGATTTAGTTTTTTTTATATTTACTACGTTGATACTTAATAATTTATTTGCGTGCAAATTTATGTATTAGCAATACTTTCAATATATGAAACCGCTAACTTGATAAATTAAAAAACTAAATCGATAAATAAATTAAAATATAAACTTCTCTTCAGTTTTTTGCTCAGTTCAGCAAGCTGTCAAAATTAAGAACGGCCACCGTTCAGTCTCGTCTCATCGAACCGCACACTACTCTGCAACCGAAATGATTTGAAAATGTCCCATCGAGCCCCGCATTACTCTACAACCGAAAATGACAAACAACAACAACAATACAACGGTTAGGCGATGAAATTTGCGCCTCAGATCTTTGACTTTTTATGACGCCGACACCCAGCAAACAAAATAATTCATTAAAGACTCGTTAATGAATTATGTTAACGAGTGTTTTGATCATTAAGGAGCGTCGGCAACGATACATTAACGAGTCATCAAACGGACTAAATGCACATTCATTAATGAATTATTTTGTAAAACGCTTACAAGAAACGAGTATATAATAGAAGATCGCAATTGCTTCTCTGCTTCTGTTGTTTATGCTTTGAACATGTCACACACAAACGATATGTGCGATATGCCTATAGACATAGCTATGTCGACATCATTTTCGGACTCGCATAGCGCACGTATGATGTGAACTCTGCAGAGTTTGGTTTACATAAGGTTTACATAATTTTATTTTACTCTTGTGCTCGGTTTTCGAACGTTTAGATTACTCATCATGTTATTTGTTTTTCAAGCATATTGCAGCTCAGGCATGCAAAACGATCGTTTTTCGATCAGATATTTATGAGCGCTCGTTAAAATGTTTGCTGCATCGTCGGATCAAGCCGCAGCTATGTGCGAATGTAGGCAGCAATGTTTGAACGAGCTGGGTGAGCAAGCTTTTCATTCACCTCAGTTGGGGAAATCGATCGTTTGCAGTCTCGCTCATTTTTGTCCAAGCGCCTTTAAGTTCTTTTTTTCTTCAAGCCCATTCCCCTGCTGTTATATAGAAGGCAAAAGGTAAAAAGACAGAGGCGCTGATATGAGAATAATCTAAAACGATAATTGAATATGCAAAATTTAATCGTATTAGTAATGTTAGATTCGATTGATCAAAAATGTTCTGGCAGGTGAGGCGCCGCCTCATGCGCTTCACCTGACGAGCCGCTACTGCCACCAAGATCATGTGATTTGACGCCATTGGATTTCTTTCTTTGGGGTTTTTTGAAATCAATGGTGTATGCCAATAACCCAAAAACTATTCCTGAATTGGCAGTCAAGAATTGTCGCGTCATTGATGAAATTGAGCCGGTGCTATGCCAAAATGTCATCGAAAATTTCGTCAAAAAGGATCAACGAGTGCTATCAGTCACGAGGCGGCCATTTGTTGGATACATAACCTCCACTCTTTATTAAAATAAAAACAAATTTCAAAGTAGGCAGTCTAAAGTTCTTAGTTTGTCCGCCACACCCATCGGAAAATAATTTCATTTTTTACACTATCAACATTAATTTGAAGAAGTCTGTGATATACTGCAAAGGCTATTCCATTAGAACCTCTTGCATGTTATTGTAGAAGTAATAAATGCTACTCTTAGGAATTTCAAATTAACTAGATTTTTTCTCCTGATTTCTTTTTTCTGGCTTCCTTTACCTTAATTTGCCCTGTTCGGTTTGAAAAATACCGACATAGTCATAGTCTATTACCCTCCTTCACTCCTGCTAGTTTATTTTCAGGTTTTTTCCTTGTTATTTGTTAAATAAAATAGAGCAATAATTACTAAAAACTAATGCACACAAAGCTAGAGTGTAGCCTAGTGGTTAGCGTCTTGGTCTTGTAATGCGAAGGTCGTGAGTTCAAATCCCGGTCGGTGCAATATATGATTGCAGCACATTGGCTGCTTGGATATACCTTGTTTACCTCAATCTACCGAAATGAAAAATTCGTAGAAAGAGGGTTGAGCGAAGCGCTAACAACCCTTCCACAATAAGTAATGAAAATTTTAAGGAACCTGAATGTCAGGAGGCCAAGGTCCGATTTGGGCTTTAATGCCATTGTAGAAGTAGAAGAATGCACACAATCATACTTATCAGGTTTTTGTTTTAGAAGTTCTGAAATAATCTACGCGGCTCATGTCTTTCAACAGGTTTTGCACCCTTTATGCCGATGTTCAGGATCGCACCTTCTAGAAGAGAGCTGTTTTCGTCCTATACCACTAGGGGTTTGATTTGTTCAATGCACCACCCTTTATATATTTGGCTGGTTTTGCATCCTACCATCTTCAAATCTTAGCAAATTTTGCAGCCGTTTTAGGGTTTCATTTTGAATTTCCAGGGAGTTGTAACAGATTTTGATCGTTTATTATAGTTCAGACGTGTAGCAATTGAAAAACTAAATCCATTGATACCACTAACTACTTTTTTTTTAACTTAGCAGGGTTTGCTTCTGACTCATTTAGGAATATACATGATTTATGTGCCAGATTGTGCGATGCATCTTGCTGCAGTCTTTAGTGAGAATTAGAATATTGTTCGTCGTCAGCATTTCATTATAGTTTTGAACGTCGTTCATATGATAGCTCTTTCGTTGTGCGATCGGTGAGCTTAGAGCTTGGTCTGGGTGAAATGCGACTGCGATTTGTTTAGCGAGCTTCGATCTGATCGATGGATTTTGTGATCTATCGGTGACGTGGGACATGCAAAGTGGTCAATGAGATGCGCTTTTATGTGTAAGCAGCGATTAGTTTGGCGAACATTGTTCTGAGTTACGATATCGTCGGTATAAGGTGGGACATGTGAGTTGTGGCTATTGCAAATTCCGCCGATTTTTGTTCAGTTCACTGTGTCGATAAGGGCTTTGCGTTCTTCATTGATAAAATTGATTGTGTGAGTAATATCGAGTGAAAAAAAGAAAAAAATTGACCCTTTTGGTTTGGTTTTCTATGACGCGTTTTTTTTTATTTGGTTTGTGTACATGCGATGCGATTGATATTTTCGCCATCCTGACTCGATTGCGCTCGATCATTTTTTCGTACTTTGGATAGTAAAAGAAAACCTTTTCATTCCGAGGGAACCTTTTCATTCCGCACTAAGCTGGTGGTACTGAGCATGAGATTGGGTCTGCCTGATTGTTAGATATAAGATTTCGCGGAAAATTGCTGTTCTTTTTTTTTATTCAACTGTGTTGTTTTAACCAACATGTAAATAAAAACGTTAAAGTTTTCGGAATTGATTTCATTTCAGTTTTCTGTGCTCTTCCGTTTAATTCATTTCGTTTTTCTATTTCAATTTGAATCATTGCTGGATTAAAAAAAAAATGAAATAGCAGCTCTTTTCGAAGATATTTATCACTGCAATAGCAGCTTTTGCCATCCTTGCGCACTAGCATGGAGAATAGAGGTGAAAAAATCACTGCTATTAGAAGAGCTGCTCTTTTTCACAGATATTGAAAACAGCAATCGCAGTTGATTACTTTTACGATTGGAAAAGAGCAGATTTTGCCTTCCCTACGCTGGACAATTGCCAAATGTTGATATCTGTTATCTATAAACGCGGAAAATTTACCATGGAACGCTACACAGTGCAAGAAAAAATAGAAATAGTTGAATTTTATTACGAATATTCACGTTCAATCGCAGTTACAATGCGCAAAATTCGAGCAAATTTCGATCGCATTCATATGCCTTCTGAGACGTGTGAGCGCAACCTAATCAAAAAATTCGAATGTTGTCTGCGCAACCTACTCAAAAAATTCCAAGAGACTGGCTCAGTGCAAGATGTGAGGACACCGAAACGACTTCGCCCCAGGCGTTCGACCGAAAATATCGCCGCAATGAAGGAAAATGTTGAAAACTACCCAAAACCCTCAATTCGTCACCGTGCCCAAGAACTTGACCTCTCCACGTCCGAACTGCAGCGAATATTAACGAAAGATTTGGCTCTGTATGTATAAAAGTTCCAATTGACTCAAGAACTGCAGCTGGCGGACCACCAGCAGCGCCGTGCGTTCTCTGATTGGGTCTTATAAAACATGATGACGGTGATTTTTGCAAAAAAAAATGTGTTTTCTAACGTAGCTTATTTTCATATAGGCGGCTACTAGCAAAAGTTCCGCATTTGGAGATCCGAAAACCCACGATTGACTCAGGAGAAGCAGATTGTGGGCCGGAGGCGTCATAGGGCCATGATTTTTCGTATAAAAGGAGGGAAGAGCCGTTACAGTCAATGGAGGGCACTACAGACGCATGATAAACAATTTTTTGTGGCCGAAGATGGAGTATATATTATTGTGCTACGTGCCATATGAGTTCCAAGACAATCCAGTTATTGGGCACGAAGCTCCCTGGTCGCGTAATTTCGCATTTTGGAGACACCAGTTGGCCACCAAGATCTTGCGATTTAACACCGTCAGACTTCTTCCTTCGGGGTTATGTTAAGAGGTAAGGTCTACGCTAACCATCCGCAAACAATTCCAACTCTCAGAGCCGTTATCGCCGAAATAGAACCGCAATTATGCGAAAGAGTGATCGAAAATTTCGATAAAAGGATGAGGCCGAGGCGGCCATTTGACAAGATAGAGAGAATATGAACATTTCTGTCTTCTGAAGAAAATGTTAAATTTTTCAAAATTGGCAAAAGATCACTGTTAATGCACCTTAACTTCGAACTTGCAAAAAAACATCACAAAAATTGCCTTGAATGCAACCCGATTCAAGTTCCGCATTTTCCTTCGAACTAAAAATAAATCTCAACGGACAAACACCTGTTTCGCCCAGTTTTCCCCACAACATTTTCCGGCCGCTGTCACAAAATCACTTTTTATTTTTTGTTTTTGATGCAACGGCGGGGTAGAAACTCACCTGCAATCGTTTTGCAATTTCCCCTTCGTCCAGCGAACTGTCAGAAATGACAGAAATGACCACCTCCATGCCTTTATTTTGATTATTTTCACTGGCGCTAAGCGCCCGTAACGACTTAAAACCGAGAGCCGCACAGATTTGATCGCTGTGGGTTTCGATCGCACGCAGGTATTTCCGCTCGACAGGAATGCCCGCCACGAAATTCTCGTCCTTGCGAAGTTCCTGCATCGTTTTTTCGCGACGAACAAATTCACGCGACACCTTTTCAAGTTTCCGGTTCCCTGGCACAGTGCACGTCACATCACTTGATAACACTTCGCGCGGTACCCGTTCTCCATTTCGAGTCGTGACCTTTTCAAAAGTTTTTCACGCCGGGTTGCCGATTATTTACATCATCCTCACGAGCAAAACAAAAATCTGACGGACTTCGGTACAGATGACTGTAGCCATTTTAGTTGAGCTATGGAAACGATTCTGTAGAGCGGATTGTGGTGAAAAGCTTGCGGTTGAATGAGCTTTAACTGTTGGGGCATTCTCGTATAAGCGGTCGTTACTTTTCATTTTTTTCTGTTAGTCTGCTTGCAGTAGCAGTTGTTTGTATTATTATGAGCAATAAAATATACGTAACGAAAAAACATTTTCTCAGACAGTAAGGGCCGGTTTCACTCGCTTAAACCTAACATCTGGTTTAAGCTTTGGACTAAATTAAAAAAGCTGCTCACGGTGATCGTTTAAACTCAAAGCGAGGCTTAAACCAAAAATTAATTGGTGCTTGGTGTTGTTAGTGAGTTTCACTCACGTACACTTCTAATTTTAGCAATCTTAACGACATTTCACCTAGAATCGACCAATCCACTATCAACAGGAGAAATGTCAATGAGAAATGTAAACAAAGAAATCAAACTGAATGTCTGTCTAAATACAGAAAAATTATGAAAAGCAACGTTTGCCAGTGACGCGAGATGTAGTTGCAGCACTCGTTTTTTTAATGGGGGTTCGCCGATAGCCCTAATCCCCGAAAAATCGTTTGATTGCGGTCGCAATAATTAGTGCTGCGAAACCATCGCGCAACGCTATTTTAATCGCTCAGTACAATTTATTGTTTATGCTTATGCGACGGCAAAATGGCCCGAAAGAAATCTGCGAAAAGTGCCTTCTACGGTTCGATTACATGGTAAACATTACCGCTCCTATTGGGATCATTGCCTTCAATGTCGACGAATATATGGCATACAAGTATGCAGCGAACCCGTCATGTGACAGTGCTACAATTTTACATTCATACCCCATTTGAGGTGAGACAAATTGTATGTCTGCCACTATGCAACACATCATCTCTCGTCAGCTCTCCTGGTCATACATACATGCTACGTCATTGTCTTATTTGCGTCCACACAACTCCTTAGTCCTCATTCGACCGAATCATTTCCCTGTCGACCGAATCGTTCCTTGTCGTCCGAAACATTTCTCTGTCGGCCGAATCTATATATCATTGTTGTTGCTATCACGATAAAGAACGTGTTCGGTTGGTTGAAGTTCTTGAACTTTCTATGAGCGGCATAGTGTGGAAATTTACATTATCGGATTTCGTGCATCCGTATATTTATTGTTGGCTGCTTCTGTTCATCATATCCTTGTCGCACGTTTCTATAAATCTTTCTATTGTCGTCCGAATCTTTTCCTTCTCGTCCGAATCCCTTGTCGTACGACCGCTGTCGGTCGCTTCTCTACATCGCTCGTGTAATTGTTGGTTGCTCGAATGATCAAGGTCTTCAGACCTTGAAAATTCGATGCGTATGCGTGTATTTTGTTGTTGGTCACAGGTGTTCTTTATTTCCTAGCATAGTGATCACACGCGTGCACTTAATTGTATCGGTGGAAGATGGTGCCAAGCGGAGCAATATAATTAAATGAAACCAAACAAGCTTAAAAACTAACTGAGCAACTGTTTATTAAATTCTATGATAACAACACAATTTTTCGCTTCATTTATTCGCCACCATCGACCCAGGCAATGCTCCTGCCCGACGGCCGCCACTAGATGTGCACCGTCATTTGTAAATGCTAAGCTATTGATGAAACCGTTTACCGGAATTTTGAACAGTTCGTTCAGTTTCTTCCCGTGCTCGAGCATCTGCCAAATCCGGATGCGTCGTCACACGATCCAGAAGCTATCGGGTTTTCCAATAGGGACTTGACAACTTTGAATTCAATTTGTGAACGCACCCTTTCACTAATCATCAAACTGTCACTGTCAATTTATTCAGTAAACTTAACATTTTTATCATGGTAAAGTACACGAAGGAACAACGTCTCAAATGGTTTGCATTTTATTTTGAAAAAAAGTTGTCAAGTCCTTATTGGAAAACCCTTTAGAAGGTCGGTATTTAAGAGGGTCACTAACGCACTAATCCAGTTCGCTTCGCCGCCGTGGCAACCGATCACAAAGAAGGGTCAGGGGCAGCGAATGGGCGGCGGTAAAGGAGCTATCGATCATTACGTGACGCCGGCGAAGTCCGGTCGCATTATCGTGGAATTGGCATAAAAATGTTGCAAACACAGCTGGCAGTGAAGAAGGCAAACTTGCCAGCAAAGTAGATTCTACCATAAGAAATTTAGTAGAGAGACCTGGACATGGAGAACATTCGGATCATGAATTCGGACCCATGGCATTCAAACGGGAAGTATTCAGTGTAAAATTTGCGTTTGTATGCCGCAAGGGAAACTTTTTAGAGTGCCCCAAAATTTGTTTTCTTTTATCTCGACTTGTTAATAAAAAAATATGTAATCGTAGCTCACATGTTTTAATCACTTCTTTAAAAACACATGTAATTTCATGTTTTAATCAATCCTCTAAAAACACAGTTGTAATTTCTTTCTCTTTGTTCGCCTCGTTGGTAATGTTCAGCAGATTGTTGTTGATTAACACGTAAAATTGTCGCCAGTTCGAAGTGACAGTCTCTCGAATTTCTCGCTGTACAAATCCGTGATTAGATTCGTACTAGGAAAAAATAATAAAGATATGGAGGAATTTTACGAGCGTATAATTCCGACAAATAAAGATTTGGAGGGGTAAATTTTGTATGGAGGTATTACGAGCCGAAAATTGTGACAGATAAAGATTCGGAGGGGTAAATTTTGTATGGAGGAATTTTACGAGCGGATAAAACTATCCGCTCGTAATATTCCTCATATGGAGGAATTTTACGAGCCGAAAAATAAAGATTCGGAGGAGTAAATTTTGTATGGAGGATTGCGAGCGTGCAGTTTAGAGTTTCGCGATGATTGCGGTAGACAAATTAGAGGAAGCGCAATATGCAATGTCCAAGTAATCTCTTTTCAATTCAACGCCATACAACATTAACAACAAATATCCCATATTTCCAGAATAAAACGAAAACTTGACGAATTGGGCTCGTTGCATGCACGACATCTTCTCCGGCCCACATTGGACATTGCGAAGAAGAAACTCTCATCGACAATCTGAGCCACGAAATTTGAGTTTGGCGCGCCTGCGGCAACTCCCGAAGCTTCCTCTACATACACTTGACACTTTCCTTAACGAAAATACTAGTCTAGACACCAATCGGAACCAGCTGAACCAAAATACGCCTTGCCACTCGGCAACATCGAACAGGCATTGGCAAAAGCGGGACTAGTGAAAGAAAGAGAGAACGTTCAGGATTTCCGTTAGCGTTTATTCAATTTTCGCTGGTAATGGCCGTCTTCGCTATCGTACAGTTCGCCATTTTTCTTTCAGTGTAGAGTGAGTCCGGTGTCGTTGCGGCTGGAAATACCCCCGCGCGAGAAAACAGAATCCAAAATCGAAGCAGCCCGGAGCGATTTCGTTGCCGTAGAAAATTTCCGAAATTCGGTCTTCCAAAAAAATTAAAGCGAGAAATTCACGTTTCATATGTGCTAATAATTGATAACTGTCAGGCGATTTTTATGCCATAAAAAACGAAAATCGCGTTCTTCTGCCTGGTTCATCGCGGCCCTAACGATTCCCCGGAAAATTTCATTTTCTTCGTATATCAATCTTAACGATTGGTAGTGAATTGTGCGAACGAAGTGTTGTTTTGCTTTTTATGCAATTACTTGACAAGTGCGAATTTTTGTTGTTTTTAATTTTTTTGCAATTCGGTGAGATTTTGTCGTTGCGGTCGCGCTCCAAGATCATTTCGTGATGCGAAAACAAAAGATACAGAATTGATTTTCATTCGAGGGGCGAAATTGAGACATTAAATTTTCTATTTGATGTATAAACGCATGAGGTGCGGGTAAATGCCGATTCGAATACGTGGGCCTGTCATTTATTGTGTTTTTTTTTCAAACTGTCAACCCGTTAGTGCGCGCGCGGTTGTGCATTTTGAGGCGTCTGCCCACAAAAACAACTCGCAGGTTAAACACTCAAACGGGAAACGTAACTGTAATAAAATTGAAACGTTATTCGTTATTCGTTTCGAGTTTTGCACAGTAAGGCATCACTATCTTCACTATCTCGACCTTGTGCTCGTTTCTTAACGGCTGCCGCCGCATCTTAAATCGCTTTCAACGTAAATCCGTATTCTTTCTTTTTGGGGGTCGTTGGAACGCATCGGACACATTTGAACTCGTACTCTGCGGAGATTCGGGTCCTGGCGAAATTTGTTCACGGCCCTCGAGTAAATCTTCATCCTTCTGCTCTATTATTGCAATATTGTTGCATCTAGTCCTGCAAATATAATAATTATCTTTTATGTTTTTTAAATTCATTATGTAGTGTTTTTACTCTCGAAGTTTCACGAAATTTTTTAAAAACATCATGCTCTCGAAATAAGGCCAACTATTATATTCTGCCCCACTCCCTGTAAGTGACGCTTTCGTTTTTTTTACGAAAGTTTCCCTTCAATGTTTCTATTTCTTTTTACAGTCTTCAGCTGAAAAATAAACCAAAATTATAACCTCAACTTATCAAAATAGCAAGAAAACACATACTTTTTTGTTTCAGCTCTTCAGCGATTTGCTTCCAAATCCTATTTTTGCAAGTCAAGCTGTCAAACTTCTCTTACTTTAAGGTTATTATGGTTGGGTATAAGATTCGTTAAGTTTTGCCAAAAACTTCACGTACCTTAATGCATTTGACGAACAGATCTTAACGTTCCTTAAGTCAATTCTGGTTAGGGCCAAAGGCCGGTCGAAAAACCGTGGAAGCGCTGGGAGGATTCGAGTGACGCAAACAGCAAATCCGAGCCGAGATGGATGGAGGCAAAGCATTCAGGAGGCCAAGGTCCGATTTGGGCTGTGGCGCCATCGTAAGAAAGTAAGCAAGTGTTCACGTCGCGATACAGTGATCATATAATTTACGACCTCTGATGGCGATATTTATCCGTCGGTGGCACACAGATATTACAGTAAAGAGGAAAAAAAGGTTTTTTTTTCTTTTCTTGTTTTTTTTTCTAAGGGAATGCACACCAATTATTACTTTGTATCTAACGAGACTCTCAGACAAAGAGCCGAAATCACACTTTTGAGCTTGCAGTTCCAATGAAGTAAGAAATTCATCAAAGTTTTCACCTTTTTCTTGCTCGATTCGATTGAAAGTGAACGTTCGAATTTGATATTAATCTTAAGTGTAAGATATTCTTCAAACTTCCGAAAAATTATATTTACGTTTCTTTCTTTATTTTCTGATAGAACAAACATTTCAAAAATGCTCACTGTGTTCGATCCGATAATTGAGCCGTTCACTGCACAAATCGATTAACTCCACTTTTTGAAGTATCTGAAATTTAAGTGTCAAAGCAATTGATTCAATCATAGCTTTTTATATTTATAATAAATTTCTCAAATAATTAAGATTAATACCATTAAACGACAAAATTTTTCTGGCCACTGAATAATAAATAATTTATTTGAGAAGCCATTTTGATTAACTCCGCACTCCTTTATAAATCGTTGCAATAATTTAGCTCAAATTCCCAATCACATAAAAATTATAACATTACTAACGATTACTTTTTGGCTGTTCTTCTTTATTAATTTTATATACATACCCTTTGATAGAAGCTATATGAATTTATATTATGAAGGGAATTTTAAAAAACATCGCATTTCTCCACATTTTGTTATTTAGTGGAAATTGATAGAAATACCCAGATGGAAATTTCAGAAGGCCTTCTCGCGGAATTCATCCGGCAGGCATACAATATCCCTTCTTGGGAAGATATAAAGAAGAATATTTCTAACGGTCAAAATTACGATTCACGATTCCTTCTAGGGAAGGAATCAAGAAGAATATTTTCGGTGACAAATGAGCACGCAGTCAATTTGTCTAAATCAATAATTAGTAGGCCAAACTTCAATTCCAAGCTTTTTATTTATTTTTTCTTCAGGTATAAGATTTCTATGCTTTACATTGAGGACATTTTAGATAAATGTACAAAAGCTTATTGTTATCCATAGGAAAAAAACATACTCTTAGCTTTTCTTAAAAAGAAAGATTCCGAACTTGCTAACCGCAGATATAAGTTGGCATCTATTCTGAATCACTTCGTGCGAAGCTAAAGAGAAGACTTCTTTATGCCTAACTTGGCATCCATTCTGAATTACTTCGTGCGAAGTTAAATGGCAGGTCTTCTTAAAGCGGACATGCTAATGTAAAAAGGAAACGAATGGGGATACAGACAGGAATGCATTCTTTACTTCTGAAGAATGTTACTTTCATGCATGCAGAATGCTTCTTTTTCCAAGTGGGTAGACTAGAAATTCGCCCGTTTTGTTTACAAAAGTAGCAGTAGCAATAAATGTTGCAGTAGCAGTATTCCAGTAGCCTTCCAATTGTTGGCGCGTATTTTTTATTTTACTGCCTTGCAACTCGATTGGTTTTCCTCAATGCAGCACTTTTGACAACAAAATTTGTTCACACATTTTAATACCTGTACTGCCCAATCATCATGATGTCAACGGTATAAACGCAGCCACCTTTTCCACTTCTTCCAATTCCATACATCGTCGCATTATCCAATTCTTCAACAGTTTGCATTTTAAAATTTTTTTGTTTGTTAATTTTCCGAGGTTTGTTTTCACTTTTGCGTTAATTCTGGCCGCACTTCTGACACCATGTGCTACGAACGAACTTGATGGAGGTTGAATTTATTTTCAACCGTTTCAACGTTACAATTTGAAATTTAAAAGTATACAAATTAGCAAAAAAAAAACAAAGAAGAATAACATGCTGCTAAGTTGACGTAATTTGACGTAAATTTCCGGCAACATTTCATAAAAGCTTTCGACATGTGGTTGGTGCACACGTTTAACCAAGAAGAAGGAAATATTTTGTTTTTCAATTAATCAAATACTAAGTCGATTGTAAAACAAAACCTAATACGCCGAGACTACACTCTTTCAATTAAATTCGTAGTTAAGCATTGAAAATTATTGAAAACTCACATTTCTTGTGTAAATATTTCAAAAATGTTCTTTTCATCAGCAGCCGCTGAGTTCGCTTCGATCGTTAAATTCCCTTCTGTTCTAATTGGTCGCGAATCTTTTTTTTTTGTTCTGTCGTTCATTTTGCGTTGTTGTGTGCGTGCATTGCTTTTTTGGTGGAAGAGGCAGCGGCGGCAAAAACGAAATACGGAAAAGAAAATTTCCTGGGTGTTTTAATTTGGAAGCGGCCTTTAATTTCGAAAACGGTGAGAATAAAATTTCTTTTATCTAAAATTGAATTAAATCAATCGGGAAATTTGTGTGACAAGAGTTCGCGGCACCCGCGGAAGCCCGGGTCGCCTCGAAAAACGTGAAAATGTGCGAAACTCCGCAGTGGCGGCGGCTGCTTATGTGCCAGACGCACGTGTTTTTTTTTTCTTCGTCGAAATTCGCATGGTTTTTCGCTTATTGGCAACTTAATGCGCATTTCGAAGATTACGGCGTGTTTGCAATTCATTTTGGGAGATCGAGGCGGAAATTTTGGGGATTCCGAGGCGATTTTCATTTACGAGGTGAACGGTTTCTTCTGTTGAGGTTGTGTATCGGGTCAAGGCTGAAGACCGCAACCCTCGGTCGCGACGGGAGGCAATAAATTAGAATTTGATTCGGTCCGTTGCTGGGTCGGAAACTAATGGGCTGCTGTTAAAAGCTGGCATTCAGTTTTTTTTTTTTGTGCCAGCTGTCCCGAAGTCGTTAATCGCAGATTCCGATCGTTGCGAAATTTCGAAACGAATCATCGTACGATTTAGAAACATGTGGCATTATGGAAATTCGAGCAAAAAGTCTACCGGTCGGAACATCTTTTCGAAGAACGAGAATCAGCACCGAACTCGGTTACGAATTTCAATTTGGAAATCCTGTTACTAAGATAACAGTTCTGGTAAAGTCTGAAATCTTGTTAATCTGCAGTTCGAAACAGAAGTTTGCGCAACAATTGGTAGGGTCAGAGAGTGCTGCTGATTGAATGATTCACTTATCTCCGTGATTCATATTGAAGCATCATCCTCAAAATTACAATTGAAGACAATTTTATAAATTTGTCTTAAGTAATTCTGTAGTCGAAAGCTAGTCGCTCCAATAGGCTTCGTTTTGTGCATTTTGGGACCGGTAAAACCGACTTAAAACGATGCATATCAAAGCTACATACAGTGAATCAAAAAAGTTTAGGCACAGCGGTATTCTCAAAGTTTACATGTAAATAATAATAACTTTCTCCCCACTTAACTTACAAGAATAATTAGGATACCATTTTTGATAAGGAAAATTTTATTAAATATTTTAACAAAAGACGTTTTAATTTCTTCTTTATTGTAGGTGAAGTGTTAAACAAAATAGAAAATCTCATGATTTATAAGTAAAAAAAAGTTTAGGCACACATATGAAAAATTTGAATATACAGGGTGTTTGGTACTCCGTGCATAACCTTGTAAGGGGTTATTCCTGGATATATTTTGAGCAAAAAATTGTTCTACGGAGATGGTCAATTTTCAATATCCACGGAGATACAGGGTGATCAAGAAAAGTCCTTCGGACCTGTACCCTCACTCACTCAAAACGCTATATCTTGAAAACTAATAATCACAATTCAAAGTGTTACAGCTTGTTTTTTAGGGAATCAAATTACCTTTCATTTGCTGTAATAGTCCGCATTGTAACTGTATCCAACTCTGAGATATTTGCTTCAGAACACAAATTTTTGACACTTTGACCCTCAAAATTCTGGGAACAATGTAGTTTTTCTCTAAAAAACCCATTATAAAAATGTCATTTTAATGTTGTTTTCTTATGTGCCATATTATTGCCTACAAAAGATGCATACACTTGCATTGCATAAGTTTTATAGTATAGAAGAAATTATCATTCCAATAATGTAGCACTTTTGTCAAAAAAGCAAGAATAGGTTGATCAACACTTTCCGCTTGAACTAAAAGAACGTAAGAATAGTTTTTATGGTTCATTTCAAATTTCCTTAATTACAATAAATGTTCAAAATGGCTCCCTTCATTTTGAATGCACGCTAAAGCTCGTTTTGCCAGTGTTCTCTTTGTGTTCATACTCCTCAACTGCTGCCTTACTTCTGTTGCTGCCGCATCGATTCTGGTGTTTAGATCCTGCAACGTTACTACTTCCGTTGCGTAGACAAGGTCCTTCATCCGTCCCCATACAAAGAAATCCATAATAGTTAAATGAGGAGATCTTGCAGGCCAGTGTATCGGTCCATTTCTACCGATCCAGCGATTGCTATAATTGGAATTTAACCAATCTCTGATTTGTCGGCCGTAATGACCTGGAGCACCATCGTGTTGGTAAAACATGGAAGCCAATCGTTGCAGTGGCACATCATCCAATAACTCTTGTAGATCATTTGTCAAAAACTGCAAGTAATTGGAACTATTTAGGGTAGGCGGAAGCCTAATAGGACCAATAAAATCGTTGCCAATCACGCCTGCCCATAAATTGACACTGAATCTGTGCTGAAATGATGCCTCTCTTCTTGTATGTGGATTGCTCTCAGCCCATGTGAGTAAGTTGTGGAAGTTTGTGATACTGTCCCTGGTGAATTGGGACTCATCAGTCCAAAGAATGTTGTTCATAAAATTCTCGTCACTTAGTTGTCGTTCAAGGAGCCAATTACAAAACTCCATCCTTTTGGGCAAATCAATGGATACCAGCTCCTGCACTGGTGTGTGGTGGTAGGAATGCAATCGCTCTGCTTTGAGGACACTCCAAACTTTCCACGTAGAGACGTTTAACTCCAATGCCAAGCGTCGGACAGCGTCGTTGTGTTGAAACTCATTTTAATTTAATTCATTTCCTCGATAATTTAAATACTACTTAAAGGACATTCATCGATAATTTAAATAGTAATTAAAGGACACAAAGAATATTTAAGTTTAACAACATTTCAGGCAGTTTTTTTTAGAACGAGGGTTGGTTTTTGGCATATTTTATTTTTAAGCCATATGTATTTTCGCTTATTACCTGGAAAACGGGAAAACCTAAGTCATAAGTATGTGTGCATCTTTTGTAGGCAATAATATGGCACATAAAACAACAACATTAAAATGACATTTTTATAATGCGTTTTTTTGAGAAAAACTACATTGATCACAGAATTTTGAGGGTCAAAGTATCAAAAATTTGCGGTCTGAAGCAAATACCTCAGGATTGGGTACAGGTACAATACGGACTATTACACCAAATGAAAGGTAATTTGATTCCCTAAAAAACAAGCTATAACACTTTGAAATGCGATTATTTGTTTTCAAGATATATCGTTTTGAGTGAGTGAGGGTACAGGTCCGAAACACTTTTCTTGGTCACCCTGTATCTCCGCGGATATTGAAAATGGACCATCTCCGTAGAACAATTTTTTGCTCAAAATATATCCAGGAATAACCCCTTACAAGGTTATGCACGGAGTACCAAACACCCTGTAGGTTTAATTTTTGGACTTCTAATATTTGGTTGGACCTCCTTTGGCTTAAATAACTGCTTGTAAGCGTCTACGCATACTTCGAATTAAGTTGGCTGTCTCTACTGGAGTTATATTTGCCCATTCTGTGCGTATGGCCTTTAGTGAATTTGTTGAAGTTATTTGATGCGTATTTTTTTCTGCAGTAAGTGCCAAATATGTTCTATCGGATTCATATCTGGCGACTGTGGGGTGTTTTCAATTGCTTGCAATGGTAGATTAGCCATTCCCGCACAAGAAACAATGAGTGTTTCGGGTCGTTATCTTGTTGGAACAAAAATGGTTTCCCATTCAACCCCAACTTTTCCTTTAAGATATTCATGGATAAGTGTTTATCCATCTTCTCATCAATAAAGTGGAGATTTACCACTCCAGATGCCGTTATACACCCTCACACCTTCACATTACCACCACCATGTTTCACTGTTTTGATGATTTTATTTTCCTGCAACTCTTTGTTTGGTTTTCGCCACATTTTTTGTGCGCAGTCTGAGCCAAATAGGTTAAACTTTGATTTGTCACTAAATATCACGCTATTCCAAGTGATTCCGACTGATTAACATGGAGTTTGGCGAACTCCAGCCTCTTTTTCTTATTCTCAGACGAAATTAACGGTTTACGTCCATGATAACCAGCTCTATTTAGGGCATTCCGGATTGTTTGGGGATCGAAGTTTTCTTTAAATTTTTTATGCATACGGCCAAAGCTTTCTACATCTCAAGCTGGGCAGAACTGACGTAGCGGCCATCTTGAATGACTCCAGCGGGTGTGACGTCATGGATTTTTCCATTCCAAGGGACTACCTGTATTATTTTTGACGAACTTGTCGTAAAAACACGTTTTACCGAAAACAACACAAAAGCATAATTAAATCAAATTTAGCACAGAAATATTACGCGAGTTCATACTTTTTCGCAATAACTAAAATTTTACAATTTTCTGTGTGAAAATTAACCGGAGAACTCTGCACAATATGAGTGACAGATTTTCTTCGGTGTGAGAAGCCGAGTTTAACTTTGATCGCACTTTTTTCAATTAAAAATCTATTGCACTCATATCAACGTGTAATAATTACATGCCGAGCACTATTATTAAAGTACCTTAGAAAGCTGAACTATCTTTAACACTGCATTTAAGAATAAACGCGATTCTTACGAAGCCCGCCGTGTCTGCTCCATACAAAAGCGCGCGAATTTGTATGAAACTGTCATGTTTGTTATGACTCCAACGTGTTGTTGTTGGATTCAGTTACTCGGCTTTCTACTATAGAAGGCATTGATATGGCATAATTTGACAGCCGAAATCTTTGGATTCTTAGCCACTGCAGCTACTACAATCTGCTCCTGGCGCGGTGTAATTTTTTTTGGCCGTCCAGATTTGCTGCTCTTTCCAGTATTTAAGTAATGCTTTATAATGTTCCGTACACTTAAATATGGTCTCTGCACTATATTGCCAATATCGCGATAAAATTTATGCTGTTCGTTAAGATTAATTATAATTTTACGGACATCTACCGGAATTTCCGTACGACTGCCCATTTCGTTCATCCAATCACGAAACCTATTCTAACACAAACCATTTGACAATTGTACAACTGCAATAATTATGTAAAAAGTCAAGAAATAGAGCAAAGAACATTAAAAGATTACCGTTATATTAGCAAAAACATGACACATAGAAGAAGTGTGCCTAAACTTTTTTATGTTTTTTTTTGTCATTTTCTTTTCTTTTTCTTATATTTCAAGTTGTGTATGAAGTATCGTGACACTTTTTGTGGGTTTTTTTTTTCTGGCAATGAACAATGATACTAACTACATCTAAAAAGTTTGTCGGAATAGTTATTACTACGAATTTTAGCACACGATTTCGCAAAAACGTTGCCTGTGCGTAAACTTTTTTGATCCACTGTACATAATGCTTATAGACAGAGAGTTCATATCACTTAGCAATTGATTGGGAAAGAACAATTTCTGCTTCGAGTTTTTACCAACCGAAGCAAATAACACTTTCTTGGATACTAAAGCGAATGTAAAGTTATTGCATTCCCACAATTAAAAATAGATTCGCTGATTTATGATCTGAAGCTTACTGTTCCCATCGATAATTACGTAATTATTTGATAAGCAATAGGAATCAGCACTAAGTTGTTTATTTTGCACTATTATATGGGATCCTTTTCGTATTTCTTGTTTTATCAGGTCTCTCACTTCAAAACCCAGTAAACCTATGAACTTTGAGATGTACTTGAAACTGCTTTACAAAAAAAAAAAAATCGCTTATTACTTTTGTTTTTGTTAGACGTAGTTCAACAAATTCTGGAACATGTTGGTATTCTTCTATCGATTTTCTTATCGAATTACATTGTTTTACATGTAATGTGTCCTTATCGCATAAATTTCCAATTTATGAGGAAGAACCTCTTATTCATTGCTCGGTATTGTTCTCTAGTAGAGCACAAACGTGAATTAGGTCATTTCCGATTTCTTCCTTATATTACGAGGGGAGGTTAAAAATTTCGCGGCATGACATGGAAGTGGGGTTACACAAGTTATTATTTTTCCTTTTCAATATATTCTCCCTTACGTTTATCACATCTCTCACAGAGTTTATTAATTCCTTCTAAAAAAAATGTTTTATTGAGGCCTCCAAAATAGGCAGAAATTGCCAACTTCGCCTCTTCATTGTTGGTAAATTTTCTACCCCGAAGTTCTTTCTTCAGTTTTGGGAACAATAAGTAATCGGAAGGGGCCAGTTCTGGAATATAAGGGGGTTGGTTCAATATTCTCTTGTGAATGGGTGCGTTGTCGTGTAAAAGCTGCACACTTCGAGGGTTCTTTTCTCTTTCTTTGATGGCATCCTTTAATTTTGTAGTAATGTAGCAGGTTGGCATAGTATCTCTCTGTGATATTTTGTCCTTTTTTTATAGTCGATCATCAAAATCCCCTCTGAATCACAAAAAATTGTGGCCATGATTTTTTCCGGCAGATTGTGAGACCTTGAATTTCTTGAGGGTGAAGCGCCTTTACGGAGCTACTTCATTGCCTTCTGCTTTGATTCAGGATTATAATGATGGACCTAAGTTTCGTCTCCAATGACAATCCGGATCAAAATTTCATTCCTATTCTCGCAACAGATATCCAAAAACTCGCGTGAACACTTGACGTGCTGCTTTTTCTGAATTGCTGAGAGCATTCTCGCTACCCATCTTGCGCTGACTTTAGATATACCGAGATGATCGTGGAGAATATTCAAAATGATTGTATCTGATACTCCGAAAATTTTTGCGATTTGTTTCTTCTTTAAACGAGCATCTTTAAGAACAAGCTTCTACACTATTTCGACGATTTTTGAGGAAGTGTCCTTAATCGGCCGGCCCAAGCGTTTATCATTTTCAATTGACTTTCTGTCTTGCCTGAATAAACTAAGGCTACCGACACACGATGCGAGTTAATATATATTAACTTCCTATTTTGATATAAGTAGGCCGAATTATGTATAGGATAATGACACTTGTAATATCGAAAAGCGAGATAATATATATTAACTCGCATCGTGTGTCGGTAGCCTAAGTCACTTATAAATGGTCGCTTTTCCAGGGCAGGAGTTCCCGTAAATAGATGAAATATCTTCTTAAATGATTTGTGGCGTGTGGAACTGTATGACAGCACGAATTTAAATTTTGTCCATATTTAGGGTTTTCTTTCCGATTGACTTTTTGATTTGTTTATAACTGAAATGTTAGTGATTCCATTTGACAGAAGCTTTGTATTTACACTTGTATTGAGTGTTAGAATACCTCCAGGTAAACATATTACCCCCTTCCCTTGTCCATCATCTTCATTCCGCGAAATTTTTGACCTCCCCTCGTACGTGAATATTTAATTCTTATCGGTAAAATTAAGTTAAAAATTAATCTGTATGGCATCTAGTAGAACAAAAGCGTTTAATATTGAAGTAAGCAAGGGATCGCTGGATTATAAGTAAAAATAAAACCAGCAGTTTAATAAATTCACTTTAATTGAACGGAAAAACTTTATTTAATTTAACTAAATCGCTTTACATTTGAGACTTACGCTCAGAAATAATCGCTTGTCAATCTTAACACTTTCTCTTTCTAAACATCGATTTACTGATTTGTCGACGGCTCCAAACCAGACTGACTTGTTCATCAAAAACGATCGCCTTTTATGTTCTTGTCGGCCGAATTATCCCCTTGTTGTGTAAAACTTTGTCTTCTCGGTCGAGCGCTGTTAATTGCTTCTATAAAGCATTACCTCGTCGCCGAGTCTTTTCCCTTCCGGACGAGCCCATACGTGCGGTTGTTGATGCTTTCTATAAAGTATTTCATCGTCGTTTGATCCTTTTCACTCGCTCGTGTAGTTTTTGTTGCTTTCTATAAAGTATTTCTCGTCGCCCGGTCGAGCCTATACGCGTAGTATATCTCGCCATGCGAGTTTTTTCCCTGTCGGCCGTTTGGTTGTTGTTGCTTCTCTCGATTGCCCGTGTAATTGTTGTTAGTTGGTTGAATATTCAAAGTCTCCATTCTCCATTCACATTCGATGATCGTGCATGTTCTTTCATTACTGTTTTTTTTTATTAGTTAATGCAATACAATACAATATAACAGTTCTTAAATATAAACAATTGTATGCACTACTCCTCCTTATAAGGTAGAATAGCTTGTATTAGGAGTGAGGAGTTTTTTGCTGGTTTCGTTTTTAAAATATTTTTACTTTAAGAATTTACAATTTTCAGTTGTTTACATATAATATATTACTTAAAAGACTAAAAAAAACTATAAACAATGAAGAAAAAATTCATATTCATATGTGTTCAATTAAAGATGTGTTCAAAATTCTGTGCTTCTGTTATTCTAATTTATAATTTCTGTATAATAGTAGCGCTTTATATATAATTTAAAATGTATAAGACTATCCGAGGTTCTAATGAAATTTGGCAAATTATTAAATAGTTTAATTCCTCTATAAGAATAATGGCTTTGTCCTAAGGTAGTTTTCTTTCGTGGTAGTGTTAATTCTTTGATAGTGCCATTACGTGTGGCATTAGTATTTATTGTGATTTGTCCTAGTTTAAAATCCTTATATGTTTGAATAGTAGCAATGATATCGAAAATCTTATTAACACTGAGTACATTTATTATGGAGAATAAAAGAACTGTGCTATGTCTACGCGGCTTCTTTAGTAATATTTTTAATAAAGTTTTTTGTATAATTTCCAATGGTCTCATGTTTGATACAGCAGCGCTCCCCCAAGCTATAATACCATACTGTAATACAGAGTGTATTAGCGCAAAATAGAATGTTCTGACTGCAGTTTTTGTTAAAAATGTTCTTACAGTAAAACAGATCGGAATTAATCGCTTTAGTCGATTTACGGTATTTGCAATATGAATATCCCATTTTAAGTTTTGGTCAAATGTGATGCTTTCTATAAAGTATTTCATCGTCGTTTGATCCTTTTCACTCGCTCGTGTAGTTTTTGTTGCTTTCTATAAAGTATTTCTCGTCGCCCGGTCGAGCCTATACGCGTAGTATATCTCGTCATGCGAGTTTTTTCCCTGTCGGCCGTTTGGTTGTTGTTGCTTCTCTAAATTGCCCGTGTATGTTAAGATCTTGAATACTCCAATCAAGTCCATGCAGGTATTCGTTATAGTGTTCGTACGCGTGCATGAATTGGCTTTAATGTTGAGTGTAGCGATGTGAAATCAGACTCTTTCCGTTGTGTCAACTCACTCACTTAATTGAGTCCATCTAAAAGAGTGCTTTAAAAGAGTTACTCACGAGATTTCAGTCACACGCATACGTTGCATACATAAAACGAAAAGTGCCCACTTACCAAATTTTCTATTATGCCTTGCTCTTTCTTCTTCAAAGAAAAAATTTAGCTTGCTGTGCCTTCCTTCACTTAGAACATCAACAGCCCAAAACAATCGCTCAGCCAAAAAAAACATCAAACTATGTCTGTATGCGCGGCCACTCATTAAAGCCCTGTGGTTATACGACTCCTTAAAATTGTCAGAGAAACAGCCATCATTGCACCGATCAAAAGTTGCACATCGCATTATCACATGAAATCGATTTCGGTAACTCACTCGCACAAAACGGAACTCTGTCGCAGAGCAATAACACAATTCGTACACTTCCCGTGTCGCGATGTGCATAATCGTGTTGTGTGGTGGAGAAATTGTTACCGACACAATTGATGCGATCCAAGTCTTTTGTAGTGAGTCGCATCTGTCGCCTCAGAACATTGGCTGACATTTTGATTGACTCAAAAGTTGCCCATCTCTAGTTGAGTGGTATATGATAAGCAAATAGAGCTGATATGTAACAATATCTTCATTGATTTCACGAATATTGTTTAATTCAATGCTGCTTATTTTGCGTGCAAAAATGTCGACAAATTTCATAGAAATCCCGCTAGCACATATCACTTTTTTACTTTATTCGTCGTTCTTTCTTTTTAGTTTTTTAGAGAGCAGTTGAGAAAATTTGCCACTGCCTTAGCTTATTATCGAATTCGAGAACACAAAAGGAAGGAGAGCTTTGCAGCTTGTACGTTACGTTTTCGAATTTGGTATTGAAGTGCGCTAGGGGTTGCTGGATTTCAAATGAAAATGATTAAAAATGACCGCAAAACTTAATTTATTGCTTTTTGATAACTCTTACAAACACTTTTTCCATTCACCAATTTTCGCATCCTATTTCGACTCGACTGCTCATCTCCACCGTCGATCACAAAACGTATTTGATTACCAATCTCTACCGTCGATCACACGACGTACTCGCTTACTTAATTCTGTCTGTCGATCACAGGACTTACTCGCTTATTGAACTCCGCCTGTCGATCATAGGACTTACTCGCCTACTGAACTCTGCCTATCAGTCACAGGATTTATTCGCTTACTGAACTCCGCCTATCAGTCACAGGAATTACCTTCTGTCGATCACATGACTAAATCCCGCCTGTCGATCACAAGACCAACTCGCTTACTCACTCTGACTGCCGATCGCACATAATACTCACTCTTTCATCTCAGCCGAGGATCTCAAGCTAAAATCAAGCACTAAATACTTATATGTAAGACCAAAAAATATTAGATGATTATCTTCACGCCTTCCCTCCCATACAATATGATACGATTTCTCAACTTTATAAAAATGCGATTTTCCTGAAAAGTATGAATGCTACTGATCTGCAATTTAAAACTTTTTAAATGCATGATGTATATAGTTATTTCTACAAAAGTCATTAAAAATTCCCCACTCCTTCTACCACCTCCCTTAAATTTTGTATAAAACATTTTGATGGCAACTCTAGCGTGATGTGAAAAAATTAGTTCAATGTCGTCACCCATTCTACCAATCCCCATAAAAACTTCTTTAAAATCAAAACATTTCTCTTTCATCTAAAGTATCACATGATTGGTCTTTACGTCTAATCGTAGTCATGTTATGTTTTTATAATAAGATTGAAATGCGCAATGGATCACTGGATTTCAAGTAAAAATAAACGTTCACTTTAATTTAAATTACGCAGGAACTTTATTTATCGCTTTCTTTACTAACTATCACAAACCCTTTTTTGCATTCACTATACCACTTTCCTTTTTCCGGCTCTTGCACTTCCGAACGTCCACTCTTTCGCTTTCCATAACATCGACTGACTCCGTCGACTGCTCGATCTCAACTTACTTACACGACAGTCTGATATCCATTCTTTCGCTTCCCAATTCAGACTCACTGTCACGAACGCTCGCCCCTTTTCATATCGGTTTTGTCGGCCCTTTATGCCGAATGATTTCCTTGCCGTACCTCAATGAGTAATCCAATGTATTTCGGCATCGAAATGTGTGGGTATGACGGTTGTTGCTTTTCCTCACCGAATGAGTAATCCATTGATTTTTTTTTTTAGTGTTGTTGAAGGAGACTTTAAACACTCAATGAGTAGCATAGTATTCCCGCGCGTACACTTATCTTTGAATCTGTGGTTCCAAAATGGAAATGTTCGATTATTTTCATTCGAATGATCCCATCACTAGTTTTGACTTCTTCGAGGGTGGGAGAAATCAAATGGGATACTTCGTCAGCTATTACATTAGTTGTCAGTCGTGCTATTATGTCTGTTGCTGTTTGTGCAGATAATGGGCTCGGATTGAGGAGGAATTTTGCTGCTACATCCTTTACAGAGGATCATCTTTCGTTTGTATCCTTTTAACTTGATAGTATGCGGATCTTGTGTTGTGCAATATGATTTAAACAATTCTTTCACATTTTTAATTTGGTCATTATTGTATTTACGTTTTTTTCTGTTTGCACATTTTGTTTACGAATCGTCGTGTTGGTCGTTCCGTTAATTTCTTTTGCGCTACTGTTTTTGTTTATTCACCTCCTCCGTGATATGTGCCGTAGTAAGCCCCTGGAAATGTACGCACTTCAAGGATGTGATTTATTTGGAGGAATAATCGTGCTTTGGGTGTTGTCACGATACGGGAAGCATAATTTTTTCAATCAGTCTCTATCCGTTGTCAATACTAATATCTGCTGCCTTCCAAGTATTTGCCCCTATATAAGTCTCCTTTTTTTCCACTCTCGCGTTGAAGTCACCTAATACTAATTTAATATCGCTCGCCGGAACACTTAACGTCTCTCCCTTTAATCGCAACTTTAGCTTAATCCGTGGAAAGTTATTCCAACAAATTATTTACATTCCATCCAAAGATAATTAAAACTTATTTATCTATTTTTTTTTTTAGAATTTACAAAAATGAGTAAAGATAAGGAAGTTGTTGTTGCTGATGGACCCGATGCAGGTAGCGACTCTGACGGTGATGATGCACGCGCCAAACAATTTCTTTGCAATACGTAAGTGCTATTTTTTTCAATGATCAAAGATCCAAAATTTGTTTTACTTCAAATTTCACGCTCTCTCAATACAGTCCGGGATTTATGAATGCCGCAATGAGACGTCATTTTCTACAAGAAATGGTTAAAATGCTTCCCGATCAAGTTCGAAATCGTGTTCGGGCATTGAAAAAAGTCCAATTGGAACAATTAAAGCTCGAATCAGAATTTTACGAAGAAGTTTATAAACTGGAGCGTAAATTTCAGGAACGTTATCAGCCGCTTTTCGATCAACGTGAAAAAATTGTTGCTGGTGCTGTTGAACCGTCCACCGAAAAATCGACATGGAAATCAGACGATGAAGAAGAAGAAGTAACGGATAAAATGAAGGAAATTTCATTGAAATTGAAAAAGTATGTGACCATTTTTTATGATCAGCCACTATCGAAAAGCTTTTACTATTTCTGTTATTTCTTGTTTTGTGTTTTAGGAATTTCAAAATGAAGTTTCCCGATGATGTTAAGGGTGTACCAGATTTTTGGTTAACCATTTTCCGTAGCACAGAGCTATTATCCGAAATGATACAAGAGCATGATGAGCCCGTCATTAAGAAGTTACGTGACATTAAAATTATTTATTCTGATAATCCAATGGTGAGTTGAGTTTTTTTTTTAATTTCTTTATTTTTATTAATCTAGTAACTTCGAAAAATCATGTGTAATGGAATTTTTTTTGCTTGTTTTCGAGCTATATCTCCGAAAATGGCATTTCATTGGTTTATTTTTAAGAACGAGCTAATGGGAAATTTCGTTTTGCTTTGAAATTAAATTTTAGAAGGGTTACGTTGATATTTTTTAGATTACCCAGTAATAAATATCAACGTAATCAACCCGGTATGATTTCTGTTCGCCAAATGTTCCATAATTTTGAATAGGAAAGCCTCATATCAGTATCAGTTTATAAAATTTACTTTTTGTAAAAAAAAAACAGTAAAGTGTGTTCGAAACAATACTTTTTTTTTAAACCGAAAAAAAAATTCAAATATCTCAACCATGGTAACAGCTAGAAAGCTAAAACTCAACATACATACAGAAGGGTTTGTGGGACAACTTTTAAAAATAATTTAATTTTTTTATTCATTGGGGTGCGAAAAGAACAAATTGTCGGCCAAATTTTTTTTTCAAATGATTATATCTTCGAAATTACTTACCACAAAAAATTGATATTTTGAGACCATTAAGGCCGCATATAGGTCCACTAGAATCGATTTAGGTAAAAGCTAATTATTGTAAGGGGGAGGGTCAGGGGGTGCAAAGAAAAACACTTAAAAATCAATTTCTCGGCTATTTATTAAGCTATGTAATTGAATCTTAGAAAATATATTAAGCTGTACTAGAGAAATACGAGAAAAATATAACATTTGGAAAAAATAGTAGTGGGGGGAAATGGGGAGCATTTCGAAAATGATGCACTTTCCAAAATTTCAAACCTTTATAATTCAAAATTGAGTACAGATATCAAATTAAAATTTTGTCAAATTGTAGAACTAAATAGTTTTTAAATTTGATAAACATTTTACGTCGGGCGGTGTAAGGGGAGGGAGGTGGTAACCAAAAATGTCGAAAATTTTGGGTGATTTTTAAGGGCTCTGGTGAAAGATACAAAATTTAAATTTTCCATGTGGATACATCTATTTGTTGTACATACAGAAAAAATAATAAAAATTCCATAATTGTTATGCACCGACCTCCCTGGTCTACCGTGCATAAGGTGTTTCATGTGCAATGAAAAAACCACATAAACTGAAATTTTTGAATGAAATTTAGAGGTAGAAACTTGAAAACTTGCGAAATGCATTTTAAAAAAATCACTAAAAGAATGAAATATTAACTGGTCGAATACCTTGAAAGCTTCTACTCTCTCCCATACAAAATGATTTTTTCGACCATTTTTAAGAAATTAATTATCACCTAATTAGTAAAAGCTATCAATTTGAAATTTTGCACAAAATCTTTTGAAAATAGTTGAAACGGAACTGCGTCAAAATTTTTGAGATCACACTTGCCGTTCTACCCCCTCCCATACAAAAGTATGATTTCGACCAATTTCAATAAAACAACTGCTAACCAACAAATTAAAAGCTACGAACGTGAAATTTTGTACGAGCACCTTAAAACAGAAAAAAAAAGAAAATTGCGTCATAAATTTTGCGATTCCCTTACCTCTTCTACCCCCTCCCATACAAAATTATTTTTTCGAGCATTTTTAAGAAATCAGTTATCAGCTAACTCTTAAAAGCTACCAATTTCAAATTTTGCGCAAAAACTTATAACAATAATTGAAATGATATTACTTTAAAAGTTTTGCAATCGCGCTTGCCCTTCTACCCCCTCCAATAGTCTCATTAGTATCATTTCGACCTATTTCATTGAATCAACTAATAACCAACAAATTAAAAGCTACGAACTTGAAATTTTATACGAGCGCACTACAAGAGAAAGGAAATAAAATTGCGTCACAAATTTTACGATTCCCCTACCTCCTCTACTCCTTCCCATACCTCCTCTACTCCTTCCCATACCTCCTCTACTCCTTCCCATACAAATGTTTGGTTTCGTGAATGTAAAATACACCGAATCCTATGAAAATTCTATGCATCTTCGTCTATGAAACTGACATTCTATACAGAGAATATTGGACGTAATTCAAGCAATCAATTAAAAAACTATTAAGATCCACCCACTCATAAAAACTCAAACTTGCATAAATAAACGAACGAAATATTGATTATATGTACTGGAGCTTTTGAACGTTCCCGGAAAGTGTTAAATTGACAATTGCTCTGCCCAAGAAACCCTTTCACTTATTCTTCCCTAACCACTCTAACCTGCATATTGACTTTCCACACATACGCAACTTGTTCCAAGAATAATAAAGTTTCGCCCGACTTGTTGGCAGTTTATTTACTATAAGACTAGGTGCCATTCACTTTTTCTATTCACTCAAATGTTGCAAGACTTATTGTTTCATTATTCGCTGTTTTTGTTTATTAAAAAATAAGCCGGAAAAACCTCGAATCCGAACCACCGATTTTCGTTCTTTTTTTTCAATTCACACAACACAAAATCGGCGGACTTGGAACTAAGGAACACATTCGCACAATACTCAAATATATACCACAAATATATAAAACATACAACATCAACATCAACGTTTAGATTCGATTGTAAAAAATAAACCTCCAATTATTGCCGATTTCTTACGTCGAATAGTTTATCGCGTTCACCGCAAGGCGTAGGCCTCGTCACATAGGTGCTGCACATATTCATATTACAAACCGAATTTTACTAAATCGGCTTAAAAGTCTTGGATTGCAATATTGCTGACATCGTGATCTGACCGTCATCATAGGAATATCGAAACAGAAATCATTCATAAGTAGGGATGGCAAAATCTGCTCTTTTCCAATCGCAGTGATCCACTGCGATTGCTCTTTTTCATGTAGAAAACCAAACCAAAAGGGTCTACTGTTTACTTTTTTCACACATTACCTCACACAAGGAATTTCATCATGAAGAACGTAAAGCTCTTATCGACACGGTGGACTGACTGCAACATAAATCGGCGAAACTTGCGATAGCCGCAACATGTCCTACCAACCGACCAGATCCAAACTCAGAACAAAATCCGCCAAAAAAACTCTAGCAAAGCGCATCATTGACCACTTCGGACGTTCCACACCTCACCTATCAGACCAGATCCCACCGATCAAAATATCGCCCTTATCAAATCGCAATCGTTTCATCTACATAGCTCCAATTCATTCTTTCATTAGTCTAAAGCAACATCACTGAGAGCAGACACTGCTCGTGCTCTCAGTGCCAATATCAATCACCAAATATAGGTTTGGGATAGCTTATATGATTGATAGTCTTTAATATCACAGAGCTGATATATCGCTGATCGCAAGCGATATAACAGCAACGAAAGAGCGATCGAGAGCAATCGGAATAACAACGTTCAAGCGATATAACAGCAACGATCAATCGAGAGCAATCGGAATAACAACGTTCAAGCTCTTTCTTCGCGCGATTCATATTTAGCGGTGGGACTTGGGTAAAATTCGACTTTCATGGGTTTCGGGATCTGATAAGAGCTTTACGTTGTTCATGACGAAATTGCTTGTGGTTAAAAAAAGAAAACAAAAGACCCTTTTGGTTTGGTTTTCTATTTTTTATTTTGCTTGTATATATGCCATACGAGATACGACCGATGACCGGTTTTTTTTTTTTTTTTTTGTTATTTGGCTTGTATGTATGTGATCGATGACCGGGTGTTTTTTTTTATTTGGCTTGTGTATATGAAATGCGATTGACTTTTTTGCCATCCTGACTCGATTGCGCTCGATCGTTTTTTCGTACATTGGATAGTAAAAGAAAACCTTTTCATTCCCCGGGGGAAATGGGGGAAGTGTTCACTATGCTGAGCTGTGAGATTGAGTCGTGCCTGATTGATAGATGTACGAAAATTACGATTTGCTTAGCGATCGATGAGGTGGAACGTGCGGTGCAAAGTGTTCAATGGGGTACGCTTTCTGGGAAAATAGAATTACTCTATTGAAACAAACGAGTTTGTTTGACGAGCTTTATCTGAGCTACGATCTCGTCGGGGTTACGTGGAAAGCGTAGCGTGAGTTGCGGGATTAATGTGCGAGTGCGAACAAAAACTCTGGAATTTGTAGCGATGATCATTGCGGCAATTTTATTGGTGATAGAACGTAAGCAGTATGCATTTGCTCTGCTCTTCTAATCGCAGCTCTTTTAAATTTTCAATCGCAGTATGCGATTGCTCTTTTCAAATAGCAGTGAAAAAATCGCAAGTATGTGAAATAGCATACCATCTCTATTCATAAGCAAAGTTTAATGACATCATTAACGCTTTATCCTAGCAAACAATTTAACGAGCGCTCGCAAATAATGAACTTAAAACGAGCATGAAATGATACAAAACAAATAAACTGCGTCATGAACAAGCAAACCAAGCAAAAATGGTCGCACAACGTCAATCTTGTTATGTACAAGCAGTTTTCATTTCACCATGCGCGTTATCAGAGCCAAAAATTGTTCGTGTCGATATATCAAAATATTGTAAACGCAAACGATGAAAAACACCTGGGTGTGTGTGTTCGTGAAATGTTCAAAGTCATAAACAACAGAAACAGAACAAGAAGCAATTGTGATCTTCGACGATCTCTTGTTAAGCTTTAAAAGTCAAGTTCTTTAATAAATCGTTTATGTTTCATAAATAATATCGTTTATGAATCGTTCACGATATTCATTAATGAATTAAAATAAAAATCATTAACGACACAGTAATCAATTACTGATACCGATTATATACTTGCTTATATAATCGCTTCTTGTAAGTGTTTTTTATTCTATGGCGCTACAGCCCCAAATGGGGCCTTGGCCTGCTGACCTTCAGGTTCCTTAACATTTTTTCATTATTGATTATAGAAGGGTTGTTAGACCTTCGCACAACCCTCTATCCACAAATTTTGTCATTTTCGTAGATTGAGGTGGCCAAGGTATACTCAAGCAGGCAGTGTGCTGGAATTATGCGTCGACCGGAATTTGAACTCACGACCTTCGCATTGTAGACCAAAACGCTACCTGCTAGGCTACACCCTAGCGTTTTACAATTCATTAATGAATCGTTAAAAGTAATTCATTAACGAATATCCATTTAATCCGCTTGACGAATCATTAATGACGATCAAATCGCTCGTTAATATATTTCATTAACGAATTATTTTGTGGGGCGGCTCTATTGTCTCGCGCTCCGCACAGTATTTTTGCTATACTAGCTGTATAAATGTTACAAATAATGCCAAGGTGCAAAGTTCAAGCTCGCGGGTTCCTAACCTTTTACATTTTTATTTGGTACACATTGTTCGAAATCCACAGCACACTGTTTTTTATTATATTTATCTTCGAATTTTTTTTTCTCAAACAATTACATAAATACTCTTAGTTCATTTATTGTAATTTATATGAAGATTTATTCGTCGCTGATGTAAATTCGTAGCTTTTTTAGCTGTAAATGATAAAACGACCATGTAGTAAACGAGAAAAAACCAAAATGCCTACAATTTGACGTTTTATTATATTAGAAAATCTATGAAAACAATCGAATGATAAAAAAAGATGTGCTCCCATGGAGTTTCGAATTCGCAGCGTAAAAAAAGTATGAAGAAATACTGTGCGGAACGCGAGACAACATATCCCCATGAAACGTTGAAGATGTCTTCACTCTAAATTTTACTTAAGAATCATTTCCCTCTGCTCCGATATTCCTAAAACGACGGTCGGATCACGATGTACACATTGCATTGCGACAACCGACTAAATTTTTCGACAACTGTGCCAATAGAACCGAATATTCAATTTACTCGCCTAATCGAGCATGATGAAGCGATTTACTTACTTCAGCAATTATGTGTGGACATTTAAATATTGTTACATGTCGGTCGCAGTCGTTCATCGAGTATTTGCGACCTTGAGCTTTTTATTATTTTGCCCACACTCGCATATATATTAAATTACTTATCGACTAGGCTTCACGGCAATAGCGGAGAAGGCCGAAAAGAAAAGACATTCGAAAAGAAAAGACATCGCAGACCGAAATATGGCCGAAATGCAACGCGTATGAAGATTGGAGAACGAAATAAATAGGGCGAGTGTTTAATATTGAAGTGCGAAAGGGTTTGCCGGATTTCAAGCTAAAATAAAATAAGCCTTTTTTAATTTATAAATCACCGCAAAACTTTACTAATCTGTTTAACTATCACAAACACCTCCGCTTTCACCGTCGACTTCACTACGGGGTTGCTCAGATTTCGACTGACTCTTCTCACACCCACTCTTTTTATACTCAGTATCGTTGCAGGTGTTCGCTGACTCATGACATCGAAATGTATGCGTATGATTGTTATTGCTTTTTTGGTAAAGAACTCGCAGATGTTCAGAATTATTTCTTTCTCCACCAAATTATTCCCTCGCCGTACGATCGCTGTCGGCCGCTGTAATTTGTTGTTAGTTGGTTGAATGCTCAAAGCCTTCAGACCTTGAACATTCGATGATCTAGAATGCACGTGTTCTTTCATTACTGTTTGGTGAGACCTTGAACATTCCGATCGAGTTTTATAGCGTTCATGCAGGTATTCGTTCTAGTGTTCGTACGTGCATTAATTTGCATCAGTGTTAGTGTTAGATGATAAGCAAGTTCCTTAACATTTTTCATTATTTATTGTGAAAGAGTTGTTAAACCTTCGCACAACCCTCTATCTACGAATTTTTCATTTTTCATAGATTGAGGTGACCAAGGTACACCCAAGTAGAGATACTCGATACACACTAACAGTTCTGTCCTAAAAGAGTTTGGACAATGCTCTAATACCAACAGTTAAGACTGCGTTTAGAAGCACAAGAAGACAACATAAGAAATACGATTTCAAATGTACGGACACGAGCGAAAACTTGCGTTAAACTACAAGTTTTTGAATAGAATTCTCATTAAAACCGAAAACAAATATGACTTTCATAAATAACAATTCAATTTGATTGTGTTTACTTCAAAAAAGAAAAAGAATTGAGAAAATTGAAATTTCGGGCGAAATTTTCCGCGCGATCGCTGTACATGCATTGTCCAAACTCTATTAGGACAGAAGTGTGAGTGTGTATCGAGTATCTTTACACCCAAGCAGACAGTGTGCTGGAATTATGCGTCCACCGGGATTTTAACTCACGACCTTCATATTGTAGACCAACACGCTACCCGCTAGGCTCCACCCTAGTTTAGTACAGTTGACATGCAACAATATAATAGTGGTTCAGTCGGGATTGCGATCGAGTCGTGTGATCGACGGAACGCAATTAGTGCTGGTGTTGATGCGACATATTATGAGTCAGTCGGGATCGAGAAGGCGATTAAGTAGCTCAATCGACGGCACGACAGTAAAAGCGACATATTGAGAGCGAAAAGTGATTTAATTTTTAATTAAAAAACAAAAATTTGTATTTAAAATAAAAGTAAACTATTCTTATTTTTACTTGAAATCCAGCGACCTCTAGCGCACTTCAATTGGTGTTAGAAGAAGGATAACCTGTCCGTTTTGTTGTCCGATTAATGGACATTTGACGAGACGCATTTCCTTTTCGTTAACTTGATGTGTTAGAGTTTGCTTGGCGCCAACTCCAGTCTAGACGGCTTTAATTTGCTCTAGACAGGTAGGTAGAGGTGGCTGCCTAGACACAAGTCCGGTCGCACTTACACCATAAGCTGGTTCATTGTGATGCCACAGATTTTCAGAAAAGACTCCTATTCAGTGAACCAACCGGAACTCTCTATTAAACATTGAAGACTCCAGAATTTGCCAGATTACCGAGATTATCAAAGAAGTGTTCGCTTAGGTGGCTACTGCAAAAATCATTAAATGGAAGCCCAAGTTACTGAGCACGTCTCTCTATCAGACAGTGTCGTGTAACACCTCCTACTACGGAGCTGATTCTCTTCTGTCTCTTCTATCATGCAGCAAAAAACTTTGCAGGATTCGCGCTGCGCTTTCCTCAAATTTTTTTTATAACAGCGTAGGACTTCCTTGTAGGATTCCCAGTCTGAGACCTCTTTGTTATTAAAAAGTCGCATTGTGACCATAAAGTATCGGGAATTTGTAATTAAAATTAGTCTGGGAAATGATATTACAAAAAAAAATTGTTTGTAAGCAGGTAGGACTGTCCTTAATTATTATTATCCCAAAAATTAGGGTGGTCTGTTAATCAGTTTGCTTGCAGCAGCTGGTTGAATGGGTACACCTCAGTAGTCCATCGAGATTTTAACAATGGATAAAAATATGGAACAAAGAATTTGTCTCGAATTTTGTGTTTCCAATCAAATTTCGTGTGTGGAATCGTTGCGAATGTTGGCAAAGGCTTACATTGATTCAGTACAATCAAAAACACGAGCCTTCGAGTACTTCAATGCCTTTAAGGGCATTTGAGAGATGCTTGAAGACATGCCTCGTTCTGAACGTCCTTCGACCTCTTTAACTGACGAAAACATTCAAAAAGTGAAGGAAATAGTGCTCAAAAATCGGCATGCTAGTATTAGGGAGATAGCGGGAGAGAGAGAGAGAACGAGTCGGTTCTTTCGATTTTGGTGGATATTTTGGCGATGAATATGTCTCCCAGCATCCACCCATATGCGTGGTGAGTGTAGGGTTGAGAATCCAGTTCATTTCATCGAACGATACTTTTGTCGAAAGGTATCTAATGCACAATTCTTTAAGATCATTCTACGCGCCGATGAAATTTGTACCATTATGCGTTCGTATCTCGGTAGGCATTCCGCATCTTGCTATGAAAGCGTGTATACACATCATACACGACTCCTTCGTCAGCGAGAGGGCAATCTCGATGTGGATTGCTGTTATGGTGAGGCAGGTAAATAAACATCCCCATCGCTTCTCGACTCGGCGCCCAACCAACACTTCGAGAGGTCCGAAGTAATCCATGCCTACTTATGAGAATGGGCTCTGGTCGCTTTCCGATGGCCGTGCTGTCTGTGATAATTTCTGCTGGACGCCTCTTCTGTTCGCTTCTCCAGTTGCTGAGGTTCGCTTGCTTCCTTCGCAACTTGCTCCCGCTACCTCATAACTTCAATTTTCTACTGTTTCGCCGAGAGCCTTACACCTGGTACGCGTCATGTTGATGTCCAAGAGCTGATACGGGTGACTACTGAATTTGATGATCGGACATCGGAATAATAACTTCGAGTATGAAGGTCTCTCATACATCAAATTTAAAGATATTAAGATTTAAATCCGAGTTATCATGCTCGGTTGGGTTGCCTTCCCGCCGCGTGAATCGCTAAAGTCGTTTTATTCATTAGTTCACTACACACTATAAATCATTTCTTTTAACTTGCCTCAAATCGTTGGCGATTTCAGCTTAGTTTAGCAGAGGGATATTTGCTGAAAGGAAGCAGTTGGCAGAAATTATACTGATGTCCGACCTCTGATCGCCGCGTTCTGACTTTTTCACCAAACCCTTTTCTTTTTTGTGCTGCCAAGCTGGAGTTCCGGTCTTACACGAGAGGAAGGAACCCAAACTTTATAACGAATTAAAAAATCATAATTTTTTTTTTATATTATTGACTGCTATTAAATATAGTTATATTTTGTAGTACACACTCTGCGTTTGATATCTTGAAGTGTCCCTACTACTAGTCAATTTAATTTTGTCAATTTATTCTGTCTCTTTTTTTTTTTGTTTTGTAAGTTTCTAGTCTTCTATTTATTGTTTTGCTATGGTAAATTTTACCACTGAGCTTGCTATGGTAAATTTTACCATTGAGAAACTGAATGTTGGGTTTGAGTGGTGCATATTTATTCCTGTACATCCATACTC
This sequence comes from Chorisops tibialis, assembly GCA_963669355.1. Classification (NCBI taxonomy): domain Eukaryota; kingdom Metazoa; phylum Arthropoda; class Insecta; order Diptera; family Stratiomyidae; genus Chorisops; species Chorisops tibialis. Next base: position 59,590,058 of record OY770263.1, read on the forward strand.
AAATCGCCAGACCAGATGTATTAGCACTTCGTGAGACTAAAGTGCTACCAGATAGTGAACAGTATCTTACTATCCCTGACTACCAACCTCAGCAGCGGGGTATCGCTATATATATACGCGATGATGTAGCTTTTCAAGTTGTTTCCCATCTAGGCACCTGCACCAATCCAGAGTTTAACTACTCCTGGGTGAAACTTCAGGTTCAAAGGCAAATTATTTTCTTTTACTATGTTTACAGAAGTCCGACATTGACAGTAGCAAACACTAGAACGGAATTGGATAAGTTGTCTGAGTCTATTCAGGCATTGTATGATGCAAACCCTGACGTTGAAATCGTTATAGCGGGCGATTTCAACGTTCATAATATTGCCTGGCTGAAACATTCTACCAATACGGACCAACAGGGTCAAGACACTGAGCTCTTCGCTTCACTAAATGGACTAGTGCAGTTGGTAACCGAACCAACTCGATTGCCTGAAATAGCAAATCATGCTCCAAACTTGCTTGACATTTTTCTAACGAATCATCCCGACAAATATTCTGTTTCTGTGATATCGCCATCTCCAGTTGGGAATACTGATCACTTCCTGATTCGAGCACAATTTCCGATTTCAGTGGTAATTACATTAAAAGCTAAAGTGCCTCGAAGAACCATCTGGTGTTACAAAAGAGCAGACTGGGGAGCATTAAATCAGTTTTTCAAGGCCTTTAATTGGAAATTGTGTTTCAAGTCTAATAATTGTGATACAGCTTGTCAGCTTGTAACCGAAACCATCCTGAAGGGTATGGAACTCTTCATACCCTTTAATTACAAAGGTATCAAACCGTCGAAGGATTCGTGGTTTACTAAAGATTGTCTTACGGCCATCCGGAACAAGAAAAAATATTTTCAAATTTTTAAGAGCAACCCAACGTTTGCCAACAGATCTCTTTACAACGTGTCAAGAAATACATGCAAGTCGATTTTAAAAAGTGCTAAGTTTCAACACGACCAAAAACTCCGACGGAAAATTGTCGAAACACCAAATGGCTCGAGATCTTTTTGGTCATTTGTTAAAACGGTCAACAGCAACCATGTAAAATCATCTACACCACCTCTTTTAGATGGCGACCGAATTGTAGTTCATCCTGTTGAGAAAGCCAATCTTCTCGCAGCAAGTTTCGCACGAAACTCCAGGCTACCAGCGACAAACCAGTCTCCCCCGCCTATAACACCATCTGGATTTCGTCTACCTGAGATTCATTTTCGCACACGACTTATATCCAGAATTCTTCGTGAGCTCAATGTTCAAAAATCTGCAGGTCCCGATGATATTACCCCCTTAGTCCTAAAAAATTGTTTTGCGTCCCTGGCTAAGCCGCTGCGCGATTTATTCCATATCTCTTACTTTTCTGGACACTTTCCGCGCACGTGGAAAATGGCGAATGTTCAGCCGATTCCCAAGAAAGGTAACAAAGCGTTGCCCGCCAACTATCGCCCCATCGCCATTACTTCCGTTCTGTCCAAAGTGATGGAAACGGCTATGAATCGCAAAATAGTCCGCTATCTTGAAGATAACATACTTATCAATGATCGCCAATACGGATTCCGTTCCGGACGATCTACAGGTGACCTCTTGGTTTATCTGACTGACCGTTGGAACTCTTGCATCCATAAATTTGGCGAAGGTCAAGTCCTCAAGCTAAATCGACAGAGTTGGGCACAATTGTCTCCTAGTGAAGCTCAAAGCAGTCGGCTTTAATAATAACCTCGTAAAATGGATCAAGAGTTTCTTACATGAGCGCACCATTTTCTCCCTTTCCCACAGATTCCGGCGTCCCTCAAGGCTCTGTTTTATCTTCCACACTATTTCTTATTTTTATCAATGACCTTCTGTCGTCAACGCTCAATCCGATATATTGCTTTGCAGATGACAGTACCCTGGATAACATCTATGAATTCAACTCGATTACTAACGCTTACCGTGTCCCGGTAGCATCTAAACGTGCCGAACTATTTGGATCATTGAACTCTGACCTGAACCTAATCTTGGAATGGGGCAGGATAAATAGAGTAGAGTTCAACAACTCAAAAACACAGGCCTGTCATCTTTCCCTTAAACGTGATGTCCCGGCGTCGGTTCCTAATGTAACCTTCGGTGGTGTCCTACTAAACTCTTCCGAACGCTTCTCAATCCTTGGCATCAAAATAAATAACCACCTTAATTGGAACCAGCACATACTTGACGTAGCACTTGACGCTTCCAAACGCCTAGGAGTTCTCCGAAGATGTAAAAAATATTTTACTCCCACTGACCTAGCAAATATCTATAAGGCCTACATTAGACCACGCATCGGGTACAATTCTCATTTATGGGCTGGAGCACCCAAAACGCAACTTGCGATGCTCGACCGTGTCCAGAGACAGACGTTCCGGCTTATTGGAGATGAAGCTATCACGGTTTCTATAGGCCCCCTTGAGCATTGCAGAAATGTTGGTGTACTAAGCATTTACTACCGCTACTTTCATGGTAAATGCAGTGAGGAACTTGCTAAACTTATTCCTCCTCTGTACTCATTTCCTAGAAACACTATCGTCAAGCGCACACGAGTTAACTGTTAAGCTTCCAACTTACCTCACAGTGAAATATAGGCAGTCATTCATACCCCGAACTTCTAAGCTCTGGAATGCATTGCCTAAAGATGTATTCCCATTGTCATACGACCTTCGACGTTTCAAACTCAACGTCCACCGGCATTTTAGGCTTTTCCCCCCCTTTTAATCCCGACTAACCTTAACCTTTTTTTCCCTTACCGATATGACTGTGTAATTTACATTAAAGGGTGACCCCCTAAGTTGTGTTCGGCTACATAAAAAAAAATAAATAAATAATTAAATAAACCTAAATCAGAATGTCGAAAAAGGTTGTGTTCGCTAACACTCATTGTGCTACTGATCTTTGAAAGAACCCGGTTGACTAAACGAGAGTTGTGATAAGACTCTCCCCACCACGGCCTAGTCACACTCCCATCCTCTCCCTTTCATTATTGCACTTCCACAACAAAAGTTTCGTTTATATTTGAATGCCCGACATAGTTTCTTTAGCGACATTTCGCCCTGGCTGCCTCGAATCAAGACCAATCCACTTCCATTACGTTTTATAATCTCAATGTCTAATCGTCGTCAGCAGAAGATAGTTTGCGTGGTCTCTGTTTCTGGGTCTAGTTTCTATGGGGTGCATCAAAATCAGGTGTAGGATTTGTTTCCAAGGCCCAATCAGAGAACGTACGGCGCTGCTGGTTGTCCGCCGACTGCAGTTCTTGAGTCAATTGAACCTTGTACGCATGCAGAGCCAAATGTTTCGTCAATTTTTGTTGTTGTGTGGACGTGGAGAGGTCGAGTTCTTCAGCACGATGACGAATGGAGGTGTTGAGTCACTCCTTTACTGTGGCGATATTTTCGGTCGAACGTCCGTTTCGGTGTCTTCACATCTTGCACTGAGCCAGTCTCTTGGAATTTTTTGAGTAGGTTTTGCACACACGTTTCAGAAGGAAAATTGATTACGATCAAAATTTGCTCAAATCATCGTAATTGCAATTGCACGCGAATTTTTGTAATAAAATTCAACAACTGTAAATTTCCCGCGTTTATAGAAGACAAATGCCAACATGTGACAACTGTCAAGTAAACAGCTGTCAAATAATAGGTCTTTCCAACCCTACACCTCTTGCTTTATGATACAACCATGTCGCTGAATTTACGTGAATACCTGCCTCGAAAACTTATCCCCACGGTTTTTTGTAAACATGATTTGGCAACGATAATCAGTGCTCCGAATTGCAAGTTCAGCATTCACACCAGTGAGTGCGAGACTTATCTAAATATCTCTGTCGCCTTTTGGATGACTTTGATTTATATGCAATTTCTCGTCTAGAATCAAGGAATTAGTTCCGAAAATCTCAGCCCGCGATATGAACATCAACCACAGCCACTTATGTGTACCCCAAAGCGACCTCTAACAAGGCTGTGCCGATTACTCCTTGTCATGTCGCATCAGTTTCTATCTCTCACTTCACGTCACGTCTCATACTAACTTCTCGTTTTGCCTCCGATTTCAGTCACCTCGGCCGCTACTGTAACCCAATCCCTCTCCGTAAGTGTAGAATATTACACTGCCTGTAGTTTCTTATATTTTATTTTATTTCTTTCGAATTTCAAAATATATGTAACGTTCCGGTAAAAAACGAAAAAAAAAATTTTTTTTTTTCAGTCATACACTTTAGAATTTCATTTTGATAAAAATGAATTCTTTTCGGATCCAGTTTTAACAAAACAGTACTTCTTGAAAACAACAATCGACGATGATTATCCATTTGCCTTTGAAGGACCCGAGATTTACAAGTGCACAGTACGTAGTCGTGTTTAATATTAATTAAAGATTATTCTTACCCAATAATGAAAATCTAGGGCTGCAACATTAATTGGGAAAAAGGAATGAATCTGACAATTAAAACGATTCGCAAGAAGCAAAAGCATAAAGCACGCGGAGCCGTCAGAACCATTACTAAGCAAGTACCAAACGATTCCTTCTTTAATTTCTTCAATCCACCCGATGTTTCCCAAGACAAAGACAAGGAAGATGAAGAATCACAAGGCGTAAGTTTTTCATCGAATCAGAAATCTCGTAATTACATTTGATTAACATTTAATCTCCATGACCCTCTCAGATTTTGGCCACCGATTTCGAAATCGGTCACTTCTTGCGGGCAAGAATAATTCCAAAAGCTGTCCTCTACTATACCGGTGACATTATCGATGATTACGACGACGATGATGATTACGATGAAGAGGAGGAAGAAGAAGACGACGAAGAAGAAGAGGATAGCGATGAGGAAGAAGAAGATGAGCGCCCAAAACGTAAATCAGGAAAGAAATCGGGTCATACACCAAACGATTGTCCGAATCAGTGAGATAATCAGTTACATCGGGAACAACAATACCATCAGCGAGGAAGAAAACTCGAAAGAGAGAGATTATAGAGAAAGTAAAAAGAATCATTAAAAGCAAATAAAATTGTTAATATTTCAAAACCGATAAAAATTAGAAACAAAAATGCGATAAAATAAACACATTCTATTAAAATCGTAGAATTGTGTGCCACAATATAATTATATTTCGTCTCTTAAGCTAACTTTTTTTTTAAACAGAGAGATGAAACAACTACCAATGTCTTTAAAAAAAAAAATATTTAACGCTGTTTCCAGTTGTCTTTATTTTTCTATACATACACAAATTTACATAATATTTTTATTATTATTATTTATTCATAGTTCTATAACGTTTTTCCAGCAACAGCAAAACTTTTCTGGTATTTCTTGTAAAAATGTGAACATAGATTCTCATTTTTGTTGTGTTTAAAATTCCATATTTTATCTTAAATCTTTTTTTTTTTAATTTTTCTTAATTTCGCAATTTCGTCTGCCGTTTCAGTGCATGCGTGTGTCTGATCAATTCCTTTTATTTTACTCCTATTTTTTTATATTTTTTTTCTCATTTATATTTCCTATTTAGATGTAAAAAGAAAACAATCATTTCATATTGCATTTTTATCAATAATTATTTAAAAAAAAAAAATCGAAAATACCCTGCAAATTATTTAAGCCATGCTGGTGAATTTTTTTAAATACAAAATATAAATTTAAAAAAAAAATGTCAGGAAACTGAGCTCTATCAATTTGAATACAGTTAAATTTTATAATTTAATAATCTTGTTTTATTTTTTGGTTTATTCATTTCCTTGCTTTCCACTTCCACCTACAAGAAATCCTATAGAAATTATCTAACACAAAATTTCCTAAATGCTGTTCACATATTTGTAGAAATTAATAACTAAGGATTAATCAGCCACCACCGATTTGAATATAGTTACAACACAAACGAAATAAAACAAAACGAAAACATTTCATTTGTTCCGATAAGATTCTTGTACAGAAATCAAAATTATGAAATCGCTTGATTCCTGATGCACAAAAAACAAACACGTTTCGGTTTGCATAGTTCTATAAATTAAAATATTAAATTTTTCCTTTTGATTTCAAACTGCATATTCAAATTAAAATTGAATTATGTGCCGCTATAATAAAAAAATCGTTTAAAAAAAAGGGCTACGAATTTATTCGTTTAATAGAAAAAAAATCATAAAATCCATTTTGAAATGGAATAATTTTAAGATAATTTTTTATACTGTTTTAGATGGTAAGCTTTGAAAGCATCGATTACTAAGAAAACTGACAACAAAAAAAACTAAAATGAAAATTTTTGGCTGTATGCGTTTTTGTCGACAAGAATGCTGTAATGTATATTTTTGTTTGTTTTTCGATTGGATTTGGCCCAATTTGATTGGATACATTTTAAATGTAAAAAAGTAGCGTGATAATTGCATGTAATGTGCTTAATTTGAATCGTTACTTAATTAGATATTGAAGAAAAAGAAAGTTTGAAATGTTTGGGTTTTTTTTACCATACATTAAATTGTAGAAAATAAAAACATGTACACTAAATATAAATTTGAACAATAATCATAGCTGTTTTGTTAAGAGAAAAATTATTTTCGAATATATTTTTTGTTTTTTTCGTTTATGATAGTTATGATGTGATGAATATGATTTGAATGTAGATTCGATTCATTTGAATGAAGGTTCCATGCAGTACAGTAAAATTTTGGAATTTGCTGGAGATGGCAAGCCAAGAACGAAAAAGTAAAAAAGTGATGTGTGCTAGCGGGATTTCTATGAAATTTGTCAACATTTTTGCACGCAATCAGTCTGTTTGCGGCATTGAATTAAACAATATTTGTGAAATCAATGAAGATATTGTTGCATGTCAGCTCTATTTGTTTATCATCTACCACTCAACTAGAGATGGGCAACTCATAAGTGAGTCAATCAAAATGTGTTAGTCAGTGCACTGATGCGACTCACTATAAAAGAGTTGGACCGCATCAATTGTGTTGGTAACAATTTATCCACCACACAATACGATGATGCGCATCGCATATGACACGGTAACTGTGAGATGCGAGTGTATTGCGCAGCGACACAGCGCCGTTGTGTGCGAGTGGTGTGAGTCGCAGAAATCTATTATGTGCTGTGTTCAGATTGTAGAGTTAAAATACAACTTGTTAATTCAACTGTCAGTCACCGACTGCTTTATTACAGATCTACATATTGTTATAGATCTGGCAATGATCTCTCTCAAATCTGCCAGAACTATTTAGAATATTCTTCCAACATGTAGAGGGCTTCCAGTAACTTCTCAAAGACACAAACAATGACACCCGACGCCATCTAGTAACTTTCAGAATAGTCCAGAGGCAGCAGAAAAACATACACCAGAGAAGGTTCGAGACTCGGATAAATCCATTATAAATAGCCAGAGCTCACGACAAGGAATGACTCACTCAGTGACAGTCTTATGGAAAACACCTATCGGTGTAAGTAAGCGAAAGCGATAGATCGGCGGTGTTACTGTGTTGTGCGAATTAAGTTTTAGAGCGAATTTAGTGAAGTGATCGGGAAATTGTGTGTAAAGTGCAATAAATAAATTATCGTTATATTTTAAAACGAATTGAGTTTTCTTTGGAATCTGGCGAACCCCTAGCTCGCAACAATTGGTGTCAGAAGTGGGATTTCAAGGATAAATTCAGGTTAAAAATCGCGAGTGAAATTAAAATTCTCGAACGGATAATTTTGTGAGAGCGAAAAAGTGAAATTCTCGAACGGACAGTGAGAATTTTGTGAAATCGAATATTCTCGGGTAATTTAGTGAGCAGTGACGTAAATTAGCGAAGTAAAATCGCGGAACTAAAATTCTCGAACGGACAGTGAGAATTTTGTGAAATCGAATATTCTCGGGTAATTTAGTGAGCAGTGACGTAAATTAGCGAAGTAAAATCGCGGAACTAAAATTCTCGAACGGACAGTGAGAATTTTGTGAAATCGAATATTCTCGGGTAATTTAGTGAGCAGTGACGTAAATTAGCGAAGTAAAATCGCGGAACTAAAATTCTCGAACGGACAGTGAGCATTTTGTGAAAACGAATATTCTCGAGTGAGCAGTGACTTTAATTAGTGACGTAAATTTAAGTGAATTCGATCGCGGAAAATAATCAGTAGTGAAAATGCCGCGTTATTTAAAGGACTTAAAAGTAACGGAGCTGAAGGAAGAGCTCAGTAGACGCAAGTTATCTACGACAGGGAGCAAGTCTGAACTTGTCAGCCGTATGATCGAGACACTCCAGGCTGAGGGCGAGGATGCAGATAGTTTTGAGTTCCAAAGCGAAGAAGCTCGTGGAGAGGAGTGTTCTGGTGCAACGGATGCTCTAACACAGTTAATGCAGCAAATGATGAACAAATTAGATCAACAATCTGCGGAAATGAATCAGAAGTTAGATCAACAATCTGCGGACATGAATCAGAAGTTAGATCAACAATCTGCGGACATGAATCAGAAATTAGAGCAACAATCAGTGGACATTAAACAACAATCTACTGACATTAATCAGAAACTAGAGAAATTAGATCAGACTTCAAAGGACCTTAACCAAAAATTGGAGCTGCAAAATAATAAAATAGACACCATGGGTAAGGCCATAGAAGAAAACGTAGAGAAGAAACTTCGAATCTTCGAAGAGCAAATTACGGAAAAGATATCCGGGATTGTACAAGAAGTCGAACGCCTAAAAAGGGACTTGGATAACGTGAAAGCAGTCGGAGTCATGAAAGCAGAGCACGTTACGCATAAGGGTTTCAAAGCTCCAATCTTCGATGGACAGACACCGTGGGCTATTTATAAGATCCAATTTGAGGCTGCCGCCAGAAACAACCATTGGAATGATCTCGAACGAGGAACGGCTCTTATATTGGCGTTAAGAGGTCCACCAGCGGAGGTTCTTCAAACGATTCCGCAGGAGCAACAACAAGATTTTTCAACGTTAGTCCAAACATTGGATCTTCATTACGGCAGTGACCGCATGAAAGAGATCTACAAAATAGAGCTGTACAACCGAACTCAAAAGAATGGTGAAACACTTCAGGAGCTGGCACGCGATATTGAACGACTCACATTATTATCGCTGCCCAATGCGCAAACAGAGCAACGCAATGATACGGCTGTTTTCGCATTCAACAATGCTGTACTGGACAGAGAGCTGCAACAGGCGTTGAAACTGGCAGGTAAGAAAACGATTGGCGAAGCCTTAGTATATGGGCTGACGTTCGAAGCTGCCAAGCAAAGCTCGTGGAGTAATTATCGAGGCCGAGAAAGAGCAAAAGAGTGTATGTGTCAGAAAGCAGAGTACACGAAACGGAGCGAAAGATTTGGTGCCCCCCGATGCTGGAATTGTGGACAGGCAGGACACTTGAGACTCGACTGCCAAAAAGCGACCAACTATTGTTCCGGCTGCGCTGCTAACCAATGCGAAGATGGAAATCGGGCAGGTAGTTCGTGGTCAAGAACTAGTCGTCAGAGTTCAAATCTTACACACGGTTTTGATAAAAGACGCCGGAGTCGATCGAAAACCCCGAGTCGGCAAGCTCGATTGCAACAAGAACAATACATCGGGAAAGATCATGGAAGCAAAGATGGACAATCGAATAAGGATCGCGAACGAACGGGTAGAAGTCGTGACGGTCAAGTACTTCATGCGAATAATCGTGACAAGACCAAACATGGGAAGCGATATGATCGAGAAGATCGCGAAAGGAAGAATGCGGAACGAGAAAAGGGAAGTAAACGTGCCGCTAAGGAGGAGAATGAGCGCGAAAAGGAAACGGAGAAAGAACGCGAACGTGAGAAGGAAAAAGAAGCCGGAAAAACCATTCGGAGGTTAACGATCGAACCAGAGGATGGATGGAATCAGCGAAAACCTCGTACAAAAATGAAATTGGTACATCTCGACCGACTAACAAAGTACCACGGTGCCATTGCGGAAATGAACGACTCTGTTCGGGACGAACAGGGACTAAGGAGAGGGTAATGTTATAGATCTGGCAATGATCTCTCTCAAATCTGCCAGAACTATTTAGAATATTCTTCCAACATGTAGAGGGCTTCCAGTAACTTCTCAAAGACACAAACAATGACACCCGACGCCATCTAGTAACTTCCAGAATAGTCCAGAGGCAGCAGAAAAACATACACCAGAGAAGGTTCGAGACTCGGATAAATCCATTATAAATAGCCAGAGCTCACGACAAGGAATGACTCACTCAGTGACAGTCTTATGGAAAACACCTATCGGTGTAAGTAAGCGAAAGCGATAGATCGGCGGTGTTACTGTGTTGTGCGAATTAAGTTTTAGAGCGAATTTAGTGAAGTGATCGGGAAATTGTGTGTAAAGTGCAATAAATAAATTATCGTTATATTTTAAAACGAATTGAGTTTTCTTTGGAATCTGGCGAACCCCTAGCTCGCAACAATATGTATAACAGTGTTCATACTTTTATACTCTCGCAATGTTAATGTAATATCGAACTGTCCCTACATCTTCCCCTTTTAGATTTTATAAACTTAAACGTATTTTTAAGTTAAAATAAAATGATCTCAAGTAATTCAAGTTAGATACAATATTAAACTAATTAATTAATTCCCTTTTTTTTTAATTTTTTGTGTATACTGTGCCATTTCTAGTTTTAGAAGAGCTCGACAAAAGAGCGTCATTAGAACTTGATACTGCTGCTTTACTTACTTTTCGCGTGAGATTCGAACGATCTTCCTTTAAAAAATTACTGTTTCTACGGAATTCGCGCCCATTTTCATCTTTGACAATGTATGATCGAGGAGTGTGGCACTTGCTCAGAACAATACCTGATTTCCATTGTTGATTATTTTGTATTTTTATTTTTTGACCAATTTTAAAACCGTTTCGAAATTTTGTATTACGGTCATAAAATCTTTTATTGTTTTCACCTTTTTTTAATAATTTTTTATGAGCATTTTCGTTTAAATTTGGTTTTAATAACTCGTTTGAAATCGGAAACTTTATTTTCAGACGTCTATTGAACATAAGTTGCGCTGGCGACATATCCAAATCCTTAACACATGTATTTCTATATTCTAACATTTGAACGTAAAATTCTTCCTGATTTTGCGACTTTCTAAGCATATTTTTTACTATTTGTACCGCCCTTTCTGCTAAACCGTTGGAACGGGGATATAATGGAGAGCTCGTTGTTATTGTTGTGTCCCATCTCTTTGCGAATTGTTGACATTCAAAGGACCCGAAAGGTACATTGTTTGCAATGATAGTTTGTGAAACTCCTAATTGTGCAAATATTTCTATCCATAATTTAATGACCTCCGATGAGGTTTTATTTTTCATCAATTTAGATTCTATCCATTTACTAAAATAATCTATTACTGTTAAATATGATTTGCCTTGATATTCTGCAATATCACATGCGATTTTGTTGAATGGTGATTTTGGTATCATTGGCTCTTTCGTGTTTGATTTTTGAAATTTCGCGCAAAGTCTACAATTAAATATTGCATTTTCAATATCTTTGTTCATATTCTGCCAATAAAATATAGTTTTAGCTCTATTTTTCGTTTTATTCAAACCCATATGAGATTCATGTATCATTTTCAACATTTCCTGTTGCGTAGTTTTTGGTATGATGATCCTATCATTATAAAACAGTATTCCCCTATCTTCAAAAATGTCATTTCTTTTATCAAAATAGAATCTTATTTCTTCTGGTACTTTGCTTTTATGAGTTGGCCAACCCATCCTGTATCTATTCATAACTAATTTTAAGATCGGGTCTTTTTCTGTTTCTATTCTAAACTTGTTTTTTTTGCGCTACTCACATTAATTGATAATACTGCTTCGCTAAACATTTTTTCTTCCTCATTATTTGTCTTAATGCAATCTCGTGATAAATAATCTGTAATATGCATATATTTGCCTGGTAGGTATTCTACTTTAATTTCATAATTCAATAATCTTATTCTCATTCTTTTTAATTTTCCGGAGGGTATTTTATGTATTTCTTTTTCCATTAACGCTACTAATGGCTGATGATCACTTTATAATAACTTCCCTACCGTAAATAAAGTGGTGAAATTTTTTACAGCTGTAAATTATTGCTAGTAACTCCTTTTTCTTGGCCATACGTTTGCTCCGTTTCTGACATACTCCTGGAAGCATATGCTACTGGCAAATTATTTTGTAGTAGACATGAACCTATCCCATATTGTGACGCATCTGTTTGTATGACATTTGGCTTCTTTTCATTAAACGGTTTCAAAATGATTGGGCTCACTAAAGTTTGTTTTATTTTGTCTATTGTCGCCAAATGCGTCTCTGACCATTGAAACAATACGTTTTTCTTTAATAATTCTCTTAAAGGTGTAATATCAGCTAAATTTGGAATAAAACTCCTGACATAATTAATTATTCCCAAAAATTTTTGTAATCCTTTCTTAGTTGTTGGGTTTTTTAAATTAATAATTGCTTGTAATCTATCTTCACTAGGTAGTATACCCTCTTCAGAAAATTTGTGTCCAGGATACCTAACTTCTTCCACTCTATATTGAAATTTGTTTGGATTAAACTTAATGTTTAAATCCTTTGCCCTTTGAACTACTTTTTCTTGTGCATTGTCATGCTCCTGTAAAGTTTCAGCAAAAATCAGTATATCGTCTATAAAAACTATTACATTGTCGATATCTCCAAAATTTTTCTCATTTTGTTTTTGAAAAATTTCCGGAGCTGTTGTAATTCCAAATGGTAATCTATTGAACTGATAAAGACGGCGTACTAAAACTACATAATTTTCTCGACTCATCATCTAAATCTATTTGATAAAATCCTTCTTTTTAAGTCAAGGACTGAAAAATATTTTGCTCCACTAAGTTTCGTTGTTATTTCATCTAATGTCGGTAATAAGTATTGCTGTTTTTTAATGTATTTATTCAAATTACGTGGATCTAGGCACAACCGCAAAGTACCATCAGATTTTTCTATTATAACTAAATTATGGACCCAATCCCTCGCTTCATTAACTTGAGACATAAATTGCTTTCTACATAATTCTGCAAGTTCTAATTTAAGTTTGTCGACAGTTTTTTCATTTCCTAAAATTAGTTAAACAGTTATTATTAATTACAAAAACAAACTCGTCTTCACTATTACAATTATCCTTAATCTTTTCTACCGCTATACTTCTAACATTTTTTTGTTTGCACACTATGGTGAAATGATTCAATTTTTGACAGTTATTACATTTTTTCCATATGCTGGACATCGATTAAACCTATGAATCAAGTTGCACCGATTGCAAATTCTTGTGTTTTAGTTTTATTATTATAATTTCTAATTCTATTAATATTTTGTTCTTCTCGTTGCACTTGTTTTGCGTGCTCCTGGGAAATTTCTGCGGCTTTATTAATTTTTTGTAGTCCTCTTCTAACATTTTTTGCTGCAATTTTTTGCTATTTGTTCCCAAAACAATTCTGTCTCTCATTAGAGAGTCCTTTTGTTGCCCGAAATCGCACGTTTTTGCCAGTTTTTGCACATCACGCAAAAAATTGTTGAAGGGCTCGTCTTCTTGTTGATTCCGCGAAAAAAATTGGAATCGCTCAAATACGACTCTCTTTTTCGGGCAGCAAAATTCTGCGAAGGCTCGTTTTACATTTTCAAATTTTTGTTTTTCTTCCTCAGTGATTTGAAATGTGTTGAAAAGTTCCAGTCCTTCTTCTCAAATTGCGTTCAGGAACACTGCGATTCGTACAGACTCCTTTTTGCTCTTCATGTCGGTAGCTTCTTCAAATATTTCGTATTTTGTTGGAATTTTCTCCAATTTTCCGCAACATTTCCTTCTAAATTTAGGTTACTCACGGTTTTTACGAATTTCATTCTGTTGTTGTTTTTAGGCTGTCTTCTGAGCTTTCTGTTTTTACTCTGCTATCTTGAATCTCTTCCTTATCACTTATTTTATTTTTTATGGATCGATTTTCCATTACCGCGTGGTTTTACTTTTCAGCTGCGCCATGTAGAGTTAAAACAACTTGTTAATTCAACTGTCAGTCGTGTTTCAAAAAAAAAACTAGAACTAAAATAATGATTGGTGCTGGCCTGCTGCAATCTGGCGCGAAGAAGTTTTCGAATATCAAAGAAAAAAATCGTTGAGTGGGCTATATAAAGCTGACGCGAATGATGATCAATACTTTTTTTTTGGTTTGAATTTGGAGACTCAAAAAGCTGTTGGATCTTTTTCTTTCTTCGTCTTTTCGTGAAAAGTGAACTTTTGAATTTTGGAAAAAGTGGAGATTGAACATATAAAAAAAAGGAAGTGAAGATAGTGGTGTATGACTGAAAAGAACAGCGCATAAGCTAAATGGTGAAGAACAGTGAAAATTAACTAAAACAATAAAAAATAGTGTATATAGAGCCAATGGATTAAACAAAGAAAACATAATAATAAAATAGTGGAGTGCTTCGGTATCAAAGAGCCAGCAATCATCCCGGAGAAGGCAGCAGCAAGCAGTGGAGCAACGAGACCATGAAAAAACCCAACGGTTTTTAATGAAATTATATTAGGGAATGAATTCAAAAAAAAAATACACTATAAGACAGACACAATCAATTTTTTTTTCTCTCTTTATTAATATTTTTTCTATATACTTCCTCTCTGTAAGATATAGGTACTGGTACGGACGGAGTACGTAAGTGTTACTGATTAATTATATTGTTGCGAGCTAGATTTCAAGTAAAACATAATTCGTTTTAAAAATAATGGATAATTTATTTATTCGCACTCTAATATAATTTCCCGATCACTTAGTTTTTGTTGACAACACTGCTGCGTGTTTTTCTATCACTTTTTATGACAACACCGTCGCGTGTTGTACTATCGCACTTTACTGGTTCGCGTCTTTCATGAATATCGCTGACTGACTGACTGCCGTCTGACAGCTTCGTGCTTTTATACTAATTTGCCCCAGTTCTCGAAGCTTCCGTCAGGTGTCGTTGGTTGTGTCTCGACTATTCTAGATCTTTAATTGCCTACGTTTTGGAGTATACTCTTTATTCTGGAAAGTTCTCGCGTATTCGATAGAGATCGTGCGTGGTTGTCAGATCTATAACAATATTTTAAAGGAAAGGAATAATAATGTCAGAACGCAAAATGAAGTGCTAAGCCGCCCAAATGTAGCCTTGGCGCTCACGATGCCCGAAGAAACTCGCCTCCGTCAGTCCACGCCCCTCTGATCTTGCCGTACTGCCCTGGGGCCCCATATAGCCTAGGTGGCTATATGCGGAGCCCCGGGCCAAAATGATCGGCATCGCAGTGAAGCACATACCTCATTAGCAATAGCACCCTCTAGAATGAGAGTCTTCCAGGTCAAATTCCCCCACGCCCAAGCTCCTGAGCAGCCGGCAGGAAGTGCTGTCCTGGGGGACCTCATTAATTTTCTGTATGCGGAATGGACCTCGGAGGTTCATTTCGTATCACATGCGATGTGCTCTTTTTGATCGGTGCAATGGTGGCTCTTTCTCCACAATTTTGAAGAGTAATATAGACATAAGGCTTTGATGAGTGGCGGCGCATACAAACGTAATTTGATGAGTTTTTTTTTGCTGAGCAATTGCTTTACTGTGTTGATTTTCTGAGTGAAGGAAGGCACAGCAAGCTAGAGTTATTCTATGAAGAAGAAAAGGCAAGGCATTAAAGGAAGTTGGTAAGTGGGCGCTTTTCATTTTATGTATGCTACGTATGCGTGTGGCTGAAATCATGTGACTATTTTGTAGCACTCTTTTAGATCACAGTTTAAATATACTACAAACAGTTAACAGACTGAAGAGAACTTCTCGAAATAATCACACCAATGTGCGTGCAATCTTCACGCACACATGCGAACAATCTACGTGTAAGTCATCAGCTGTGTAATTTTTTGGAAGGTATAACCTTGAGATAACCAATCAAAGTCGTTCATTTGAAAGGTAGGAGTTTTTTATGCGAAAAATTTGTTGGTCTATGGGCAAGATAGAAAGCCTGTGGACTCTTTTAAATGTTTTGGCTCTGTTTTAGAGCGACTCAATTAAGTGAGTGAGTTGAAATGAGTTGACACAACGGAGAGTCAGATTTCCCATCGCTAGAATTTGCTGTTTTCCTACATCCAGATAAAAGATGCCCCATTAAGACCGCCTTTTTTGAATTTAGCCCCATTGATTGTGTCGGTCGTTCAGCGTTTTTGTTTGACAGTTGTATTGTGCGAACAATGAGATTTAGTGATGGAAAATTACACGGACGCGCAACGTATAGAAATTGTGAAAATCCACTACATGGTGAGAGTTTTTCGGAGACGGTTAGAAAATGTGGCTTTTTTCGGTCACCATAACGCACCTTCTCGCCGTACTGTGATTAATCCAGAAATTTGAGGCAAATGGGTCAGCTTAAACGCAGAAAAAACCTGTCCGTATTCGTGAAGCTCGGTCTAAAGAAAATATTGCAGCTGTTCGTAAGAGTTTTGACCAAAATCGTTCCACCTCGATTCGCCATCGTTCTCAGCAATTGAGACTTTCACGAAGCAGTTTACAGCGAATTTTAACTAAACATCTGAATTTGCGTGCTTACAAGATTCAATTGATACAACCGTTGAACTCAGCAGATCATGCGCAGCGCCGAACGTTAACACATTGGATCTTAGAGCAACAACCAGTGAATGGCGATTTTTCGAAGACAATCATCTTCTCTGAATGAAGCGCATTTCTAAATGATGACTATGGCAACAAGCAGAATTATCGCATGTCGGGAGTAGAGTCACTCCATGCAAGAAGGAGACACACAGTATCAGAGCCTGGCAAAAATGTCACAATCGACACCTACGAACTCACCTTTCCCAATCCACCATTCGTGGTGTGGTGAGTTTAGTGGTTTTCTTTTGCCAATTTCATCCACCCTAAGATACATTGTTCCTTCAATAGACATATACCAAAGCCTTCTATGGCGTCTTCTTGCTCGACAATCTTAACTTTTATTGTTGCTCTCTATCCAGCAGAGCATCGATAAATGCGTTCACTATTCGCTCATTGCAGTTTTCCGGAAATTATGGTGCAAATTATTTTTTTTCTGTTGATCCCGTTATTTCTCCATTTTTTTTAAAATGGATTTTTTAGAGAATCAATCAAGGAATACGATGGTATTTTTTTCGATTTTTTATCGACTGGGCGCAAGTATGAAAATCGACTTTAAGTGCTTTAATTGCTAATAACTACAATTATTTAA
This sequence comes from Chorisops tibialis, assembly GCA_963669355.1. Taxonomy (NCBI): domain Eukaryota; kingdom Metazoa; phylum Arthropoda; class Insecta; order Diptera; family Stratiomyidae; genus Chorisops; species Chorisops tibialis. The sequence continues at coordinate 59,607,326 of OY770263.1, forward strand.
CAATGCAATTTTTTTTGGAATAATGTAGTAAGAAGGTTACAAAATTACCTTTAAAATGAGATAAGAACGAAATCTGTGGGACAAATAGAACCGAAGATAATAGCTTTTTAAGAAGAGCAAAACCAACGATTCTCAAAATGTTTAAACATCCATATTTTTTAAAATAAACAATTTAAAAAAAAATCCCCGCATACGTGTCGGTTTATTTCATATATATAATACATAAAAAAAAAATAAAGCGATTCTAGAAACAGACGTGAATTTTTTCGGCAAAATTCGCACTCTTTTCGGGATTTTTCTACCAATCACTCGATTTCAATAACAAAATCCCGCTCGAGAACTTTTCTCGCGGTCAATTTCGACTGTCGATCACATCACTTGCTCGCTTACTAATTTCGACTGTGTCTCTTTCTCAAACGGTCGCCCTTTATATAACACAGCACCATTATAGAAGATTCTTCGCTGTTCCCTTTAAGCGTTTATCAATGCTTGTTTTTCTTTCTGGTTACGCCAGAGAGGTGTGGAATCTTCATTATATAGCGCGTGCCATTGGTATGCACGATTCACATACCTGATCCTAAAAGAGATCTGTCGGCCGATATATGCCTTCGTATTAAACTAGAGTTGCTCTATGAAGAAGAAAGAACAAGGCACCTGAAAGAGTTAGGTCCACCTAATTTGGGCGGTTTTTATTTGCATGTGTATGCGTGCTCCATGTCCGTGTAACTTTTAAGTGGTTTTATTTCGCAAATATCTTTTATTTGCAGAACTCTTAAGTGATAAAAAATTGGTTTGGTATGAATGGTTTGCAATCACATTTGCTTATTTATCGCATGCTGGAAAATAGGTGGGCGCTTTTTCAAATTTAACGGAAAAGCTGATATAACATTGCTATTTTAGTACTATATTAAATAGTTGCATACATTGATTAATGGTATGTATTTTTGGATTTGAAAAACTTCTTTGGATCAGGCGAATTGCTGAATGAATTTCTTCGGCAAATTAAAAAAATCCTTTGGATCAAAATTGAGACAAAGGGCGAAATTGAAAATTTCTTTGGATCAGAATTGAGACAAAGAGCGAATTGAAAACTTCTTGGGCGAATTTTTGAACTGGGTAGTATTGAGAATGCGACATAAGAACCGGTAAAAAAAAAAAATTTCCCACTTTGGGAATTTCTCGAGTTGTCAGGGAAACATCAAAAAAATACACAAAATATAACCTCCGATGCAACAGATGTCAATTAAAAATTAAATAAATTGGTCGTTGAAGTTTTAGTTTAATTTATTTCCCGAAATTTATTTTATTTTACAAATAATTGAACAATTTTAATAAAGCGAAAATGTCCGAACACGGTGCAGTTCTTCAATCCTACAACCAGGAACTCGTAAAACGTAAGTATGGAATCTCTGCCCTTTTTCAAATTTGTTCACGAAGCAACTGTTTTAGATATCGAACATTTGAAAACACAAAAGGAGAAAATTGGCGCGGCAATCGAGTCACAAGAACAGGAGCGTGTCAAGGTAAATTGAAAAGTTCACTGCCAATTGTCCCTGATTGAATTTTTCTCGACTTTTCCAGTTGATGGACAGAATACAAGAAATGAACGAACGCCTGAAATCAATCAATTGCAGTCTGGATGAGAAAAAACGCGTTTGGGCCGATTGCGATAAAACGCTAGAGCAGGCGGAAAACGGACTATCCAAGGTGAGTAACGGTTTTTTTTTTCGGGAAACTCTTTCGCGTGGAGATCTTGCTAAAATTCCGATTGATTTTCACAGATCATCGAAAGTTCACAACTTTTGCTCTCTCTTGTTCAGCAGGAAGCAAGTAGTTTGAGTTGTTTATGAAAACGAATTTAATTTTGCGGCGTCGTGAAGAAATTAATTGTTAAGTAGATTAAATAAAAAATTAATTACAATAATTTGATGTTTAAGTATTGGGATTCTCTTTTTGCTTTATGGCAATTTCTTCTACCAAATTTTATTCAATGCGTAAGCGAAAAACTAGAGACTGGAAGGTTTGGTGAACTGTTCGATAGAACGTTGTCGTTCATTTGATTTTTTTAGGTAATGGAACTTATTCAATTATTTTTCTTTCTAAGTTCGATGTATGAATTAAAAACAAACAGTTTTAAAGAAGCACTCGTCCCGCAGGGGGTAGTTTTAGGATGAGGTTTTACCAATTCATGTTACTATCTTTGGGGAATAGCGACTCCACGGACCTGAGCTAACCATCATCCTATGGGATGGGGTAGTAGAATTTACACCAAGCCAGTCCTGGTTGCCCTAAAAATGGCAAATGGACACACACTGGATCATGGATTTATCACCCGTGATCTTAAAACCTAACTGATACGAGAAACGAATACAGCGCCTCCGATATGGACGGATTCTACGATAACGACTCTTGGCATTCGAAAACGGACTATGATTGGCTTCTGGAACGTTCGAACATTGAATGACGGGGGAAGAGCTGGGGTTACTCGGTCCTTGCACCGCCAATCGGTGATCGACCGTGAAACGGAGCACTATAACATCCAAATTTTGGGCTTGAGCGAGGTCAGGTGAACAGGATCAGGAGAAGAACGAAATCCTAGAAGCATTATTCTGCACGTTGGCCCTGAGAGTGGAGCCAAAAATGGCGTGGGAACCAATCTCAGATAGGATTATCGTCGTCAGGCTCAGGACCAGTGTCAGAAACGACACAATTCTGCAGTGTTACGCACCAACTAATACCGCAACATCTGGTGACAAAGAGGAGTTTTATAGCCAACTGAGTGCCACCTTCGAACGTGTTCCAAGAGGTGATATTATTATCATCTCGGGAGATATGAACGCCCAGGTTGGATCAGACAACACTGGACTAGAACACGTCATGGGGAGGCATGGTGACCCTTGGGTCGACGCTTCACGACCTTGGATTAAGAGACCCGAAAACGGCGAATTGTTTGTGGAGTTCTGTAGTACTCGGCAAATGGTCATCGGAGGGACCCTTTTTCCACACAAGAGTCATCATAAAACATCTTGGGTTTCCCCTGACGGTGTTACTCAGAACCAGATCGACCATTTGGCTATAAGTCGCCGATGGAGAAGATGTCTCCTCGATGTGCGAGCGAAACGTGGAGCTGACGTGGGGAGCGATCACCACTTGATGGTTGCCTGCTTGAGATTGTGTACAGCAGCTATCCGACGACCACAAATTCTTCAAATGAAGCGCAAGCTTAATGTGGATAAACTCAGCGATCCCAACAAAAAACTCGAATACACCACCATTCTACGCGAAAAGTCATCCACATTGGGTGAACATGAAATGCGCACACTGGACGCCAATTGGGAGGCAACCAGAAACACTTTTCTAACTAGTGCTGAAGAATCTGTGGGATATGTGCAAAGATGACGTGTGTTTGCTTGCACATAACCGTTCGGACTTAGAGTCAAATGTTCAATCGCATTCTAAATGAAAGGAGGCGGGACTGAAAATAAATGTACGTAAACCCAAGTACATGCACATGGGTTCGAACGCAAGTACACCGATTGTTCTTAACGGACAAGATGTGGAAGAGGTGCAAGATTTTTGCTATTCTTATTGCTCTGGCCTCCTGCTCAACTGCTCGCTTCCATGTATGTATGGAATCTTCTTAACTGTTTGAAATGGTTGCTGGCCATTTGTTGCTTCACGCTCGCAAAACTTGTTGCCCCAAACATCTAAAATTGATAAACTCATATGACTTATAACTTCCGGCAGGGATTCCAATTTATTTTCGGCTAGAATGAGATTTCTGAAATTGCAAGATTTCGTTATGAAATTTTTTCTCCTCTGGTTGAATTGAAATTACTCACTTCATTGAGCGCAATCTTCTTATCGAAAATGGAAGTCTTTTGATTGCATTGTTGTCTAACTTTAATGTAATCACACTGCTTAACTTAACCAATTTGTATGGAAAGGTATTTAGCTGAAAAAAAAAACGTTACATGATTTTTAGTTGAAGAGAATTTCCTGATAAATAGGACAGGATTTAATAATACTATTAAACTCGCGACCTTCGCATTGTAAACTAACGCTGGGTACCGCGTTAGTTAGGCTATACCCTAATTTTAATAACAATAGTTCGATTAAATTCTTGCCCAACCGCAGTTTCTCTTAATTTGAGTGAGGAAAGTGCATTGGCTCCCGGTCATTTATCGATTGGTGAACCATGAGTGCTGTGCTCTGAAATTCAATATTGTTACATGCTTATACTAGGCCGTTCATCGAATATTCGCAATCTTCAACTGTTTAATATTCTCTACGGGAACAGCCGGGAATCGTCTAAAGTGGTTATGTTGTGTGTAAAAAGAGCGTTCATGAAAGGGACACAGTCGAAATTTGGAAAGCGATAAAGTCGTGTGAATTCTCGAACGGAGATAAGGAGAAGTTTTACCGCGAAACAAGTAACCGCGAGGAAAATTCTTGAGTGGAATTTCGTGATTGAACTCGGGAGACAGGTAGAAAATTTTCGAACAAATATAGTGAGCATTTTGTGTGCGAAAAATTCTTGACGGAGAATAAAAGAAATGTTTGTTGCGAAAGAATTGAGTACGTAAAAGATTTGAAGGAGTCGGATTTGAAAGAGGAACTCGGTAAACGCGAGTTGCCTACGGCCGGAAGCAGAGCGCTGTTTGTAAACGGTATGATGGAATCTTTGGAAGCAAAGGGACACAATACCGATAATTATTAGTTCTCCATCGAGCAGATAGATGGCCGAACAGCAGATTGAACAAAAAAACGTACAGGAAAATATTATCGTTCTGGAACTTCCGAGACTTAACTAATGCAACTGATAACAATGGTCCAGCAAAGCCAAGGCTGATGGAAGATCTCAACTATCAAAACCAAAAAGGATGACATCTACCAGCAAAACCAACAGCTGAAGGACGATCTCAGCAATAAAATGGACCTTCGAAATCAACAAATGGTAAATAAAGGGGAGGCACTGGATAAGTAAATCGAAGAACAGCTGGATGCGAAACTTCTAGAACAACGAACGGTTCTAGAGTAGAAGACCTCCAAGAGTACTGGAAAGGTCATCTTCAGTGAAGTAAAGCGGCTAAAAAGGAAAGTGGAAGTGGTTAAAACAACTGGCGTTATCAAATCCGAAAACGTCTTTTAAGAAAATCTCTTCGATGGGCAAACACCATGAATCATCTACACGACCCAATTTGGACGGATCATGAGCGAGCAACGGCCTTAATATTAAAATTACGGTGATCTGCGGTTAATATCTTGTAGACCACAGCAGTCCAACAATAAAGCTTATATCAGTTCCTGGACCTTCGACATGGTGGAAATCACATGCGACAAGTTTATGAAGCGCATCTTCACAACTCTACACAGGAATCCGGCGAAACTCTACAAAAGCTTGCACAGGATGTTGAAAGGCTGGCGTTGTTATCCTTCCCCAGCTTGGATCCGGAAAACAGCAATGAGCAGATAGTGGACGCATTTATCGACGGTCTCCTAGATAGAGAGCTACAAGAGACGTTGGGATTGGCGGGCAAGAAAACACCGAACTGGGTTATGCTCTTACTTTTGAAACAGGAGTCGGGTCTGGGAAATCAATGTTGAGACCGAGAAATGCGTTTGCTAGAGAGTGGAATTATCAAAGCAGAAGGTTGCTGTAAACCTAGATGGGCGCCAAATCCAACTGTTGGCTTTATTTCTACTTGAAATCCAGCGACACCTTGAGTACTTCAATACGACAGAATCAGATATACCCTGGTTAAATATTTCGAAAGTATCCCCACAGATTGAGAGGATTATTTTACATGCATACGAGTAGATTGTTTCTAGAATGTCCCTTAATCTGTAATAAAATATAACAAGGCGCTCACCTGATTATTACTTATGTCCAATGTTTTCACGGTATCAACGAACGGCTTTCCTACCACCCAATCCCAACAATCGGGATCCATGCAGGTTCCCAGGAAGTTGTCCGCCATATTCAAATCAACAAGCCGCAATTTTCCAAATTCTTTCGGCAATTTCGTGAGTTTATTGCCAGTCAAGTCCAAGGCTTGCAAATTGCTCAGGCTCAATACCGAGAGTGGCAGTCGTTCTCTCTTAAGTCCAAGAATCTAGAAGGAAGAAGAAATTTGAACACATTTGTCAGACGATAACTGTATCGCGTTACCGATAGAGATTTCAGATTTCGCGGAAATCCTTTCCTGAATGTCAGGAGGCCAAGGTACGATTTGGGCTGTAGCGCCATTGTATAAGAAGAAGATATTGAAATGCGCAAGGGGTCGCTGGATTTCAAGTAAAAATAAAACAATTTGCATTTGAATTAAAATCAAAACAAGCTTTATTTAATCGTTTTAATTATCACAGACACTTTTTGTTCGCTATACGGCTTTCTTTCGCTTCCGAACGTCTATGGCTTTCCAAAACGTCGACAGACTCCGTCGGCTGCTCGATCTAAACTAACTACACGACGGTCGGATCTCGACGAGGGCCTAATAAGCAGGTTGCTATATGGTGCAGTCGTAGAAATAGCTGACATGTGTACTACAGCATCGACTTTTTTTAACCCGGCTTCTATGATTATGAATTTAGTAACTATTTCGATATTCGATGACATAGTGTTCGATTTTGTGCACTATGAATCACTCAAGGGTCACTTCAGACGAGATTTCATGTGTGGTCTCAAGGATATCGGGATGATAAGGATGTTGAAGACGGAAGACTTTGTACACACCAAATAGTTTCGATTAAAATAGTCCAATGCACCTAATGAAAAATATGACCTGTTTAATGAAATAGTTTCTTTCGTTGTAATAAAAATGGAAATAATGAATTAATTTCCAGAAAATCTAACATGTTGAGCTTTCAATTTTATATTCTTCTTAAGGTCAATTATAACTGTTTTCAGAATCAATATGCAGATTAAGTTGGTGGTAGATAGCGATAATTATTGGATAGTTATATATTGAAAAGTTGTAGTACAAAATTTCTGGTTAAGGTAAGAAAGTGATGTACTACCTTCTGTCTTGTGTGCAGCGCTTAACCTAATCCTCCATACATTTTTCGTAGGCTGATTGTGGTTTGGACTCCTTTGACTGAAAATACCTTCCTCAAAGTGGTAATTTTAGATTCGAGAGCAGAAAGTCAGACGGGACCGTATCAGGCGAGTACGTTGTTTGGTCGATGACATTCATAGAATTTATGTTCAAAACACACACAATAATGCACAAATTGGTCCATTATTGCATTACCGAAATCCCTGGATTTCCCTTTCAAAAATTCGCAAACGTAGACGCCTTTTTCGGCACAACCTTCCGGTTTAAATTTAAAACAATCTTTTACTTTCATTACAGAACATTTCATTTCAATTAATTTTAATTAATTACTAAATATAAAAATTACTAAATTGTAGCTTATTTCAATTAATTTTAATTAATTATTAAATACAAAAATTACTAAATTGTAGCTTATATTAAGCAGGCGATTGAAATAAATTAAAAAAAAAACACTTTTATTGTTTAAATTAGTGATGCAGCGAATACTACTTTACCGAATACGAATGCCAAAGTCACTCACTATTCGGAGAACATGAATTTGTATAAATGAATGCAGTCTGCGATTTTTTTTTTGTTGAAATGATTATTTTACTAAGTTCTTTTTCATTGTTTTTGCGATTTGAAAGATATACGACGATTTCGTTTTCCACACTGAACACTACCAGCAGTCGAAAACAGCCTTTCTGAAGAGATATGCTAATATGGTTAGAACGAGTCATAGCAAATAACACCGGTAATGTGGCCTGTTCTTCGCTGGGGTGTATCACCTAATTCTTTATTGCGAAATCATTTCAAATGTTTTCGGCGAATACGAATATTTGTGATATGTCTGATATTGAATGAATACTACGTACATATTCGTTGCATCATTATTTGTAATGTGCGATTTCAGTGAATCCTGTCGCCCATTCAAAATGAAAAACAATACAAGAGCACAGTGAATCAAGTTGCTGTTGAAAATTTATGAAATAAATAGATTCATTCATTCATTAAATTATATCATTCAAAATTCTGTCTTTAGAATTAAAAAGATCATAAAGTTACTCACTATTACAAGAATCCACCTGACTTGCTAAACGTTCACATTTAGACAATAAAAGTGTTTTGAAAAAAATACTAAAGAATATCGGAGTGAATGCTTTTTAAATCAACTTTTAGACTTGCCTGCTATGCAATTGTTTTACAATATTCTACCATTAATAATTCAGTTTGCATACCAATTACAAAAAATCAATATCTTAAGCGGAATGTAAATACATTTAATTAAATAAAAAAAAGGCATAGAAGTATAAGTTAACTTCATATCGTTAAAACATCCTGTCCAGACAAACGAATCGTTAAATCCACACCGGCATCATCTTCATCTTCAACGAATTTCTCGGAATCGACGTTCTACATTTCGATTTGTTCCTCAGTTACTTAAATATGAACGATAATGATGTAAACCAAATCGGTTAAAACATTTTTGTGATAATCGATCGGAACTTTCCGCAGCCGTTTATGCATTGAGGGGATTCGAAAATTTGAATGATTATCGTAGTGTCACGAAATCGATCCATTGAAAGAACCATCATTTCTATTTAACGCATTCAGAGGACATAAATAAACCTTAACCTGCCTTCACTGAATGCGGTTACAATAACAAATTTCAATGTCGATAAACAATAACAAACGATATCATCGCGTTGATCTATACAAAGTTTTACGTAAGCTAGGCTATCACGTATTAGTTTTGGATTATAGAGGCTATGGTCATCATCATCATCAATGGCGCGACAGCCCAAATCGGGCCCTGGCCTCCTGAAGTCGTCGCCTCCAATCGTCTCGATCCAAAGACCGCGTCCTCCAGCTGCTAATTTTTAGAATGGCTTTGCTGTCTTCATCAACCGAGTCTTCCCATCGCTTGCGTGGTTTGCCTACCGGCCGGTTACCACTCGCTTTGCCTTTAAGAGCACGTTTGGGGATTCTTCTGTCTTCCATTCGCTCTACATGGCCAGCCCACTGCAGTTTACGTAACTTGATGAACGTTGAAGCTTCTGGCTCGTCGTAGAGTTGATACAACTCATGGTTGTATCTTATTCGCCATTCCGTTCCTTCCTTCACAGGTCCCAAAATTCTTCGGAGGACCTTTCTTTCGAATGCGTTAACTGCTTTTTCGGAAGTTCGCGTTAATGTCCACGTCTCGCTGCCATAACAGAGCACAGGTCGTATAATAGTTTTATAAATCCGCAGCTTATTGTTCCTGTGCACTTTCTTGGATTTCATTATTGGAAGTACCGAATAATACGTCTTATTTGCTAGTATTATCCGTCGTTTGATTTCGTCTGTTTCATTACCGTCCTTTGCTAGATTAGCCCCAAGATATATGAAGTTGTCCACACTCTCCAAATTATATTCCGCAATTGTTATGTTTTGTCTGATTGGCGTTCTCCTTCTTGTTTGCGTCATTACTTTTGTTTTGTTTTCATTAATGCGCAACCCGACTTCTTTTGCGGCGGAGTCAAGATTGACAAATACCTCCTTAGCACTAGGGAAGGATCTTGCTAGAATGTTAATGTCGTCAGCGTATGCTACTAGTTGGGTGGACTTGAATAGTAGTGTCCCGTTGGTGTCGACTGGGATTTTTCGGATGACATACTCTAGTGCCAAGTTGAAAAGCATAGGAGCTAGACCATCTCCCTGCTTTAAACCACATTCCGTTCGAAAGCTGGTTGTGGAATCGGTTTGTATTCTCACTTGGGATTCAGTGTTCGTCATTGTGAGTCTTGTTAGTCGGACTAGTTTTGGAGGAATTCCAAAGTCAAGCATGATTTGGTACAGTACGCTCCTGTCGATACTGTCGTATGCTTGTTTAAAATCTACGAATATTTGGTGCACGTCTGTGTTATATTCCCAGCATTTCTCAAGCACCTGTTTCACCGAGAATATCTGGTCTGTTGTAGATCGTCCGGTTCTGAATCCGCCTTGGTATTCGCCAATTATTTGATTTGTATAGGGCTTAAGACGACGTTCAATTATTTTTGTCAGTATTTTATAGGACGTACACAACAATGATATACCTCTGTAGTTCTCACAGCAGAGTTTGTCTCCTTTCTTGTAAATTGGACATATAATGCTTTTTCGCCAGTCGTCGGGTATGATTTCCTCTGTCCAAATTTTGCATATCATGCTGTGCAGTATTTCAGCGACACAGTTTCCACCGTTTTTCAGAAGTTCAACTGGTATTTCGTCAATTCCCGGCGCTTTGTTTCGTTTTTGGTCACATAGGGCTGCTTTGATTTCAGGAAGCGTGGGTGGTGTCGATGATGGTTCATCTTCGTCAGTTGAGGCTTGAATTGAAATGTTGTCTGTCGTTATCGGTGCTATTGGGATGGGATTCAAAAGATGTTCGAAGTATGAAGCCCATCTCCTTTTGATTTCTTCTGTGTCGCTGATGATATTGCCCTCTGCGTCTTTGCAGAGACTGGTTTTTGGTTTATATCCCTTTTTCAAGTCTTTTACTATGGCGTATGCGTCCCGCGTATTATTTTTTCTCATGTCGTCGTCCATTTTTTGTATCTTGTCATTATGGTACTTCCTTTGTTTTCGTCTGCAGGTCTTTTTCGCATATCGCCTAAGCTCGTCATATTTTTCTTTTTTGGCTCGTGTTGGTCGTTCAGTAAAAATTTTGTAAGCTTCGTTCTTTCTATCTATTGCGTCGCGACATTCTTGGTCGAACCAATCATTGCTTTTTCGCCGTGCTTGATATCCTAATACCTCTTCCGCGGAGGATTTGATACCGTCTCGTATTTTCATCCACGCATTATCCACTGGCATATTTTGGATATTTTCATATATTGGTGTCAGGTGTTTATTACATGCTAGCATGTAAGCCTGCGCCACCGTTTCGTCGTTAAGCATGTCGACATTAAATTTGCGAGCTCTACTCGTTTTCGAATACCCACGACAAGCTATTTTGCATCGATACTTAGCTCTGACTAGATAGTGATCAGAGTCACAATTCGCACCGCGGAGAGTTCGTACATCAAGTATGCTGGAAGCAGCCCTTTTCTCAATAAGAACGTGGTCTATTTGGTTGAAGGTGTGACCATCTGGTGATGCCCACGTTCGTTTGTGAATATCGCGATGTGGGAAGCACGTAGAGCTTACTATGATATTTTTGCTGCTTGCGAAATCAATAAGACGTTGGCCATTGTCGTTTGCTATGTCATGGAGACTGTGCCCTCCTGTTGTTCCTCTATGAGCCTCCTCCTTTCCGACTTTTGCATTAAAATCCCCTAAGACAATTTTTAGGTCATTCGAGGGCAGTGAGTCATAGGTTGTCTCTAGGGTGGCATAAAATTCGTCTTTAGTTACATCGTCCTTGTCTTCTGTTGGTGCGTGAACGTTGATCAACCAAGTGTTGAAAAATTTAGTCTTTATTCGGATTGCACACAATCTTTCACTTATTGGTTTGAAGCTCGTGACCTGCTGTTTAAATTTTTTGTCAACGACAAAAGCGACTCCAAACTCTCTGCTTCCCGACAATTTTCCACTTGGATAGATTGTGTGTGATCTCATGTCCATGATTTCGCTACCGAGCCATTTCGTTTCTTGGATGGCAATTATGTTGATTTTGTGTTTTGCCACTTCTTCGAGAAACTCTTTCAGAGCTCCTGTCCTAAATAAGGATCGAACATTCCAAGATCCAATAGAGTAGTCCATTTTTCGTTTGCGGGGTCGTTGCCGTTGAGTCCATCCTTTCCGAGGCTGTTCTTCAGGTTTCTGGACAGTGTTCTTTTTCCGGTGATGCGTTGTCGGCGCCTCGCCCAACCCCCGACCTGGAGGACCGGTCCTACTTATTTATTACACCCTAGTAGAAAAAGGGTGGGAGTTTTGAGCTAAATATGACATGCTGGAGTTCTCACAGCTATGCTGCAAGTCCAACTATGTCATACTTTTTGCCTACTTCCTGAGACGCACTGGTGTTACTGGCCATTCAGGTTAACTCCATTTACCCTCCTCCTTTCTCAACTCGGGCTTGGGACCGTCTATGGCGGAGTTAGAGGCTATGGTGATTCTGATAAAATACCACCTACTGAAGAGGGCGTCATTATGGATTCGTTAGCTGTGTACGGATACATTCGAAACTTAACAAGCAATCCGGTATTTTTGTGGGGTCATTCGCTTGGAACGGGCGTAGGAATGCTAATTTGAACTTATTAAAAAAAAACATATTTCTAAACTAAAGGATAACTGGCACCAATTGTTCCGAATCGCAACTGGGTTCGTAGTAAACACCCTCGGCATAGGTTTGGAATGATTCATGCGAAGAAGCATCGACAGCAACAGATACTGGTCCAATTGTGGCAATCGCTTCCATAAATTTTTTCTCGTTTCCTTCTACAATATCAACGAATCCTTTGTCAGTTGCTCCAATAGAATCGCTCTTGAAGTGACACGAATCATCAATGCCTTCAAATGGATACGATTTTTCGGTATCGATTCCACCGTTATCCTTGATATAACGGAAAGCGTTATACACAAGACCACCATTACAACCATTGTTTCCGTACGAGCTGGAACAATCGACGAGATTTTGTTCGGATAGGGAAATCAATACACCGTTACGACGGAAATGTTGAGCTTCGAGAATGACCAGTATGATCCACAATGTCCTAAAACGATTATAAAATTAGGGAAACGAAACTTGTGTAAAAGTCAATAGTGTACCTTGATCTTTAACTGGTGTGACGCTACATCCTGTCAGACAGTCTGCTGCTCGCTCCTGATCAACACACACGGGCGTTAAAAATTTGCATCTATTAAATGCACTACCGCTACCACTCGCTTGGGGCGACGGATAGACATGACGTAAGACTGGCCCGCATCAATTTCGCGTATACTACCGAATTTCGGTGTCTTATTTGAGGCATTTCGTAGGCTGGCAGGTGGCGAACAAACTGTTTGATGGAGTGGCGAAGCAAATACGTAATATATTTGTGTATTGTAGCTCGGCAAATAGCTATCGGTTTCCAATGGATTGTAGTATTGCGATGTTGAAATACCATGATGCGGTGTCTGGCGACAGCTATACGATCCTGAATTTCCGTGTATCGTAGCCGCCCCAAAGTGGGTGGACGAGTTATTCCGGCGTAAATGCCACCGTGAAATTTATTAGGAAAAAAGTCAATGTGGCGATAATTATTGTAAATAGTCTCCTAATAAATGCGAAAAGAATTATTTTTGATAAAATTTTCATAAGATTATTAAACAAAAAACCGTCAAGTTTTTCTTCTTCCCAATTTTGAGCCTCCAATATTAACTTTCCGCAAGCACACCGATTGTTCTTAACGGACAGGATGTGGAAGAGGTGGAAGAGGTGCAAGATTTTTGCTATCTCGGAAGCATTGTCGAAAAGGATGTTGAGGCTCGGCTAAATAAAGCTCGTTAGGCCTTCGGTATCCTTTCCCCTTTCTGGAGGTTAAAAGAGATCTCCCTTCGCACGAAGCTGCGAGTTTTTGACGCATGCGTCAAATTCGTGTTGTTATATGGTTGTACTACGTGGAAAGTGACCGTTCGACTTACCAAGAAACTACAGACTTTCGTGAACCAATGCCTCCGGCGCATTTCAGGAATATTCTGACTATAAGTGATCTCCAAGGACGAACTTTAGAGTACAACTGGCCAGACTAAAATAGGTATTGAGATTCAAATGCGAAAGTGGCAGTGGATCGGTCATACTTTGAGGAAACCACAGCGAAACATCGCCAAACAGGTTCAGGATTATAATCCTCAAGGAAGACGTCGGGTTGGCCGACCATGTAATACATGGAAGCGAGCAGTTGAGCAGGAGGCCAGAGCAATAAACAAGTCCTGGCAACAGCTTAAGGCCGATGCTCAGGATCGCGCCTTGTGGAAGAGAGTTGTTGCTGCCCTATGCCCCTATAGGGGGTCTTAACAGGAATTTGATTGATGATTGATTTGACAGCCATGTTTCATGGAACACCACTATATCTAGTTCGGGGTTCTGCTGTAAATGAACTTCAATTTCGTGTATTTTAATCCTAATACTCCTCAAGTCAGCATGAAATATATTTAGACTAAGTTTTGAGCTAAATTTGTCTTGGGGAATAATCCTTTTTCCAGACGGAACTTTTGAGTTTATAATCATGTTAAGTTAATTTTGTTGCGTCATAATTGATCCCCTATTGCATGTGCTTTACTACTTTCTCGTAATATGGGTAAATCCAGCTGTCCGTCCTGTGATTGTGCTCAGTATTTTTATCGGCAATGCAGTTCGTAAATTTTTCATAGCTATTTGGACAATTCAATTCAATTCTTTATTGCCAGATTTCAAACACAAATATATACATAAATGAATACATTAATACTTAGATATACAGTAACTTTTTAGTTTTTGTTGTTTACTTATTTCTATGTGTTATAACACACTACGGCGCAGCCGCGCATTTACATGAATTATTGCAGTTTTTATATTTGCAAAGTTATATTTTTCAAGTTATTTTGTACTTTTTTTAGTAGCGCATCGATGGCAAGGCGATTACTTATCTACCTAGTCCTGCCATAAGTTCTGTCACATAATTTCTCACATTGGCAACAACTTTATTTTATGAGTGACATTTCAATATCGGCCAGTTTTATAAACGTCATAATGTTGTTGACAGTTGATGGTCATTTAAAGTGTGTTCGTTAACGTGTGAAGATGGAATGGGGTGTAATAGAAAACCGAACTGCAGTGATTGCACTACATAAGTGTGGAAAATCCGCGAGTGAAATTTTCAAGTTGTTGTGCCCGTTAAAAATAACGCAAAGATTTGTGTATCGTGCGATCCAGAGATATAACGCGATCCAGACTATTGAAGATCGACCTCGTTCAGGACGTCCGCGTGATGTACGTTCTTCTGCTGCCATCAAAGCGGTCGAGAGTCGAATTCGTCGAAATCCGCTTCGTAAACAACGAATCATGGCTCGAGAGATGAACATCTCCACCCGAAGTATGTCTCGCATCATAAAATCTGACCTCGGGATGAGTGCCTTTCGACGATCAACGGGACATTTGCTGACTGAGCAGTTGAAGCAAATTAGGAGCACCAGATCGAAAGAGCTCCTTCGGCGGTACGGCAACAACAAACATCGAGAAATTTTATTTACCGATGAAAAAATTTCTACGGTGGAGGAACATTTCAACCGCCAAAATGATAAGGTGTATGCCCACAGCTCCATAGAAGCCCGAGAAGTTGCCACTAGGGTACAGCGAGGACATCATCCAGCATCAGTCATGGTATGGTGGAGTGTCAGCTACGAAGGGGTCACCGAGCTTCATTTTTGCGAAAAAGGCGTAAAAACTGCAGCGAAAAATTATCAAACGGACATCCTGGAGGGATGTGTGAAGCCGCTGAACTCTACGCTATTCAACAATCGACATTGGGTTTTCCAGCAAGATTCTGCGCCAGCCCACAAAGCTCGAACCACACAAGCGTGGTTGGAAACCAATATTCCACAGTTTATAAGGGCGACGGAATGGCCTTCTGGGAGCCCAGATTTGAATCCCCTGGCATACAAACTGTGGGCGGAGTTAGAGTCCATGGTGTGCACGAGACGACACCCAAATATCGAGAGCCTTAAGCGATCTTTGACAGAAGCAGTAGCTAATTTTCCGCTAGAAACAGTGCGTACTGCTATCGATGACTGGCCCAACAGATTAAAGAGCTGTGTTAAGGCTAAAGGCGTCCACTTTGAATAATTTGTTGCTTATTTTACTTCCATTAGTATGCCAAAATAAAATATATTTTCCTTTGTCAAAAACTCTTTTTCATTTATACAAAAATTGCCCATATACGTGTGACAGAACTTATGGCACGACTAGGTATATAATGCTTTATATTCAGGTACAATAGTGATAATAAAAAATAAAAACCCACGAACAACAGCGTAAGAGACGAAGCGTTTGACAAAATGTCGGACGTTCTCTTCTCACAAACTTCATCTGATGCGAGCATTACATGTGTATAGTATGAGGTGGGCTGTTTAGTTCAGAAACCAAAGAGTAGCGGTATATGACAACGCTCTCACACGGGTCCGACGATAACTAAATGAGCATTAAATTAAATGAGATTAACTTCAGTCTCTCAATTGCTATTGTGTACGACTATAAAACACAGAACCGAGGAGTGGCGGTATAAGACAACGCACTCACACTGGTCTGTTGACGATTAATATTACGAAAGTTATTACAATATTTACCTCTCATATTGTAATAACATAAATGAGATTAATTCAAGATTCTCTTCGGAAATAGATAGAAAATTGTTTTTTTTTTTAACTTATTTTTAAAGTGCTTAATTCTACGGTACTTAATATGTCAAAGGCACAATTTCCCATTTTGTTTTTATTATAGCTATACGATACCATAAAAGGTAAATCACGAACCTTTTTGAAAGTTTACTTATAAATACTGTACTTAATAAATCATAAAGCATTTTATATATTTGTCAAAGTAGGAGAAGATATACAAATTCAATCAGGAACAGGCACTGTTAACGAGATCTTATAGATATATTAGCTATCCTCATAAAACTGACTGAAACGGTCCCTGCATTGATTGGGGCAGAAGGATAACGCATGAGTTAGATTTAACGGAGATAAATAAAAATTCTCGTGAAGCGATTCCTCAGCGTTAGCACTGAAGATAGCCCTTAAGAGATTGTTTTCATGATGTTCGAGCTTAGCGACTCTTTTGTGCCAGAGGTTGGCAACGTAGATCGTGAGTGGGTCTACCTCGGCAAAATTGTAAATTGCATCATTAGAGTAATAACGGTTTGTAACTCTAAACTTTTTACTTACGCAATGCCTGAGCACTTTACGTTCGAAGACTTCTACCTTTCGTGCAGCAGGTGCTGAACCAAGAGGAGAACCCTTAAGTTAGAATTGGTCTTATTACTTGTTTGTAAAATAATAGCTTTGATCTTTTATGTAGTGGACCACTCCAATGAAGTAGCGATGAATATATATTGAAGACTTTGTTGGCTTTGGCCAGCTGATTGTACACATGTGGATTGAATTTCCACAAATTGTTCAGTTTAATGCCTAGGTAATTCACCGAAGTACGGAGGGGTACTGTTTTACCGTCCAAGATTAGTCTCAGTTTTCTGCTGAGCTTCACATTTCCCTTACGACCTCTTCCGCTCGAATTCCTAAAACAAATTACTTCAGATTTTTCAGGGTTGATGTCAAGACCCCACATTTTAAAAAACCTAGAGATTATTCTAAAGTGCGCTGCTACTTTTTGTAGCGCTATCACCGGGCTGGTGGAAGACGCATAAACCGCCGTGTCGTCTGCATATACTATTGCAACCGAGTACGCATCATGAACGTATCTGTCCCGGTGTGGGAAATCGTATAGGTATAAGTTATAGAGTTTAGGTCCCAGTATAGACCCCTGAGGAACTCCACGTGACATGATATAATCCAATGAGCGTTCACCGTTAACGACTACAAATGATTTTCTGTTTTCAAAGAAACTACATAACACTCTAAGCCAGGGCATTGGAAATCCAATACCTATGAGCTTGAAGATAAGTCCGTCCCACCACACGGAGTCGAAGGCTTTGGTTATATCCAACGAGCACATAACAGTGGCCTTCTTATCGCGAAGGCCGTGAATGATGTCGTTGCCTAGTAACAGGAGAGCGTGCTCGGTCGAATGAGTCCGTTTGAAGCCAAACTGCTCGTCCGCGATTATATCTCTATCGAGACAGAAGGCGTCGAGCGCCTCTGCAATCACCTTCTCAAACAACTTCCCGATATTGGAGAGTAGCGAGATAGGCCTAAAATTGTTTATATCCGAAGAGATGCCTTTTTTTTTAATTGGAATGAGCCTTGCTATCTTCCATTGTGAGGGAAAATATCCTAGACATATGCAATTGTTAATTATCACTGTTAGAAACTCTATCGCGATTTGAGGGAGTTTTTTGATAACGACGTTTGAAACGCCATCTGGACCAGCGGATCTTTTCCCTGCAATATTTCTAATGTGTCCTTTGATAGATTCTGGGTTAGAATAGGGACTCTCGCACCTTCCCAGAGAAGGGTTAACTTCAGAGAAGGTGGATAACGGTTGTAAAGTTCCATTTACTATAAGGGAGTCTCTAAACTCACGCACTCTCTCCGTTACCACTCTAGCGTTTTCGGGATGGCCTAGAGGTGTCCTAGCAGTGTAAAGTGTCTTATAGAAGGATACAAAAGCATCTAATTTCTCGCTATTTGTGGTGAACTGAATATTACCAGAAGAGAGGGTATCAATATTTCCAGAGTTCTTCCTCCGTCCTATTATCCGATTTAAGGTTCTAAAAGTATTGGGTCTGGGTTTTAATTTTTGAAGTGTGTCTTTGAATTTATTATTGAAAAACGAGTTAATGTCCTGATCTAAACGGCCAGATATATCTTGAATGCAACGCTGCATTCTTCTGATTTCGTTGTCCCAAATTCACATATTCGCGTCGAGTCGATCTTTAAGGAGTTTTTTCCATCTTTTTCGGATGGTAAATTTAGCCTTCGTTTGTGTTGGTAGTGTCCGGAAGAGAGGACGGTTTTCAGACACTCTCTGAAACTCCTCGGCTCTGTTTGTAATGCTGTTTACAAGTATGAGTAAGTAGGAGTCAATCTCATCTTTACTGAGACTCCTGTTGTACTTGGGAAAATCCCTTTCAAGGTCAGATGTCATGCTAGCTCTGAACAGCTTCCAGTCTACTCTGGTTGTTGAGAGGAAACGTCCGAGATCGAGCCACACAGGGCAGAAACGATCCAGGCGGCAGTCAATCCGAATCCCATAATTATCGGAGAATGATGTGACAGTTCTGCACCCCCCATAGAAGTCGAGTATGCTATGGCAGTTTCCAGAAGTAATGAAGAAATCTAAGTAGCTGCTCTTTTTTGGAAAAGTGACCACAAATGGAGCGAAAATCTCCAACTGGGAGCTTTGCACGTTGAGGTCGAACCACCCCTTTGTCCAGCCACCAATTCTGTTGACCACAGAATCACCCCAATTCGGATGCCTTGCATTCCAGTCTCCCCCGGCTATCGCGTAGTCGAAGTTTCCGGAAGTTATCAGAGTGTTTAGTTCGGAGAACAGACTTTCAACATCGGAGGCCGATGCTTGTGTTTCGTTAACATAAATAGATGCTAGCAAGACCCTAAGTGTTTGGTTACCACTACCTCTAACGAACAGCACGCGGGCTGTCAAAGGGATGTTCGAGACGCTAAGTTGCGCTGCCTCAGTTTTAAAGTGCCTCCTAAGAAGGATCGCCGTGCCTTGAAAGCTATTATTACGAAATGTGTTGTACCCAGACAAGTAAAGCCTGTCATCATCGCGAAGATGCGTTTCACTTAAAAGAAGTATATCTGCTTTATTTGTAGCCATGAAATCTTCTAGGTTTGTCTTTCGGGCTTTTAATAAAATGGAATTAGCGTTAAGCGCAAAAATAATAATATTTGATGAACTTACACAGCTGTCTTGTTGCATAATGTTATGACGAAGTTAAGATAGCAATTTTGTCTAGCGGAAATGTCGTTCTTATTAATTTGGTTGTATATGGGTAGAAAGTTATTAACTTGCGCCAATAACTGGACCAAATCAACACCAAAAAGAACATTGGATTCATTAATAAAAGAAATGTCCCCTATATTTTGATTCGTACCAGAAGAGTGATGATTGTTTCTGCCAACAACGTCGGCGAAAGATTTGTCGTTAACTCGGAGGTTATTAATTGCTGCATGGACGAAGCGAGACCTATTATTTTTACGCATCAGAGCTGCGGCTTTGATATTCTTTTTTTTTTCTAAATGTGCCTTGAATATGGCACAACTGACGTAATTTGCCGGATGCCCGATTTCCCCGCAGTTAACGCAGGCTGGTTTCTCCGTATCTTTTTTTAAAGAACACTCACCAGGTTCGTGTTTGTTTAAGCACTTGACGCAGCGATAATCCAGGCTACAATTTTTAGCCACGTGTCCGAAAAGCTGGCAGTTATGGCACTGGGTGTAGCCACGACCCTTAACCTTTTCCCAGGATACTCTCATTCGGAGAATGAAACGAATTTGAATCAGATCAGTCAAGGACTGGCCAGGCTCGACCTGTAGAATGTGCATGTCCAGGGCTCTGCCTTCAGATCGCGACTTAGGGGTGGAAAATGGTTTTACGGACACTAATTTTAAATTCGGGAGCTGTAACAAAATGTCTTGGATTATTTCCTGCCCGTTATATTGAGCATCAATGCCTCTAACAAGAACCGAAATGGGTTTGAGCTCAGGAGGGGTGAAGGTGATTACATCGAAGCCTTGCTCCTTCAGGGTACGGAAGAGTATTTGGTGCTTATCCACCTGTTCGACGAAAACTTTAATGTCTTCGCTATTCTTGCATTTGGCGAGCACGAAATTTATGGAGCTATCGGATTCCCCTGATGGCTTGGTCGATTTCTTTCGTTTTGACTCCGTGAATGATAATCGGAGGGCAATATTTCCTTTTACGGATGGGGCGCGCGCGTGCCGTGGTGGGTTGTACCAAATTTTCGCCATTTATGTGCCCAGAGATAGGGCAGGAGTTTATAAACGGTTTTTGCCGGTTCCTGGTTGAAACTATATGAGGTGTAGCGACATCCTCATCTAAAATGCTAAAACGATTATTACCTGCCATTTCTACAGTCTTAGAGTTATTTCCCTTCTTACTGGGGATAAAAAATAATTTTTTTTTTACGAGTCACCTTACTCCACATAAGTGTGCTTCCGGTCGCATGTTGTCCAGACGATACGGAGGGCTCTTGATTCTTCGGAGACGAGTCCAGCATCTCTGCATCACGGGGAAGGGCTGCGCTATCAGCCTTTGTCGGCTTTGATGTGATCAGGCCTGTATATATCTCTGCTTAGAAGTAAGCTGCAGCGGCGAAAAGTCCGACTTGTTCGTCGCCTGGGTATTCATGATGTCGCTTGATAGCAATGCGTCGTCAGAACGTAAATCAAGGCCGTCTGGCCCTGCTAGTTCGAGAGCCAACCGGTTGTTGGCGGCTGTATATGGCGACGTAGATTGTCTTATGTCGGTTTTGTTTTTGTTTATTCTTGGAATCAGTGATTGCATTTTATCAAGTAGAGTCGGCGTCACTTCGCCATCTCCCTTGCTCTTGCTAATAAGATGGCGGCCCGCAAGTGCAACTTCTCTGGGAAGTTTGCACAGCGCTTCGTGGCTTCCGTCTTCGGCGATACGTTTGCGTGCGCCTTGCTGCTTAATGGCTGAGTCGAGTGCGTGGAATTTTCGCCCAGGGGACTCCTCTACCAGAGTCCTCCGAGCAAAAGTTTCGCGCGCGGGCAGCTTTGTTCTATAGAATGCGGGGATCCACAATAAAGGGAAAAATGGAAACTTGCTTCAGAGCTGAGATAAAACTTTTCTTATGTGAAAATAGCGCACGTCGGAGAGACATAACTTCACTCTGCGAGATTTCAACGAGAACTCTAGCTATTTGGACAGCTTCGAGTTTTGTGATGTTCACTGCATTTTGCACAGTATTAATAGTATCAGAACACTTCGCTGCGGTGTGTCCAAATTTTTGACAATTGAAGCACCGCATAGTTTTGAAGTCTTCTACTATGAAGTAGCTTTTCCACTCATTGTTTATATTTTCGTTGACTAGTTTCTTAAACATTGAGCCAGTGGCGTCAACGTAAATTGTCCAATAAAGAGTTTTCATCTTCTGCTTTGCGTGTACTACTTTAAATTCATCTTCCGTTGTTATTTCATGATTTAAATTGGCAAGTTCGTTATTCTGTTGTGAAATTTCGATCATGATTCCGAATTATCAGCCTAGAGATTCTTAGCTACGTGTTTTCAATGTCAACAGTGTTTGATGCCTTTCTCAAGAAGAGAATTATATTAGAATCAATGGTTTCGTTTTTCCTTTAGCGCTATGCATCTAGTAGACTTTGGAGTAATGAAAAAAATGTTAACAGCAAGGAGGATATGTAAAAGGAGTACCTGATAGTCTGTCTCATGTGGGAATATTTTTTGATTCGGAAATTTTCGAAAATTGTGTCCAAGCTTAACTTGGCTTCAAACTTTTACAAAAAAAATACCATAATTTGTATTCTTTCTTGGTTGCTAATATTCAGTCAGCAATAAAGTAATTTTCAATACAATGGTGTTTGCTGTTTCATTTCAGAAATTTTTATTTATTAAATTTTTATTAGTTTTGGTTTGTGTTTAAGCTAAGTACTTTAGCAACGGACAATTTAACGCGGGACAGAGATAGTTACTTTGGGTTTAAGTATGTCAAACAAGGATAGCGAAACAATTTTTTCGAAAATTTGACAACTGTTTCGAACAATTTATCGTGGGAAAGAGTTAGTTGCAATATTTTTAAGTGTGGCAGACAAAGATAGCGAAACGATTTTTTTCGAAAAATTTCGAGCATTTCGGTAGTAAGGGAGGGAAATACATTCATTCCCATTTTGCTTACAAGGCAAAGCATGCTCATAGTCACTCCTTTTTATATATCCTCCTTGGTTAACAGCAATTGCACGTCAGAGAAATAAATAAAAAAATTAAAGGCATTGAAATGCTAATGGAAATTACGAAATGAGAAAAACAAATCGTCCTTTTTAATTACTAGTCGAAATTTTTTATTCATAATTAACAAATAACGATAAATAAACGAGCCTAATTCTAAAATAAAAACTTTCATTTTATTTTTAATATTTTGTGTCGTACGAAGGCACTGAAAAGAAGAAAACTGAAACAGAAGAAAATATTCCCTACTTCGCGTCATTTATTCAGAGAAAAACATGAGTATCGTCACAAACGAAGATTCAAAAACGTTTCGAATGATGTCTACCTAAATTCTTTTTTTTACAGGATTTCTTTTGTTCGGGTATGAATACAATTTTTGTGAAAAAAAAATCGCGCTTCTATGCATGTCCTGCAGCTCTAGCTTCTGTCCAAACACGAACCATATCCTCGGAATTGCTGTAGCCATGCGAAGCGACCACGTAGCGATAGCTATGCGGTCCGGTGTACGGAGCCTTATGAAAATAGAACTCCTCGCAATGGAGCGGTTCGATGCGAGCCTTAAGAGCAACAATGCCCAGGAAGATGTCGTCGAAGCGGAAATGCTTGGTGTACATGCTCGTGAAGTGCATCTCGACGAGAGCTTCGCGCGATAAAATGAACGCACCGGCCGTCACGTACGGCGGCCATAAGTGAAATGGATACTCCGCCAAGGACACGTGCCACTTGCTGGATCGATGACGATGCGGTGCTGATATGAAAACGAAGCCGGCGAAAAGCTTGGCGTCCAACGGCAACTCCATGTCCATTAGATGCCTTTTCGAGCGTCCCGATCGATTGGCTGGCGCGTTATGCTTGTTAACGAACTCTTCCAATCGATGGAAGTGTTTTTTATTGTCGAACGAATTCGCGCCCTGAACAACAACTTCGTGTGCCTGTCGCAGCAACTGCAGGTTGACCGTGCCATTGCGAAAGTCCGATTGATTCAGTCGGCGCGCCAGCTTTCGCAGATTTTCGTCGGCTTCTTCAAGATATTCGGGATACTTGCTCGGATTCCGAACGAATCGGAGTACGTTCTTCGCTGATATGTAAAAGTCGTCGTCGACAAACATGTAGAATCGACTGCGCGGACAGAATTTCACCGCCCACTGGAAGCCCATCATTGTTTTGATCGTGTTATTAAAATAGGTGTCCACGAAACCCATCTGAACGATGTCGCCGAACTGCTCGCCCTCGATATCGATGTGTTTCTGCAGTTCCCGATTGTCGGCCACGCCGAGCAGGAAGACCGTTCGGATTGTTACGTCGGAGAAGCGGCGCTCGTAGCCCCAACTTTTCCGTATCGCCGAGCGCCGATTGAAGTTCTTCATGGCCGATTTGACGAGAAAGACAAGCTGGGGACTTACCGGAGCGCCATGTTCCACGCATTTCTGGCTGCAGTCCTTCGTGTACGTGAAATTGTAGAAGTTAATTGGCGCAACGTCCGGCTCCTGATGGAAGCGGAGCTGGTGCGCGTAGTGCAGGACGTCGCCGTTGAGCGGATAGTTGAAAAGCCGGTAGTAGTCCAATTCGAACATGTGAGTAAAGACCCCGAAAAAGTCCAGGGTAAAGACGAGAATCACTGCGATCAAGAGGTACTTGACTTTGAACCGCATACAGCAGCGTGGCATCATCCTGATCGAGCACTTTTTTTTCTTTCCTTTTGCGAGACTTTAAAGCGATACGTGCGGTCACGTTACGTCCTTTGCGACATTTTTCGACTGACTCCCATGGCAATTAATTTAATTAACCGGCTCTGAGGTTGACCGTCGGTGATTTATCAACTCTTTGTTGATGTTGTTCAGTGTCAAAAAATTTGATGGATGGCCTGCTGATTGTCAGATATCAAGTGGATTCGTTCAATGAATCGTTGGAATGACGAATTCGAAATTTTAAGCGAATTTTCCGCGTTTTCTTCGAAATTTATAAAAGTCGAACTACTATATTACAATTAATCGGCATTGGCAATGGAATTTGCCAGCATTTCTCTAAAAAATCAAACTTCCCTGCCACTAAGCGATAGTGCTGCTGTCACCTACACAGCGTCAAGCATTGCAACTCTTCAGAAGGAAAACTTTTTTTGTTCCAGCAACGTGAGGGAAATTCCTGTTTTTTTGTTTTTACGTGAAAACTAGTGAAAAACGAGAATTTCTGAAATGAAAACATTGCCGTGATGATTCGGCGAATTGTGTTATCGTAAAATTTTTGCCGTTTCATTCATCCGAGCGTCGGAATTTGCCGTGTGAAGTTCCCGAAGTGCGCGGGTGAGAATATCGTTCGTGCAAAGCGAAGAAAAAAAGGAACAAGAAAGTTCATCGACCTCGAAAGTCAGTGACAGCTCGCGACTACTTTTTTATTGCTTGTTTTTAAATTCGCGTTCTTTCTGAGCCCCCTTCTCGGCCGTTTCGAGTCATCCTGAATTTCGGAGGTGCGGGCGGATGCTGGCAAAGTGCGTGCGTTTGTGCGAAAAAAAGAAAAAGGAAATTTCCGAGTGCGCGAGAGGTGTTTTTGTGGCGACGGAGTTCGCTAAACGGCAAGTTGAAGCGGCGCCAGCGAGGGCAGACGCAACCCGGATTTCATTATGGAAGGCTCGGACAGAGGTAAGTGTGGCAAAATTTCCCGGCGACCCTCCTCCCGCTCGCTGTGACACCCGCAAGTGCGTGCGATGTTCCCGTTTTGTGAGGCCGATTTTTTGTTTATTTTTTCGCAGCGGCGTCTTAGCGCGTCATCGTGGTCTCGACGAGTCTAAGATTAGCGCGCGCCCGAATTGGGATCGAGTGCGATTTATTTTTAGACTGTCGCTTATTTTTTTTTTTGGGTCGCAGAGGAGAAATCTTCGCCGCAGAAATGGAGGTTATGACCAACTGTCATCGCGATTGGCAGTAGTTGTTGCCACAGGTGCCGTTTGTGGGCGAGGAGAGAGAGCACAGAGCTTTATTTGCAGGGCTTTTTGACAGTTCTCCGATGCAGAGCTTTATTTGCAGGACTTTTTGACAGTTCTGTCATATATCAGTTTTTTTTTTTACTCGATTGCAAAACGTGTGAATTACAACGACTACAAAATCGTTCGGCTTTCTTTCCTGTTGTATTTCTGATTGGATTCGGTTTTACTAGAGTCACTCTATGATTGAATATTGCGATTTTTTTTTATGAAATGGAAGCCACTCTTGTATTATTGAGCAGACAAGGCAACGAGCCGGCTATTTATCCACAGACTCGAAAGGGAGCACTCCAGTGGAGTATTATTGTCCCTTAGTCAAGATCTACAGTGCTGTGCAACACTTAAGCAACTCACTACATGTCGGAATGAAAAGGAAAATTGCAATCAAAATATTAAGAATTTTTTTTCCTTTTTTTTTTTAATTTACTCGTTAGCATGTTGCTTAAAGTTCTGCAGTAAAAAAAGTAAATCAGTATTTTAACTGTTCTTAAAAAAAACAAAAACAAAATACACAAAAAAAAAAGCTGTGCAAAATCTAAGCAACTTTCAAAACGCAGCTGCGATTCCCAGTCAGAACAAAACATAACGGGGATTTCCCGATGTTGTTTTTGTTTTCTGATGTTCGTGTCAATTAGATCAGTATAGACAATGCTTTCTACATCTCAAGCTGGGCAGAACTGACGTAGCGGCCATCTTGAATGACTCCATTGGGTATGACGTCATGGATTTTTCCATTTCACAAGACCACCTGTATTATTTTTGACGAACTTATCGTAAAAACACGTTTTGCCGAAAACAAGAAAAGAGCATAATTAGTTCAAATTAAGCACGAAAATATTACGCGAGTGCACACTTTTTCGTAATAACTAAAATTCTACAATTTTCTGTGTGAAAATTAACCGGAGAACTCTGCACAATATGAGTGACAGATTTTCTTGGGTGTGAGAAGCCGAGATTTAACTTTGACCGCACTTTTTTCAATTAAAAATCCATTGCACTAATATCAACGTGTCATAATTACATGCCGAGCACTATCAATAAAGTACCTTAGAAAGCTGAACTATCTTTAACACTGCATTTAAGAATAAACGCGATTCTTACGAAGCCCGCCGTGTCTGCTCCATACAAAAGCGCTCGAATTTGTATGAAACTGTCATGTTTGTTATGACTCCAACGTGTTGTTGTTGGATTCAGTTACTCGGCTTTCTACTATAGAAGGCATTGGTATAGATCATCTTCCCTTTGGGTTTAATTGTGTTAATTTGCGTGATCAATACGATAATAGATTTAAATCAAATGTAATTTCGCTATATTATTCTGGAAAAACGCAAATAGAGATTGCCAATACGTTAAATATAAACAAATCTTTAATTTCAAGATGGATTACGAAATATAAAAACACGGGTAGTGTGAAAAGTGTAAATTTTGGTGGAAGGCCGCGTAAAACTACCATGACTTACAAATTAAACAATTGATAAAAAGAAAACGGATTATCTCGTCAAAAGAAGTTGTAAAAGAGCTAGGCTTAAATGTCAACTCAAGCACTTTTCGCAGACGGGTAATTAAACTCAATCTAAAAAGCTATACATCTTTAAAAAAACCATTGTTCACAAAAAGACATGCAAGGAAAAGGTAAACTGCTCGAACAACACTTTTAAACATTATTATTTTACTATTTATATCATTTTATATATCATTTAGACTTGAATTCGCTAAAAACCATCTTGACTGGTCAGTTGCTAAATGGAAGAGCGTTTTATTTAGCGACGAATCCAAGTTCAACCTCTTCAATTCTGATGGCTTCTCCCGTGTGAGGCGTGAGAAGGGACAACAAGTCAATCCACGCTTCTGTAGGAAAACGGTGAAACATGGGGGAGGAAGCGTCATGGTCTGGACATGTTTCTCAGCATTAGGTCTTGGTCCCTTTCATAGAATAACAGAAATTATGGACAGATTCATGTATAAGGACATCTTAGAATCTAGAATGTTACCTTATGCAGAGTGGAATATGCCACTTCGATGGGTTTTTCAACATGATAATGACCCGAAACACACATCGAAGTTGGTTAAAGAATGGCTTAGCTCTAAAAGGATTCAAGTTCTTGATTGGCCGGCACAATTGCCCGACTTGAATCCTATAGAAAACTTATTCGGTATATTGAAACGGCGTATGGGAACAGTACAGTTTGCAAACAAGGACCAATTGTTTACGAACCTAAAAACCGAATGGGAAAAAATTGACATATCAATTTTAAATAATTTAGTTGAATCAATGCCTCGCAGATGTGCCGCTGTTATAAAAAATAACGGCTATTACACGAAATATTAATAAAAGTTGCTTAGATTTTGCACAGCCTTTTTTTTTTGGTGTATTTTGTTTTTGTTTTTTTTAAGAACAGTTAAAATACTGATGTACTTTTTTTATTGCAGAACTTTAAGCAACATGCTAACGTGTAAATTTAAAAAAAAAAGGAAAAAAAAAATCTTTATATTTTGATTGCAATTTTCCTTTTCATTCCGACATGTAGTGAGTTGCTTAAGTTTTGCACAGCACTGTAGATACTGATTCAGAAATAAAAGTAGTTCACATTAAAACATAGAAGTATGTAGTAGTAAAGGAAGACCATTTCTGAAAGAGAATTGAAGCTTTTTTGCTGTTTGAAAAAAAAATAGTAAGAAAAAAACGAGAAACCAGTTTTAACCCCAGTGCCGCCGTTAAAGTTTGAATAATTGGTTGGGGGGGGGGGCCTTGTATATTAAGTGTTCTTAATTCAGTAACTAATAATGAAAATTGAAATTAAAAATACATATCAGCCAACAAGTCGGGCATAACTTTATTATTCTTCGGTCAAGTTGGCGCATGGTGGAGGGCGAACAGGTAGACACAATTTTCTATTGCAAAAAAGTTTTCACGGTAATTTTATTTATTTTTCAAGAGGCAATCACAATGAAAAAATATTTTCTAAAAATTTAAAATAATGTTATACCTTTGCTTCTTGTATATTCAATATACTGGGAACAGCATAATTTTTAAGCGCTTTACGGTTTCCTTGCTGCGCTATATCATTATGATTAAAATGTCGGGAGCAAATTCGGTCGTTGCCTGTAGGAGACCAGTCACAACGATTAATAGCCTCTAGCCATAGCTTTCTATTATGTTCATTCTTTGGAAACCTTAAAAAATTAAGCAATAATTTATTACCTCAGACGGTCAAAAATATTTCTAAAAGATCTTAAAAAAAACCGATTGCGAATTTTAAAAGTATAGTTTTACTCCAGCATTACAACCCTTTATACTACGCCACTGCATAAATATCGAAATGCGCATATCATTTGGTCGATTCTCAAGTTTAATTTTTTTTAATTTGTTTTTCTTGAATGAAAACTTAAGAATAGGGCAAAACCCGAACTGCGACCAGTTTCACTGTTTGTGTACTTACCTAAAAAATGAAACCGCTTCGCCCTTTTTGACGTACTTTTTTCCACAGATGGAAATACAACACTTCATGTTTTTAATTCACTTAGTAGCAGTGTTTCTTCACTTAAAAACTTTTTTAAATTCCGGAATCCTTAGCAAATAGTTTACTAATTACACTGTTTTATTGTCCTGAGTCTGAAAATATTAACTTTTCACTTATTTTCATTCAAGAAATTACTTCCGAAAATTTTTATTCATTTCCCGCTTTTTTTCACCACGTGACAAATTGACAGCTTGGTCGATTTTGTCCCGATCGTGCAACATCGGAGAAATACGACGGCTAAAAATAAACCGGTCTTGTAGGAACTTGCCGAGGTAAAATGCAAGGGGAATGATTTACGATAGAGAAAAGAGAAGCGATACCTGCACTTTTGCTTGTATTGTCGTGGAACTGAGAGCAAATTTACCGATTTTCGGGAATCTGAGAAGGGTCGGCGACAGGTGGCGATCGTGTTATTCATGTATAGGAATTGCTTCAGTTTTCTTTATAGGGCGTTATAGGGCTCTTCATTGTCTTATACAGGGTGTTTGGTACTCCGTGCATAACTTTGTAAGGGGTTATTCCTGGATATATTTTGAGCAAAAAATTGTTCTACGGAGATGGTCAATTTTCAATATCCACGGAGATACAGGGTGATCAAGAAAAGTCCTTCGGACCTGTACCCTCACTCACTCAAAACGCTATATCTTGAAAACTAATAATCACAATTCAAAGTGTTATAGCTTGTTTTTTAGGGAATCAAATTACCTTTCATTTGGTGTAATAGTCCGCATTGTAACTGTATCCAATTCTGAGATATTTGCTTCAGAACACAAATTTTTGACAGTTTGACCGTCAAAATTCTAAGATCAATGTAGTTTTTCTCTAAAAAACCCATTATAAAAATGTCATTTTAATGTTGTTTTCTTTTGTGCCATATTATTGCCTACAAAAGGCGCATACACTTGCATTGCATAAGTTTTATAGTTTAGAAGAAATTATCATTCCAATAATGTAGCACTTTTGCCAAAAAAGCAAGAATAGGTTGATCAACACTCTCCGCTTGAACCAAAAGAACTTAAGAATGGTTTTTATGGTTTATTTCAAATTTCCTTAATTACAATAAATGTTCAAAATGGCCACTTTCATTTTGAATGCACGCTGAAGCTCGTTTTGCTAGTGTTCTCTTTGTGTTCATACTCCTCAACTGCTGCCTTACTTCTGTTGCTGCCGCATCGATTCTGGTGTTTAGATCCCGCAACGTTACTACTTCCGTTGCGTAGACAAGGTCCTTCATCCGTCCCCATACAAAGAAATCCATAATAGTTAAATCAGGGGATCTTGCAGGCCAGTGTATCGGTCCATTTCTACCGATCCAGCGATTGCTATA
Source organism: Chorisops tibialis (assembly GCA_963669355.1). Taxonomy (NCBI): domain Eukaryota; kingdom Metazoa; phylum Arthropoda; class Insecta; order Diptera; family Stratiomyidae; genus Chorisops; species Chorisops tibialis. Next base: position 59,637,762 of record OY770263.1, read on the forward strand.
ATTGGAATTTAACCAATCTCTGATCTGTCGGCCGTAATGAGCTGGAGCACCATCGTGTTGGTAAAACAGGGAAGCCAATCGTTGCAGTGGCATATCATCCAATAACTCCTGTAGATCATTTGTCAAAAAATGCAAGTAATTGGAACTATTTAAGGTAGGCGGAAGCCTAATAGGACCAATAAAATCGTTGCCAATCACACCTGCCCATAAATTGACACTGAATCTGTGCTGAAATGATGCCTCTCTTCTTGTATGTGGATTGCTCTCAGCCCATGTGTGTAAGTTGTGGAAGTTTGTGATACCGTCCCTGGTGAATTGGGACTCATCCGTCCAAAGAATGTTGCTGATAAAATTCTCGTCACTTATTTGTCGTTCAAGGAGCCAATTGCAAAACTCCATCCTTTTGGGAAAATCAATGGGTAACAGCTCCTGCACTGGTGTGTGGTGGTAGGGATGCAAACGTTCTGCTTTCACGACACTCCAAACTTTCCACGTAGAGACGTTAAACCGCAATGCCAAGCGTCGTATACTAGTTGATGGATCATTTTGAACTGCAGCTAGGATTCGTTGATCAATTGAAACAGCGATTACCGGCGCAGGATTTGCATTCACTCTGCTTGTCCTAACACTGCCTGTTTCCCTAATCCTTCTGTAAACGTCTTGGAATACTCTCGCGTAAGGTATTCGACGATTGGGAAATCTGTGATGATACAAAGATCGCGCCGCTTGCTCATTTCCCTGACACTCTCCATAGACGAAAATTATGTCTGCATATTCTTCGTTCGTGAACTCAGGCATTTCGAAATTCTTTTCTAAATTTTAGTGACACCTTGTTCTTTTACAAATTTAACTAAAACTGATAAAAATATGAAGTATGGTTTGCTTTTATAGGCTTTTCATTTTGTTAGGTAACCCATTAAAAAGGGCAAAGTGCTGCACCTAGTTGTGTTGAAACTCATTTTAATTTAATTCATTTTCTCGATAATTTTAATACTACCTAAAGGACATTCATTGATAATTTAAATAGTAATTAAAGGACACAAAGAATATTTCAGTTTAACAACATTTCAGGTAGTTTTTTTAGAACGAGGGTTGGTTTATGGCATATTTTATTTTTAAGCCATATGTATTTTCGCTTATTACCTGGAAAACGGGAAAACCTAAGTCATAAGTATGTGTGCATCTTTTGTAGGCAATAATATGGCACATAAAAAAACAACATTAAAATGACATTTTTATAATGCGTTTTCTTGAGAAAAACTACATTGATCACAGAATTTTGAGGGTCAAAGTATCAAAAATTTGTGGTCTGAAGGAAATACCTCAGGATTGGGTACAGGTACAATACGGACTATTACACTAAATGAAAGATAATTTGATTCCCTAAAAAACAAGATATAACACTTTGAAATGCGATTATTGGTTTTCAAGATATAGCGTTTTGAGTGAGTGAGGGTACAGGTCCGAAGGACTTTTCTTGATCACCCTGTATCTCCGTGGATATTGAAAATTGGCCATCTCCGTAGAACAATTTTTTGCTCAAAATATATCCAGGAATAACCCCTTACAAGGTTATGTACGGAGTACCAAACACCCTGTATACATATTCTAAGCATTAAAACTAATATAAAAACAAACAAAAATATTACGTTTGGGGAAGTAAACGGCTGTTTATATAACCGTACGGTCAATAAATAAATAAACATAGACTTTATTAGTCACTACTGCAAAGAAGACTTCAACGGAGGTGTTTCAGATGTCAAAGTTATGGTCACTCTTCGAAAAAGTGTACACAATCACGATACATGTGGGAAATGTACAGGATCGCATAGAACAAGTAAATGTAATCAGGCCACAGTCAGATTTAGTAGTTGTTCTTCCAAAAGGTCTGGCAATTATCTTCACAGAGCCGACAGTGTAGAATGTTCGGAATATCAAAAAGCTTCAAAGGTTGTGCAAAATAAAATTTATTATTTCTGTATAAAATTGTAAATATGGATAAATGCAATGGTTTTTACCAATTCATGCAACTATCTTTGGAGAATAGCGACTCCACGGACCTAAGCTAACCATCCTCCTGTGAAATGGGGGCGGTAGAATTCACACACAGCCAGTTCTGCTTGCCATAAAAATGGCAAATGGGCACTCACTGGATCGTGGGCTTATTAGCCGTGATCTTAAGACCTAATACGAGAAACGGATACAGCGCCTCCGATACGGACGGATTCTGCGATAACGACTTTTGGCATTCGAAAACAGACTATGATTGGCTTCTAGAACTTTCGACTATTGAATGACGGGGGAAGAGCTGGGGTCACTCGGTCCTTGCACCGCCAATCAGTGGTCGACCGTGAAATGGAGCACTATAACATCCAAATTTTGGGCTTAAGCGAGGTCAGGTGGACAGGATCAGGAGAAGAACGAAATCCTAGAAGCATTATTCTGCACGTTGGCCCTGAGAGTGGAGCCAAAAATGGCGTGGGAACCAATCTCAGATAGGATTATCGTCGTCAGGCTCAGGACCAGTGTCAGAAACGACACAATTCTGCAGTGTTACGCACCAACTAATACCGCAACATCTGGTGACAAAGAGGAGTTTTTTAGCCAACTGAGTGCCACCTAAGAACGTGTTCCAAGAGGTGATATTATTATCATCTCAGGCGATATGAACGCCCAGGTTGGATCAGACAACACTGGACTAGAACACGTCCTGGAGAGGCATGGTGACCCTTGTGTCGACGCGTCACGACCTTGAATTAAGAAACCCGAAAACGGCGAATTATTTGTGAAGTTTTGTAGTATTCGGCAAATGGTCATCGGATGGACCTTTTTTCCACACAAGAATCATCATAACACCATCTTGGGTTTCCAGATCGATCATTTGGCTATAAGTCGCCGATGGAGAAGATGTCTCCTCGATGTGCGAGCGGAACGTGAAGCTGACGTGCGGAGCGATCACCACTTGATGGTTGGCTGCTTGTGATTGTGTACAGCAGCTATCCGACGACCAAAAATTCTTCAAATGAAGCGCAAGCTTAATGAGATCCCAACAAAAAAGAGTACACCTCCATTCTGCGCGAAAAGTCGTCCACATTGGGTGAGTATGAAATACGCACACTGGACGCTAATTGAGGGCAACCAGAAACACATTTCTAACTAGTGCTGAAGAATCTGTGGGATATGTGCCAAGGGGTGAGAAACCCTGGATGTCGCAAGACACTTGACAAGGTTGGCGACCGGAAAAAAGCCAAATTGGCAACCATCTCTCAACCCGATGTTAATCACCGAACGCCCGATCTGATGCAGAACTACCGCCATGTACAGCTTAAAAAGGCTGTTAGACGCGACAAGAGAAAGGTCATTGAAGAGCTGGCCAATAAGGCAGAATCTGCGGCTAACCTTGGGGATATGGGTTCACTATTTAAAATCATGAAACAGTTTACGAACAGGAATTTCACCGGCAACCACCTGGTAAAGGTGTCAACGGAACTCTCCTTAGTATGAGTGAACACCAGTTGCGGCAATGGAAGGAATACTTCTGTGATATTTTAAACATCTTGTCAGAAGAAGATGTTCCAGAAACAGAACAACTACCAAACATCCAACCGCAACAATCCTCTATTAGGGACCATCCCCCAGATAAGGAAGAGATAGTTTCCGCCATTCGGTCAATTGCGGAAAGAAAAGCCACAGCTATAGACGGACTACTAACCGAACTCCTCAAAGCGGACCCGAAAATGACAGCCGATGTACTCCTCCCACTCTTTACTGAGGTCTGGAATGAAGGAAGATGTCCGACTGAACGGAAGGAGGGCGTCATTGTGAAAATTCTGAAGAAGGGCGACCTTTGAGATTGTGGCAATTGGCGTGGTATATGTCTACTTACTGCCGTATCGAAAATCACGGCTAAGGTAATTCTCAATAGGATTAGTGTCGTCGTAGAGAGCACTCTCGAAGCATATCAGGCTGGATTCCGTAAAGGGTAGTCCAACCACACAAATACCCTAGGGATAATATTGGAGCAGTCAGCCGAAATGGGTTCGCCACTACATCTCATATTTGCGGACTTCGAGAAGGCTTTCGACAGCGTTAAGTGAGATTACATATGGAATGCTTTGCGTAGGAGAGGTATTCCAGATAAGGACATAGTTATGATTAAAGAATCCTACGAAGATGCAAGGTGTCGCGTCTTGCATAGAGGGGAGCTGTCCGAGAGCTTTCCTGTGCGATCGGGTGTCAGGCAAGGCTGCATATTATCACCAGCCATGTTTCTGATAATAATAAATGACATCTTGAGAGCTGCAGTGGAAGGTGGGGAAGGTAAAGGTCTTCAATGGAGACTATTTAACATCTTAAGTCACCTTGATTATGCTGATGACGTGTGTTTGATTGCAGATAACCGTTCAGACTTAGAGTCAAATGTTCGGTCGTTGCACTCTAAATGCAAAAAGGCGGGACTGAAAATAAATGTGCGTAAAACCAAGTACATGCACATGGGTTCGAACGCAAGCACACCGATTGTTCTTAATGGACAAGATGTGGAAGAGGTGCAAGATTTTTGTTATCTCGGAAGCATTGTCAGCATCGGAGCCGAAAAGGATATTGAGGCACGTCTAAATAAAACTCGTCAGGCCTTCGGTATCCTTTCTCCTTTCTGGAGGTTAAGAGAGATCTCTCTTCGCACGGAGCTGCGAGTTTTTGACGCATGCGTCAAATCTGTGTTGTTACGTGGAAAGTGACCGTTCGACTTACCAAGAAACTACAGACTTCCGTGAATGCCTCCGACGCATTTGAGGAATATTCTGGCCAGAAGTGATTTTCAACGGCAAACTTTGGAGTACAACTGGCCAGCCTAAAGTAGGTATTGGATTTCAAAGGCGGAAGTGGCAGTAGATCGGTCATACTTTGAGAAAACCAGAGCGAAATATCGCCTAACAGGCTCTGGATTATAATTCTCAAGAAAGACGTCGGGTTGGTCGACCACGTAACACATGAAAGCGAGGAAGTTGAGCGGAAGGCCAGAGGTATAAACAAGTCCTGGCAACAGCTTAAGGCCGATGCTTAGGATCGCGCCTTGTGGAAGAGAGTTGTTTCTGTTCTATGCCCCTATAGGGGGTCTTAACAGGAATTTGTGAAGTTTTTTTTGTTTCGTGGCATTTCATGCTAGTTTTAAGATCGTTATTTCCGTTAAATTTTTTGCTGGGGAATCGTTAACGATATTCAGTAATGAATTAAAATGAAAATCATTAACGACACATTAATAATTCATTGATAACGGTTATATATGTGCTTGCTTATATACTCGTTTCTTGTAAGCGTTTTACAATTCATTAAGGAATCGTTAAAAGTAATTCATTATTATTATTTTTGTCAATTTACTCCGCTTGATGAATCGTTAATGATTCCTTAACGATCAAATCGCTCGTTTATATAATTCATTAACGATTCTTTAACGAATTAACTTGTTTGCTGGGCGATGTGCCTCACAAGCTTTAGAGCCTCTTACAAGCTCTGAGAGTCTCTCTTACTCTTGGGTCTTATATACTCTGGATGCATCATGTTCTCTGAGGGTCCCTCATGGTCTGTGGTCTAACATGATCTCAAGCATCACATTTTCTAAGGTTCCTTTATGCACTGGGGTCTAGCATGCTCGACGTGAGGGTTCCGAATATTAGTCAATCAATTTCTCTGTTAATGCCTGTAGTAAAATGCAGAATGGCTACCTCCACCGTTTGTGCGGTAATCCGGCATTGTTTCAACCCACTGTAAGTTCAACATAATGTTCGTAATTATAGGTTAAGTTTCGAAGTTCCACTGCTCAAGTGAAATAGTTCTATTTCTGAGGTATTACTCAAAAAATTTGTATATTCGTCTTCTATCCCGTTAAAATTTTGTCAATATCATAGGTTTGGTAGGTTTGTGAAGGGGTTGGTCACCAACTAGGCTACCAGTGGACCCATTGTACGTCTCCATATTTGTACCTTTTGGACCTACATATCATGTATCCAGCCTGCTCTACCGGTGATACTAATGAGCTAATGAGGCAGAGGAAATGCAGCCTCTGCAAATGTCGTCGGTTGTAAGGCGAAGTCTTCGAGCATGTTCTCTAAAATGACAGTGACCCGTGACTATCCCTCATAGTGCCCCATAACACCCCATAATACTTTCATGGTGCCAATATCATTAAGCAGTAACAGTAAGCAGAGCAATGAAAATATACCATCTTCACCAATGCGCCGATAAAATTCTTCCTTAAGTTTGTGCATTGCACGAAAGATATAATTGCCTATTGCAAGTGAAAAACTATGAAATAACAGATTTCCTGAATACAACCATTCAATTAGTTGTAGGTCTTTGTGAATTCGATTTGTGTACTATGTTAGCGGATCGTTTCTCTCCACGGAACGAAATTTGACTACCAAATCCGGACTTAAGGGAAGCCCCTTTATGGAAAATGTTACGAACATTATCTAAACAGATATCGCAATCAAATTTGTGATTTTGAAGTAAATCGATTTTAATTATTTTCTTTTATTTCGCTAATACTCGTGAAAAGCCTTTAAATCATGTTTGCAATAAACAATGCGATTTTTTTCTATGTTCATATTAATCAGAAATTAATTAATGTCAATATCTATTTGGCTTCTGATTTTGCTCAATTACGATTTAAGTGTACCTTGCGCTGATAACGCATTATCGCGATTTCAGGCTTGAGCCGATTGAAATACGCCATCGCGGCTTTCTTTTTCAATAAGATTTGTATTGTTAAATATTTCTTATCATAATCCTTAGATAGGATTTTGCATAGGTCTTGGATAAAAAGGATTTAAGAAAATGACGATTGTTATAATATTTTAAAACGCAATACCAGTTTAAACTGTGATGTATTAGTCTCAGAAAAAAAAAAAAATTTATTGGTATAGTTGGTTGTTGACCTTTCGAATTGAAGTGTTTCTTGCTATTTGCTGGCCATTTAAACTTCTTTCAATAATGAATTTACTCTTCATGAATGTTCTTAATAGAATTCATTAATGACAAATGCATGGGAGGCTGCAGAACGCTAATGTTGGCTGTAATTATGATAGGAAGATTCTGTGTGATATTTCATGTTAATCATTTTTATTATTATTGTGGACTTCGAGAAGGCTTTTGGTAGCTTTACGGCTTTACGTGGGAGAGCGATTCCAGATACGGTCAAAGCTATTGAAGTGCGCAAGGGGTCACTGGATTTCAAATAGAAATAAAATCAATGTAATAAGATCACTTTAACTCAACCGCAAAACTTTATTTTATTTACATAACTAAAATCGAGACTATTTCGCTCAAAAAATTATCACTTCTCAATTTCTCACTTTCTAAATATCGACTGACTCATCGATCGCTCCAAACTAGACTGACTCCTCTTCTCGGTCGCTAGCCTTTTTATATCCTTTTCTATTCGATAGCCATTCGTTCACTACTCTTTTGCTACTCGTTCGCTGTTCGTTCGCCACTCGTTTGCCGTTGGCCACTTTCTATCTTCTCTGCTGTTTGTCGACCTCCGTCGATCACAGTCGGCCTTCTCCGCTGTTTCAGCCATTGTCGACCCCCGTCGGCCTTCTCCGTTATTTCGATAATTGTTGACACCCGACGGCTACAGCTGGCCTTCTCCATTGTTTCGACCGCTGTCGGCCATAGTCGTCTTTCTCCGTTGTTTCGGCCATTGTCAGCTGAATCTTTTCCCTTATCATGTGAATCTTTTCCTTCTCGGTCGAGCGCTTTTCATTGCTTCTATAAAGCATTTCATTATAGCCCGAATCTTTTCTCATTCGTACGAACTCATACGTGTGGTTGCTGTTGCTTTCTATGAAGTACATAATTCATCGTCTATCGAGTTTTTCCGTGTTGCCCGGTTGCAGTCGGCCGCTTCTCTATATTGCCCGTGTTATTTTAATAATAATAATAATTTATTTCATCAAAAAATTGATTAGTACATTTATGCAAAGTTGGAAACAATAAGAAAAGAATAAAACAGAATTAGGTACACAAAAATTTAAACTTTTTACAAAATCAAACATAATTAACCTCAAGAAGCTGATTTTTGACTTGTGGAACAATCATGTGAAAATTCAATTGCGAGAAGTTATTGAAAGTTCTTAACATGAATGAAACCGGTTCATAAAACCCGTAGTTCGTGCGATTCTGCGGAATTCTACAAAGCTCATAATTCCGCAAAGAGCGACATGGAACGTTGAATTTAATCATAGACAGCAATTTGTCAGAGTCAATTATACCTGAAATAACTTTAAAACCAAAAACAACTTTTTTTTTGGAGAGCTTCGATGATTGGGCGTGCTAGGGTGCACGTGTTCTTTCGTTACTTTTTTTTGTGACCTATAAATCATTTCATCCTCGCCCGAGTCATTCTTCTGTCGCGCGATCGCTGTCGTTGCTTTCTTGGTAGAAACCTCGCAGATGTTCAGAATTATTTCGTTCTTGTTCGATTCTTTTTCCTGACGGTCGAGTCTATATGTGTTTGCTGGTTGGTAGTACGTCCAACGTACGCGAACACTCGATGATCGTGCGTTCTATTGTGCAGGTGTTCATTGTAGTGCTCGTACGCGCATTAATTTGATTCAGTGTTGACTGGTAGATAATAAACGAGTAGAGCTAATATTTCACATTACTTTCGGGTACAGTGAAAGACCGCGGATGTTTGATGAACTACTTGGGCTAACATGCAACACTATTATTAAACAACCCTACCAAGATGCAAGATGTCGCGTCTTACAAGAGCTGTCCGAGAGCTTCGCGAACGGATATCACACAAGGCTGCGTATTATCACTAGCCCTGCTTCTGATGGTAATAAAAACATCTTGAAAGGTGCACTGGAAGACGGGAAAGATAAAAGCCTTCAGTGTTTACTTGCACATAACCGTAGGGACTTACAAACAGGCATGACTGAAAATAATTGTGCGTAAAACCAAGTACATGGGCATGGTTTCGAGCATAATAACCGTCATTTTTGTCTCTCTATGTTACAAGCCAGGGTGTAGCCTGTTGGTCGTGTAGCGTGTTGGTCTTGTAATGCGAAGGCCGGGAGTTCAAATCCCGGTCGGTGCAATATATAATTCCAGCACTTTGCCTGCTTGAATATACCTTGGTCACCTCATTCTACGAAAATGAAAAAATTCGTAGAAAGAGGGTTGTGCGAAGGGCTAACAACCCTTACACAATAAGTAATGAAAAAATGTTAAGGAACCTGAATATCAGGAGGTCAAGGTCCGATTTGGGCTGTAGCGCGATAGTAGCAGATGTTACACCTCATTGATTGCTAATCGCACCTCAAAATTTTTACCTTCGATTACTACAACCGCACAACTATAGAGATTGGATGCATGATTTCCACTCAAAGGTTGGTCCCTATTAATCGCCAGAAAGATAGCCCAATCAACCAAATTTTTGCACATATTGCTACAGGTATATCCGACATAGGTAGATCTCGTTATAGTTCTTATATTGAATGCCCACAGCAAACATGACAAAATTCGGACAGAAATGCGACAAAATTATTTTTGGTTTTTCGATAAAATTGTGTGACAAAATAGTTCACATGTTTGAATCTTCAAATTTGAAAGATTTTTCGCCAGAATTTTCTCAACACAAGTTTTGCCTAGCTACAATTGGCAAAAAAATATGAGTGTTCCATTCCAATATTACCGCGAAATTTCACATTTTCTTCCTTCAATTACAACAAAGTCACAAAATTGTTATGAAATGATGAGCACACGATTGACGCGAACATCTGGCATAAAAATTTTACCAAAGGTCATGGCTAAGGCTTGGCGGAGGAGAAAGATTTAGTCTCCAGAGAAGACACCAGTCTTGGAGAACTATGATGAAACGAAGAAATAAAATGAAGGACGGTCAAAGACATTCTTAGGTCTGCTTTGGGCAAATTATTGCCAGAACGTCCAGTCAAGCAGAGCTTCTTGTTGTTAAGTGATCGCGGAATCGGGAATAAACTTACCTCGCACGCCCTCACCACGTTGTAAGGTCCGAAAGAAGTCCATTGTCTGTTGGCAGAATGGAGTCCTTTATTTCGTTACAGTAGCGCTCAGCGTGAGGATTAAGATTGTTCCGGAAGGCAACGTAAACTCCTTCTTTTTCTTCGATGGTACCATAGCCCAAGTTAGGCGTTGGCGTCCTGACCTTCAGGTTTCTTAAATTTTTATTTGTTTTTGTGGAAGGGTTGTTAACCCTTTGCACAACCCTCCATCGAATTTTAATTTTCGCAGATTGAAGTGGCCATGCAACTAGTGTGCTGAAATTATACGTCGACCGAGATTTAAACTCACGACCGTCGCATTGTAGGCCACCACGCTTCCTACTAGGCTAGAGCCAGGATCGTGAACCCCTATTGTGTTCCTTTTGTTCGTCGCTTTCAACACACCTCTTTAAGGATGACTAAATCCTCCCCCCCCCCCCTTTCCCCTCCACGTCCACGGCCATGACTTTCTGTAAAATGTTACACCATCCTTGAAATGTGATTGTGTCTTCCCCGGCCCAAATCGTTTCGCCCACGCTCTAGCTTACCGGCAACCATGCTGTAGGTCCGGATGAAGCCCATTGTCGGAATGGACTCCTTCATTTCGTTCACTGGTTTTAACATTTTGGTATTTTCACGATACTGCCCCCTTAAGCTGGCCATTCTGCACTATTTGTTTCTTAATAGGGCCAACCCGAAAAAAGAACAAGAACTTCCTTCAATTTAGGTTTTTAGTAGGGATGGCAAAATCAGCTCTTTTCCAATCGCAGTGATCAACTGCGATTGCTCTTTTTCAATATCTGTGAAAAATAGCAGCTGTTTTAATAGCAGTGACAACTCTATTCTCCACGCTTGTGCGCAAGGTTGGCAAAAACTGCTATTGCGGTGACAAATATCTTTGAAAAGAGTTGTTATATATTTATTATATTTATTTAGTTTTTTAATTTAGCAATGATTCAAATTAAAACAGAAAAACGAAATCAATTAAATGATAGAGCACAGAAAACTGAAATCAAATCAAATCCGAAAAATTCAAAGTATTTATTTACATGTTGGTTAAAATAACACAACTCACAACTTTAAAAAAAAAGGAAAAAAAAAAAATAGACAAAATAGCAATTTTCTACGAAATCCTGCATCTATCAATCAGGTAGATCCAATTTCATGCACAGTACCACTAGCTCAGTGCGCATAGTCAACATTTCCCCTCGGAATGAAAAGGTTTTCTTTTACTATCCAAAGTACGAAAAAACGATTGATCGCAATCGAGTCAAAATGGCAAAAATGTCAATCGCATCGCATGTACACAAACCAAATAAAAAAAAAAATACCCGGTTATAGAAAACCGAACCAAAAGGGTCTATTGTTTTCTTTTTTTCACACGATATTACTCTAACAAGCGATTTCATCAATAAAGAACGTAAAGCTCTTATCGACACAGTGGACTGCAACATAAATTGGTGGAACTTGCAATAGCCGCAACTCACATGTCCCACCTCACCCCGACGAGATCGAAACTAGGAACAAACAAATCACCGCTTGCCCAGGAAAGCGCATCTCATTGAGCATTTCGTACGTCCCACATCTCACCGATCAGATCATAAAACCCACCGATAAGATCAAAGCTCGCCAAACAAATCGCAGTCGCACTTCACCGACCGACCTCATCATCTATTACTGAGGAAGAACTTCAGTGTAAAGCAATAGCACTGAGCACGAGCAATGACCTAGGGTGTAGCCTAGTGGGTAGCGTGTTGGTCTTATAATGCGAAGTCGAGGGTTCAAATCCCGGTCGACGCAATTTATAATTCCAGCATATTGCCTGCTTGGATATACCTTGGTCACCTCAATCTACGAGAATGAAAAATTCGTAGAAAGAGGGTTGTGCGAAGGGCTAACAACCCTTCCACAATAAGTAATGAAAAATGTTAAGGATCATGGATGTCAGGAGGCCAAGGTCTGATTTGGGCTGTAGTGTCATTGTAGAAGAAGACGAGCAGTGTTTAGATATCACCAAAGCCTATCAATAAGGCTTGGGATATCTTATATGTATACTGTGAGAGTCAAAAGTGATGGTACACTTCGAAATTTTGTTTTTGACGTTACATATTTTTATAATTCTAAGTTATAGAAAACAGTTTTATATCTCAAACTAAAGCCTTATTCATCACAAATAAATTATAGTAATTTCATACAAGTCTAAACAGTACTTCTTATTTTATATGTAAAAACATGATAACGGTGCTATTATGAGTCAAAAGTAATGGTACACTTTTACTTAACAGCTAAAAATAACAACTTTACTTAAAACTAAAATTTGTTTGAGCCCCTTTTGCTTTTCTCACAGCTTGCCAGGCGTCTCGGCATGGATTCTACAATGTTCTTTGTAAAATTTGGCGGTATAGCTTCCCATTCTTCAAGCAAGGCGTTCTTCAAATCTTCTTTGTTCGAAATTGCTCTTTCCCGAACTCGCTTATCCAAAATGTCCCACAAATTCCCTATGGGATTGAGGTCTGGAGACTGAAAGTTGCTTTGGTGGTCGGTACAAAATCCATTCTCTTACAATGTTTAGGGTCTGTGTCTCGTTGAAAGACCCACGCCTTAGGTAGCTGCAATTTTTTAACATTGGGAGCTACCCACTAGGCTACACCCTAGCTGCCCATAGTTTTTATACTTATTTGCATATTTCCTCTGCTTCCGTTTGTTTGTGTCCAATATGAAGGGCTTCTTTCTTGGTTCTCGCCCATGTAAACCATTTGTATTCAGTACCCTACGGCAGTACCGTACTGGCACTTACTGACTTCTCTGGATCACGGCTAATATTTTCTGTAATTTTTACTGCATTTCCTCCTGGATTATCTTTCACTTCGTTAATGATGTTCTTCACTTGTGCAGGATCCAATTTTCTTCACTTTTCTTCACTTTTGACTCTGATGGTATATATTGATAGTCTTTGATATCACTGAGCTGAGCAGTGAATAGTTTATAGATATCACTGAGCGCGAGCAGTGAACGGATACAAAGAAAGACAGAATGTATCAGATGTCACAAGCGGCGATCGAGCAACGAAAGAGCTTCCATTTGAACGACCTTCATATGAATGTTCTTTCGTTGCAGTCGGTTAAGTGCGATTGCGATTTGTTTTACGAGCTTTGATCTGATCGGTGAGGTGGGACGTACGAAGTGGTTCATGAGGTGCGCTTTCGTGGGTAAGCGGTGATTTGTTTGGCGAGATTTGCATTGAGCTAAGATCTCGTCGTGGTGAGGAGGGATGTGTGAATCGCGCGATTTATGTGCGAGTGCGAACAAAAACTCTGGGATTTGTAGCAATGATCATTGCGCCAACTTTATTGGCGATAGATCGTAAGCAGTATGCTCTTGTTCTGCTCGTCTAATCGCAGCTCTTTTAAATTTTCAATCGCAATATGCGATTGCTGATTTAAAAGAGCAGGTAAGTAAAATACCATACCATCTCTATTTTTTTAGGTCTGACTGGAACAAACAAAAGTACGATATGTACATAATAATGTTTCCTAACAAAATTTCCAACCATTCCGCGATGAGACGAACTGGATGACGCCATCGATTCAAGTTCTAAACACAGCAAGAACCAGCCAGAATGAAGGTCAAAGAAAAAGAAGGAAATAGAAAGACGCTGACTGAACGGGCTTACGGCGCGGTTCTCACGGTTACCTTACCTACCACGAAATTATGCAATTGGCGATTTCGAATGCAAATTGCCACGACGGCTTGCTTCCTGCCACAGAATCGCGTCCCAACTCCCTTCTCGTTTCTACTAAAGAAATGTTTGTTTGTGTGTTAGTGACTGCATATCCTTAATAACCCAAATAAGTTAGAGCCTTCCGAGATTCACAGACGTCAGTCGCGTTGGAATTACGAGAGAATTTGGCCGTGAATTTGTAAGTCCACGCAGGTTGACGTCCATCCATATGTATGTACATATATCCATCCATTCGTACCTGTAGGAAAGGTAAAACAACAACAACAACAAACGACGAACATAGAGAATAGCAGCAGTATTAGAGCCGAAGAAGTCACTACAAAAAAATATAACAAACCAGAAATTGTCTTCTTTTCCCCTTCGCAGTGCTCTTTTTGGCAGGTGGGGGACAAATTTATGCAAAAAACTATACAATACCTTACCTGGTCAGTTTACATTTGTATGCGCGATCTGTGCACATGCTTATGACACAAAAGCTAGTTCCCATCTTGGAACGGAACCGGCTTTTGAAGGTCAAACTTAAAAAATTGCTTACTAGAATTATGAGAGAGCTTGTGCGATGCCATGGAACGATTGAGAAGTTATTACTTTGTCGAATTTTCGATAAAAAAAAAATGTTGAATTTATAGGGAAACCGAATTAAGGCTGAGAAACTTTCATCCCAGACAGCATCTGTTGAAGAATTAGTGGGGTGTGATAGATGTTCTATATATGTATGTATCTTGAATTTCATAATTTCGCGCTCCAAGGGATATGGGATTATGGATTGAACGTGCATCATAATATGTGTGGTAGTAAGACAAGTTTTGGGGTTTGAATACTAAGTACTTGATGTTTGCGGAATACGAGATGTTATGTACCTAAAGTCTGTTAACTCTGCGAATTTCCTAGTCTTAAACGTTCGATCTTAAAAGTAGTGCTATTTCTGCACATAGTCTAGACTTAATTTTCAGCTCTCTCTAAATTGTCTGCTAATAATACTGTGTCCGACCTAAGGTTTCAATCAATCAAATTCCTGTTAAGGATTCTATAGGGGCATAGGACAGAAAGAACTCTCTTCCACAAGGCGCGATCCTGAGCATCGGTCTTTAGCTGTTGCCAGGACTTGTTTCTGTTCTGTATCTGTTTCTCGTGTCAGTTAGGTTTTAAGATCACGTATGATCCAGTCAGAGTCCGTTGATTACATTTTTGGATTCATGAAGGTAAAATAATATCATCCACAGTTGAAAAACATCTAAAATGTGTATGTTTATACTCTAGATGAAATCTGAGAGAATATTGTGTCTTATAACGCTAACAAAAAATGCTCGCCCAGAGCCGCCAAGGGTACAGAAATATTTGTTGTCGCTCAAAAACCTCGATTCCGAGTAACCGTATGTTTGTCTGTCTGTCCGTTTTTTTACAACATAACTCTCTATTTGTTGACCTAATGAAAGCATTTGACACTGTGGATCACAAAACGCTGATAGATGGACTTGATGAAATTGGAATTAGAGGAAAAACAAATGAACTCATTAGGAGTTATCTTACCGATAGAAACTATGTGACTAAAAATTTTGATGAAATCAGCGATGAACTCTACGTCAATATAGGAGTACCACAAGGCTCAATTCTGGATCCCACCTTGTACCTCCTGTACATTAATAATTTGCAGAAAGCTGGACAACACGGAAAGTATGTAATCTTTGCTTACTACTATATTCAATGAGATCGAAGGAGGAGTTAAATTTTCGGATTAATGAAGGTCTGATAAAATATCAAAGATGGCTGTTAGGAAACAGATTAACAATAATTGCTTCAAAGATGAATTACATGATATTCAGGCAAAAGAACAAATAGAACATCAACCTATCGCTCAAAATCAATAGCCAGTTATTAAATAGAGACCACAAACCAAATATCTTGGTCTAATTGTTGATGAAAAGCTAACATGGACTAGTCATAAAGCTGCAATAAGAAAAAAAAAATGTTCCAATTATTGGCATCTTACGATGATATCGATACCTTCACGTGAAAAAAATATCTAATATAAATTATGGATTGCTAATATCCATAACACCTGCATATAATATTAATCGAATAGGAAGACTTATGAATAAAGGAGTCAAAGCTATTCATAACCTCCCTGCACTGACACCATCAACTGAAATCTATAAACTTACAGGAAAGCTAAGTATTGACCAATATATAATGCTAGAGACAGCTAAATATATACCTAGTCAAGTCATAAATATTGGTACACGACTAAATGCAATATTGGGCGCATCCATTTTGTCTTGACTGCGATTTGATAGTTGACATTTCTGCTTCATTGCCACGTAAAAAGTTTTTGGCATCAATTGTTTACAATCATGGAATGGGGCGACATCGAAAATCGTATTGTTGTAGTTGGCCTACTAAAATGAAACATGGAAAAAGGCGATATTTTTTAACGTTGCGACCGCTTGGAATCACTCGCAATTTTGTGTATCGTGCTGTGAAGTTGTTTGAGGAGACTGGTGGAGTACGAGACCGTCAAAGATCCGGCCGTCCGCGCACTGTGAGAACTCCGAAAGCGGTCAAAGCCGTGAAGAAACAAATCGGCCGAAAACCGTTGCGAAAACAGAAAATCTTGTCGCGGGGAATGCAAATTTCGCAAAAATCCATGTCTCGCATTATCAAAGAAGATTCGAGACTTAGTGCGTACAAGCGACACACTGGACACCTGCTCACGGCCGCATTGAAGGAAAAACGCAAGCGAAAATCGAAAGCGTTACGCAGCCGGTACGCGAAGAACGCTCACTGATAAATTCTATTTACTGACGAGAAAATCTTCACCGTTGAAGAATCGTTCAATAAACAGAACGACCTTGTGTATGCTCGGTCATCCAGAGAAGCATCCCAACTCATCCCGAGGATCCAAAGAGGCCACCATCCCGCGTCTGTAATGGAATGGTGGGGAGTGAGCTGCGATAGCGTTACCAAGCTCCATTTTTGCGAGAAACGAGTGAAAATATCGGCCAAATAATATCAATCGACCGTCTTGGAACCCATTGTGAAGCCTCTCAACCAATCAATATTCGCCAACAAGCCATGGACTTTCTAGCAAGACTCTGCTCCAGCTCACAAGACAAAAACGACTCAACTGTGGCTCAAAAACAACGTTCCGGACTTCATATCAACGGATGATTGGCCAGCTGGTAGTCCAGACCTCAACCCGTTGGATTACAAGTTGTGGTCCGTATTAGAGGCCATGGCTTGCTCTACTCGACACCCAAATATTGAGTCGTTGAAGCGAGCCCTTGTCCGTGCAGTGGGCAATTTCCCCATGTATGAAGTGCGTCTCGCGATCGATGAGTGACCAGATCGTCTCAAGTTATGCTGGAAGCCAAATGGAAGTCATTTCGAATAAATTCAAAGATATGCTGAACTCCGCCATAGACGGTCCCAAGCCCGGTTTGAGAAAGGAGGAGGGAACATGGAGTTAACCTAAATGGCCAGTAACACCAGTGCATCTCAGGAAGTAGGCAAACAGTATAACATAGTTGGACTTGCAGCATAGCTGTGTGAACTCCAGCATGTCATATTTAGCTCAAAACTCCCACCCTTTTTCTACTAGGGTGTAATAAATAAGTAGGACCGGTCCTCCAGGTCGAGGGTTGGGCGAGGCGCCGACAACGCATCACCGAAAAAAAAACACTGTCCTGAAGCAGGAGGCCAGGACCCGATTTGGGCTGTCGCGCCATTGATGATGATGAAGAAGTGCTGAGCAAATAAGAACACTAACTGCTCGAACGAATCGTGTTCAAAACGATCCAATTAGCGAGGTTATTAAAGTTTTCAACCAAGTACAATATTTAAAAAAGCAGTAAGATGTCACATCCTTGACAAAATTCGCCATGACTAATGACTAATGTTGAAGTAAATTATTATTACATAATCTTCTTCTCTTCTACAATAGCGCTACACCCCAAATCTTGGCCTCCTGACATTCAGGTTCCTTGACATTTTTTATTATTTATTGTGGAAGGATTGTTAGCTCTTCGCACAATCCTCCATCTACGAATTTTTCATTTTTGTAGATTGAGTTGACCAAGGTATATCTAAGCAGGCAATTGCGTCGACCGGGATTTGAACTCACAACCTTCGCATTACAACACCAACACGCTACCCACTAGGCTACACCCTATCTATTATTATTTATTGTCGTCAGTACTTGCTTCATCAATCAACAACAACATTTCATTATACTAAATTAAATTATTATATGAATTATTATCATTATTATATTATATTCGTTGAATATAAAGAACAAATAAATATCTTTTCCAAGTGCAAAAAAAACCAAATTTTTCAACATCAATCATATTTGTATTGGAATACTTTACTCAAAATTTAAAGTTGATAGCTTTGACGGCCTTGGAGAGAAATAATTTAATTTAAATTCCGAAATTTCGTGAAACCTAGGGTGTAGCCTAGTAGGTAGCGTGTTAGTCTAGAATGCGAAGGTCGTGAGTTCAAATCCCGGTCGACGTTAAGATGTTAAGGAACCTGAAAGTCAGGAGGCCCAGGCCCGATTTGGGTCGTAGCGCCATTGTAGAAGTAGAAGAATAATGGTTCTCTTAGCTTTGATAGTTGCATTTTTGAAAATTCTACATTTTTATGGGAGGGGGTAGAAGGAATAAAGGAATCAGATCAATATTTTTTGACATTAATGATATTTACATCATTATGCTATGACCTAATTTTCAAGTCAATAGCTGAAATGGTTTCGGAGAAATTAATTTCCTTAAATTTCGAAATTTCATGAAACTTGTATGGGAGGGGGTAGACGGAGTGGGGGATGTGGCCCGTTCAAGAACTTAAAGTTACTTTTTTGCTAAAAATGATATATGAAAAATTTCAGCACGATAGGTCAAAGCTCTCGAGAGTTATGTTGTAGACAGACAGACAGACGGTCACACGGAATCGAGATAAGGCAAACACAACATATTCTCAGATTTTATCTTTTAAAATTTTAATGAAATATAAAACTTATGTAGTAACTGCTTGAAAATAAGTCAGCACGTTTATTGTTAACTGGAACAAGAACATTGCTTTCATCGCTTGATATTTCTAACACGTTTAGTGGGGTTGAACCTATTAATACTCCCATTCTTTAATAACGTCCTTTGATGTTGGCTTTCTTTTTATTTTGAAATCTGTTTTCAGATGCTGTTGTTCTGGGTTTTCAAGTTGCTAGTCATGCTAGAAGTTCTGTTACAAGGAAAATTTTCAATAAAAAATGAAGACCTTTGTAAATTTAAATTTTCAGAAAATTTTTCGAACAGTATTACAAAATGTCAAAAAGTAAAATTCTCCAAAATGACCCTCTGTATCAAAACAAGCCCGGAGTCTGCGTGAACAGTCATCAATTGAATTACGCATCCTTTCCCGCGGGAATTCGCCTCCTGCCTTGATTAGGGAGTTTTTCTGGCTCGGGTGTCGTCTTTGGCAAGCCACTTCTTTAAGGGTAGACCATAAGGACTAGTCCAACGGATTGAGGTCTGTGTTCCCAGATGGCCAATCTGAATCCCCTAAGAGATTAGATTTTTTTGACATTTTTCGGCAATTATCAAAAATTTGTTGGAAACAGTTTATATCACTGATTCAAAAGAATAAAATTGAATATAATCAAAGTTTTTAATGTTCGCAATCGAACCTCATTTTTATATTTTCAAATTTGGTTTTAGCAGTACCTCAGAAATGGATAAAAGCTACTGGTATATGCCGACTGTGCCAAATTTTGCTTTCCGCCATCTACGCAAAATACATTTAGGTTAAGAAAATATCGAGATCGCAACATTTCGCTCAAAAACTCTAATCCAACTCGAGTACTTTGTGAAGTTCGTAACTGATATGATTTGATTTCTCAAAAAATGAGCTGATTTTAAAAGTGGTTTGAACGATGTTTTCTAAATCACTATGGATACCCGTCCAAACGTTTTCCACCCAGGCAAGTTGAATGGTTAGAGTAACACTTATCTGAAATATAATTTTTTTTATTCTCTTACTAACAATAAAGGACTGCGTTGGTAAAGTCAACATAAACATTGTCTTAACTGTCAGTCGTGTAAAATTTTAAATTTTGACTCAAAAACTCTGATGCAAATTACAAAAATTCTGTAATTAATGTAAGGTTGTGTGAAGGGCTAACAATCCTTTCACAATAACAAATAAAATTTGAAGGAACCCGAATGTCAGGAGACCAAAGACCGATTTGGGGTATAGTGCCATTGAAGAAGAAGAACGCGCAAGACTAACCGAAAGTAAAAATTTAAACATTAGTTGTGTTAAATTTAGAAAAAAAAACACTAATGATCCAAAATCAGGGGTGTGTCTACGAAGTTTTTGATCACTTTAGTCATTGCATACATTGGCATAAGTACTTTGCCTTCCCCCGTGCCCAATGGGCCCAACTAGATGGCCCCAGTACATTGTGGTTCTACGAAACTATCCTCCTTCAACCTTGCCTGCAACGCATTGAAAGGTTTGATTGAATAATTATAGAGAAGTATCGTAACTTCTGTAATTTAGATAATTTATTCCCACTAATTTCTAGGTAATAGCGATAACTGCAGTCAGTTATTTAGAATCGATTGACATATCATTTTGCTGTAATAGATACAACTTTTAATATATTATGGTACGAGAATGAAACTTGAGTTTCAAGGTTTAATCCTACAGTTGAGAAATAAATACGAATAACTTGCATGCTTAATTTATTACTGCCTAGTTGCCTCCTCTTTTTTTCTTAGTAATTTATTCCCATAAATTTGTGTATTCTTATTACTCTTTGTTTTTTCTTATTTGATTTTTTTTTGTTTCCAGCAGTATCTTGTTTAATAATGAGACAGTTTTCTTGCCGATTTCCGTATTTCTTAAATTGTACTTAGCGTAGGTTAAGGTTTTACTCAAATTCTGACTACAGACCACATAGTATTTATTTCTTGATTTATCCGATTTATTTTTCACCCTTTCTCTGTTTTCTTTTTCGATGGCACTACATTCGAAAATGGGCTTTGGACTCCTAACGTTCAGGTTCTTTATCATTAATTTGTTATTGTAGAGCAGGGTGGTTACCCAAACTATTTTGGTCGCGTAACCCTCAGAAGTTTTTTTTTTTCAAGATCATGAAACCATTTTTTTTAACAATAGCTTGGGACGCCTTACCACACCTGCTATTATCTCCAGACATCGCCCCTTCCGACTACCACATATTACGATCGATGACGCATGGTCTGGCTGAGCAGCACTTCTATTCATACGAAGAAGCCAAAAATTGGGTCAATTCGTGAATCGGCTCAAAAGAAAAGCAGGTTTTTCGGCGCAAAATCTGTATGCTACCAGAAAGATAGGAAAAAATATGTAGCTAGCGATGGGCATTTTTTTGAATAATAAATATTTAACCATTTTTGCACAATAAGGGCTCGAATTTAAAAAAAAAACCTGTTTTCAATTTGTACTGCCAATATATAAAATAGAAATAAAATCTTTACTGGGAAAGATGTTTCTGGTTCCTCGATTCCATGATGCTCTTAAAATTTGGCGTTATGTTGGATAATTGAACTCGCATTTGCATTCGATATTTTGTCGTAGCATATTTAGAAAAACCGGCTTAACACAAATAAGTGGTAGCAAACGGTAATGTAATTCAAATAGCCTGTTTTGCTAAACTTGACTAGAATATTGTTAATGAAACTGTTATAAAGTTGACTTATAATTGATGATGCGAATTCATTTCAATTAAACTTTCATAATCCAAGGTCAGAAATCTAATTGGTATTTCTTTTATTTTAAAAGGATATTGTACTCAGCAATTATCTTGGTTCCTAAGGTTCGGAAAGTAATCAGTCAGCGATTCCAATAAATTGGATAATTAATAATAATAAAGTACAAGACACAAACAAAAAAAAATGCTACCCTGAAATTTTGTTTTTTTTGCGTTTCATGATTAAATTAGCGTAAAAATGCAAAAACAAAAAATCCGTCTGTTTTTACCACGTACGCCCCACATATCTCCGAGATTCTTGAAGATAGGAAGTTCATTTTTGGGTAGATGAATGTTAAGTAAGTGAAATCCACTACCTAAGTTTTGTGGTGCGTCAGGTGGGGAAGGGAGAGGCGAGGAGAGGAAAAGAGTCAGAAACTACACTTGCTAATATCTCCACAACGAACGCAGATAGAAAACCAAAACTTCACATTCGGATATACTGGTTTATGGGCAAAAAGGCAAAAGTAAACTAATTTTTTTCCCCGTGCGGTCGCAAAAGGGGCTAAGAACTAATTGTCGGCCGAATTTTATTTTTAAATGAATATACTTTTGGAATTACCAAACACATAAAGTTCACCTTTTAGGACCATTTAGGTAGTATATAGCACTGCTATTATTGACTTTGAAGGACGCAAATAATTGTATGGGGGAGGGTCATGTAGGATGCAAAGAAAAACACTTAAAAATTAATCTCTCGACTATCTCTTAAGCATTGTAATTGAAACTTGGAGCATATATTAAGCCATACTAGCGAAATATAATATATAATGTAATAATTGAAAAATGGTGCACTTTTTAAAATTTCAAACCGTTGTTGGAGAACTCGGAGCAGAATGGGGTACTACGTTGAAAATATATTGTTATAGATCTGACAACCACGCACGATCTCTATCGAATACGCGAGAAAAGTATACTCCAAAATGTAGGCAATTAAAACTCTAGAACTTTCCAGAATAAAGAGTATACTCCAAAAATGTAGGCAATTAAAGATCTAGAACTTCCCAGATTAAACTCCAAAAAGTAGGCAATTAAAGATCTAGAATAGTTGAGACACAACCAACGAAGCTTCGAGAACTGGGGCAATTTAGTATAAAAGCACGATGCTGCCAGACGGCAGGCAGTAATTTTAATGATCGAGACGCGAACCAGTGGAAGCGATACGCGGCGGTAGTGCCAAATAGGCGAATTAAGTAAAAGTGTGAATCAAGTTAAAGTGCAAATTAAGTAAAAGTGCGAATAAATAAATTATTTCTTATTTTTAAGCGAATTGTGTTTTTCGAGAAATCCCGGCGAACCCCTAGCTCGCAACAATATCTTAAAAACACAAAAGGGTTAATGAAAAGAGTTGTAAATTTTTCTGTAAACACATTCTAATGTAATAGCCATAAAAATACAATAATATTGTATATATAAAGGCTTAACTACCATTTTAATTGATTGTGTCCTTTTCTTAAACCTATTCGCAAAATTCGCTAGGACAGCCTCACCATTTTCGCTATCTGTTCTCGCACAGGAATTGTGTGCCCATTTTTTGTACATGGAACAAACGACCCAACCTTCAACTGACTTTGAGTAAAATTCACCAAAATATGAACATTTACAGTCAGAATGGAGTATCATCCGGTCTGCCCAAGGAAACGGGCTAATCTAGCAAAGGACGGTAATGAAACAGACGAAATCAATCGACGGATAATACTAGCAAATAAGACGTAGTATTCGGTACTTCCAATAATGAAATCCAAGAAAGTGCACAGGAACAATAAGCTGCGGATTTATAAAACTATTATATGACCTGTGCTCTATTGTGGCAGCGAGACGTGAACATTAACGCGAACTTCCGAAAAAGCAGTTAACGCATTCGAAAGAAAGGTCCTCCGAAGAATTTTGGGGCCTGTGAAGGAAGGAACGGAATGGCGAATAAGATACAACCATGAATTGTATCAACTCTACGATGATCCAGAAGCTTCAACGTTCATCAAGCTACGTAAACTGCAGTGGGCTGGCCACGTAGAACGAATGGAAGACAGAAGAATCCCCAAACGTGATCTTAAAGGCAAAATGAGTGGTAACCGGCCAGTAGGCAAACCATGCAAGCGATGGGAGGACTCGGTTGATGATGACAGCAAAGCCGTTTTAAAAATTAGCAGCTGGAGGACGTGGTCTTTGGATCGAGACGATTGGAGGCGACGACTTTAGGAGGCCAGGGCCCGATTTGGGCTGTCGCGCAGTTGATGAATGAATGAATGCAACGAACATTCTTTAGAGCGAATTTCGAACATGATTCAAGCAATCAGTTAAAAAGTATTAAAATCCACCCAACCCTTATAACGCCCCATCCTCCCATACAAACCCAAACTTGCATAAAAAACCGAATGTAAAAAATTGATACTACTTACTGGTCGTAATTGCAGTTAAGTGTTAATTAATTGACAACTACCCTTCCATAGAACCCCCATTTACTTAGTCTTCCCTATCCACTCTAACCTGCATATTGACTTCCCACGCATGCTCAACTTGTCCCAAGAATAATAAAATTGCGCCCGACTCGTTGGCAGATATTTTATATTATCGCGGATATCAATTTTCTAATCTACTTCAGATTGTGCAAGAAAATCACTAAGCGTCGGAAAACACTCAAAGTTATTTTGCTCCACAGCTGAAGCCCAATATTGTATTTTCCTTGATAAGCCGCCAAGGCTGTTACGCGGAACCCGTAAATGTTTTGGTGGAACCCACTTTGGGCACCACTGTTGTAGAGATATACCCACGAAAGTAGTGTACTGAAATTATACGTCGACCGAGATTTAAACATACGGCCTTCGCATTCTGAAGTAACACGCTATCCATTAGGCTGTATCAAGGTTTCTGTATTCTTTTACCGAAATCCGCTGATGAAATATACCCTAATAAAAATCTCATTACGTTTTATTCCATTAAAAAACGTCCCTGAAAAAAACTGACCTGGCAATATTCTTGCAGTTCTGTCCTCAATTTTTTTTATTCCTACCTCATATTAGTTGCGAATATAGATACTCGATACACACTAAGGCTACTACCGCAGTGGAGTTTAGCCAGTGCAAGTTTAGCGATTGAGCGGAAAATTTTGTCCGAAATTTGAATTTTTTTGGTTCTTAATTCTAAACGCAATCAAAATGAATCGCTATTTACGAAAGTCATATTTATTTTCAATAGAAATGTGTGAATCTATACAAAAACGTGTAGTTTATCGCGGGCCTTCGTGGCAGCGTGCTTCCTTCAGTACCAATAGGTCGTGGATTCGATTCCTACTCCAGGCAGTAGGATTTTTTACGCGGAAAATTTTCAAATTATTCGAAATAAAATGGGTAAATGATCTGAAAGTGGAACAAGTTCCACTTCTAGAAGGTCTACTTACTCAGTAGATGGTTTCTGTATGTTTTCTATCATTTAGTCCCCCATACTATCTGCAAATATTAGTAGCATCCAGTACAACTGAAAAATGTACCAGCTTTACCACTCGTTACGGTCATTCTCACTACCCTTCTCCTACCTTCCCATTCCCATTGCCCTACCTTCCCATCCCCACTAATCCTTCCCCTCATGACTGCGTTTGTGCATTGCTCATAAAGGCCGAAAGTATAAGCCTGGTAGCTCAATGCGACGTTCATTGGTTGGAGAGTGTTTCTAAGATACTTTATTAATAGTGCTAGGCGTGTAAATATAATACATTGATATCTGAGCAATAGATTTTCAATTGAAAAAGCGCAAAGTTAAATCTCGGTTTATCGTATTGAAGGGAACCTGTCATTCATATTGTGCACAGTTGCCTGGTTAATTTTCACGCGGAAAATTGTGGGAATTTAGTTATTACGAAAAAGTATGCACTCGCGTAACATTTCTGTGCTGAATTTGATTTAAATATGCGTTTATGTTTTTTTCGGTAAATCGTGTTCTTACGACAAGAGCGTACAAAACTCATACAGGTGGTGTTATGGAATGATGAATTCATACCCACTGGAGTCAAACAAGATGGCCACTACGTCAGCTGTTTTAGTGTAGACAGAAATGTGACCTAACTCTACTAGTGGTTGTTGTGTGTAGGTATGGAGTATTTTTAGTTGTGAAGGCTACATGGGTAGGGCAGAAAATAGATTTTTTTCTTTATAGATTTTTTTCCTAATAGATTTTTCCGATTTGATATAAAATAAGCTGAAATTACATTTTACAGTCAATTGAACAATCAATCACAAAATTGTTTGATTTTATTTTCATTACATAAATTACATATGTATAATTTAATATTTCTCGACAAAATTTCAGAAATTGTTGGATTATATTCTCAACCCTGGCAGATCAACCAAAAAAAATTAAGCGCAGAAAATGTGACTTTTTCCGAACACTTCTTTACTAGGGATACAAAAAAAATATCTTTTGGTAAAAAAGAAAAAAATAACAAAAAAAAAAAACATGCAGAGCACAGATAGTCTGAAACCTAATCAAGCCATGTGTATCTCAAATTTCGGTACGCTATAATTTTGTTTTTTGCTTGTTCCTCTTATTCTAAGAATACCTAACTGTCTTGACTGAAAGTCCTCTCATGAAGTAGCGAAATTACTTTGGGTCCGAGAAATATAACTCAAGCGAAGGTACCATTTTCAAAAAACGGACTCGCTAATGAATATTTAGAGCTATCAAGCCGCAGACATAACCGCAAGACACCAATCTGTCTGCCCTTGAAGTTTTTAATAGAAAATAATGAATATCTGAAATGTGTACCAAAAAAAAAAGAAATGCATTGGTAGGTATTTGTGAAGATTTGGTTTGATTCGTCGGGAAGACATTATATTTTCAAGGACAGGACTAAAGATAGTTGTCGCCAGGACTGGTTTATTACTCTGGCTCCTGTTCAACTGCTCGCTTCCATGTACTACATGGTCGACTAACACGATGTCTTGTTGGAGCGTTGTATTTTAGAGCTTGTCTGGAGATGTTTTGCTCTGGTTTCCTCAATGTGTGACCGATGCACTGCCATTTCCGCCTCTGAATCTCAATGACTATAGTAGTTTGTTCAGTCGTACTCCGAAGTTCGTCGTTGGAGATGAGTTTTGGTCAGAATATCCTTAGAATGCGTCGCAGGCAATGATTCACGCAATTTTGCTACTTCTTGGTGTGCCTTTCATGTAGTACAACCATATAAGAACAAGGATTTGACACGTACGTCAAACACTCGTATGTTCGTGCAAAGGGAGATATCCCGTAGCCTTCAGAAAGGGAAAAGGGTACCGAAGGAATGACGAGCTTCAATATCCTTGTCGGCTCTACCGCCCATGCTCACAATGCTTCGGACGTAACAAAAATTTTGCGCCTCTTCCACATTTTGTCTGTTAAGGACGATCAGTGTGTTTCTTCTCGAACCCGTGTATGTTTTTTTTTGTTGAGGAACACGTGAGAGCACTGCGATCTTCTCGGCCTATTGTGCGTTTATTGACCCTTTACCCTACTACAATTTGATGGATTTGGCTAATTTTAAGTTCTTCGGTTGTAAGGAAAACTTTTCCTACAAGATTTTGTGATTTCCTTGTGTTCTGTCGTTTCTGAGTCCTTGAGGTAGGTGCGGCAGATGTCGGTTTCGGCTAGACCCATATTTTTGAGGTGGTGTTTTATTCCACAGTGGCCCGTCAAAAGGCCGATCAGAGACCTGATATCACCCTTGCCTTGTTCAAGGATTAACTCTATTTGGTTTTTATGCGGTAGGATTCAATTTTTTGAGATTGATAAACCTGGAAATCTATTCCAGTAGATTCTGTGCTCTTATTCAATCCTTTTTCGCAGTATAATGTTTGAAATGTCCTATTCGGTTTTCGCAATATGGCTCTATTTCAATAAACTTCATTTCCCCTTTCAACCCATATATATTCTGGGAACCTATCAAGGTTACTTTGTACCTTTTTTTCAGAGTGATTAGGCTTTGAAGGCAGTCCCATACTAACCTCGATCCGTGTTTGATTAGATAGTTTTTTTTTTGCAATGGGCTCTTCCAATACTCTCTTGGATAAATAGCTCCATTGCAATTAGTTCAGCCTAGAAGATTGTCGCTTTTTTACCGAGAGGTTCTTAAACCGAGAAGTTAGGACCTTTGATCCGGTTCCAGTTCCCTCCTAGGTGCATGAGCCATCTGCATAACAGATGGTTAGTCCCTCTTCCATTTTAAGTATAAGTTATAACTTTGAAGGGGGTTTCAAAGTTGAATTTTGTCGGCAGTGTATCTGATAAGGTCGAGGTTAGAACCTCCTATCTTCGGATTTTTTAGGATTTTGAAGTGACCGATTTATAATTATTTTCCCTCTGTATGATACATGCGTCCCTTGATGGCTTCAATTTTTATTTGGAGCATGTTTATGTTTGGTTTTACGCACATTTATTTTAGTCCTGCACCGAGTTGACAGCATAATTAAGGTGTCCCTATTGAAGACCATTACCTCCCCACTTTCCAGTGTAGCTTCGAGGATGTCATTTATTATCACCAGAAATAGCCCTGTCTGACACCCGTTTGCAACAAAGCTCTCGTACATCTCTTCATTATGTAAAATGCGATATCTTGCATATTCGTAGGATTCTTCAATCATAGCTATGATTTTACTTGGAACATGTACCTCCTCCACGCAAAACATTCCATATGTAATCTTCGCAAGCTCCCAAATATGAGATATAGTGGCAAGCCCATGTCGGTGAACTGATCCAATATTACCCGTTGGATATTTTTATGATCTGGATAAGACGATCCTGTACGGAATCGAGCCTAATAAACTTCGAGAGTGCTCCCTGCGGCATCATTAATCCTATTGCGAATAACCATAGCGATGTTTTTCGATACGCCAGTAAGTGGGCATATACCACGCTAATCTTGAAGGTCGCCCTTCTACAGAATTTGGACAATGACGCATTCCTTCCATTCTCCCTTCATTCTACACCTCAATAAACAGTAGACGGAGTATATCGGCGGTTATTTCCGATTTCAGTTTTAGGAGTTCGGTTGGTATTCTGTCTATACCTGGCACTTTATTTCCTGCCATTGAGTGAATGGCCGATTGTTAACCTTCTCACATGTGTCTTGCGACATCCGTTTAGAGTTACTCACTCTACGAACTAAGGTAATCGTCCTCGATCTCTGAGCCTGGCGACTGTGAGTCGACTTGGCTAGACTGATTCGGGTTCAAATGTAAAGTCTTCCCCCTCTGTGTTCATCATGGATACTGGAGGAAGCAGACCCTGAGCTCTTGGCTCCGGTTCCAATCTGTCCTTTTTATACACTTTCATTGTGATGGCACCGAGCACATAATTGATGACGCTTCCGGTTTTTGCTAAGGAATCTAAGGACTCTTTGTTGATAACTATTACGGCGCATCTAGATTTGCCCTTAATGTCTGGATTTGGGTTGCAGTATCGAATACTGGATAAAATCGCACCTGCATTGTTCCGTTCTGAAGGTAACCATACACATGCTCGCGGATAGCTTGGGATCTCACTTGGGATCAGTTTTACATGACCTTGGTGCCACCCGCCGTCTCTGAACACCGGTGCAAAACCAGGATGGTCACGCGTGATGCTTAGAAAATTGACTGGAAGTTTACTTTCAACCTTCCTCCAGAGCTCATGAGTAATACTTCCATCTGCATCACTTTTGTCGACGATCGCCACTACCAGACTATCCTTAAGCTAAAGGACCTTGACAAACCCCCGGTACCGATGCTGACTGCCTTCGACCTATTCGCTTTCTTCGGGGACTTATCCTGAGATCTTTTATGCTTTCCCGCAGAGCAGAAGTCTGTACATTCGGCGATCATTTTGGTAGCCAAAACCGCAGATTCTTTCTGCTTTTCGGTTCTGATGTGTTCCGGGATGTTCCCCAGGCGACTCAGAAGCCTTTGGGCGCCGCGCCTTGGAGAACATTTTGAGGATGGAATACTTCGGTTCCCCCTGATTTAACCACCGGCGATTTGGGTGGGTCCTCTTCACCACTTCCACAGTGCACGCCGCTATACGGTCCAGGTTTGGTATCCTTTTACTTTACCGGCTGAGTGCTGTCTGCAAAAAGGTTTGAAAGAAACCAATTTTTTTCTCACGTGCATGTGCCCTAAGCCATTAGATTCAAATTAAAGGTTCAAAAATTCAGCTGCTCGTACGTTGGGAGCCTTAGGTGTTTTGCTTGGACCAGGTTTGGTAGACATAGTCTTCGCAGTACCCATTATGAAACTAGGCTTGGAGTTTTGTTTGGCTCCAAGGGAGCCTTGGAAGAAGCGCGATTGCATCCGTCCGGCATTTTAAGAGAGGCGGTCTCTGGGTTTTTTTTTAAATATTATTGGACATATATGATTCCACGAGTAGCGGAGAAAAACTGTTGATTTGCACAGAGATCTGCATTTTGCAGACAAGGCTAATTTATCCGCAGGTCGCCTGGCATCCGGATCTTTTGCTAACGACTGAGCTATTTAAGTGGGCCCTTAGCCTGATCGATTCTCGGCTCTTCTTCTCTTCTACTCCTACAATGGCACTACAACCCAAATCGTGCCTTGGCCTCCTGACTTTCAGGTTCCTTAACAGTTCTCATTATTTATTGTGAAAGGGTTGTTAGACCTTTGCACAGCGCTCTATCTTCGAATTTTTCATTTTCGTAGATTCAGGTGACCAAGGTATACCCAAGCAGGCAATGTGTTGGAATTATGCGTCAACCGGGATCCGAACTTACAACCTTTGCATTGTAGACCAACACACTACCCACTAGGCTAGACCCTATCTTCTCGATTCTCGGCACGGGAACCTTAATTCAGCCCATTGATTGTAGAAAAGGATGAGAATTTTAGGAAGATGGATTCCATAATAAAGAAGTTTTGTAGAAAAAACAACGACGCAATGGGATCCTGTCCACCTGACCTCGCTCTCATATGGCCGAAGTTGATTGTTTTTTTTTAGCATTTATTGCAATAATTAAAAGACACATTCTGGCAAAGTTTCAAATTTCATCTAGAATATAACCATATTATCGGACCGGGACTCAACGCTCTTTCATGTTAGGCGACTTTTTCGAGTTATCCGTTTTCGCGTTATACAAAATTTCAATAAGTTATACGATTGGTAGGTACAATAAAATGATTTCTTATCATATACTCCCCGTATTTTTCTGATTTATTACAGTTGCAATTTTCATTGTTAACATTATCCCAAAATCCAAAAATTCAGGCAATGACGTCTGCTGATAAAAGCAGGATTAATAATAATTTTAATTAAATTTTAAGCAAATTAACCAAAAGCATCAAATCCGTGCGTTTTCAGATTGCTATCATACAATCCGTGCAAGTATGGTATAGGTATTGCAAAATAAAATTTCCAGCTTGATAAGGTGGATTTAGTCCAAGTGGTCAGTGTAAGCCTTTCCTAGATAAGAACGATATTTTCATGGGTATAAAATTGGCCCCGAGATCCGTAATTCAGTACAGTCGTTTAGAAAATGGCCAAGTTCGCAGTTATTGTTGCTTTGTTCGGTTTGTGCTTAGTGCCATCATTGGCCTATAACAGCAGGATTGTTGGAGGAAAGGATGCCACTAACGCTCAATTCCCTCATCAAATCTCTTTGAGACGACCAAGCAGCCACACCTGTGGTGGCTCCATCGTCAGCCAAACCATGATCCTAACTGCCGCTCATTGCGTTGTAGATGGTAGCAATAAGCCGTAAGTATATTCAAAAAATACTGCACGAATATCCTTGTGTATTTATCAATTGTTTCTTCTTGTAGCTATGCCGCATCCACTTTCACTATTGTCGCTGGTAGCAACACCCTAAACAGCGGTGGTGTATCCAGGACCGGCAAGCGTGTCATCGTTCACGAAGGCTACGGCGGCGGCACCTTCATGAATGACGTTGCACTCATTGAACTTAGCTCTCCTCTTAGCTACACCAGTGCCATCCAACCAATTGCTCTTGCAACCAGCGCTCCTCCATCTGGTGCCGCTATTACCATTTCCGGATGGGGACGTATTGCCACCGGTGGAGCAATCCCTAATGCCCTCAAGTACAACACCTTAACCGCAACCTCTGCTAGCCAATGCGCTGTCAACGGTCGCAGTGCCGGTTTGCTCTGCTTGGCTCACTCATCTGGCAATGGCGCTTGCAATGGTGACTCTGGTGGCCCAGCTATCTATGGCGGAAAGATCGTTGGTATTGCTAACTTCGTTATGGGAGGATGCGGTTCTTCCAACCCAGATGGCTATGCCTCTGTTGCCTATTTCTATAACTGGATCGCAGCCAGGATTTAAATGATTTAAATAAATAATTTGAGCAATTTAATTTTGAATTTGTTTTTATTGATTAAGAAAATATTGGTGCTGTTACGAGTGGCTCCAGAAGTGTTTGACAAATCTTTGGTATCCATTAATCTCTCTGGAGATAAAAGATAATTATTTGCTAGCTGGTCTTAAGGTAACCAATAAGCTTCCTGCCTAAAATAAATTATTTTATCTTTCTGATTCTCATAATTGAAATCTGCGTAGTATAAATCATGAGAATCACGACGGACGGCTTGTTTTTTCATTCGTCTGTGTGTGTGAACAACTGAACTGATTCTTCTCCTTCAATGGTACTACAGCTCGAATTGGGCTTTGAACTTCTGCCCTTCCGGTTCCTAATTATTTATTTTGTTATTGTGGAATATCACTATCAGGATTCCTTAATGCAAGGAATTGCCATAAAATCGATTCCAAGTATAAAGATGGAAATTATTTTATCTTGGCTCATCATTTAGTGAAGGGACAAAACAAACGTCAATATCCCTAAACCAACACATTAATAAATAGAGTACAGTAAATATACAAAAACTAACATAAATTAGTGTCAACTAGCGTTAAGTCTACGTCTTAAACATACTTTATCTATAGAGAAGTCAAATACATCAATATTTTCGTAAACTTCTCTTGCAAGACGCGAGATTGGTTCATTCATACCATAGTTAGTCCGGTGAAAGCAATTCTTCAACAATCTAGGATGCCTCGGTGACAATTGACCAACAGCAAATTGCATCAAACCCAAAAGTGAGGAGGAATCAACCACCCCAGTGAGAAGTTGATGAGCAAAAACTACGTCAGCAACTTCACGTCGTCTCGAGAGTGATGACATATTTAGCAACTGAAGCCGGTCAATATAAGGAGGAAGACGAACTCTGCCATCCCAATTAAGGTGACATAATGCAATTCTCACAAATTTGCGCTGAATAGATTCAATTCTGCCAATATGCACATCATAATAGGGAGACCAAACTTGAGAAGCATACTCAAGATGAGATCTGACAAAGGTGTTATACAGACTCAAGCTAATAAAGGAATTGTTAAATTCCTTGGATAAGCGAGTGGTAAAGCCCAGCATAGAATTACCCTTTTGTACAATCTTATTTATATGCAAGCCAAAATCAATCGTATGGTCAAATCTAACGCCTAAGTCAATAATTGAATTAACACGATCTAAAATACAGTCATTGAGACTGTAAGTTACTACAAACGGTGAGAATTTCCGTGTAAATGACATAACATGACATTTATCCAAATTCAATCGAAGGCCATTATTGCGACACCAGTTACTAAAATTTAACAAATCCTCCTGAAGAAGATTATCTGAGTTAGAACTAATAGACCTAAAGATTTTAATGTCATCAGCATAGATGAGTACTTCCGAATATTTAAAAACAGAGGCTACATCGTTAATGGCCAGGATAAATAGAAGTGGTCCTAAATGCCAAATGACTTCCTTGAGGGACCCCAGAAAGCTCAGTAAATGGCTTAGACGTACAATCACGAAAGATAACCTGGTAGGTTCTATCAAATAGATAAGACTTAATCCAATTTAAACCCAACAATCTTAGTTTTAACAAAATTATTGAATGGGGCAATTTATCAAAGGCCTTACTAAAATCGGTGTATACACAATTCATCTGCTTACCATTCTCAATAGCCAATATAGATTTATTCGTAAACTCCATCAGATTAGTAACAGTGGATCTATTCCTAACAAAACCATGTTGTTTACTCGAAATTATTGATTTACAGTGAAACGACATGCATTCATACACTATAGACTCAAATAGTTTAGGAATAGCCGACAGTTTAGCTATTGGCCGATAATATTCAACAGCAGATTTTGCACCGCTTTTATGAGTAGGTATGATGAAGGACGACTTCCACACATTAGGAAAAATCCCCGTTATTAGGGATCTTTGATGAAAGAGGTGAGAGAGTGGTTCAGCAAGAGGGAGACAACAACGCTTAAGGACAACAGCAGGAACACCATCTGGGCCAGGAGAAGACACTTCTTTAAGGCGGGCGATGTGATTGACTATATCATTATAGAAAATTGGTAAATCAGACAATGTAGTCGAAGTAGTTTCTCTAAAGTCATCAAAATACGCCATATCAGGGGAAAAGCTACTACTAGTAAAAGATCCACTGAAGAATGTGGCGAAAAAATTACAAATAGTAGCTTAATCGTTACTATCATTGCCCTGGAATTGAAAAGAAGCTGGATAACCATCTGATTTACGCTTACAATTAACGAATTTCCAAAACTTCAGGGGATCTCTAATAATATCCGACTGCATTTTAATTAAATAATCAAAATATAAGCGAGTAGATAAATCCTTAAAAAGGTCATAATATTCCTCATACAGACAAAAATCAGTATCATTCTTCGTCCTAGTATACCTCTTCCAGGCAGCATTACGAGCATTGCGAATTACACGCAACTCGCTAGTATACCAAGGGTACGACGATGAGATGTTCCTGCGATAGGTAAAAGGAACTGTAGCAACAAAAAATTGATACAGAACATAATAAAACTCAACTACAGCACCTTCAAAATCAGGATTGTCAAGAATTTCTTTAAAGTTAAAGTTAGATGTAAGGTACTTCAACTGAGAAAAATCTGCTTTATTAAAATCAAAAGAAAGCTCCTTTTCACTAGGGCCAACAATATGCTCCTCGTCAATCATAAGAAAAATATTAATAGGAGGGTGCAAGACATCAATGGTAGTAATTGAAGTTAAGCTCTCATCCACGGAACATGCACAGTAGTCAGAATAAAAAATTAGGTCAAGCTGTCTTCCATAGGAATTCCGAACAAGACTAAGTTGATGGAGACCAAGTGCAGTTATACTATCTACAAAAAAACATTCAAGCGATGACGAGGAATCAGAAACTAAGAGAGTAGAATCATCGTCAGAGAGAGACCAAGAAAGACTTGGAATATTAAAATCACCCAGTAAAATGAGTTCGTCAGAGATATTCATACTATTATGAACAAAAGTTATACAGTCAACTGTTCTTTCGTATAAAATACAAGGACTCGACGGAGGAATATATGTCAAAAAGACATAAATATCCTTATTATTAAATACGAGTTTAACACATAAGATCTCCAGACCGTGAGGGTTCGGGACAGGAACAACTACACAATTAATGCAGCCTCGGACTGCTAATAACACTCCACCACCCTTCAATCTCAGATCGGAAACATATCGATCCCTACGAAAGACGTCAAAGTCTGAACTAAAAAGTTCACAGTCAGAGAAACTACAATTTAGCCCCGTTTCAGTAAGTGCAATAACATTATCACTATCAGAATTCCTTAATGCAAGGAAATGCCATAAAATCGATTCCAAGTATAAAAGATGGAAATCATTTTATCCTTTGGCTCATCATTTAGTGAAGGGACAAAACAAACATCAATATCCCTACACCAACACATTAATAACAGAGCACAGTAAATAGACAAAACCTGACATAAATTGGTGTCAACTAGCGTTAAGTCTACGTCTCAAACATACTTTATCAATAGAGAAGTCAAATACCTCAATATTCTCGTTAACTTCTCTTGCAAGACGCGAAATCGGTTCACTCATACCATAGTTAGTCCGGTGAAAGCAAATATGCAACAATCTAGGATGCCTTGGTAAAAATTGACCAACAGCAAATTGCATCAAACCCAAAAGTGAGGAGGAATCAACCACCCCAGTGAGTAGTTGGTGAGCAAAAACTACGTCAGCAACCTCACGTCGTCTCGAGAGTGATGACATATTTAGTAGCTGAAGCCGGTCAATATAAGGAGGAAGACGAACTCTGTCTTCCAATTGAAGTGACATAAAGCTATTCTCACAAATTTGCGCTGAATAGATTCAATTCTGCCAATATGCACATCATAATAGGGAGACCAAACTTGAGAAGCATACTCAAGATGAGATCTGACAAAAGTGTTATACAGACTCAACCTAACAAAGGAATTGTTAAATTCCTTGGATAAGCGAGTGGTGAAACCCAGCATAGAATTACCCTTTTGCACAATCTTATTTATATGCAAACCAAAATCAATC
This sequence comes from Chorisops tibialis, assembly GCA_963669355.1. Taxonomy (NCBI): domain Eukaryota; kingdom Metazoa; phylum Arthropoda; class Insecta; order Diptera; family Stratiomyidae; genus Chorisops; species Chorisops tibialis. Next base: position 59,673,708 of record OY770263.1, read on the forward strand.
TTTTGGTCAAATGTAACGCCTAAGTCAGTAACTAAATTAACACGATCTAAAATACAGTCATTGAGACTGTAAGTTACTTCAAACGGTAAGAATTTTCGAGTAAATGACATTACATGACATTTATCCAAATTCAATCGAAGGCCATTATTGCGACACCAGTTACTAAAATTAAACAAATCCTCCTGAAGAAGATTGTCTGAGTTAGAACTAATAGACCTAAAGATTTTAATGTCATCAGCATAGATGAGTACTTCCGAAAATTTAAAAACAGAGGCTACATCATTAATGTCCAGGATAAATAGGAAGAATTCTGAGACGAGGCAAATAACGCCTGGGTTTTGGTGCGCAGTCCATTTACGTTTTGATAGTAAAGGGACAATTGTCTAAGTTTTTTGGACCAGAACCAGGAGCATTATTACGACGAGATATAAATTCTTTAAGAAATACTCCAGAAGGCCACGAATCAATATTTAACAACTGATTGAAAAGATCAGTATTAGTCAAAACAATTTTAAAGGGGGCAATGGAACTAGTTTCTTTACTAATTTTATCACATTTAACTGCTGATCCTGTTGAAATAAATTTTTTTGAAAGCAAATAGCTTATGACATCATCCGGGGATGTTCGGGGATCAAGTCTAGAAACGAAAATGGCTTTTGGACGAGGAACAATAGTAAGCAGATGTGGCTGTGTTAGTATAGAAGAAGAAGAACCAGTGGAATTAGCATCAGTAAGAGGCGTTTGAGAACTATTCGAGAAAACTTGGGTAGATTTCAAGGGTGCATGATTTTTACTAACGGATGCCTCCGAAGAGGGTTGGCCAATATTAGGAGATGTAGACTTCGAGGGCGCAGAATTATTATTAGCGGATACTTTAGCAGAAGCTTGGCTAATATTAGGAGATGTAGATTTATTCACTCGAGTCTTTTTTCGGTTGCTAGTCCTTCGCACAATTCGCTATCTACGTTTTTTTTCATTTTCACAGATGGAGGTGGCTCAGATATACTCACGCAAGCAGTGTGCTTGAATATATGTCCACAGGGACTTGAACTCAGGTCCTTCGAATTGTAGACCAACAGGCTACCCACAAGGCTACACGCAGGTTAACTGCACTGATTAGGCATCTAAATAAGATGGGGCTCTGTGTGACTGGTGGATAAATGTTGGTAGAGCTTTGGTCTAGATCGTTCACAAAAGAAGTTATCAAGTCAATTGAGAAAAGTAGTTCCTTTGCTTTGCGCGATCGTGGATTTCGTGGTTTATTATCAGTACAGTAGAATCTCTAAAGTTAACCACCTCGTGTTATGGAAAACCTCTCCTTAGAACACATTTTTACCGCTTTCAAATTATTTGAAATCGACTTTTATACGTCAATACGTTGACTAAGTTCGTCTTTAGTTAACTCAGCGAAATTTAAAACTGGTTTACAGACCAGTTCATCTCAAAAATCAAAGAATCAAGCAATCACGTTTACATTGTTATTTGATGCAGCAGGACTACATATACTACTAATTTCTTATTACAGAATATCTTGTGTTATTGGCAATTTCAGACTTTTTGTGCAATGCACAAACACAGTCGTGGAGGGAGGGATTGATTTGAATGAAAAGGTACAGGACCACCGTTACGAGTGATGTAGCTGGTATATTTATACTCTAGATGAAATCTGAGAGTATATTGTGTTTGCCTTACCGTTTGTAACGCTAAGAAATAATGCTCGCACAGAGCCGCCAAGGGTACAGAAATATTTGTTGTCGCTCAAAAACTTCGATTCCGAGTTGCTGTCTGTCCGTCTGTCTACAGCATAACTCTCGAACGCTTTGAGCTATCGTGCTGAAATTCGTTGTGTATCATTTTTAGCAAAAAAGAAACTTTAAGTTCGTGAATGGGCCACATCCCCCCACTCCTTCTACCCCCTCCCATACAAATTTCACGAAATTCAGAAATTTTCCGAAATTGATTTTTCTTTGAAACTATTTTAGCTATCGATTTGAAATTTGGGTCAAAGTATTATGATATAGATGTCATTATTATGAGAGAATATTGATCCGATCCCGTCACTCCTTCTACCCCCTCCCATACAAATGCATAATTTTGAAAAATGCAGTTTTTCGATTTTCATTGAAACTAGCAAAGTTATAAAAACGAATTTTTGCGAAAATTAATTTTATTATAATTTCAATCAGAATTGAAAAAATTATCAACTTCACCTCACTCCTTCTACCCCCTCCCATACAAATTTCACGAAATTTTGAAATTTAAATTAAATTATTTTTCTTCGAAACTGTTAAAGGTATCAACTTCATATTTTGCATAACGTATAAAACTATAAATATCAATAACGAGAAAGAAATGTGTTTTGATCCGTACACTCCTTCTACCCCCTCCCATACAAATGTATAATTTTTGTTAATTGCATTATATCGATTTCCATTAAAACTAGAAAAAGTATAAACTTAAAATTTTGCCAGAATTTGTTTTTTAATAATTGCAATAAATGTTAAAAAAAATTATCAGCTCCTCTTCACTCCTTCTACCCCCTCCCATACAAATAGCTGTAATATAAATTCAAGAAAAGCATTTCTCCTTCGAATATATTAGAACTATCGAATTTGAAATTGAATCAAAGCGTGGTGATAAGGATGATGATAAGCAGTTTCAAAATCATCTTAAACGCACGACTTCCTCTGCCACCTCCCATACAAATGCCTCAATTTCAGGAAAACTATGTCCAATTGAAAATAATGAAGGCTACAAACCTTAAATTCAGCACGAAATATTTTGCATACCACATTAGGTGTCATATCCAAAAATTACAAACCTTCCTCCTCTCCTTCTACCACCTCCCATACAAAAGTCACTATTAATTATTTAAAAGAATTGGAGGTGACATATTTTCCGGCACATTGAACTCTTTCTCATTTCATCTAGAGTATCATATGATTGGGCTTTACGCCCAATCATAATTCTTTTATGTTTTTCAGTTGAACTGGCTGTTACTGACAAATATTTACACATTTTATGGGGGACTGAACTATAGAAAGCGCACTGAAACTATGAACTGAGTATATATTGTAGATACTTTTACCAATATCAAAGCGCAGTTAGATTCTACTCTGGAGAATTGGCTCCTTCGTTTGCAATAGTAAAGGGGAGGAATTGCCAAGACGAACTTAGCATGGTCGACCTAATGAGATGTCTAACGCCAGAAATGATGAAAAAATCCACAAAATGGTATTGGATGACCGTCGACTGAAAGTACGCGAGCTAGCATGGTGGTGTGAAAGATGTTTAAGGCCTAAGAATTGCAATATCGATAGCGACAATATTGCGAATAATTCAGCGCAATAGTGAAAGTGAAAAAGGTTCTACTTATTTTTAAAGCGAAATAATAAAGTTTGCTTTATTATAAAAAATAGAGATTGCTTTATTATTTATAAAGTGCTCTCGTTGTACTCTAGCTGAAATCTAAGAGTATTATAAGTTTGCTCTAAAGTTTGTGACGCTAAGAAATAAGGCTCGCACAAACAAATGAATGATACAGAAGTTTATATTATCACTCGAAAATTTCAAAGCCGAATGGCCGTCCGTCCGTCCGTCTGGAGAACATTTTAGGATGGAATATTTCGGTTGCCCCTGATTTACCCATCGCCGATTTGGGTAGGTCCCCTTCACCAGTTCCACAGTGCACGCCGCTATTTGGTCCAGGTTTAGTATCCTTTTACTTTACCGGCTGAGTGCTGTCTGCAAGAAGGTTTGAAAGAAACCAATTTTTTCCTCACGTGCATGTGCCCTAAGCCATTAGATTCAGATTAATGGTTCAAAAATTCAGCTGCTCGTACGTTGGGAGCCTTAGGTGTTTTGCTTGCACCAGGTTTGGTAGACATAGTCTTTACAGTACCCATTATGGGACTAGGCTTGGAGTTTTGTTTGGCTCCAGGGAGCCTTGGAGGAAGTGCGATTGCATCCGTCCGGCATTTTAAGAGAGCCGGTCTCTGGGTTTTTTTTTAAATATTATTGGACATATATGATTCCACGAGTAGCGGAGAAAAACTGTTGATTTGCACAGAGATCCGCATTGTGCAGACAAGACTAATTTATCCGCAGGTCGTCTGGTATCCGTATCTTTTGCTAACGACTGAGCTATTTAAGTGGGTCCTTAGCCTGATCGATTCTCGGCTCTTCTTCTCTTCTACTTCTACAATGGCACTACAACCCAAATCGTGCCTTAGCCTCCTGACTTTCAGGTTCCTTAACAGTTCTCATTATTTATTGTGGAAGGGTTGTTAGACCTTTGCACAGCCCTCATCTTCGAATTTTTCATTTTCGTAGATTCAGGTGAGCAAGGTATACCCAAGCAGGCAATGTGTTGGAATTATACGTCAACCATGATTCGAACTTACAACCTTCGCATTGTAGACCAACACACTACCCACTAGGCTACACCTTATCTTCTCGATTCTCGGCACGGGAACCTTAATTCAGCCCATTGATTGTAGAAAAGGATGAGAATTTTAGGAAGATGGATTCCATATTAAAGAAGTTTTGTAGAAAAAACAACGAAGCAATGGGAAAGCATTCTCTTTGTGCACTGTTGCATATTCGCATGTTTTTCTTATTCGATAACTAACCGACCCAAGTCGGTCATCCAATATCCGCAACCTGTAACGCGCATCGTGGCATACAGTTCTGCCTTTCTTATATGATGAGATTGTCCCGGCGAAACCATGATCATCTCTTGCAACACGCTCGAACGTGGCATTCAGTTTTCCATAAAATTTTTCTTTGTTGCCAGGTGTTGCGGCATTATTGGTGAGCATTGCAAAATTGCGACGTTTCTGCCCTTAGCACCACCGCCATGCCGTATTTGGCTTCATACTAAGGACCAACGAACAAAATAATATTTCTGCTCGGGGATGGTTCTTCTCCTGATTCTGTCCACACCTGACCTCGCTCTCATATGGGCGAAGTTGATTTTTTTTAGCATTTATTGCAATAATTAAAAGACACATTCTGGCAAAGTTTCAGATTTCATCTAGAATATAACCATATTATCGGACCGGGACTGAACGTTCTTTCATGATAGGCGACTGTTTCGAGTTATCCGTTTTCGCATTAAGGGAACTCTACTGTATACAAAATTTCAATAAGTTATATGATTGGTAGGTACAAAAAAATGATTTCTTACCATATACCCCCCGTATTTTTCTGATTTATTACAATTGCAATTTTCATTGTTAACATTATCCCAAAATCCAAAAATTCAGGCAATGACGTCTGCTGATAAAAGCAGGATTAATATTAATTTCAATTAAATTTTAAGCAAATTAACCAAAAGCATCAAATCCGTGCGTTTTCAGATTGCTATCATACAATCCGTGCAAGTATGGTATAGGTATTGCAAAATAAAATTTGAGGCTTGATAAGGTGGATTTAGTCCAAGTGGTCAGTGTAAGCCTTTCCTAGATAAGAACGATATTTTCATGGGTATAAAATTGGCCCCGCGATCCGTAATTCAGTACAGTCGTTTAGAAAATGGCCAAGTTCGCAGTTGTTGTTGCTTTGTTCGGTTTGTGCTTAGTGCCATCATTGGCCTATAACAGCAGGATTGTTGGAGGAAAGGATGCAGATAACGCTCAATTCCCCTTTCAAATCTCTTTGAGACGACCAAGCAGCCACACCTGTGGTGGCTCCATCGTCAGCCAAACCATGATCCTAACTGCCGCTCATTGCGTTGTAGATGGTAACAATAACGCGTAAGTATATTAAAAAAATACTGCATGAATATCTTTGTGTATTTATCAACCGGAAATCGTCTCTTCTTGTAGCTATCCCGCATCCACTTTCACTGTTGTCGCTGGTTCCAACACCCTAAACAGTGGTGGTGTATCCACGACCGGCAAGCGTGTCATCGTTCACGAAGGCTACGGCGGCGGCACCTTCATGAATGACGTTGCACTCATTGAACTTAGCTCTCCTCTTAGCTACACCAATGCCATCCAACCAATTGCTCTTGCAACCAGCGATCCTCCAATTGGTGCCGCTATTACCATTTCCGGATGGGGACGTATTGCCACCGGTGGAGCAATCCCTAATGCCCTCAAGTACAACACCTTGACCAGAACCTCTACTACCCAATGCGCTGTCAACGGTCGCAGTGCCGGTTTGCTCTGCTTGGCTCACTCATCTGGCAATGGTGCTTGCCAAGGTGACTCTGGTGGCCCAGCTATGTATGGCGGAAAGCTCGTTGGTATTACTAACTTCGTTAAGGGAGGATGCGGTTCTACCTACCCAGATGGCTATGCCTCTGTTGCCTATTTCTATAACTGGATCGCAGCCAGGATTTAAATGATTTAAATAAATGATTTGAGCAATTAAATTTTGAATTTGTTTTTATTGATTAAGAAAATATTGGTGCTGTTACGAGTAGCTCCAGAAGTGTTTGACGAATCTTTGGAGATAAAAAAGATAATTATTTGCTGGCTGTTCTTAAGGTAACCGATAAGCTTCCTGCCTAAAATAAATTATTTTATCTTTCTAATTCTCATAATTGAAATTTGCGTAGTATAAGTCATGAGAATCACGACGGACGGCTTGTTTTTTCATTCGTCAAACTGTGAACAACTGAGCTAATTCTTCTCCTTCAATGGTACTATAGCTCGAATTGGGCTTTGACCTTTTCCCCTTCCGGTTCCTAATCTTTTATTTTGCTATTGTGGAATGGTTGCTAGTCCTTCGCATAATCCGCCAACTACGTTTTTTTTTCATTTTCACAGATGGAGGTGGCTCAGATATACCCACGCAAGCAGTGTGCTTGAATATATATCGACCGGGACTTGAACTCAAGTCCTTCGAATTGTAGACCAACAGGCTACCCACAAGGCTACACGCAGGTTAACTGCACTGATTAGGCATCTAAATAAGATGGGGCTCTGTGTGACTGGTTGATAAATGTTGGTAGAGCTTTGGTCTAGATCGTTCACAAAAGAAGTTATCAAGTCAATTGAGAAAAGTAGTTCCTTTGCTTTCGACGATAGTGGATTTCGTGGTTTATTATCAGTACAGTTGAATCTCTAAAGTTAACCACCTCGCGTTATGGAAAACCTCTCCTTAGAACACATTTTTACCGCCTTCAAATTATTTGGAGTCGACTTTTATGCGTTAATACGTTGACTAAGTTCGTCTGTAGTTAACTCAGCGAAATTTAAAACTGGTTTACAAACCAGTTCATCTCAAAAATCAAAGAATCAAACAATCACGTTTACATTGTTATTTGATGCAGCTGGACTACATACTACTAATTTATTATTACAGAATATCTTGTGTTATTGGCAATTTCAGCCTTTTTGTGCAATTCACAAACACAGTCGTGGAGGGAGGGATTGATTTGAATGAAAAGGTACAGGACGACCGTTACGAGTGATGTAGCTGATATATTTTTCAGTTGAACTGGCTGTTACTGACAAATATTTACACATGTTATGGGGTACTGAACTATAGAAAGCGCACAGAAACTATGAACTGAGTATATATTGTAGATACTGTTGCGAGCTAGGGTGTTCGCCGGATTTCAAAGAAAACACAATTCGTTTAAAAATAATAGATAATTTATTTATTCGCACTTTCACTTTAAATCGCACTTTTATACAATTTCCCGATCACTTCACACTCTTCTGACAACACCGCTGCTTGTTTACTATCGCTTTTCTTGTACCGGTTCGCGTTCTTCCACCGATAGGTGTCGCTGAATAACTGGCGGCTGTCTGAAAGTTGGCGGATATTTATACTAAATCTCCCAGACAGGTGTCGTTGTGTGTGTGTGTGTGTGTGTGTGTGTCTAGGCTATTCTAGATTGCCTACATTATGGAGTTTACTGGAAGTTGCTAGAAACTTGTTTATAGCGTTTTACATGTTGAGGGACTTTTCTGGATGTTTGTAGGAACATCGAGGTTGTCAGATTTATAACATTACCCTCTCCTTAGTCCCTGTTCGTCCCGAACAGAGTTGTTCACTTCCTCAATGGCACCATGGTACTTCGTTAGTCGGTCGAGATGTACCACTTTCATTTTAGTACAGGGTTTTCGCTTATTCCATGCATCCTTTGGTTCGGTTGTTATCCTCTGAAAGATTTTTCTGGCTTCTCTTTCCTTCTCGCGTTCGCGTACTTTCTCCATGTCCTTTTCGCGCTCCTTCTCCTCCTTGGCAGTACGTTGACTTTCCTTTCTAAGTCCCGCATTCCTCCTTTCGCGATCTTCTCGATCATATCGCTTCTCATGTTCGGCCTTGTCACGATTATTCGCATGAGGTACTTGACCGTCCCGACTTCTAGCCGTTCGTTCGCGATCCTTATTCGAATGTCTATCTTTGTTTCCATGAACTTTCCCGATATATTGTTCTTGTTGCAATCGATCTTGCCGACTCGGGGTTTTCGATCGACTCCGGCGTCTTTTATCAAAACCGTGTGTAAGATTTGAACTCTGACGACTAGTTCTTGACCAAGAACTACCTGCCCGATCTCCATCTTCGCATTGGTTAGCAGCGCAGCCGGAACAACAGTTGGTCGCTTTTCGGCAGTCGAGTCTCAAGTGTCCACAATTCCAGCATCGGGGGGCACCAAATCTTTCGCTCCGCTTGGTGTACTCTGCTTTCTGACACACACACTCTTTTACTATTTCCCGGACTCGATAGTTGCTCCGCGAGCTTTGCTTGGCAGCTTCGAACTTCAGCCCATATACTAAGGCTTCGCCAATCGTTTTCTTACCTGCCAGTTTCAACGCCTGTTGCAGCTCTCTGTCCTGTACAGCATTGTTAAATGCGAAAACAGCTGTATCGTTGCGTTGCTCTGTTTGCGCATTAGGAAGCAATAATAGTGTGAGTCGTTCAATATCGCGTGCCAGCTCTTGAAGTGTCGGTTGTACAGCTGTATTTTGTAGATCTCTCGCATGTGGTCACTGCCGTAATGAAGATCCAATGTCTGGAATAACGTTGAAAAATCTTGTCGCTGCTTCTGCGGAATCGTTTGGAGAACCTCTGCTGGTGGACCTCTTAGCGCCAATATAAGAGCCGTTCCCCGTTCCAAATCATTCCAATGATTGTTTCTTGCGGCAGCCTCAAATTGGATCTTATAAATCGCCCACGGTGTTTGTCCATCGAAGATTGGAGCTGCGAAACCCTTGTGCGTAACGTGTTCTGCCTTGATGACTCCAGTCGCTTTCACGTTATCGAAGTCCTTTTTTAGGCGTTCGACTTCCTCTACAATTCCGGATATCCTTTCCATAATTTGCTCTTCGAAAATTCGAAGTTTCTTCTCCACGTTTTCTTCTATTGCCTTACCCATGGTGTCTATTTTATTATTTTGTAGCTCCAATTTTTGATTGAGGTCCTTTGAGGTCTGTTCTAATTTCTGATTAATGTCCGCTGACTGTTGTTTAATGTCCACCGATTGTTGTTCAAATTTCTGATGCATGTCCGCTGATTGTTGCTCTAATTTCTGATTCATGTCCGCAGATTGTTGTTTAATGTCCAATGATTGTTGCTCTAATTTGTTCATCATTTGTTGCATTAACTGTGTTAGAGCATCCGATGTACCAGAGCACTCATCTCCACGAGCTTCTTTGATTTGGAACTCGAAACTATCTGCATCCTCACCCTCAGCCTGGAGTGTCTCGATCATACGGCTGACAAGTTCAGACTTGCTCCCTGTCGTAGATAACTCGCGTCTACTGAGCTCTTCCTTCAGCTCCGTTAATTTTAAGTCCTTTAAATAACGCGGCATTTTCACTACCGATTATTTCAAGTTTTTCCGCGATTCGAATTCACAAAATTCTCACTGTCCGTTCGAGAATTTTAGTTCCGCAATTTTACTTCGCTAATTAAAGTCACTGTTCACTAGAGAACTCGAGAATATTCGATTTCACAAAATTCTCACTGTCCGTTCGAGAATTTTAGTTCCGCGATTTTACTTCGCTAATTAAAGTCACTGTTCACTAGAGCACTCGAGAATATTCGATTTCACAAAATTCTCACTGTCCGTTCGAGAATTTTAGTTTCACTTTTTCGCTCTTACAAAATTATCCGTTCGAGAATTTTAATTTCACTCGCGATTTTTAACCCGAATTTATCTTTGAAATCCCACTTCTGACACCAGTTGTTGCGAGCTTTGGGGGTTCGCCGGATTTCAAAGAAAACACAATTCGTTTAAAAATAATAGATAATTTATTTATTCGCACTTTCACTTTAAAACGCACTTTTATACAATTTCCCGATCACTTCACACTCTTCTGAAAATTCCGTTGCTTGTTTACTATCGCTTTTCTTGTACCGGTTCGCGTTTTTCCACCGATAGGTGTCGCTGAATAACTGGCCGCTGTCTGAAAGTTGGCGGATATTTATACTAAATCTCCCAGACAGGTGTCGTTGTGTGTGTGTGTGTCTAGGCTATTCTAGATTGCCTACATTATGGAGTTTACTGGAAGTTGCTACAAACTTGTTTATAGCGTTTTAAATGTTGAGGGACTTTTCTAGATGTTTGTAGGAACATCGAGGTTGTCAGATTTATAACAATACTTTTACTTTTACCAATATCAAAGCGCAGTTAGATTCTACTCTGGAGAATTGGCTCCTTCGTTTGCAATAGTAAAATATTGGCTGGCAGAGGGTAGAATTGCCAAGACGAACTTAGCATGGTCGACATAATGAGATGTCTAACGCCAGAAATGATGAAAAAATCCACAAAATGGTATTGGATGACCGTCGACTGAAAGTGGTGGTGTGAAAGATGTTTAAGGCATAAGAATTGCAATATCGATAGCGACAATATTGCGAATAATTCAGCGCAATAGTGAAAGTGAAAAGGGTTCTACTTATTTTAAAGCGAAATAATAAAGTTTATACTCTAGCTGAAATCTGAGAGTATTATAAGTTTGTCTTATCTAAAGTTTGTGACGCTAAGAAATAAGGCTCGTACAAACAAATGAATGATACAGAAGTTAATATTATCACTCAAAACTTTCAAAGCCGGATGGCCGTCCGTCCGTCCGTCTGTGCGCTCTAGCTTGAGAACGCGTTGAGATAGATAGTTCAAAGTTTGTACACGTCATGTTTGACAAAAAAGTAAGGTCAAGAAAAATCGTAGCACGGATTGGTGACGAGACAAGAAAAGGCTCTGCCTGCAAAGGAACGTCACAGGGCGGCATAATATCTCCACTCCTGAGGGTCCTAAGAGTGAATGAACCCCATTCAATTTTAAATCGGAACTGCTACCCCACAATAACTTATGCAGATGGTCTTGTCACATGGTAACTGGTAAGTTTGAACAAGTTCTAGGGAATCTTATGCAGTCCGCTTTACAATTGTTAGACAGCTTAAAACCCTAAAAAAACAGCTCTGGTACTCTTCTCCAGAAAAAGAGACCATATGTTTTCAATCCACCAAACATTTGGAGTATCACTATGGTCCTCTCGAATCAAGTTGAAAATTTAGGTGTTATTCTTGATAATAAATTATCCTGGAAGGCCAACATTCAAGAACGTGCAAAAAAGGCTACAGTAGCCTTCTTCGCTTGCAAAAAGACATTCGGTTTGAGATGGGGCCCTAAGCCGCACCTCATCCAATGGATGTATACCATTATTGTCAGACCAATTATTTGCTATGGCGCGCTGGTGTGGTGGCCAGCGGTGGCACTAAAAACCAACCTAGCACCACCACAGTTAATCCAACGGATGGCATGTCTGTTCATAACAGGTTCAGAACCACACCAACTGCAGCCCTGGAGGTAATTCTCTCACTACCTCCACTTGATCTTTTTAAAAAACAAGCAGCGGGCCTAGCTGCCATTTGATTAAAAACCACTAATTCGTGGTCAACGCCACAAATTGGTCATGGCAAAATTTTAAAAGTCATTAGAGACACAAACTTCCTTTTAGACTGCGAGTATGATTGAATGAACCAGCCGCAGGTTGAGAAACAGAAGTTTCACATTAAGTTTCCTGAACGAAATGAATGGGCAAGAAACACGATACTCAGCACCTGTACAGGTCCTCATCTCTATACGGACGGATCTAAAACTAATCAGGGGACAGGTGCACGGATTTATTCCCACCACCTCGATGTCCAAACTAGGGTCCACTTGTTGACACAATTTGAATCGCTTAGCGGCCATAACGGAAGCTTTTCTAATTTGGATACCGGGTCATAGCGACTTTCTAGGTAACAAGGCAGCAGACAAGCTTGCACGGCAAGGATTTGCAAACATCAATTCCACTAGGAAGTCAGTCGATGTAGCACCAACAGTGCTGAAGACTAGCTTCAAACAAACAATTTTGGATTCTTTCTTCTTTCGGGGTGGTGGCAGCTGGAAAGCTGCAGGACGGCCGAATCCTTTTGGGAAGAACTGAATAAAATTATTGCAGGTAAGCTGTTAAAACGTAGCCGCTATAGCATCCAAACTATTGTTGGCCTAACCACAGGTCATTGCTTGCTAAACGAACCAAGTGGTTAGAACAAGAGGAGTGACTTTCATCTTATAATAAATAGGGGAGTACAATGGGCCCAACTAGATGGCCCCAGTGCATTGTGGTTCTATGGAACCACCCTCCTACAATCTAAACCTAAACCTAAGTTGAAGTTTATGAACGGGCCAAATCGCTACACCCCTTCTAACCATTCCCATACAAAATGACACAATTTCGCAATTTCACAATAAACGGATTTGCTAACTAAAACTATAAAAGCTATTGGTCTCAAATTTGGAATATATTACTTTTGTGATGGTTTCAATCTTCTTCTTATACAATGGCACTACAGTCCAAAACGGACCTTGATCTGCTGATATTCAGGTTCCTTAACATTTTTCATTACTTATTGTGGAAGGGTTGTTAGCCCTCCGCACAACCCTCTTTCTACGAACTTTTTCATTTTCGTAGATTGAGGTGACCAAGGTATATTCAAGCAGGCAAAGATGTAGCTGAGGAACGCCTTAACTTCGTCTCTTTCAAAATCAAAGTTACGGACTGTTATTAAAAGCAATTTACTTCTAAGAATTTTTGGTCTGACGGTATCATCGCCAGAGACTTCACTCCGAAGAATTCAAAGAACTTAATTTTTCCGCCGGCTCCTCTAGCATCGGCAAGTTCTTAGCTGCTACTAAGTCAAATTGTAAAACTAATAATTCTTCAAACATCAATATTTCTTATCAAAATGTGCGTGGTCTAAAAACCAAGCTGCAGGATTTCTGGTCTTCAGTTTATGTAGATACGCCCGACCTATTTTTTCGGAAACTTGGTTAAATGCTTCCATTAGTGACTCGGAATTAGTTCCTGATAACTATACTCTCTTTAGATGTGATCGCGATTTGGCAAGATCTGATAAGGAGGATGGTGGTGGAGTTATGGTTGGTGTCAACACCCGGCTTACTTGTTATTCCTGCCCTGGCCTCGACACATTCCCGATTGAAAACATTGTGGTAAAAGTCTGTATGTCCTCGTCACATTCACTCTACCTGTGCTGCGTATACATCCTTTGTCAAACCGAGCTCTCTATTTATGAAAATTTCGTTGACCTATTTTCAAACTTCATCAATAACCTTAGTGCCAATTCTCGGTTTTTCATCTGTGGTGACTTTAACATGACCGCCACCTCGTGGTCCAACAATCATTCAGTGCTTATACCTACAACTTCCCGTCTTAAAGTTTGTGTTTCGTCTTTTATCGAACTTTGTGCCCTCCAACAACACAATAATATTCCCAATTCCAACGATAAAGATAATGCCATAAAAACGGAACTTGGCTTGGTTGATTGGGACGCTATATTGAATGATCTTTCGTCTGGAAATGCTTTAGCACTCTTTCATAATATACTTGACAAACTCATTGCACAACATGTTCCACTGCAAATTTCTGCTAAGAGAACTTATACTGACTGGTTTTCAAAATCTACAATTCAATTACTTCGAAAGAAAACAATTCTTCGCCGCATGTTCAAGCGATCAAATCATATTTCTAACTACCAGAACTATTCTTCGCTCAGATTGCTTGCTAAGAACTCCATTAAAAATGATTGGAACCATTACCTTAGTTTTATTGAGTCATGTTTAGCTCGTAATATGACGAAGCGCTTCTGGTCGTACATTAAGAAGAATAGAAAGACGTCCCCACTTCCTTCTATTGTGCGTTATGGAAACATCTCTGCTGTGGAACCTCAAGGTGTCTGGGATCTTTTCGCTTCGTACTTCAGCTCTGTTTTCTCTTCCACCGACAAGGATCTAAATTATGATTTCTTTGTTGAGAGCTATGAACCTTTGGGCTTCATCCCTATTTCTTCGGTCGATGTTGCAAATTGCATTACTCTACTGGATCCAAACACCAATGGTGGACCGGATGTTATTCCCAATTGGTTCACCAAATCACTTTGTGATGAATTATCTTCTCCGCTTGCGATGATTTTCAACAAATCTCTCAGGGATGGTTACTTTCCCAGTGCTTGGAAGCTAGCTACCGTGATCCCAATTTTTAAAAAAGGTGACAAGAATTAGGTTACAAACTATCGGCCAATCTCAACACTGAACTGCTTTGGAAAAATATTTGAACGATTAGTTCATAACTCTATCTCAGAACATCTTTCTCATCTTATTTCTTCAAAGCAACATGGGTTTCTTAAAGGCAAGTCCACGACTTCAAATCTCCTCGAACTTACTAATATTGTTGCGAAATCCTTTGAAAGCCATAGGTCCGTGCACACCATATACACTGACTTTGCCAAAGCATTTGACTCTCATATCTAAATTAAAGAAGTACGGTATCTGTGGTTCGCTTCTCAGTTGGATTTCTTCATATTTGTCTGATCGAAGTATGAGAGTGACCTTTCTCGCAAATCATCACCCATTTTTTCGGTAGACTCCGGAGTTCCTCAGGGTTCCATTCTCGGTCCACTCTTATTTGTTGTTTTTATAAATGACTTACCATCATTTTTATCTTCTGACTGTCTTTTATATGCTGACGACCTCAAAATATTCCGAGTGATTGAATCTCTTTCTGACTGTCTGGCACTGCAAAGTGACCTTTATTCTCTATCTGAGTGGTGTCTTAACAATGACATTTCTTTTAACATTGAGATATGTCTTTTCATGAAGTTCACTTGCCAACTTAACCCCCTTAACTTTACCTACATAATCAACGCGACGCGTCTTTCTGAGGTTAGCACTTATAAGGACCATGGTGTTCTATTTGACAGTAAGTTAAAGTTTACGCATCACTATGCTCAAATCTCTGCTAAAGCCTATCGGCTCTCTGGTTTTATATTGCGCTCCACTAAATCCTTTTCGAGTATAACCGTTGCTGTTTTGCTGTTTAAAACGTTAGCTCGTCCTATCCTAGAGTACTGTTCTCCCATTTGGAATCCCCATTACCAGTGTGATATTGACCTTATTGAGTCTGCCCAGCGTAAATTCACTCGATCTTTATTCTTTCGCTTTGATATACAGCAAGTTTCTTATGCTAATCGTTTGGCCGAACTTGATCTTCCATCCCTTTATCAGCGGCTTGTTTTAATCGACCAGTGTACACTATATAAAATCTCTAACGGTATCGTTACTTCACCTTTGCTTACCGAACTATCATCCCGGGTTTCTCCTGCTACGAGGAATCGTGATATTTTCAATCTCCTAGATTTCAAAGGATGCGTGATCTCCTGCAGCTTGGTTCTTTAACTGTTCCATACAGTTTAAACACATTCTTGACCTATCTTGATTAACGTAACTTCTAGTAATTTGTAATTTTATTGTTTTTATTATTTTTATTTTATTTTCCACTTCTAAACGGCGGCTTTACATTATTGGAGCTATCTGTATTAAAGCTGTAAATAAATAAATAAAAGTGCTGGAATTATGTATTGCGCCGACCGGGATTTGAACTCACGACGTTCGCATTACAAGACCAACACGCTACCTACTAGGCTACACCCTAGCAGATTTCAATCTACCGTATAAAAATTATGCGTGTCCTCACCCTTCTTCCACCACCTCTCATACAAACTGCACTTTGCACTTTTTCATGAAAGGCTGTAAACCAATTTACTCAGTACGTATAAAATTTATCGAGCTTAAATTGTGCATTAATAACTTATTTCGAATTGTTAGCAAGACCAAAAAAATTAGACGATTAGCTTTATCCCCTCCCATACAAAATTTCGCAATTTTGCAATTCGACAATAAACGGATTTGCTCGAAAAACACAGATGCTATTGATCTGAAATTTGGAAGATATTACTTTTATGATGATTTCAATCTACTATATAAAAATTATTTAAGTCCATCCTTTCCTTCCACCACCTCCCATACAAACTGTACGTTTTCATGAAATACTTACTCAGTGCGTATAAAATTTATCGAGCTGAAATTGTGCGCTTAATATTTATTTAGAATTATTAGTAAGGCCAAAAAAAATTAGGCTATTGGCTGTACCCCTTCTTCCCCCTCCCATACAATCTGACATAATTTCACAACTTACAAAAATTCGATTTTCCTGAAAAGTATGAATGCTACTGATCTACAATTTAAAATAAATCAAAAGCATAATGATTATAATTATTTCTGAAAAAGTCTTTAAGAACTCGCACAATTTCATTAAATCTAATAAACTAATTTTCTCAGTACCTATTAAATTTTTGAATCCTAAATTTTGTATAAAACATTTTGATAGTAACTTTAGCGTGATGTGAAAAAATTAGTCAACCCCTGTACCACTTCCCCTACAACATTTCTGAGAGAGGAACGTTATCCAGTCGCCTCGTGTCTTTCCAAGCTCTTCTAATTGTTTTCGTTAAACTCATTCCTCTGCACTTAGCGAGCATTAATATTAATCCGGTTTTCTTGAAAAGTACAGCTGGTATTAATATTTAAGTCTTGGGCAGAAAAATTAGATTCCACTCCTTTTACAATCTCCCATACAAACTGCACTATTTTACAAAACACAATAAACCAATTTTCTTACTACGTTTTAAATATATCGAGTTGCATTTGAGTACAAAATATTGAAGTACTGTGATTAGTAAGAACAAAACTATTAACCCCTTTTCTTATCTTCTCGCTCCTTCTACCACCTCACATACAAACAGCACAATTTCACGAAATACGATATCGCAAATTTCTCAGTGTTAATAAAATGTATGAAAATCACATTTGATGGAAAATAATTTAATAGCAACTTTCTGTAAAACCTAGTTCGATCCCGCCAACCATTTCACCACCTTTCATACAAAAGTCGCACCTTAACTATATGCGTTTAACCAATTTCCGTAATCGATGCAGAAAAAAACCACCCATTCTTTCACCTCCCATACGAAATATAATAATTGCTTAAAGACGCGAAAATTTCTATTTTATTTATTGAGTATTGTTTTTTTTTTTTTTTTTTTTTTTTTTTTTTTTCAAAATTGCATACATAAAATAAAGTTTACATATTTTTGAAAATTATGTCGATTTTATACAATAATTTTTTTTATTTTATTACAGGTGAGTCGAGTTTTCGAGTTTTCAATAGAATATCATAAGTATTTTTTATAAATACTGAATAGTCTCAACTTGAGGTAAGCCTTCAGATATATAACGACAATAAAAACCATTGAATCAAAACCGAATCGAACCAAATCCAAAATCATTTCATATTTATATTAGTTTAGTTACAAACTTATCGAACAAAAATTTAAAACCTTTAAGGAAAACTTATGTTGCCTCCGGCGGGCAAGATTGTCGGCAATACTGTCAGCTCTGATGTAATCATTATTTTTATACTCTAGATGAAATCTGAGAGTATTATAAGTTTGCTCTAAGGTTTGTAACGCTAAGAAATAAGGCTCGGAGAAAAAAATTAATGATACAGAAGTTAATATTATCACTTAAAAATCTCAGAACCGGATGTCCGTCCGTCCGCCAGTTCGCTCTCTAGCTTAAGAACGCATTGAGCTAGAAATTTCAAATTTCGTACACGTCGTTTTTAACAAAAAAGTAAGGTGAAGTTCGTGAACGGGCCAAATCGCTCTACACCTTCTACTCCCTCCCATACAAAATGACACAATTTCGCAATTTGAAAATAAACGAAAATAATATGTTTGAAGTTTGGAATGTAAGATGATTACAATCCACGGTATAAAAATTATTTGTATGCTCCCCCTCCTTCCACCACCTCCCATACAAACTGCACTTCTTCATGAAATACTCTAAGCCAATTTACTCAGTGCGTATAAAATTTAGCGAGCTAAAATTGTGCACTAATAACTTATTTGGAATTATTAGTAAGATAAAAAAAAACAAAAATTAGACGATTACCTTTACCCGTTCTACTCCCTCCCAAACAAAATGACGCAACTTTGCAATTCGACAATTCAATTTGCTTCAAAAGCATATGTGCTATTGATCTAAAATTTGGGATATATTACTTTTATGATGATTTTAATCTTCTATAAAAATTATTTAAGTCTTCACCTTCCTTTCACCACCTCCCATACAAACTGTGCTTTTTCATGAAATACTCGGAAACAATTTACTCAGTGCGTATAAAATTTATCGAGTTGAAATTATGCGCTTAATCTTTATTTAGAATTGTGAGTAAAGTCAAACAAAGCCTATTTTGTTTGACTTTACTCACTTTACCTGTTTTGTTTTTTTTTGTTGATAGTACACTCCGTTTCATATTTATAACCCACCTACCAATTTGAAAATATTTTCGCCTTAAAATAATTTTGCCCCAAATTAAATACAAGATTGAGAAACTGTGTGCCATGATTTTTCTGTAAATCATTTCTCATTACCTATTTGCAGTTCTTGGAAATTCGTCATTTTTGTGCGTTTTATATTTATAACACACATGGTGATTAGTGCAATTAGAAATTGACACACTGAATCAGTTTAGTTGTTGTTTTCAAGAGGGTTTCGTAATAATCTTATTATTTAAAATGCCGCGCGGTGTGTCTTTAAATGATGTCGAAAAGGGTGAAATTTTAGCGTTAGATGATGATTTGAACATAAGTGAAATTTCGAGAAAGTTGCTCGCAGTCGCCGTGTAATTCCAAACTTTTTAAAAGATCTGGAGTTTTATGGGAAAACGAAGCGAAAGGGAAGAAAAAGGAAACTGTCTCCGCGGGAAGAGCGAAAAATTGTACGGGCAGCAAGCAATTCGAGACTAAGTTGCAATAAATTGGCAGCTCTTGTCCCAACAAAGGTGTCAAAAACAACAACGATTTAACGTAATCCTAACATTTCTAGAGGTAAAATGAAGAGTGCTCCACGACTATTAGATCGCCATAAGTACGAAGCTCGGATGGAATTCTCAGAAAACCACATGGCTACAGATTGGTATTCTGTAAGACATACTGGCTTTCGTACTTCTTCATTGTTTAAACTCAAGATTTCATTTTGAGGTGATATTTTCTGATGAAAAGGAATGGAATTTAGATGGACCCGACGGATTTATTTCTTGCTGGCGCGATCTGAGGAAGGAACCTTTCTATTTCTCGAAGAGGAATTTTGGTGGCGGTTCTGTGATGTTGTGGGGAGCATTTTCTGCAGCAAGGCGCTTGGATATACAATTTATTTCATTACGGATGAACAGTAGAGATTACATCCAAGTACTCGAAAGCAGCATACTGCCATTTCTGGCAGAACGTGGCAAAAAAAACTTGATTTTCCAACAAGATAATACCAGCATTCATACCAGTCGTGAAACAAAGGGTTGGATGGAGACAAATTCCATTAGGGTGATCAACTGACCGGCATGTTCTCCCGATCTGAATCCCATTGAAAACATTTGGAGAGTTCTTCTCAGACGAGTATATGCTGAAAATCGCCAGTATGAATCACTGGCGGAATTGAAAGCTGCAATCCTTGATGAATGGCAGAAACTTGACCCTGAAATGTTAAATAAATTAATCCAATCGATGAAAAACAGGATTTTTGAAGTTATAAAATCCAAAGGAAGACCTATTAATTATTAGGTTTTTGTGTAAAAAATTTTATTTAACATTTATATGAAATAAACATTTTATTTTGTTAGAAACTTCAACTGGGTTATATTAGAGTCACTCTATGAAAAAGAAAAAACAAGGCACCTGGTAAAAGAGTTGGGCCACCTTGTCAGATGGGGTGCTTTTTATTTTCGAGTTCGAAAACCGATACTTAAGTTTGAGTGAGAATGCATGTAGTACTATTTGTAGTTCCTTATTTCGACGCAAGTGTCGCTGGCATTGGTGCAATTTCGAAATTTGACATCTGGCGGGCTTTTTCAATCATTTCAGCTAGGGTTAGGGTTTATGCAATTAGTTATTTGTTTTTTTCTGAATTAGAGTGATATTGCTGACGAAATTAGAGAACACATCACTTATTACTTTAACATACGTCTAATATTTATTTAGGTAATCGGTTCGAATAGCATCCTCGGGAGTTCTGCATACTAGAGCGTTAATCGTTACAAAAAGAATGGCTCTTCGATCTCTCGTGAATCGAATTTTAGCACAACGAACACAAGCTTCATATTTCTCGGATCGGTTATGTCACTAGGCTTTGGAAAATTCTTAGTGACGTTCTCTTAGTGGTTTAATGTGTAGATAGTCCAACGGCCAAAACGTCTCGATTTCCAGCATTGAGATGTCTAAGACAATGAACAGATTTCCACTTTCGCGGGGTGATCCCCATCAATTCCGGATGGTCTCCACTTCGGTTTCCTGGAATGCTTAAATTTATGAAAATTTACGGAAATAGGTAATTAGAGTCTTACACTTACCTTCGCCGAATGTACAAAATGAATTGTCATCGTGACAGTTCTCTTGACATTTCTTTACAAAAAAAGAACAAAACTAAAGTTCGAAATTCGAAATTACAGTCCTGATGCGTGTGCAACTTTTTCTGATTTTAACTCGCGAATATCTTTAATTTGCAGTACTTTTAAGTGGTGAAAATTTAATTTGGTAGGTTTCACGTACTAATGAACGGATTGCAATCACATTTGCTTACTTATCGCACGCCGGAAAATAGCACGGCGCTTTTTCAAATTTAACGGAAAAGCTGGTTGGCCGAACTCTAGTACCAGTCTTGTTCTTTCTTTTTCATAGAGGAACTCTAGGTTATATATATGAAACGAACAAAAAACGTATAATAGCTGGAACTGTTGCAAAAATAACGAATCCTTACACTAATTTACCTACAAATAATTTCAGCTCCAGGCTTTCTACATTTAGCAATCAAATACAAAAGCATAATAACTTTTCGAGTGAAAATAACCTAACATTTATACATGGGTTATAAATATGAAACGGAGTGTATGTTCGCACTTGGTCTCCATCAACTTAGCCTTGTCCGGAATTCCTATGGAAGACAGCTTGATCTAGTTTTTTATTCTGACTACTGTGTCTGTTCCGTGGAAGAGCACCCTCCTATTAACATTTTGCTTATAATTGACGAGAAGCATATTGTCGGCCCTAGTGAGCTGTCTTTTGATTTTAATAAAGCAGATTTTTCTCGGTTGGACTACCTTCTAATTTCGATTCAAATGAAATTCTTGACAATCCTGATTATGAGGGTGCCGTAGTGGAGTTTTATTATGTTCTGTATCAATTTTTTGTTGTTACTGTTCCTTTTCCTTGTCGCAGGAATATCTCATCGTCGTATCCTTGGTACACTAGTGAGTTGCGCGTAATTTGCTATGTTCGTAATGCTGCCTGGAATATGTATTCTAGGACGAGGAATGATACTGATTTTGTTTGTATGAGGAATATTATAACCTTTTAAAAGATTTACCTACTCGTTTATATTCTGAATATTTAATTAAAATGCTGTCGGATATTATTAGAGATCGCATGAAGTTTTGGAAATTTGTTAATTGCATTTGTAAATTTGCTGGTTATCCAGCTTCTTTTCAATTCCTTGACAACGATAGTAATGATCAATTTACTATTTGTGATTTTTTTGCCACGTTCTTCAGTGGATCTTTTACTGGTAATGATTTTGTCCCTGATAGATCATATTCTGATGACTTTAGAAATACTGCTTCATCCACTTTGTGTGGTTTTTACATATCCCGCCTTAAAGATGTGTCTTCTCCTGGCCCAGATGGTGTTCCTGCAGTTGTTCTTAAACGCTGCTGTCTCTCTCTTGCTGAGCCACTCTCTCTCCTCTTTCAAAGATCCTTAAAAATGGGGATTTTTCCAAATGTGTGGAAGGCGTCTTTTATCATACCTACTCAGAAGAGTGATGCTAAATCTGCTGTTATAAATTATTGGCCAATAGCTAAATTGTTGGCTATTCCTAAATTTTTTGAGTCTATAGTGTATGAATGCATGTCGTTTCACTGCAAATTCCTAATTTCGAGTTTTGTTAGGAATATCCACTGTCACTAATCTGATGGAGCTTACGAAAAAATCTATTTTGGCTATTGAGGATGGTAAGCAAGTGGATTGTATAAATACTGATTTTAGTAAGGCTTTTATAAATTACCACATTCTATAATTCTGTTGAAATTCATCTTTTTGGGTTTTCTTACATGGTTTGTAAATTGGATTAAGTCATATCTATTTAATAGAACCTATCAAGTTATCTTTCGTGATTGTACTTCTAAGCCATTTACTGTGCATTGTGGGATCCCTCACGGAAGTCATTTGAGGCCACTTTTGTTTATCCTGACCATTAACGATGTTGCCTCTGTTTTTAAATATTCGGAAGTACTCATTTATGATGATGACGTTAAAATCTTTAGGTCTCTCAGTTCCAACTCTGATAATCTTCTTCAGGAGGATTTGATAAATTTTAGTAACTGGTGTTGCCATAATGACCTTCGATTGAATTTGGATAAATGTCATGTAGTGTCATTTAATCGGAAATTCTTACCGTTTGTAATAACTTACAGTATTAACGACTGTATTTTGGATCATGTTAATTCCATTATTGACTTAGTTGTTACATTTGACCGAAAGATTGAATTTGGCTTGCATATAAATAAGATTGTGCAAAAGAGTAATTCTATGTTGGCTTTCACCAATCGCTTATCCAAGGAATTTAACAATTCCTTTGTTAGGTCACATCTTGAGTATGCTTCTCAAGTTTGGTCTCCCTATTATGATGTGCGTATTGGCAGAATTGAATCTATTTAGTGTAAATTTGTGAGAATAGCTTTATGTCACCTTAATTCGAATGACAGAGTCCGTCTTCCTCCTTATATCGACCGACTTAGCTACTAAATATGACATCACTCTCGAGACGACGTAAAGTAGCTGATGTAGTTTTTGCTCATCATCTCCTTACTGGGGTGGTTGACTCCTCCTAACTTTGGGGTTTGATGCAGTTTGCTGTTGGTCAAATTTTGCCGAGGCATCCTAGATTGCTGCAGATTTGCTTTCACCGGATTAACTATGGTATGAGTGAATCGATTTCGCGTCTTGCAAGAGAAGTTAACAAGAATGTTGATGTATTCGACTTCTCTATAGATAAAATATGTTTAAAATGCAAACTTAACGCTAGTTGACACCAATTTATGTCAATTTTTGTCAATTTATTGTGCTCTGTTTATTTACGTTCTTGGTGTAGGGATATTGATGTTTGTTTTGTCCCTTCACGAAATGATGAGCCAAAGGATAAATTGATTTCCAATTTTTATAATTGGAATCGATTTTATGGCAATTCCTTGCACTAAGGAATCCTGATAGTGATAAATTATCGGCTTGGAGGACGAAAATGATTTTTTTTTATTAATTTTTGGCGGGATTCGCAACCCTTCTCCCTGTTGTAAGGGTGCAACGGAAGACATTCATATTAGAGTTGCATATTACGTGCATAGCTCATAAAGAAATAAACTGCCAACAAGTCGGGCGCAACTTTATTATTTTTGGGACAAGTTGAGGATGCATGGCTAGTCAATATGCAGGTTAGAATGGTTAAGGAAGATTAAGTGCAATCCCCCTTTCACAAGTGGAACCCCCTTTAGTGCAGGACTGCTGCCGATTTAACATTTAATTGTGAATACGATCAATAGTTCCGTGCATGTAATCAATATTTCTTTCGTTAATGCAAGTTTGGCTTTTTATGAGGGGAGGGGGGGAGGGGTAATAGTAAGGGTGCGTGGATGTTAATAATTTTTTAGTTGAATCACGTCCAATATTCTCTGTATAGAATGTCAGTTTCATAGACGAAGGTGCATAGAATTTTCATAAAATTCGATGTATTTTACATTCACGAAATCAAACATTTGTATGGGAGGTGGTAGAGGAGGTAAAAGAATCGTAAAATTTGTGATGCAGTCATATTTAATTTCTCTTGTAACCGACGTCTTCCTTGAGGATTATTATCCAGAGCCTGTTTGGTGATGTTTCGCTCTGGTTTCCTCAAAGTATGACCGATCCACTGCCACTTCCGCCTTTGAATCTCAATACCTATTTGGCCAGTTGTACTCCAAAGTTCGTCGTTGGAGATCACTTCTGGCCAGAACACCACCTTGATCAAAAAGTTCCCGGAATATTTTATGGCAATTCCTTGCACTAAGGAATCCTGATAGTGATAAATTATCGGCTTGGAGGACGAAAATGATTTTTTTTTTTTATTTTTGGCGGGATTCGCAACCCTTCTCCCTGTTGTAAGGGTGCAACGGAAGACATTCATATTAGAGTTGCATATTACGTGCATAGCTCATAAAGAAATAAACTGCCAACAAGTCGGGCGCAACTTTATTATTTTTGGGACAAGTTGAGGATGCATGGCTAGTCAATATGCAGGTTAGAATGGTTAAGGAAGATTAAGTGCAATCCCCCTTTCACAAGTGGAACCCCCTTTAGTGCAGGACTGCTGCCGATTTAACATTTAATTGTGAATACGATCAATAGTTCCGTGCATGTAATCAATATTTCTTTCGTTAATGCAAGTTTGGCTTTTTATGAGGGGAGGGGGGGAGGGGTAATAGTAAGGGTGCGTGGATGTTAATAATTTTTTAGTTGAATCACGTCCAATATTCTCTGTATAGAATGTCAGTTTCATAGACGAAGGTGCATAGAATTTTCATAAAATTCGATGTATTTTACATTCACGAAATCAAACATTTGTATGGGAGGTGGTAGAGGAGGTAAAAGAATCGTAAAATTTGTGATGCAGTCATATTTAATTTCTCTTGTAACCGACGTCTTCCTTGAGGATTATTATCCAGAGCCTGTTTGGTGATGTTTCGCTCTGGTTTCCTCAAAGTATGACCGATCCACTGCCACTTCCGCCTTTGAATCTCAATACCTATTTGGCCAGTTGTACTCCAAAGTTCGTCGTTGGAGATCACTTCTGGCCAGAACACCACCTTGATCAAAAAGTTCCCGGAATAACCACCGTGTGGCGCTTTTACTGTTCCGATTTGAGTTCTGTTTTTTTTGTTAAGTAGGTACATCTCTTGTTCACATTCCCTCTAAATCTTAGCGTCATAGCTTGAAATTTGCAAAAGTTACGTAGCCAAGAGTACATCTATCTCTGTGTGTGTTGGCGATTTTTTTACAATTTTAGAAATGGATTTAAATTTACAACAACGAACTTGTATTAAATTTTGCGTAAAAAACGGATTTAATGGTGCGCGAACGTTGGAAATGTTGGAAAAGTGTTTCGGCAACGATTCTCTAAAGAAAACGGTCGTTTATCAGTGGCACGAGCGGTTCAAAAGTTGTCGTGAAACCACGTCGTTTTCAGTCAAAAAAGGAGGCAATGCTCACGGTTTTCATGGATTACAACGGTGTAGTGCATCATGAATTTTTGTCAAAAGGCCAGACAGTAAACAAAGAGTATTATATGGGCGTTAAGACCAATCGCTGTGCTTGCGTTCGAACCCACGTGCATGTATAGGGTTATCTAATAAGAGGTGTTATTTTGAATAGCCCGCTATTTCGGTAGATGTCACTTTTGAAGCTGTCATTTTTTGATATTTGACAAGTAGAAACTACGCCATTAATAAAAATGGAACGATACACGCTTCAACAACGCATTGAAATTATTAAAATTCACATTATTAAAATTCACTATTCCTGACTGATGCGGCCTATTTCCACCTCGGTGGCTACGTCAACAAGCAAAACTGTCGCATCTGGGGCTCGGAAAACCCAAGAGTTATTGTTGAAAAGCCTCTCCATCCTCAACGTGTGTCTGTTTGGTGCGGTTTATGGCTGGCGGGGTCATTGGACCTTACTTTTTCGAAAATGAGGCTGGAGCAACAGTAACGGTGAATGGATTGCGCTATCGAGCGATGATTTTTTATGGCCGGAATTGTATGATATTGATCTGGACAACGTTTACTTTCAACAAGACGGCGCTACGTGCCACACAAGCACCGAGACCATTGATCTTTTACATGAAAAGTTTCAAAATAACACCTCTTATTGGATACCCCTATACTTGGTTTTACGCACATTTATTCTCAGTCCCGCTTTTTTGCATTTATAATGCAACGAGCGAACATTTGACTCTAAGTCCGAACGGTTATGTGCAAACAAACACACGTCATCAGCATATCAAGGTGACTTAAGATGTTAAATAGTCTTCATTGAAGACCCGTTCACCCAGGAAAGCTCTCGGACAGCTCTTTTCTATGCAAGACGCGACACCTTGCATCTTCGTAGGATTCTTTAATCATAACTATGACCTTATCTGGAATACCTCTCCTACGCAAAGCATTCCATATGTAATCTCGCTTAATGCTGCGGAAAGCCTTCTTGAAGTCCACTAACATGGAACGCAGTTACGATCCCATTTCACTGACTGCTCCAATATTATCCGTTACTCGCATCCGTTTCTGTATTATTGGTTTTAATCCTTATCTTGGTGCTTTCATTTTGAACGAAACTAATT
This sequence comes from Chorisops tibialis, assembly GCA_963669355.1. Lineage (NCBI taxonomy): Eukaryota > Metazoa > Arthropoda > Insecta > Diptera > Stratiomyidae > Chorisops > Chorisops tibialis. The sequence goes on from OY770263.1 coordinate 59,700,550, forward strand.
TGCCGGAAATAATGGTTCAGGGTGTTTTACTGAACGTTCGATTATCGATGCGGTACAAATTTTCCTTCTGTTTATCCCAGTATTCCATAATTTTCTTATGGAGGGTTTTGGAATGCGAATGCAGCGTGCATCCGCGTCAATCTAAAAAAAATGCAACTTAAGCTTTCGTCAATTTCTATCTGGCAATACTCAACTATAGCCAAGGCTTGGAGTCTCGACGATGTTTTCTCGGCGACGGCTTAGCTTTTTATGTGCGAATTGTAGCAAACAAAAAGGTGACCTTGAAGTTTGCGCGAATCTCGCTCGTATCGCATTCTCGTTCTTGTCTCGTTCGAGCTGCAAAGTGGAAGGAAAGGAAGCGTGGCTGCTGGCCGACTAGAGAAGAAAAGCAAAAAGCACGAATCGAAATCAAAACAGAAAGAATAAAAAAGCAGGGCGAAATCGATGGAAAAGCTTTCGTGTTGTTGCAAAGCGCGAAGCGTATAGAGAAAAACAACAGGGAAGAAAACGCGCGACCTTAACACAAAAAAGACAACGAAAGACCGCCCTGCTGCCGCAATGGATGACGGGACGGGAGAGTTTGTATGGCTGTGGTCCGGCTGTGTTATGGATGCCGGGCCGATTTGAATGAAATGGTTTTTGTTCGTTTTCGTGCGCCCGGAAGGGGTGGAGCTGGGTGGAGGGTGGCAGGAAACCAGCGAAAACACACATCGGCGCGTCGAGATGGAAATCGAAAGCTTTAGTTGAACTTGGACTTGGGACAGAGTCAGGCCGTACCGCTGAGACGTTAAGTAGTGACGGGTGTTCTCGTTCTGTTCCGTCCGTCTTGGTCGTCCGTGTTCTCTAGTGCAATCTCCGCGTGCGATAATGCGGCAGACGGGGTGGTGTGGTGAGACATCTTAAATCTTCGATTAAATCTGCCGTCGCGTCCAGTTCGCGGACGCGCCGTGGACCGCGTGCATTCTCGCCGTTGCAGTCAGCTCTCCGATCGTGTTGACATTTTTTTTTATGTGTTCCGTGCGTCGTTGTTTTCGTCTATGAATGACGAAAACCGTTCACTTCACGGGTGTACAACAACTGGAAAGATATTTTCTAGGTGAGATACGACTTCAGCAGGTCTACCCTGACCTTGACTTGGTCTGGGCGCAACCGTGTCGCCTGCAATTTGAGCTCAAATCTTTCGGACCGTCGTCGTCGATGACGTAATTTAAAGCGCATCCGTGATCTTACGTGCAAGTAAAAAAGTGATGGAAAATTTATTGCTTTCAAGAAGAGTCGCGTCGAGAAAAGAAGCGTTGGCATAATTTTCGATTTTGATAGCGCGGAAAATTTCTGTGAAATAAAAAAAAAATAAAAAAAATTGCAAGACAGTGATTTTGTTTATAATCGAAGGTTTACGATTTGTTTATTTGTTAAGTGACTGTATTTATTGTCTGCGATTTTTGTTTACTCTTTTAAGTGGTGTTGTTTAAGTTTATGATTCATAAGTAAATTTTTGTGAAGAGGGTTGCTGTGAGTTTTCGTGGTGTGGTGTAAGAAATTGTGATCTGATTTCTGAAAAAGAGTGCAGCAAAATCGGTCCTTATTAACTTACCTTTGAGTCTTTATAGCATCCAATAAACACGTATCGAAGATAGTATGGGAATGCCTTCAAAACCTAATCACCCTGGGAAAAAGGAATGATGTAACCTTAATGTGGGTACCAGGACACATGGGAATTGAGGGAAATGAAGAGGCTGATCGCCTTGCAAAAAAACGGCGCAGAAACCAATTTTATTGGTCCAGAGCCATTCTGCGGAAAACCAAAAGGGTGCTCCAACCCCATACTCAAAAAGTGGGTAGAAAAAGAACATAATATCTACTAGAATAGACTTCCAGGCTTGTCAATTTAAAAAAAACTGATCCTACCAAAAAAAAACAAAATGGAGGATATTCTAAAATTCAGCAAGAAGGATATTAGTACTCTAATCGGCCTAATGACGGGGCACAGTGGAGTAAACCACCACCTCAAAAATATGGGCTTAGCTGAAACCGACATTTGTCGCCTTTGTCTCGAGGACTCAGAAACGGCAGTATACATCCTATGTCACTGTGAAGCAGTAACTAGGAAAAGACACAGTCTTCTTGGAAAGGGTTTCCTTTCTACGGAGGAAATAGCCAATACGGCTCCCTTAAAGATTCTCAAATTAGCTAAAGCTATTGAGATATAATAGGGTGAAGGGGCTATAAACGCACAATAGGCCAAGAAGGTCGCAGTGGTCTCACGCGTTCCCCTAATAGTAATAATAATAATACCTTTGAGTCGTATTTATTTACAACAGTTTACATAGCAATTTCTTGTAACAAACGAAATATTTTTAGGACATGCTGAGCAATCGGCCATCGATATGATAGGAATAGAACTTAACTAACTAGTAAAAATCATAAATTCTGTAAATACTCCCTATATGCTGACGACCCTGTTATCCTTTTCAAAATTCCCACGTCTGTAAAATGTCTTCTCTACTCACAGAAATACGCCAGTGGTTAATAACTTCCGCCGCCAAGATATCAGAAATTAAATACAAACATATCTGCCGTAAATAAAACTACAACCCTAACCCGATTTAGAAATTTTGAAAATTTTAAGCGTAACGTTCAATAACAAACTTAAATGGAAAAAATTTCATTCAAGATCTATGCGCATCGCTCCAAAAGCGAATATTTCTACGAATATGCATTAAATCCAACCAAAGGCAGGCGCATCCTAAAACTCTGCTCCAAACCTTGAAAGCGCTAATAATCTCCAAAGTCGATTATGGCCTATCCATCTACGGCATTGAACAAGCTATGTAGTCCCTGTCATTGAATTGCTCCAATTAGCATCCAAACCACTTCCATTCCAAACATTTTAGCCATAACAAACCCATTCTCTAAAATAATGGAGATAGCCCAAACAAAGCTCAATGCTCAAACCATATTTTCTCTCCATAACCCAACTCCAAAATCTTTTACAACTTGCTGAAACAAAAAACGAAAAAAATAGTCTATGGTCTAGCCTAGTGGAAGGCTAGGGTGTAGCCTGGTGGACAGCGTGTTGGTCTACAATGCGAAGCTCGTGAGTTCAAATCCCGGTTCCTTCACGGCGGCGATATTTTCGGTCCAACGTCCGGGGCAAAGTCGTTTCGGAGTCTTCACATCTTGCACTGAGCCAGTCTCTTGGAATATGTTGATTAGGTTGCGCATGCACGTCTCAGGAGGCATATGATTACGATCAAAATTTGCTCGAATTTTGCGCATCTTAACTGCGATTGAATGCAAATTTTCCTAACAAGATTCATAAATTTCTATTTTTTCTTTTAATGTGTAGCGTTCCATGGTACATTTCCCGCGTTTATATATAACAAATGTCAACATTTGGCAATTGTCAAGCGACCTGCTGTCAAATAATAGGCTTTTCGGACTCTAAACCTTTTGTTAATACACCCTTTAGAAGGAGTGACGGGTTTTAGGTGATTTTTTTTAGTAATAACTACAAAAATGATGCAATTGATGTCTCTCAAATTTTAGACAAGGAGCATTGATACTTTTCAAGAAAATCGATTTTTTAGAAAGTTTATAAAATATCACATTGTATGGGAGGGGGTAGAAGGAGTGAAGGTGATCAGCTATTTTTTTAGAATCTTAATAATGCTTACTTTGTATTAAGTACTAAATTTGAGCACCATAACTGTTATACGTACAGAAAAACTGGTTTATAGTATTTCATGAAAAAGTGGAGTTTGTATGGAAGGTGGTGGAAAGAGTGGGAGGATTCGAATAATTTTTTTTACAACAGATTTGATTTACAATAAAAGTAATATGTTCAAATTCCAAATTATAAGCCATTGATGTTTCCAAAAGAATTGTTGTAAATTTTATAAAATGAGTCAAAATGAGTGGACGGACGGGGTGGAGCGATCTTGCTGACTTTACTTTTTCGTCAAAAACGATGTGTATAAAATTTGAATTTTTCAGTTCAACGCGTTCTCAAGCTAAAGAGCGAAAGAACGGACAGACGGACATCCGGTTTTGGTTTTTTTTTTGAGCGATGAAACAAACTTCTGTCCAATCCATTTTTTTTTCTCCAAGCTTTATTTCTTTGCGTTACAAACTTTAGAGCAAACTTATAATACTCTCAGGTTTAATCTAGAGTATAAATATTTTACTATCTTTAGCGAGAAGTGAAAAGAATAGCTCAATGAACCACTCCTTCTATCACCTCCTATAGCAATGCCTCAATTTCACGATACGCACACTTAACACCCTTTTCAAGCTCAAATTTCATCTATCGTCAGCCTAAAATCTCTAAAGCTTCGAAAAATTCAGGCTACGCAATCCCAATAATGAACGAAATAAAAGATACTATTTAATTATCCACTCTACCTATAAATAAGTCTGGTGTAGCCTAGTGGGTTGGTCTACAATGCGTAGGACGTGAGTTCAAATCCCGATCGAGGCATAATTTCAGCACCCTGCCTGCTTGGGTATACCTTGGTCACCTCAAATCTACGAATATGAAAAATTCCAGTATGCAATACACGCATAATAATCATGCATATGGGTCATTCTTTTACAAACCGTACGGATTTGCCGAAAAAATTTACGTCTGTTTCTAGAATCTCTTTAAATTTTTTTTATGTTTTATGTAGGTATATGAAATAAACCGACACGTATGCGGGGATTTTTTTTAAATTGTTTATTTTAAAAAATATGGATGTTTAAACATTTTGAAAATCGTTGGTTTTGCTCTTCTTAAAAGGCTATTATCTTCTGTTCTATTTGTCCTACAGATTTCGTTCTTATCGATGTATACTCCCTATAGAAAAATTTTGGAAGCAAAAAAAAATATGTCGTCCAATTAGGTTTACGGTTTGTAAAAGAATGACCCATATTCTCAACGAATGTACTTTCTATCAGCCTACAAGAATACAAATGTCGTCCAAAACGCATCTTTCATCTCTTCTTGAACTATCAAATCTTAAACTAATATTATCTTTCATAAACTTCTCTCCATTTAAACTACAATAAATAAACTGCCAAAAAGTCGGGCGTAACTTTATTATTCTTGGGACAAGTTGAGTATGCGTCGTCATTTCAAAACTTAATTCCGAATACGATCAATAGCTCCAGTACATTGAATAAATATTGCATTCGTTTATTTATGCAAGTTTGAGTGTTTATGAGGGGAGAGGTGATAGTAAGGGTGGGTGTATGTTAATAATTTTTTAGTTGATTACTTGAATCACGTCCAATATTTTCTGTATAGAATGTCAGACGAACTTGCATAGAATTTTCATAAAATTCGTTGTATTTTACTTAATGAAACTAAACATTTGTATGTGAGGGGGAAGAGGAGGTAAGTGAATCGTAAAATTTGTGATGCAGTCTTATTTCGTTTCTCTTGTAAGATGCTTGAACAAAATTTCAAGTCCGTAGCTTTTAATTTGTTGGTTAGTAGTTACTTTATTGAAATTTGTCGAAATCATACATTTGTATGTGAGGGGTAGAAGGACAGACGCGATCTCAAAACTTTTGACGCAATTTCGTTTCAACTATTTTTAAAAGCTTTTGTGCAAAATTTCATATTGATAGCTTTTAAGAGTAAGGTGATAATTGATTTCTTAAAAATGGTCGAAAAAATAATTTTGTATGGGAGGGGGTAGAAGTTTTGAAATTTTCTACATTTTTGCTTACAATCTCTCTCCCCTTACACCCCCCAATTTATAATTTTTACCAAAATTAAAAACTATGCAGTTCAACAATGTGAAAAAATTTCAATTTGATACATGTCCACAGTTTTGAGGTATAACGGTTTGAAATTCCCCCATGTAGATTTTCAGCTTTCTAGCTAAAACTATGGTTGAGATATTCGAATTCTTAGTTTTTGGTCTTAGCGCCACCCGCGCCTCCCCCTTAACCCCCACCAAATCCGTCCGCCTAAGATCCGCAATCATCTACTTTACACCCAAAAATGAACTTTCTATTTTGGAGGGTTTGGGAGGCTTACGGCGTACAGACAGTTCGATTTTTTTTTATATTTGTAGGCTATTTTAATCATGAAACACGAAAAAAACAAAATTTCAGGGCAGCAAATTTGTTTTTCCAAGTCGATCTCAATACTTTATTATTAAAATAATAAATTAATATATTTCCAACAATTTTTAAGATAGAATTTCACATTTATTTTGTCTTATTAATGCGAAATAAATAATAAACCAAATATTTGTAAATTTTTTGTTTATTAGAGTCATATCATCTAAAGTTCATGTCATTTTTTCTCTTTAAAATAAAAAACAACAGAAAACGTTTAAAACATTTCATTTCTGACGAAAAAAAAAACAAACAAAATCGCTAACTTGCACTTTGCAAGAGCGCAATCTCCCATAATGCAAAATTAGTGCAGTGTGTTATCGGGGAGTTCAAGAACTGCTTCAATCAACACAATTTCGTGCTTATCAATGAAGTCAGCAAATATGCGCTCGTTACACCATTACTCTCGCCAGGGGTGTTGGTTGCCGCTCAGCCCCTTTCTTCGCCAATTCATTGCGAAAATACTGTCGCGTTTCTGCTATCGGTTGGCTTGTGTTCCATAAATAAATTGACATGAGACGTTGTCAGAGGAGTTCGTAAATGAGGCAACAGTCGTCCTTCCCTCTTGCCAACCAGCTGCTTCCACCCGGGCGCTCGCCGACAACGCTACCGGAATAGTGGCCCTGAACTATTTGCGATGCATAAACTTGACCGATATGGAAGCAGGCGCTGCCTACTAGAACTGTGGATGGAACATATATGCGTTGTGTATTGCAATCGCGACTATCGCTTCGATAGTCGCGATTGCAATATACAACGCCGGTTCAGCCACGATGGCGGTCGTTAATTAATTTTTTGCAGGCAACCTATGATGTAGTATTCGAATAATACGAGATAAATCCATTGAAATCGTTATGGTTTCTCCAGCAAAAATGCAGTCAGTCAGGCAGGAGTCGCCCATGTTATGTTACCACAATGCTGGGACGACTAGTTTTGGAATCGATTTGTCGATGCTTCGACATTACATTGTAAAGAAATGCACAATTTTCTTAAAAGCTTTCTTTATCAAAGCTACGTTGCATTTGTAAATCGTAATCGATTGTGCTCATTCAGGAAACTGAGTATTGAGTAGTTAGTGTGTAAGGGACTTCAATTGCAAGTAAATCAATTGTCGTATATTTAAATTGGTGATAAAGTTTTATTATTATGGACTGTTCAAGTATCGACATCGAAACCAATCCACTGTTTCTTGCTCAAAATTATTTAATGCAACTTACTGTCGGTCGTACTATAAATTTCCATGATTTAGTTTTGTTAGTTTTCATAGGATATATGAGAATGAAGCATTCTAACCGGAACTTTGTGTATAAATCTCAATTTGTTTAATTTGTTTATTTGAATTCAATAGTACAATTAGAATTAAATTCCATTTATATGCACAAGAACCATATTTGAATTTAATGAAAATGAGAATAAGAAAATAAATAAATGATAACAAAATAAAATGATGTAAACAGAATGAATCAATCAATCAAATTCCTGTTAAGACCCCCTATAGGGGCATAGGACAGAAACAACTCTCTTCCACAAGGCGCGATCCTGAGCATCGGCCTTAAGCTGTTGCCAGGACTTGTTTATTCCTCTGGCCTCCTGCTCAACTGCTCGCTTCCATGTATTGTATGGTCGGCAAACCCGACGTCGTCCTTGAGGATTATAATCCAGAGCCTGTTTTGCGATGTTTCGCTCTGGTTTCCTCAAAGTATGACCGATCCACTGCCACTTCCGCCGTTGAATCTCAATACCTATTTTAGGCTGGCGAGTTTTACTCCAAAGTTCGTCGTTGGAGGGAAAGCATACCGAAGGCCTGACGAGCTTTATTTAGCCGAGCCTCAACATCCTTTTCGGCTCCGCCGTCCATGCTGACAATGCTTCCAAGATAGCAAAAATCTTGCACCTCCTCCACATCCTGACCGTTAAGAACAATCGGTGTGCTTGCGTTCGAACCCATGTGCATGTACTTGGTTTTACGCACATATATTTTCAGTCCCGCCTCTTTGCATTTAGAATGCAACGAGCGAACATTTGACTCTAAGTCCGAACGATTATGTGCAAGCAAACACACGTCATCAGCATAACCAAGGTGACTTAAGATGTTAAATAGTCTCAATTGAAGACCTTTACCTTCCCCACCTTCCAGTGCAGCTTTCAAGATGTCATTTATTACCACCAGAAACAGGGCTGGTGATAATATGCAGCCTTGTCTGACACCCGTTCGCACAGAGAAGCTCTCGGACAGCTCTCCTCTATGCAAGACGCGACACCTTGCATCTTCGTAGGACTCTTTAATCATAGCTATGACCTTATCTGGAATACCTCTCCTCCGCAAAGCATTCCATATGTAATCTCGCTTAACGCTGTCGAAAGCCTTCTCGAAGTCCACAAACATGAGATATAGTGGCGAACCCATTTCGACTGACTGCTCTAATATTATCCGTAGGGTATTTGTAGGGTCGGTACAAGACGACCCTTTTCGGAATCCAGCCTGATAAACTTCGAGAGTTCTCTCGACGACATCACTAATCCTATTGAGAATTACCTGAGCCATAATTTTTTTTCTAAACAGAATAATAGATCGAAATTAAAAAAAAGAAATTTACACCATGCTTCTTGGACCAAATGAAAAGATATAGAAAAAACATAACATAATGATGATTGGGCTTATAGTCCAATGATATGATACTCTAGATGAAATGGGAAAGAGTTTAATGCTCCTTAAAATATGTCATCTTAAATATTTTCGAATGGTGAATAGTGACTTTTGTATGGTAGGTGGTATAGGCAGAGTTTTGTATACGGCACCGAACGTGGCATGCAAAATGTTTCGTGCTGAATTTAAAGTTTTTAGTTTTCATTATTATCAAAGCAATTGGACATAGTTTTCCTGAAATTGAATCATTTGTATGGGAGAGATTGTGGAGGGTTTTAGATTATTTTCAAACTGCTTATCAACATCCTTATTACCTTGCTTTGTTTCAACTTCAAAGTCGATAGCTCTCATATGTTATTTTCAAATTTTTAAGAGCAACCCAACATTTGCCAACAGATCTCTTAACAACGTGTCAAGAAATACATGCAAGTCGATTTTGAAAAGTGCTAAGTTTCAACACGACCAAAAACTTCGACGGAAAATTCTCGAAACACCAAATGGCTCGAGATCTTTTTGGTCATTTGTTAAAATCATCTACACCACCTCTTCTAGATGGGGACCGAATTGTAGTCCATCCTGTTGAGAAAGCCAATCTTCTCGCAGCAAGTTTCCAGGCTCCCAGCGACAAACCAGTCTCCTCCGCTTGTAACACCATCTGGATTTCGTCTACCTGAGATTCATTTTCGCACACGACTTTTCTCCAGAATTCTTCGTGAGCTCAATGTTCAGAAATCTGCAGGTCACGACGGTATTACCCCCTTAGTCCTAAAAAATTGTTTTGCGTCCCTGGCTAAGCCGCTGCGCGATTTATTCCATCTCTCTTACTCTTCTGGACACTTTCCGCGCACGTGGAAAATGGCGAATGTTCAGCCGAGTCCCAAGAAAGGTAACAAAGCGTTGCTCGCCAACTATCGCCCCGTCGCCATTACTTCCGTTCTGATGGAAATGGCTGGGAATCGCAAAAAAGTCCGCTATCTTGAAGATAACAAACTTATCAATGATTGCCAATACGGATTCCGTTCCGGACGATCTACAAGTGACCTCTTGGTTTATCTGACTGACCGTTGGAGCTCTTGCATCCATAAATTTGGCGAAGGTCAAGTTCTGGAGCTTGACATCGCTAAAGCGTTTGACAGAGTTTGGCACAATTGTCTCCTAGTGAAGCTCAAAGCAGTCGGCTTTAGTAATAACATCGTAAAATGGATCGAGAGTTTCTTGCATGAACGCACCATACAAGTCGTATTGGATGGCGTGGCATCTTCTCCCTTTCCCATAGATTCCGGAGTCCCCCAAGGCTCTGTCTTATCACCAACCCTCGTTCTTATTTTTATCAATGACCTTCTGTCGTCAACGTTCAATCCGATACATTGCTTTGTAGATGACAGTACCCTGGATAACATCTATGAACTCGACTCGATTACTAACGCTCACCGTGTCCCGATAGAATCTAAACGTGCCGAACTATTTGGATCGTTAAACTCTGACCTGAACCTAATCTTGGAATGGGGCAGGATAAATAGAGTAGAGTTCAACACCTCAAAAACACAGGCCTGTCATCTTTCCCGGCGTCGGTTTCTAATGAAACCTTCGGTGGTGTCCTACTAAACTCTTCCGAATACTTCTCACTCCTTGGCATCAAAATAAATAACCATCTGAATTGGAACCAGCACATTCTCGACGTAGCACTTGACGCTTCCAAACGCCTAGGAGTTCTCCGAAGATGTAAAAAATATTTTACTCCCAGTGACCTAGCAAATATCTATAAGGCCTACATTAGACCACGCCTGGAGTACATTTCGCATTTATGGGCTGCGGCACCCAAAACGCAACTTGCGATGCTCGACCGTGTCTAGAGACAGGCGTTCCGACTAATTGGAGATGAATCCAACACGGTTTCTATAGACTCCCTAGAGCATCTCAGAAATATCGGAGTACTAAGCATTTACTACCGCTACTTTCATGGTAAATGCAGTGAGGAACTTGCTAAACTTATTTCACCTCTGTAGTCATTTCCTAGAAACACTCGCCTAACTTCAAGCGCACACGAGTTAACTGTTAAGCTTCTAACTTCCCGCACAGTGAAATATAGGCAGTCATTCATATCCCGAACTTCTAAGCTCTGGAATACATTGCCTGAAGATGTATTCCCATTGTCATACGACCTTCGACGTTTCAAACTCAACGTCCGGCATTTTAGGCTTTTCCCCCCTTTTAATCCCGTCTAACCTTAACTCCTTTTTTCCCTTACCGACATGACTGTGTAATTTACATTAAAGGGTGACCCCCAAAGTTGTGTTCGGCTACTTAAAAAAAAAAGAAGGAGAAATGTTTTTCTTGAATTTAAAGATATTTGTATAGGAGGGGGTAGAAGGAGTTTGCAATTATTAAGGGATAAATTCTGGTAAAATTTGGAGTTTTTATTTTTCCTAGTTGTAATGGAAATCTAAATAATGCATTTAATAAAATTATGCATTTATATGGGAAGGGGTAGTAGGAGTATACGGATGAAAACAACTTTTTTCGTTATTAATGATATTTGTATTATTCTACTTTCCACAAAACTTCAAGTCGATAGCTTTGTAAGTATCGACGAAAAATAATTAAATTGAAATTTCCAAATTTCGTGAAATTTGTATGGGAGGAGATAGAAAGAGTGAGGAGCAGTTGGTAATTTTTTTTAAAACTGATTGCAATTCTAATAAAATGAATTGTGGCAAAAATTCGTCTTTTCAACTTTGCTATTTTCAAGGAAATTTGAAAAAAGAATTTTTCAAAACTGAGCACTTGTATGGAAAGGGGGTAGAAGGAATGAGAAGATCGGATCATCTTGCCCTTCTACCTCCTCCCGTACAAAAGTTTGATTTCGACCAATTTCAATAAATCAACTAAAAACCAACAAATTAAAAGCTTCGAACTTGAAATTTTGTAAGAAAACCTTTCAAGATAAACCAAATAAAATTACATCACGAATTTTACGATTCCCTTACCTCTTCTTCTTCTTCTCTTCTCTCATATAAATGTTTGGTTTCGTAAATATAAAATATGTACACCAAATTTCATAGGAATTCTAAGCAATTCCGTTTATGAAACTAATATTCTATACAGAGAATTTTGAACGTGATTCAAGCATTCAATTAAAAATTTATTTACGACCCACCCTTTATACTACTACTACTTCTCTTCCCCCCACCCCTCCCCAACCACTCCCCTGCATTTTGGATCTAATCAGTTCCATTATTGACTTAGGTTTTACATTTGACCATAAAATTGATTTTGATTTACAAATAAGATTGTGCAGACGGGTAATGCTCTTGGGATTCAAGATGCCAAATTCTTGCAGTTTTGCACTTTTTTTTGAGTTCCGTCCGACAGGTTGATCCACAATAGAACGCTTTTTGAAAAGAAATTTCAATTTTTTTTGGTCATGTTGGCTGAAGCTGTCCGAAACTGTCAAAACCGATGTTTTCATAGATTTTTTTTTCTTTCATGTTGTCGTACATTACAGGTCAATTGAGTTGCACCGCCGAAAAATTCGGGGCAATAGAACGAAGGAACTGCTAGAAAAAATGTAAGCCAAAGGATAAATCGACGTTCATCATTTAAACTTGGAACAAAATTTATGACAATTCCTTGCATTAAGGAATCCGGATAACTACGCACTTACTGTCGAAGTTTAACACGCATTTTCGACAGCTATCCATGAATCAATTTCTAATCCTAGCTCGAATTTAGCTTTTATGTCCTTTTATATAGAACTTAATAAAATACCGAATTTTATAAGCTGTAATTATCATGACCGGTTTCGGTCAAATGTTAATGTAAAATTAATGAGACACGAGAAGACAAGAACTCGTAGCATGATGTGATTAAGGATCCCCGCAGTTATATTGATTGAATTTTGGGCTAAATTGGACAATTTTCCAAAATACGGACGCAAGCAACCACCTCCAAACATATGTTCTTTGTATAGACGATAATATATTTTCCTTTTGTTGACATCACGACGAAAGTCGGGGAACAACATCGTTTCCTCTATCCATCGAAATTGATATAAAGCTTTCATTTTCGTTGGACCATAAAAATAGACAAATTGCTTTTGAGACCAATTATTTCGATATGGTTCACATCTGATTGATGTAATTTTCCATGTTATTTTAGTAATCAGATCGGTGATGAAATCAATAAAATATGTACATACATGCTCGGATATGTATCGTTTCTTCAGTTGAGTCTTTCTTCTGAAAAGGACGTGACTAATGAGGACGATGCCTTGTTCTCAATTTCAAAGGCAAAAATAATTGACGATTTTCCTTAGACAATAACCAAGCTGTAATGGAAAGTGTTCATGCGAATTTTAGGAATTTTTTTTTGAGATTTTTCCTACAAAAATTTATGTTTGTACATTAATTTTTTCTCGGTAAAATTAATATAAATTATATTGTTAATTTCATTAGATTCTTGCAAAAGAATAATACTAGCTAGGGTGTAGCCTAGTAGGTAGCGTGTTGGTCTACAATGTGAAGGTCGGGAGTTCAAATCCCGGTCGACGTCTAATTTCAGCACACTGCCTGCTTGGGTATAACTTGGCCATCTCAATCTGCGAAAATAGAAAACTCGTAGATAAAGGGTTGTGCGAAGGGCTAACAACCCATTCACAATAACAAATAATAAATGTTAAGGAACCTGAGGGTCAGGAGGCCCAAAGCCCGATTTGGGCTGTAGTACCTTTGAAGAAGAAAAGAATAATACAATATTATTTTGAAGTGTGCCAGATGTCGCCGGATTTTAAGTAAAATTAATAAAGTTCAATTTATTTTAACCGTAAAACTTTATTAACCTTTCACGTAACACGGCATTATTATCTACTTCGCAATACAGAAAAATTCTTTTATTGTCCGAGAAGAATTTTCCACAATATCGCGCCGCTGAAATAGTCACAAATATTCTCACTAAATCGCTTTCCACTTTTCGCTTACAGTATTCTGACTCAGCCCTCGCACTGTCGTTCACAGGACTCTTTCGCTTATCAATCTTCACCGTCGATCATACGACGTATTCGCTGAATTCCGCCAGTCGATCTTAGGACTTAGTCGCTTCATGAATTTCCACCGTCGATCACACGACGTACTCGTTTACTGGATTCTGCCTGTTAATCACAGGACTTATTCCCGCCTGACCATCACAGGATTTATTCCCGCCTGACCATCACAGGACTTACTCGCTTCATAAATCTCTACCGTCGATCTCACGACGTATTCGCTTATCAATTTCCACCGTTGATCACACGACGTACTCGGTTACTAGATTCTGCCTGTCGATCACAGGACTGACACCAGCCTGTCGAACACAGGACTTTCTAGCTTACTGCTGAACTTAGCTTGTCGATCACAGGACCTACTCGCTCGGTGGACTGCCCGAAAGACCAAGGCAAATCGCAGTCTCCTCGGTAAGGTGCAGAGCACTGCATGTATGTCCATAAGTGGTGCTCGGAGAACAATCCCTTCCGCAGCATTAGAAGTACTGTTTCAGCTGCTACAATTCAATATTATTGGTAAACAGATAGCTACAAGTGCAGCCGCCCACCTTAAAGAAACTCGCTAGTTGATCTGCATTCAAACTGGTCACTCCTTCATTATGGAAATTTCGAAAACTTAACCGAAAACACAGACTACACTCTATCAATTGAATGAAAAGACTCCAGATTCTACACTGTTACGCTTTATTATTCGTGACGTTTCGGTTTCTGCTGAGACCTTTATAAACTATCTCAGCAGAGACCGAAACGCAACGAATAATAAAGCATAACAGTGTAGAATCCGTAAATCTTTTCTTTCAATTCGAAATGCACTGTGAAAACATTCACCAAACCATTACACTCTATCAAGTTTTGATTTTAATAATAATTTCCTTACCGTCATCCCCTCGAGACAAGAGTGGGAGGCAGATAGAATATGGGAGGAAGAGTCCATATCATTTTACTGATGGCTACAAAACTAGAAGTGTAGTTTGAGGAGGTATTTGCTTGCTTATCTTAAGCATGTTTTTTCGTCTTCCGGATCATTGTTGCGTGTTCCAAGCAGAAGTGATGGCGATAAAAGAAGCCTTGGCCTGGCTTAAGTGTAATGTAATATCTACTAAAGATATTGACATTAACCCTCAAAAAAAACAGATCTGGTCCTCTTCTTCTTCAGAAGAAGACCATATGTTTTAAATCCACCAAACATTCGGGGTATCACTGTGGTCCTCTCGAATCAAGTGAAATACTTAGGTAATATTCTTGATAGTAAATTATCCTGGAAGGCCAACGTTCAAGAACGAGCAAAAAATTATGTTAGATTTGCAGAACAGTCTCGGAAATTGTTACATTTTCTCGAACAGCAGGGCTGCACTTCTGGCACTCCAATCCTACAGTGCTACGTCCAAACTATCCATTTGTAGACACAATTTGAATCGCCTAGCGGACGCAACGGAAGTTTTTCTAATTTGGATACCGGGTCATAGCGACACGCTTCCATGGCAAGGATCTGCAAACATCAACGTCACGAGGAAGTTAGTCGATGTAGCACCAACAGTGCTGAAGCCTAGCTTCAAACAAACTATTTTGGATTCTTTCTTGGCGGGGTGGCGGCAGCTGAACAGCTGCAGAACGGCCAAATCCTTTTGGGAAGAACCGAATAAAAATATTACAGCTCAGCTGTTACAACGTGGTCACTATAGCGTCCGAACTATTGTTGGCCTGACCACAGGTCATTGCTTGCTAAAGATGCACGGATCGCGAGCGTCTGCCTTTGCAGAGGTTGCGAGAAAGTCGAAGAATCTATCGAACATTTTCTTTGTCACTGTCCGCAAATCTCCGACAGTCATCTCCTTTGCTTAGGCTATAGATTCTTCTCAGAACTCGACGACCTCAGAGGCGTCCAACATTCGAGCCTACTACGGTTCACAAACCGAACCAAGCGGTTAGAACAAGAGGAGTGACTTCCATCTTATAATAAATAGGAGGAGTACAACAAGATGGCCCCAGTGCATTGTGGTTCTATGGAACCACCCTCCTACAACCTAAACCTAAGGATATTGACATCGTCACTTATAGGCAGGCCGCTGTTAAATCCCTGGAATCATTCATGTCTACATCCAAGACCGTTCTTGATTGTCGCGCCTCTCTGAGGGAGATGGCTGAACAATTCAACATTCGCCTGTGCTGGGTACCAGGGTATAGGTCCATTCTGGGGAACTGCAGGGTCGACGAGCTCGCCCGACACGAAACCTCTTTGCAGATTTAATCTGAGAAAAAGAAGCTGAATCTGCCTCCCGCAACTTAAATTGGTTGCGATTAGCAAAGCCAAAACAGATGGGCAAACGGTGTTACATGTAATACCTCCTACAATAGCGCTACAGCCCAACATGTAATACCACCAATACAGATTTGGTCTGTGCTGGATCTAAAATGCTCTGGCAGCATGATTTTGCTAAGCAGATGATTAGCTCCGTAGTATGACTTGTTACAGGACACTGCCTGATAGGGAGACATGCTCAGAGGCTTGGCCTTCGGTTTAATGCTTTTTGTAGGAGCGGCACAGATGAGACAGAGACTATTCTTCATCTGTTATATACTTGCACTGCTCTCTCTAGAAAGCAAATGCGAAAACCTTCAACGCTTCATAGAAAGCTCCGGTTGATTAACCGAGTTAGAGTCTCTTCTGAGATCCTGTAGCATTACAACGGACCAGCTATGTGCGCCCGGACTAGTGTCTGTGCAACGACCTCTACCTACCTACGTACTTACTGGCTTCTGCCTGTCGATTACAGGACTTACTTCAGCCTGTCGAAAATAGGACTTACTCGCTTACTGTCGATCGGTATTCGGTTACGTACTCGCCTACTGAATTCTGCCTGGTGATCACAGGACTGACTCACGCCTGTCGATCTCAGGGCTTACTCGCTTATTATCGCTTACTGCTGAACGCCGCCTGTCGATCACAGGACTTACTCCCGCCTGTCGATTGCAGGGCCTACTCGCTCACACATCCCGGCTGTCGGTCGCCTTCGTCTGCCGATTCTCCTACTCGCTTACTGTTTCGAGTCTCCTGTCCACATATCAACTCACAACTGACGGCTCCTTCACCAACGCTCGACGTTTTTTTATATCGTTCTTATCGGCGTTGTTATTTTCCGGTCGGCCGAATCATTTCCTTTCCAGCCGCTTGCTGTCGGTTGGATACATCATAGTCGCTGAGTAATATATGCGCCCGTGTAATTGTTGTTTCTTTCTCAGCAAAGAACTCACAGATGTTCTTTTATTGTAATTTATTGTTTGAATGTACGTGATCGGAATTTGTGTCCGTGTATATTTGTTGTTGGTTGAGAATACCTGAAAACATACGGCGAGCGACTAGGACTGGTATATAGCAGTATGTTAACTTGTAATAACGAGGACATATTTCCAAAAAAAAATAGATGAATACCTTGTTCCTTTAAAATTATTAAATCGTTATATTGGGTTATCTAATTCCAAGACTGTATATACTCGTATTTCAGCTTTCATGATAATGAAAGTATCTCTTTCAGATTATTGGAAATTAATTTTACAAAGGTTTCCAAGATAATTTGGAGAAAATTACAAGTTTGTAAATTCGGCTGTTGATTTTAAAGATAAATGATTTGATTTTTTGAAAAGAATTATTTTTACGAAATTTTTGGATTTTGTAAAATAGTTTTTGTTCCGAAAGAATATCCTCGACAAAAGAAATATTAAAAGAATATATGAGTGATTTTAAATATTAAATATAAAAGACGAAACAATTTAAAACAGATGGTTTCACTATACTGTAATTTATTTTTCGTCCACTCAAATTTGATAAAAGTCTTAGCACAGACCGAAAAATTACGAAAAACTAATTACAATACTGTCAAATCCAAAAATCTATCATTTTAAATTCGAAATACATTGTGTTAACATTCACCAATAAAACAAAAAAACAATTTTCTACAAAGGCACAACAGCCCATATCGGGCCTTGCCCTCCTGATATTCGAGTTCCTTAACATTTTCATTGCTTATTCTGAAAGGGTTCGTAGCCCTTCGCAGAACCCTCTATCTACGAACTTTTTAATTTTCGTAGATAAGTTTATCGAAGGTATATCCAAGCAGGCAGTGTGCTGGAATTTTATGTCGACCGGCATTTGAACTCACGACCATCTCGCTACCCACTAGGCTACATCCTGGCAAACAATGAATAAATAGAAACTTAATTATTGTCATCTTATACCGGTCAAATTAACTCCAAATATTTTTAAGGTTTTTTGTTTTGATCAAACCAATATATCGAAATCATTATTATTTCTCCAAATCTATAGTTTGTGTTTCTTCACAAATATTTGGAAATTATTAAAGCAAAAAAAAAAAAAAATTTCTTTAATGCTAATAAACAAGCACAAAAATTGTTTGTCTCATAAATAAAAATCTGAAACGAAGTAAAACGCTGGATGTCATAAATTTTCAACCCAATGTAAATCTTATACAGCGGAAAAAGAAAAAAATAAAGAAAAAGAAAAGAAAAGAAAATATGTATAAATAAAATTATTTCGTTAAAAGTGTCACACACCAATATTTCACCTTGCCAAAATGAATCACTAAAGAAGGAGGTGTTCGAATATTTCAATGGCAATGTAAAAGAAATTTTTGCAACTTTTATAAATGAGATGTTTCCTCCCCAAAAACAGATCTGGTTGTTGTGCTCAATAATATTTTAGACGCTTGTTGGTTATGCCAGAATGAAAAATCGACGAAATAAAAAACTAAGCTGGTTTTTACTGCGGTCTATATTTTCTCGATAATAATTTTTAATGAGTTTTGATCGACAGCTTCAATTTATACCCACAATATTTCTGTGCATTACTCGAAAACCATTTTCGTATTTTCTGCAATCCTGAATGATGTGTTCCGATTTTTTTTGTAAGCTATAAAGATTTCAAGATCGTCATTTCATTTAAAATATTTGCTCTTTTCAATTTATTGATGGTGAAGAATGCATAAAAAAAAGTCGTTAAAAAGATCGATATAATGTTGCAGTTCGAAGTGTGCAAGATTTTTCGAAAACTACAGAATATATGTATATCGTAAACGTTGTTTTGACAACGTAATCTACATACGGTATATAAAATTTGATTGATTTTTGTTTTGATTTTTAATTGATTTTTGACTGAAATGAATTTTTGCGAAGTCGGTCAATAAAATTTTGTAGGATGCTACTTAAATTAATATATCGCGTAACTAGAAAAATAATGTTTTGGTTGTTTTTTTTTTTAAAAAAATTTTTGATGTTCTTTTTATACGGAATTTGAGAAACTTGAATCTGTCTAATGTAGTTTTCTCTATCCTGTACAGTTTTCTCGGGTTTTGAGCTTGAAATAAAAAACAAAGCAAATTTCGGGTTAAAAAAAATATTTTGCAATTTAATACATATATTAAATTGCGTCCGGGACTGCCGAATCTGAAGTAAAATAAAACCAGTACAGTTTGTAATTAGAGATACAATACATTCTTTTGCTTTAAAATATTTAGAACATTTGTTTCGCCCACGCTCATCCCTTTTTATACACCACGTATTCGTTCCAGAATCTTAAGATTCAATTTATTTGTCCTAGGACTAATAAACTGCGTCAAGATATTAGGCAAACCAAATGTTAGTGTAAACAAAGACGGTCACAAGACTTCGATTTTGTTATAGCAACAGAATAGAAAAAGCATCTACGATCTTCTCTTGTTTGACATTAAAATTCCAGTTCTTCAAAATATCGTTAATGTTTCATAAATAATATCGTTTATAAATCTTAAGCGATATTAATTAGTGAATTAGAATAAAAGTCATTAATGATTCATTGATAACAAGTATATACTTGCTTATATACTCGTTTCTTGTAAGCGTTTTAAAATTCATTAAAGAATCGTTAAAAGTAATTCATTATCAAATGTCCAGCGAGTCTGCTTGATGAATCGTTAATGTATCGTTAACGACGGTTCGTTAACTATCAAATCGATAATGTAATTCATTAATGATTCTTTAACGAATTATTTTGTTTGCTGGGCTCTGCACTATTCCATATAGCAGCGTGTGTATGTGAATGTGTGAACAGCTTAAGTTCGTAAACAGTTGAAGATGGCAACTGTGGCGGTCCAAGATAATTTGCCGCCCGGATCATTTTATTGAAAGCGCGCCCTTTCAAATAACTATTTTCTGATACATTAGTGACGTTGTGCTCTGCATCTTCAATGTGTAGTTTGACCATTCATTGAAACTTGTATCCCTAATTATTTACCTTCCGTACAACAACATGGGATTCATCCTTGCTTTGTGCCAAGGGTTATTCCCCGAAACGAAGTAGAATATAGAAAACTAAGTGTACTTTATTGATTAGAGCCAAAGTAACAAAATTAATGAAATATTGCTACAGGGCAATCGGTATACTTCTATTCATTTATTTATTTATTTATTTAGAATGCATTAATATATCAAATCAATCAAATTCCTGTTAAGACCCCCTATAGGGGCATAGGACAGAAACAACTCTCTTCCACAAGGCGCGGTCCTGAGCATCGGCTTTAAGCTGTTGCCAGGACTTGTTTATTCCTCTGTCCTCCTGCTCAACTGCTCGCTTCCATGTGTTACATGGTCGCCCAACCCGACGTCTTCCTTGAGGGTTATAATCCAGAGCCAGTTTTGCGATGTTTTGCTCTGGTCCATTAATATATGAATACTTACAATTTATATTATAAGGATTAAAGAAAAACATCAAATCACATCATATTTCTTTAAAAATGCTGACTTCATCTGAGCAATATTAAGATTAAAATCAATGTTGCTATATTAAAATTAAAATCCTGGGAAACGGTTAAGTTATCGGATCGTGCTGGCCGTAATTAGTTCGATGGAATGTCAAGAAGCACAATACGTAGTCTCTCAAGGCTCGATAAGTTATTTTGAAGGAGAGAGCTCCTAGAAAGGGCGGAGAGTTGATTTGACCTGAAATGAGTTTAACTGCATCTGCAGCATTAAGCATAACTCGCCTACCTTCGAGTGACACCAACGAAGGCAGTTGAAATCGTTCTTGATAAGGAGAAAGACATATTGGATCTGACTAGGGAAGATACTTGAGAGCAAATCTTAAAAATCTCCGCTGTACAGACTCGATTCTTCTCTTATGAATATCGTAATAAGGAGTCCAAACGAGGAAGCATATTTAAGAATTGAACGTACAAGAGCACAGTAAAGTGTCTTTGTAATGTAAGCGTCATTAAAGTCCTTACACCATCGTTTTACAAAGCTCCAAATGGAGTTAATCTTTATAATAACACTGTCAACATGGTCGTCGAAGGTAAATTTGTTATTAAATATTACACCTAAATCGCATACTTTGCTTAATTTCTGTATAGCAATTTCCTCTAAAACATAGATAAATTCAAAAGAATTATTTTTTTTAGAGAAAGATATGGTGCATTTGCCAACATTTAAAGGCATACAGTAGTAGGTACACCAGTCAGAAAATAGCTTTATGTCATTTTGCAAAAATAGATAATCGTTCGTACAGGTGATAGTACGAAATGTTTTTGCATTATCAGCATACAAAAGATAATATGAGTAGTAGATGACCGAGCTCACGTCATTAATAAATAAAATAAACAGAAGTGGACCAAGTTGACTACCCTGAGGTACACCAGAAGTATTTGGAATAATCGATGAGACAGCATCTCGAAATTGCACTTGTTGGAGTCGATTGGAAAGATAGGATTTGGAAATCCTAATGAACATAGCTTGAGAATCAGTATGTTTTGATTAATAGTATCAAATGATTTACTAAAATTTCTCCATATACAGTCAGTGCAGATTGCCATAGTTTTTATATTTGACGCCCAAAAAATATCAATAAATTCCGTTAAAAATGGTGCACAAAAATTTGATTGTCAACATAATTTGTGATCTTGGAGATACAATTTGTGACTTCTTTTTCAGTTTTAACCTCCTAATTTCCAGCTTCCCTAACAATTATTTATTATTATCGAGGGATTGTTAGCCTTTCGCACAAAAATTTACTTACGAATTTTGAATTTGTCAGATTAAGATGAGCTCACGACCTTTTTACTGTTGTAGACCAACATGCTACACTAGACTACACAGTGGCTTACGATTTGTGACATTAGAAATTGATTTTGTCACATTTTTGCCAAAAAACACAAAGTGATTTCGGAAAAGTGCGTCAATTGGCGAAAAACAGTTTTGAGTGGGTCGAGGTATTACCAAAAATTTTTTGACAGAAAGAAATTCGAAATTTCCTGCACATACTTTTGTAATGAAATTTCTTGAAGTTTCTAAGAACAAATATGAAAACAGTATTGCGACAAAAATGCCACAATTTTCAAATGGCGCCAACAATAAATGCTGATCAATAATGGCGGATCAGAAACGTCACTATAGGTTTTTTTTTTACAGAATGACCTGTGTTATAGGCAATTTTGGCCTTTATGTGCAATGCACAAACACAATCGTGGAGGGAATAAATGGGATTGGGAAGATAGAAAGGGGAGTGAGAACGACCAAAACGAGTGGTGAAGCTGGTATGTTTTTCATTTGTACTGGCTGCTACTGACAAATATTTGCAGATGTTATGGGGGCTGAATGGAGGAAAGCGCACAGAAACCATCTACTGAATATATATACCTTCTTGGAGTGAAACTGTTTACACCGTTTGTCCATTTTATTTCGAATAATTTTTCATTACCAGTAGCAACTGAAAATTCTTGCTTAAAAAAATCCCACTGTCTAAAGTGAGAATCGAACTCACGACCTATTTGACTGTGAAGTAAGCACGCGCTGTCCACTACGCCACGGAAGTTTTATCGACGTCATATACTTTTTTGTGGGTGAATATATCGAAGCTTGGGCGCTATTTGCAAGAAGTTTTGCTTTTTGCCTCCAATTCAAAAAATCTGCGGCTGAGGCGCGTCGAATGATTATTGAAACTTTTGGTGAGGGTGCTATTAGCGAATGAATGTGTCGCGAATGATTTCAAAGCTATAAAATGGGTGATTTCGGCGTGGAAGTCAAGGAGTGTCCCGGAGTGCTTAAAAAGTTGGAAGACGCCAAATTAGAGGCATTATTGGACGAAGATACATGTCAAACGCAACAGTAACTTGCAGATTCATTGGGCGTGACTCAACAAGCCATTTCACAAAAAAGCTTGGGAATGATGCAAAAGCAAGAAAATTGGGTGCCATATGAGTTGAAGCCAAGAAATGTCGAACAGCGTTTTTTTTTCACATGCGAACAATTGCTCCAACGTCAAAAAAGGAATGGTTTTTTGCATCGCATCAGCACTGGCAAGTGAGGTGGATACATTACGATAAAAAGCAAAAAAAAATCGTGGGGATACCGCAGCCATGCATCAACATCGAAAGCCAAGCCCAACATCCATGGCTCGAAAATCATGCTAGGTATTTAGTGGGACCAGCTCGGGGTGGTGTATTATAAGCTGCTGCAACCGAGTGAAACTATCACAGGAGATTGCTACAAAAAACAACAACAATACGAGGTAGAGACACTACAAAGTAATTTTGCTGCACTGCAATGCTCGGTCACATGTTGTTCATGTTGTGAAAACGTGGAAACACTGAAATGAGACGTCTTACCCCACCCGTGGCAGACATCGTCCCTTTCGACTACGACCTATTCCGATCGATAACGCATGGCCTGGCTGAGCAGCACTTCCATACTTACGAAGAAGCCAAAAATTGGGTCTGTTCGTGGATCGGCTCAAAAGAAGAGTAGTTTTATCGGAATCTGCATGGTGCCAAAAATATGGGAAAAGTTGAGGCTAGCGATGTGCATTTCTTTGAATAATAAATATTTAACGATTTTTGCATAATAAGGCTCGAATTTTGAAAAAAAAAGAACGACGGTTTTCAATTTGTGGTCCTAATACATTCTCAAAAATGGCTTATTATTGCGATTTTTACGCGGACGAAGTCGCAGCCCAGTTATCCAAAAACTCACGAAATACTAACGTATTTCCTTAATCGAAGAGTTTATTGTCGTCGGACAGAGCAAATGTTGACGACACCGTTCTGAGCGTATATTCATATATGTATATGCAAATACAAGTGCGAAAGAGATAGTCTCATGGTAATGAATTTTGTGACGCTCAAAATTTTTGGTTGACTCTTGCCATTAGCCATATCCATGTCAAAATGTCGACCAGCTCGGAAAAAAATCCAGCCAGAGATTTCACAATTTTCATACCAAATCTGAGATCCCGGCCACCATAGTTCTGCGTGCCTGGTGTTTCAAATTCAATTTAGTATGGGAAAAAATGCGGATTTTTCGGCCGGCAACGAGTGCAGTGAGTGGACGGAATATTATATAGTGGACGAGGGTTCGGCTGCTTGCTGCTGAGTTGTTGTCGCCGGGTTGCTCAGACTCGATTCGGTTTGAAAATTGTGAAATTTACGACCGGATTTTTTTTCGAACGGACATTTTGAGCTGACCGACATTTTTTTATTAGATCGGTCTAAAATGTATGTTGCCTGAGGGTAACACTGGGTAATAAAGGGCTTAGATCGGCAAAATTTAATCGATTAGTTTCACTCATTCTCTCCCATACAATGTGACACAATTTCACAACTCTAAAAAAAGTCGATTTTTTTGAAAAGTGTGAACGTAACTGGTCTGAAATTTGACAGATGTTGAAAAATCACTGAAAACCCTCACTCCTTCTACCACCTCCCATGAAAATTGCACAATTTCACTATATAAAATACACTAATTTTCTCATTACCTATTCAACTTTTAAAGCTTCATTTTGTATAGTTTATTTTTGTAGCTACTCTAGCATGATGTAAAAAAAGTTAGTTCAATGCTACCACCCCTTCTACCAGTCCCCATACAAAATTTCTTAAGATCACAATTTATATTTCATCTGGAGTATCAAAAGATTGTGCTTTACGCGCCATCGTAGTTCTTATGTTTTTCACCTGTTTATTATACAAAATATTTTTAACTTAAATGGCAATTTACTAGTTTTTGGACGATCATCATAAGATATGATAAATTCTTTTAAAACAGCTTAAATTCGATATGATATCATCGTTTAATCCGCAAGCTGTTTATTGTGCGGATTATCTAAAAGTTGCCCACAAAGCTCTATTCTTTCGCTACCGAGTTTATAATTAGAGATGTGATAGCAACGTGAAGAAGAAATTAATCACATAAAAGGCTTTAGAATTCATAATTAATTTGCTACGAAGAGAGAAAAAAGAAGAAAAAATGCCAAGAAAAATTTGCATTTGATCTTTACAAGACTAACTAATGTTGCTGAATCGATTGTTGCTGACATACCGATCTAAGTAAGTTCTTGCCTATTCACACAGTCATGATCATGGAACGTTATTATGCAAGTGATTATCGTAAATATCACCTTCTTCCGAGTTACGTCATTCGAGAACGCGAAACAAGTTCAGGGAAACAGGTGCAGGTGTGAATTTATATGAGAATTTTCCTAGTGGAACGTGCCATAACTTCCAATTGCCTTTAGTTTTCTAATTATGATTATAAATATGGCGCGAGAAATTTATATAGGTAGGCTTATCAAGGTTGTTATTGTTGGAAGATCCATTTCTTATGTCAACACTTTGTTTCAAATTCTACGACTTAATTAAATCATCGGAAAAGAAATCACGTTGACAGTAAGATCACAACCATTAAAAACCGGCTTAAGCTTTTAAAAGAATTTCTCGCCAAAAAATTTGGCAGATTTTTGTCGCGTGACATACACCATTTATCTGAGGAATGTCCTATAGCTAAATGAACGTCGCATATTTTGTTTTCTTATCGAAATCGATTAAAAATATTCCAAAATATGTATTAAACTTTAAGAAACAGGAATAACAAGTCAGTTAGCCAGTCAACAGTCTCAGAAAAAAAAAATAAAAATAAAATAAATAATTTTATTCGATCCCATTAAGTAAATCCCACAAGACAACTTATTCGCATCACATTTATTGTTTCCGAATAAACGAAAAATCCAAAGCACTCTTTTCAGAATGATTACGTTTGTGATATCTTTTTTTCAGAAATTTTAATTTTGAGAAGATGATAATTCGAAAGGATTTATAAAAACGAATATTATTTAAAGACACAAAACCATTTCCAAAAATAAAAATGTGACAGTACGGTTTTATGAAAATCGCTATTCCAGTGATATAAAATAATAATAAAATTATTTAAAAAAAAAAAAATTTGAAATTCGAGTGATAAATCTAATTTAAACAAAAAAATGCTTAAGAAGGAGAAACCCATGTTGTCCGTTGAAGCTCTCATCCAGGCTCAAGGAAAATCATGGAATCGTGCATTTACAGGTAATTTATAGTTATTTTTATTTAGTTATTTTAATTTAGATTCGGAACAGAATCAAGAAATCACTATTAAATATCAATAAATATTAATTTTATTTGTGAAATCAGTTTTTATATTTAATATAGTTTTTTAGTAATGATTTTCAAGCAAAGAAAGTGGAGAAGTTTTAGTGACATAGGTCGCATAATACATATATAAAATAAAACTCGCTCAAGTTAAACTGTGCCCGCTTGCGCACTTTTATTGGCACAACTTATTTGTTGCGCTATATAAATGCACAATGAGTTCTCTCACCTAAATAAATATTAATAAAAAAAAATTATGCAAATAAGTAATCGAGAAAAAGGCAAACTAATATAATCGAAGATCCTTAACACGTTGAATTCGATACATGTTCTTGGGGATATGTACGTGACATTCCTGACGCTGTTTTTACACTTTCGAACTGTAGATGTCCTAGCTACGTGCAAATTTTGTCAAATAAAATATGAACCCATCTCCTTTCCTTAAACAATTTTCCTTTAACGGAGCTAATATACGAAGTCACATATTTAAGTGAATATTTTATAAACAAACAATTATGCCGAAGCCGTTAGAAACCTTGATTTTTTTCGAATATCCTTAAATCAAAACCTTTGTGAGGGAAGTGGTTTAATGGCAATATGATTGACTGAACGGTTTAGAAATTATTAACATGCAGGAAGTTTTTTAAAAAAAATATAAAAACGCAAATTTTATAAACAAACATTTTTTTATATTTTGTGGGGTAGTGTACTTTTTTTTCCCATAATCGAAAAATAAAACCTTTTCACAGGAAGTTGGTGAGAAAGTTTTCCAAATTTTACAGATTTTTTTAATAATATTACATTATTATTTGCTTGGCCCATTGTGCGTTTATTGTAACTTCATAGATTTTGCTAATTTAAGTCTGTTTCAGGAAGTCATGTTGGGTAGTTCATTGGTTCTAAGGAAACCTTTTCCTTACTACTGCTGCGTTCTCTGTGGTTTCTGACTTTTTGAGACAGATGCGGGATTTCGGTTTCAGCTAGACCCATTTTTTTAAGATGATGGTTTATTCCACTGTGGCCCGTCATAAGGCCGATCAGAGTACTAATATCACGCTTGCTGACTTTTAGAATATCCTCCGTTTCGTTTTCTTCTTTTTTTTTGTGGTAGGATTAATTTTTTTGTTCCTTTTTCGCAAGATGATTAGGTTTTGAAGGCAGTCCCAAACCTCGATCCGGGTTTCTTGGAGGCTAGGGCTTTGAGAACTGCCTGACTCTCCGATAAGATATGAATAGTTTTATTGCGATATTGCTTCGTTGCAATAAATTCGCCTTTTTGAAACCGAGAAGTTAGGACCTTTGACTCCGCCTCCAGTCCGCTCCGAGGTACGCGAGCCATCTGTATACCAGATGGTTGATAACTCTTCCATTTCATGTAACTTGGATTGCCAGTCCTTGCGTTCTCTTATTAAAACATTGAAGGGGAGCTTTAGAGTTAAATTTAGTCGCCATAGTGTCCGACAATGTTGAGGTTAGAACCTACGGTTTTTTTTAGTATTTTGAGGTGACCTCTGAAATCCCCCGTATTTGTTTTGCGTAAAACCCCTTTGGTAGCCTCCTTTTTTATTTGGTATCGAATAAATGTTTAGTAGAAATGCCAAAAGTGTTGCACTGAATTGACGCGTTTTGATCTGTTCCGTGTCTTGAAATTTTCTTTTTTTTTTTTAAATGGAATTTTTCGTCTTTTGTTATCTTAGATTGTTTTCCATTCTCTAAGTGTTGAGATCGTTAATCGATTTTGGGGCTATTGCCTTAGTGCTATTTGTTTTAAGTGATTTTTTTTTTTTCTATGTTTACCTTTTTATTTTTTTTGATGTGGCCGATTTTGGCGCGTACTTTTTCCAAGCTGCTGGTTGTCTGAGGGTGCTCCGAGGGGTCGACCTGGCGCTCTCCGATCGCGTGTGGCGGTGCTTCGCTGGTCCTGTTCCGCGTCAGTATTGATCTTGAAATTAGTTTCAACTTTGCATTGTGTTTTCACTGTTTTTTAATTTTTGCTTTGGTGCTTTTCTTAGAATTTGAAATCAGCTGGTCAGTGTTTAATTCTCATTTCGATAATTATCGTAAATTTTCGAAATTCAACTTTTGACAGTTTGGTTTGGATCCTCGATTCGGTGCTGCTAACTTTACTAGTTTCTTACTTAAAACTGAAAAACATAAAACTAATTTCGGTGCGCCCTACAAGTGCTGTGTGTATTGATCGATCAGCCTGCTGTTTGCATTGTGTGTGCTTGCGTTGCACGCGATGGCTGAGTGCGCTTGTCGAAGATGTGAGGATAAGGCTAATAAGTCTCCCTTGATTTGTTGTTCTGGATTCTGCGGAAAAATTTTCCACAGCAAATGTGCAGGCCTTTCCGGAGTCGTTGGAGACGCTGTCATTAAAGCTGATAGTGGTCTCTACTGGTTTTGCGAATCGTGCAGATCGACGTCATCGTCTGCATATGTTGCAAAGGTTCTTTCAACAAAAGCAACGGTGCAATCACTGCTCAATGAGTTTGTTTCTCTAAAACAGAAACTTGATGCTGCGTTGTCCAACATCGATCAGGTTTGTCTTCCTTCGGTCAGTTGTACGGACACTTCTGCGTCAGCTGCTGCGGTCACTACAATAACTCCCATAGATGGGAGGAAACGATTAAGACCAAGACCAAATGTGCCCTCGCCCGCCGTTCCATCCACCAGCAAGGATGATAATATAATTGAAAGTTCTACTTCGAACAATAATGCTACTGGCTCAATTGCGAGTTCCTGTGCCAACACTTCGGCTGCTGTGGAGCTTCCGGCTATTTACATCAATAAACCGCCCTCCGAATCCAGCGCACTAAGTCCGGCACATGCAATTTCATCTGGTTGGATACCAGTTCATAAAAAACGCTCGAACAACAATAAAATTATAGGCAATGGTTGCTTGTTGGATAACCTTAAAGTTGTCACTGGTCATAAGTGGCTTCATCTAGGCAGATTTAATACAGATACAACAGAAAGTTCTATTATTGCGTTTGTGGCTAAAAGTCTCTCGATCGATGAAGATCGTGTGCGGTGTGTGAAACTGATCAAGAAGGATACCAACCTGGATGACCTACGTTTTGTCAATTTTAAAGTGGGTGTTCCTGTCCACGCTTTTAGCTCTTGCTTCACATCCGAGTTTTGGCCCACTGGACTCGTTATTCGACCATTCAAACACGTTCCAAAAAACGATGTGCGCATAAAGGATACCAACCAGACCTAAATCGTGTGGATTCATGCTCCAGTTCATCATTGCTCATGAGGGCCTCCAATCTTTCTATTTACTATCAAAATGTTAGAGGAATGAAAACTAAGCTACCCCTCCTTCGCTTGAGCTTATTAAACGCTGAATTCGATGCCATCATTCTTACAGAAACTTGGTTGGATGACGATATACTAACCAGTGAACTTGGTTTTTCGAACTACAATGTATTCCGCTTGGATCGGTGCCATACTCGGAGTACGAAATCCAGAGGTGGTGGCTGCATAATAGCTGTAAAAAATTGTTATTCTGCCAAACTTCTAATTAAGTCCTCTAACGATGTGGAAGATATCTTCGTCGAACTCAGCCTCAGCCAACGCAAATTATTTATTGGATGTGTATACATACCACCATCATCATCAGCCGTGACTTACGCCAGCCATTGCCAGTCTATCGAAGGCATATTTAACAGTTTTCCATTTGCGGATACTTTGATTGTTGGAGATTACAACCAGCCTGAAGTTGATTGGGCCTCCCTAAACTGGTATGAATCCAGTGTTAATTGCGCGAGCAGTGGTCTTATTGATCAATTCTGTGATCTTAACTTTACGCAAAGTAACCGCATTTTCAACGCCAAAGGGAATCTACTTGATCTGGTATTTTCTAACCTTTCACCACCACCTGAAGTGGTTTCATCGCACGACGAATTGCTGCCGCTTGATAAAAGGTACCATCCAGCACTCAATATAATCATTAATTTAAATTCTATCCCTAATATTGCTCACAATCATCCCTTTGCCTCCTATAATTTTAAAATTGCCAACTATGGTTTCATTTGTGAGCAGCTCTCATTAATCGACTGGCTGAAATAGTTGACATAAACGAAGCCGTTTCTAGATTTTATGGCATTCTGTACAAAGTTATCGATGATTTGGTCCCTTCTCAAATTATTTCTAGCTCGTTATATCCCCGTTGGTACGACGCGCAATTGCGTCAACTTATCAAAAACAAAAAAGGAGCACATGCTAAATATAAGGAATCGCTCTCCCAAAGTGACTACCTGGAATTCTCACGTTTACGCAGTCTCTGTAAAGCTAAAAAGGCTTCCTGTTATACTGAATACACTAGTAATATTGAAGCTAATATTTCTTCCAATAACATTAAGGCATTCTGGAACTACGTTAATTCTCTTAGGTCAGACAATGTTCTTCCTTCCTGTATGTATGCTGATGATATTATTGCATCTGATCCTTCTAGCATTGCAAACCTCTTTGCTAAGTATTTCTCCAGTGTGTACTCCGATAATAGCACTATTCCATCTGCAGTGCCGAATTTATCATCACTGGTCAACTATTACCTAAATCTGTCGTCGTTAAATGTTGTCATCTCAGATGTCACATCAATGCTTGATACCCTTGATACATCTAAAGGTATGGGACCCAATGGTGTTCCACCATTGTTTCTGTTTAACTGTCGTCAGTTTTTGGCGTTACCCATTACGATTATTTTAAATTTATCCTTACGTTCGGGTCTTTTTCCTGAATTGTGGAAGACTTCTTTTGTTATACCAATTCATAAGTCCAATGATAAATGCAATGTTCACAATTACAGGCCCATTTCTATCCAATCGACCCTATCCAAAATTTTTGATGCAATCGTCACGAACAAATTAACACCATTACTGAGAAGCTATATTACCCCTCACCAACATGGTTTTCTAAAACGGAAGTCTACACTGACTAATCTCTTGCCTTATGTTGAGACTATTATCCATGCAATGGAGTCTAATTCCCAGGTCCACGCAATCTACACCGACTTCTCAAAAGCCTTCGACAAAGTTGATCACTGCCTACTCGTTTCGAAGCTTCACGCCATAGGCATCTCTGGCGATCTTCTGAGTTGGATACGTGATTACCTCCATGATCGCTATAGTATTGTAAATATAAAATCTGCTCACTCGGAACCTTTTCTCGTAAAATCAGGAGTACCACAAGGATCGCATTTAGGGCCTCTGCTCTTTCTTGTTTTTATTAACGATATATCCAACATATTCGTAAACGTAAATTTTTTGTTATTCGCGGATGATCTTAAAATCTATAAAATTATAAACACTGTAAACGATTGTACAATTGTTCAAAATAATCTTAATTACCTGTATGATTGGTGTATCACAAATCGTCTTCCATTGAATATTTCAAAGTGTAATTACATTGCGTTCAGCAGACGTCGTGAGCGGGTCAATATTAACTATTACCTTAATACTTGCGAGTTACCAGTGGTTGATGTTATCAATGACTTGGGTCTATTACTTGACTCTAAATTGACATTCGTGCCTCACTACAACAAAATTTGTAGATCAGCTCGGAGAATGCTGGGTTTCGCTATACGCAATAGTCAAGATTTCAAAAATATTTATTCCCTGAAAACTCTTTACTGCTCATTGGTGCGTCCACATCTGGAATATTTATCTGTCATTTGGAACCCCTTTTTCCATATTCACTCCGCCCATATTGAAACTGTTCAACACAAATTCCTGCGGTACATTGCCTTTAAACTTCGCATACCTGTCGAAACAATTGACTATGACTGTTTGCTCACTACCTTGAATCTGGAGCCACTGTCTAAACGACGTGAACGATATGAGCTAATAGCTTTATTTAAAATTGTTAATGATAAGTTGGATTGCTCTGAATTTCTTGAAGTTTTAAACTTTCGGGTTCCAAGTCATGCATCACGCTCTACCGATAGTTTTTATGTCACGCGTCATGTTACTAGTTATGCTAACAATAGTCCGGCCACTCGCTTGATGAGAACTGCTAACAAGCACTCAGCTATGTTGGACATATTCTCTACAAATATCGACTGCCTTAAGGCAATACAGTTATTATGATTTTCTTTGTTATTTCGTTTTTAAAATATTATTTACTTTTGTCTTACTTTTCATTTCCTTTTTTACTCTTTTTTTTCATATATTTATGTTATTACCTTTATATTATTATTATGTTCTCTTTTACATTTACATTTATATTATTATTATGTTCTCTTTTACATTTACATTTATATTTATAAGTTTGTAACTTTCATTTGAGGGTTTGGTACCCGTAAATAAATAAATAAATAAATAAATAAATAAATAAATAGTAGTACAGGGTGGGCCATCCAGTGGTTTCTTTTTAAATCATAGGTTATTTTGATACTGAAAGCTGTTTCCCGCTCGAAATCTAGACAGAAAGTCAGTATCATACCTCCGCGGAACGAAATGAGCTTCGTTATCGCTTCGCAGTTTGAGCCTTAGAGCAGCTTGAATTGGACAACGATTTTGGGCGAAAAATCATCTTTTCTGACGAGGCGCATTTTCATCTCGTAGGCTACGTTAACAAACAAAATTGCCGCATCTGGGGCTCGGAAAACCCGCACGTTATTGTCAAGAAGCCAAGGCATCCATAGAGAGTGACAGTTTGGTGCAGATTGTGGAGTGGTGGAACCATTGGACCATTTTTCTTCGAAAATGAGGCTGGGAACAACGTTTCAGTCAACGGTGAACGTTACAGAGCCATGTTGTCTGACTTTTTTTTTGCTGAAATTGAAGACATGGATTTGGGACATGGATTTGGACGACCTTTGGTTCATGCAGGATTGCGCGCCATGCCACACATCCCAAGCCACAACCGATCTTTTACGCACCAAATCCCCAAATCGTGTTATCAGCCGTCTTGGCGATGTCAATTGGCCGCCTCGGAGCTGCGATTTGACCCCTTTAATTTTGTTCATTTTATTGCATTTTTAAAAAGAAACCTGTATTTGGCCGACCCTGTATTTCCATAGCAGCAGTAGGGCAGGTATTCATTGCGCCTGTGATACTAAGTCAGGCTAAACTTTGAATTTTTTGTAGTGTAAGCTGTGCTTTTTGTTGTAATCTTTTAGTCGACCAGACTGCTAATCCGTATGTGACTATTGGGAGAATAATTATTCTGCAGCACCAGTAGATTATTTTGGGCTGTAGTCCCCATTTTTTTTTTGCAAAATAAGCTTTTGCAGACCCAAAACGCCTTTAATACTTTGGCAGTTCATTCTATGTTTGTTCCAGTTGAGTTTGTTATCAAGTATAACACCTAGATATTTGACTTTATCTGAAAAGGGTATTGGTGTTCTATTTTTATATGGTGTTTGAGCAAGAGGGTGTATGGTTGGAAAGACCTATTATTTGACAGCTGGCCGCGTCAAATGTTGACCTTTGTCATTTCATCTATAAACGCGGGAAATTTTTGTGGAACGCTACACATTCGTTGAATTTTATTATATATATTTTATACCCAAGCAGGCAGTGTGCTGGAATTATACGTCGCCGGGATTTGAACTCATGAACTTCACATTGTAGACCAACAGGCTACACCCTAGCTAAACTACGCATCTATAAGATATTAATTCGTCCTTTACTGCTATACGGATGCGAAACGTGAACCTTGGCGCGGGTGTCGGAGAATTTAATCGACACGTTTGAGCGAAAAATTCTTCGGAAGGTGTATGGAGCAGTTAAGGAAGGAGATGTTTGGCGACTTCGATACATCTATGAGCTGTATCAACTATTTGATGACCCGCCAGCATCTATCGTGATCAAAGTCCGCATGCTAGAATTAGCTGGCCACGTGGAGCAAATGCGCGTGGAACGAATTCCAAAACGAGTGCTCAAGGGCAAAGCTCAGTGAAACCGACCGCGGGGGAAGCCACGAAAGCGATGGGAAGACTCAGTCGTTGCAAATTGCAGATCGCTTCTCGATTTTTTAAACAGGAGGACGTGGTCGTTTGACCGAGGCAACTAGAGGTGATGCATCCGGGTGGCCAAGGCTCGATATGGGCTCTAGCGCCATTGCATCATCTAATAAAATTTCAAGTGTTTTCATGTTGCTTTTAGTTAATGCATATGGCCTCTCTGATATTCTGATATCAATCGTGGTGTCCTTTGCTAACACCTTTTGGAGTTTCGAGGCCGTTGGGGGATCATACATCTCTTCACAAAATTTTCTCTAGGTTTTTTTTTTAGCTTCTTTAAAAGTTCATTGTATTCAATAAGGGAGTTTTTGTATTCATCGCAGTTACCAAAGGTTTTTGCTCTTTTGAACAATTTCCTAGTTTCTTTGCGTTTTGCCGCTAGTTTCTTGTTCCAAGATGCTTGTTTTGCCCCGCTACCTATTGCGTACTCAAGTTGGTACGTTTTGGGTTTCTATGCTCGCTTATATAGCTAATTGAAGTTTTTAAATCAAAACATGATCTGCAAGAGAAAGTTCTATGGACACGTGCCAGCCAGTTGTCAGCTAAGGTAAGATCAAGTACTTCCTGCTTTGCAGTATTCATGAAGGCCGGGGTACTGCCTTTATATATAATGTCTAGATTGTTAGTAGTAAGATATTCTAAAAGTGATTCACCTTTTTTTATTTATATTACTACTTCCCATGGTGTTCATTAACATTGCAGCCCAGGATGACTGGTATGTTGTGGATCTTGCTGTATTCCACTAGCTCCTTCACGCCCTCAGGTGGAGCATCTTTTTCCTCATCAGGAAAGTAGGCCGAGGCAAATATTGTTTCTTGAAACCCCTCCTACCTTTGAAATTTACATCATGATGGAGATTCTCTTGAATAACTATTGAGGTTTTTGGTCATCTGCGGTAGGCTGCCGCTTCTAACCTCATTGACCTTAGGGCGTAGAGTCACACTAGAGAATTTGAAGCAGACTCTGTTCCCCTTCTGTTTAAGCCTTTCCATAGATTGGCCGTCGATGGAAAAGGTTATTATTGTATTTGTGCACTCTTTCCTCCTGCTAAGGACTTTCCAATTTGAGGCGCAAAAACCAGCATTTTGAGCAACGATGAGTTTGGTTATCCCCTCTGGCGAGTCTTCTTCGTAAGGAGAAAGTCCCGTGATTATTTCTAATCGTGGAATTTCTCCCGGACAGCACTGATGTTGGTGAAGTCGTCCACATTGATGTTCGCAGCTGTTCCATCCAGGATGCAGATTGCTCATCCAGGCAAACAATTAGCATCCTTCCTAGCTTGAGGCTTAGTCCACCAAATTGTGAATTTGTACCCTATTTGGCTGTTTTTGGGATTCCGGCCAGGATGGATTTTCCAGCTAGCTGCCCCGAAGTTAGGATTTTGAGCGGATGCTCATTATGTGTAATACCGATCGTTGTTTCTTTGACCGCGTCCCTATAGCTAGTGCCCGATGTAGAGAGCTGAGGCTCTTCTGCAGGTCAGTGCATGACACTTTTACTTAAGGTCTTGTGCCTTTAATTATCGTTTCCGACAGATGCGGTGTTTTTAATGAGGTTCTGCCCTTTTTCATCGCCTTATTCTGTGCCGGTGCTAAGATATCTTGCATTGGCAAGCACGAAAGATCGTACGCCTCGTTCGCTGTTTACGTACGTATACAATCTCCTTGAGGCACCGCTTAACCTCTTTTTGTTTTCTTGTTCGTCTAATTGAGGCTTGCTGGTAGTTTTACTGTCCGCTCCAAGTAGCGGTCACATGAACCTTTTAGTGATCGAAGGATTACACATCAAATGCGGTTTCTGGAGGGGTGATTCTTTCGCTTACCATCTCTGTTATGTACAAACGAAACAACTTTTGGTTACTAAACTGCTAGATTTGAAATTTTACTACCGATTAGCTATACAACGGATGCTATTGAACTGCTGAAAGTTATTGACCAGCTGTTGTTATCCAACTGTCTATTTATACTATCCCGATTTCCTGCTAGAAAGACGCTGACTTCGCGGTAGGTCATCATGCTCGGGACAGAGTGATCCACGTGATTATGCTATTCAAGATCAGTACAAAAGTGTATCGTCAGGCGATTTATGGTTACCTTCCTTCCTTAGGAAAGAGTGATTTTAGGGGGAGGATAAAAGTGGTGATTAATGCATCGCAGCGATAATATGGTAATATATCGTGGGGCGCTTTTACAGGGGAAGCATCGGCCCCTCGTTTTGTCTAGGTTATCCATAGAAATCTGACAAGTAGCGAGAAAGTAGAGGCACTCCTGGTAGAACTCTTCATTACCAGGAGAAAGTAGATTAAAACTGGAGGGCGCCTGATATCTAGAGCTCGCATATTAAGGGTTAGTTACCCACTA
Organism: Chorisops tibialis; assembly: GCA_963669355.1. NCBI lineage: Eukaryota > Metazoa > Arthropoda > Insecta > Diptera > Stratiomyidae > Chorisops > Chorisops tibialis. Next base: position 59,737,109 of record OY770263.1, read on the forward strand.
ACTATTCATCATCGGCATTTACTGTTCCACCGAAGATTAGGGAATTTGTATTTCCGAGGTTTACTCCTCTAGCGCCGTACTTTATAGTGGGCACCATGTAGGTAGTGCGTACACTTGCGAATCTCTTTAGGGATAAATGCCCTTGTAATTATTTAACCTCTTGAGATCTGCGTGAAACATGACCAGTCCAGATTTCAAGAGGATCAATGCTGTGATAGGATACGGAACCGACAGCTAGCTGAACGATTTCAATTCCCCCCTACCACTTCCGCCAAGGACCATAGATAGGATACGGTGCCAACAGCAAGCTATTCGAATTATTCCCCTCTATCTGTAGATATTCTAACGTTACCCAGTCTGCAACATGAGGCTGCGATCTACTCAGCATACCTATAATATAATAAAATCCTTTAATTTGAAAGAACTCTTAGAAAAAATTAAAGGAAATTCAAAAAAAAAAATCTAAAAATTAGTTACCTTGACGCGATGCTTACAATGCTTCGGCATTGGAAAAGTTCCTAAAAATTGATTCCGATGGCAACGTTTTGAAAGAGAGAATAAAACAAACAAATTTAGTAACTTTCCCGACGAATTCAAAGGAATGATTTCCGATGATTTCCGGATTTCACAATGTTTTGCTTTATTAAATGTAACGTTTCGGTGTCTGCTGAGACCTTTATCAAGGAGTTTAATAAAGGTCTCAGCAAAGGCCGAAACGTCACAAATATTAAAGCGTAGCAGAGTGAAATCCGGCAGTCTTTCCTTTTAATTCGAAATGCACTGCGAAAACATTCCTCCATCCCAGATAAAATATGAAAGTTTCTTATGAAACGTTATGGTGTATAAAATTTCAGTGCGTCCTTTCGACTATCACTTGTGTATGTTACACGAATTCAATCTGTTTGAACATATTTCCTCATTCCGTATCGCTTGTACAGATCTAATTCTTGGCTACAAACTTTGAATACAGTTTTTGACGATTTCATCCAAAGTGTAAAACTATACCTACTGTACGAACAATGTTAACATTCTACTAGCGCCATACAAAGCCATTAAGTCTTCCTCGATTTCGAATCGGCCTTGAAACCATCTCTCGCCTATATACGTCTACGTCTTGGATCTGCACTTGCTTCGCAAGCGAACAAGAATTATAAATCAAGCACAAAGCGATGCTGTCGGTTAATTTTTCATTTAAATCGAAACCATATCGCTATACACGATCTTAATCAAACTTAATCGTGTTATTCGATTGCCAAATCCGCCAAGTACACCTACTGGCGATCCGACCATGATTGTTGGTACCTGAAAAGTTTGCCGAACGAAACGAAGACGCATATTTTTTCCGTACGCGATGGAGATGTCAAGAAACGACTTCAAGATCATTTTGCGGCGGTGACTTCACCTGTAGCAATCGCGAAAAGCGTCAACTTTAGGCGAACGCATAGTGCGGTGTTTACAAGGTCCGAAAAGCAGTCAAACTTAAAATACCAGGCATTCCGCGCAGTGACAGTGTGCGGTGTCACCTGTCGCCATTCACCAATCGCTCATAGGCGCTCCGAATTTCAAGCGTCCACTTCAGGTGCGTGCTATCTGGAATTTGGAATTGATCATCATTATGAGAATTCCGGACGACATAATTTTTTTTTCGGTCGCCCCAAACAGGTGAGCCTTTTGCGATTTATCGAACGCGTCTCAAGTAAACGCGATAAGACATCAAGCGAGGCGAATATTTTCCACCCGCAGTCATGTTTTGTAAACAAACTTAGGTCGTGGCTGACGTGAAGAACCAGTTGACGACGCTGTATACTCCGAGTGACGACTGGTTCGGCTCAATTAACAGGTAAATTGAGGTTGAGGGGAATCCGCGTACTTCGTGGTTCGCTCGTTTGTGAAGCGTCCATCAGTCGGTTTCATGATTTTTATGTGCTGAATGAATCATTCCGAGTAAGGGTCATAGGAAGATATATTATGAGTTTTGTGGGCGGAAAGGAGGGGCTCCGAAACGACACTGTCTGTTGACCTTGAGGTTGATGGTGTGCACGTAACTTTGGCAAGAGTTTAAATGTATAATTAGTCGTTTTATACCCAGGAAGCTATTATTTCGCTAATTGTTTTATAGCATGATTCTACTGTTTCGTATACCGTGCGCTATTTTAGAGATTAATATTGCATGATACACACGGGGTGTATTTTAATACGTGGATAAAAGTGTTTCACCTTTTCGACATTTGTGTTGTTCCTCGTACTACTATTTTAGTGCTCCTAATAATGACTTAAACTGGATGATGCTATCCAAAAGATTATTGAATATAATGCGTTTTTCCATTCATAGCTGAAAAATGACAAAAATTTTTTTAGGGCACTGTGTAACTTAGGGGATCACCCTTTTATGCGTTGCACAGTTAAGTTGGTAGAGGAAGTGGAGTTATTCGGTTCTCTTTCTCAACATCGTCAATGGCGCGACAGCGCAAATCGGGCCCTGGCATCCTGAATTCGTCGCCTCCTAACGTCTCGATCAAAGACCGCGTCCTCCAGCAGGTAATTTTTAAGATAGCTTTGCTGTCTTCGTCAACTGAGTCTCCCTCCTGTGAAGATAGGCGGAATACTTTGAACACCTCCTCAATCCGAGCCCATCATCCGCACGAACAGCGGCAGCAGATATCATAGCAGGTACAACTGATATAACAGCTGATGAAGGATCCTCTTTGAGTTCTCCCACACTCGAAGAAGTAAAAACGGCCCTGAAGAACCACCCGAACAACAAAGTGTAGGGCACAGATCAAATTCCAGCTGAGCTTTTGAAAGCCGGCGACACCTGCATAGCGCATCTCCTACACAGATTAGTCACGGATATATGGGCGCAGGAAACATTTCCTGAAGATTGGCGCAAGAGCATCATACATATGTCGAATTTATAAAAAAGGTGAAAAACTCTTCTGCGAGAACTACCGAGGAATATCTTTGTTGTGTACGTCTTGTAAGATCTTGACGAAAATTGAGGAAACGAGAATTAAGCCCTATGCTGGCAAAGTAATTGATGAATACCAAGGCGGAGTAAACAAGTCCTGGCAAGAATAAGATCTTGACGAAAATTGAGGAAACGAGAATTAAACCCTATGCTGGCAAAGTAATTGATGAATACCAAGGCGGAATAACCAAGTCCTGGCAACAGCTTATAGCCGATGCTCAGGATCGCGCCTTGTGGAAGAGAGTTGTTTCTGTCCTATGCCCCTATAGGGGGTCTTAACAGGAATTTGATTTAAATTTGAAGGCGGATTTAGCTAGGGTGTAGCCTAGTAGGTAGAGTGTTGGTCTTGTAATGCGAAGGTCGTGAGTTCAAATCCCGGTCGACGCAATATATAATTCCAGCACATGGCCTGCTTGGATATATCTTGGTCACCTCAATCTACGAAAATGAAAAATTCGTAGAAAGAGGGTTGTACGAAGGGCTAACAACCCTTCCACAATAAGTAATATAAAATGTTAAGGAACCTGAATATCAGGAGGCCAAGGTCCGATTTGGGCTGTAGCGCCATTGTAGAAGAAGGCGGATTTAGAGCTGGACGATCGACCACGGACCAGATATTCTCAGTTAAACAGGTGCTGGAAAAGTGCTGGGAATATAATATGGATGTGCACTAGATATTTGTTGACTTCAAACAACCATAAGACAGTAATGATAGGCGAGTACTGTACAAAATCATGTTGTAGTTTGGAGTCCCACCGAAACTGATTCGGCTTACGAATATGACAATGACTGACTTTTTGTCACAAGTCGGAGTAAAAAATGATCTGACTTCCAGTTTTAAAACAGACAACGGCCTTAAACAAGGTGACGGCCTCGCACCAATGCTTTTCGAATATGTTGTTAAGAAAATTCCCGTTGACACCAAGGGAACGCTATGCTTGAAATCCACTCAACTTGTAGCATATGCCGACGACATCGATATCCTTGCAAGATCTCTGGAGAGCGCTGAGGAAGTATTTATGAACCTTGACTCGGTAGCAAGGGAAGTTGGACTACGAATTGACGAAAACAAAACAAAAGTTAAGGCACAAACTAGGAAAAAGACGTCAATCAGACAAAATACTACAGTAGGAGACTACAACCTAGAAAACGTAGACAAATTCGTATACCTAGGGGCAAACTTATCAAAGGATAGAAGCGAACTCATCAAAATTAAAAGAAGGATAATGTTGAGAAATTAGACATATTATTCGGTATTTCCAATAATTAAAAACAAGAACGTGCACAGGAAGACTAAATTAAAAATATATAAAACAATAATACGACCTGTGTTATGCTATGGCAGCGAAATGTGGACGTTGACTCAAGCATCCGAAAAATTACTTAATGCCTATGAAAGAGAGGTCCTCAGAAGGATCCTCGGATCTGTGAAAAAAGACTCTATCTGGAGAATTCGATACGATAGAGAATTGTATGCCATCTTCGACAATCCAGAAGTGTCAACCCTCATAAAATTCAACAAGTTACAATGGGCTGGTCATGTGAAGTGGATGGATGACGGAAGAATTCCCAAACGCACACCAAAAGGGAAAGCCAATGGACAAATACCGGTCGGAAAACCACGGAAGCGCTGGGATGATTCAATTGATGCAGACAGCAAATCACTGCCAAGATTCTTAAATGTAGATGTTTATATTGTCAGCGTATGATACTAGTTGGATGAACTTGAAAAGTAGTGTCCCATTGGTGTCGACTGGGATTTTTCGGTGGGCATACTCTAGTGTTGATAAGCATGGGGGTAGGCTATCTCCCTGGTTTAAACCACATTCTGTTTAAAAGGTTGTTGTGGAATCGGTTTGTATTCTCAATTCGGATTCAGTGTTCGTCATTGGGAGTCTCGCTAGTCGGAATAGTTTTGGGGGAACCCAAAATCAAGCATGATTTGGTACAGTACCCTCCTGTGGATACTGTCGTATGCTTGTTTAAAATCTACGAAGATTTGGTGCACTTCTGTGTTATATGCTTAACATTTCTCAAGCACCTGTTTCACCAAGAATATTTGGTCTGTTGTAGATCCTCCGATTCTGAATCCACCTTGGTATTTGCCAATTATTTCGTTAGTATAGGGCTTAATTATTTTTGTCAGTATTTCTCGTCTAATCATGTGATATCTTTTTTTGCTCATGTTTTATTTTTCTGGACAGTTTTGCAAATGTATAACTACGTAGATAATTCCCCAACTTTGCCTTCAGTTCTGTTTTTGTTTTCGTGATAAAAATAACCATTAATCTTAATTACATACGCCTGTCTGTGTATTATCCAAAAAAGGATTTTTTTTTAAGTATTCCAGAGAAATTTATTTTAATTTCATTTTATAATGGAACGTGGATGATATCATGCTCAGAAGAAAATCTACCTCCTAATCTCTGTAATTCTTAATTAGAGCTTTTGCTTTTATTAGGATTAAATATTTTAACACAACCTGTATTTTCACTTATGAAAGTGGTTGTTTATAAATTTTAAACATTGCGTAATTGATATACACACGGCAGAAAAAGTTTGCGTCCATTCCCAACACATCCGACATATCTATAAAAAACATCGTTTCTAACATTTTATCCCGAAATATTTTTTTTTCCTATTTTTCATTACTTCATTATGAACATAAAACAAAACAAAAATGAGAATTACTGTACTCTAAAACAAGGGTAAAATTCGGAAGCGAAAAATAGTCTGAAATTCCAGGAATAAAAAGTCTGCGTTCAAAGCGTATAAAGGGAAGTCAAAGTCTCTGAGTTGCAGTTAAATTTTTAATAACAATAAAGTTTGTGTAGGAAAGTTGATGAACGTGTTTTTATCTAAGGTTTGCATTAAAAATAATTGCCAAAAAACGTTAAGTAAGAGATGTCTAATAAAGGAAAGGAATTTGAATTTGGGGAAAGGAAAATTATGGTGGATTTGTGGTAAAAAGGTACGTCATATCGTGAAATAGGTGCAATAGTTAGCAGAAGTCATTCATCTGTCTAACGAGTCGTAAACAACTTCAAAAACACAGGAGTTTTGGTTTCAAAACCCAGATCTGGCTGTCCTCAAAATTGGAACTCAGCAAACTCGGAGTTTGCTCCGAACGATGAAGGCTAATCTTAGATTAACTGGTGCTGATATGACAAAGGACATCAAAGCAAAGTACCGCAAGTCTATTTCTGATGATGGTGTTCGTAAAATTCTTAGGAAATATGAGTATCACGGACGCGTTGCCCGTAGAAAGCCATTTATAACAACAGTAAGCAGACTCAAGCGGCTGGCGTTTGCTATAAGGAAGTTCTGATCCAAGAGTTGAATTCAATAACCCTAGAGTTATCTAAGAAGCTGGTAGATTCCATGCAAAAACGGTTCAGGGAAGTAATAAAGAGACGAGGATATCCCACAAGCTATTAACGAGGAAAAACAATTGTTTTATTTTGAAAAGAAATATTTGTACGCAGACTTTTTATTGTTGCAATTCAGGATTTGTTTTCGTTTTTTAATTTTAATATTTTTATGGAGTACAATAATCATCATTTTTGTTTTGTTTTATCTTTGTAATAAAGCCATGAAAAAAAAGAATAAAAATTATTATGAAATAAATTACTTAAAACGATGTTTTTTATAGATATGTTGGATGTGTTGAGTGTGTACGCAGACTTTTTCTGCCGAGTGTATATGAAAAGTTATTTTGTTGTCATGACTCAGGAAATTCTGGAAGGAGTTAAAAGGATTTGTGGCACTTAACGTTGATAATTCAGTAATAATTCAGGCCTGGATGTAGACCAAATGGCGGTAGTTTAAATTGACCTGAATGGCTCAATCCCAACTGCTACATTCAAAGCTACTGTGCGACGTCTCGTAGTATTCGCGTTCGTTTCGATTGCAATTCGAAATTTTTTCGACTAATAATTGTTTCGGGAACTTTTTTTGCGCGCAAAACGGGTAAATATTTTCATATTTCTTCGCTATTTTGTATGTTTTTGTGCTACTAGTAAACTAAAACAACGGAAGAACAAGCCCAATCGTGCGATACTGTAGATAAAATAAATATTTTTGTTAATTCAAAAAATTATTATATTTTGCATGGGGAACGGTAGGAGGGGTGACTGCAATGAATTAGTTTTTTCACATCATACCACGGTTAGTAGTGTAACTAAGAGCATGTCCCCCCGCGAAACTTTCAGAGCGCCCCCTCATTTTTCTTGGAAGATATAAATGCTTCACATCGGAGATTTAAAACTTATGATAAATTTATTTATTTCTTTAAAAGAATTGAAGTCTTCCCTCTCCTTCTACCTAATCTCATACAAACTGCACAATTTTACGAGATACACAATTTTTTTCAGTACCTATAAAATTTGCGATCCTCAAATTTGGTGTAGAGCACTTTGGTATCACTAAAATTTGATATGAGAAGAAATTAGTGATCAAACTAATGCCTCTTCGATCACCTCCCATACAAAGTGACCCAATTTTACATTGATTTTCTTTGAAACTATCAAAATTAGTGCTCTGAAATTTGAAAATTAAAACTTTTTCAATGATATTATTTAGTTTTTATTAAAAAAATTGAAAATCTCCCCCACTCCTTCTACTCCCTTCCATACAAACTACACCATTTCATGAATTGCAATGTACCAATTTTCTCAGTATCTATCAGAGTTATGATGTTTGAATTGATTACAAAAGTATTTTAGTAGTGATTATAGCGATATGAGAAAAGATGTGTTCGATCCCGAACATCCCATCTATCAGCTCCCATCGTAAAAAGCTTACTAATCTGAAATTTAAATTCATTTCTATATCCATTTGAGATACTTTTATAAAAATCGTTGAAATATCTCAACCTCTTCTGCCATCTCCCATACAAAAGTTGCAGTTTAGCGATACGCGTTAAGGCAATTTGTTTAAAAAAATGATGCTCTAATTAAACGTAATATACTTTCATAAGTAGGTTCCTGATATATCAGGAAAATCACGTCCCTGAAACTTGCATTCCATCTAGAGTATCAGATGATTGGAGTTTACCCTCAATCTTAGTTCTGTTATGCACATTTTTATCAAGTAGCTTTCGAAATTCATCATCTGCGGATCTATCGACGTCAACTGTGAAGTTTTACTGACTCCTGATTTAGGCGATGTAATACTACAATAATATAATCGTTAGCATTAGTTGTATGTAATTAATTATAATATCGAGAGTACAAATTGAAACCCGTCGTTTCCCAATAGATTGCGTCAGCAGTAAATGCTGATCAGCAATGGCGGATCAGAAACGTTACGTGGTAAACTTATGCATCTGTCAACATGATTCATCATTAGATTTGTAAAGTTTTATCGGCGTCATATACTTTTTTGTGCGCGAATATGTTGCACATTGAGCCAAATAAGCATCATTTACGGGAAGTTTGGTTTTTGCATTCAATCAAAAAAAAAATCTGCGCCTGAAGTTTTCAATCATTCGACGGATTGCTGAAACTTATGGTGAGGGCGCTTTTAGTGAAAGAATGTATCGTGAGTTGGTGTCAACGCTTCAACAGCGTTGATTTTGACGTCGACGACCGGCATGGCGGTAGAAGAGAGAACATTTTTGTGGTATATTATGTGCTGTTAAAACCAAAGGAACTCATCACTATCATCTACAATTGATGCGTTTGAGCCGATCATTGAAGGAGAAATGGCCACAGTGCCAAGAGAGATACGACAAAGTGATTTTGCTGCACGACAACGCTCGGCCATATCTTGCTCACGTTGTGAAAACCTGCACGGAAACACTGAAATGAGACATCCTATCATATCCGCTGTATTCTCCAGATATCACTCCTTCTCACTACCACCCATTCCGATCGATGGCGCATGGCCTGGCTGAGCAGCACTTCCATTCTTACGAAGAAGTCAAAAGAAGAGCAGTTTTTTCGACGCGGAATCCGTATGTTGCTAGAAAGATGGGAAAAGTGGCTAGCGATGAGCATTTCTTTGAATAATAAATATTTAACCATTTTTGCACAATGAAGACTCATGTTTTGAAAAAACAAAAAAAAATCGTCGTTTTCAATTACGATACGATGATAACAGTTACTATGCCATGTTTAAATTTCAGATAAATAGCTTACATACTTTTCAAGAAAATCAACCTATTATAAAGTTATGAAATTTTGTTATTTTGTATGGAAGAGTGAAAGAAATCAGTTGATTTTTTCATCTGTTGAATAATGCCAATAAAATATGTTGCAGTTAAGCTAATTAGTCAAGATTAGCTTGATTAGATCTATACGAACTTAAAAACTTAGTTTACTGTATTTCATGAAATAGGATTGCAAACACATTACAATTGTCATAAAAATATATTCCAAACTTAGATTAAAGCGATTGTCGTTTCAAAGAAATCGGATTATTGGTGAAAAATTGAGAAAATGTGTCATTTTATATGGGAGGAGGTAGAAGGAGTAAAGCAATTTTTCCATTCACGAATGTGACCTTTCTTTCTTGTCAAAAATTACTTGTTCAAATTTTGAATTTCCTTGCTCAATGCACAAAACTAATTGTTTGATTATACTGAAGTGCGCAAGGGGTCGCTGGATTTCAAGCGTAAATAAAACCACCAGTCTTATAAACTCACCGCAAAACTTTATTCGATTATCTTTTCACTAATCACTATACTTTTCGCTCACCAATTATCGCTTGCCAATCTTTCGCCTTCTAAATATCAACTCATTCATCGACCGCTTCAAATCAGACTGACTCCTCTTATCGGGCGCTTGCCTTTTTATATCGTTTTCTATTCGTTCGCTACTCGTTCGCTATTCCCTCGTCGTCGGCCACAGTCAGCCTTCTCCGCTGTTTCGGTCATTTTTGTGTACCATCGAACATAGTCGGTCTTCTCCGCTGTTACAGTCATGTCAGCTACAGATGGCCTTCTCCGTTATTTCGACCATTGTCGGCACCCGTCGGCCACTGTCGACCTTCTCCATTATTTTGACCGTAGTCGGCTTCCGTCGGCCATAGTCAACCTTCTTCGTTATTTCGGTCATTGTCGGCCGAATCATTCCCCTTGTTGTGTGAATCTTTTCGTTCTCGGTCGAGCGCTGTTCATTGCTTCTATAAAGCATTTCATCTTCGCCCGAATCTTTTCTCTTTCGTACGAGCCCATACGTATAGTTGTTGTTGCTTTCTATAAAGTATTTCATAGTTGCCCGAGTCTTTCCGTGTCGCTTCTCCACATTGCCCGTGTTGTTTTTGTTGGAGACCTTCGATGATCTTGCGTGCACGTATTCGTTCATATAAAGCATTTCATATCCGCCGAGCCATTCTTCTGTCGCCTTCGTTGTTTTCTTGGTAAAGGCCTCGTAGGTGTTTAGAATTCACATAAAGGTTTTCAACTGGAGCATAAAAGAGAAATACAATAATGACACTGCTAGTTCAGTTTAAGTCATTCTTCAACAAGCACACTTCGCCTCAATTTAATCGCACAACTAGCATACTTTTTAAATACATCGAAGTGTTTTCTGATAGCTAAATGTCACTCACGCCAAGCTCACCATTCACCCAATTCACACCCATTGACAGCCATTGATTGGAGTACATCCAAAAAACATCCATGTTCCGGTAGAAGGAAACCCAGACTAATACTAATGTCGATGTTCAGCTTTCCCCTGGTAAAATATATTCATGATGCACTCAGTTAGGAGCTCCTTACATATGTAGGGGCCCCTATTCAACACATCTTAATCGGAAATCCAGTCATACTACAACATTAGCAGACCCTTTTTGGCCATAAGGACTAAGCCACGACGGAGAAATTCGAAGTTCGGTGGAGTAACTCCGTATAGTAACCGCATGGCGTCATAAGAGCAGGAAAGCGTACATTATAAAATAGTGGCAGGACTGAATGGAACTGCTGCCACTGGTGCGCATAATCATGCTATACCACTCGGATACACCAGTCGCCGATATTCATAACTCAGCGCACGACTGATCTGGAATACAGCTCTCAGAATTCGTTTCTTGAGCTCGAGTAGATGAGCCCCTAAATTCATTCGGTCATTCGTATTGATCGCCAAGTTTTTCACCTTATTTACGTACCGAAGTCGACAATCATTGCACCTAATGACTGGAGAACAACTGGGTGACAATCTGCCCTCAAGCAGCATTCCCACTGATTTTTTCGTCAAAACACTTATGACAACTTTCACACCCTATGCACACAGAACACATAATTTCGCTCTCTTTCGCTCGAGCTCCATCCGCGACTCCTTCACGAGGAGGCGATCTCCGCCTTACGCACACTTCTTTCATTCATTCACAAGCTGTCCCAGGAGCGCGTCCATTATAAGGTGCCAAACGAATGGGATTAAGACGAATTTTCGCTGGCTTCCTTCCACATGAACTCTCTGATACCGATCACACATTCCCAACGGTTAGAGAGCTACCTCAAAACAGCCCACTTTCTTTAATATTACAATCACACTTGTCCTGCTTACTAAGCACATCCTTGAAGTCAATAAGGACTCTAAGCACATGCTTACTATCACTCAAGTTCCCCGTTCTCGTTCGATTCTTTTTCCTGTCGGTCGAGTCTATACGTTTAGTTTGCTGGAAGGCTCAAAGTCTCCGGACACTCGATAATCCTGCTTTCTATAGTGCAAGTGTTCATTATAATGCTCGCACGCGGACATTAATTTGACTAGGTGTTGAGTGGTAGATGATAAACAAGTAGAGCTGAATTTTAGCATTACTTTCGAGTACAGTAGAAGACCGCGGATATTTGATGAACGACTAGGGCTAACATGCAGCAATATGTTGTAGTAAAGATTAGCTTGCTGAGCTTTATACGAACTTAGAAAATTGGTTTACTGTATCTCATGAAATAGTGCATTTTATATGGAAGGTGGAAGAAGGTGTATTAAAATTGTCATAAAAACATATTCCAAAATTTAGATCAAAGCGATTTCAGTTTGAAAGGAATCGGATTATATGTAGGGGAGAAATTGAGAAAATGTGTCTTTTTTAAATGGGAGAGTGAGGGGTAGAAGTAGGGGAAGCAATTTTTACGTTGACGAACATCCTTTTTTTTCTAAAAAAATGCTTTTTGAATTTTGAATATCCTTGGTCAACGCTCAAAACTAATTATTTAATTATACATTCCGATCAACAACACATTAACTCTCATATTGACTTTCCATACATCTCAAATTTGTACCGAGAATAATAACGTTGCGCCCGACTTGTTGGCAGATATGTTGACAGTAATGAACTTCAAAATAGACTGAAAAGCGTTGAAATTTGTTGTTGTAAAATTATTAATTTTTAATAATTACAATAAAACTGCGCACATGTAGAGTAGTACTGATTTTTTTTTTCAATATTTATGTAATAATTAAATTGAGAAAATTTTAGGATAGATGATTTTTTGCTCGAGATTCAATAAAAAAAATCTCAATTGTTTACAATTCATTATCATTTCTTAATAATTGAAATTGAATTCACAAGAAAATACTTACAACTGCTCCCACATCATTTTGGCACCTCCCCTGATGCCATTAAATTTCAAGAAACATTTAATCAATCAACGGGGCATCTTTTGTTTCTCATTGACAAAATCAATGTTCGAATCTTTCTATTCATAACAGGAGGCGTTATTCTATGGATCCTTCTTAACTCCTCCCTTTCGAACTATTAAATTGAACAGAAAATTCTCTTCTGTGTGACCTTCCAAAGCTTTGCGGAGTGAGGTCCGTTCCACACTATTATTTCAATCTATAGATGAAATTTATCGGCACTTTGGAGTGAGCTTAAACCAAGGTTCTTGTGTCAGCTATACGAACGATCCAGACCTTATATATTTGTACATAATATTCGATCTACGTCGTAATAGAACGACATAATGAAAATGTCAGTCCAAGGAAAAAGAAAATCTTCATTTTGGGTCAAGGTCCCATCACCACCAACACCACCCGCTCAGAATTAATTTCGTCGCAATCCATTCTTTATGTACCCGTGTCTCTATGGCAGGAAAATCGATGTGGTTAGTCGGAGGTAACCTTAAAACCCCTTTTGCAAATGAAACGAAAAAGCTTGAACAACACCCACCGCGATATGATATAGCGTGGCCGGCATTCGAGTGACGGTGTTATTTCAGTGCCTGGTGCTCTTCGCTTAACCCCGCTTCGATAAACTTGACCCGAATTAGCAATTCGCCAACGATAAGATAAGAACGCAAGACAATAATGAATCTTAGTCGAGTCTCGTATTAAGTTATCAAAAAGTTTGGAATGTGGTGATGCGTTGTCAGATATTTTTCTTTCAAAGCTTTGCGTGATGAAGGGACTTTGTTGAATTCTTCTATAAACAGAGGCAATAGTTCATCTATGATTTCTACAAAAACTAAAGTTTTGTGGAGGCCGGAAAAAAATTCGCGCTGAAATTTCAAAAAGTACATTTCTACAGAAACAAAAACGAATTGGTGTAGAATTCAAGGGTGTATTCTTGTATATCTGTAAACAATGTAAGAAACGAAGGTTGCAGGAATATTCGGCAAAGTTCGTTTTAAAAATTGTTTGTTAGTTTTTGATGCAAACTGCACCGCGAACAATCTTAGCTGCAAACTTAGTTCTACATATATCTCTCCCGGATTGCTAACAAAAATAATTGCAAATCAGAAACACCATCGTCATCGTCTAATATCCATCCTGTCCAATCGAATTGCCGCGTCAAATGAGATTTTAAATAACTTGTTTTTGACACTCAATCTTCATTACAATCAAATTACGCCCCTGTACCAACCGTTCCAATCGTCCTCGAGAGTATTAAACAACAAACATGGGACAGACTCCGAAACTACGTTCCATACCAACATCATCATTTAATTTCCATAATTTAGTTGGTGGCACAAACATGTCGGTTCCGCCGAGAGAGGAAGCCACGAAATTCTATTTAAACTTTTTCTTTTTATTTCCAACCCCAGTCCGTGAAAATCAGACGACATTGAAAAGAGCAGCATAAAACCCTGGGCAAATTTGTTGCTGCGATGAACATGTTTGGGGGTTCACAACAAATCCCCCATTGCCTTTGGTCAGGGACACAAAAAGGAGTACAAATTAGGTCGGGTGGGGTGTTTTCCTCCACGTTTGGCACTGTCTCGACCCGACTACTCATACCCACTCCACCTTTCAGCCATGGCTAGCAATCCACGGGCTTATGTCCTTGACAAAGATCACGAGACCGCATGCGCAATTTTCAGTGAGTTCACACGGCATAAAGGAAAAACATACATCCACCCCAAATCCCCTATAAACGCCCAACATAATGCCCGTTTTCGCCCACATGACTGACATCTCTCCTAGCGACAGAAAGTTTTCGTTGAGAGCATCGAAACGAGCTTTAGCGATAGCTAGCTATTCCAGCTGTTGACTTTGACATTGGGTACTTGGAGTAGAACTCGTTTGCGTTCTCGATGCAATTGAAAGTTAGTTGCAAATGTTGCCAAGGACGTCACTACGTGGCGAAAGAGGTCTAAGCATCGGCATTTATGAATTCTAGGAAGAAACTGGCGAACATAAATGATGTATTTTATGCGATACGACATTTTAATTCGATATTGTAATGGAAATGTCTTAACCGGTTATTAGTGTATCATTACCTTATTATTCTAATACATTTTTTTTATGGTTATCGAAATAAACTTAGAGAATCACCCTTTAATGTGTGATGCACGGTTAATTCGAAATGGATAAGGGAAACAAGTGGAAATAGGGAAATTAGCAGAGAAGCACAGGAGGGAAGAGTTTGGTGTGGCGGTGAATGCTGTTCTTAAACTGTAGGAGGTTGTATTCAGTGGGAAAGAGATTGCCTGGTATTGAATTCCACAACACAACTAATAATACAGTATTGTGATCAAAACAGAAAAAAATTAGCTAATCTGAAATTTGGTTTATTTTTACATTTCACAAAATTAGACTAAAAATGCAAAAAAAAAATCCATCTGTCCGTACACCGTTCGCCGTACATCTCCGAGATTCTTAAAGATGAGGTTCTTTTTTGGGTGAATTGTATATATGGCGAGTCTCATTACCTACATTTTACGGAGTCTCCGGTGCAAGTACGGGGCGGGGGAGGACTAGAGTCAAAAACTACACTTGTTAATATCTCCATTACGAATGCAGATAGAAAGCTGAAACTCGACACTCGAATAATTTGCTAAATGAAAAAAAAAATCAAAAATAAATTAACTTTAATATCCAGTGGAGTCCGAAAAGGGCTAAAAACAAAAAGTTTATAGTTTAGGACCACTTAGCTAGTGTAGAGCTCCACTATTATTAACATTGAAGGAGACCAATACTTGTTAGGAGGAGAGTCCGGAGGGTGAAAAATACTTAAAAACTAATATCTCAACTATATTTTAAGCTATGTATGGGGTGTATCAACAAGAGGTGTTGGATTTGTTTCAAAGACCCAATCAAAGAACGTACGGCGCTGCTGGTGGTCCGCCGACTGCAGCTCTTGAGTCAACTAAGATAAGATAAATATTTATTCAGTAGTACTGCAAGATTATAAATTCATATTTAAAAGTACAATAAATTACAGGATTAAGTTAAACGGATATACATAAAAGAAAAACATAACATAATTATGATTGGGCGAACGTAGTATACGAAATATTTAATGCTGAATTTAAAGTTTGTAGCGTTCGTAATTTTCGAGGAAATTGAACAATTTTTTTTCTGAATTTATGGCATTTGTATGGGTGGTGGCAGAGAAAGTGGAAGGTTTTGGATGATTTTGAATCTGCTTATCAACATCCTAATCACATTGCTTTATTACGATTTTAAATTCAATAGCTCTCATATGTTCGAAGGAGAAATGCTTTTCTTGAATTTCCAATACAAAAATTTGTATGGGAGGTGGTAGAAGGAGTGAAGCGAAGTTCATATTTTTTTTTAGTATTTATTGCAATTATAAAGGGATAAATTTTGGCAAAATTTTAAATTTTCACTTTTTCTAGTTTCAATGAAAATCGATTAAATGCTTTGACCTAAATTGTGCAATTGTATGTGAGGGGGTAGACGGAGTATTCTAATCAAAACCAAATATTTCGACATCAATGATACCGTTGACGGTTTTGGAGAAAAATAATTTAATTGAAATTTCGTGAAATCTGTATGGGAGGGCATAGAAAGAGTGAGATGAAGCTGATATTTCCAAAATTGGTTGCAATTGTAATAAAATTAATTATGACGAAAATTTTACCTTTGCTAGTTGCAATGCAAACCGAATAAATGCATTGTTGAGATCAATATTTTTTCATGTTAATGATATTTATATCGTTATACTGTTACCTAATTTTTAAGCCAATAGCTGAAATAGTTTCGGAGAAAAATCAATTTCTTTTTACTTCGAAATTTCATGAAATTTGTATGGGACGAACTTAAAGTTCCTTTTTTACTAAAAATGACATATGACAAATTTCAGCACGATAGGTCAAAGCTTTCAAGAGTTATGTTTTAGACAGACGGACAGATGGACAGGCAGACAGACGGTCCCTCGGAACTGAGGTTTCTGAGCGACAACATATATTTCTGTACTTTTGGCGACTCTGTGCGAGCATTATTTCTTAGCGTTAGCAAACGGTAAGGCAAACACAATATACTCTCAGATTTCATCTAGAGTATAAAAAGGAAAATTAACTTATCGTAAAAAAATCAATTTCGGCTCGATAAATTACATGCGTACTGAGTATTTTATGAAAAAGTGCAGTTTGTATGAGAGGTGGTGGACTTTAAATTGGTCCAAATTCTATTAGAGGGTAACGCAGGGTCAAACTTTTGACTATAATAAGAACGCTTGGCATTTCTTATAACTGTTGTAGTAATATTTCTCGCAGATTTATATAACTTTTTAGCATGATCCGTTTTTGAGCGACGATATTGGCGGTAGCATGCAGAGTCAAATCTTTCGTTAATATTCGCTACAGTGTCCTTCTCTGCGGTGATATTTTCGGTCGAACGTCCGGGCCGAAGTCGTTTCGGTGTCTTCACATCTTGCACTGAGCCAGTCTCTTGGAATTTTTTGAGTAGGTTGCGCGCACACACGTCTCAAAAGGCACATGATTACGATCAAAATTTGCTCGAATTTTGCGCATCGTAATTTCGATTGCGTAAGAAAATTCTATGATTGTGCAGCGTTCCATAGTAAATTTCCCGCATTTATACATAACAAATGTCGACAACTGTCAAGCGACTAGCTGTCAAATAATAGACCTTTCCAACCCTACATCTCTTGCTCCAGCACCCTTTAGATGAGAATTGAAACATATATTGAGAAATACTAACGGAGTATTTAAAAAATATAAACTTTTCAAATAATAGTAGAGGGTGTGGGTTGACGATCACATATAAAGAAAGTAATACACAGCCCTAGTATAAGATTTCAGCTATGGTAAAAATAATCGTTATTCTACTGCGGCTCACAATTATACTTCCCGAATCAGCCATTTACCCAACCATAGTAAGTCTGTATAAATTACAGATTATGTTGAAAAAAATTGTAAATAAATACAAAAAGCCCACATTAATCGTATTACTGCGTCTTAATACGCGATCTGTGAGGTAGAAATCACCAAATGACCTTGACAAGTAGCCGATCTTGCGGCTTGAGCAGAAAAAAACCTACCAACCACCAGATAGCAACACACGTTTATAGAACACGCTCTACTGGTGGAGAGCAGGAACTATATAATTCTACCGCGCACTCATCATCTCCATTCTGCTCAACATTTCTATTACACGTAGTACGAAACTATTATAACGATGCCGCCTCTTGTTTTGATCATTTGTAATTGTTTTCCATCCATTTTAAGTGTTTTTTCCATCTTTTTTTCAATCAGATCAAATTAAAATAATCATTAAAAAAAAACGAGAACTGGAAATATGCGGTCTTTCTCGTTTTGCATTTTTTAGCTTTGCAATGTACTAGTGAATCCAGCTAACATCACTAGCGCTAGCTTCTAGTGATCTGGCCAGAACTTTTTATGATAGAGCATGCAACAGTGATCGTTTCGTTTTTTCAGGGACAAATTGTTATACAATCGATGTGAATGCATTAATGTCTGAAATGAATTCATCCCGAGGCCTTATGGGGGGTATCTGTTACGCAAGAGAATAATTTGATTACGCAGCCATGAATTGTTGATTTTCTTCCTGTTTTGTGGTACGCATTTCGAATAAATGTATGTTTACATTGCGATATCGATCGTTAGAGGAATTGATTTTTGATCTTTGAGACGCCTTTCCGAAGCATCAAATATCACGTTGGTTTGGATGTCGTTGGGTCTCTAATGGATTCAAATTGACTCAAGAAATTTGAATTGTGCTAAGATAGATTGAATTTATAAATGTTTCTAATTTAATACTAATAAGAAATTCATAACCTCAATTTAAACAATTAATTAAACGTTTTTTTTTATTTTTATCTTTTCAGATCAAGCATTTGGACACCTAGGGCCTATATCACCGCAGGAAATTAAGCCGGATATATCGATGTTGAATGGCAACAGTACGGGTAGTTTTTCGCCGGGACCGGGCAGCCCAGGACCATTCGGGGTAATCAACAATAGTTTAGGTGTGAATACGTCGACTGCAACATCACCGGGGGCACAAAGTCGAAATCCGTATCCGCCTAATCATCCGTTGAGCGGATCGAAACATCTTTGTTCGATTTGTGGCGATCGAGCGAGCGGAAAGCACTATGGAGTTTATAGGTAAATTCAAATTTCTTATAGATTATTTCTTAGGTTAAGTTTTTAGTTACATGATAGGTAAGAGATTACATGTGGAATGCTTTCAGTAGAAGAGGTGCCCTAGATAAGATCGTTGCTATGATTAAAAAATCCTACAAAAATGAAAGATGTCGACACACAACGGAGAGTTGTTAGAGAGCTTTCCTGTTCCAGTCAAGGCTGCATATTACCACCAGTCCTGTTTCTGGTGGTAATGAATAACACCTTGAAAGCTGGGACGGTGGTAAAATTCCGGTCCGCACTGCCTACGTGGGTGTATCTGGATCACCTCAATCAGTGAACATAAAAATTCGTAGATAGAGGGTTGTGCAAAGGGCTAACAAAACTTTCAAAACTTACGGCTTTGGCAAATGACCAAATGTTTCTTAGTTAAGCTTAGGGCTAAGGGCCTTAATGATAGCTTTGTTCAATGGATTGAGAGCTATCTCTGAACGCACTATACGAGTAGTATTAGATGGCGTTACTTCTTCCTCCTACCTAATTGATTCGGGCGTTCCTCAAGTTTTAACTCCAATATTTTTCTTAGTTTTCATAAACGACTTTCTGTCTGCTACTCCCAATCCAATCGGTAGTTTTGCAGATGACAGAACTTTAGACAGCACCTATGAATTTATTTTTACGGAATCAAACAATCACTCTGTTGCTTCCAATCACAGGGAGTTTTTCAGTTCGCTGAACTCGGATCTCAACTTATCCTGGAATGGAGCAGGAAGAGTAGAGTAGAGTTCAACGTATCCAAAACACAGGCCTGACATCTATTCCTCAAACGTGATGTTTCAGTGTTGTTTCACAATTTAATCTTTGATGGTGCACAGGCACTTCGGAGTTTTTGGGGAAGACACCATAGTTGAAGCGCTTTGATGAAAACAAGAAAAAAGGAACACGGGTTGATATTGCGTACTGGTACATATTTTTTTTTTAGTGTTCGAATATATCGTAACTTAAGGGGTCACCCTTTAATGCTATGCACAGATATGTCAGTATAGGTAAGTATAGGTGGAAGAAATTTAAAAAGTTATTAAAAACAGGCCAACTTAAATGGAGAGAGACGAAAGTGACGGTGTACATTGCACTTGAAGCACTGGCGGTTGTGTTCGTTGGGAAGCACTTTGGCTGGTAATGGGTTCCAAAGTCTTGACATTCGGGAAATGAATGGGATAGTTGCATTGAGGAGAACTTTGCCGAATCATGCAAACATTCTTGGAGATTTGAGCGACTCCACGGAAGTCGGCAGCAAGGCAAGGGGAAAAAGTCGAAGGCCTGTCTTCACCTCCGAAACCTACTTAGATAGGGGGAACAAGTCGAAGTGCATATCTTCGGCTCCGAAACCTGTCTATCGCAGGGAAGCAAGTGCTGGTTCAGAAAGCGTAGTGCGATTCAAGTAACTACTTTTGGGGTGCACCGACCAAAGTGCAAGTAGCTCTGCTTCGGTTGCAGAGCCTAACCAGAGGTAATCCGGTACCTCGGAAGCTGGGGAGCCAATGGAACGTTGCTCCCACACCCAGTGATGGTTGAGGTCGTCTTGACGAACACGAGGTGGTTGTGGTGGTCCATATCTCGGGCAGAGCAATTGCTGCCATGATCGAAATGCCGAACTTGCTGTAGGTATAAACTGCCACCTTCGGGAGCGTTAATGATTGTCGTCTTATACAATTCGTGTTACTAAAGACAACAGTGAGGAACCTTCGTGGTAGTGCACTTCACTTTAAACAAATACTGACAATGAATGTATGAGAAGGCAAAAAGTATAGAATGGAAAAATTAATGCGCTTAGCTCCGCACTGCATTTACCATGAAAGTATTGATAGTAAATGCTGAGTACTCTGACATTTCTCCGATGCTCGAGAGAATCGATAGGCTTGAAATATTTGTTGCACTTTCGGAGAACACCTAAACATTTAAAGGCGTCGAAGGCAACATCAAAAATGTACTGCCACATTGTTAAATAATACTGGAACATCACGTTTAAGGGATAGATGGCAGCCCTGTGTTTTGGAGGCGTTCAACTGTACTCTATTTCGCCTGCCCCATACCAGGATCAAGTTGAGATCTGAGTTCAGTGAACTGAATAACTCTCAGCGATTAGAAGCAATAGAGTGCTTGTGTGATTCCGCAGCAAAGTTAAATTCATAGGTGTTACCTTAAGTACTGTGATCTGCAAAACTATGGATTGGATTGAGACAGAAGATCGTTGATGAAAACTAAGAAAAGAGTTGGATATAAAACAGAGCTTTGAGGGACGCCGGAATCTATTGGCAAGGAGGAAGAGTAACGCCATCTAGTACTACTTGCGTTCAGACAGAAAACTCTCAATCCATTTAACAAGGGTAGCATTGAGACTTGTGGCCCTAAGCTTAACTATGAGACATTCATGCCAAGCTCTGTCACACGCTTTTGCAAGAGCAGTGAAGTAATGGCTATCGGGCGGTAGTTGGCGGAGTTCGATTTGTTTCATTTCTTGGAAATTGGCTAAACATTTACAACTTTCCACATACGTGGAAAGCACCCAGAAGATTCAGAAAGGTAGAAAAGATTGCGAAGAGTAGCTAAACCTGTTCGCAATCTTTTCGAAAAGGAGCACTTTCCAAGGATAATGGGGAGAATACCGCGGGACCAGCAGATTTGTAAATATTGAGCTCTTGAAGGATTAAAAAATTAAGTCTCGTTCGAAAATGTATTGTGGGTAGCGAGAAACCCGAATCATTTAGAGCGGAAGGCGATTAATTTGAAGATGAAAGTCGTGAGTTTCTCGCGAAACTTGCTGCTAGTAAGTTTAATTATACTCTAGATGGAATCTGAGAGTATTATAAGTTCGCTCTAAGGTTTGTAACTCCAAGAAATAAGGTTCGGAGAAAAAAATGAATGATACAGAAGTTAATATTATCACTCAAAAATCTCAAAACCGGATGTCCGTCCGTCCGTCCGTGCGCTCTCTAGCTTGAGAACGCGTTGAGCTAGATAGTTCAAATTTTGTACACGTCGTTTTTGACAAAAAAGTAAGGTCAAGTTCGTGAACGGGCCAAATCGCTCCACCCTTTCTACCCCCTCCCATACAAAATGACACAATTGCACAATTTGACAATAAAGAGATTTGCTCGAAAAGTATATAAGCTATTAACCTGAAATTTGGAATGTATTACTATTATAATAATATCAATCTACCGTATAGAAATTATGTGTGTCCTACCCCTCCTTCTACCACCTCCCATACAAACTGTACTTTTCATGAATTATTCTAAGCCAATTTACTCAGTGCGTATAAAATTTAGCTAGCTGAAATTTTGCACCAAGTATTTATTTAAAATTGTTAGTAAGGCCAAAAAATTAGACGATTAGCTTTACCCCTTCTACCCCCTCCCATACAAAATGACACAACTTCGCAATTTGACAATAAATGGATTTACTCGAAAAGTGTAAAAGCTATTAATCTGAATTTTTGGATATATCACTTTCATAATAATATAAATCTACAGTAGAAAAATTATTGGAGTCCTCCCTCTCCTTCCACCCCCTCCCATACAAACATCACTTTTTCGTGAAATGCTTTAAGACGATTTTCTCAGAACATATAACATTTATCGAGCTCATATTTTGTAATAAATTCGTAATTAATATTATCACTAAGATCAGAAAAAAATATTTGATTAGCTTCACTGCTTCTACCCCCTCCCATACAATATGGCACAGTTTCACAACTTCACAAAAAATTGATTTTCTTGAAAAGTGTGAATGGCACTAGTCTGAAATTTAAGGGATGTCAATTTTATAATATTCCTAGCTATTTTTGAAAAAATCACTAAAATCCCCCACTCTTTCTACCACCTCCCATACAAACTGCACATTTTCATTAAATCTAACTCACTAATTTTCTCAGTTCCCATTCAATTTTTGGAGTAAGCATTTTGATTGAAACATTTTTATAGCTACTTTAGCATGATGGGGAAAAAATTAGTTCAATGCTATCATCCCTTCTAACACTCCACATACAAAATTTCTTGGGGTCACAAAAAAATTCTATTTCATCTAGAGTATCGAAAGATTGCGCATTACGCGCAATCGTAGCCCTGTTATGTTTTTTCAATACGATCAGTCACGGTACGGTCGCCATCAGCAAGAGGTGGCATGGAAGATATGAAATTGTTGTTGACTGTTTTGACGAATGGCCAGCAAGATATCGACCCTTAGGGCACAGAAGAATTTTTCGTCGAAGGTTTTGGTCATGCTACAAACTTCATCACAGTCATTGGAATCGAAGCACAATTTCCAATTAAAGGCAATGAAGAACTTACTTAGCGCCCTCTAATTGGCTCTTTTGAAATACCATATATTTCTTCGAGGTGCCTGGATTGTCATCGGTGTCAGTGCTGCAACTGAGGATTGTGCACGAATAAAGAAATGGTCTGTATTTTCAATTTGCTTAGTATCAAGCCCCTCCTGGTCCGTAGTAGAGGAATATTTAAATCAGGCAATGTTATGAACATTTAAATTGCCCGCAACATCCATTTCAGCGTCAGGGCTAGCAGTTTATTAGACTTCTAATAAAAAGTTCACTGCAGTTATTGCTGGGATTCTATACACATCATAAAAGTGCATGACATGCCTTTGGATTAGTAATTTTACCCAGATATAGTTAAATTCTGGGTTTCATAAATAGGAAACTAATTGGAAAGACACATCATCGCGAATGTAGAGTGCGACACCCCGTTGGCGAAAACAAGCTGGAATAAGGTGTTATACAGGAACAGAATTCCTTGCCAAGTGCTAGAATATTCGGTCTTTCAATTTGGGTATGGATATATAGCGAGAGATAGGCAAAGCTCAGACCCCGAACGATAATCGATCGTGAATACCATGATCAATAATTTTTTTTTAGGTGGCGAATTAAAAAGTCTTTTTACATTTAGATAGAATGGTTTAGCAGAAAAAAATAAATAACTAAAAATAAATACACAAAAAAATTAAAATTGAGCTATTTTACCTAATGCAATAAAAGAAAACTAGCACCCTGATTTGGGTAAATCATTACCAGAACGTCCTGTGAATCAGAGTTGTGAAACAGGGCCTCATGGTAATGAGTAATGGCGGAATTGGAAACAAAACTTAGCGTCTATTCTCTCACCATGCTGTGAGGTCCGTAGGAAGTCCGTTCAGTTGGGAAATGGACTCTCATTTTGTTAACAGTGGCGCCTAGCCTGGGACTTAATATTGTGCCGGAAAGCAACGTGAACCTTTACCGTCTAGGTTTTTTTCGTCCCTTTCTTCATCGTTTTTCAAGGATGTTGTCTTCCCCGGACTTGCCGGCAACCATGCTCCTATTACTATTTTTAATGTATTTCGGATTACGATGAATTATGCGGGCAGAGCCTGATGCGAGTCCCTCACCGAGTTTTCGCTGGTATCCCACCTTTTCATTTGTAATTTTAAAAAGCATCATCGAATCAGCTATGCCTATATTTTTTTTGTGTGTAAAAGTGGGTGGCCGGCCTGATTATCTAGTGCGCGATTACTAGCATACGCACCCTAATTCATGCAGGTAGATGCAGACGGCGGCTAACCAACTTCGCTTCAGATTTTAAGATCTGATATCGTATGTATGACTACTCAACAGAGCCTGCGAAAAGAGAGATACACTTGTCGCGGGCTCTGTCGCGTAGAAAACGAAAAAAACGGGAAACCGATTCTTTGGGGGACTATGTATAGTTAGTAATATACAAAGCAATGTACCTAGTTTAACAACTTTTTTTTTATCAGCATTACAACTTTTTGTATTACGCCACTTCGCTAATAACAAGCCACATCTTTCACTTTGTCAAAGTGGTAGAGCGAGGGAGTCTTCTCATAAATTGATTTCGTGATTCTTCAATTAAAACTGAAGAAAGAGCACAAAAACCAACTAGGACCACTTTTGCCTTTTTAATACTAACCTAAAAATATAAATCACTTAGAAAATGCTATTTCGTTCGCTGGTCTTTTCTATACTTCGTACCAAGTGGATCATACCAAAAAAAAAGGCGTGACCTGAACGGCCAAAAATAGACCGGTTTTGTAGTAGCTTTTGGTGCTAAAACGCAGGGAGAATGATTTACGATTTACTATAGAGGACCGACTGCACTTTTACTTGTTTTTTCGTCGGGCTGAGAGCGAATTTGTTGGTCTTAGGATATCTGAGAGCGGTCGGCGGTAGTTTGGGTTCGTTTTGTGTATGTATGGAAATTGCTTCAGTTGGCTTTATAGGGCTCTATAGAGTTCTTTGTTTCCTGGTCTATGTATTCTAAGGTTGTGAACGGATCATTATTATGGATGAATTTGAATATGTAGCGAATAATTTTTATTATTGGGAACTTTGTACACTATGCACGTAAATACATTGTAGGTTATGTTTGTTTTAATTTTGATGCTAAGAAATCTTCACTTGCGACGTCGCCAAATTTTGCGAGCTTTGTGGCGGTAGAATCAGGTTGGTTACGTTTGTTGTGTTCAGCTGTTGTATTCAGAAAATGTACACTTGAATGCGGTTTGACATTTTACTACGTTTTTGCAGCGTTCGAATTTGGCAATTTTTGAAATGTAAAGAGGTACGACTAAAAATAAAATTGTGTAATATCAAGTATACATGCACATAATGTCGAGCATACATGCACATACACTGATTGTCCTGAAGGAGCAGAATGTGGTGCAAGATGTTTGGTATCTTGGAAGCATTGTAGGTCTATTCCGAAAAGAATGTTTAGGCTCGTTTAAATAATGCTCGTATTGTGTAATGCGAAGATTATAAGTTCAAACCCTAGGCGATGAATAATTGCACACGTTATACGATGTTTTAAGAAATCAAATCCATTAAATTTCATATGCGGACACAGCTCCATTTTTTTATTTTGTTGAAATCTTATAGTCAACATATGAAATCACTGTTTTCCATTTTATTTATGTATGTAAAACGTTAATAGCTTTATTTATTTTTAAATGCACTTTAAATGGATACCATTCAGCTGAATTTTATCTATTTGCTGAGTTTCTTCTTTGATTTATGAGAAATCAATTTCAAAACGGAATACTTAATGTTTATTTGTATTTTTTTCTTTTGCTTATAGATTTGTAGATTCTATATTATTGTAAATTTTTAATTTGTTTATTAAGTGAGATCATTTCATTAAATACATTCACTTGTTAATTTGATCAACTGGTTTAGACTAATCCATTCTATATATGTT
This sequence comes from Chorisops tibialis, assembly GCA_963669355.1. NCBI lineage: Eukaryota > Metazoa > Arthropoda > Insecta > Diptera > Stratiomyidae > Chorisops > Chorisops tibialis. Next base: position 59,763,108 of record OY770263.1, read on the forward strand.
TGAAATATCAAAGAGGAATTACAATACCACCAATGTAGTACGTTTTTATGCTCAGCTTTTATGGTCAAATCATACATAAATATATAATTTGGTCATAATTTCTTTTTTTTTCTAAGCCATGAATAATGAAAATGATTAAAATAAAATGATTATTATTTCTAGTCAATCTTTCCGGGATGCTTTGTTATATTATTTTGGAATTAATTTACAAATTGACCCATTTGCTATAAAAATAATATTATTAATGTTTATATTGGTTTATAAAAATGCAAATCTCAGATATCATGGAAATAAGACTGATGCTTTATTAAGACTTTATCAAAGCTTGAGTGTGTAAGTAGAATGACTCAAGATTGGCAGTCTTCCAAAATAGCTTTGCATACTGTCTGTAAACCATAATTTCATTTTTTTTCGCTCAATGCAAAGTGCAAGTTTTTTCTGTATTGCTCTTAATAAAGTTGTATTGTTTTCGATCCGGAAAAACAAATTTCTATTTATGAAAAAAATATTGGTTTTCTTGTACTGTATGACAAACATTTTGAAAAATGTCTTAATTGTGCGTATCACCTCTCATACAAATGACACGTTCGAAAACTGAATATGTTAGATACACATTTGTTTCCCAAGACAGTCGTGATTCGCAAGTTCGGTGTAAAAAGTCCTGAAAATATTTTTAATTTCATCGACCTCTTTTACGACTCCCTAACAAATACAAGGTTCATATCGTAGGAAAACGACAAGTAGTGATGAATTTAATTGAAAATTTATTATACCATTAATTTTCGTCCATTAAGTAATACTTTCCCTCCTTCTACCACCTTCCATACAAAGTGTACTTTTTCATGAAATACTCTAAACTAATTTACTCAGTGCGTAAACAATTTAGCGAGCTCAAATTGTGCACTAAAAATTTGCTTAGAATTATTAGTAAGACCAAAAAAAATGATACGATTAGCTTCACTCCTTCTACCCCCTCCCATACAAAATGACATAATGTCGCAATTCGACAATAAACGGATTTGCTCGGAAAGTACAATAGCTATTAGTCTGAAATGTGGAATATATTATATTTATAATAATTCCAATCTATGCTATAAAAAACATTTGTGTGCTCCCTCTCCTTCCACCTCCTCCCATACAAACTGCACTTTTTCATGAAATGCTCTAAACCAATTTACTCAGTGCGTATAAAATTTATTGAGCTCAAATTGTGCACTAATGACTTATTTAGAATCATTAGTAAGACCAAGAAATAATAGACGATTAGCTTTACCCCTTCTACCCCCTCCTATACAAAATGACTCAAATTTGCAAGTCGACAATAAACGGGTTTGCTTCAAAAGTATAGATGCTATTGATCTAAAATTTGGAGTATATTACTTTTATGATAATTTCAATCTACTATATAAAAATTATTTAAGTCCTCCCCTTTCTTTCACCACCTCCCATACAAACTATACTTGTTATGAAATACTCTAAACCAATTTATTCATATAAAATTTATGAAATTGTGCATTTAATATTTATTCAGAATTATTAGTAAGGCTAAAAAAAATTAAACTATTAGCTTACTCGCTCTACCACCTCCCATATAATCTGACACAATTTCACAACTTTACAAAAAGTGGATTTTCCCGAAAAATATGAAAGTATGATCTACAATTTAAAACATATCGAGGGAATGATGCTTATAGTTATTTCTGGAAAACTCTTTAAGAACTCGCTCCTCCTTCTACCACCTCCCATACAAACTGCACAATTTCACTAAACCCAATCCAATACTTTTCTCAGTACTTATTAAATTTTTGAATCCTAAATTTTGTTTAAAACATTATGATATCAATTTTAGTGCGATGAGAAAAAATTAGTTCAATGTCGTCAACCCCTGTACCAATTCCCCTACAAAATTTCTTGAAATCGAAAAATTTCTCTTTCATCTAGAGTATAACACGATTGGGCTTTACGCCCAATAGTAGGCATACATAGTGCTTATGAAATTGAAGATTATTCGATCAAAAATTTGAATTAAAGTGACAATAGATTAGAACTATAGTTACTCCATGGGACACTAGAACCGCCTTACCATAGTTTGGCAAAGGTGAAGCCCGATATTTGGAGCGATATTTAAAAAAAATATCGATCTTTTTTTTTGGTACATTCTTAACATCAAGAACTGTGCGAAATTTTTAATACTTAATTTTGAAGAAATAATTTATCTTGGGGTGGATGAAATTGGCAAAAGAGAACTACTAAACTCATCACTCCACAAATAGTGAATTGGGGTTGGTGAATTCGATTGTGACTCTGATACAGTGTGTATCCTTCTTGCATGGAGTGGAATTAGAACAAGGCAGTAGAAAATTATTATTATGATCAATTGTATCAATAGATGACGTTTTAACTTAGTTTGACTGAACAGTGCGAAGAATTGTATAAACCCTATGAAACAAGACTGGAACGTTTAAGTAAAAGACGCAATTTAATGGAAAAATTTTTTGAAAAAAATATTTATATTTTAAACAGAATGCAATTTTAAGATAAGTTAAAAACTTTCATGAGTTTTATTTTAAAATAGAATCTTGCAATTCTTTGTTAAACAACCCACTTTTTGTTTGTCTTATTTGTTATTGAGAACGCATTTCTTTAGATATTTTTCAGACAAATTGCAAATGTATGAATGCAAAAATCTTAACGTAGAGGTCAATTATTTTTGCCTTGTTGTTTATTTGAATATTTAGTGTAAAGTCGTTGAGCTTTAGCACATCTGCTGCTAAGTTAAAATCGAAGCAGTTACAGGCTCCAATAAGTAATTTCGTTCTGTAATTTTCTGTTTGTTTCGATGGAATATTGTAATATTAGTCACAGATTGAATCAGGCTCAAGATGTTATTGCATTATTTGGAGGGAAAAAAAAACCATCATCAGACAAATTATAACCCAAACAAATGCGTTCAGGTTTTCTTTGTAATTCATTCTGACTGAAGTGATGTCATCGACTAGAGCTTCAGATAATTAATAACGCATTTGTAATATATGTGGAGCTAGGGTGTAGCATGTTGGTCTACGATGCGAAGATCGTGACTTCAAATCCCAATCGACGTATAATTCCAGCACACTGCCTGTTTCAGTATACCTTGGTCACCTCAATCTACGAAAGTGAAAAGTTCGTAGTTAGAGGGTCATGCGAATGGCTAACAAGCCTTCCACAATAAATATTAAAAAAAAGTTTCGGAACAGGTCAGGCGGTCGAGGCACGAATCGGGATGTAGCGCCATTGTAGAAGGATAATATATATGGATAGCGATGTTTACATAATTTTTTTTTTATTAATCTTTTATTAATTTTTCATAAATGTTTTTTTCATTTTCAGCTGTGAAGGTTGTAAAGGATTCTTTAAACGAACCGTCCGAAAAGACCTAAGCTATGCATGTCGAGAAGATAAAAACTGCACGATTGATAAGCGGCAACGAAATCGCTGTCAATATTGCAGATACCAAAAATGTTTGGCATGTGGAATGAAACGGGAAGCTGTACAAGAGGAAAGACAACGAGGCGCAAAGTTACCAACCAAAAATGAAGACCTAAATCCGACAAGTTCGGTACGAGATTTGACGATTGAAAAAATTCAGGAAGCAGAGAAAACAGCTGAGATGCGATGCGGCGATAAATCGATTCCTTATTTACGAGTAGCAGCGAATTCGATGGTACCAGTCGATTATAAGGTAAGTCAAAATCGATCCTCGTCACTGTCTTTGAGCCCATGGAAGGTTGCTTCCACTCCTGGCAATGGTTGCGGTCCGCTTAACGGAACACGTGGTGGTTGTGGTAGCCCATATCGCGGGCACAGTTTCTCGAAGCTCGACGTGGAGTTGCCTTTTCCAACCCGGTACCATGACCAACAGACTGGCAGAGATTTAGATAGTTTTCGCATCCAGCAGTATGAATGCTTAACTTGCATTTGGTATAAACTGCTACCGGGGGCGTTAATGATTGTCGTCACAAAAACAATCCGCGTTGCTAAAGACAACCGTGAACTCGTGGCTTCTGTTGGTACGTTCACGTAAAGCGTTCAAGATATGGTTCCTATGTCTTCTTCCCTTCGTGAATGCATTGTGATAGGCCAGGTGGAACAACAGCTTCAGGGGTAGAATGACGCGTAGGTTTATTGGGTTTGGAAGATTCGCGAGAGATAACCTAGACTTTAAGTTCTGTCTCAGTCTGGGTTATCTCTTGACGGGGCACGGCAGCATGAATGCATTCCTTCATAGGATGGGTCGTGATCGTAAGAGGGTTCTCCGCGGGTCGAGGAAACTTTGAATGCCTACGCGTCTACGCACGTGAGGCATTTAAAAGAAGGTTCGATTGGGCATTTGAAGGAGGACGTGGTTTATTATGTGGTGTAGAATAAAACTGGGAAGGGATAACATACTAGTTGAACGACCAAGGCCAATTCCGATATAACATTTGGGAAGTACCCACAACACGTTTCTCGAAGTGGAGTGCTACCAGTCACGGGTTTTGCAAAGGAACCCAAACTGGAAGTAATTTTTAAAGAAACTTGATCGGAGGTTTTCTGGTACAACGGGTGTCGGGGAGTCCATGGAAGGTTACTTCTACCACCGATAATGGTAGATGGCCCTTTGGGGAGTATTGTAGTGGCTGTAGCTACCGTCCACATCACGGGCAGAGCTCCTAGGAGTTCGGCGTGGCTTTTTTCAATCCGGTCCCATAAACGAAAGATAACAGAAATTAGTCTCGCATCTAGCAGTATGATTATCGAACCTCCATTCGGTATATACTGCGACCTCAACGAGCGTTAATGATTGTCGTCACAATAACAATCTATTTTGCTGAAGGCAACCGCGCCATGGAGATTCAGTGTCAGGCTGTTCAAGTTAAACAAAACAAAATTTAATTCTATGTCTTCTTCTGCTTACCTAAGAAATTGCAGTAACGGCTTTTTTGTATCACAGGTGTTGGGGATCCGTGGTTTAGCACCTAACTGTGGATATAGATCTTCGGAGTTCGACGTGGAGATGTGTTTTTTAACGGGGCTCCGGGACACACTGGATTCAAATAGGTCTTGTATCTACCAGTATGAATGTCGAATTTGCATTGGGTATAGACTTGTACCTTCGGGGGCGTTTTTAATTGTCGTCACAAAAAAAAATCCTTATTTGTGGAGGACCGTGTGGTTAAGTCCTCGTGGCAGGTACTCACGATAAACCAACGACATGCGGTGGAGAGAGCAGCCTTGGCAAATGTAATGAACTCCTTGAACTCGAGGCCACATCAATATGGCAATTCAGGGGTGCTAATAGTGACAACACTAGGTCCACATTTAGGTTTGTATATTTGCAAGAAAGAATCTGAACTTCGACTTTCGTTTCAGTCTAAGCTTTTTCTTGACGAGATGACGATGATGATGAGCTTGTGGTCGTCTGGCTGCATATCTTGGTCAAATAGAACCATATTTTGTTTGATTAACGTGGACACCTGCCGCTAGGGGTTTATCCCACGGTTATCTTTCGCAACACGGATTGTTATTGTAACGACAATTAATAACGCTCTCAGAGGTTCCAGTTTAAACTAACTTGCAGATTAAGAATTCACTCTGCTTAGCAAGATCTATATATCTTAAACATTTTCGAATCTCTGGGTCATGAAACGCGGTTTATCACGCAACTCCACGTCAAGCACAAGAATGCCTCTTTCAAAGCAGCAAACCGAGAAATCGGATGCTGCACGGGGCATAGTGCAGCGAACCGACTGATGCTCTGCCCGCGATATGGACGTCAACCACAGCCACTAAGCTTACCCCGAAGGGACGTCATCATTTGTCAAAACCAATCTTCCGTCAAGTCCTGAATTCCATCGTTCAAATCCAAAACTCCATCAAATCCACCACGTTCACGTCCGATTTAGATTCCTTTGGGTCTGAGTACTTTGCAAGCATTTCCCTAGCATCCGTTCATTACTTTCTTCTGAACAAACCCACCATCACCCCTACCTCCAACGTCATATTTTCCTCCAATTTCGATCTGTTTGAGTCTTAAGTTCTTTTGCTTTTTCGCTCAGATTACTGGGGAAAGCTTTTCCCTCGCATTAGTTCAATCTTCCATAATCTTCTATATCAGCCTTTCCGGCATTTCTTGCCCCCTATCCCTCTGCGGGAGATCTAGGCCGAATGTCAAAAATATGCAGATATCAGGCAGCTTAAAGATATGAGTTTCGGGAATTGAGGAGGGGTTGGACGTAAGTGGTTACCTCGCGAGCCGATAGTTTCATATGTCTTCACGCCTGGATGTACTTTCAATACTATGGGTATCATGGAGCCCATGTAAGGCTGCTTTCATACCCGGTAATGGTGAGGTCACATTGCTGGACAAACATGGCGATTGTGGTTTAACGGCCAAATGCTTGTGGAGCTCGACATGGAGTTACGTGCCGGAACCCTTCGAGCGCAGAGGTCTAGATAGGTCTCGCACTTCGTAGTGTAAATCAAATCAATCAAATTCCTGTTAAGACCCCTATAGGGGCATAGGACAGAAACAACTCTCTTCCACAAGGCGCGATCCTGAGCATCGGCCTTAAGCTGTTGCCAGGACTTGTTTAGTGTAAATGTCACCCTTATATTCGGCATAGACTGATTGATGTCGCAATATCAATTAGTATTCGAAGACAAACGTGTGATTATGCCCTCGTAGCAGATACCTCACGTTGATTCACCGGCATATTCCGTCTTCTACGGCAACACGGATTTGGGAAGCCCATGGTAGGTTACTTTCACTCCCCGGCATTCTTTTGCACATTTTAGTTAAACGTTCTCATTCTGGTAGAGCTCATCGGAATTCGATGTGGAATCCCATTCATCAACTGGGCGTCGGAACTATCAGACCCATTAGTCTCAATATCGAACTTCAATGCGGAGTGTTGATATAGATTCTGTCTGCTGTTACAATAAATAGTCTCTTCAAATGCAGGCAATTTCGATCCAATTCATCAAAATAATAAATTTCCAATTCCATTTTTAGGGTGCAGTCTCACATTTATGTCAGATGGTTAACAAACAGCTTTTCCAAATGGTGGAATATGCCAGACGCATGCCACACTTTTCTCAATTGCAGCCGGAAGATAAGGTGATGCTTTTGAAGGCCGGATGGAATGAATTGCTCATTGCCAATGTTGCTTGGCGTAGTATAGAGGTAAATCAGATTGTTTAATTGATATTCACCGAATATTATTAATAAATTCTTTCGCATGCAGTACTTAGATATTGACTGCCCGAATGCAGACGGTACAGTGGATCGTAGATCGACAATTCGACAGCCGCAACAGATGTGCTTAGGTCCCAATTTCACATTGCATCGAAACAGTGCAATACAAGCGGGCGTTTCCCAAATATTCGATCGGATTCTTTCCGAGATGAGTGTGAAAATGAAGCGATTAAATATCGATGAAGCCGAATTGACTTGCTTGAAGGGAATTATCTTATTTAATCCAGGTTGGTTTCCACGGTTTTTACAAAATGATGAGATTAAATTCTTTAATGTGTATTTTCAATTTTTAGATGTTCGTGGTTTAAAATGCCGGCAGGAAGTTGATATATGTAGAGAAAAGGTAAATCGAATACTAAATTTTTCTTTTATTATTAATCTTTACTATAGATGTGAGAGACAACAATTTAATATTTCTGCAATTAACTCAAAGATTTACAAAGAAAAACTCTTCTTCTTATAAATATACTTGAAAACTAATGAGATTGTATGATAAATTTTTTCCTATTTAAGTTCAGTTATTGTTAACCGCAAGAATAAATAATTAAAGTGCTGATTTACTGCAAATACCATTCAAACGCATCACATTTGGAGTTCAGAGTAGTATATCTGTGCCATATGTTGCGCAGGTTGTGAAAATCTACCCGAAAACACTGATATGGTACGTCCTACTCCACTCGCCATATTCTCCAGACATCGCCCCTTGCGATTACGACCTATTCCGATCGATGACGCATGGTCTGGCTGAGCAGCATTTCCGTTCTTACGAAGAAGCCAAAAATTGGTTCGAAGTTATCGATAACCGCAACAATAAATAATTAAAGTGTTGATTTGCTGCAAATACCATTCAAGCGCATCCCTCGCGAATTTTTAGAGTTCAGCGTGCCTGGGTACACTCATCCAGTACTTCGGGCGCATTTATAAATTATGTTTGTCAAGGCTCGGCCAAATGTTGCGTAGGTTGTGAAAACTCACCTAAAACACTAACATGGTACGTTCTACCTCAATCGCCATATTCTCCAGACATTGCCCGATTATGATTTGTTCCGATCGATGACGTATGGCCTAGCTGAGTAGCACTTCCGTTCTAACGAAGAAGGCAAAAATTGGGTCGATTCGTGGATCGACTCTAAAGACGACCAGTTTTTGCCTACAATGCGAAGGTCGTGAGGTCAAATCCCGATCGACGTATAATCTCAGCGCACTATTTGCGTGCACTGCGTGCAATCTGCAAAAAAAAAAAACAGTCGCGACCATGCGGGCTTTCCCTTCGTGATTTAAGTCTTTACCAAAGCATGGAACCTCACCTTAACTGCAGCTGTCCGGGCTCCAGCAAGTACGTTGCTCCAGCTCTAATACATATTACCACCAATATAGACTTCGGTTTATTTTGACCCGCTCTATCCACAAACAATTTTCAATCGATTATTTCGTCACCGATTGTTCGTAATACTTTAAAAGAAACTGCCTCATTTCAAAAACATGTTATTTTTCTGTGATTCATCTGACTGATATTTCGTTTTCTGTCGAACGATCATTTAAGTAAATCTATGTCGTCACAATATTTTATATGCCGAAAGTCGTATCGACAATCAATATCTACCACTGGCACCGTTTCTATTGATTCTAAACCCACCTCAGATTAATATTACATCCTCCACTGGTTTAGTGTACATATCGACGGTTGACAAGCAGAGGTGTTTAAGTTAAATTCTTTTTAGAAATTGGGTTTTTTAATCAGCTTACTGCTGTCTTTAGAACGTTTTAAAATATTAAGAGTTCATATATTCCGGCTTAAAATTATTCAAAATGTGATAAATATGGGCATATAATTTTTTGCAGCTTAATTATCACAATGAATTTTCGGTTTCAAAATGCTTTGCTGTAGAATTTTCTTTTTGTGACTTAGTCATCTCTGTTTTTCAACCAACGAAATGTACATATGTAAATCCTAATTTCTCCTAATATTCTCATTATTATTATTCTATAAACTCCTAATTATCATTAAAAATAAAAATATGTGAATTGAAGTGCGCTAGAGGTCGCTGGATATGAAGTAAAAATAAAACAGTTCAATCTTAAATTAAAATAATCACACAAATTATTTATAGGTTTTCTTATAATCACAATATGTCGCCTCAACCCTTGCCCTAATCACGCTATCGATCACACAACTCGATCGACTTTTCAATCCCGACTGACTCAATCATCGCAAGCATTCGCCTTATTATATCGTTGTTTCGGCCACCGTCTGCCACAGTCGGCCTTCTCCGCTGTTTCGGTCACCGTCGGCCTACTCCAAGTAATTTTTTTCTTTCTGATTACGCCAGCGAGGTGTGGAATCTTCATTTAGTTTAGCCCGTGCACGATTCATATACCTAATCCTGACAGAGAACTGTCAGCCAATATGCGCTTACGTACTAAACCACACTCCCGCACACAGACTTCAACCACTCTCCCCGCAGGACTGTCGTTAGGTATTTCGTCGCGGGCCTGGCTAGCATTTTATGCTGTGCTTCTTATATTGCTTCTGCTCTCCTTTCTCTCTTGATTCTTTGAAGATCCTTTTGCACATTCGTTACGAGTGTGCAAATTTTAATCCAATTTTCCTCTGATTCCATCATGTAGTCTATGATGAAAGTTGGAATCGGCTTATTATTTTTCCATTAAGTTAAAAACCGCGTGTTCTGTGTCGTCTCCTTGATCTGGGCAATCTGGACAAAGAGGTGAGTTATCGTGCCCAAATCTGTGTAGCTATTTGTGGTAGTCGCCGTGACCTGATAGGAACTGCGTGGGGTGATAGTTGCAGTCCGCATACACTCGCCTTTTCGAGACCTCAATTGCGGGTATTAGCTTTTAGGTCTATATGCCTTTTGTAGTGTTATCTAACCTGGTTTGCCACATAGCTATTGATGTTGCCTTTTCCACTTCTTTTATTTTCCTGACAAAAGCTGTCTCTTATTGGATCGAAGCTCTTTTTTCATAGATCCTTAGTATCTTGTTCGCGAGAATGTCAATGGTGTTCTTTCTGGATATGACACAGGCTGCTTTGTCCGATATTGTTCGAAAACCACTGATTGCTCTTATCGCGCAGAAACTATACGTTGATAACATCTTTTTCCTTGTTTCCTTTGTCGATAACGCTGTCGCCAAAACCGGAGCAGCATATCGGCGGACCGAGCTGACTACTCTGAAAAGTAGAATCCTTCTGGCATATTCAGGTCTACCGATGTGTGGCAGTATTCGGAAAAGGGCTGCGAGCATTTGTAACGCCTTTTTGCTCGCGAAGTTCACGTGAACTTTGAATTTTAATTTATTTTCGAGCGTAACTCCTAGATATTTAATTGCCTTCTTGGATCCGATGGTTTGACTGCCGACCTGAATGTTCGCGTATACAATTTTCTTTCGACTTGTTATTAGAACAGTCTCCGTTTTGTGATCAGCTAGTTCGTGGCGGACTATAGCCAGGTTTTAATATTTATTACTGCTTCGTTTGCTGCTGACTATATTATTTTATATTATTATTCCTTGTGGCAACGATAGTCGTAGAACTCCATCGTACATGGTATTCCATAGCAGATGGCCTAGTACCGATCCTTGTGGGACTCATGCGGTGGCGTGGTAGTAATTTAGTAGTTCCGTACCTCAACTTCCTGTTGGTGGAGTAGTTTGGCTTACGATCTCTTTATAAGTGACCAATCTGCCGAATTAAAGACATTTTTAATGTCCAGTGCCACTACTGCACAATATTTCTTTGTCCTCCATCGCCTTGTATCGCCTCCGCTGCTGCATCGACTACTACTTTTATGGCGTCAACAGTGAAACGCGATTTCCTGAATCCGAACTAGTGGTCTGACAGTTCTCCTTTCTCCTCTGCTATCGCGAGCAGTCTGTTGTTTATAATTCGCTCGAAGATCTTTCCCAACGTGTCATGAGACATATTGGACGATATGACGATGGTTCCCCAGGAGGCTTTTACTTTTGGTAACAATACCAAATGTTGGAGCTTCCAAGGTTCCGTAAAGACTCCTTCCTCTAAACAGTTTTGTATCGTTATTATAAAGATGTCGGGCCACTTTTGAATAACTTTTACTGTCGTATTTGGGATGGCATCGGATCTAGGTGCCTTTTTCTGTATGCTTAAAATATTTCCTCCAGGGATGGACTCTATGCTGATCTCTTTGCTTATGATGCACATAGTAGTAGGGGGAACAAATGCTCTACTATTGATCTTAGCATTATCGGGCAAGTTGGGACCTATGACCCTTCAGCCTTGTCATCGCTATCCTGTATGCTATACCCCAGGGATTTATATCCGCTTCGTTGCAGAGATTTTTAAAACAAATTGCCTTACTCTGCTTAATCGCCTTGTTTAGGTCTCGTCTCGCCACTTTGAAAGTGTCTAATTGGTCCTGAAGATCTGTTCTTCTCCTGGATCGTTGGACTCTGCGTCTGGCTTGCAAGTACTTTGGCCTGAGTGTCTTTATTTCTTCGTTGTATCAGTAGCATGGTGCGCCTCTTGCACTAGTTATCCTTCTGGGCATGGCTACATCGCACGATTTATGTATTTCGTCCAATCCGGGGAAACACAATTTTAAATTCTTTAAACCAAATTTTATTATTCGAATCAAGAACCGTCACGATCAAAGGCAAGAACTCCTCTTAATTTACTTTCATAATCTCGACTCTTGTTCAGATTATGAAAAGCTTACGTTGCAAAAAAGAATACTTTTATCGCAACATTCCATGAGCTGCTTTGTTTTTAAAATATTTGTTGGCAATGCATTTTCCCAGACGGTTCAGGTAACGTCACGTTGGTCACGTTGCTTGAAGCGTCTGTAGTATACATAACCCACGCTGTGTTGATAGTGGGTGAGTTGTTCCGCGAGGATCTTTGCCGTTTCGCTACGAGTTGTGATGTGGGTGTTCGTCATTTCTTCGAACGTGTCCCTGTCGAAGGTTTCTCTTTCCATTTTGGGCATTTTAATTTAGGTCATTGCGCGCCTTTTCTTTGTTTTATATCAAATATAATCGCCCGATGATTGCTTTTTATATATTTCTCGCTAAGATGTCATTTCGTGTTCCGTAGAAGGGAGTTATTTACGAAGATTATGTCTATGATGGAGCCGATTCCTGCTTGGTATGTGTTTGCCCGGCCGATGTTTTGCAAATCCTATTTCCAGTGGTGCAAATGTCACCAGCAGAATACGTCCTCCAGCATTGGTGAGTCTGTTAACCTGCTCTGTTGCCCATGCATTGAAGTCACCGCATATGACCACTAGAGTTTTACCGCGTGCGCCGTCCGTTAGATTATCTAATATTGTCTAGTATGCATTCGTCGTCCAGCTGGATCGTGCATAATAGCTGTAGAAGTGCATTTCATTTATTTTTGCTCGTACGAAGCCCTCCGCCTGTTCACTTGTTTCTTGGAAGGCGAGTTTTCCACATATCCATATTGCCGCTAGCTTTGTTCTGTCACAGATCCAGATATTACCGTCGAGAGTTTTGTACAGTATGCGAATCAAGACGATGTCCCTCGTTCTTTGTAGTTTGTGTCAGGATATCACAGTGGTTCATATTAATCTGTATTATCTTCATGATTTTTACTTGTGATGACTTTTGCTGCCAGCATTTCTGGATGATCCTTCCTACAGAACATATATGATGACTTCTCGTCGCAGCTCTTCGCAATGTGGCCTTCCGTTCCACATTTCGTAAAAAATTTGAAGCGGTCTTCTCCGTTTTTGCATGCACTGCATGGCTAGGTGGTCAAACTCTAGATGTTTAAAACATTTTGTAATTAACGTTCGTTCGTGAATGCGGCAGTTGACCTATCCGATCTTAATTCTTCCAGCTTCTAACAACTTTCTTGCGTTTTCTTTAGAAATACTGACTGTTTGGGTTTCTCCGTGCGCCTTTCGCAGAGATAAGAGGTCTGCTTGCAAAACTCTTTCGACTTCAAACTGGACTTTGATTGCTTCGCTTATGTCATCTTTCGTTATGACTTCATCAACATCTTTAATCTCGATGATAGAACGGTGCGTGAGGGTCCTTACACTCGCTTGCTCTGCTAAGGCTTCGCTAATGGCGCCTTTGAGTTCGGCAGTCATGCTTCCCGTCTCCTTGAGTTGAATTAGGAGGTCTCCGTTTTGCGTCCTTCTGATCCTCGATACCGCCTTTTCAACTGCTTCCTGACCTGACAGACCCTGTTTTTACGTTGCGTCTAGTCTAGTTTTTTTGGTCTTGACAATCTTCTTCCTGACGGCTTTTGGTCCTCCTTTCTCCCTGGACGTCTGCTTTTCTCGCTGGTTTTTGGCAGTCTTCTTGTTAATAGCTATTGGCTATCCATCTTCTCCTGTTGTTTGCTCAATAATCGGTTGGGCCTCAGCGACGGTCATGGCATCGTTCTTCAGTTGGTTTTTGCTACAGATGGATGTTTGCGCTTTGTCTCTGGGGTTCCACTGTACGCACCATTTTTCCCCAGGCTTAGTTTTACCCAGGGTGAAGTTTGAGAGAAGTTATTCTTTCGGATCACCTCATTTGCTTTCTCGTAGTGTAGCTGAATCGTTGAGAGCTCGCAAAGAGCTCTGATGCTGTCAATGGTGTCTCTCATCGCTCCGAGTCGATAAGTCATTATGTGTGCGTGTGTGTGCAGAATAGTAGAGAGACATTAACAGTATTTTAGAAATTATTGGATCGCGTTATCATTTCAAATTTTAACTCTCTTTGCAACTCCAAAATTTAACTGAATAATCAAAAATAATTGTTTTTTTTTTTAGGTTTATGCATGCCTAGACGAACACTGTCGTACTGAACATGCTGGTGATGACGGCCGTTTTGCACAGCTTCTACTGCGATTGCCTGCCTTGCGATCGATCAGTTTAAAATGTCTCGATCATCTTTTCTTCTTTCGATTGATTGGTGAAAAACAGTTGGAAACATTTTTAGAAGAAATGCTCGACACTCCGTTATGTTAATTCAACCGTTTCTTTCTCTTCTTTTAATATATAAGTACGAAAAAAATTGAAACGAAATATTTTCTTGACTTAATTTCATACTGAATTTTAATTTAAAAGTTTTTTTTCTTTGTCTAACGTTCTATTTATATAACTGCATTGTTTCTATTATGTTTTTTTTGCTAATTCTACTGTGCTGAGAAAAATGAAAAAAAGACGGTATTCCGTTTAAATAAATATTTGAGAAAAAAAAACACAATTTAATTGATATCGTTAAGTCGTAGTTGTAAAAATAGCTATCGTTACTAAGTTAATAGACATTATGCATAATATATACAGATCAGACATAATATTCATATTATATATATTTTTTTATTAATAAAAACCAACAACTTTCCAAAATAGTATTTTTTTAAATTTCTTTTTTTGTTATTTTAACAAATATTTTTTATGTTTTGTTCGGCGCCTTTTGAATGTTTTGTGATATGTGAAAAATTCTTTTATTTTCAAAAATGTCTCTGACAGTTTAAAATCAAATTAAAAAAATATATATACATAAGTACATGTTATTAATTAAGCTTTTCACCTTTAATTGGAACTATTTGATTTAAAATTTCTTAATTGGCGTGGTGTATTCGTTGTAGAAAACTATTTATTTCTTTTTTTTTTTGATATCGTAAATGTTTTATGAATTGTAAATTTAATTCAAGAAAAAAATGTTTAATTAATAATAAAAGTGTAAATACACGACGTAAATAGTCTTAAAAAAAAAACATCAGCAAAAGCATTACGACCCCAAGTTTTTGTAAGCCTAAACTATTCCATTATTTAATCAGAATTTGAAAATCCAAAATTCTCTTTTTGTAAATATTGTGAGAATATAACGAACATAATTTACTGCGAAATGAATGATTTTTATATTATCAATATGCATAATAATAATAATAAAAAAAAAACAAATAATTGACTGCAAGAATATATTGTTGGAAATTTCTTATGAGCTATGAGCAAGAATGAAAAGTTTATAACAAAAAGTCAACCTATTTTTTATTATATTTGAACCTTTTACTCAAAATTAGTTGATATATTGTAGAATTTTAACTCTATGTACATGTTTAATATAAATAATGTTACTTCATCACATTGTTATTGTATTTTTATTTCGTTTAGGTGTTTGTAAGTTTACTCAACATTTTAGTTTTATTTTTGAAATTTCTAATATACGCAATAATAACATAAATTATAAAAAAATCTTTTTCGCCCGTGAACTAAAATTTCATTCCTATAGCCAATGTGAGGTGTTGTGAACTGTTTTATTCTGTACCACCTTATCCTAACATTCTTTCGCAAGCAGCGTGTCTCCATTCGAAGGTATGCTCTTATTCTGAGCTTAATTATCTCTGGGTGAAAGTCCAAAGTCACATAAAATTCTTCTGTTATGTTCATAGAAACCCGACAATGTCTGTAGCGGACAGAAAAATAATGGGTTATCTTAATCTATCCAGTCTATATACAGTGGTGGCCACGAATTTAGCACACTCGGTATCTGTGAAAGTTACAGATACCGAGTATGCAAATGTTTTCTACTGTTTTATGCTTTTCAGTTCAATTTTTTTTTCAGTTTGCCCACGATGTTCCGTTTTTTCATTTGGTTATTTTCGTCCCATTCTTTTCTATTTCAGTTTAATTGTGAATAAGATGAAAACAAGCTGGACACGAATTTAGCACAAAATGAAAAACTGCTTATTATAAGCGAAAAACAAAATAATAAGGAACAAATTTCTACGTATGAATTTAGTATTTTGTCGAATGTCCTTTCTTTTTAATGGCAGCAGCGCATCTCCTCGGTAGGCTCTCTACCAGGGTCATACAACGATCTCTCGGAATTGCATACCAAGCTTTTTTAATTTCGATCCAAAAATCTGACATATTTTTTGGCTTGACTACGTAAATATGCTTCTCGACATCACTCCACAAATTCTCAATGGGATTGATATGCGGTGATTGGGCTGTGGCCACTTCAGAACATCAGTTCGGTTCTCTTCCAAGCAACTCTTCACTGTGCGCGAAGTGTGCTTTGGATCGTTGTCATGCATAAAACGCCGCTTAAGGAGCATGTTATCATCAGCAAATGGCATCATTGTGGTTACAATAATGTTTTTGTAAACATGCTGATCCATTCTTGTGTCAATTTTATGTATAGGGCCAACGCCGTACCAAGAAAACGCAGCCCTCACCATCACACTCCTAGCACCGTGCTTAGCAGTCTTATAAGTGTACTTCGGATGATGCTGCATGTTTGGACGAGATCCGACCAACAAAACTTTGATTCGTCACTCCAAAGCACATTTTTCCAAAAAATCAAAGGTTGTTGCAAGTGCTCGCGGGGAAACGCAATTCGAGATTTTAATTTTTTTTTTTAACACAAGTGACTTGTTCTGTGCAATGCACCCACGCAATTGTTTTTGATTGAGCCGTCGTCTTATTGTTTTTGAGGATACGTCAATGCCAAATTCCGACGAAATATCATTTTTTATAATGGTCGAGCTATTAAAAGGGTTCTGGATTGAGGTTCTATAAATCAGACGGTCCTCTTTAATTGTTGTTTTTCGTGCTCTAGATCGCTGTTTAACATTTTTGGAGCTCCCATATTGTTGCACACCATCTTTCTGGAACATCTTAACGCACCAGCAATTTGCGTAACGCTACTTCCACTGCTCTTCATTTGCTGCACCATGTACCTTTCACCATTTCTAAACACATTTTTTAAGCAATAATCATAAATGAAATTAAAAAAGCACAAATCTTACCAATTAATTTGATTTAACACAAACAAAAGCCCGAAATTAGTAAAATTTCAAAGGTGTGCAAAATACGTGGCCAGCTTGATCACGTACTACTTGCAATTAAGTGAGAATAGAAAAGAAAGTGAACAAAGAAACCAGACTAAATTAACGGGACATGATCAACCCATCATGGCCAACACTCAAGAAACAAAAGTCGACTGAAAAGCATAAAAGAGTAGAAACTATTTCCACTTGAAAGTTACGGATACCGAGTGTGCTAAATTCGTAGCCTCCATTGTATACTGTAAACCCTGACGGTGAAATCGTAGTCGCGAGCGTTCTTAATGTTCATAACATTGTATAGCTCAGATTTGGAGGGCGTGATACTGTGCTCTTTACTTGCCTGAACTGCTTGATACAGAATAATGGCAGTATAAAAGAGCTTATTAGAGGCGCCTAACTAGTTCGTTAGTGTCTGTGTTTAATTCTAATGGCTGCGATGAAGCCTGCAGTTTCGACCATTTCGCTAAGTTCGTTTCGTACATTTTCAACCAGTTGGGTTTTTTTTTAATTTGGGGGACACGTTAGAGTACTACGGCCTTCTTGGCCTATTGTGCGTTTATTGCCCCTTTACCCTACTAACTCAATAGATTTGGCTAATATAAGTATCTTTAAGGGAGTCATGTTGGCTAGTTCCTCGGTAGAAAGGAAACCTTTCCCGAGAAGATTGTGTCTTTTCCTAGCTACTGTTTCACGGTGACACAGGATGTGTACTGTCGTTTCTGAGTGTTCGAGACAGAGGCGGCAAATGTCGGTTTCAGCTAAACCCATACTTTTGAGGTGGTGGTTTACTTGACTGTGCCTCGTCAATAGGCCGATTAGAGTACTAATATCATTTTTGCTGAATTTTAGAATATCTTTCACTTTGTTTTTTTTTTTTTTTTGTAGTAGGATTAGTTTTTTTGAGATTGATAAGCCCGCAAGTCTATTCCAGTAGATTTCATGCTCTTGTTCAATCCACTTTCTAAGTATATGTACATATGTATACAGGGTGTTTGGTACTCCGTGCGCCCCCTTCTAAGGGGTTATTCCTAGATATATTTTGAGAAAAAAATTGTTCTACGGAGATGGTTAATTTTCAATATCCGCGAAGATACAGGGAGATCAAGAAAATTGTTTCGGACCTGTACCCTCACTCACTCAAAACGCTATATCTTGAGAACTAATAATTGCAATTCAAAGTGTTATAACTTGTTTTTTAGGGAATCAAATTACCTTTCATTTGGTGTAATAGTCCACATTGTACCTGTAACCAGCCCTGAGGTATTTGCTTCAGACCACAAGTTTTTGATACTTTGACCCTCAAAATTCTGGGATCGATGTAGTTTTTCTCAAAAAAACCCATAATAAAAATGTCATCTTAGTGTTGTTTTTTTATGTGCCATATTATTGTCTACAAACGAAGTATACGCTTGCATTGCATAAATTTCATAGTTTAGAAAAAAATATCATTCCAATAATTTAGTACTTTTATCAAAAAAACAAGAATATGTTGATCAACACTCTCCGCTTGAACTAAAAAAAACTTAAGAATGGTTTTTATGGTTTATTTCAAATTTCCTTAATTACAATAAATGTTCAAAATGGCCACCTTCATTTTGAATGCACGCTAAAGCTCGTTTTGCCAGTGTTCTCTTTGTGTTCATACTCCTCAACTGCTGCCTTACTTCTGTTGCTGCCGCAACACATACATATATTTTTTTTTTAATATATTTTTTAGCACACTGCAAATTTGAATTTTCCGAAAATAATGTATTTCCACATGGACAACTCGCTATGAGCTGAGTCCAAACACAAGAAGACTTGAAGTTGTCTATAAGCAAGAAGATCCGAAGCTATTAGGTTGTTACAGATGAATGGCGACTTTCGCGATGAAGTGAAGTTAGTTGCGATTTTCATGTCTCAAACTGCCGCCAGGTGGCTCTGGTAGTAATGAATATTGAAGTATAAATACTCTTACATTTCGTCATGGAATCATTTCAGTTTTGGACTTCATTGAGATCGGAGAGAAAAAAAATAAAAAAAAACATGGAATCGAGTCAAAACGGTTACTTTTTCTTTACGAGTTCAAACGTGGCCACGCCAACGCAAGGAAGGCAACCAAAAACATTAACAGCGCATTTGGACCTAACACAGCGAACGAACCACACAGCGATGGTTTGAAAAATTCCGATCAGGAGATATGACCCTTCAAAGTGGTCACCCAGAACCATCGATAGACAACGACGAGCTGCGTTTACTAGTGGAGTCTGACTCACGCCAAACTGTAAGGGACATTGCAGAGAAACTGGGCGTACACTATTCGACAGTGTCCCGGCACTTGCAACAACTTGGAAAAGTCAAAAAGCTTGATAAGTGGGTTCCGCATGCGATTACTCTCGCCAACCAATTACCACTTTTCTAAACATATGAATCATTTTTTGGCGGAAAAATAATTTAACAATGAAGCAGCCATCAAGAATGCCTTCGAGGAATTTCTTCAGTCTAAAACGTCGGACTTCTACGAATCTGGCATAAATGCAGTTTTATCTCGTTGGGAGAAGTGTATTGCATCTGCTGGAACATATTTCGATTAATAAAATTAAGTTTTATAAGGGTTAAAGTTGTTTGGAATTTCACTAGCAAAGTCGCCATTTTATCTGCAACAACTTAATACTTAAAAATAAAGCCAATGGGAAATTCATCACAAAGAATGTGTATAAAGAAGCCCTAATATTAAACATCGACTTCTTTCATTACATTACATAGATTTTAAGTTCTGGACTGAGGGCATCAAAAGTGTTTGAAGGGACCGGAAATAATTAAAAATTATTTATTATTTTTTTATTATTTTTATTTAATAAATAAATATTTCTAAAAGAAGAAATTGTTTTTACTTATTTATTTTTTGTCTTGTTCAGAAATAACAATACGGTGGGTCTTCCTCTTCGTAGCGTCCGAAGCATAGATGAATGTGCTTGTATGGAAAGAAAGGAAGCAAAGCGAGCTAGGTTGTAGCCTAGTGGGTAGCGTGGTCGTCTACAATGCGAAAGTCGGGAGTTCAAGTCCCGTTCGACGTATACTTTCAGCTCGCTACTTGCGTGGGGATCTCTTGGCCACCTTAATCTGTGAAAATTAAAATTCGTAGCTAGAGGATTGTGCGAAGGGCTAACAACCTTTTCACTCTCGCAAATAATATGTTAAGGAACCTGAAGGTCAGAAAGCCAAATCCCGATTCGGGATGCAGTGCCATAGTAGAAAAATATGAGTCCATTTCTCCATTATATTAATTAAATTCAAATTAAAATTATGTTTGGAAACAATTAATAACATTTCCGGCTTGAATCTAGAAATGTATTTTCAGAAGAAAAACATAAGAAGTGGTCTATTCTGAAATATTGAATTGTTGAAATCAAGTTTAGTGTATAAATATAACGTATTTCTTAGCGTTAAAAACTCTAGACCAATCATAATATTCTTACAGATTTCATCTAGAGTATACAACTGAAGGAAAAGTAGATTAGAAAAAAAAAAACATTTTTATACTCTAGATGAAATCTGAGATTATATTGTGTTTGCCTTAGTGTTTATATGTAACGCTAATATACAGGGTATTTGGTACTTCGTGTGCCACCTTGTAAGGGGTTATTCCTAGATATATTTTGAGAAAAAAAATTGTTCAAAGGAGATGGTAAATTTTCAATATCCGCGGAGATACAGGATGATCAAGAAAATGGTTTCGGACCTGTACCTCACTCACTCAAAACGCTATATCTTGGAAACTAATAATCACAATTCAAAGTGTTATAGCTTGTTTTTTAGAGAATCGAATTACCTTTCCTTTAGTCCGCATTGTAACTGTACCCAATCCTGAGGCATTTGCTTCAGAACACAAATTTTTGATACTTTGACCCTCAAAATTCTGGGATCAATGTAGTTTTTCTCAAAAAATTTTAAAATGTCATTTTAATGTTGTTTTTTTTTGTGCCATATTATTGCCTACAAAAGATGTATACACTTGCATTGCATAAGTTTCATAGTTTAGCAAAAACTATCATTCCAATAATTTAGCACTTTTATCAAAAAAACAAGAATATGTTGATCAACACTCTCCGCTTGAACTAAAAGAACTTAAGAATGGTTTTTATGGTTTATTTCAAATTTCCTTAATTACAATAAATGTTCAAAATGGCCACCTTCATTTTGAATGCACGCTAAAGCTCGTTTTGCCAGTGTTTTCTTTGTGTTCATACTCCTCAACTGCTGCCTTACTTCTGTTGCTGCCGCATCGATTCTGGTGTTTAGATCCTGCAACGTTACTACTTCCGTTGCGTAGAAAAGGTCCTTCATCCGTCCTCATACAAAGAAATCGATAATAGTTAAATCAGGAGATCTTGCAGGACAGTGTATCGATCCATTTCTACCGATCCAGCGATTGCTATAATTGGAATTTAACCAAACTGTGATTTGTAGGCCGTGTGTGCTGAAATGATGCTTCTCTTTTTTTATGTGGATTACTCTCATCCCAGGTGTGTAAGTTGTGGAAGTTTGTGATATCATCCCTGGTGAATTGGGACTCATCCGTCCAAAGAATGTTGTTCATAAAATTCTCGTCACTTAGTTGTCGTTTAAGGAGCCAATTGCAAAACTCCATCCTTTTGGGCAAATCAATGGGTAACAGATTCTGCACTGGTGTGTGGTGGTAGGGATGCAAACGTTCTGCTTTTAGGATACTTCAAACTTTCTACGTAGAGATGTTTAACTGCAATGCCAAGCGTCGGATACTGATTGATGGATCATTTTGAACTGCATGTAGTATTCCTTCATCGGTTGCATTTACTCTGCTTGTCCTAACACTGCCTGTTTTCCGAACCCTTCTGTAAACTTCTTGGAACACTCTCCTGTCAGGTATCCGACGATTAGGAAATCTCTGATGATACAAAGATCGCGCCGCTCGTATATTTCCTTGACACTCTCCATAAATGAAAATGATGTCTGAATATTATTCATTCGTGTACTCAGGCTTTTCGAAATTATTTTCTAAATTTTAGTGACACCTTCTACATTTAACAATGTAACTAAAACTGGTAAAAATATGAAGTAAGATTTGCTTTCATACGCTTTTCATTTTGTTAGGTACACCATTAAAAAAGGCAAAGTGCTGCACCTAGTTGTGTTGAAACTCATTTTAATTTAATTCATTTCCTCGATAATTTAAATACTAATTAAATGACATTCTTCGATAATTTAAATAGTAATTAAAGAAGAATAAGAATATTTCAGTTTAACAACATTTCAGGCAGTTTTTTTAGAACGAGTGTTGCTTTATGCCATATTTAATATTTAAGCCACGTATATTTTCGCTTATTACCTGAAAAACGGGAAAACCTAAGTCATAAGTATGTGTGCATCATTTGTAGGCAATAATATGGCACATAAAAAAACTACATTAAAATTACATTTTTATCATGCGTTTTTTTGAGGAAAACTACATTGATCCCAGAATTTTGAGGGTCAAAGTATCAAAAATTTGTGTTCTGAAGCAAATACCTCAGGATTGGGTACAGTTACAATGCGGACTATTACACCAAATGAAAGGTAATTTGATTCCCTAGGTACAACACTTTGAATTGTGATTATTAGTTTTCAAGATATAGCGTTTTGAGTGAGTGAGGGTACAGGTCCGAAACACTTTTCTTGATCACCGTATATCTCCGCGGATATTGAAAATTGACCATCTCCGTAGAACAATTTTTTTCTCAAAATGTATCTAGGAATAACCCCTTACAAGGTGGCGCACGGAGTACCAAACACCCTGTATAAATATTGATCTGATCCCCTCACTCATTCTACCCCGTCCCATACATGTGCATAATTTTCAAAAATGCATTTAATCAGTTTTCATTCAACTAGCAAAGCTAAAAGAATCCATTTTTACCATAATTAATTTTATTAGAATTGCAATCAATTTTGGAAAAACTATCAACTTCACCTCACTCTCTCTACCCCTCCCATACAAATTTCACGACATTTCGAAATTTGATTTAAATTATTTTTCTTCAAAACTGTCATGAACTTTAAATTTTGAGAAAAGTTTACTATTACAAATATTATTGATGTCGAAAAATTTGGTTTTGATTCGAATACTCCTTCTATCCCTTTCCATACAAATGTATAATTTTGGTAAACGCATTTAATCGATTTTCATTGAAACTAGAAAAAGTTCAATAAATGATAAAAAAAATATGAATTTCACTTCACTCCTTCCACTACCTCCCATACATATTTCTGTATTGGAAATTCAATAAAAGTATTTCTCCATCTAACGTACGAGAGCTATCGGCTTTAAAATTATTACAAAGCAGGGTGGTTAGGCTGTTCATGAGCAGATATAAAATCATCCAAAACTTTCCACTTTCTTTGCCACATCCCATACAAATGCCATAAATTCAGACAAAAATTGATCAATTTCCTCGAAAATTATGAAAGCTACAAACTTTAAATTCAGGAACATTTTGTATACTACGTTTGATGTTATTTAAAAACATAACAGAAAGAGATGGAAATGACTTTAATATACCCGAACATATGTCATCCCAAATTCTTTCGAATAGTGAATAGAGACTTTTGCATGGGAGGTGGTAGAAGTAGAGGGGAAGGTGTGTACTTTTCGTATATGACACCGAACATGGCATGCAAAAAGTTTTTTGCTGAATTTAAAGTTTATAGTTTTCATTATTTTTATAGAAATTGATCATAGTTTTCCTGAAAATGGGGCATTTGTATGGGAGGTGGCAGAGGAAGTGGAGCGTTTAAGATGATTTTGAAATTGCTTATCATTATCCTTATCACCATGCTTTGATTCAATTTCAAAGTCGATAGCTCTCATATACTTGAAGGGGAAATGCTTTTCTTGAATGTATAATACAGATATTTGTATGGGAGGTGGTAGAAGGAGTGAAGCGGAGCTGATAATTTTTTCTGACACTTATTTCAATTATTAAGAAACAAATTCTGGCAAAATTTGAAGTTTGTACTTTTTCTAGTTTGAATGGAAATCGATAAAATGCATTTAACAAAAATTATGCATTTGTATGGGAGGGGGTAGAAGGAGTGTACAGATCAAAACAATTTTTTTTCGCATTATTAATATTTCTATTTGTATACTTTGTACAAAATATCAAGTTGATAGCTTTAACAGTTTTAAATTTCAAAATTTCGTGAAATTTGTATGGGAGGTGGTAGAAGGAGTGAGGCGAAGTTGATAATTATTTTTAAAATAAATTGCAATTATAGTAGAATTAATTCTGATAAAATCTCATCTTTTCAGCTTTATTAGTTTCAATGAAAATCGAAAATATGTATTTTTCAAAATTGTCCATTTGTATGGGAGGCGGTAGAAGAAGTAAGGGGATCGGGTCAATATTCTGTGATATTAATGACATCTATATTACAATACTTTGACCTAAATTTCAAGTCGATAGCATAAATAGTTTCAAAGAAAAATCAATTTCTTAATATTTCGAAATTTCATGAAATTTGTATTGGATGACAGGGGGTGGTGTAGCCCATTCACGAACTTAAAGTTACTTTTTTGCTAAAAATGACACACAAAAATTTTTAACACTATAGGTCAAAGCTTTCGAGAGTTATGCTGTAGACAGACGCACAGACGGACAGACTGACAGACAGACAGACGGACACACAGTCACTCGGAATCGCGGTTTTTGAGTGACAACAAATATTTCTGTACCCTTGGCGGCTCTGTACGAGCATTATTTCTTAGCGTTACAAACGGTAAGGCAAACACAATATACTCACAGATTTCATCTAGAGTATAAAAATTACAAACCTCCCCCCTCTGCTTTTACCACCACCCATGCAAAAGTCTCTATTTGCTATTCGAATGAATTTGAGATGACATATTTTAGGGTACAATAAGATCTTTCCTATTTCATCTAGAATATCATGTGATTGGTCTTTACGCCCAATCATAATTCATTTATATTTAGTAATATTCCCTGTGCGAACGGGTGTCATAAAAGCTTGCCTATTATCACCAGCCCTGTTTCTGGTGGAAATAATTGATATCTTGAAAGCCGCACTGGAAGGTGGGGAAGGTAAAGCTTTTCAATGGAGACTATTTAACATCTTAAGTCAATTTGATTATGCTGATGACATGTGTTTGCTTGCACTTAACCGTTCAGACTTAGAGTCAAATGTTCGCTCGTTGCATTCTAAATGCAAAGAGGCGGTACTGGAAATAAATGTGTGTAAAACCAAGTACATGCACATGGGTTCGAACGCAAGCATACCGATTGTTCTTAACGGACAAGATGTGGAAGAGGTGCAAAATTTTTGTTATCTCGGAAGCATTGTCAGCATGGAGGACGGAGCTGAAAAGGATATTGAGGCTTGTCTCAATAAAGCTCGTCAGGACTTCCGTATCATTTCTCCTTTCTTGAGATTAAGAGAGATCTCCCTTCGCACGAAGGTGCGAATCTTTGACGTATGCGTCAAATCTGTGTTTTTATATGGTTGTACTACTTGGAAAACGACCGTATGACATATCAAGAAACCACAGACTTTCGTGAACTAATGCCTCCGACGCATTTTAGGAATATTCTGGCCAGAAATGATCTCCAACGAGGAACTTTGTAGTACAACTGGCCAGACTAAAATAGGTATTGAGATTCAAATGCGGAAGTGGCAGTGGATCGATCACACTTTGACAAAACCAGAGCGAAACATCGCCAAACAGGCTCTGGATTATATTCCTCAAGGAAGACGTCGGGTTGGTCGACCATGTAACACATGTAAGCGAGCAGTTGAGCAGGAGGCCTGAGGAATAAGCAAGTCCTGGCAACAGCTTAAGGCCGATGCTCAGGTTCGCGGCTTGTGGAAGAGAGTTCTTTCTGTCTTATGCCCCTGTAGGGGATCTTAACAGAAATTTGATTGATTGATAGTAATATTACTGCATTATAACATTTTCTCGTTCTTATCAAAATTTTCACGTCATAAAAATGAAATCAAATAATATCGAATTTCAAAATATATAAAAATTTCCACTGTCGTTTGCTAGTAAATGGCAATCGTGTCCTTTTCTAGTACATCTTTTTTTTATGGCATTGTTCATATTGCCCTACCTAAGAAATGTGTCCCAGATAAAAAGTTTCTTGAATTAATGGTTTTTCCTTCATTGCACATGTTTACAACTATTGTTGAAATTAAATATTTATAATTTATTTTCTAATAGTAGAACACTTTGATAAACAGAGACATTTTCCGAAAACTTAAAAATCAACAACTTGTCCCGCATAAGATACCCTATCAAGTACTTCATGTATAGTTCCAACCTCATAGACTCCCACGCAATAAGAAGCCATCTGACAGTGAAAATCGCTTCAAAATGCGTTTTCCGTAATGATATCTATACATATAAATATAATTGTAGTGTCTGTCTGTTATTTGCTTATAAATGGCTATAAATAAGTTTTTTGCTTTATTTTAGCAACAAATAAGCAGAAACAAGCGTTTTTAAAAATTTTCTCTGTCTGTCTGTCTTTCCGGTTTTCACGCAAAACGGCTAAACCGATTGTAATGAAACTTTCACAGTTTATTAGATATACACCGAGATGTAATCTGCGTGTGGTCTTATTTCAATACCCCCACGCCTTCCACCACCTCCCATACAAAACGACTCATTTTCAAAAATATATACTAATCAAATTTTCTTCAAAACCATTGGAGCAAATCTTTTAAAATTTAGAACATACTATTTTTATCATAAATGTGATCTATGGTATACATACAAATACTTAATATCTGAAAAAATTAACCGAGTAGCTTTACTCCTTCTAATTACTCCCATACAATGTGACACAATTGCACGA
The DNA here is from genome assembly GCA_963669355.1 of Chorisops tibialis. Taxonomy (NCBI): domain Eukaryota; kingdom Metazoa; phylum Arthropoda; class Insecta; order Diptera; family Stratiomyidae; genus Chorisops; species Chorisops tibialis. The sequence goes on from OY770263.1 coordinate 59,790,058, forward strand.
CTTTACAAAAATTCGATTTTCTTGAAAAGCGTGAATGATGCAGATCTAAAATTTAAAATACATAAATTGCATAATGATTATAGTTGTTTCTCAAAAATTCACTTAAAACCCCCCGCTCCTTCCACCACCTCCCATACAAACTGTACTTTTTCATGAAATATTCTAAACTAATTTTCTCAGTACATATAACTTTCATCGAGCTCAAATTTTGTACTCTATCCTAAATTAGAATCGTTATTAATATCGGAAAAAAATTAACATAGTAGCTTCACTCCTTCTACCCCCTCCCATACAATGTGACACAATTCCACGACTTTACAAAAATTCGATTTTCTAGAAAAGCGTGAATGAAACAGACCTGAAATTTGAAATATATCAATTGCATGACGATTATAGTTGTTTCTCGAAATATCAACAAAAACACCCCTTTCCTTCTACTAGCTCCCATACAAATTGCACAATTTCATTAAATTCAATGCACTAAGTTTCTCAGTACCTACTCAATTCAATTTTGGAAGCTTAAATTTGGTACAAAACATTTTTATAGCTACTCTAGCATGATGTGAAACAAATTAGTTCATTGCAGCCACTCCCCATACAAAATTTCATAATATCACAACAATTTCGATTTCATCAATGGTATCGTATGATTGGGCTCTACGCACAATCGTAGTCCTGTTACGTTTTCAAGCTTAATGTTATTTTATTTGGGTTTTTTTTTTTTATTTAACACAAGCTATAATTATTCACATGCCCTAAATGCTCTTCAATACGTATATGATCTCAAATCACGGGATTGATTTGATCACGAGCCTCTCCCATGCTAACATTCTTAATAATTTATGGTTCTGATTCCAACAAAATACAAAACATTGTGTTCAAAGAACCATTACAGTAAGCGAATTATATATCCCACATAATGTATTACTAACTACATTCTTAAAAATTGCTTATTATTGCGATTTTTATGCGGACGAAGTCGCGGGCGTTTGCTAGTTACAGAATAAAATTGAAAAAAAACATTGTTTTAATTCCAGCAGTATTCATTTTTTACCAGTTCTACTTGAAACCAATTGCACAATTTCGATAGCTCCCTTTTATCCTTTTATCGATTTCTTCCAGTTCTGACAGATTTTCCCCTCAAAATTTCGAATTCGAATTTCATTGCACCAAACCAGGGGGTTAGTTGGAAAGACAACATGCAATTGTACATATGGCTAATGCGGAGTTAAGGGTCGTATGGCATCGTCCTTTACACACGTTGGCGACTACCTCACTCCCTATAGTCGCGGTGACAACAAGTTGCAGTGATTGAAGTCTCCACGCTTACCTTTCGTGTCCCCTTAATCGGGAAATGGTTTATGCGCGCTACGTCGCGAGCCTTGCTCATTTCTTTCTTTTTTTTTCTTCCTTTCCCTTCAAATTTTCTTAACCTCAAAAGGTACTAGCTATATCAGAAATTTGCTACAATAAAACTTTGAAAAAATTTCCTTAAGTGTTCTTCCGGAAGACGAAAAAAAGATTGTTTGCATTCGAGAAAAGGAGGTGATTTGTTTTGGTGCCTGTCTGCAGTTTCAATTCGACCGAAAAAGCCTTAAATTTGAGTGTTTTCGGATTGCGATGATTACTTCCGGTCTGGTTGGTACGAGTGCAAGGATCTTTCATTGAGTTCAATTTCGAGTTTTATTTTCAATTTTACCGAGAGCATAACTACCGGGAGTTTATCAATTAAGTGAACGGAAGAGATTTCGATTTGTTGCGACGGAAAGGTTCTTAATTGCTCGGAAATTCGGCCGAATGTTCTTTTGGATGGTTTAGTGCCCGTATTCGTATAAGTGTGATTGCTTTCAAGGTAATTATCTTTCTAATTAGAGTTTTCACTCAATTAATGGATGGATAGAAAAAAAATAATAATAATGAATTTTCACCTTACAGATATTTTTTTAAGGAGTTTCCTCACAGTGAGCATATACTTAAAATTTTTGTTACATTATAAATTCATTATAAAGGCTGGGCAGAAATTACATTGCACGTTTTAAATATTTCAAATCCAATTTACCACTTGTCGGTTCACAGGACTGTGTGCACTAGAGTTCAACATTTCATTAAACTATGAAGTTAATAATGTTTTATAATTTATTTTGAGGATATACGAATCCTACGAAGCTGCAAGATGCTCCGTCTTACACAAAGGAGAGCAATTCGAGTGCTTTCCTGTGTGAATGGGTGTTAGACAAGGCTGCACACAGCTGTCCTGATTTTATGATAATAAATGACGTTTTAAAAGCTATACTGGAAGGTGAAGGAGGTGTAGATCTCCACCGGAAACTGTTTAACGTCTTAAGCCATCTTGATTATGCCGAAGATGTGTGTTTGGTTGCGCAAAATCCCAAATGCAAAGAGAAAGGACTAGGAAATAAATGTGCGTAAAACCAAATCCATACTCGTAGGTTCGAACACAAGCCAAACAATTGGCCTTAACGGTCAAGATGTGGAAGAAGTGCAAAATTTTTTTACTTCGGAAACGCTATCAGCATGTTCGGCGGAGCCGAAAGGGGTATTAAGGATCACTTAAATAAAGCTCGACAGGCCTTCGGTGACGAAAACCCCTTTGAAGAATCTAAGAGCGATTTCAACTCGCTCGAACCTGTGATTGTTTGGCACATGGTTCACATCCGTGTCTTATAAGTGTGTTACAGAGAAAGTGGCTTTGGCATTCCTCCAAAACTAGTCCGACTAACAAGACTCACAATGACGAACACTGAGTTCCAAGTGAGAATACAAGCCGATTCTACAACCAGCTTTCGAACGGAATGTGGTTTAAAGCAGGGAGATGGTCTAGCTCCTATGCTTTTCAACTTGGTACTAGAGTATGTCGTCCGAAAAATCCCAGTCGACACCAACGGGACACTACTATTCAAGTCCATCCAACTAGTAGCATACGCTGACGACATTCACAGACTAGCAAGATCCTTCCCTAGTGCTAAGGAGGTATTTGTCAATCTTGACTCCGCCGCAAAAGAAGTCGGGTTGCGCATTAATGAAAACAAAACAAAATTAATGATGCAAACAAGAAGGAAAGCGCCTATCAGACAAAATATAACAATTGCGGAATATAATTTGGAGAGTGTGGACAATTTCATATATCTTGGGGCTTAGATTAGCAAAGGACGGTAATGAAACAGACGAAATCAAACGACGGATAAAACCAGCAAATAAGACGTATTATTCGGTACTTCCATTAATGAAATCCAAGAAAGTGCACAGGAACAATAAGCTGCGGATATATAAAACTATTATACGACTTGTGCTCTGTTATGGCAGCGAGACGTGGACATTAACGCGAACTTCCGAAAAAGCAGTTAACGCATTTAAAAGAAAGGTCCTCCGAAGAATTTTGGGACCTGTGAAGGAAGGAACGGAATGGCGAATAAGATACAACCATGAGATGTATCAACTCTACGACGAGTTAGAAGCTTCAACGTTCATCAAGCTACGTAAACTGCAGTGGGCTGGCCATGTAGAGCGAATGGAAGACAGAAGAATCCCCAAACGTGCTCTGGAAGGCAAAGCGATGGTAACCGGCCAGTAAGCAAACCACACAAGCGGTGGGAAGACTCGGTTGATGAAGATAGCAAAGCCATCTTAAAAACTAGCAGCTGGAGGACGCGGTCTTTGGATCGAGACGATTGGAGGCGACGACTTCAGGAGGCCAAGGCCCGATTTGGGCTGTCGCGCCATTGATGATGATGATGATAGAAAGTGGCCTTTATGCTTACCAAGAAACTGAAACTTCTTGAACCAATGCCTGCGATGCATTTTAGGGATATTGCGACTGATGTCATATCCAGCCACGAATTTTGGAGTACAACAGACAAAATAAAATAGGCATTGAGATTCAAAGACGAAAGTGGCAGTGGATCGGTCACACTTTGAGGAAGGCAGAGAAAAATATCTTGAAACCAGCTCTAGATAATAAACTTTAATGAAGGAGTCGGGTTGATCGAGCACATGGGAGCGATCAGTTGTAGAGGAAGCAATAGAAATAAACAAGTACTGAAAAGAACACGACGGCAATGATCAGGTTCCATCAAATTTACGGCCATGGCATTTGGAAAAGACAGGTTTGACATTTGAGTATTTGACAAGAGATTTGAGCATTAGAGAAATGTATATTTCTCACTACGGCTGCAGGCATGAGTGTGAAAATCTATTTAAATGCGACACACTGGCATGCACTGAGCACGGAAATGCGTAGGGGAAACACTACGCACCGACGCTATGAACGCATTGCTATGTAAAAGTGTCGCTTTTTGTCACATTCCGCGTTGCCCAAATACGATGGATTTGTTTGTTCACGTTGCCATAAAATTGAAAATGCTCCTCATCGCTAAAGATGATTTTCTTCGAAAAATCAGATTCGATTTGTTCTTCTACTTCTACAATAGCACTAAGGCCCAAATTGGGGCTTGACCTTCTGACTTTCAGATTCTTTAAATTTTTTTTCATTATTTATTGTGGAAGGGTTGTTATAGCCTTTCGCACAACCCTCTATCTATGAATTTTCATTTTCGTAGGTTGAGGTGACCAAGGTTAACCGAAGCATGCAGTGTGCTGGAATTATACTGAGCTCACGACTTTCGCATTGTAGACTAACACGTACCCACTTAGCTACACCCTAGGAAGATAAGTAGGTACATGTGGCTCTCCAGACACAAGTCCGGGCGCACATAGATCAAAAGCTGGTCCATTGTGATGCCACAGGATCTCAGAAGAGTCTGCTACTCGGTAAACCAACTGGAACTTCCTATGAAGCTCTTGGCTTCCGCATTTGTCATATTACCGAGACTATCGAAGAAGTATGCGCCTAGATGGCGTCTCCTTCTTTCAGAGTGAGCATGGCAAGTACATAATAGATGAAGAATCGTCTCTTCTCCCTCATCTTCGTAGCTTCTGTGAAAATTATTAAACGGAAGGCCAAGCCTCTGAGCATGTTTCCCTATCAGGCAGTGTCCTTTAACGACTCCTACTACGGAGCTAATCAAATGCCTGCTTAGCTACATCAGTCTACCAGAGCGCTTTATATCCAGCTCAGGCCAAATACCTAGTCGTGCCATAAGTTCTGTCACACGTATATGGGCAATTTTTGTATAAATGAAAAAGAGTTTTTGACAAGGGAAAATATATTTTATTTTGGCATACTAATGGAAGTAAAATAAGCAACAAATTTTTCAAAGTGGCCGCCTTTAGCCTTAACACAGCTCTTTAATCTGTTGGGCCAGTCATCGATAGCAGTACGCACTGTTTATAGCGGAAAATTAGCTACTGCTTCTGTCAAAGATCGCTTAAGGCTCTCGATATTTGGGTGTCGTCTCGTGCACACCATGGACTCTAACTCCGCCCACAGTTTGTAGTCCAGGGGATTCAAATCTGGGCTCCCAGAAGGCCATTCCGTCGCCCTTATAAACTGTGGAATATTGGTTTCCAACCACGCTTGTGTGGTTCGAGCTTTGTGGGCTGGCGCAGAATCTTGCTGGAAAACCCAATGTCGATTGTTGAATAGCGTAGAGTTCAGCGGCTTCACACATCCCTCCAGGATGTCCGTTTGATAATTTTTCGCTGCAGTTTTTACGCCTTTTTCGCAAAAATGAAGCTCGGTGACCCCTTCGTAGCTGACACCCCACCATACCATGACTGATGCTGGATGATGTCCTCGCTGTACCCTAGTGGCAACTTCTCGGGCTTCTATGGAGCTGTGGGCATACACCTTATCATTTTGGCGGTTGAAATGTTCCTCCACCGTAAAAATTTTTTCATCGGTAAATAAAATTTCTCGATGTTTGTTGTTGCCGTACCTCCGAAGGAGCTCTTTCGATCTGGTGCTCCTAATTTGCTTCAACTGCTCAGTCAGCAAATGTCCCGTTGATTGTCGAAAGGCACTCATCCCGAGGTCAGATTTTATGATGCGAGACATACTTCGGGTGGAGATGTTCATCTCTCGAGCCATGATTCGTTGTTTACGAAGCGGTTTTCGACGAATTCGACTCTCGACCGCTTTGATGGCAGCAGAAGAACGTACATCACGCGGACGTCCAGAACGAGGTCGATCTTCAATAGTCTGGATCGCGTTATATCTCTGGATCGCACGATACACAAATCTTTGCGTTATTTTTAACGGGCACAACAACTTGAAAATTTCACTCGCGGATTTTCCACACTTATGTAGTGCAATCACTGCAGTTCGGTTTTCTATTACACCCCATTCCATCTTCACACGTTAACGAACACACTTTAAATGACCATCAACTGTCAACAACATTATGACGTTTATAAAACTGGCCGATATTGAAATGTCACTCATAAAATAAAGTTGTTGCCAATGTGAGAAATTATGTGACAGAACTTATGGCAGGACTAGGTATATCTAATGGTATTACGCCGTCCGCTGTATGTATACGCTCAGCGCACATTAACTCCCAAACCCTTATTGATAGAAAGTTAATTTTTAAGTGAATTGTAGATAGTTGCGTATCTGAGGCGGACACCCATTTTACGAGATGTAAGTGTTAAGGGGGAGACGGGGGAAGCGCTAAAATAGAAAACTAAGAATTCGAATATCTCAACCATGCTTATAGCTAGGAACCTGAAAATCAAGATCTATCTAGAGGAGTTTGTGGGACAAACTTTTAAAACAATTTAATTTTTTTATCCATTGGGGTCCGAAATGGGGGGGCTAAAAACCAATTGTCCGTCAAATTCTTTTTTTTTTCAAATGATAATATCTTCGAAATCACTTACCATATTGGGACCATTAAGGTGGCATATAGATCGACTGGAATCAGCTTAGAGAAAGGGTGTAATTGTTGGGAGGAGGGGTTAGGAGGGGGTGCAAAGAAAAATACTTGAAAATGAATATCTCAACTATCTCTTAAGCTATGTAATTGAAACTTGGAGCACATATTGAGCTATACTAGCAAAATACGAGAAAATTATAACATTTATTATAATAGTAGTGGGGGGGGGAAATGGAAGGCATTTCAAAAATGGTGAACTTTCCAAAATTTCAAACCGTTATATCTCAAAACTGAGTACAGATATCAAATCGAAATTTTGTCAGATTGTAGAACCACATAGTCTTTAATTTTCGTAATTTTAAAATGGACCGCTTAAAGGGAGGGAGGTGGTTAGCAAAAATGTCGAAAATTTTGAGTAATTTTCTTAGGGATCTGGTTAAGGATACAAGTTTAAATTATCCATGTAGATACATCTATTTGATATATGTAGAGAAAAAATAATAATTTGTTCTACAATTGTTATGCACCGAAGGGAGGGTCTAACGTGCAGAAGGTGTTTCAAGTGCAATAAAAAGCATAACAGAATTATGATTGGGCGTAAAGCCCAATAATATGATACTCTAGATGAAATAGAAAAGAGTTTATTGTACCGGAAAATATGTCATCTCAAATTCTTGCGAATAGTGAATTGTGACTTTAGTATGGGAGGTGGTAAAAGCAGAGGGGGGGGGGGGATTGTAATTTTTATATATAACACCGAACGTAGTACACCTGGTTTTGTTTTTACACGACAGATATATTCTTAAAAAATACGTGTAAAAAAAGACATTGTCTCTATGGAAGAAAAGAAGTTTGGTTCCGGATCTAAAAAAATCTGTAAGAACCTTATGAAAATAATTTGGTGAATGTTCTCACATTTTGAATTGAAAGAAAAGATTTTCGGATTCTACACTGTTACGCTTTATTGTTCGTGACGTTTCGGTCTCTGCTGGGACCTTTATCAAACTCAAACAGCTTGGTAAAGGTCTCAGCAGAGCCCGGAATAAAGCGTAACAGTATAGAATCCGGAAATCTTTTCTTTTTTATGAAAATAATCCTGTAATTCAATTCAATTTATTAATTAATGAAAATTGAAAAAATCTTCATGATTTGAACTTTCTGAAAAACATAACAGGGCTACGATTGCGCGTAAAGCGCAATCTTACGATACTCTAGATGAAATAGAATTTTTTGTGATCCCAAAAAATTTTGTATGGGGAGTGTTAGAAGGGGTGGTAGCATTGAACTAATTTTTTCCCCATCATGCTAAAGTGGGTATAAAAATGTTTTATACAAAATGCTTACTCCAAAAATTGAATAGGAGCTTAGAAAATTAGTGTGTTAGATTTAGTGAAAATGTGCAGTTTGTATGGGAGGTGGTAGAAAGAGTGGGGGGATTTTAGTGATATTTTCAGAAATAACTAAGAATATCATAAAATTGACATCTCTTAAATTTTAGACCAGTAACATTCATACTTTTCAAGAAAATAGATTTTTTGTGAAGTTGTGAAACTGTGTCATTTTGTATGGGAGGGGGTAGAAGCAGTAAAGCTAATCAAATATTTTTTTTTTTCTTAGTGATAATGCTAAATAAGTATTTATTACAAAATATGAGCTCAATAAATGTTATATGTTCTGAGAAAATCGTCTTAGAGCATTTCATGAAAAAGTGAAGTTTGTATGGGAGGGGGTGGAAGGAGAGGGAGGACGCAAATAATTTTTCTAATGTAGATTAAAATCATTATGAAAATAATATATCCCAAAATTCAGACTAATAGCTTTTATACTTTTCGAGTAAATCCATTTATTGTCAAATTGCGAAATTGTGCCATTTTGTATGGGAGGGGGTAGAAGGGGTGCAGCTAATCGTCTAAATTTTTTTGGGCTTACTAAAAATTTTAAATAAATATTTGATGCACAATTTCAGCCCGCTAAATTTTATACGCACTGAGTAAATTGGCTTAGAGTAATTCATGACAAGTACAGTTTGTATGGGAGGTGGTAGAAGGAGGGGAAGGACACGCATAATTTTTATACGGTAGGTTGATATTGTTATGAAAGTAACATGTTCCAAATTTCAGGCTAATATCTTTTATACTTTTTGTGCAAATCCGTTTATTGTCAAATTGCGCAATTGTGTCATTTTGTATGGGAGGGGGTAGAAGGGGTGGAGCGATTTGGCCCGTTCACGAACTTGACCTTACTTTTTTGTCAAAAACGACGTGTACAAAATTTGAACTATCTAGCTCAACGCGTTCTCAAGCTAGAGCGCGCACAGACGGACGGACGGACGGACGGACGGACGGACGGACATCCGGTTTTGAGATTTTTGAGTGATAATATTAATTTCTGTATTCATCATTTTTTTCTCCGAGCCTTATTTCTTGGCGTTACAAACTTTAGAGCAAACTTATAATACTCTCAGATTTCATCTAGAGTATAAAAATCGACGCGTACGTTTGCGTACGACTGAAATAGCACTGCTATCACTAGAAATGGTGTGGACGTTGTATTCTTCCTCTATTAATGGACTCTCCTCTGGTGCTAATGTTTCACCAGTTTTACGAACGAGTTCATGTATTAATTCTCTGTAAGAGGCTGTCAACTACTTCAGCTCATATTGAAACTTTCCACCACATTCCTCATTAGGGTCATGCTTGACAAAATAGTTACCCAATTTTGTGACCAATTTCAGACCTTCTTTCATTTAATCTGCATGTAGAACAGGATCATTTTTTTCATTATCACTACTTTCGGTGGGATTAGGAGTCTTAAGGACAACGCATAATATTTCATCTTCGCTTAAGGCATTATTAACTAATAATTCATCAATATCTTCAAATGATAGATCATCGAATTCTTCTCCACCAAATGTGTGTGCCATTGTAACGATGTTGGGAAAAAACCGCTCTCTAGCTTGAGAACGCGTCGAGCTATATGGTTCAAGTTTTGTACACGCCAGTTTTGACAAAAAAGTAAGGTCAAGTTCGTGAACAGGCTAAATCGCTTCACCCCTTCTACTCCCTCCCGTAATAAGTGACACAATTTTGCAATTTAACAATAAACTGATTTACTCAAAAAGTATAAAAGTTATTGGTCTGAAATTGGAATGTATTACTTTTATGATTATTTCAATATACCGTATAAAAGCTATGCGTGTTCTTCCCCTCCTTCTACCACCTACCATACAAACTGTACTTTGTTATGAAATACTCTAAGCCAATTTCCGCACTACGTAATAAAATTTAGTGACCTAAAATTGTTACTAAATATTTATTTAGTATTATTAGTAAGACTAAAAAAAAAAAATTAGACGATTAGTTTCAACCCTTCTACCTCCTCCCATACAAAATGACACAATTTCGCAATTCGACATTAAACGGATTTGTTCGAAAAGTATAAGTGCTATTGATCTAGAATTTTGAATACATTACTTTTATGATGATTTCAATCTACTATATAAAAATTATTTAAGTTCTCCCCTTGCTTCCACCACCTTCCATACAAACTGTACTTTTTCGTTAAATACTGTAAACTAATTTACTCAGTGCGTATAAAATTGATCGAGTACTTAATATTTATTTAGAATTATTATTAAGGCAAAAAAAAAAATTAGACCATTACCTTTACCCCTCTACCCCCTCCCATACAATCTGACTCAATTTCACAACTTTACAAAAAGTGTATTTTCCTGAAAAGTATAAATGCTAATGAGCTACAATTTAAAACATATCAAAAGCATGATGTTCATAGTTATTTCTGTAAAAGTCTTTAAAAACTTGGCCCTCCTTTTACCACCTCCCATACAAACTGCACAATTTCACTAAATCCAATACACTAATTTTCTCAGTCCACATTAAATTTTTGAATCCTAAATTTTGTAAAAAATATTTTGATAACAACTCTAGCGTGATGAAAAAAATAAACTGCCAACAAGTCAGGCGAAACTTTATTATTCTTGGGACAAGTTGCAGATGAGTGGAAAGTCAATATGCAGGTAAGAGTGGTTAGGGAATGCTAAGTGAAAGGGAGTTCTTGGGCAGGGCTGTTGTTAATTTAACAATATTTCATTCGTTTCTGCAAGTTTCGGTTTTCATGAGGGGAGGAGGAGGGGTAATAGTATGGGTGGGTGGATGTTAATAGCTTTTTAATTAATTGCTTGAATCACGTCCAATATTCTCTGTATAGAATGTGTTTCATAGACGAAGTTGCATAGAATTTTCATAAAATTCGGTGTATTCTATATTCACGAAACCGAACATTTGTATGGGAGGTGGTAGAGAAGGTAGGGGAATCTTAAAATTTGATATGTAGTTTTATTTCGATTCTCTTGTAAGGTGCTTGTATAAAATTTCAAGTTCGTAGCTTTTAGTTTGTTGGTTATTAGTTGATTTAATGAAATTGGTCGAAATCATAGTTTTGTGTGGGAGGGGGTAGAAGGGCAAGCGCGATTTCAAAACTTTTAAAGCAACTTCATTTGAATTATTTTTATAAGTTTCTATGCAAAATTTTAAAGTGATAGCTTTTAAGAGTTAGCTGATAACTGATTTATTAAAAATGCTCGAAAAAATAATTTTGTATGGGAGGGGGTAGGTGAGGTAAAGGAATCGTGAGACTTGTGATGCAATTTTCTTTCTTTTCTATTTTAAGGTGCTCGTACAAAATTTCCAGTTCGTAGCTTTTAATTTGTTGGTTATTAGTTGATTTAATGAAATTGGTCGAAAACATACTTTTGTATGGGAGGGGGTAGAAGGGCATGCGCGATTTCAAAACTTTTAACGTAATTTCATTTCAATTATTTTTGTAAGTTTTTATGCAAACTTTCAAATTGATAGCTTTTAATAGTTAGGTGATAATTGATTTCTTAAAAATGGTCGAAGAAATAATTTTGTATGGGAGGGGGTAGAAGTCGTTTTTCGACCAGTTAATATTTCGTATATTTAGAGATTTTTTTTAAATGCATTTCGCAAATTTTCAAGTTTCTACCTTAAAATTTCACTCAAAAATTTTCAGTTTATGTGTTTTTTTCAATGCACATGAAACACCTTGTGCACGTTAGACCGGAGGGGTCGGTTTATAACAATTATGAATCAAGTTATTATTATTTTTGTATGTACATCAAATAGAGGTATTCACATGCAAAATTTCAACTTTGTATCTTTTACCAGAGCCCTAAAAAAATCACTCAAAGTTTTCGACATTTTTGCTTATCACCTCCCTCCCCTTACACCTCCCAGCTTAAAATTTATCAAAATTAACCATTATACAGGGTGTTTGGTACTCCGTACATAACCTTGTAAGGGGTTATTCCTGGATATATTTTGAGCAAAAAATTGTTCTACGGAGATGGTCAATTTTCAATATCCACGGAGATACAGGGTGATCAAGAAAAGTCCTTCGGACATGTACCCTCACTCACTCAAAACGCTATATCTTGAAAACTAATAATCACAATTCAAAGTGTTATAGCTTGTTTTTTAGGGAATCAAATTACCTTTCATTTGGTGTAATAGTCCGCATTGTAACTGTATCCAATTCTGAGATTTTTGCTTCAGAACATAAATTTTTGACAGTTTGACCGTCAAAATTCTAAGATCAATGTAGTTTTTCTCGAAAAAACCCATTATAAAAATGTCATTTTATTGTTGTTTTCTTTTGTGTCATATTATTGCCTACAAAAGACGCATACACTTGCATTGCATAAGTTTTATAGTTTAGAAGAAATTATCATTCCAATAATTTAGCACTTTTGTCAAAAAAGCAAGAATAGGTTGACCAACACTCTCCGCTTGAACTAAAAGAACTTAAGAATGGTTTTTACGGTTTATTTCAAATTTCCTTAATTACAATAAATGTTCAAAATGGCTACCTTCATTTTGAATGCACGCTAAAGCTCGTTTTGCCAGTGTTCTCTTTGTGTTCATACTCCTCAACTGCTGCCTTACTTCTGTTGCTGCCGCATCGATTCTGGTGTTTAGATCCTGCAACGTTACTACTTCCGTTGCGTAGACAAGGTCCTTCATCCGTCCCCATACAAAGAAATCCATAATAGTTAAATCAGGGGATCTTGCAGGCCAGTGTATCGGTCCATTTCTACCGATTCAGCGATTGCTATAATTGGAATTTAACCAATCTCTGATCTGTCGGCCGTAATGAGCTGGAGCACCATCGTGTTGGTAAAACATGGAAGCCAATCGTTGCAGTGGCATATCATCCAATAACTCCTGTAGATCATTTGTAAAAAAATGCAAGTAATTGGAACTATTTAAGGTAGGCGGAAGCCTAATAGGACCAATAAAATCGTTGCCAATCACACCTGCCCATAAATTGACACTGAATCTGTGCTGAAATGATGCCTCTCTTCTTGTATGTGGATTGCTCTCAGCCCATGTGTGTAAGTTGTGGAAGTTTGTGATACCGTCCCTGGTGAATTGGGACTCATCCGTCCAAAGAATGTTGCTGATAAAATTCTCGTGACTTATTTGTCGTTCAAGGAGCCAATTGCAAAACTCCATCCTTTTGGGTAAATCAATGGGTAACAGCTCCTGCACTGGTGTGTGGTGGTAGGGATGCAAACGTTCTGCTTTCAGGACACTCCAAACTTTCCACGTAGAGACGTTAAACCGCAATGCCAAGCGTCGTATACTAGTTGATGGATCATTTTGAACTGCAGCTAGGATTCGTTGATCAATTGAAACAGCGATTACCGGCGCAGGATTTGCATTCACTCTGCTTGTCCTAACACTGCCTGTTTCCCTAATCCTTCTGTAAACGTCTTGGAATACTCTCGGGTAAGGTATTCGATGATTGGGAAATCTGTGATGATACAAAGATCGCGCCGCTTGCTCATTTCCCTGACACTCTCCATAGAGGAAAATTATGTCTGCATATTCTTCGTTCGTGAACTCAGGCATTTCGAAATTCTTTTCTAAATTTTAGTGACACCTTGTTCTTTTACAAATTTAACCAAAACTGATAAAAATATGAAGTATGGTTTGCTTTTATAGGCTTTTCATTTTGTTAGGTAACCCATTAAAAAGGGCAAGTGCTGCACCTAGTTGTGTTGAAACTCATTTTAATTTAATTCATTTTCTCGATAATTTTAATACTACCTAAAGGACATTCATTGATAATTTAAATAGTAATTAAAGGACACAAAGAATATTTCAGTTTAACAACATTTCAGGTAGTTTTTTTAGAACGAGGGTTGGTTTATGGCATATTTTATTTTTAAGCCATATGTATTTTCGCTTATTACCTGGAAAACGGGAAAACCTAAGTCATAAGTATGTGTGCATCTTTTGTAGGCAATAATATGGCACATAAAAAACAACATTAAAATGACATTTTTATAATGCGTTTTCTTGAGAAAAACTACATTGATCACAGAATTTTGAGGGTCAAAGTATCAAAAATTTGTGGTCTGAAGGAAATACCTCAGGATTGGGTACAGGTACAATACGGACTATTACACTAAATGAAAGATAATTTAATTCCCTAAAAAACAAGCTATAACACTTTGAAATGCGATTATTGGTTTTCAAGATATAGCGTTTTGAGTGAGTGAGGGTACAGGTCCGAAGGACTTTTCTTGATCACCCTGTATCTCCGTGGATATTGAAAATTGGCCATCTCCGTAGAACAATTTTTTGCTCGAAATATATCCAGGAATAACCCCTTACAAGGTTATGTACGGAGTACCAAACACCCTGTATAGTTCTACAATCTGACAAATTTTCGATTGGATATCTGTATTATTTTTTGAGAAATAAGGATTTGTAATTTTGGAAAGTGCGCCATTTTTGAAATGCTCCCCATTTCCCCCCACTACTATTATTTTGACATGTTATATTTTTTTTGTATTTCACTAGTATAGCTTAATATACGTTTCAAGTTTTAATTACATAGCTTAAGAGATAGTTGAGATATTAATTTTTAAGTGTTTTTCTTTGCACACACACCCCCCCCCCCCCCCGACCCTCCCCCTTATAATAATTAGCCACTCTCTAAGCTGATTCCGATGGAACTATATGCCACCTTGACGGTCTCAAAATATGAATTTTTTACGATAAGTAATTTTGAAGATATAATCATTTGAAAAACAATTCGGCCGACAATTTGTTCTTAGCCCCCCTTTTCGGACGCCAATGGATAAAAAAATTAAATTATTTTTAAAGTTTGTCCCACAATCTTCTCTATATCTGTACTGATTTTCAACTTTCAATCTACGTTCGTGGTGGAGATATTAGCAAGTGTAGTTTTCGACTTTTTCACTCCTTCCGCCTCCCCCTCCCACCTAACACCCCCCAAATTTAGAGAATAGAGCTCACTTACCCAATCAACAATCCACCCAAAAACAAACATTCTACCTTTAACGGTCTCGGAGATATGAGTCCATATGTACGGAGTACGGCGTACGGCGGGACGGATTTTTTTTTTTTGCATTTTTAGGCTAATTTAGTCATGAAACGCGAAAAAAAAAAATTTCAGGGTAGCAAATTTTTTTTTTTCTTGTGTCGATCACAATACTTTATTATTAGAATAATAAAGTAAATTAGTTGAATGTCGTCAACACTTGTACCACTTCCCCTACAAAATTTTTCGAAATCAAAATATTTCTCTTTCATCTAGAGTATCGCACGATTGGGCTTTATGCCCAATCCTACTCCTGTTATGTTTTTAATTCAGTTAACACAATTCCAACTTAATTGATACAATCTATAATTGAGAATTTCTTCCACATATCAATGACTGTTAGTGTTTCGTCATTGAATTTGTTCAAAACTTGTTGTAATGTTCGTTTTGCGTAAGATGTTTTAACTGTCGCAATTATACGATTCCTTGGTCTAGCGGTTGTATCAAAGATGTAGTATTAGGTGGTAGAAATAAAATTTGTACGTTTGGGTGTTCCAAGACAGGATGACTGGGTGTATTTTCAACAATCAGAAGAACTTTAAATTCGAGACCTTTCAAATTCATGTAACGCCTGACTTCTGGGACGAAATATTTGTTGAACTATTCTGTAAAGAAAGCAGTGGTCACCCAATCCTTTTTGTTTGCTATACAGTGAACAGGCAGTTTATTGATATCTACACATTTCATTGAACGTGGACTTAGGGCCCGATTCACTAGTAGTGGTTTCAACATACGATCTCTTGAAGCGTTGGAACAAAATAATAAAGTCACACGATCCTGAGCTACCTTAGAACCACCAGCAGTTTTCTGCGATTTGACTACGTACGTTTTGCTCAGCACTCGTTTCCAGAAGAGACCATTCTCACATCAGGAGTGTATCCTCCATCTTCAATAATTTTAGTAAGATCCTGCGGGAATACTTTAGAAGCCAATTCATCGGCAGATACAGTTTCACCTTTAATTTTTATATGAAGAGCATACCTTTTCAGAAATCCTGTCATCCAACCTGTAATTGCAGAAAATTCATACTTTCTTTTTAACTGAGATGAAGTGCTTGGGTCCTTTTCTTTAATCTGCCTATAAATTCTTAGTGTTGTTTGCTTGATGGCATTTCCATTTAGTAGTACTCTTTTTTGTGACTTATTATATCTTCTACCCATATTACTAGAGCCTTTTCCATCTTTTCCAATAGCTTTTGTACATGATGATGAATTCAGCCGTTCACTGCACAAATCGATTACCTCCACTTTTGAAATATTTTAAATTTAATTGTCGAAGCACTTGGTTTAGTCATAGCTTTTTGTATGTTTAATAAAGCTACATCTATATATATGCATTTTACAATACAATATTTATTTGAATTTATATTATGAAGGGAATTTTAAAAAACAATGAACATTATTTCATCGCATTTCTTCACATTTCGTTTTATGGAGTTAAACGATTTGTGCAGTGAACGGCTCAATTAACACTTACTTTTGTTCCAGAACTTATTGACTTCCTAATTGCAGCTTCATTTTTCTTAATTGATTCCTAAAGATGTAGCACCTTATACAGTTATAAGACGATCTAAAATTTTAATTTTAAGTTCCAAAGAAATCGCTTTCCTTTTCGTTTTGGTAATGGGTGAATTATGTATAAGGGCTACCGAAAATATCGCAAATTAAAGTTAATTAATATGAAGAATTTGTAAACTTACAATTTATTAACTTTCGGCAAAATTTATATGTGCATAAATTTCACGTAGATTCTTTCACTTCGAATTGCAAGAACATACTAAATGTGTACCAAAAACAGTAGTAAAATCGTACGAAAAGCACTCGTTTCAAAACAGGTGGCACCAGGAGGATATATAATAAGGAGTGACTATGAGCATGCTTTGCCGTATAAGAAAATGGGAATGAAAGTATTTCCCTCCCTTACTGGCGAAATGCTCGAAATTTTTCGAAAAAAATTGTTTCGCTATCTTTGTCTCGCACACTTAAACCCAAAGCAACTATCTCTGTCCCGCGTTAAATTGTCCGTTGTTAAGGTACGTAGCTTAGACACGAACCAAAAACTAATGAAAAATAGAAAGATAAGGATTTCTGAAACAAAACAGCAAACTCTATTGTACTGAAAAATACTTTATTGCTGACTAAATATTAGCAACCAAGAGAGAATACAAATTATGGTATTTTTTTTGTAAAAGTTTGAAGCCATGTTAAGCTTGGACACAATTTTCGAAAATTTCCGAATCAAAAAGTATTTCCACATGAGACAGCCTATCAGGCACTCCAGTTTATATATCCTCCTTGGGTGGCACATGTATGAAATCCCTGTAATTCGTGCAGTGTGCTTGTAATACTCGTACATAAAGAAAATAGAAAAGATCACTACGACACAAATAAAATTTTGTTTTCTTAGAATTTAGGCAAAGCAAAATTGTTAGAAATTGAATTAAATAATTTGATTGAAATTTCGAAATTTGTAAAATTTGTGTGGGACGCGGTAGAAGGAGTGAGGTGAAGTTGATAGTTTTCCCACAATTGATTGCAATTATAATAAAATTAATTATGACAAAAATTGGTTATTTTAGCTTTGCTAGTTGCAATGCAGACCGAATAAATGCGTTTTTGAAAATTGTGCATTTGTATGGGAGGGGGTAGAAGGAGTAAGGGGATCAGATCAACATTTCTTGAAGTTGATGATATTCATATCATTATATTATCACTTAAATTTCAAGTCAATAGCTGAAATAGTTTCGGAGAAAAATCAATTGCTTTAAATTTGTAAATTTCATGGAATTTGTATTGGAGGGGGTAGAAGGAGTGGGTGGCTGTGGCCTGCTCACAAAATTAAAGTTACTTTTTCGCTAAAAATGACATCTGATAAATTTCAGCACGAGAGGTCAAGGCTTTCGAGAATTTTGGATATACGGAGAGACGGACAGACTGACATACGGACAGACGGTCACTCGGAATCATGGGTTTTGAGCGATAACAAATATTTCTTTACCCTTAGCGAATCTGTGCAAGCAATATCTCTTAGCGTTATAAACGGTAAGGCAAACACAATATACTCTCAGATTTCATCTAGAGTATAAAAACTTAAAATCTAAAAATTTTTGAATGAAATTTTAAGGTAGAAACTTGAAAAATTGCGAAATATATTTAAAAAAATCTGTTTGGTCGAATATCTTCATATAAGAAAAATATTTTTTTCGACCAACTTTATGAAATCGATATTAACTATTAAAAGCTATCAATTTGGAATTTTGCGTAAGAACTTTTAGAAATGTTTAAAACGAAATTGCGTTTTGAGATCGCGCCTGCCCTTTTACCACCTCCCATACAAAGCATTATTTCGACCAATTTCAATAAATCAACCAATAACCAACAAATCAAAAGATTCTGCTTCTACTTCTTCTACAATGGTGCAACAGCCCAAATCGGACCTTGGCCACCTGATATTCAGGTTCCTTAATATTTTTTAATTACTTATTGTGGAAGGTTTGTAAGCTCTTCGCACAACCCTCATTCTACGATGATTTTTTTTTTCGTAGATTGAGGCAACCGATGTATATCCAAGAAGGCAATGTGCTGGAATTATATATTGTGCCGACCGGGATTTGAACTCACGACCTTCGCGTTACAAGACCAACACGCTACAAACTAGGCCACACCCTAGCTTAAAAGCCTAGATTAAAAGCTACGAACTTGAAATTTTGTACGAGCATCTTACAAGAGAAACGAAATAAAACTGCAAATTTTACGATTCCTTACTTCCTCTGCCCCCTCCCATACAAATGTTTGGTTTCGTGAATGTAAAATACACCGAATTTTATGAAAATTCTACGCACCTTCGTCTATGAAACTGACATTCTATACAGAGAATATTGGACGTGATTCAAGCAATCAATTAAAAAGTTATTAACTTCCACCATCCCTTACAATCACCCCTTTCTTCATAAAAGCCCAAACTTCTATAAATAAACGAGCAATTGATCGTAATCGCAATTACGAGGGGAGGTTAACAATTTCAACAAATCGAATCACTAACATTTTGGTTATCACCAAATCAACAAGTCAATCGGAAAGAAAACGCTAACTATGGACAAAATTGAGTTTCATGAGTCATAAAGTTCCTCACCAAGCAAGGAAAAATGCAACAAATCATTTTAGGAGAAATGTTATCTGTTTACGGGGACTCTTGCTCTGGAAAAGCAATGATTTATAAGTGGCATAGTTTATACGGGCAAGGCAGAGAGTGCGATGATGACCGCTCGAACCGGCCGATTGAGGCCTTCTCCTCAAAAATCGTCGAAAAAGTGGAGTAACTTGCTCTCAAAGATGCTCGTTTTAAGAAGAAAGAAATCGCAAAAATGATTGAAGTATCAGACGCAACCATATTCAATATCCTCCACGATCATCTCGGCATGTATAAAGTCAGCGCAAGATGGGTACGGAGAATGCTCTCAGCGGTTCAGAAAAAGCAGCGCCTCGAGTGATCATGCGAGTTTTTGGATCTCTGTAGCGAGAACAGGGATGAAATTTTGACTCGGATTGTTACTGGAAACGAACTTGGGTTCATCGTTATGAGTCTGAATCAAAGCAGGAGTCAATGCAGTGGCTCAGTAAAGGCATCCCCAAGAATTTCAATGTCTCACAATCCACCGGAAAAATCGCGGCCACTATTTTTTGGGACTCAGAGGGGGTTTTGATGATCGACTATAAAGAAAAAGGACAAAATATCACAGGGAGATACTATGCCAACCTACTACAAAAATTAAAGGATGCCATCAGAGAAAAAAGAAGAGGAAAGTGGACTCGAAATGCGCTGCTTCTGCACGAAAATGCACCTGTTCCCAAGAGCCACGTCGCAATACCTGCCTTATAGCAATGCGGCAACGAATATTGAACCACCCCTTATTGTCCAGATCTGGTCACCTCCGATTACTATTTGTTCTCAAACTGAAGAAAGAACTTCGGGGAAAAAAATTTATCAACGATGAAAAGGGGAAGTCGGCAATTTCAGCCTATCCTAAAGGACTTGATAAAACATTTTTTTAGAAGAAATTAATTTGATAAATTTAGGATTAAGGGAGAATATATTTAAAAGGAAAAATAACAACTTGTTTAATTTTACCGCCCTTCCCTGCCATTCCGCGAAATTTTTGACTTCTCCTCGTAAGTGTTAAATTGCCAATAGCGCTGCTCTAGAACCCCCTTTCACTTAGTCTTCCCTAACCACTCTAACCTTCGTATTGACTTTCCACGCATCCTCAACTTGTCACACAAATAATAAGGTTGCGCCCGACTTAAGCTAGGGTGTAGCCTAGTGGGTAGTGTGTTGGTCTTATAATGCGAAGGTCGTGAGTTCAAATCTCGGTCGGCGCAATATATAATTCCAGCACATTGTCTGCTTGGATATACCTTGGTCACCTCGATCTACGAAAATGAAAGATTCGTAGAAAGAGGGTTGTGCGAAGGGCTAACAACCCTTCCACAATAAGTAATGAAAAATGTTAAGGAACCTGAATGTCAGGAGGCCAAGGTCCGATTTGGGCTGTAGCGCCATTGTAGAAGAAGCGCCCGACTTGTTGGCAGCTTATTTTATACTAAATCCGGTTATTATTTAGGACATCCTATACATTTGTACTAATTGGATTTCTTTTGGTACGGTTAGCATACTTCACGGCAATCTTTTTAGCGAAAAAAAAAATTAAATTACGAGAAAGTTTTTGTAGTTAATTGCCGTGAAATTGTCCAATTGGATGATTTACACGAACCTCAACTCTAGGATACATTTTTTTCGCACCTTAATCCACTAGACTTAATAAATTTACGAATTGAGCTATTCAGTACAAAAGTAATTTAACTCTTTTTATTTTCCCAGGATCTAATTTGTTGACAATCCCGTCAAAAGTAAACGAATCTTTGTCGGAGGATTTCTCATCTTATATTTTCCCTACGTTGAGGAGATTCAACCGTGGGGTTATCGGATTCGAAGATTCGAGTAAGCTCAAAGGACTTGGAATTTCTTACTGAAGGTGTTTAATTGGATTAAGTACGTCATGGAATTTGCTAACCGCAACGAGGTAAGTAATTTACACCGTGGATTTTTACTTGTCCTTTTACCGCCGGAGTATCCTTATGGAATGCCATAGAAGAGGACTTCGGAGAGATATGCTATACTATGGTTTATGAGTTCTGAGGTTAGATATTTGAATTTCATAACAGGAAAGGTCCTATTACTTGCTACTTTATTACGCCGCAGTCTGTGAAGTGTCCTTGTTTACATTTTATGCTTGTTGAAGGATTAACAGCGAATCAAGAAGAAAATACATATTTCAATTGGATGCGGGAGTGTGTTATTTACTTTTACCACTCGGACATGCATGGTGTTCTCCGGGCGAAGATGACGGATTAGTTTGTTTTATAGGCTGAGCGGGTCTCTTCTGTTTGATGATTCGTTACAAAGGTGATGGTACTTAGTTCGGTCGATATAAAAGAAGGATTTAGTGAGCTTAAGGCTCGTCTATGCCTGTCTTCTTTGATGTTTTTTGATAAATTTCATACTTTTAAAGTTTGCGTTCTTAAATTAGTCACTAAATTTGCTTAATTTAATTCAAGTTGAAAGCTGAAACAACTGAGCCGTGGTGCGAAATTTAGAAAGCGAATGTATTCAATTCTTTAACTTCAAATTAGAATATGAATATTGCTGCTCTCGCAACGAATTAAATTATAAAGAATCGGTAACTAATGGGAGAACGCGAAAGTACACTTTAGAATTTTAGAAGTGTAAGATTTCGAAAAAAAGACGGAGACAGGTATAAAAGAGCCGAATTTTGTTAAATCCTTATGAAATTCATCTAAGTGTCCATGTAGCTGAAAGTTTTGAAAGATTACTTGAATTATTTACACTTTTACGTATAAACCATCTTAGAATAAGAACATAACAAAATTATGATTAGGCGTAAAGGTTTGTAATTGTAGTTTTTGTATATAATACCGAAAGTAGTATGCGAAATGTCTGAATTTATGGCATTTGTATGGGAGGTGGCAGAGAAAGTGGAAGGTTTTGAATTACTTTAAAACTGCTTAGCAAAATCCTTATCACATTACTTTGTTACAATTTTAAAGTCGATAGCTCTCATATATTCGAACGAGAAATAGTTTTTTTGAATTTTCAATACAAAAATTTGTATGGGAGCGGGTAGAAGGAGTGAAGCGAAGTTTATATTTATTTAACACATATTGCAATTATCAAGGGACAAATTAAGGAAAAATTTTAAGTTTGTACTTCTTCTAGTTTCAATGAAAATCGATTAAATGCATTCACCAAAATTGTGCATTTGTATGGGAGTGGGTGGAAGGAGTATTCGAATCAAAACCAAATTTTGACGTGAATGATATTTGTAATAGTATACTTTTCTCAAAATTTAAAGTTGATGGCTTTGACGGTTTTGGAGAAAAATAATTTAATTAAAATTCCGAAATTTCGTTTAATTTGTATGGGAGGGAGAAGAAAGAGCGAGATGACGTTGATAGTTTTTCCAAAATTTTGTGGCAATTGCGACATGGCAAAAATTAGTTCTTTTAGCTTTGCTAGTTGCAATGAAAACCGATTAAATACATTTTTGGAAATTGTGCACTTTTATGGGAGGGGGTAGAAGGAATACGAGGATCAGATCAATATTTTTTATTATTCATATCATTATACTATGACCTAATTTTGAAGTCAATAGCTGGAATGGTATTGTGGCAAAATCAATTTCTTTAAATTTCGAAATTTCATGAAATTTGTATGGGTAGAAGGAGTGGGGGAATGTGGCCCGTTCACGAGTTTAAAGTTACTTTTTTGTTAAAAATGACATATGACAAATTTTAGCACGATAGGTCAAAGTTTACGAGAATTATTT
Organism: Chorisops tibialis; assembly: GCA_963669355.1. Lineage (NCBI taxonomy): Eukaryota > Metazoa > Arthropoda > Insecta > Diptera > Stratiomyidae > Chorisops > Chorisops tibialis. The sequence continues at coordinate 59,813,209 of OY770263.1, forward strand.
TGTAAACAGACAGACCGACGGTCACTGGGATTCGAGGTTTTTGAGCGGATTTTACTTTATTATTTTAATAATAAAGTATTGTAATCCACTTGGAAAAAAAATTTGCTACCCCTGAAATTTTGTATTTTTCGCGTTTCATGACTAAAATAACCTAAAAATCCGTCTGTCTGTACGCCGTACGCCGACGCTCAGCGCACATTAACTCCCAAACTCACTCTTCAAGATAGAAAGTTCATTTTTGGGGGGATTGTAGATAGTTGCGGATCTAATGCGGATACCCATTTTGGGGGGTGTACGAGCTCAGGGGATATAATATCTCAACCATGGTTACAGCTAAGAAGTTAATCAATCAAATTTTTTCAAATTCCTGTTAAGACCCCCTAAAGGGGCATAGGACAGAAACAATTCTTTTCCACAAGGCGCGATTCTGAGCATCGGCTTTAAGCTATTGCCAGGACTTGTTTATTCCTCTGGCTTCCTGCTCAACTGCTCGCTTCCATGTGTTACATGGTCGACCAACCCGACGTCTTCCTTGAGGGTTATAATCCAGAGCCTGTCTTGCGATGTTTCACTCTGGTTTCCTCAAAGTATGACCGATCCACTGCCACTTCCGCCGTTGAATCTCAATATCTATTTTAGTCTGGCGAGTTGTACTTCAAAGTTCGTCGTTGGAGATTACTTCTGGCCAGAATATTCCTAAAATGCGCCGGAGGCATTGGTTTACGAAAGTCTGTAGTTTCTTGGTAAGTCGAACGGTCACTTTCCACGTAGTACAACCACATAAGAACACGGATCGACGCACCCGTCAAAAACTCGCAGCTTCGTGCGAAGGGAGATCTCTCTTAACCTCCAGAAAGGGGAAAGGATACCGAAGACCTGACGAGCTTTATTTAGCCGAGCCGCGATATCCTTTTCGGCGTCGCCGTTCATGCTGACAATGCTTCCAAGACAGCAAAAATCTTGCATCTCTTCCACATCCTGTCCGTTAAGAACAATCGGTGTGCTTGCGTTCGAACCCATGTGCATGTACTTGGTTTTACGCACTTTTATTTTCAGTCCCGCCTCCTTGCATTTAGAATGCAACGAGCGAACATTTGACTCTAAGTCCGAAGCAAACACACGTCATCTTTGCACATATCCCACAGATTCTTCAGTACTAGTTAGAAAAGTGTTTCTGGTTGCCTCCCAATTGGCGTCCAGTGTGCGCATTTCATATTCATCCAATGTGGATGACTTTTCGCGTAGAATAGTGGTGTATTCGCGGTTTTTGTTGGGATCTCTGAGTTTATCCACATTAAGCTTGCGCTTCATTTGAAGAATTTGTGGTCGTCGGATAGCTGCTGTACACAATCTCAAGCAGGCAACCATCAAGTGGTGATCGCTCCCCACGTCAGCTCCACGTTTCGCTCGCACATCGAGGAGATATCTTCTCCATCGGCGATTAATAGCCAAATGGTTGATCTGGTTCTGAGTAACACCATCAGGGGAAACCCAAGATGTTTTATGATGACTCTTGTGTGGAAAAAGGGTCCCTCCGATGACCATTTGCCGAGTACTACAGAACTCCACAAATAATTCGCCGTTTTCGGGTCTCTTAATCCAAGGTCGTGAAGGGTCGACCCAAGGGTCACCATGCCTCCCCATGACGTGTTCTAGTCCAGTGTTGTCTGATCCAACCTGGGCGTTCATATCTCCCGAGATGATAATAATATCACCTCTTGGAACACGTTCGAAGGTGGCACTCAGTTGGCTATAAAACTCCTTTTTATCACCAGATGTTGCGGTATTAATTGGTGCGTAGCACTGCAGAATTATGACGTTTCTAACACTGGTCCTGAGCCTGACGACGATAATCCTATCCAAGATTGGTTCCCAGCTAATGAGACTGTTTCTCGCTCTCGGCGTAAGGACGAACGCCACGCCATTTCTGGCTTCACTTTCAGGGCCAATGTACAGAATAGTGTTTCCGCCAGGGGTTCGTTCTTCTCCTGATCCTGTCCACCTGACCTCGCTCAAGCCCAAGATTTGGATGTTATAGTGCTCCATTTCACGGTCGATCACTGATTGGCGGTGCAAGGACCGAGTAACCCCAGCTCTTCCCCCGTCATTCAATGTTCGAACGTTCCAGAAGCCAATCATAGTCCGTTTTCGAATGCCAAAAGTCGTTACCGTAGAATCAGTCCGTACCCGAGGCGCTGTATCAGTTTCTCGTATCATTTAGGTCTTAAGATCACGGGTGATAAGCCCATGATCCAGTGAGTGTCCATTTGCCATTTGGCAAGCAGGACTGGCTGTGGGTGAATTCTACAGCCCCCATCCCACAGGGGGATAGTTAGCTCAGGTCCGTGGAGTCGCTAGTCTCCAAAGATAGTTGAAGGAATTGGTAAAACCTCATCCTACAACTACCCCCTTTCGGGGACGAAGAAGTTAAAAATCAACATATATATAGAGGAGTTTGTTAGACAAGTTTTAAAAACAATTTCATTTTTTTATCCATTGGCGTCCGAAAAGTGGGGGGGGGGGCTAAAAACAAATTGTCGGCCGAATTTTTTTTTCAAATGATTATATCTTCGAAATTACTTACCATAAAAAATTTATATATTGAGACTATTAAGATGGTAAATAAATCTACTAGAATCAGTTTAGTTAGAAGCTAATTATTGTAAGGGGAACGGTCAGGGGGTGCAAAGAAAATCACTTGAAAATGAATATCTCGACTGTCTCTTAAGCTATGTAATTGAAACTTGAAACGTATACTAAGCTTTACTAGCGAAATATGAAAAAAAAAAAATATATGGAGATAATAGTAGTGGGGGGAAATGGGGAGCATTTCAAAAATGGCGCACTTTCCAAAATTACAAATCGGTATATCTCAAAACTGAGTACAGATATTAAATCAAAAATTTGTCAGATTGTAGAACTATATAGTCTTTAATTTTGGTAAAAAATTTAAGTTAGGGGTGTAGGGGGAGGGAGGTGGAAAGCAAAAAAGTTGAAAATGTTGAGTGATTTTTTTGTGGCTCTGGTAAAAGATACAAAGCTTAAATTTTGCATTTGGATACATCTATTTGATGTACATAGAAAAAAAATAGTATTTTGTTCCAAAATTGTTATGCACCGAAATGGTGTTCTAACGTGCACAAGGTGTTTCATGTGCATTAAAAAAACACATAAACTAAAAATTTTGGAATAAAATTTTTTAGGTAGAAACTTGAAAATTTGCGAAATGCATTTAACAAAATCTCTAAGCATTTGAAATATTAACTGACCAAATATCTTCAAAACTTCTACCCCCTCCCATACAATATTATTTTTTCGACCATTTTTAAGAAATCAATTATCACCTAACTATTAAAAGCTATCAATTTGAAATTTCGCAAAAAAACTTACAAAAATAGTTGAAATGAATTACGTTAAATGTTTTGAAATCGCGCTTGCCCTTCTACCCCCTCCCATACAAAACTATGATTATGACCAATTTCCATTAAATCAACTAATAACCAACAAACTAAAAGCTACGAACTTGAAATTTTGTACAAGCAATATACAAGAGAAACGAAATAATATTGTGTCACAAATGTTACGATTCCCTTACCTCCTCTACCCCCTCCCATACAAATTTTTGGTTTCGTGAATTTAAAATACACCGAATCCAATTAAAATTCTATGCACCTTTGTCTATGAAACTGACATTCTATACAGAGAATATTGGACTCGGTTCAAGCAATCAATTAAAAAACTATTAACATCCACCCACCCTTACTATCACCCTCACCCCTCCCTTCATGAAAACTCAAACTTGCATAAATAAACGAATGAAATATGGAGCTTTTGAGCGTTTCCGCAAAGTGTTAAATTGCGAACTGCTCTGCCCAAGAAGCTCCTTTCACTTAGTCTTCCCTAACTACTCTAACCTGCATGACTTTCCACGCATGCGCATTTTGACCCACAAATAATAAAGTTTCGCCCGACTTGTTGGCAGTTTATTTTCTTTCACTGTGTACCATTCCGTGGTTAATTACCCACGTTTATAGATGACAAATGTCAACATTTGACAACTGTCAAGCAAACAGGCCTTTGCAACCCTACAACTCTTGTTGAAACAACCTTTATCCAACACATTACGACTCAGTGGGTGAAGTTTTTAGCAATAAATTAATAGGCGATAGAATATTTTTTTTTTTTAATTTAGAAAATGCTACTCAATAAAAATGTGGCTGTGTATGTAGGGGACCGATAATCTTGAGTTTTTCTTGTTTTCCATTATCTACAGGGTGTTTGGTACTCCGTGTGCCACCTTGTAAGGGGTTATTCCTAGATATATTTGAGAAAAAAATTGTTCTACGGAGATGGTCAATTTTCAATATCCACGGAGATACAGGGTGATCAAGAAAAGTCCTTCGGACCTGTACCCTCAGTCACTCAAAACGCTATATCTTGAAAACTAATAATCAAAATTCAAAGTGTTATAGCTTGTTTTTTAGGGAATCAAATTACCTTTCATTTGGTGTAATAGTCTGTATTGCAACTGTACCCAATCTTGAGGTATTTGCCTCAGAACACAAATTTTTGATACTTTGACCCTCAAAATTCTGGGATCAATGTAGTTTTTCTCAAAAAAACGCATTATAAAAATGTAATTTTAATATTGTTTTTTTATGTGCAATATTATTGCCTACAAATGATGCACAGATACTTATGACATAGGTTTTCCCGTTTTCCAGGTAATAAGCGAAAATACATATGGCTTAAAAATGAAATGTGCCATAAAGCAACCCTCATTCTAAAAAAACTGCCTGAAATGTTGTTAAACTGAAATATTCTTATTGTCCTTTAATAATTATTTAAATTATCGAGGAATGTCCTTTCATTAGTATTAAATTATCGAGGAATTGAATTAAATTAAAATGAGTTCCAACACGACTAGGTGCAGCACTTTGCCTTTTTTAATGGTGTACCTAACAAAATGAAGAGCGTATAAAAGCAAATCTTACTTCATATTTTTATCAGTTTTAGTTACATTGTTAAAAGTGCAAGGTATTACTAAAATTCAGAAAATAATTTCGAAATGCCTGAGTTCACGAATGATGAATATGCAGACATCATTTTTATTTATGGGCAGTGTCAGGGAAATACACGATCGGCGCGATGTATCATCAGAAATTTCCTAATCGTCGGATACCTTTCAAGAGAGTATTCAAGAAGTTTACAGAAGGATTCGGGAAACAGGCAGCGTTAGGACAAGCAGAGTAAATGCAAATCCTGCGCCGATAATCGCTGTTCCAACCGATGAAGGAATACTACGTGCAGTTAAAAATGATCCATCAATCAGTATCCGACGCTTGGCATTGCAGTTAAACGTCTCTACGTGGAAAGTTTGGAGTGTCCTAAAAACAGAGCGTTTGCATCCCTACCACCACACACCAGTGCAGGAGCTGTTACCCATTGGTTTTCCCAAAAGGATGGAGTTTTGCAATTGGCTCTTTGAACGACAACTAAGTGACGAGAATTTTATGAACAACATTCTTTGGACGGATGAGTCCCAATTCACCAGGGACGGTATCACAAACTTCCACAACTTACAAACCTGAGCTGAGAGCAATCAGCACACAAGAAGAGAGGCATCATTTCAGCACATATTCAGTGTCAATTTATGGGAAGGTGTGATTGGTGACGATTTCATTGGTCCTATTAGGTTTCCGCCTACCTTAAATAGTTTCAATTACTTCCATTTTTGACAAATGATCTACAGGAGTTATTGGATGATATGCCATTGCAACGATTGGCTTCCATGTTTTACCAACACGATGGTGCTCCAGCTCATTACGGCCGACAAATCAGAGATTGGTTAAATTCCAATTATAGCAATCGCTGGATCGGTAGAAATGGACCGATACACTGGCCTGCAAGATCCCCTGATTTAACTATTATGGATTTCTTTGTATGGGGACGGATGAAGGACCTTGTGTACGCAACGGAAGTAGTAACGTTGCAGGATCTAAACACCAGAATCGATGCGGCAGCAACAGAAGTAAGGCAGCAGTTGAGGAGTATGAACACAAAGAAAACACTGGCAAAACGAGCTTTAGCGTGCATTCAAAATGAAGGTGGCCATTTTGAACATTTATTGTAATTAAGAAATTTGAAACAAACCATAAAAACCATTCTTAAGTTCTTTTAGTTCAAGCGGAGAGTGTTGATCAACATGTTCTTGTTTTTTGATAAAAATGCTAAATTATTGGAATGATATTTTTTTCTAAGCTATGAAATTTATGCAATGCAAGCGTATACTTCGTTTGTAGGCAATAATGTGGCACATAAAAAAATAACATTAAAATGACATTTTTATAATGCGTTTTTTTGAGAAAAACTACATTGACCCCAGAATTTTGAGGGTCAAAAATTTGTGTTGTGAAGCAAATACTTCAGGATTGGGTACACTTGCAATTCGGACTATTACACCAAATGAAAGGTAATTTCCTAAAAAATAAGCTAACACTTCGAATTGCGATTATTAATTTTCAAGGTCCGAAACACTTTTCTTGGTCACCCTGTATCTCCGCGGATATTGAAAATTGACCATCTCCATAGAACAATTTTTTCCTCAAAATATATCTAGGAATAACCCCTTACAAGGTGGCACACGGAGCACCAAACACCCTGTATACTTATAAATATAATTGTAGTGTCTGTATGTTATTTGTTTTTAAATGACTATAAATAAGTTTTTTGCTTTATTTTAGCAATAACTAAGTAGGAACTAACGTTTTTAAAAATTTTCTCTGTCTATCTGTCTGTCTGTCTTTCCGGTTTTCACGCAAAAACGGCTAAACCGATTGTAATGAAACTTTCACAGTTTGTTAGATGTGTACCGAGATGTAATCTGCGTGTGGTCTTATTTCAATACCCCGATAAAAATATCCCGTCCCATACAAAATGACTCATTTTCAAAAATATATAATAATCAAATTTTCTTCAAAACCATTGGAGCAAATTATTTGAAATTTAGAACATACTATTTTTATTAGAAATGTGGTCTATGGTATACAAATTATTTGAATCCTACTCCTTCCACCACCTCCCATACAAACTGCACTTTTTCATGAAAGGCTATTCACCAATTTTCTCAGTACGTGTAACTTTCATCGAGCTTAAATGTTGTACTTTATCCTTAATTTGCATTATTATTAATACCGGAAAAAAATTAACCGATTAGCTTGATTCCTTCTACCACCTCCCATACAATGTGACACAGATCCACGACTTTACTTAAATTCGATTTTCTTGAAAACTGTAAATGTTACTGATCTGAAATTTAAAATATGTATATTCTCAAAAAAGTCACTTAAAACCCCCTACTCCTTCCACCACCTCCCATACAAACTGCACTTTTTCATAAAATATTCTAAACTAATTTTCTCATTACATATCACTTTCATTGAGCTCTAATTTTGTACTCTATCCTAAATTAGCATTATTAATATCGGGAAAAAATTAGCCGAATAGCTTCACTCCTTTCACCCCCTCCTATACAATGTGACACAATTCCACGTCTTTATTATAATTCGATTTTCTTAAAAATCGTGAATGATACAGACCTGAAATCTAAAATATATCAATTGCATGATGATTATAGTTGTTTCTCGAAATATCACCAAAAACACCCCTTTCCTTCTACTAGCTCCCATACAAATTGCACAATTTCATTAAATTCAATGCACTAAGTTTCTCAGTACCTACTCAATTTTTGAAGCTTAAATTTGGTATACAAATTTTTTATAACTACTCTAGCATGATGTGAAACAAATTAGTTCAGTGAAGTCACTTCCCATACAAAATTTCATATTATCAGAAAAATTTCGATTTCATCTATGATATGATTGGGCTCTACGCACAATCGTAGTCCTGTTAGGTTTTCAAACTTAATGTTATTTTATTTGGGCTTTTTTTTAATTAACACAAGCTATAATTATTCACATGTCCTTAATGCTCTTCAATACGTATATGATCTCAAATCACGGGATTGATTTGATCACGAGCCTCTCCCATTCAAATGTGAGTAGCATGCTAACATTCTTAATAATTTATGGTTCTGATTCCAACAAAATATTTACAAAACATTGTGTTCAAAGAGCCATTAAAGTAAGCGGATTATATATCCCACATAATGTATTACTAACTATTATACATTCTCAAAAATGACTTATTATTGTGATTTTTATGCGGACGAAGTCGCGGGCGTTTGCTAGTTATTAAATAAATAACAAGAGTTATGATTTTTTTCATCGATTCGCAATATTTTCGATAGCTTAAAATTAGCATAGAATAGCAACAAATTTCTATCGAACCCATAATACACTTTTCCTCAGCCTGCGAAATAAGCAAACACACCGATTGTCTTGTTCAACTCGACAAGCCCCCATTCCCCGATATTCTCGATTTTTGCCAAACATTTTCGTAAGCCTAGAAATTTTTATTTTTAGAAGATGCTACTTTTGTTTTGGTACCAAATACGTTTAGATAGTCTTTCGCATCGCACGATGGAATAAAATTATGACTTAAGGCCAAATAATAACCTAAAAAGGCTCAAATAGACATGGCTGTGAGTCAGTGTCTGTGCTCGTAATACAAAAAGAAAATTCTTTCTTAAGATATGCAAAGAGCGTGCTCTTAATTAATGACGATTTCAGAACAAAAAAGGCGGATATGAGTTTATGCTATGCAATTTTTTTCAAATGTCTCTTGTACAAAAAAAGATCTAGATTTATGTTTGCGTTAAAAAAAATTCGATTAAAACGAAATGGAAAATTGAGTTAAAAAAAAAAACAACTCAGTCGTACTTTCCCTTATGAATTGTCGACCAATTCAGTTAAAAATGACCGAGCCCAAGCATAGCCCTTCCGTAAGAGTCTGCTCAATTAAATCGCTTGCCTCCATCTTTCCCAATTTACTTATTATCTATCGCGTGCCTAACTAACCTCGAACCGATTATCGTCACAAAGCGCTTAATTGACTTGAAGAGCAAATAAATTGTCTGTCCCACGCCAACAACGTCCGAAACCTTTCAATTCGACACCATCGGCTGCGGTTTCGATAGATAACAGCCGGCCGCGATGCTCTTGATTGATTCACAATATCGGAAAGGGAACGACCTCTTAGGAGCTTCGGTCCGGCCCGACCACGGGTCGCATTATCAATTATTATGAGCACTTGACCTCAATGCCATTCATTATCGGGAGATATCGAAAGTCAATAAAAATAAGTTGCTCCCAAGCACAAGGCAATATCACACTATCATCATCCGCTCGAACGGGTTCTCCATCACGAAACAGGGATCCTGCGAAAAGTGTCGTCCTTTCGATTATGCTGCCCTTGTCAAAAATTTGTTCCATGTGATTCTGAGCTCGAGTTGGGACCAGGTCACATCTCAAGTGCTCCTTTCCGACAATTCAAGCCCATAAATTGCGGTGAAAAGGACTCGGGCAAGGAACCCTAACGAGCGGAATGGGAATAGTAAAGCGAGAAAAAAGGGCTCACCACAACAAGCGATTTTCATTCGTGAGGAAAATCATTTGATGGATTACGATTAGGATACACGACACCGTAGAAACTCAGGAAAGCAAATATTGAGAAGGTTATGAAAAGAATCAGGTGTTTTTTTTTAAGTTCAATTAAAAAGCTAAGGTGGTTTAATGGACTAAGATAACCACAAGATTCGAAAATTGCTTAAGAAGATTAGTATCTGTTGAATGTTAGCTTCTCGTGAAACAGTTGGGTTAAGGACGACCATATTTCATATTGGTATTGCAATGAGTATTGGGCGACCAGCTGTAAGCAGTTAGTATTTTTCGAATACCACACTTAAGTAATTTCACAATGATATCAAATTCCTGTTAAGACCCCCTATAGGGGCATAGGACAGAAACAACTCTCTTCCACAAGGCGCGATCCTGAGCATCGGCCTTAAGCTGTTGCCAGGACTTGTTTATTCCTCTGGCCTCCTGCTCAAATGCTCGCTTCCATGTGTTACATGGTCGACCAACCCGACGTCTTCCTTGAGGATTATGATCCAGAGCCTGTTTTGCGATATTTTGCTCTGGTTTCCTCAAAGTATGACCGATCCACTGCCACTTCCGCCGTTGAATCTCAATATCTATTTTAGTCTGGCCAGTTGTACTCCAAAGTTCGTCGTTGGAGATCACTTCTGGCCAGAATATTCCTAAAATGCGCCGGAGGCATTGGTTTACGAAAGTCTGTAGTTTCTTGGTAAGTCGAACGGTCACTTTCCACGTAGTACAACCACACAACAACACAGATTTGAGGCATGCGTCAAAAACTCGCAGCTTCGTGCGAAGGGAGATCTCTCTTAACCTCCAGAAAGGGGAAAGGATACCGAAAGCCTGACGAGCTTTATTTAGCCGAGCCTCAACATCCTTTTCGTCCATGCTGACAATGCTTCCAAGATAGCAAAAATCTTGCACCTCTTCCACATCCTGTCCGTTAAGAACAATCGGTGTGCTTGCGTTCGAACCCATGTGCATGTACTTGGTTTTACGCACATTTATTTTCAGTCCCGCCTCTTTGCATTTAGAATGCAACGAGCGAACATTTGACTCTAAGTCCGAACGGTTATGTGCAAGCAAGCACACGTCATCAGCATAATCACGGTGACTTAAGATGTTAAAAAGTCTCCATTGAAGACCCTTACCTTCCCCACCTTCCAGTGCAGCTTTCAAGATGTCATTTATTACCACCAGAAACAGGGCTGGTGATAATATGCAGCCTTGTCTGACACCCGTTCGCACAGGGAAGCTCTCGGGCAGCTCTCCTCTATGCAAGACGCGACACCTTGCATCTTCGTCGGATTCTTTAATCATAGCTATGACCTTATCTGGAATACCTCTCCTACGCAAAGCATTCCATATGTAATCTCGCTTAACGCTGTCGAAAGCCTTCTCGAAGTCTACAAACATGAGATGTAGTGGCGAACCCATTTCGGCTGACTGCTCTAATATTATCCGTAGGGTATTTGTGTGGTCGGTACAAGACGACCCTTTACGGAATCCAGCCTGATAAACTTCGAGAGTGCTCTCGACGACATCACTAATCCTATTGAGAATTACCTTAGCCATAATTTTTGATACGGCAGTAAGTAGACATATACCACGCCAATTGCCACAATCCCGAAGGTCGCCCTTCTTCGGAATTTTCACAATGACGCCCTCCTTCCATTCAGTCGGATATCTTCCCTCACTCCACACTTCAGTAAAGAGTGGCAGGAGTATATCGGCTGTGATTTCCGGGTCCGCTTTGAGGAGTTCGGTTGGTAGTCCGTCTATACCTGGAGCTTTCCTTCCCGCCATTGACGGAATGGCGGAAACTATCTCTTCCTTATCTGGGGGATCGTCCCTAATAGAGGATTGTTGCGGTTGGATGTTTGGTAGTTGTTCTGTTTCCGGAATATCTTCCTCTGACAAGATGTTTAAAATATCAGAGAAGTATTCCTTCCATCGCCGCAACTGGTGTTCACTCATATTAAGGAGATTTCCGTTGACATCTCTCACCAGGTGGTTGGCGGTGAAATTTCTGTTCGTCAACTGTTTCATGATTTTGAAAAGTGAACCCATATCCCCTAGGTAAGCCACAGATTCTGCCTTGTTTGCCAGATCTTCAATCTTCTTCTTCTCTTGTCGCGTCTAACAGCCCTCTTAAGCTGTACATGAGCATCGCGGTAGTTCTGCCTCAAGTCGGGCGTTCGTTGGTTGACATCGGGTTGAGAGATGATTGCCAATTTGGCTTTTTTCCGATCGCCAACCTTGACCCATGTGTCTTGCGACATCCAGGGTTTCTCACCGCTTTGTACATATCCCACAGATTCTTCAGCACTAGTTAGAAAAGTGTTTCTGGTTGCCTCCCAATTGGCGTCCAGTGTGCGCATTTCATATTCACCCAATGTGGATGACTTTTCGCGTAGAATAGTGGTGTATTCGCGTTTTTTGTTGGGATCTCTAAGTTTATCCACATTAAGCTTGCGCTTCATTTGAAGAATTTGTGGTCGTCGGATAGCTGCTGTACACAATCTCAAGCAGGCAACCATCAAGTGGTGATCGCTCCCCACGTCAGCTCCACATTTCGCTCGCACATCGAGGAGACATCTTCTCCATCGGCGACTTATAGCCAAATGGTCGATCTGGTTCTGAGTAACACCATCAGGGGAAACCCAAGATGTTTTATGATGACTCTTGTGTGGAAAGAGGGTTCCTCCGATGACCATTTGTCGAGTACTACAAAATCCACAAATAATTCACCGTTTTCGGGTCTCTTAATCCAAGGTCGTGATGCGTCGACCCAAGGGTCACCATGCCTTCCCATGACGTGTTCTAGTCCAGTGTTGTCTGATCCAACCTGGGCGTTCATATCTCCTGAGATGATAATAATATCACCTCTTGGAACACGTTCGAAGGTGGCACTCAGTTGGCTATAAAACTCCTCTTTGTCACCAGATGTTGCGGTATTAGTTGGTGCGTAGCACTGCAGAATTCTGACGTTTCTGACACTGGTCCTGAGCCTGACGACGATAATCCTATACGAGATTGGTTCCCAGCTAATGAGACTGTTTCGCGCTCTCGGTGTAAGGACGAACGCCACGCCATTTCTGGCTTCACTTTCAGGACCAATGTACAGAATAGTGTTTCCGCTAGGGGCTCGTTCTTCTCCTGATCCTGTCCACCTGACCTCGCTCAATCCCAAGATTTGGATGTTATAGTGCTCCATTTCACGGTCGATCACCGATTGGCGGTGCAAGGACCGAGTAACCCCAGCTCTTCCCCCGTCATTCAATGTTCGAACGTTCCAGAAGCCAATCATAGTCCGTTTTCGAATGCCAAAAGTCGTTACCGTAGAATCAGTCCGTATCCGAGGCGATGTATCTGTTTCTCGTATCATTTAGGTCTTAAGATCACGGGTGATAAGCCCATGATCCAGTGAGTGTCCATTTGCCATTTTTAGGGCAAGCAGGACTGGCTGTGGGTGAATTCTACAGCCCCCATCCCAGAGGGGATAGTTAGCTCAGGTCCGTGGAGTCGCTAGGCTCCAAAGATAGTTACAGGAATTGGTAAAACCTCATCCTATAACTACCCCCTTGCGGGGACAATGATACCGAGATACTAAATGCCATATTAAATGCCTGGGTGTAGCCTAATTGGTAGCGTGTTGGTCTACAATGCGAAGGTCGGGAGTTCAAATCCCGGTCGACATATAATTCACGCACACTGCTTATGTGGGTGAACCTGGGACACATTAATTTGCGAACATGAAAATTCGTAGATGCGGGTTGTGCGAAGAGATAAAAACCTTTCCACAATAGCAAATAAAAAATGTTAAGAAACCTGAAGGTCAGTAGGCCAATGCCCTATTTGAGTTGTAGTGCCATTGAAGAAGAAAATATTAAAATTCGGTAAACCAGCCAACTTTTACCAAAATTGTATTAAATAAGCGAGTCTTTCATGATTTGATTTTATAAGTTAAATTACGCACAGAAGAAGAAATTTATGTAAAATCTAAAATCATCTATTTACAAAAAATAAAGTTTTTGTGTAGCGATTATAGTAAGATAAACGTTGAAATTACCCCTTCTGCCACCTCTCATACAAAAGACGGAGTTCGGCGATACGAGCTATACCAATTTTCAAGGTAATGATGCTCTAATTAGCCATGATATACTTTTGTAAATAGGTTACTGATATGACAGGGAAACCTTCTTCTAAACTGATTGAAACTTCCATTCCATAATAGCAATTTACCTGTAATCGTAGCTCTATTATGTTTTCACAACAGATTTTATTAATTTTCCTACAATCTATGGAATGGTATTAATTTTTCATTAATATTCTCGTTGTAATTATATTATGAAATCTTTAAATTTATAAGAAAATCCGAATGAAATATTCCTATTGTAATCCTTCCGAGTTCTCCAGCATTTTTAAATATTAAAATCATAATTCTTAGATATGACATCAATTATATTACTACTCATACTAAACTCCACCTAAGATCCAGATGGTAACTGGAACAGCTCAAAAAAAAAAAATCTCCGCCTTAGAAGGATTTAAAAGTGGAATTGGATGATAGTTTAACAATAGCACGGGTGTGGGTAATAAATTTCAAAAACATCTACGTGAATTTTTTTTGATATTACAAAATTCGCCATAATTCAGTTTGTACGTGACTTCCAGAAAAATATCCACAGAGGTTATACACGAGAGTTTAGGTATTTGCCAGATATTTTATATATGGAAATCAATTACTTTATTATTCTACTAATAAAGTATTGCGATCTACACAGAAAAAAAATTTTCTCTCCTGAAATTTTGTTTTTTCCGCGTTTCATGACTAAATTAGCCTAAAAATGCAAAAAAAAATCCATCCCGCCGTAGTAGAATGTTCGTTTATGGGTTGATTGCGTAAATGAACTCCTTTATCTAAATTTTGGGAGGTGTCAGGTGGAAGGGGGAGGGAAAGAGTCAAAAATTACACTTGCTAATATTTCCACCAAGAATGCAGATAGGAAGCTGAAAATCAGCAAAGGTATAGAGAGGGTTGTTGGATACATCGAAAATTTGTCAGATTGTAGAACTACATAGCCTTTAATTTTGGTAAAAAAATTTAACTAGAGGGGCTTAAAGAGAGGAAAGTGGTAAGCAAAAATGTCGAAAGTTTTGAGTAATTTTTTTACGGGCTCAGGTGAAAAGTACAAAGTTTGAATTTTGCATGTGGATACATACATTTGATACTAGCGATCGCCCGCGACTTTGTCCGCGGAAGAATCGCAAAATAAGCAATTTTTGAGAATGTAGTTAGTAATATGTACGTTATGTGAGATATATAATCTGTTTAGTTTAATGACTCTTTAAACACAATGGTTTGTATTTGGTTGGAATCAGAACTATAAATTATTAAGAATGAAACTACGATACTCGTATTTGTATGGGACAGGCTCGTGATCAAATCAATCCCGTGATTTGAGATCATATAAGTATGGAAGAGCGTTAAGGATATGTGAGTAGTTGTAGCTTGTGTTAATTGAAAAAAAAAACCAAATAAAATAACGTTAAGCTTAAAACCATAACATTGTGCGTAAAGCCCAATCATACGAGGGTCGTTTGATAAGTCCCTGGCCCAAATGACAAAACGTGGTTTCACGAAAAAGTTTTTGCTGTCACTAGGTAGATGGCACTTTCGAACGGTCTCATGAATTTTTTCAGGTTTCTGTAGGTAACAGTTTGTTTTTGGCAGCCATTCTAAGTTGACGTGTCACGCGAAGAAAAAGAAGATCTTGTTCCACCACGACAACGCCCCTGTCCACACCTGCGCGGTTTCCATGTCCAAATTACACGATTTGCGGTATGAGATCATTGACCACCCACCTTATTCGCCCGACTTGGCCCCATGTGACTTTTTTTTGTTCCCCAAATTGAAAACTCACCTCGGTGGACAAAAATTTTCATCGAACCAAGAGGTGAAAGACGCCGTTTCCCAATTTTTTGCAGACTGTGACAAAAATTTCTTTTTGAACGGTATGAAAGGACTTGAGAAACGTTGGACCAAATGTATTAACCTCCAGGGAGATTATGTTGAAAAATGAAAAAAAATTTTCCGGAAAAAATGCTTTTTTCTTACTTGGGCCAGGGACTTATCAAACGACCCTCGTACGATACTGTAGATGAAATCGAAATTTTTGAGATGTTAAGAAATTTCGTAAGGAAAGTGGTAGAAAGAGCACAGTACTGAACTAATTTATTCCACATCATGCAAGAGTAGCTACAAAAAAGTTTAGTGTATTAGATTTAATGAAATTGTGCAATTTATATGGGAGGTGGTAGAAGGAGTGGGGGTTTTTGGTGATTTTTCGACAAACAACTATAATCAAAATGAAATTGATATATTTTAAATATTAGATCAGTAACGTTCACACTTTTGAAGAAAATCGAATTTTTGAAAAGTTGTGGAATTGTGTTACATTGTATGGGAGGGGGTAGAAGGAGTGAAGCTAATCGGTTAATTTTTTCTCGATATTAATAATAATGCTTGTTAAGGATTTGATACAAAATTTTAGCTCGATGAAAGTTATGCGTATTCAGAAAATTGGTGTAGAGTATTTCATGAAAAAGTGGAGTTCGTATGGGAGGTGGTGGAAGGAGTGAAGGGTTCTTAGTAGTTTTTTGAGAAACTACTACAATCATCATGCAGTTGATATATTTAAATTTCAGACCAGTAACATTCATACTTTCCAAGAAGATCGAATTTTGGGAAAGTCGTGGAAACGTTTCACATTGTACGGGAGGGGGTAGAAGGAGTGCAGCTAATCGATATATTTTTTCCCGATATTTATAATAATGCCAATTAAGGATTTGGTACAAATAGCTCGATGGAAGTTATACGTACTGAGAAAATTGGTGTATACATAGTATTTAATGAAAAAGTGTAGTTTGTATGGGAGGTGGTGGAAGGAGTAGGGAAATTTAAATAACTTGTATACGAAAAGATTGCATTTGTAATGAAAATAATATGTTATAAGTTTCAATTTAATAGCTCCTATAGTTTCGAGAAAAAATCGATTATTACATATTTTTGAAAATGTGTCATTTTGTATGAGAGGGGGTAGAAGGCGTGAGGGGAGCGACATAAAATCACAAGCAGATTACATCTTGGAGCATACCTAATAAACTGTGAATTATTTCATCACAATCGGTTCTGACGTTTTTATGTGAAAGCCGGACAGACATACAGGCAGACAGACGGACAAACAGAGAAGAATTTTAAAAACGCGTGTTTCTGCCTAGTTATTAATAAAATAAAGCAAATAACTAACTTATAGCCATTTCTAAACAAATAACAGACAGACACTTCAATTTTAAGGTCCGTTTCATATTTATAAGGTCACTTAATATTTTTAAAAATATGTAACGCTTACATCAATTTGTATACAACGGTTTCTCTAAAATGTTCCATGCAATGGTGCAAATGGCACAGTGTACGAATACGCAGTTATTCGCTAACGATATTCCCGTTACCTGAACGAACAAAATTTGCTCTTGTTTCATATTTATAAGGTCAAAAAAACTTTTCTCTTTTAATTCATTTTTTATTAAACATAAACATAAAAAATTAACGCCAAATTATATAAAATCAACAGATAATATTGCCCCCATTCAACAACACTTTACTTACTCTCCCTTCCATGCTGCCAACGAAGTTTGTGATAATCCCAGGCTCTATTCTACACCATTCCACTTGTATTGCGCGAATAAGCTCTGCAATTGAGTTGTATTGGTGGCTATTGGCGTAAATCCGTTGTGATAATATGCCCCATAGATTTTCGATTGGATTCAAGTCAGGTGAGCAGGCAGGCCACTACATAAGTTGAACTCTTTAGCGGGAAACCAACTTTTTGTTTCGCGGCTTACATGAATTCTCGCGTTATCCTGCTAAAAGATCCATTCTTCTGAACCATGTTCATTTAAAAATGGTACTAAAGCCTTCTCCAAAACTTCGATGTAGTTTGCAATCTTCATTCGAGAGGAAACGATCTGGATTTCTATACATCTTTCAGCACAAAACGCGGTCCATGTCATCACATTATCGCCACCAAAATTCCTCTTCGCAAAATTTAATGGCTTTTGACGGATATCACGATAATATTCCCGAGAGCTGTCAGGACCATCGAGATTCCACTTCTTCTCGTCTGAGAATACAATCTTAAAATGATAGATGTCTATTGAATTGTAGATTTTTGTATCGATTTTTTTACTTACCCGATTCCAATTTGTGTCGACGTTATTTCTTGCGAATTGTAGCCTGGCCTCTTTGTGCTTGGCTGTCAATTTTGGCAATACCTTATTTTTTTCGTATCGAATGAAATCCCTACATTTCAAAGTTCTCCAAACGGTAGAACGCGATATTTCATTGCCTACCATGGCTCTGAGCTGATTAAGAGAGGTAGACGCATTCGAAGATGCGCGTACAATTCTCCTTTGAGTGGTTTGGTTCAGTTTTCTTTTTCGTCCAGATCGTTTTTGAGTGCCGTAGGAATCTGGAGAACGCAAATAATTTTGCACAACACACAAACTTCTCTTAATTCTACGCGAAATCTCTCTCAAACCATAGTTCTCCACATGAAGGGCGTTAATAAACCCTTTTTCTTGTTCACTCAGTACTTTCCAACGTGCCATTATGAGTAACCTTACTGAATTAGAAAAAACAAATAAAAATCTAGCTCTTAATTACCATGTTGTTAGTACTTCCGCAGTTTTATCACAACTGACCTTATAAATATGAAACAAGAGCAAATTTTGTTCGTTCAGATAACGGGAATATCGTTAGCGAATAACTGTGTATTTGTACACTGTGCCAGTTTCACCATTGCATGAAATATTTTAGAGAAACCGTAGTGTACAAATTCAAGTAAGCGTTTCATATTTTTAAAAATATTAAGTGACCTTATAAATATGAAACGGACCTTATTTATATGTATAGATTCTACAATGTGCGTACATGCAGTAAAATGGGCATTGATATTCAAAGACTGAAATGACAGTAAATTGGTCACACTTTGAGGAAACCAGAACAAAACATCGCGAGGTAAACTCTGGCTTATCTTCCTCAAGGAAGACGTCGGGTTGGTCCACCATGTGCCTCATGGATGCGAACAGTTTAGGAGGAAGCCAAAGGAATAAAAAAATCCTGGCGACAACTAAAGGTTGATGCTCAGGATCGTGCCTAGTGGAAGTGAACTATTGCGGTCCTATACTCCCTTCCTACAGAGGCATAGGAGCGGAAAATTCTTCTTATTCTTCTCCTTCTCCAATGCCACTATAACCTAGATCGGTCGTCTGACCTTTAGATTTCTCAACATTTTATTTGTTATTGTGAAAGAGTGGTTAGTCCTTCGCACAACCCTCTATCTAGGATTTTTTCATTTTCGCAGATTGAGATGGCCAAGATATACCCAAGCAAGTAATGTGCTGAAATAAATAAATAATTATAGTTAACAGGAAATCGATTAATTCTTATAATAAAGTATTATGAACGACACAGAATAAGAAAATTTACTTTAAAGCATTTGACGACCACAAATGCAATAAAGCAATAAAATAAAAAAAATTATTGCGGTAGTGATAAATTGGAGGAAAAAAAGCCACTTGATCAGCTGGATGGGCAGGAGTTGCCTGGAAAATTCAATGTACCTTTAAGTGATCATAAAATCTTGCGTAATTTTTATTACTTTTTTTCGGCTTACAACAAATCAATCTATTTACGTAATACAGGAACAGGGCCAAACAAATATAATTTACATGGCAAGAATTTAAAATCAAAATCAATCAGTAAAATAAACAGATATTTCAGAATTTAATATAACTAATACCAACTTTGATATTTCGAAAACTTTTTTGCCAGTTCCCTCCGTAGAAGATTTTGTTTTGCGGTTTTGGGAAAAAATATTAACGCTTCCTTACACGGTATAAAAAAATGGTTGTTTATAAGTTTCCAACGGCTTTGCTAAATTTTTTTTTTTTTTGTTTATGAAATACTACATTTTCACTTAAATCGTTGGCTCGGTATACACGCCGCCTTAAAGAAAAATTATTTCTCGAAATTAGCTGTGCTCAGGTATGCACTGATTATAATTGCTGCGAGTGGTGTAAAGTCAGCGAATTTAAAAATCAAACCAGTCGACATTGCTTGAGTCTTCTCATTGATTCAGATTTTAATCCATTCTTCTAGAATTCTCGTTGTCAAGTGCTATAAAAGATTCTAACCTTGTCCTTGAATTGAATGATGTGATTTTAAAATGATTAATAACTTTCATTCGAGACTACGAGCACTAAGTTTGCTATTCATTTCGGAGCAAGCTTCCAAGTCCTTGCTTTCCTGCATAAGTTCATCAATAATTTCTCATTTTAATTACTTTTATCTCACCTAACGTTCCACATTGCTGTATGTCACGCTTGCACCGATGGCTTCTATGCTTAAATTTGTCTAAATTTTATAAGACTCCGATTATCGCCAGTCTTCTTGTAAGTAATCTTTATTTAACGTATAGCAGTTATACGAAGATGTATCTCGAAAATCCCTTTAGAACTCAAAACGGAATTGCATTAAGCTTAGGACGCTATTGAAAGAAAAACTGTTCCACTGAACTGTGTATGAAAAGCTCTGTGAAAAACCGATTCTGGGATGGTGGGTGGTAGATACTTTTCCCAGAAAGTTTTCCACCTCGAATAGCATAAGCTAACAGCATGGAATTCGGTGCATTCAAAATAAGCTCGGAAAATGTGAGAGGCCGTAGCGCGCAATTCAAGCATCGGTTTTCAGTTGGCCAACAGCCACGTGGTATGTTGGATGTATCGCGCGTTTTTCCGGGAAATTTTTTCCTCGTGCTCGAAAATTTTACGTATCAGAACTGAGTTTCTAGCCATGTAGGATAAGATGTAGCTACTTACGAGTGGAAATTGTGCCAAGTTTTCAAATTGGTGACAACTATTAATAGGGCAGGATGGCGCTGACTCGATTGGTGTGAAAAATTACAGCGAGTGATAGAAAGTGCAATGTGAAAAATTCGCAGTTTTACTAAATCGGTTTTTTTTTTTAATAATAAAATGTAATGGAGATTTAATTCAGAGAATTACCACTTAATTATGCTGAATGAAAAAAAAAGAGAGAAATTCGAATGAAAACTTATCTGAGCCGTGGTCGTTATTTTCATTATTATTTGTCCAATGGAGCCGCCCGTCGATACGCTTGGTGAACGACACTTTTATTACCAACAAATGACAAATTTTCCTCTTTAATTCCTTTAATTTTTTTTATTGGTAGTTTTACCTGAATTGTCAATTTCCGACCTATAATTGTTTTTCAGAGCTTTGTAAGTAAATTTCGATATTGGATTCGGTAGGGCTTTCTTAGTATTCAGTCGAAACATTATCGGTTTGTTAAAAATAGATGCAGGTATTGGGTTTACAGGTGGTACAGGTCATGGGGTTTTACTTTGCTTTTATGCGAGCCAAGTAGGTATCTATGATTAGGATGATCAACCGCACTCTTTTGAGAGTATTTGTACTCTTTTTCTTATTTATTCTATCGGTTTTAGTTTTGATACTCTTTCGTACTCTATTTTTTTTTAAGAAAAATTGTCATTGCAAAAATAAATAAATAAGAAATCCCATTAGAGATACAATAATAGGCAGCAAATTATAACATATTCATTATTTCACTTTCATCAGTTGCCGATAGTTCAATACCGTAATTGAAACATTTCGTTAGAAATCTTGCAAACTATTCAATGAGTATTATTGATACATTAGAGATTGTAACTCCAATTTTGATAATACATAACGTAGAAACAATACTAACAATAATGTGCTTAGTCAGATAAATGGTGCTTTGTCATTCGGTAGATTTTTGAATGGTGTTGGATGTCCAGCACGAACAGGTGGAGACTTTTAAATTTTCGACATACTCGAAGAATGATTACTAGTTAAAGTATGCAATTACTTTTTAATTTATGCAATACTCGTTGCATCGCTAAAGGATTTTTGTGAGTCGGCTGGAGTCGGTTATTAACATCTCTTAAGCCATTCAAAAATTCATTGATCGCATCAGTCTCTCAAGGCATATTTCTTGCTATTATCACACTTTCCAGCAGTTTTATAAAAGATTTTCGAAAATCCTGCATTTATTTTACATATACTCTAGATGAAATCTGAGAGTATATTGTGTTTGCTTTACCGTTTCTAACGCCAAGGCAACAGATTTATTTGTTGTCGCTCAAGAAGCTTGATTCCGAGTGACAGTCTGTCTGTCCGTCTGTCTACAACATAACTCTCGAAATCTTTCACCTATCGTGCTGAAATTTGTCATATCTAATTTTTAACAAAAAAGTAACTTTAAGTTCGTGAACGGGCCACATCCCCCACTCTTTCTACCCCCTTCCCATACAAATTTCATGAAATTTCGAAATTCGAAAAAAAATTGATTTTCCTCCGAAACCATTTCAGCTATTGACTTGAAAATTAGGTCATAGTAGTGATGGGCACTATCGAATAACTATCGAAAATTTATTCGATAGTTTTTACTATCTATAGGGACTATCGAATAACTTTTCAAATGAACGAAAGATACTATCGATAGTGACTTTTGAATAATTTTCCGGACGAATGAAAATTATTATAAATTTCCAGATGAATGATCATTTTTATCGATAATGGCTATGAAATTACTTTTTTGAAACGAATGAAATTGACTATGGAGTTGATTCGACTATTGAGCTATTGTTTGAATACTTAGAGCTCTTGATAAACTTAATCCGAATGAAATGTGTTTAGACTAATAGTGAATGAAATAATGGTGTTATACGGGTATTTTATAGTTAAAACTACTTTTGTTATTAATATAATTCAAATATATTTCAGTATATGTCTTACTTGCTAGAGTACACAAGAGCAACTGCTTTGTTAAATTGAAGCACAATGTCTTGACCGCTAGTATAAGTGTTAGAGTGAATACACTATATAAGATCCCTCTTTTTTTTATTAATTAGCGACGTATCTCTCCGGAGGTCTTGTATTTCTTTGGGGTCTTATCATTCTGCAATTCGATGTTTGTTGATCTGTTTCTTGATGGTTCTGATTATGGTTCTGATCCTGGATGTCCTAATGTTTAGTTGATTGCCTTTTGATGTGTATAGAGTTCCTAACATATTTTTCTCCATTAACGGCTATAATATAAGATCTTTGGTCCTTTTGCTTCGTGATGGTTCCTTTGGTCTAGGTCGAAGTTTTATCCATACCTTATCTCCGTTTGTTAATTTTTGAAGTTGTTTAGTTCCTTTATTATAAAACTTTTTAGCGTAGTTACGTTGGCGTTCTATTGCGGTAGTTATATTTGTTGGCTTTTTCTGTTCGTAGTTAATTGATGGAATATTACATCTTAATCATCGGCAGTATAGTCTTTGTCCTGGGCTATATCCTATTCTATTTGGGGTATTTCTCCATACAAGTAATGCCTTGTAGAAGTCTTCTCCGCTGTTTAATGACTTATAGATCATTGTCTTCGCAATCTTAATCGTCGCTTCAGCTTTTCCGTTTCCTTGTTGATGCATGGGGCTTGACGTGTTGTGTATAAAATTCCAATCTTTAGAAAATTCTTTAAATTCCTTACTGATGAAGTTTGTTCCATTATCGGTTATTAATATTTTGGGTATTCCGTGTCTAGCAAAATTTCGTTTGCTTATGACTAACCACTGATTTCGTTGACATGTCAGTTACTTCGTCAATCTCAAAAAAATCAGAATAATGATCGACTGTTATTAGAAATTGTCGTCTTTTTGTTTCAAATTTTGCTTCAAAAATATCCATTGAGATTCCTTCAAATGGATAGTTTGGAATATCATGAGATATCATTTCTTCTCTCTGTTGTTGTCTCGAGTATTTTAGACAAGTTTCGCAATGTTCTATCATAGATTTGATTTCTTCGTTAATTCCTGGCCAATAGATTGTTTCGCGTGCTAAGTTGATTGTATTCTGGATACCTGTATGATTCGTGTGAAGTTTATTTAACATTATTTTCCGAAGCGATGGCGGTATTACAATTCTATGTCCTTTAATGATTAGTCCGTCTTGAATCGTTAATAGTACTTTGAAACACCAATATTGTTTCACTGAATCTTTCAGTTTAATTTTCGTACTGGGCCATCCATTTTTTATTGTGGTGAAGCTCTTGCATTGATTCGTCCTTATTTTTATCAGCTTTTATTTGATCTATTGTTATATCACTTATCTGAATATCTTCCAATTGGTTAATATATTCTACTTCGTTGAATATTTTATTTAGTAAATAGATGTCATACGATTTTTCTTCGTTGATAGTGCTTTCTGGAGCTCTTGATAATGCACCGGCAACGTACATTTCCTTTCCTTTAGTATGCTTTATCTTTAGGTTATATCTTTGTAACATTAAAATCATGTTTTGTAGTCTCTTTGGTGCTGCAAGTAATGGTTTCGAAAATATGTTCACTAGAGGGCTGTGATCGCTTTCCACTATTACCTCTTGTTTACCGCAAATACATATATTGATCAAATCTTTTGCATGCAAAAACGATTGCAAGCATTTCTTTCTCAATTTGTGCGTAGTTTTGTTGTGTTCTTGTAAGAGTTTTCGACGCGTAAGCTACTGTAGTAAAACACTTCCTAATGCAAATGATGACGCATATGTCTGCATTTTTACCGGTTTGTTCACATCAAAATATTTTAATGTTGGTGTTGTTGTTATCTGCTCCTTTAATTGTGTAAATTCTCTTTCGTGTTCTGTTGTCCATTTAAATTTGCTGGTGTTGAGTGTTAGTTCCTTTAAATTCTTTGTTTGTCCTGCCAAATTTTGGATGTATTGTTCAAGATAGTTGATCATTCCCAAAAATCTAGATGCTTCTTTTTTGTTCAATAGTCGTGGCATTTTATTTACCGCTGTTACTTTTGATTCATCTACTTTCACGCCTTGAGCTCTAAGTAAATGACCGTAAAATTTGACTTCATTCAGGCAAAGTTTTATTTAATTTCAAATTCATTAGACGTATCCTTTCTAATAGATTTCGTAAATGTTTGTTGTGGTTTATAACTGCTTCTTCATATGTTTCGCCTTGTCCATATACGAGAATGTCATCTGCTATTCTTTGCACTCCTTGTAGTCCGCTTAGAATTTCTTGTTGCTTAAGTTGAAATATTTCCATCGCAGGTTTAAGTCCAAATGGCATCTTCAGGAATTTGTAGTTACCAAACGGAGTACTAAACTTTGTTAATTTGCTGCTCGCTGGATCAAGTATTAATTACCAAAACCCATGTTTTGCGTCTAATGTTGAAAAAACTTTGGCATTTTTTAATTCCGGTAGTATTTCGGCGATTGTTCTTGAAGAATATTTGACATTTTGAAGATTTTTGTTGAGTTCCCTTGGATCTAAACAGATTCTCAATTTATTATTTTTATTTGCTAGTACGATGTTACTTAGCCAAGATGTTATTTCTGTTTCCTTAGCTATGACTCCATTTAATTCCATTTCAGCTAATGTTTCTTGCAATTTTTCTCTCAGGGCGATAGGTATTCGTCGTGGTCCTTGTTTTTTAGGTATAGCATCTTTTATTAAACTTAATGTTATTTCACCTGATATTTGACCTAATCCTTGAAAAACGTCTTCGTATTCCAACAATAATTGTTTTGCGTTGATCATCTCTGCTTTCTGTGATAATTTGTTTCTCAGCTCAAAACACACTTTAATTAAATTCATTTTTTGACAAGTGTCAGCTGATAGTAAAGGAACATGATCGTCTTTAATGATTTCAAAGTGTTATCTTTTGGTTGTGTTGTAAATCGATATTTATGCTGCCTATTGGTATGATTATACTGTTACCCAATGCTCGTAGTTTACTAGTAGTTGTTTTAGCGTTTATTGAATTTTGTCTAAAAATTGCTTTCAGATTGTTTAGTCCTATGATGTTACATGATGCACCTGTGTCGAGTAAACATTCAGTTGTTGTATATGTGTTGTCGGGTCGTTTTATTTGAATGTGTGTTGATAGTATTTTCGATGATAATTTGGCTGTGAGAATTAGATTTTCCGATGTACATGTTGATGGACGATTGTGTTGTATATTTTTAATTGATTTGTAACTGCGTTCATTTCTTTTTGACCTTTCTTTTGGCAAGTTCTGCATATTGCTATTCTTGCAGGGCACTCTGATACCGTTTTATGGTATTTGTTTCCGCAAAATTTACATTTTTGTTCGTGTTCATGGAATTTTCGATGTTGGTATTTGTGTATATTGGTGTTTTTAAAATTATATACTCTATTTATTGTGTTCATATTATCATTGCTCTGTTGTTGTATGTGTTGCTCTTTAAGACCACTGAGTTGCTTTGTTGTTGTCTTCTTTGATCTGCAAATTTCGATTGCTTTATTTAACGAAATAGTAGAGTCTGACCATAGTTTCTCTCTTAACTAATTATCGAGCAAATGATCTTGTCTAATAAGATTTCGTCTGTTAGTTCACTATATTGTGTATTTTTTATTAATTCCCGTAGCCTAGCAAAATACTCATCATATGATTCGTTTTCATATTGAGTTGCCATGCCAAATACAGCTTGTTTATATTGCTTATTATTATATTTGGCTATAAGTCGCCGATGGAGAAGATGTCTCCTCGATGTGCGAGCGAAACGTGGAGCTGACGTGGGGAGCGATCACCACTTGATGGTTGCCTGCTTGAGATTGTGTACAGCAGCTATCCGACGACCACAAATTCTTCAAATGAAGCGCAAGCTTAATGTGGATAAACTCAGAGATCGCAACAAAAAACTCGAATACACCACCATTCTACGCGAAAAGTCATCCACATTGGGTGAACATGAAATGCGCACACTGGACGTCAATTGGGAGGCAACCAGAAGCACTTTTCTAACTAGTGCTGAAGAATCTGTGGGATATGCGCAAAGCGGTGAGAAACCCTGGATGTCGCAAGACACATGGGACAAGGTTGACAATCGGAAAAAAGCCAAATTGGCAATCATCTCTCAACCCGATGTCAACCAACGAACGCCCGACTTGAGGCAGAACTACCGCGATGCTCATATACAGCTTAAAAAGGCTGTTAGACGCGACAAGAGAAAGGCCATTGAAGATCTGGCAAACAAGGCAGAATCTGCGGCTTACCTTGGGGATATGGGTTCACTGTTTAAAATCATGAAACAGTTGACGAACAGGAATTTCACCGCCAACCACCTGGTGAGAGATGTCAACGGAACTCTCCTTAATATGAGTGAACACCAGTTGCGACGATGGAAGGAATACTTCTCTGATATTTTAAACATCTTGTCAGATGAAGATATTCCGGAAACAGAACAACTTCCAAACATCCAACCGCAACAATCCTCTATTAGGGACGATCCCCCAGATAAGGAAGATATAGTTTCCGCCATTCGGTCAATGGCGGGAAGGAAAGCTCCAGGTATAGACGGACTACCAACCGAACTCCTCAAAGCGGACCCGGAAATAACAGCCGATATACTCCTCCCACTCTTCACTAAGGTGTGGAATGATGGAAGATATTCGACTGAATGGAAGGACGGCGTCATTGTGAAAATTCCGAAGAAGGGCGACCTTCGGGATTGTGGCAATTGGCGTGGTATATGTCTACTTACTGCCGTATCAAAAATTATGGCTAAGGTAATTCTCAATAGGATTAGTGATGTCGTCGAGAGCACTCTCGAAGTTTATCAGGATGGATTCCGTAAAGGGTCGTCTTGTACCGACCACACAAATACCCTACGGATAATATTAGAGCAGTCAGCCGAAATGGGTTCGCCACTACATCTCATGTTTGTGGACTTCGAGAAGGCTTTCGACAGCGTTAAGCGAGATTACATATGGAATGCTTTGCGTAGGAGAGGTATTCCAAATAAGGTCATAGCTATGATTAAAGAATCCTACGAAGATGCAAGGTGTCGCGTCTTGCATAGAGGAGAGCTGTCCGAGAGCTTTCCTGTGCGAACGGGTGTCAGACAAGGCTGCATATTATCACCAGCCCTGTTTCTGGTGGTAATAAATGACATCTTGAAAGCTGCACTGGAAGGTGGGGAAGGTAAAGGTCTTCAATGGAGACTATTTAACATCTTAAGTCACCTTGATTATGCTGATGACGTGTGTTTGCTTGCACATACCCGTTCGGACTTAGAGTCAAATGTTCGCTCGTTGCATTCTAAATGCAAAGAGGCGGGACTGAAAATAAATGTGCGTAAAACCAAGTACATGCACATGGGTTCGAACGCAAGCACACCGATTGTTCTTAATGGACAGGATGTGGAAGAGGTGCAAGATTTTTGCTATCTCGGAAGCATTGTCAGCATGGACGGCGGAGCCGAAAAGGATGTTGAGGCTCGGCTAAATAAAGCTCGTCAGGCCTTCGGTATCCTTTCCCCTTTCTGGAGGTTAAGAGAGATCTCCCTTCGCACGAAGCTGCGAGTTTTTGACGCATGCGTCAAATCCGTGTTGTTATATGGTTGTACTACGTGGAAAGTGACCGTTCGACTTACCAAGAAACTACAGACTTTCGTAAACCAATGCCTTCGACGCATTTTAGGAATATTCTGGCCAGAAGTGATCTCCAACGACGAACTTTGGAGTACAACTCGCCAGACTAAAATAGGTATTGAGATTCAACGGCGAAAGTGGCAGTGGATCGGTCATACTTTGAGGAAACCAGAGCAAAACATCGCAAAACAGGCTCTGGATTATAACCCTCAAGGAAGACGTCGGGTTGGTCGACCATGTAACACATGGAAGCGAGCAGTTGAGCAGGAGGCCAGAGGAATAAACAAGTCCTGGCAACAGCTTAAAGCCGATGCTCAGGATCGCGCCTTGTGGAAGAGAGTTGTTTCTGTCCTATGCCCCTATAGGGGGTCTTAACAGGAATTTGATTGATTGATATTGCTTATTTACTTCAGGAGTTATGTTACGCTCTATGGCATTTAGCAAGGATGATGCTGTTGCTGTATCGTCGTCACTTAGAGGCAAATTCGTATATAGGTTGAATACGTCACTCCCAATTGCGGTTTATAAAACGGCTTTTTGGATTTCTGGCGGCTCCGTATCGAGATTTGTAGCTATGATGTAATTTTCCCAACGCTGCTTGAAATTTTTAAAATTCTGAGCAACCTACCTTAATGTTTAGGGGATCTGGAATGGGAATAGTAATTGTGTTGACAATTGTTTCTGTTTTCGTTGGTTGTATTTTGGCACGAGATAATTTGTCCTCCAATGAACGAATTCGCGCTGTTAACAGTTCAATATTTCTTTTCGTTTCTTCGTCGGCCATTTTCTTTGCTTCTTGCATGCTTTCTGCGTTATTATTATTTTTTTTTATTAAAACGCCTTTTCGTTTCTTTTTACACCTTCCACGCACCTGACACCATGTTATATTTTATAGATAATACTACTTTTGTTATTAATATAATTCAAATATATTTCAGTATATGTCTTACTTGCTAGAGTACACAAGAGCAACTGCTTTGTTAAATTGAAGTACAATGTCTTGACCGCTAGTATAAGTGTTAGAGTGAATACAATATATAACAAATGGACTATCGATAGTTTAAAGAGTTTTACATAGAAATATTTGACTTGACTTGCTGAGGTGTGATTGCGTGTTTGGTACAAAGATTAAACCTAATCGGTTTCATATGTTCGAATGCACATATTTACAACAGTGGTAGACATTCGTATGAGCGCCAAACATTTTTTTGATACGTTTCTTGAAAAAAAAAATTTAACACTTTTAAAAGAGATATACTATGTTTTCTTTGGTAAGAAATGATTTGAATTCATTTTTGGCAAAATTTTTTTCTTTTTGAGAATTTAAAAAAAAAATTCTAATTAATGGTTAGACATTCGTATGAACGCACTTGTCACTTATAAGTAAAAATAAATGAATAAGTTCATAATTTTGGCACAGTTTTATTTAATACTTTGTATGGCCTCCTTTATTTTGAATGACACTAAAAATTCGGCTGGGCATTGAATTTGTTAGATTAGAAAGAAAAGATTTCCGGATTCTACACTGTTACGCTTTATTATTCGTGACGTTTCGGTCTCTGCTTTATCAAACTAAGGGTTACAATTACAAAAGACAATTATCATATAGAAGGAAGGGTAATTAAGGTTAAATTAGTTAATTAAGGTTTGATTAATTAGTATCAGGTAGTTATGTAAATTAGTTAAGGATTTCTGGGTACGGATTTTGTTCTTACCAAATTTTAAGGCAGTTAGCCAAACTGCTGATAACTTGTATCCGGTGTCTCGGTTGAAGTTCTGTGGATGTTTAGAAATTTCTATTGCTTCGCGTACTATGCGTTGATAATATTGATTTGTCCTGGGCAGAATTTGCACATTGTCGAAATCGATTGTATGGTCCTCTGTCGTTGCATGTTCCGCGATCGCTGATGACTGTATCTGGATTTTCCGTGTGCATCGTTGGTGCTCGTTGATCCTTGTTTGGAATGTGCGTCCCGTTTCTCCTATGTATACTTTATCGCATGAGCCGCATGGTACTTTGTATACTCCTTCAGTCTTCAATGGTTTTTTGTCCTTCTCATCATCATCATCAATGGCGCGACAGCCCAAATCGGGCCCTGGCCGCCTGAAGTCGTCGCCTCCAATCGTCTCGATCCAAAGACCGCGTCCTCCAGCTGCTAATCTTTAAAATGGCTTTGCTGTCTTCATCAACCGAGTCTTCCCATCGCTTGCGTGGTTTGCCTACTGGCCGGTTACCACTCGCTTTGCCTTTAAGAGCACGTTTGGGGATTCTTCTGTCTTCCATTCGCTCTACATGGCCAGCCCACTTCAGTTTACGTAGCTTGATGAACGTTGAAGCTTCTGGCTCGTCGTAGAGTTGATACAACTCATGGTTGTATCTTATTCGCCATTCCATTCCTTCCTTCACAGGTCCCAAAATTCTTCGGAGGACCTTTCTTTCGAATGCGTTAACTGCTTTTTCGGAAGTTCGCGTTAATGTCCACGTCTCGCTGCCATAACAGAGCACAGGTCGTATAATAGTTTTATAAATCCGCAGCTTATTGTTCCTGTGCACTTTCTTGGATTTCATTATTGGAAGTACCGAATAATACGTCTTATTTGCAAGTATTATCCGTCGTTTGATTTCGTCTGTTTCATTACCGTCCTTTGCTAGATTAGCCCCAAGATATATAAAGTTGTACACACTCTCCAAATTATATTCCGCAATTGTTATGTTTTGTCTGATTGGCGTTCTCCTTCTTGTTTGCATCATTACTTTTGTTTTGTTTTCATTAATGCGCAACCCGACTTCTTTTGCGGCGGAGTCAAGATTGACAAATATCTCCTTAGCACTAGGGAAGGATCTTGCTAGAATGTTAATGTCGTCAGAGTATGCTACTAGTTGGGTGGACTTGAATAGTAGTGTCGCGTTGGTGTCGACTGGGATTTTTCGGACGACATACTCTAGTGCCAAGTTGAAAAGCATAGGAGCTAGACCATCTCCCTGCTTTAAACCACATTCCGTTCGAAAGCTGGTTGTGGAATCGGTTTGTATTCTCACTTGGGATTCAGTGTTCGTCATTGTGAATCTTGTTAGTCGGACTAGTTTTGGAGGAATTCCAAAGTCAAGCATGATTTGGTACAGTACGCTCCTGTCGTATGCTTGTTTAAAATCTACGAATATTTGGTGCACGTCTGTGTTATATTCCCAGCATTTCTCAAGCACCTGTTTCACCGAGAATATCTGGTCTGTTGTAGATCGTCCGGTTCTGAATCCGCCTTGGTATTCGCCAATTATTTCATTAGTATAGGGCTTAAGACGACGTTCAATAATTTTTGTCAGTAGCTTATAGGACGTACACAACAATGATATACCTCTGTAGTTATCACAGCAGAGTTTGTCTCCTTTCTTATAAATTGGACATATAATGCTTTTTTGCCAGTCGTCGGGTATGATTTCCTCTGTCCAAATTTTGCATATCATGTTGTACAGTACCTCAGTGACACAGTTTCCACCGTTTTTCAGAAGTTCAACTGGTATTTCGTCAATTCCCGGCGCTTTGTTTAGTTTTTGGTCACATAGGGCTGCTTTGATTTCAGCAAGCGTGGGTAGTGTCGATGGTGGTTCATCTTCGTCAGTTGAGGCTTCAATCGAAATGTTGTCTGTCGTTATCGGTGCTACTGGGATGGGATTCAAAAGATGTTCAAAGTATGAAGCCCATCTCCTTTTGATTTCTTCTGTGTCGCTGATGATATTGCCCTCTGCGTCTTTGCAGAGACTGGTTTTTGGTGTATATCCCTTTTTTAAGTCTTTTACTATGGCGTATGCATCCCGCGTTTTATTTTTTCTCATGTCGTCGTCCATTTTTTGTATCTTGTATCAGGTCTTTTTCGCATATCGCCTAAGCTCGTCATATCTTTCTTTTTTGGCTCGTGTTGGTCGTTCAGTAAAAATTTTGTAAGCTTCGTTCTTTCTATCTATTGCGTCGCGACATTCTTGGTCGAACCAATCATTATTTTTTCTCAGTGCTTGATATCCTAATACCTCTTCTGCGGAGGATTTGATGCCGTCTCGTATTTTCAGCCACGCATTCTCCACTGGCATATTTTGGATATTTCGTATATTGGTGTCAGGTGTTTATTACATGCTAACATGTAAGCCTGCGCCACCGTTTCGTCGTTAAGCTTGTCGACATTGAATTTGCGAGCTCTACTCGTTTTCGAATATCCACGACAAGCTATTTTGCATCGATACTTAGCTCTGACTAGATAGTGATCAGAGTCACAATTCGCACCGCGGAGAGTTCGTACATCAAGTATGCTGGAAGCAGCCCTTTTCTCAATAAGAACGTGGTCTATTTGGTTGAAGGTGTGACCATCTGGTGATGCCCACGTTCGTCTGTGAATATCGCGATGTGGGAAGCACGTAGAGCTTACTATGATATTTTTGCTGGTTGCGAAAGCTATAAGACGTTGGCCATTGTCGTTGGTTATGTCATGGAGACTGTGCCCTCCTGTTGTTCCTCTATGAGCCTCCTCCTTTCCGACTTTTGCATTAAAATCCCCTAAGACAATTTTTAGGTCATTCGAGGGCAGTGAGTCATAGGTTATCTCTAGGGTGGCATAAAATTCGTCTTTAGTTATATCGTCCTTGTCTTCTGTTGGTGCGTGAACGTTGATCAACCAAGTGTTGAAGAATTTAGTCTTTATTCGGATTGCACACAATCTTTCACTTACTGGTCTGAAGCTCGTGACCTGTTGTTTAAATTTTTTGTCAACGACAAAAGCGACTCCAAACTCTCTGCTTCCCGACAATTTTCCACTTGGATAGATTGTGTGTGATCTCATGTCCATGATTTCGCTACCGAGCCATTTCGTTTCTTGGATGGCAGTTATGTTGATGTTGTGTTTTGCCACTTCTTCGAGAAACTCTTTCAGAGCTCCTGTCCTAAATAAGGATCGAACATTCCAAGATCCAATAGAGTAGTCCATTTTCCGTTTGCGGGGTCGTTGCCGTTGAGTCCATCCTTTTCGAGGCTGTTCTTCAGGTTTCTGGACAGTGTTCTTTTTCCGGTGATGCGTTGTCGGCGCCTCGCCCAACCTCCGACCTGGAGGACCGGTCCTACTTATTTATTACACCCTAGTAGAAAAAGGGTGGGAGTTTTGAGCTAAATATGACATGCTGGAGTTCTCACAGCTATGCTGCAAGTCCAACTATGTCATACTTTTTGCCTACTTCCTGAGACGCACTGGTGTTACTGGCCAGGTTAACTCCATGTTCCCTCCTCCTTTCTCAACTCGGGCTTGGGACCGTCTATGGCGGAGTTTAAATTATATAATGGTGCTTACTAAAAATGTTAAAGATGGTGAAAAGGTTCTTACTAGCGACGGATTTTCAATCCAAATGAAAATCGCCGCTTTTTTTTTCAAAATTCGAGCCAATTGGTTATATATGTATTATTCAAAGAAATTCCCATCGCTAGCCACACCTATTTCCCATCTTTCTGGCAGCACATGGATCCCACTTCAAAAAATCTGCTCTTCTCTTGATCCGATCCACAAATCGACAAAATTTTTGCCTTCTTCGTAAGAATGGAAGTGCTACTCAGACAGGCCATGCGTCATCGATACGAATAGGTGGTTGTTAGAAAGGGCGATGTCTGGAGTTTCATTTCAGTGTTTCCAGGTAAGTTTTCACAACCTAAGCAACATGTGGCCGAGCGTTGTAGTGCAGCAAGATCACTTTTTCGTCTATAGTGATCTCCCGTGATGGTTTGACTAGGTTTCATCAGCGCATGAAATACCACAATAATTGTCTCTATTCCATCGCCATGCCGGTGGTCGACGTCAAAATGACCGCTCTTGAAACTTTGATACCACTCACGATACGTTCTTCCACTGATAGCACCATCACCATATGTTTCGACGATCATTCGATGCGCTTCAGCCGCAGATATTTTTGAATTGAAGGCAAAAAGCAAAACTTCCGCAAATTGCGCTTATTTGGCTCTAATTTCGACATATTCGCGCACAAAAAAGTATATGACGCCGCATAAATCTAATGATGAGGAGTTGTTGACACATGCCTAAGTTTACCATGTAACGTTTCTGATCCGCCATTATTAATCAGCATTTACTGTTGGCGCCATCTATTGGGAAACGGCTTCAATTTGTACTCTCGATATAATAATTGTTTCTTTAATTCTCTTGTAGTGTAGATATTGCTCAATCAATCGGGTCGAAACTATCGATAGCCATTTTATTGAAAGAAATTAAAATCCGCAAGTTCTTACTCAAATAACTAGTGAAAGGTTCGATAGCTTTCATTCGAATAACTATCGATAGTTCATTCGAATAACTATGGATAAAAATATAATAAAAACTATCGATAGTTATTCGATAGATCAGTTGACCATCGATAGAATTATCGATAGTAAAAACAATCGATAGTGCGCATCATTAGGTCATAGTATAATGATGTAAATATCATTAACGTCAATAAATATTGATCTGATCCCCTTACCCCTTGCACCCCTCCCATACAAATGCATAATTTTCGGTTCGCTTTGCAACTATCAAAGCTAAAGAACCATTTTTTGTCATAATTACTTTTATTACAATTGCAATCAATTCTGGAAAAACTATCAACTTCGACTCACTCTTTCTACCCTCTCCCATAAAAATTCCATGAAATTTCGGAATTTCAATTAAATTATTTTTCTCCGAAGCCATCAAAGTGTTCAACTTCAAATTTTGAAAAAGCATACTATTACAAATATTATTGATGTCGAAAAATTTGTTTTCAATTCGAATACTCCTTGTACCCCCTCCCATATAAATGCACAATTTTCAAAAATTGCATTTAATCGATTTTCATTGAAACTAGAAAAAGCATAAACTTCAAATTTTGCCAGAACTTATCCCTTATTAATTGAAATAAATGCTAAAAAAAAACGAGCTTCGCTTCACTCCTTCTACCACCTCTTATACAAATTTTTGTATTGGAAATTCAAGAAAAGTATTTTTCCTTCGAACATATGAGAGCTATCGACTTTAAAATTGTAACGAAACAGTGTGATTAGGATGTTAATAAGCAGATTCAAAATCATCCAAAATCTTCCACTTTCTTAACCACCTCCCATACAAATGCCATAAGTCCAAACAAAAATTGTTCAATTTCCTCGAAAGTTATGAAAGCTACATACTTTGAACTCAGCATGAAATATTTTGTATACTACGTTCGATGTTATATACAAAAGTTACAAACCTCCCCCCTCTGCTCTTGCCACCTCCCATGTAAAAGTCGCATTTCACTATATGAAAGAATTTGAGATGACATATTTTCCGATGCAATAAACTCTTTCCTATTTCATCTAGAGTATCATATGATTGGGCTTTACGCCCATAATTCTGTTATGTTTAATTTGGATACCGGGTCATTGCGACCTGCTAGGAAACGACTCATCAGTTACGCTTGCGCGGCAAGGATCTGCAAACATTAACTCCACTAGGAAGTCAGCTTCAAATAAACTATTTTGGATTCTTTCTTGTCGGGGTGGCGGCCACTGTACAGCTGCAGAATTGCCAAATCCTTTTGGAAACAACCGAATAAAAATATTATAGCTCAGCTGTAGCGTCCGAACTATTGTCAGCTTGACAATTGCTTGCTAAGACTGCACACAAACAGGTGGATGCGATCGACAGCCTTTGCGGAGGTTGCGAGGAAGACGAAGATTCTATCGAACGTTTTCTTTGTCACTGTTCGCGAAATCTCCAACAGTCGTCTGCTTTGCTTAGGCTCTAGATTCTCCTTAGAACTAGACGAACTGAGAGGTGTAAAACATTTGAGCCTGCTTCGGTTCGCTAATCGAACCAAGTGGCTAGCACAGGAGGAGTAAAACCCATCTCATAATAAATACGGGGAGTACAAAGAGCCCAACTAGAAAGCCACAGTGCATTGTGGTTCTAGGAAACCACTCTCCTACAATCTAAACCTAAACCTTGTCTAATATAATTACATTCTAGATGAAATCTGAGGGTATTATAAGTTTGAAAGTTTGTAACGCTAAGAAATAAGGCTCGGAGAAAAAAATGAACGATATAAAAGCTCATATTATTTCTCAAAAATCTTAAAACCAGTTGTTCGTCCGTTTGTCCATGTCCTCTTTAGCTTGAGAATGCGTTGAGCTAGAAAGTTCAAAATTTATATACGTCGTTTTTGACAAAAAGTTAAGGTCAAGTACGTGAACGGGCAAAATTGTTCTACTCCTTCTACTCCCTTCCATACTAACAGAAACAACTTCGCAATTTGACAATAAACGGATTTGTTTACAAAGTGTAAAATTTATTGATCTTAAATTTGAAATATATTACTTATACAATGACTATTATTTAATTATTCGTGTTCTCCCCTCTGTTCCACCACCTCTCATACAAACTAAACTTTTTCATGAAATGCTCTAAACTAATTTACTCAGAGCGTTTAAAATTTATCGAGCTGAAATTGTGCAATAAATATTTTTTCAGAATTATTTGTAATACCAAAAAAAATTAGACTATTTCCTTTACCCCTTTTACCCCCTACCATACAAAATGATACATTTTTGCAATTCGACAACAAAGGTTTTACTCGAAAAGCATTAAAGCTATTGATCTGAAATTTTGAATATATTACTCTTATGATGATTTCAATCTATTGCTTAAAAATTATTTGAGTCCTCTCCTTCCTTCCACCACCTCCCAAACTGCAATCTTTCCTGAAATACTCTAAGCAAATTTACTTGGTACGTATAAAATTAATCGAGCCGAAATTGTGCAAGAAATATTTATTTATAATTGTTAGTATGACCAAAAAAGTTAGACGATTAGCTGTACTCCTTTTACCCTCTCCCATACAATCTGACACAATTTCACAACCTTACAAAAAGTCGATTTTCCTGAAAATTATGAATGGTACTGATCTGCCATTTAAAACATATCAAAGGCATAATGTTTATAGTTATTTCTGGAAAAGTTAGTAAGAACATCCCCCTTCTTCTACCACCTCCCATACAAACTGCACAATTTCACTAAATCCAATAAACTAATTTTCTCAGTACAAATTAAATTTTAGAATCATAAATTTTGTATAAAACATTTTGATAGCAACTCTAGCGTGATGTGAGAAAACCAGAACAATGTCGTTACCCCCTCTACTATTTCCCCTACAAAGTTTTTTAAATTCAAAAAATTTCTCTTTCATCTCGCGTATCGTCCTTTTATGTTTTTAAAAGTGTTTTTGTGAACGTTCCGCTAACGCGTAACACTACAGCATACAAATTCTTCGCATAGTTTGAAGTTATCAATGCAATTCTGATTGACTGAATACTAATAAAAATTTTATCTAATAGTGTGCTAAAAATGGAACAATACAAAACGAGTACGTAAATCATGCTGAAGGGCAGCCACTCAGTATCTGTAGGATATAAAATCTATAGATTCTTTTCAAGTGGCTACTGCATTCATCCTCGTAACTACCACAGATTTAATCCAATTTAAATCCTGTTTTTTTTTCCGTGTCATTAATACACTCATCATCCCTCTTATGAAGTAGATTTAGATTTTGTTTCAAGGGTACAACTATTCCTTTTTGTGTTCCTTTTATTATTATTTTTTTGTCGATTTTTTTAATTTGTACAATGCCATCTTACAGAACCAAAACTTTTCTCATTTCTAAGCAAAAAGTCTTGAGTCTTTTTATAATAAGGCGTTTATCACTTTTCTTGTTCGAGAAAGTCGGAAACTGGGTGACCAGAACTGGAACCGGATTTGTGGGCATCTTTTCTGTGGTATCGCGCTAATCCCTCCAGCGATTTGCAGCGGAATATTTCGAGTCGTACTTTTTAAAATGGGAGTTCTTGTTTTTCATGGGCAATAATTTCTTGTAGATATTTGAGGAAGAGAGCTGTTTAACGCAAATTTATGAATTTCCTGATCCGAATGAGGAATTAAATTAGGTTTTGAAAAATTCAGGTAAACAGATTCATTTTTTTTCCTTATATTAGAATTTGCCCTAAACTCTGAAATTGTACCCATGTTGCAATGTTTTTACAATGTTTTCTTTTAGTAGTTTTTTTCCTAATAGCTTAAGAAACCGCAGATTTCTTGATCCCGATAAATCTCGCAAATCCTACGGAATAACTTGAGTAGAACTTGTAGAACTGTAGCCCAAATATTCTCTGCCACAAGATTGAACTATAAATAAGGCAGATTAAAGATTCTGAAATAGTTTTTAGCTATAAATTTGTGTTCTATTCCGATAAGGACAGGGATCTTTTGAGCATTTGGGATTTAATAGTCCCTTGTCAAAGTTGCACTTACGTTAAGGTATTAACATATGTGGTTTAAGGTCACATCCTTTAAGTTGACACATCCTTGAATTTGTGTTTCGAAACATACAACTTGAATATGGCCCAGAGAAAAATCTGCTTAGTTAATCACCAGGGATTCTCAAATTGAAGAGTTTCAGTGAATTGCAGAATTGTATTTTTTTTAGCTAGGGTGTAGCCTAGTGGGTAGCGTTTTGGTCTTATAATGCGAAGGTCGTAAGTTCAAAATCCGGTCGACGCAATATATAATTCCAGCACATTGCCTGCTTGGATATAGCTTGTTCACCTCGATCTACGAAAATTAAAAAAAAAAAAAATTAAAAATTCGTAGAAAGAGGGTTGTACGAAGGGCTAACAACCCTTCCACAATAAGTAATGAAAAAAATGTTAAGGAACCTGAATGTCAGGAGGCCAAGGTCCGATTTGGGCTGTAGTGCCATTGTAGAAGGAGTAGAAGAAGATTTTTTTTATGTCCATCGAAATTAACACCCTTTAATGTGCGATACACAGTTAAGTCGGCATGGGTACAGTGAAATAAGTAGATTTAGGAAAATTAGAACGGAAGAGTTTGAAGTGGCGATGAACGTTGCTCTTAAATTGTTGGAGGCTGTATTCCGTTGAAAAGAATTTCACATCATTGTCGTAAGTGGAAATGCCTAAATTTCACTTTTCTTCACGGCAAGGGCTTCACAGTGTACTCGTGTGAGCAAGCATCGCAGCGAGTATTTCGGGGAGCATTAAATAGAGGCGGTATTAGGGTTAGTTCCCTGCTGCAATTACCATGGAAATATCTATAGTAAATGCGGGGTACTCCTATAAATCGACGATGGGAGTCAATTGAAGCCAATATATGCAAGTTTCTGGATACGGTCAGGTAGGGTCAGATGTGATTTTGGGACCCCAGCCCAAACATGCGAGTTGTACTCAAGACGTGGTCGGATATAAGCCTTATAGATGGTAGCTAGTTCGGAGGTAGAAAAGTATTTGTTGCACTTCCGCAGAATATCTAGACGTTTCGAAGCATCAAGAGCGACTTCGTAGATGTGTTGACTCGAATCAAGGCGTATGTTAAATCTTACAAAACGTAACGTAAAATCTGTAGAAGGTAAAATCTGTACGCTATTTAATAACATATTAGCGACCGACGTCGGAACATTATGCTTTAGATATAGATGACAGGACTTTTAAAGCATTAAACTCTACTCTGTTTTTCCTGCCCCATTAAACTGAGGTCAGAGTTCAATGATTGTGTCGACACCGACGTCGGATGAGCCTCCGTAGGAGAGTCAAATTGGTAGATGTTATCTAGAGTGCTCCTTTCTGCGAAACAGTGAATAGATTTGAGAGTAGACGATATAAAGTCGTTTATGAAGACTAAAAAGGGAAAAATGAGCTCTGGGGGACGCTGGAATTAATGGAAAATGATGTAGAAGTTACTCCGTTATTACGACTCGAATAGAGCGCTCGGAGAGGAAACTCTCAATCCATTGAAAAAACAAAGTGTTAAAACCAAAGGACTTTAGCTTGGCTTAGAGACACTTGTGCCAAGCTCTGTCAAACGCTTTGGCAATAGCAAGAGCAAGAACTTGACCTTCACCAAATTTGTAGATGTAGGAGTTCCAACACTCGGTAAGATGGACCAGGAGATTGCCTGTAGAACTACCTGACCGAAATCCATATTCTACAATGGCGCTACAGCCCGAATCGGACCTTGGCCTCCTGACATTCAGGTTCCTTAACATTTTTCATTATTCATTGTGGAAGGGTTGTTAGCTCTTCGCAGAACCCTCCATCTACGAATTTTTCAATTTCGTAGATTGAGGTGACCAAGGTATATCCAAGCAGGTAATGTGCTAGAATTATATATTGCGTCGATCGGGATTTGAACTCAGGACCTTCGCATTACAAGACCAACATGCTACCCACTAGGCTACATCCTAGCTAGAAATCCATATTGGCGATCATGAATGATATTTTTATCTACAATTACAAACTCTGTCAAACACTTAAGCAATGTACTTGACCTACGCCATTTGTGAATGCATGAACACCAACGCTCAGTAAGATCGACCGTGTTCTTCCATCATATAAACATCAATCAAATTCCTGTTAAGACCCCCTATAGGGGCATAGGACAGAAACAACTCTCTTCCACAAGGCACGATCCTGAGCATCGGCCTTAAGCTGTTGCCAAGACTTGTCTATTTTTCTAGCCTCCTGCTCAACTGCTCGCTTCCATGTGTTACATGGTCGACCAACCCGACGTCTTCCTTGGAGATTATAATCCAGAGCCTGTTTGGCGATGTTTCGCTCTGGTTTCCTCAAAGTATGACCGATCCACTGCCACTTCCGCCTTCGAATCTCAATACCTAGTTCAGTCTGGCCAGTTGTATTCCAAAGTTCGTCGTTGGAGATCACTTCTGGCCAGAATATTCCTAAAATGCGCCGGAGGCATTGGTTCACGAAAGTCTGTAGTTTCTTGGTAAGTCGAACGGTCACTTTCCACGTAATACAACCATATAACAACACAGATTTGACGCATGCGTCAAAAACTCGCAGCTTTGTGCGAAGGGAGATCTCTCTTAACCTCCAGAAAGGGGAAAGGATACCGAAGGCCCGACGAGCTTTATTTAGACGATCCTCAATATTCTTTTCGGCTCCGCCGTCCATGCTGACAATGCTTCCAAGGTAACAAAAATCTTACACCTCTTCAACATCTTCTCCGTTAAGAACAATCGGTGTGCTTGCGTTCGAAACCATGTGCATGTACTTGGTTTTACACACATTTATTTTCAGTCCCGCCTCTTTG
The DNA here is from genome assembly GCA_963669355.1 of Chorisops tibialis. NCBI lineage: Eukaryota > Metazoa > Arthropoda > Insecta > Diptera > Stratiomyidae > Chorisops > Chorisops tibialis. The sequence goes on from OY770263.1 coordinate 59,854,496, forward strand.
CATTTAGAATGCAACGAGCGAACATTTGACTCTAAGTCCAAACGGCTATGTGCAAACAAACACACGTCATCAGCATAACCAAGGTGACTTAAGATGTTAAATAGTCTCAATTGAAGACCTTTACCTTCCCCACCTTCCAGTGCAGCTTTCAAGGTGTCATTTATTACCACCAGAAACAGGGCTGGTGATAATATGCAGCCTTGTCTGACACCCGTTCGCACAGGGAAGCTCTCGGACAGCTCTCCTCTATGCAAGACGCGACACCTTGGATCTTCGTAGGATTCTTTAATCATAGCTATGACCTTATCTGGAATACCTCTCCTACGCAAAGCATTCCATATGCAATCTCGCTTAACGCTGTCGAAAGCCTTCTCAAAGTCCACAAATATGAGATGTAGTGGCGAACCCATTTCGGCAGACTGCTCCAATATTATCCGTAGGGTATTTGTGTGGTCGGTACAAAACGACTCTTTACGGAATCCAGCCTGATAAACTGCGAGAGTGCTTCCACAACATCACTAATCCTATTGAGAATTACCTTAGCCATGATTTTCGATACGGCAGTACGTAGACATATACCACAATATTGAAGGTCGCCCTTCTTCGGAATTTTTGCAATGACGCCCTGCTTTCATTTAGTCGGATATCTTCCTTCATTCGACAAGAGTGGGAGGAGTATATCGGCTGTTATTTCCGGGTCTGCTTTGGGGAGTTCGGTTGGTAATCCGTCTATAACCGGGGCTTTCCTTCCCGCCATTGACCGAATGGCGGAAACTACTTCTGGGGGATTATCCCTAATAGAGGTTTGTTGCGGTTGGATGTTTGGTAGTTGTTCTGTTTCCGGAATATCTTCCTCTGACAAGATGTTTAAAATATCAGAGAAGTATTCCTTCCATCGCCGCAACTGGTGTTCACTCATATTAAGGAGAGTTCCGTTGACATCTCTCACCAGGTGGTTGGCGGTGAAATTCCTGTTCGTCAACTGTTTCATGATTTTGAATAGTGAACCCATACCCAAGGTAAGTCGCAGATTCTGCCTTGTCTGCCAGATCTTCAATGGCCTTTCTCTTGTCGCGTCTAACAGCCTTTTTAAGTTGTATATGAGCATCGCGGTAGTTCTGCCTCAGGTCGGGCGTTCGTTGGTTGACATCGGGTTGAGAGATGATTGCCAATTTGGCTTTTTCCGATTGTCAACCTTGTCCCATGTGTCTTGCGACATCCAGGGTTTCTCACCGCTTTGCACATATCCCACAGATTCTTCAGCACAAGTTAGAAAAGTGATTCTGGTTGCCTCCCAATTGGCGTCCAGTGTGCGCATTTCATATTCACCCAATGTGGATGACTTTTCGCGTAGAATAGTGGTGTATTCGCGTTTTTTGTTGGGATCTCTGAGTTTATCCACATTAAGCTTGCGCTTCATTTGAATAATTTGTGGTCGTCGGATAGCTGCTGTACACAATCTCAAGCAGGCAACCATCATCGCTCCCCACGTCAGCTCCACGTTTCGCTCGCACATCGAGGAGACATCTTCTCCATCGGCGAGTTATAGCCAAATGGTCGATCTGGTTCACCATCAGGGGAAACCCAAGATGTTTTATGATGACTCTTGTGTGGAAAAGGGTCCCTCCGATGACCATTTGCCGAGTACTACAAAACTCCACAAATAATTCACCGTTTTCGGGTCTCTTAATCCAAGGTCGTGATGCGTCGACCCAAGGGTCACCATGCGTCCCCATGACGTGTTCTAGTCCAGTGTTGTCTGATCCAATCTGGGCGTTCATATCTCCCGAGATGATAATATTATCACCTCTTGGAACACGTTCGAAGGTGGCACCCAGTTGGCTATAAAACTCCTCTTTGTCACCAGATGTTGCGGTATTAGTTGGTGCGTAGCACTGCAGAATTGTGACGTTTCTGGCACTGGTCCTGAGCCTGACGACGATAATCCTATCCGAGATTGGTTTCCAGCTAATGAGACTGTTTCTCGCTCTCGGCGTAAGGACGAACGCCACGCCATTTCTGTCTTCACTTTCAGGGCCAATGTGCAGAATAGTGTTTCCGCTAGGGGTTCGTTCTTCTCCTGATCCTGTCCACCTGACCTCGCTCAAGCCCAAGATTTTGATATTATAGTCGATCACTGATTGGCGGTGCAAGGACCGAGTAACCCCAGCTCTTCTCCCGTCATTCAATGTTCGAACGTTCCAGAAGCCAATCATAGTCTGTTTTTGAATGTCAAAAGTCGTTACCGTAGAATCAGTCCGTATCCGAGGCGTTGTATCCGTTTCTCGTATCATTTACGTCTTAAGATCACGGGTGATAAGCCCATGATCCAGTGAGTGTCCATTTGCCATTTTTAGGGCGAGGAGGACTGGCTGTGGGTGAATTCTACAGCCCCCATCCCAGTGTTCGTACGCGCGCTTTAATTTTGAAAAGCAGACAGAACTTCGTTTCATATCCCAGCGGGAAGATTTCAAGCTCTTTGTAAAGAATTCCTTGTAAAGCGCTTGAAAATTGGAAAATACGCAAAGTCCTTCTGAGCAGAAAAGCAGTTCATGTGTTTTAAGAATGCTTCTAAGGATGTTAAGGAAAAGTACATGCCGCGGTTTTTTACTTTAATGGCGGCTACACATAGTCACACGCTTTTGACTGACTAAGGTCCAGTTGACATTTTGCTAGTTGACTAGTGCTATAGCGCTAGCAATACGTAGTAGCATGTAACTAGCAAATTGCAACGAGCTTACTAGTGCTGTTGTGTCTTTCGCGCAGGTGAAACACGGATATGTTCAGTTGTAACTATAATTGTACTTTATTTCGTGTAATTAAGTTTTACACTGGGATTTAGTCTAAAGTAAGGCAAAAGATAATGACCACCTCGGTCGAACGACACCGCGAGACTCGCTGGTCTCGCCCTTCTAGTTGCCAGTGGTGCCAGCATTATGCGGATGCAACAAGTGCTATTAGCATAAACAAGTTGAAAGCCGGTCTACTTGAGTAGAAGCACGCTAGTAAGATATTTCAAATGACAGCTAGTAAAAAATTAAGTGAAAGACGTCTAGCGCCAGTCAATTAGCATAGTGCCATCTGGGCTTAACGGAAGCGTAAGCAGAACTAGCGTGCTGAAAAATTAATGCTAGTGGCTAAACGTTGGGTGAAGATGGCTCATTGGTTAACGCGGCTCCTATGCGATCTATCTCAAATCTACTTCTCGCCTTGGAAACAAATCACTTACCGATTCGTTACATTTATGAGATGTGAATCGTGATTTTCGCTCAATACAAAAAATGCGCTTTTAAATTGCTTTTATTAAATCTAAAGCGAAGAGCTTACTTCAGCGGATATGCAACGTTAAAGTTTATACAAAAGGCTAGCAAGTTCGAAGTGCTTGCTCGCGCCAAATTAAGCACATTTAAAATACTTTAGAAGCGCTTTTTTTTCTCCCGCTGGGAAACCCGAATAGACTTATATGTAGGCCATAGAACTATAGAATTAGCAAATCGAATATCCATTTTAAATAATATCAATTCAGAGTGCTAAACGATGTCTCTGAATCGAAGCTATTTCTCAATTACGACAATAAACCAATTTCGAAATTAGCTCCGATAAAATTTAGAAAGGCCAACGATGATTGGAGTTGCATTTCTCGGAAGCCGCAACTCCAGGCTTCCGGAAATCCATTAATAAATCAAAACCTAGCGTTGATTAATGCAAAATTGACCCAATTTCTGGCAAATACTCGATTTCCCAGCAGGTGAGCTCTATATACACTTCGTCGCACTTCGACTCAATAACAACTATACGCTATCTGTTTCGGCAATTCAGCGGAACGCTAAAGTTTATAGGCAGAGTAACAGCATACGTGTAGCTATGAACCAGCCTAAAACTTTTGATTGTCGATTCGATAAATGTTACTCCTGTCGACAGCGTGTCTGACAGCGTACTATACGAAACTTTCAAAGGATGTCGGTAATGTACCTGTTAAAGCACACATGTCCTATTTGTGCTCTATCGGGTTTTCTGCTTCCTGCCAGGCCCTTATTTGCCAGTGGCTGAAAATTTTATAGCTAAACAAACTATTTCCGTTTGACGGAACAACTATCGACTTTCGGACCGCGAATCGCGTTGCATAAGATTTATTCTACGTATAAATTTCGAATTAAGCTGTTTCGGCCAACAACCAATACGGTTGGCTAATCGTTACGACGCGATAATCGCCGATTCCATTGAACTATGCTCGTCGATTTCTCAGATCCTCTTAAGGGCGCGAAAAGTAGGTTACAAGCGATTTAAATATTCGCGACAAGTCGCTAGGGAAGTCACTCGAATACCGCTCAAGGGTTAATCGGATTTCCATTTCCAAAGTTTTCCCATCTCTCTTTGAGAGGGCTGTGCATAGTTTAGCGGAAAATTTTGTCCGTCAACTTTGAAGAGTGCCTTCTTCGGTTTTTCGTTACCTTCCGGGCAAGGGTTTCAAGTGTTGGTGGCGAAGAACCGGACGAATCAACAACAAGAATAATCTGCTTTCTTCACGGGAAAGCGATTTTCCTGGTTGTTGTTGTCGGGGCAGTTGTTGTGACCGAATGAAACCCCATTTACGGATTTTCCAAGTTTATTAGAGTGGAAGTGTTACAACGTTGGCTGCAATCTTGCAATAGTACATTGGCAGGGCTTACGTGTAACGAACTCTTGTATCTCGGTATCTAAATGTGGGCGATGTAAGGCAACGATTTAAATCTATTTAAAGACCAATAACGAATTGTCCATGGACTCCTCCGGCTGGGTATCTATTTCTTCGTTCCGATTTACCATATGCTGCCAGCTAACACTTTCCGCCATGAATTAAAAGGGATTAACCTATGCTCTGTTTTAGATGTTTGAAAAGTATTTATTTCGAGTAATACGGTGTAGATGTCAGTAGAGCACCGCAGTATTAAATGCTCATAAATTCTGAAATGAATTATGTTAACTGTTTCGTTATTTTAACTGAAGGATGAATATGTCGATGTGTAATTTGTTCGTGGAACAACGCATCGGAATCTACGCTAAGGAAATTTAATTTAATTTTAAGTAGTGAAATCAGAGTACCGAAAAATCCATACACTCGCGAGTGAGCTTCATAACCAGGTCTGCCACAATGCTATTTTCGAGTTCGTAACAAAATTTCAAAATACAAAATTCAAAATATGCGTAATCTCGAAATTCGAAATCACTGATAATAAAATCTCGGAAATATAGGGTGCGCCATATTTTATGTCGGTATGTAAACATTGAATAACTTTGACATTTATCAACCGATTGACTTGATTAGACATATTTTCGAAACGTCAATTGAATACAATTTTAACCATGAATCGCTTCAAACCAAAACAAAGCATCGTAATAGTTACGCTGTACATTGAAAATAGTCGTTCAGTTGTGTTGACTCAACGTGCATATCGCCGAAAATATCGTGGCCAACAGGCACCATCTGGCAACACTATTCGTCGTTTGGTCTCGAATTTCGTTGAGCACGGGACAGTGAGAGATCGTCAACATGCCATTCATCAACGACCAAGACGTTGAACTGGTTGAAGCGGTCAGAGAGAGCGTTGCCCAGAACCTAAAAGTGTTGTATCGTCACCGCGCTCAGCGTTTTGACGTCAGTGGAACCACTTTGCGGCGCATTTTGAAGGATGATTTGCATTTGTTTCCGTATAAAGTGCAATTAACAAAAAGAATATTGCCGACAGATCGTCCACGTCGCTTGGAATGCGGCCAAACAGTCGCTCGAACGATTGACACCGAACCTGATTTTTGGAAGCAAATTTTGATGACAGACGAGGCCTATTTCACACTATCTGGCGGCCTTAATAAGCAAAATTGCCGCATTTGGAGAACGGAGAATCCACACGAGATCCATGAAATGCCTCTGCATGACCAAAAAGTAACTGTTTGGGCCGGCGTTTGCCACAAAACCATTATTGGGACATTTTTCCCTGGACGTCTGATGTCAAAAAGAGGCGACATTGACTGGCCACCCAGATCTCCAGATTTAACCCCTCCGGACTTCTTTTTGTGGAGCTATTTAAAAATCAAGGTGTAGGCCAGCAAGCCTCAGACCATTGATGAGCTCAAGGCAAATATTCATGCCGAAATTATCGCTATACCGCCCGAGATGCTCGAAAAGGTAATGGAAAACGCAGCAAACTGAGAACATTTTGCAGGGGCCAATAAAGGCGGCCACTTGATTGATGTTGTATTCGAAAACTAGTCCAAATAAATTGCAAAGGACCGAATTGAATAAAAATACCTTATATATAGGAATCGGTTGTTTTTTTTCAAACTTTTTCAATGTTTACATACCGACATAAAAGGTGGCGCACCCTGTAGGATATCCGGTATTTAGCAAAAACTCAACCTTAATATTCCAATAATGAAGAATAATATTAAAGACATTTCGGCGGATTATTTAAATTAACGCAATCGAAAGTTTAAAACTGATGTAGATAAATCAGAAAATTAGTGTCAAGTTTACGGACTCACTGATAGTCAATTTGGATACCACAGATACTGTATTTGTTTATATTTCAAGAGCTCTAGAACAAAAAATAACAACGGAAATCGACAAGGGTAGGAAACACATATAAACATAGTACATTGTAACTAAGACGAAGGACGAAAAATTAATTTCCAAATCTGGCGAGAAACGGGTCCTTTGTAGTGGAGTCCGAAAGGCTCAAGATCTTTCTGGTCTTTTGTCAAAACGGTCAATAATAATTTCATCTCTTCATCAACACCACCACTCGTCGATGGCGACCGTACCGTTATTGATCCAGTTGAGAAAGCCAACCAATTGGCAGTAAGTTTCGCAAGAAACTCAACGCTACCACCTTCAAACCAAACCCCTCCTATCGCATCACCATCAGGTTTTTCGCCGCCGCCGCTATATTTCCGCACGCGTCTCATATCTAGGATCCTGCAAAAGCTCAATGTTCACAAGTCCACTGGCCCTGACGGCATTCCCCCCATCACCCTTAAAATGTGCTCCTCTTCTCTGGCTCAACCTCTTCGCAATCTTTTTTATTTATCTTACTCTTCTGGGTGCTTTCCACGATTATGGAAAGTCGCGAATGTTCAGCCAATTCCCAAGAAAGGAAGCAAAGCGAACCCCGCTAACTACCGCCCGATAGCCATCACTTCAGTGCTCTCGAAAGTGATGGAAACTGCTGTCAATTGCAAAATAATTCACTATCTCGAGGATAAGCAGCTTATCCACGATCGCCAATAAGGTTTCCGTTCTGGAAGGTCGACGGGAGATCTCTTGGTCTAGCTGACAGAACGTTGGAACTCTTGCTTACACAAATACGGCAAAGGTCAAGTTCTTGCTCTTGACATTGCAAAAGCTTTTGACAGAGTTTGGCATGAATGTCTCCTTGTTAAGCTAAAGGCCATTGGCCTCGATGCTACCCTCATGCGATGGATTGAGAGTTTCCTATCTGAACGTACTATACAAGTCGTTTTAGATGGCGTTTCTTCTTCTTCTTTCCCAACTAATTCTGGTGTTCCTCAGGGCTCTGTCCTATCGCCTACTCTGTTCTTAGTATTCATTAACGACCTTTTGTCTTACTCTCAATCCAATCCATAGTTTTGCAGATGACAGTACCTTAAATAACACCTTTGAATTTAACTCTGCTGCGGATTCTCACAAGCAATCATTTGCTTCCAAACGCAGGGAGTTATTCAGTTCGCTGGACTCCGACCTCGGCTTAATCCTGGAATGGGGCAGGAAAAATAGAGTAGAGTTCAACGCTGCTAAAACACAGGCCTGTCATCTTTCTCTTAAACGTGACGTTCCAGCGTCGTCGTCTAATTTAGCTTTTAATGGCGTACCAATTAGCCCTTTAGAGGAATTTATCGTTTTAGGCGTAGAGTTAAATAACCATCTTGATAGGAGCAAACTTATCTATGATGTTGCACTTGATACCTCCAAACGCCTAGGTATTCTTCGCAAATGCAAAAAATATTTTACGCCTCACGACTTAGCTACCATCTACAAGGCTTACATTAGACCTCGTTTAAAGTAGAGTTCGCATTTGTGGGCTGGGGCTCCCAAAACACACCTTGCGCTGCTCGATCGAATCCAAAAACATGCGTTCCGACTAATCGGAGATGACAACATCACGATTTCTATTGATTCTCTCGAGCATCGTAGGAACGTTGCAGTACTCAGCATTTACTATCGCTATTTTCATGGTAAATGTAGCGCGGAACTTAGATCACTCATTCCTCCACTTTACACCTTTCCCCGTAATACTCGTCAAGCTAAACGCACGCACGAGCTTACTGTTAACCCTATTCCTACTCGTACAGTGAAATATAGGCAGTCATTCATCCCCCGAACGTTCAGACTTTGGAACGCATTGCCTGCTAGTATGTTTCCAAGCAAGTATAGCCTTCAGCATTTCAAAATTAATGTCCAACGCCACTTCCGTCTCTCTCCCCCAAAATTCACATAACACTACCAAGTTTCATCCTCTTCCTATACCGTCATAACTGTGCAATTGCATTAAAGGGTGACCCCCTAAATTATATTCGGTGCCTTAAAAAAAAAAAAAAAAACTAAAAAATAATTCAAATATATCGACACAAACTTAGTGTCGTTGGAAAGCCCTTTAGAACATCTATACAAATATTTAATTTTCTCCCCGCAGATACTAACTATTTTGTAACAATTTATTATAATTTATAAAATCAATTTGCCGTTTTTGTGTCGAAAGGTACAAACTATCGGGAAGCAAATTATATTTTCGTAAGGTGCTCAGCGAGACTTTTCGAATGAAACTAAGTTTGTGTCTCTACCTTCAAAATATTTATTTGTCCCACAACGTAGGACCCGTTTGGCACCGACCTTGGAAATTAATCTTTCGTCCTTCGTCTTAGTTATACTCATTTCATATCCTTGTTGCTGTTCGTAGTTTTTTTTTTCTCATGCTCTATTATAATTCGGAACTCATACAGTCCCACTTGAGTACCGAAATTCAACACCTTGCACCCCAGAACTGCAAAGAAACCCTTAGAGTATAAAACTGAAGATTTACCTAAAATTTTTGTACGGGAGTAATGAAGTTTTGGTGAATGTTTTCACAGTGCATTTCGAATTAAAAGAAAAGATTTCCGGATTCTACACTGTTACGCTTTATTATTTGTGACGTTTCGGTCTCTGCTGAGACCTTTATCAAACTACTTTAATAAAGGTCTCAGCAGAGACCGAAACGTCACAAATGATAAAGCGTAACAGTGTAGAATCCGAAAATCTTTTCTTTCAGGGAGTAATGAAGTTAATGTATCAAATTTTAAGGAGTTTTGTATTTTTTCCACTAGTTTCCAAATACTAAAGTATTTTTACTGTACTATTTATGTAAATTATCTTGGAGTCAATCTAGCAAAGGACGGCAATGAAACAGACGAAATCAATCGACGGATCATGCTACCAAATAAAACGTATTATTCGGTACCAAGAATGAAATACAAAAAAGTGCACATGACCAATAAGCTGAGTGTATATAAAACTAATATAAGTTACTTGCTAAAGCTGCACGCATTCAGGCTGCGGATCGCGAGCGACATCCTTTGCAGAGGTTGCGAGGAAGATGATGAATCTGTCGAACATTATCTTTGTCACTGTCAGCAAATCTCCAATAGTCGTCTCCTTTGCTTAGGCTCCAGATTCTTCTCAGAACTAGACGACCTCAGAGGGGTCAAACAGTCGAGCCTCTTTCGGTGTGCAAATCGTACTAAGTGGCTAGCACAAGAGGAGTAACATGCATCTCATTTTCAGTTACTACTGCGATGAAAAATGATTGGAAATAAAATGGGCAAAACGATGTAAAAGTGAAACAGTTTAACTTCAAGAAGGCCTAGATACTCAGTAGATGGTTACTGTTCGTCTTCTATCATTCAGTCCCCCATAAAATCTGCAAATATTTATCAGTAGCAGCCAGTACAACTGAAAAATATACCAGCTTCTCCACTCGTTCCCTCCCTTCCCAATTCCATTTCTTCCCTCCATGACTGTGTTTGTGCATTGCACAGAAAGGCCGAAATTGCCTATAACACAGGTCATTCTGTAAAAAATAGGCCCAACTAGATGGCCCCAGTGCAATGTGGCTCTTCGGAGTCACCCTCCTACTACCTAAACCTGAACCTAAACTAATATACGCCCTGTGCTCTGTTATGACAGCCAGACGTAGACATTAATGCGAACTTCCGAAAAACCAGCTAATGCATTCGAAAGAAAGATCTTCCGAAGAATTTTGGGACCTGTGAAGAAGGGAACGGAATGACGAATAAGATATCGGGGGAGTGCAAAAGTTCATGCGGAGTTTGATAATAAAAGTCACACAGTGATAGGCAAACGAAGTTCTTTATTCAATCAGTGCTCTCCATCGTTTTCTATAATCTGTTTCCAACGTTCTGGTAGCATACGGATGCCCCGATCATAAAAACTGCGTGGTTTAGATTCGAAGACCGAAGACACGACGTTTTTTAAGGTATCCAAAGAGTCAAATTTTTTTCCATTTAAATGATTTTGCCGGAACAAGTGATAATCAGATGTTGTGATATCAGGAGAATACGGTGGATGAGTTAGGACATCCCATTTCAGGCTGTTCAGTTTGCGCAGCGTCTATCTCGAAACGTGTGGTCTGGCGTTGTCATGATGAAAGACTACGCCCTTGGAATTTGACAAAATCGGACGTTTCTGTTTGATTTCTCGATTCAGATTGGTTAATTGGCGACAGTACTTGCCCGAATCAATCGTTTGGCCAGCTGGGAGAAACTCAAAATAAATTTTGCCCTTGCAATCCCACCAAACACAGAGCATCACCTTCATCGGGTTCAAACCGGCCTTTGCCATTCCGTCACCATGCTCACCTGCCTGTTTCCATGTGCGTTTACGCCTCGCTTTTGAATGTTTTTTCTGAAAAGAGCTGTTATCTCGAAAATTGTAAAAGCGAAATAAATGAACTTACTTGTGTCGAATACGTAAGAAATACTTAATAAATATGTGAAACAAAATTTGGAAAATATTTGTTTGTTTTAGATTTTTTAAAGTTAAAAACTGATTGACAGCAGGTGAACGCAGACTTTTCTAGCTTGTGTATATCGAGCTTCAAATCGAATCACATGTTTTTCAAGCGTCGAAAAGTGGTTGATCGGTCAACGTTAAGTGCTGTAGCAACTTCCTCTGTTGAAATTCGCGGAGTATTCTGAACTAAAGTATGATACGAAATGAGCCTCTGGGGGCCCATTCCGCATACATAAAATTAATGAAGTCCTCCCAGGTCTGGACAGCACTTCCTGCCGGCTACTCAGGAGCATGGGTGTGGGGGAATTCGACCTGGGGGTCCCTCATCCTTGAGGGTGCTGTCGGAAGTACAGGTGTGTGCTCTACATCACCGATCATTATGGCCTGGAGCTCCGCATATGTCCAACTAGGCTATACGGGCCCCCAGGGCAGTACGGAGTCGAGCATCTCTGGGAATCATGAGCACCGAGGCCACATTTGGGCGGCTTAGCACTTCATTTTATTTAATTTTATAACAAGAAAGAGAAAAAAAAAAAAAATACATAGGCTAATAATGTGACCTTCCGTCCGCACCTATATGTGGCCTGTACAAGGTAAAGTTTAGGAGAAGAGAAAAAAAAGTATATATGGTATTGAGTTCTAAATTTACAATAATTTTATTTTCTGACAAAATCCTAATATAAAGAAAACTAAGAAGTACATTAAAAATAATCGTTGGGTACCTGACAGTCCAGCGTTGGGGCCCGGAATCCTGCAGCCAAGTTCTCGTTCTTTTTTTTTTGCTTTTATATTTTATATTCCGTATTTTATATTAACGTAAAAGGACGTTTTATTTTAAAATTATTTATTTATTTATTTTTTCTTTTGGGTACTTCACTTTTTATTTAAATTAGCTTATTAGTTGTTTTCAAAGATTTATTTTTTCTTTTTGCTTGGATCACTCGCTATTTAGTTTTATGTTCACTGTCTTTAGCCACTATTTGCACTTCAATTTTCATTTCGGTTTAGTATTATTCAATTTATGTTCGATTTATTCCTTCTTTGCACTCACTACACTTTCTGCACTTCCTTTTTTCTTTTCTTCCCTCGAGTTTCAATCCTCCAGCCTTGTTCCCAACCAAAACTTTTAAAACAAAAAGCCCCGATTTTTTCTCGCGCGGCAATTTATATGCCACCCAACTGATCTCAACGGTTTTTTATCATCTTTTCATTCCGCGCCAAAATGCGTGTTAGTACCGATCGTACAATGTTTTTCGATTGAAACGGTAGATGTCGTTTTTTTATGGTATTATTATTTATTTATTTTTTTTTCTTATTTATTTACTTTGCATTATTTATTATTATTACCATTATTATTATTAACATTATTATTATTATTAAAAAAAACTATTTATATAAAAATTATAAAGGTTTGACAAGAAAAATTATATAGCAGAAAAAGAAATGAAAAAAAATGGCAAAATACAGGTGCGGGTGAAGGAAAATAAAAAATGTTATGGAGTTAATGCAACGAAAAAAAAAAAAAATAAAAAAAAATATATAACGAAAAGGAATGGACGCTCATTTCGTATCAAGTACGCACAACATCGTCATCTATGTGTGAAGGTTGACCTGAGCGTGGCTCGTCTTCAAGGTTAAACTTTCCGCGGCGAAATTTCGCAAACCATTTTTCCACAGTTCGTTTAGCTGGTCCTTGATCTGGATAAACCTCTTGAATGTTTTTTACGGCTGCTGCAACGTTTATTCCCTTCCGAAACTCGTAAAGCATAACATGCCGTAAATGCATCTTATCGACACTTATTTTGAACGTAATCTTTCTCAAAGAAGTTTGTATCTACACAAATTATTTTGTTTCAAATGAAAGCTGCACACGTCACCTTTCCAACGAACTGTCTTACATAGATGACAATATTAATGACAACACTTTACGCCGCTTCTAACGCCATCTATTGCACCTCCGCACGAACTTTTGCACTCACCCAATACAACCATGAGCCCGAAGCTTTAACGTTTATGAAGCTAAGTAAACTGCAGCGGCCTGGCCATGAAAAGCGAATGGAAGAATGCCAAAACAAAGCGAGTGACAATAAGCTTGTTACACCTTAGCATTTATTATTTACTATAGTTACTCCATGGGACACTAGAGACGCTTTTCCCTAGTTTGGCAGAGCTGAAGCCCTGTTTTTGGAGCGAAATTTAAAAAAGTGTCCTTCTTTTTTTTGGTACGTTCTGAACATCAAGAACTGTGCGCAGTTTGTAATGCTTAACTAAAAAGTCACAAACAAAAATTTTGAAGCAATAATTTATCTTAGGGTGCATGAAATTTGCAAAAGAAATCATTAAACTCACCACTACACGAATGGTGAAATGGGGATGGTGAATTCGCAGGTGTCGGTTGTGACAGATCTGCCATACTCTACCCTGGATGGAGGTACTCTATTATTTACTAGCGATCGCCCGCGACTTTGTCCGCCTAAGAATCGCAAAAAAAAAACATTTTTGAGAATTTAGTTAGCAGTAAATTATGTCGTATAAATAATCTGCTTATTTTATTGGCTCTTTGAACACAATACTTTGTATTTTGTTGGAATCAGAACCATAAATTATTAAGAATGAAACCATGATACTCACATTTGTATGAGACAGGCTCGTGATCAAATCAATCCCGTGATTCGAGATCATATACAGTGTTGGAAGAAACTAAAGCAACTTTAAGCAAAAATTTCGTTTTTTAAATTAAAATGAATAAAATTAGTTTATATGAAATTAAATTATAAATATATATATTTAACCTCTATCTACATTCTATATAATGACAAAAAAAATGCAAGAACTCCCGAATCTCACATAAAAAAACAAAAACAAAGAAACAGTAATAAAAACTTCTTGGAAAAAACTAAAGCAACTGTACCAAATTGAAAAAGTAATTGCTTATAATTCCGTTAACGTGAATTTGAATAGTATAGAAACCATTAAACAGTTGGTGGGACGATAACAAGTAGCGAAACGATAACACATTTTTTGTTTTATACTATCATTCCAAAAGTAGAAGCACCACGTAAAGCTTCAGTGAAAAATAAAATTTAGTGATAATGGCAAGAAACAAGTATAATGACTTTACAAAAAACTGTGTTATTGAAGATTTTAAAAAGGGTTTAACTCAAAGGGACTTAAGTGAAAAATATAGCATCAACAAATCTGTGATATCACGACTAATAAAAAAGTATGTTGTCTCCGGTAGCGTAAAAACAATCCACAGAGGTGGACGCCCAAGAAAGACAACAGCAAGAGAAGACGCCCTCATCATCCGGAAAATTAAAAAGAACCCGTTCGTATCATCGAGAGAGATTCTAAGAGATACACAATTAAATATTACTGATAGAACAATCAGAAGTCGGGCCGTGGAGGCTAAGCTCCTAACTTATAGGCCGGCGTCTAAGCCAGCAATATCAAAAAACCGGCAGGCGAGAATAAAGTTTTCTGGAAAATATGGAAGCTGGAATGAACAACAATGGAAGACAGTTTTATTCTCAGATGAATCAAAATTTAATTTGATTCAATCTGACGGAATGACTCATGTCAGGCGACCCAAAGGAACAAGGCTTCTTCCACAATATTGTAATCATACAATAAAACATGGAGGGGGTTCCATAATGGTGTGGGGTTGTTTCTCCTGGGCAGGACCTGGTCCTATTGTGAAAATAGAAAGCAAAATGGATCGATTCCAATACAAAAATATCCTGGAAAATGAAATGCTTCCGTACGCAGAAGAAGAGATGCCACTCCGTTGGAGGTTTCAACATGACCGCGATCCGAAACATACCTCAAAATTCGTTACCAACTGGATTCGAGAGAAGCATATTGAAATGCTGGAATGGGCCACGCAATCACCGGACTTAAATCACATCGAAAATTTGTGGGAAATCATTAAAAAGGAATTGAGAGGGAAAAGGTTCTCCAATCAGAGTCTGCTGTTTCAAGCAATTAAAAAGGAGTGGTCCCAAGTCCCAACTAATATCATAGGAAACCTTATAAAATCGTTGCCCAAGAGACGTGAGGCCGTCATAAAGCAGAAAGGATTCGCCACAAAATATTAAAATGTAGTTTTTAATTTTTATTTTTTCAGTTAAAATCGAGTTTCTTTAGTTTTTTCCAGACCTTAAGTGTTTACTTTTTTTTTTACATATTTTTATTACTGTCAAATTTGGAATATATATTGAATTTTGTTTTATTTTTATGTATAATAAGGATAATAGTTAAATATATATTAATTTTATTTCAAATGGACTAATACTATGCATTTTAATTTAAAAAACGAAATTTTTGCTTAAAGTTGCTTTAGTTTCTTCCAACACTGTATGTGTTGAAGAGCGTTAAGGACATGTGAATAGTTGTAGCTTGTGTCAATTAAAAAAAGCCCAAATCAAATGACATTAAGCTAATCGGTTAATTTTTTCCCGATATTAATATTATAATGCTAATTAGGGATTTACTGCAAAATTTTAGCTCATTGAAAGTTATACGTACTGAGAAAATTGGTTTAGAGTATTTCATGAAAAAGTACAGTTTGTATGGGAGGTGGTGGAAGGGGTAGGGGATTTTTGGTTAGTTTTTTAAAATAACTATAATTATCATGCAATTGATATATTTTAAATTTCAGAACAGTAACTTTCACACTTTTCAAGAAAATCGAGTGGTTGCAAAGTCGTGGAATTGTGTCACATTGTATCGGAGGGGGTAGAAGGAGCGGAGCTAATCGGTTAATTTTTCCCGATATTAATAATAATGCCTATTAGGGATTTGATACAAAATTTTAGCTCGATGAAAGTTATAAGTATTGTCTAGAGCATTTCATGAAAAAGTGCAGTTTGTATGGGAGGTGGTGGAAGTAGTGAGGGGTTCTTAGTAGTTTTTGAGAAACAACTGTAATTATCATGCAATTGATTTATTTTAAATTTCAGAACAGTAACTTTCACACTTTTCAAGAAAATGGAATTTTTGAAAAGTCGTGGACTTATGTCAAATTATATGGGAGGGGGTAGAAGGAGTGAAGCTAATTAGTTATTTTTTTCCTGATGTTAATAATAAATCTAATTGAGGATTCAATAAAAAATTTTAGCTCAAAGAAAGTTATACGTACTGAGAAAATTGGTGTATAACATTTCATGAAAAAGTGTAGTTTGTATGGGAGGTGGTGGAAGGAGTAGGAAGATTCAAAAAAAAATTTATACTGAAAGTTTACATTTATAATAGAAATAATATATTTTAAATTAAAAATTAATAGCTTTTATAGTTTCCAAGAAAATTTGATTATTATAAATTTTTGAAAATGAATCACTTTGTATGGGAGGTGGTAGAAGGCGTGAGAGGAGTAAAATAAAACCTAAGGCAGATCACTTTTCGATGCAAACCTAATATGCTGTGAAAGTTTCATTACAATCGGTTCAGCCGTTTTTACATGAAAGCCGGAAAGACAGACAGACAGACAGATAATTTTTTTAAAAACGTGTGTTTCTGCTTAGTTATTGTCCAAATAAAGCAAAAAACCAACTTATAGCCATTTATAAGCAAATAACAGACAGACACTACAATTATATTTATATAGATTGTTATACTTATGACGATTAAACGTGAAAATATCTGAAATTAATATTAAATATACACTCTGCTTAGATATACAAAGTTAACATTCCTTACGTACGTCTCATTTAATTTTCGAATTTAGGTCAACAGAATCAAATGTCTTCATGCTAAATGTATGTGTTGGGACTTCAATCTTCAGACTATTACATTTCAATTACCCAGCTTGGTCATATATTTCATTAGTGCACCCTGTTTTGAGGCATGTTACCTACGAAAGAGATACACCTGTACAGTAAAACTTGACTACCGCATGTCTACTACAGCTAAAAGGTGTTCCCTGTTGCGTTCATACGTTTTATTTTCGTATACACTTGGTTTTATTGTTAGGAAAATGATTCAGGTATTCAGGACTTATCACAAACTCGAATTGAGTTTCCTGCCGTACAATCATAGCCCTCCGAATTACCCCGAAAAATATTATTAAAAACAATTCTTTATAAACAGCAGATCGTTCAGTATTACGGTGTCGTAAACTACTAATTTCCTGGATGCCCGCAGTATCCTTTGGAACCCACCCAAACTGCATATACTGAAATCCGTTTACGAGATACTATTCACTCAATTGTTGGATATCTCCGAGCATTTGTATCCTGACTTAAAGTGAAATTATGATAAGCTGAACGAAAAGCAGAAAAACCACTCGAACAACAGGAAAAGTGCAATTTCCGGATTCGAAATAATACTTGCGTCCCAAAGCGAAATTGTTTGTCCGTTTTATCGCAATTCGGTTTAATAAATAATATTGTTAGTTTGTTATGTTTGTTCGCCATGAGTTGAGAAATTGAAATTAAGTCAAAGTTTTTGTTTGTCTTTTACGAAACTCAATTAATAAGTTTTTAACTCATTTTGGAAAGGATTAGTTCGAGGTCAGTAGTAAGTCTGTAGAGATTTTGTTTTTGGTGATTTTCAGTCTTCAGTACAGGAGGACTTAAATTTGGATATTGCGCGTATATTTAGCCTAATGGGTAGTGTATTGGTCTACAATGCGAAGGTCGTGAGTCCAAACCGCGTCCGACGCATAATTCCAGCACACTACCTGGTTGGGTATACCTTGGTCACCTCAATCTACGGAAACGAAAAATTCATACATAAAGAGTTGTACGAAGGTCTAACAACCCTTCCACAATAAACAACGAAAAATGTAAAGGCTAGGAGGCCAAGGCCCAATTTCGGCTGTAGTGCCATTGTAATAAAAATATAAGCTAGTGGGTAGTGTTGTTGGTCTATAATGTGAAGGTCTTCATTTGTTATCGCTCCCGCTCTCTACTTCAAAGTAAACGAATTTTCTC
This sequence comes from Chorisops tibialis, assembly GCA_963669355.1. NCBI lineage: Eukaryota > Metazoa > Arthropoda > Insecta > Diptera > Stratiomyidae > Chorisops > Chorisops tibialis. Next base: position 59,872,490 of record OY770263.1, read on the forward strand.
TTTCTTTCTCTCATGCTCTCGATCCATATGATGTCATGACACGTCGCGGCAAACAAGCTTTTACCGAATTTACTTTGGTTCGACGAAGCAAAGTTTCATAGATACAGATCGGCAAGCCGGACCGGTATTATTTTTCTCTTTTTTTTTTTTTTTTAATATTGTAGTTTTTTTCTAAGGTTATCCATTTTTCTCAAATGCACGCGAATCATCATTATTACATATGCAGTTACAGTCATTTATTTATTTATTTTAAACCTGGTTATAGCCTAGGATGTGACGTGTTGGCGTACAATGTGAATGTCGTAAGTTCCAATTTTGGCGGACCCATAATACAAATAGGGAGCTTCTTTATAATAACCATGGTTCGAATTGGGCAGTGAGGCCCTTGAAGAAGAAATGATGCTAAATATAGATTAAGTGATTAGAGCGAGTGGTAGCTGCCCAGTTAATAATGTCACGACCCGCAACTGTTGAGTTCACTATTTTCAAATTAAAAAAAAAAAACATAACAGAATTATGATTGGGCATAAATCCCCATCATATGATACTCTAGATGAAGTAGGAAAGAGTTTATTGTACCGGAAAATATATCATCTCAAATTCTTTCGAATAGTGAATAGCGACTTTTGCATGGGAGGTGGTAAAATCAGAAGGAGGAGGTTTGTAATTTTTGTATTATATATCACCCCCGCAAGGGGGTAGTTGTAGTATGAGGTTTTACCAATTCCTGCAACTATCTTTGGAGTTAGCGACTCCACGGACCTGAGCTAACTATCCCCCTCTGGGATGGGGGCTATAGAATTCACCCACAGCCAGTCCTGCTTGCCCTAAAAATGGCAAATGGACACTCACTGGATCATGGGCTTAACACCCGTGATCTTAAGACCTAAATGATGCGAGAAACGGATACATCGCCTCGGATACGGACTGATTCTACGGTAACGACTTTTGGCATTCGAAAACGGACTATGATTGGCTTCTGGAACGCTCGAACATTGAATGTTGGGGGAAGAGCTGGGGTTACTCGGTCCTTGCACCGCCAATCAGTGATCGACCGTGAAATGGAGCACTATAACATCCAAATCTTGGGATTGAGCGGGGTCAGGTGGACAGGATCAGGAGAAGAACGAACCCCTAGCGGAAACACTATTCTGTACATTGGCCCTGAAAATAAAGCCAGAAATGGCGTGGCGTTCGTCCTTACGCCGAGAGCGAGAAACAGTCTCATTAGCTGGGAACCAATCTCGGATAGGATTATCGTCGTCAGGCTCAGGACCAGTGTCAGAAAGGTCACAATTCTGCAGTGCTACGCACCAACTAATACCGCAACATCTGGTGACAAAGAGGAGTTTTATAGTCAACTGAGTGCCACTTTCGAACGTGTTCCAAGAGGTGATATTATTATCATCTCGGGAGATATGAACGCCCAGGTTGGATCAGACAACACTGGACTAGAACACGTCATGGGGAGGCATGGTGACCCTTGGGTCGACCCTTCACGACCTTGGATTAAGAGACCCGAAAACGGCGAATTATTTGTGGAGTTCTGTAGTACTCGGCAAATGGTCATCGGAGGGACCCTTTTTCCACACAAGAGTCATCATAAAACATCTTGGGTTTCCCCTGACGGTGTTACTCAGAACCAGATCGACCATTTGGCTATAAGTCGCCGATGGAGAAGATGTCTCCTCGATGTGCGAGCGAAACGTGGAGCTGACGTGGGGAGCGATCACCACTTGATGGTTGCCTGCTTGAGATTGTGTACAGCAGCTATCCGACGACCACAAATTCTTCAAATGAAGCGCAAGCTTAATGTGGATAAACTCAGAGATCCCAACAAAAAACTCGAATACACCACCATTCTACGCGAAAAGTCATCCACATTGGGTGAACATGAAATGCGCACACTGGACGCCAATTGGGAGGCAACCAGAAACACTTTTCTAACTAGTGCTGAAGAATCTGTGGGATATGCGCAAAGCGGTGAGAAACCCTGGATGTCACAAGACACATAAGACAAGGTTGACAATCGGAAAAAAGCCAAATTGGCAATCATCTCTCAACCCGATGTCAACCAACGAACGCCCGACTTGAGGCAGAACTACCGCGATGCTCATATACAGCTTAAAAAGGCTGTTAGACGCGACAAGAGAAAGGCCATTGAAGATCTGGCAAACAAGGCAGAATCTGCGGCTTACCTTGGGGATATGGGTTCACTATTTAAAATCATGAAACAGTTGACGAACAGGAATCTCACCGCCAACCACCTGGTGAGAGATGTCAACGGAACTCTCCTTAATATGAGTGAACACCAGTTGCGACGATGGAAGGAATACTTCTCTGATATTTTAAACATCTTGTCAGATGAAGATATTCCGGAAACAGAACAACTTCCAAACATCCAACCGCAACAATCCTCTATTAGGGACGATCCCCCAGATAAGGAAGAGATAGTTTCCGCCATTCGGTCAATGGCGGGAAGGAAAGCTCCAGGTATAGACGGACTACCAACCGAACTCCTCAAAGCGGACCCGGAAATAACAGCCGATATACTCCTCCCACTCTTCACTAAGGTGTGGAATGATGGAAGGAGGGCGTCATTGTGAAAATTCCGAAGAAGGGCGACCTTCGGGATTGTGGCAATTGGCGTGGTATATGTCTACTTACTGCCGTATCAAAAATTATGGCTAAGGTAATTCTCAATAGGATTAGTGATGTCGTCGAGAGCACTCTCGAAGTTTATCAGGCTGGATACCGTAAAGGGTCGTCTTGTACCGACCACACAAATACCCTACGGATAATATTAGAGCAGTCAGCCGAAATGGGTTCGCCACTACATCTCATGTTTGTGGACTTCGAGAAGGCTTTCGACAGCGTTAAGCGAGATTACATATGGAATGCTTTGCGTAGGAGAGGTATTCCAAATAAGGTCATAGCTATGATTAAAGAATCCTACGAAGATGCAAGGTGTCGCGTCTTGCATAGAGGAGAGCTGTCCGAGAGCTTTCCTGTGCGAACGGGTGTCAGACAAGGCTGCATATTATCACCAGCCCTGTTTCTGGTGGTAATAAATGACATCTTGAAAGCTGCACTGGAAGGTGGGGAAGGTAAAGGTCTTCAATGGAGACTATTTAACATCTTAAGTCACCTTGATTATGCTGATGACGTGTGTTTGCTTGCACATACCCGTTCGGACTTAGAGTCAAATGTTCGCTCGTTGCATTCTAAATGCAAAGAGGCGGGACTGAAAATAAATGTGCGTAAAACCAAGTACATGCACATGGGTTCGAACGCAAGCACACCGATTGTTCTTAATGGACAGGATGTGGAAGAGGTGCAAGATTTTTGCTATCTCGGAAGCATTGTCAGCATGGACGGCGGAGCCGAAAAGGATGTTGAGGCTCGGCTAAATAAAGCTCGTCAGGCATTCGGTATCCTTTCCCCTTTCTGGAGGTTAAGAGAGATCTCCCTTCGCACGAAGCTGCGAGTTTTTGACGCATGCGTCAAATCCGTGTTGTTATATGGTTGTACTACGTGGAAAGTGACCGTTCGACTTACCAAGAAACTACAGACTTTCGTAAACCAATGCCTCCAACGCATTTTAGGAATATTCTGGCCAGGAGTGATCTCCAACGACGAACTTTGGAGTACAACTCGCCAGACTAAAATAGGTATTGAGATTCAACGGCGAAAGTGGCAGTGGATCGGTCATACTTTGAGGAAACCAGAGCAAAACATCGCAAAACAGGCTCTGGATTATAACCCTCAAGGAAGACGTCGGGTTGGTCGACCATGTAACACATGGAAGCGAGCAGTTGAGCAGGAGGCCAGAGGAATAAACAAGTCCTGGCAACAGCTTAAAGCCGATGCTCAGGATCGCGCCTTGTGGAAGAGAGTTGTTTCTGTCCTATGCCCCTATAGGGGGTCTTAACAGGAATTTGATTGATTGATATCAGTGTCATATATAATACAAAAATTACAAACCTCCTCCCTCTGCTTTTACGTACAAAATGTTTCATGCTGAATTTAAAGTTTGTAGCTTTCATAATTTTTGAACAATTTGAATTTATGGCATTTGTATGGAGGTGGTAGAGAAAGTGGGAGGTTTTGGATGATTTTGAATCTGCTTATCAACATCCTAATCACATTGCCTTGTTACTCATATGTTCGAAGGAGAAATACATTTCTTGAATTTTCAATACAAAAAATTGTATGGGAGGTGGTAGAAGGAGTGAAGTTAAGTTCATATTTTTTTAGCATTTATTGCAATTATTAAGGGACAAAATTTGAAGTTTGTAATTTTCCTAATTTCAATGAAAATCGATTAAATGGATTTGCCAAAAATTGTGCATTTGTATGGGAAGAGGTATTTGAATCAAAACCAAATTTTTCGACATCAATGATATTTATAACAGTGTACTTTTCTTAAAATTTAAAGTTGTTAGCTTTTACGGTTTTGGAGAAAAATAATTTAGTTAAAATTCCGAAATTTGTATGGGAGGAGGTAGAAAGAGTGAAGTGAAGTTAATAGCTTTCACAAAATCGGTTGCAATTGTAATAACATTAATTATTACAAAAATTGATTCCTTTAGATTTACTAGTTGCAATGAAAATCGAATAAATGTATTTTTGAAAATTGTGCATTTGTATAGGAGGTAGTAGAAGGAGTAAAATGATCAATTCAATATTATTTGACGTCAATGATATTCATATCGTTATACTGGGACCAAATTTTCAAACCAATAGCTGAAATGGTTTCGGCGAAAAATCAATTTCTTTAAATGTCGAAAATTCATGAAATTTGTATGGGACGGGGTAGAAGGAGTTGAGGGTTTTGAGCCGTTCACGAACTTAAAGTTACTTTTTTTGCTAAAAATGTTACATAAATACGAGATAGGTCAAAGCTTTCGAGAGTTATGTTGTAGACAGACAGACAGACGGTCACTCGGAATCGAGGTGTTTGAGCGACAACAAATATTTCTGTACCCTTGGCGACTCTGTGCAATCATTATTTCTTAGCGTTACAAATGGTAAGGCCACCACAATATACTCTCAGATTTCATCTAGAATATAAAAAAAGGGAAGTTCCAATAGCAATAAAATTTAATCTAGTTTTCGCTTTATCCCTTTCAAATTCTATAGAAGACAATTTACGTCATCCATAATAACCCACAAAAGAACTATTTTCAATTTAAACTGAAACGCGAAACTTTTAATATTCATGAGGCGTTTCACGAAAGAAAAGTTTAGTAAATATAAGTGAATTGCTTATGAACGATAATCCCCAAACAGAAACCTAAACCTCATGAACCATTAATCTCATTGCAAGAGTGTCAAGCTTTAATTAGAGTCCTCGATTAAATCGGTCGAAAAGTTTAATGATATAGGTAAAGCGGTAATATTCAAATTAAAAAAGTTACACTGTTCTAGTAGTACGTAAATGTAGATTTTGCGCGATACCCACCACTCGCAATGTGATTAGGTTGTAAGTTTTCCTAAGATATGTGATCGCTCTATGCGGATGCGGATATGTGTGCACATCGCAAGCGTAGCCACCCTTTTGTTGTTTACTATCGCCTATTCGTAACCGATTGCCCCACATGTCGGATATGAGGGAGTCTTGAAAATCGAGGGCAGTATTTAAGTATGTAAACGATAGAAAAGCACTTACTTGCGAGAGGAGAAAATCGTTTAAGTCACTTTAATTATATCTAGTCCTGCCAAAGATTCTGTTATAAGGAAAATTTTCAATAGAAAAAGAAGACCTTCACTTTGTTAATTTATATTTTCAGGAGATATTTTGAACAGTATTACAAATAGGAAAAAAAACATATTTTTCAAAATTGTCTCCTTTTGCCTCTAAACAATTGCGGAGTCTGCGTGGCCAGTCGTCTATTGCATTATGCATCTTGTCCAGACAGAATTCGTCCCTGACGTTGATCAGGAACTTCTTCAGGTTCTCCAAATTTTGATGACGTCTTCGCAGGTCATTCGCTCAAGGGCAGATCATAAGAAGTAGCCCAACGGATTGAGGTGTGGGCTCCCAGTGGGTCGATCTGAGGCCTTTATGAACTCAGGAATATTTTTCTCAAGTCTGAGCTGAGTTGATCTAGCCTAGTGAGCGGGTATGGAATCCTGCTAGTACACCCAGTGTCGTTCCACGAGCATGGCATCAAGACATAACAACACGCTCTAAAATATCTTCTTGATACAGCGCAACTCAAGAGAATGATGGCTCAAGCGCATGCGAATTTTCTTGAAATTTTAGGACACATACAATAACGGAAGGATATAGACTGATATGAGGATCACATTCGCTATTAAGAGCGATTTGCTTGTACGCGGTATTTATTCATTGCAATCGAGTAGTTATCTAATATTGTAGAAAACAGTAAAATGAAAAGCAAAGAAAAAATTCTCAATCTTATTGAGAATTATAGAATATTTCATATTCTGTGAAAGAGCGACTTTGCTACGTACACACGTTACGTCATTTACTATATTCTTCTACAATGGCGCTACAGCCCAAATCGGAACTTGGCCTCCTGACATTCAGGTTTCTTAACATTTTTCATTACTTATTGTGAAAGGGTTGTTAGCCCTTCGCACAACCCTCTTTCTACGAATTTTTCATTTTCTTAGATTGAGGTGACCAAGGTATATCCAAGCAGGCAATGTGCCAGAATTATATATTGCGCCGACCGGGATTTGAACTCACGACCTTCGCATTACAAGACCAACACACTACCTACTAGGCTATACCCTAGGCTATACTCTAGCATTTACTATATACTCCTTTTAAAAGAAAAGAGAATGCATCAAGCTGAACGACACACAACTTATTGCATGCGCTTAGCGTACGAAAATGGCACAAAGTGTTTACTTAACTAACTTGAACTTAAATGCAGTTTTTTTAAATGAATTTCCCAAATGTTGAATTTCCTAGCTTAAAATTTCAATTAGAAATTTGTAGTTTTTATGTTACCGCGTGCAAGGAAATCGCTCTAAATAGCGCGCGTGATTTCCATATCTGTCGGGTAGCCCTCAGCTATTGCATGCGTCCTAAAATTTCAAGAAAAAGCGCATGCGCTTGAGGCACCATTTTCTTGCGTTGCTGCATGCACTTGATGCATGCGCAAAATTGAACGAAAAAGCGCATCGTGTAGACGTAGTTTTATATGGGCTTACGCAAATTTGCATGTGCTTCATCCAACTTGATGCATGTGGCTTTATTTCAGGACGCATGCGCTTAATGCACGAAAATGGGGCATCGTGTGGATGTAGCTTAGAAGGACTCTTTTTCAGGGACTTTTTTTTTTAAAAAAAATTTAAAGCTATTTTGTTTAATTTCTGAAGTTTAACAGATAACTGACTGGCTTTTCTTCATCAGAAAAGAGTTATGTTGTATATCACTATTCTTTAAGCGACGAAGACGAGCCTAACCACAAACTAGCTAATAACTAATAAGGGCGGGTATGGCAATGGTATTACAGTCTCTGTCAGAAGAATGAAATCGCGATTATTTAAGATATTTATTCTTTTTTTTAAATTGAAGAAAATATTTAAAATTAACATGTGATCCCGTACTTCGCACGGGCAAATCTGCTCCCGCGCTTCGCACAGGTGTTTCATATGAAAAGAAAGAACATTTAGCAAATTGGTAGTTTTACCTAGGGTGTAGCCTAGTGGGTACCGTTTTCATCTACAATGCGAAGGTCGAGAGCTTAAATCCCAGTCCACGCAAAACTCCAGCCCTCTGCTTGCTCGAATATACCTTGATTACCTCAATCTATGGAAAAAAAAAAAATTCGTAGATAGAGGGTTGTGCGAAAAGCGAATAACCTTTCGGCACTAAGTAAGGAACTTGAAGGTCAGGAGGCCAGGGCCTGATTTGGGCTGTAGTGCCATTTTAGAAGTAGATTTCTATTTTAGTAGTACCCCATAATTGCTTCAAATCAACTCGGTGTTGCTTATAGGAACTGAGAAAATTGGTGCATTGCATTTTTCGTATGTTAAGCATTTATATTACCCATGATAATGGATTCATTTATTATAAAGTTTGGGAAATATGGTCCTTTTATGTGATGTAGAAGGGGTGGAGCGATTTGATCTGTTCACGGACTAGAAAATTAGAGCTTTTTAGCTCTACGCTTTCTCGAGCCAGAGAGCAAACGGACGAATGGATGCACAGACTACAATTATTTGTGACAAGAGCAAACAACCCGTTGAAATAAATATTTCTTCTTTCGGAAAACATTTTTTCAACTAACGAGTCGGACGAGCGAACTAAATGGACATTCATTAATGAATTACTTTTAACTATTCACTAATGAATTGTAAAACGCTTACAAGAAACAAGTATATATAAGCAAGTATATAATCGATGATCGCAGTTACATCTCTGTCTCTGCTATTTATGCCTTGAACATACCCATAAGCACACGCAAATTGTATTGAGTTTGTAGAGAAAAAATCGCTCAACGAAATGTGCGCTATGCCTATAGACATAGCTATGTCGACATCATTTTCGGACTCGCATATCGCACGTACCCCGCAAGGGGGTAGTTGTAGTATGAGGTTTTACCAATTCCTGCAACTATCTTTGGAGTTAGCGACTCCACGGACCTGAGCTAACTATCCCCCTCTGGGATGGGGGCTGTAGAATTCACCCACAGCCAGTCCTGCTTGCCCTAAAAATGGCAAATGGACACTCACTGGATCATGGGCTTATCACCCGTGATCTTAAGACCTAAATGATACGAGAAACGGATACATCGCCTCGGATACGGACTGATTCTACGGTAACGACTTTTGGCATTCGAAAACGGACTATGATTGGCTTCTGGAACGTTCGAACATTGAATGACGGGGGAAGAGCTGGGGTTACTCGGTCCTTGCACCGCCAATCAGTGATCGACCGTGAAATGGAGCACTATAACATCCAAATCTTGGGCTTGAGCGAGGTCAGGTGGACAGGATCAGGAGAAGAACGAACCCCTAGCGGAAACACTATTCTGTACATTGGCCCTGAAAGTGAAGCCAGAAATGGCGTGGCGTTCGTCCTTACGCCGAGAGCGAGAAACAGTCTCATTAGCTGGGAACCAATCTCGGATAGGATTATCGTCGTCAGGCTCAGGACCAGTGTCAGAAACGTCACAATTCTGCAGTGCTACGCACCAACTAATACCGCAACATCTGGTGACAAAGAGGAGTTTTATAGTCAACTGAGTGCCACCTTCGAACGTGTTCCAAGAGGTGATATTATTATCATCTCGGGAGATATGAACGCCCAGGTTGGATCAGACAACACTGGACTAGAACACGTCATGGGGAGGCATGGTGACCCTTGGGTCGACCCTTCACGACCTTGGATTAAGAGACCCGAAAACGGCGAATTATTTGTGGAGTTCTGTAGTACTCGGCAAATGGTCATCGGAGGGACCCTTTTTCCACACAAGAGTCATCATAAAACATCTTGGGTTTCCCCTGATGGTGTTACTCAGAACCAGATCGACCATTTGGCTATAAGTCGCCGATGGAGAAGATGTCTCCTCGATGTGCGAGCGAAACGTGGAGCTGACGTGGGGAGCGATCACCACTTGATGGTTGCCTGCTTGAGATTGTGTACAGCAGCTATCCGACGACCACAAATTCTTCAAATGAAGCGCAAGCTTAATGTGGATAAACTCAGAGATCCCAACAAAAAACTCGAATACACCACCATTCTACGCGAAAAGTCATCCACATTGGGTGAACATGAAATGCGCACACTGGACGCCAATTGGGAGGCAACCAGAAACACTTTTCTAACTAGTGCTGAAGAATCTGTGGGATATGCGCAAAGCGGTGAGAAACCCTGGATGTCGCAAGACACATGGGACAAGGTTGACAATCGGAAAAAAGCCAAATTGGCAATCATCTCTCAACCCGATGTCAACCAACGAACGCCCGACTTGAGGCAGAACTACCGCGATGCTCATATACAGCTTAAAAAGGCTGTTAGACGCGACAAGAGAAAGGCCATTGAAGATCTGGCAAACAAGGCAGAATCTGCGGCTTACCTTGGGGATATGGGTTCACTATTTAAAATCATGAAACAGTTGACGAACAGGAATTTCACCGCCAACCACCTGGTGAGAGATGTCAACGGAACTCTCCTTAATATGAGTGAACACCAGTTGCGACGATGGAAGGAATACTTCTCTGATATTTTAAACATCTTGTCAGATGAAGATATTCCGGAAACAGAACAACTTCCAAACATCCAACCGCAACAATCCTCTATTAGGGACGATCCCCCAGATAAGGAAGAGATAGTTTCCGCCATTCGGTCAATGGCGGGAAGGAAAGCTCCAGGTATAGACGGACTACCAACCGAACTCCTCAAAGCGGACCCGGAAATAACAGCCGATATACTCCTCCCACTCTTCACTAAGGTGTGGAATGATGGAAGATATCCGACTGAATGGAAGGAGGGCGTCATTGTGAAAATTCCGAAGAAGGGCGACCTTCGGGATTGTGGCAATTGGCGTGGTATATGTCTACTTACTGCCGTATCAAAAATTATGGCTAAGGTAATTCTCAATAGGATTAGTGATGTCGTCGAGAGCACTCTCGAAGTTTATCAGGCTGGATTCCGTAAAGGGTCGTCTTGTACCGACCACACAAATACCCTACGGATAATATTAGAGCAGTCAGCCGAAATGGGTTCGCCACTACATCTCATGTTTGTGGACTTCGAGAAGGCTTTCGACAGCGTTAAGCGAGATTACATATGGAATGCTTTGCGTAGGAGAGGTATTCCAAATAAGGTCATAACTATGATTAAAGAATCCTACGAAGATGCAAGGTGTCGCGTCTTGCATAGAGGAGAGCTGTCCGAGAGCTTTCCTGTGCGAACGGGTGTCAGACAAGGCTGCATATTATCACCAGCCCTGTTTCTAGTGGTAATAAATGACATCTTGAAAGCTGCACTGGAAGGTGGGGAAGGTAAAGGTCTTCAATGGAGACTATTTAACATCTTAAGTCACCTTGATTATGCTGATGACGTGTGTTTGCTTGCACATACCCGTTCGGACTTAGAGTCAAATGTTCGCTCGTTGCATTCTAAATGCAAAGAGGCGGGACTGAAAATAAATGTGCGTAAAACCAAGTACATGCACATGGGTTCGAACGCAAGCACACCGATTGTTCTTAATGGACAGGATGTAGAAGAGGTGCAAGATTTTTGCTATCTCGGAAGCATTGTCAGCATGGACGGCGGAGCCGAAAAGGATGTTGAGGCTCGGCTAAATAAAGCTCGTCAGGCCTTCGGTATCCTTTCCCCTTTCTGGAGGTTAAGAGAGATCTCCCTTCACACGAAGCTGCGAGTTTTTGACGCATGCGTCAAATCCGTGTTGTTATATGGTTGTACTACGTGGAAAGTGACCGTTCGACTTACCAAGAAACTACAGACTTTCGTAAACCAATGCCTCCGACGCATTTTAGGAATATTCTGGCCAGAAGTGATCTCCAACGACGAACTTTGGAGTACAACTCGCCAGACTAAAATAGGTATTGAGATTCAACGGCGAAAGTGGCAGTGGATCGGTCATACTTTGAGGAAACCAGAGCAAAACATCGCAAAACAGGCTCTGGATTATAACCCTCAAGGAAGACGTCGGGTTGGTCGACCATGTAACACATGGAAGCGAGCAGTTGAGCAGGAGGCCAGAGGAATAAACAAGTCCTGGCAACAGCTTAAAGCCGATGCTCAGGATCGCGCCTTGTGGAAGAGAGTTGTTTCTGTCCTATGCCCCTATAGGGGGTCTTAACAGGAATTTGATATCGCACGTGTGATGTGAACTCTGCAGAGTTGTGCTTTATATATCGTCAGCCTAATGCTAAAACCTCGTAGCTCACAAAAGTAGAACTTTACAGGAGACAGAAAAAACTTATTGCTGTTCGCACTGTGTCAAAAACTTATTTACTATTAAGCTAGCTTCAGAAATTAAACAAAAGTATAATTTTAGATGAAAACGTATCAGAATGTAGTTTAGGTGGAGTTACGTGGTTCCCTGTGCATGAAATCCTTATAAGTTGGGAGTTAAGTATTCTTATAGATAAACAATCTTGTTGTATTGACACAGAGTGGCAACACTACCCACTGTAGGTTAAGTTAGTTTTAGACAGTTGTACAATAAAGCCGGACAAGAAAACAGGTGTGGGAGTCAAGGCGAACGAACACATTAAAACTTAGAAAGTTATTAATGATTTACTTAAATAATTTAAATCGAATCGTTCATTAAACATTAGTAAAATAACTGTTTCCAAACTAAATGAATTTTTATTTCAAGTACATTTTATTTGAATTATTATTCTTGAGGTAAATTGTTGTAGAAGTCGTGATAGACTGCTAGTATTGACAACTTCAAATCCTGTAGATGTTTAAATTTAGATTTTTTAATTTTTACTCGCTCGTTATATATCATAGATATGATAAATTGAACACCGCAATTGGTTTTACTGTTATTTTTCTTACTGGAATGTCTTTCCAATTGTCGGAAAATCTTAATTTGTACATAATGTTTCCTTCTGCAGTGTACTTAAGGGCACGAATATTTGTTACTGTATGTTACTGTTAGCTAGGGTTTTAGCCTAGTAGGTAGTGTGTTGGTCTTGTAATGCGAAGGTCGTGAGTTCAAATCCCGGTCGGCGCAATATATAATTCCGGCACATTGCCTGCTTGGATATACCTTGGTCACCTCAATCTAAGAAAATGAAAAATTCGTAGAAAGAGGGTTGTGCGAAGGGCTAACAACCCTTCCACAATATGTAATGAAAAATGTTAAGGAACCTGAATATCAGGAGGCCAAGGTCCGATTTGGGCTGTAGCGCTATTGTAGATGTAGAAAAAATTCGTCGTATCTCTTTGGTGGAACAAGCACTCCGCGAAAATTTTAATTGCATATCCCGCAATTGAAAGTTTATTTTATTCGCTTTCATTTTCAAAGTAAGGCAAACATTTATTTAAAATAACCGTGCCTATCCAATATGTAGATTTCATTATTTCTGACTTAATTAGATCTTCTTTAATAATATCCATATCTAAGAAATTATTCAACATAAAATTATAAGATTAACATTGATTGACTGGTAAACAAATAATAATAGTTATAATTAAAATGTAACAATATCGAAGATGACATAATATGATTAAAGTAATACGATGAATTATCAAACAGTGTAATTCCAATCAATCATTAAATTAAATAAATAAAAATCAATAATTGTAAATAAAATACAAAGTGTTAATTGATAAAAAATTTAACAAAATTAATAAAAAAAATCGTGGCGCCACGTGAACCATGGCTCAACGGTGGCCCAACCACCACTACCCTCATCACCACCGCGATCATTGAAGATTCGTTCTCCTCAGAGTCTCCTGAAACATCGACATCTGATGACTTGATAGTTGTAATGCCAGGTAAATTATAACACAGGTTTTAATTCTACTGAATAAGAGTAAAGTGAAAACAAAACAGAACTACTATTGCGCGTAAACGCCTATAGAAATAGAGATTTTTCAGGAATTTTCACAGAAATAACTATCGGGAGTACAAATTGAAACCCGCCGTTTCCAAATAGATGGCGCCAGCAGTAAATGCTGATCAATAATGGCGGATCAGAAACGTCACATAGTAAACTTAGGCATCAGTCAACAACTCCTCATCATTAGATTTGTGAAGTTTTATCGGCGTCATATACTTTTTTGTGCGCGAATATGCCGAAGTTTGAGCCATTTCCGGGAAGTTTTGCTTTTTGCCTTAAATTCAGAAAAACCTGCGGCTGAGGCATGTTGAATGATTGTTGAAACTTATGGTGAGGGTGCTATTAGTGAAAGAACGTGTCCCGAATGGTTTCAACGCTATAAAATGGGTGATTTCGGCGTGGAGGACAAAGAGCGTCCTGGAGTGGTTAAAATGTTTGAGGACGCAGAATTGGAGGCATTACTGGACGAAGATACATGCTAAAAGCAACAACAATTTGCAGATTCGATTGCCGTGACTCAACAAGCCATTTCACATCATTCGAAAAGCTTGGGAACGAGCTAAAGCCAAGAAACTTCGAACGGCGTTTTTTTTACATCTGTTCCAACGTCAAAAAAGAAAGGATGTTTTTGGTTCGCATCGGCACTGGCGATGAGAAGTAGATCCCAAAATCCATGGCTCGAAAATCATGCTATGTATTTAGTGAGACCAGCTCGGCGTGGTGTATTATGAGCTGCTGCAACCGGGAGATCGCTAAAAAAAACAAATAGTGCGTTTGAGCCGAGCATTGAAGGAGAAACGGCCGCAATACGAGGAAATACACGACAAAGTGGTTTGCTGCACGATAACGCTCGGCTCACGTTGTGAAAATCTACCTGGAAACACTGAGATGGGACGTCCTACCGCCTCCGCCACATTTTCCAGATATCGCCCCTTCCACCTACCACCTATTGCGGTCGATGACGCATGGTCTGGCTGAGCCACACTTCCGTTCTCACGAAGAAGCTAAAAGTTGAATTGGTTCGTGGATCGGCTCAAAAGAGGAGCAGTTTTTCCGTATGCTGCCAGAAAGATGGTAAAAGTTGTGGCTAGCGATGTGCATTTCTTGGAATAATAAATATTTAACCATTTTTGCACAATAAAGGCTCGAATTTAGAAAAAAAAACGACGGTTTTCAATTTGTACTCTCACTATAATAATAATAATAGAAATGACAGGTTTGAAATTTCAACTTCAAAACTTTTCAAAGAAATATACTTACTATGAAGTTGTGATATTGTTTCGTTTTGTATGGTGAAGGTCATGGAGTTGGGTATAGTTTTTATTGAAAATACTACAATTATCATTAAAACATTATTCCAAATTTCAGATCAATAGCAATCAGTGGCGTAACTAGGATTTTTTCCTGGAGAGAGGGGCTCAGACAGTAACAATTTTTTACACCATATTACTTTTCGAAATGAGAAACCACGTTTATCCGCAACTGGCACATCAATACGTGAAGGTTTTTCCTTAAACTAATGTGAGAGCTTACCGTTAGAGTATACGAGTAGCGAATAGATGAAACACTATAATCTCTCCCGGTACATACTTAAGTGCGCAAGGGGTCGCGGGATTTCAAGTAAAACATAAAACTACTAGTTTGACAACTAATCTTCAAACTTCATTTAATTATATTTAAACTAAATCACTTTTCACTTCAGACTTTTTCGCTCATAAATTATCGCTTTCTAATCTTAACTCTTTCGCTTCCCAAACATCGACTGACCCATCGACTGTTTAATCCGGACTCACTCTTCACCAATAACGCTTGTCATTTTATATCGTTCTAATCGGTCGAATCATTTTTATTTATTATGTCGACCGAATCGATACATCATTGGTGTTATTTTCGCGGTAAAGAACTTGCAAGTGTTCCTCACTACTGTAGAATTGCCATTAGTTTAACATTCGTTGAACGGCATAGTGAGGGGATGCAAATGATCGTCCGAACCATTTTCCTATCGTCCGAATCATTTCCTTTCGGCCGGCAAAGAACTCGCAGGTGTTCGGAATTATTTCTTTCTCGCCCAAATTATTCCTTTATCGTGCGATCGCTGTCGGCCGCTTCTCTACATCGCCCGTGTAATTGTTGTTGGTTTGTCGAATATTCAAGGTTTTCAGACCTTGAACATTCGATGCTTGCGCGTATATTTTGTTGCTGGTCACTCGTGTATTTTCTTTTCTTATTTGCATCAGTGATTCATGCGATGAGCAAGTAAAGCTGACTTGTATCAATACCATTAATTCAAGTCAGAATTACAACTGAGTCAATACAGGTGTTCTAAATTACATTGATAAACATTAGAATTTTCCCTAAAATAAACTTTTTTAACGTTTATTGCAAAATTTTTCCATGTACCTAAAATTTAAATAGATCCATTTATAAAATTTGTGTGAAACTCAGAAATCTAACTCTAATATGACAAATTCTGTCATAATTTTTTTAAGCTAAAATACGAATTTAAACAAAGGCATTATTATTGAAATAAGTGAAATCTATCAACTATGTATATGTGAAACCTATCGACACAACATGCATGGTTTTTTCGCAAAAGTTAGTTAGATCAATGTTGTCAACCGTATGGGTTTGTCCCAGTACAATTGAAAAAAAAATAATGCTTTGTAGCATGTTTATTTCGCGATGAGTATGGAATTCTTGGACGTATTTCATTTTTTTTAAATGAACGTAATATAAAATCGGTAAGGAATCAATTATCGTTTCAAAGTCATCTCAAATACGGCAAAAATATGCTTGGGATCACCTTTATGCACAAAAAGAACTAGAGAACTAGAGGAGGGCTACATAAAATCGATCTAACAACACAGTGGTTTTGAAAGAAAAACCAACAAGCTAGTTCATTGGCAAGGAAGGAATCCGAATCTGATTTCTTCTGCCCCCATCTATTTTGCGTCAGTACCTACTGCCAAAAAACATCTAAATGTGGCAGAAATCACAATGTGCTCTTCACTGGTACTCGGCATAATAATAAGATTTTTATGCCAAAATATTCAGAAAAAGAACTTCTAAATATCTATCGTACAGCTAAATAGAAATCTCACTAGATACTCTTAGTGGGGAAATCGCCATAGACCTAGCAAAGACTGCAGTGAAAAAGAAAAGGAAACCAACGAAATTGCACAATCTAATCTAATATTAGATCGAGCTTGGCATCATCAGACCAGAGTAAAAGAGGACAGAGTGGACAGGCCTTCTGTCTTGCCCATAGACCAAGAAATTGTTCGCATAAAAAACTCCTACCTATCAAATGAACGATTGGTTCGCTCAAGGTTATATCTTCCAAAAATTTAAACAGCTGATTACTAAGGCATATTTTACACGTAGATTGTTCGCATGTGTGCGTGAAAATTGCAAGTAGATTCTTCTTCTACTTCTTCTACATTGGCGCCACAGCCCAAATCGGACCTTGGCTTCCTGATATTTAGGTTCCTTAACATTTTTCATTACTTATTGTGGAAGGGTTGTTAGCCCTTCGCACAACTCTCTTTCTATGAATTTTTCATTTCGGTTGATTGAGGTAACCAAAGTATATTCAAGCAGGCAATGTGCTGAAATTATACATTGCGCCGACCGAGATTCGAACTCACAACCTTTGCATTACAAGACCAACACGCTACCCACTAGGCTACACCCACTACTGGCTACACCCACCAGAAAGCAGATTAGTGTGATTATTTTCTGGATGGGTATAGACAGGGTAGGCATCTGATCGGCGTCATTAGGCGACGCCCAGTGTTGTAACTGTCATATACACATCAATTGTGCTCATCATACCTCCTCGTGGTAGCCACCGGATCCTGGTCTTGTCCATCCAGACTTGACTTGCTGAACTGATGGGCGCGAGTGCTAATGAAACAGAAAAATTCTAGCACTATAATAATATGGCCCTCCAAGTTGGGGGTTGGGCGATGTGTTAACAACTCATCCTCGGAAAAAACACACCCGTTTCGAAACCTGAAGCAACGCCTCGGACTGGATTGATTCAACGGCAACGACCACGCAAACGAAAAATGGACTATTCCTTCGGATCTTGGAACGTGCGATCCCTGTACAGAGCAGGAGCAGTGAGAGAGCTTCTGGAACAGGCAGTCAAATACAATATAAACATAATTGCACTCCAATAAACTAAATTATTAGGTAACGAGATTACTGACTATAGATCGCACACAATTTTCAAAAGTGGGAAATCATCGGGAACCCGGGAACACCAAGTTACCAACTTCAAATCCGTCAATGAACGATTGTGTGCAATCCGCATCAAAACAAGTTTTTTTAATGTTTGGCTTATTAATGTCCACGCCCCAACGGAAGACAAAGACGACGAAGTTAAAGACGATTTCTACAGCACTTTAGAATCAACATTCGACTTCCTTCCGTCGAATGATATTAAAATAGTATTAGGTGACTTTAACGCGAAAGTGGGCAAAGAAGAAGCATACATAGGGACAATTGGAAGGCATAGTCTCCATGATATTAGTAACGACAACGGCCAGAGGCTGACTGATTTCGCCAGCAGCAAAAACCTTATTGTAAGCTCGACATGCTTCCCGCATCGTGACATTCATAAGAGAACGTGGGCTTCACCCGACGGAAGAACATTCAATCAAATAGACCATGTTCTAATAGAGAAAAGGACGGCCTCCTGCATTCTCGACGTGCGTACATGTCGAGGGGCTAATTGCGACACAGACCACTATTTGGTAAAGACCAAGTTTCGATGTCGAATCGCAAACCGAGGACACTCAAAAATACAACCGGTTCCTAAATTCGACATAGGGAAACTCAAAAACGAAAAAATAGTTGCGAAATATGCGTTAGCCTTGGAGAGGCACTTCGCGACAATGCTGAATACCACTGTCAGAATGCCAATAGAAGAAATGTGGCAAAAAATCAAAGATGGCATTACATCTGTCGCAGAGGAGGTGATAGGACAACAACCCCGGCGCAAAAGAAATGATTGGTTCGACAAAGAATGCCAAGATGCCTTAGAACGAAAAAATGAAGCTTACAAAATATTAACGGAACGGCCGACACGAGCCAAACAAGACAAGTACAAGGATCTTAGACGATTTGCAAACAAAATATGCAGACAAAAAAAACGGAAGTACAATAATGACGAAATTAAAAACATGGACGAACAATTTAAATTACACAACACAAGAGTCGCGTATTCCCTTGTCAAAAGGATGAAAGAAGGTTACAAACCGAAAACGACCCTATGCAAGGATGCGGAAGGGAACATTATAAGTAACGCGGAAGATATAAAACTAAGATGGGCACAATATTTTGAACACCTTCTTAACCCGAGCCCATCACCTACACGAACAGCAGCAGCAGATACAATAGCAGGTATAACTGATGTAACAGCTGATGAAGGATCCGCTTTGAGTCCTCCCACACTCGAAGAAGTAAAAACAGCCCTAAGGAACCACCCAAACAACAAAGCGCCGGGCACTGATCAAATCCCAGCTGAACTTATGAAAGCCGGCGACACCTGCATAGCGCATCTCCTACATAGATTAGTCGCGGACATATGGACGCAGGAAATACTTCCTGAAGATTGGCGCAAGAGCATCATATGTCCAATTTATAAAAAAGGTGACAAACTCTGCTGCGAAAACTACCGAGGAATATCTCTGTTGTGTACGTCTTATAAGATTTTGACGAAAATTCTAGAAAAGAGAATTAAGCCCTATGCTGATAAAGTAATTGGTGAATACCAAGGCGGATTTAGAGCTGGACGCTCAACCACGGACCAGATATTCTCAGTTAAACAGGTGCTGGAAAAGTGCTGGGAATATAATATTGATGTGCACCAGATATTTGTTGACTTCAAACAAGCATACGACAGTATCGACAGGCGCGTACTGTATAAAATCATGTTGGAGTTTGGAGTCCCACCGAAACTGGTTCGACTGACAAGAATGACAATGACTGAGTCTTTGTCACAAGTCAGAGTAGAAAACGATCTGACTTCCAGTTTTAAAACAGACAACGGCCTTAAACAAGGTAACGGCCTCGCACCAATGCTTTTCAACTTAACACTCGAATATGTTGTTCGGAAACTTCCCGTTGACACCAAGGGAACACTATGCTTCAAATCCACACAACTCGTAGCATATGCCGACGACATAGATATCCTTGCAAATCTCTGGAGAGTGCTAAGGAAGTATTTGTAAACCTTGACTCGGTAGCAAGGGAAGTTGGACTACGCATTAATGAAAACAAAACAAAAACTATGACGCAAACTAGGAAAAAGACGCCAATCAGACAAAATATTACAGTAGGAGACTATAACCTAGAAAACGTAGACAACTTCATATATCTAGGGGCAAATCTATCGAAGGATGGAAGCGAACCCATCGAAATTAAAAGAAGGATAATGATGGCAAACAAGACTAATTATTCGGTACTTCCAATAATCAAAAACAAGAACGTGCACAGGAAAACAAAACTTAAGCTATACAAAACAATCATAAGACCTGTGCTATGCTATGGCAGCGAAACGTGGACATTAACTCAGGCGTTCGAAAAACGACTTAACGCCTTTGAAAGGAAGGTCCTCAGAAGAATCCTCGGACCTGTGAGGGAAGACTCGATCTGGAGAATACGATACAATAGAGAATTGTATGCCATCTTCGACAATCCAGAAGTGTCAACCCTCATAAAATTTAAAAAATTACAATGGGCTGGTCATGTGGAGCGGATGGATGACGGAAGAATTCCTAAACGCACACTAAAAGGGAAAGTCAACGGACAAAGACCGGTCGGAAAACCACGAAAGCGCTGGGAGGATTCGATTGACGCAGACAGCAAATCACTGCTAAGATTTTCAAACTGGAGGACGCGGTCACTGAACCGAGATGGATGGAGGCAAAGCATTCAGGAGGCCAAAGTCTGATTTGGGCTGTAGCGCCATCGTAAGTAAGTAAGTGATTATTTCGAGAAGTAGTATATACATATAAACTGTGGTCAAGACTATGAAACCCATTACCAGCCAAAGTGTTTCCCAACGAATACAACCGCCAGTGCTTCAAGAGCAATGTCCACCGTCACTTTCGTCTCTCTCCATTTAAGTTTGCCTGTTTTTAATAACTCTTGAAATTTTTTTCAATACCTATACTGACAAAAAACTGTGTGTGGCATTATAGGGTGACCCCCTAAGTTCTATTCGGTACCCTAAAAACAACAGCCCTACTCTAGAACCCCTATTCACTTAGTCTTCCCTATCCACCCTAAACTCTCACGCCTACTCATCTTGTCCCAAGAATAATAAATTTGTGGCCAACTCGTTGGCAGATTTTCAAGTTACTCTCCATACCAGATCAACTGAAAAATAAAATACAAAAAAAATATTAAATTTTTTTTCAACCTTTTATGTAACAGCATTCCTTTAATTGCTTCTTTAGTTTTTATGGGTTTTCTTGTTGCTCAAAAACTTCGTTTTCGAGTGTAGACGGTCGATCTTCTGTCTAAACAAAGCCTCTCGAACGCTTTGATTTAATGTGTTTTAATCTTAGAAAAACCTTTGATTCAAATCCTCGAAAACTCGAAATTACGATGTAATTCAGGATTGTTCAGCGTGGGTATTCCTTTCGGGTTCAGCATAACATAATTCGTTCTGAGAAATTTGAGCTTGAACTGGAAGCTTTTCCACTTAAACGCAATCATCGTAACGCCTTTTCTGTAACTCAACAATTACGACTCGACATTGATTTTGCCATTCTTTGTGTGGAATATTAGTAGCTGCTACGTACCGGTATTCGTCGGTAGAAATAATTAATTTATTATTATACGACTAAATTCACTGTTTATTCATGCCGAAAATAATTTTTATCATTTCGTAACGCTGCAAAGTGTGTCGCTAATTGAAATTATCATAAATTGTTGTTGTTGCAACGCGAGTGAAATTCCAGTGAAAGTGAAAAATCAATTATGGAAATTTGCTAAATGTTGATTTCAAAAAAAATTTAAAATCCATGTGAATTAAAGAGTAAAAACGACGCTAAATCTGATTGAAATTATTCGATCGAAAGTCTCATTAAAACGGACAAATTTTGCTCAGGATGCCATTAGGACAGTTCAGGATATCTGTGAGCCGTTGTTAGCGTGGCAACAGATGCAACAGAACGTTCAGAGTGTCGGTAGGTTTATGAGAATCTTAAAAAAAAACGAAAAAAAATCGATGTGGATTATAGCTGGCTAACTTAGTTGAAGCGGCCGTTAGTCCAGTCAACGAATTTTTAGTCAATTTGCCAAAATTTCATGAGTGTAGGTAAGTATCCACGGGCGAGTTGCGATAAAACGTAAACATAATTGCAAGCTTAAGTTCAATATTTATTTTTTAAATAAATTATCGCGACAGTCACGACATGAGATTCGTGCATAATTCAAGAGACGTACAACAAAACTATTTCCATTTCCTATGCTTTAATTGAATAGTTAAGCACGGTACTACAGGTACTTCTACCTATAAAATCAGTCTCAGCATAACAAGTTTGAACTAATTTCAGAAAATTATTACAAGCATCAACGATTTTCATATGACATATGTACATATGTTAGCGAGATAGTACTTCCTTTTCTTTCTATTCATTAAACTATATAAAATAAACTTCAGAAATTTCTGTACAAATCTAGGAAATTTTTATTGGAAATAGTTACAGCGTCGTTCTAGAGCCGAAACGATATTAACTCCATTTTTTAAATGGTTCATTTTTAATGAACACTTTAGCTTAACCCATATGAACGCTGGTCCGAAAAACCATCAAGGAGGTGATGGTTTTTCGGACCAGCGTATTATTAGTTATTTCTGAAAAAATCATTAAAATTCTCCTACTCCTTCTACCACCTCCCATACAAACTGCCCAATTTCACTAAACCTAACACACAAATTTTCTCAGTACCTATTTAAACTTTGGAGCTACATTAGCATAATGTGAAACGAATTAGTTGAATGCTATCACCTCTTCTACCACTCCCCATACGAAATTTCTCGGAATCACAAAAATTTCTATTTCATCTGAAGTGTCGTAAGATAGGGCTTTATGCGCAATCGTAGCCCTGTTATGTTTATATCTTTGATGAAATCTGAGAATATATTGTGCTTGCCTGACCGTTTGTAACGTTAAGAAATAATGCTCGCACAGAGTCGCCAAGGGTAGAGAAATATTTGTTGTCGCTCAAAAACCTCGATTCCGAGTGACCGTCTGTCCGTCTGTCTGTCTGTCTACAACATAACTCTTGAAAGTTTTGACCTATCGTTCTGAAATATGTCATATGTCATTTTTAGGAAAAAGTAACTTTAAGTTCGTGAACGGGTCACATCCTCCCATACAAATTTCATGAAATTACGAAATTTAAAGAAATTGATTTTTCTCCGAAACCATTTCAACTATTGATTTGAAAATTAGGTCATAGTATAATGATGTGAATATCATTAACGTTAAAAAATATTGATCTGATCCCCATACTCCATCTACGCCCTCCCATACAAATGCACAATTTTCAAAAATGCATTTAGTCGGTGCATTGCAACTAGCAAAGCTAAAAGAACAATTTTTTGTCAAAATTAATTTTACTACAATTGCAACCAGTTTTGGAAAAACTATCAACTACACTTCACTCTTTTTACCCCTCCGATACAAATTTTACGAAATTTCGGAAATTCAATTAAATTATTTTTCTCCAAAATCATTAAAGCTATCAACTTTAATTTTTGAGAAAAGTATACAAAGATCATTGATGCCGAAAAATTTGATTTTGATTCAAATATTCCATCTAGCCCCTGTCATACAAATGCACAATTTTGATAAATATATTTAATCGATTTTCATTAAAACTAGAAAAAGTACAAACTTCAAATTTTGCCAGAATTTGTCCCTTAATAATTAAAATAAATGCTTAAAAAAAATGTAAACTTCGCCTTACTCCTTCTACCACCTCCCATACCAATTTTTGTATTGGAAATTCAAGAAAAGTATTTCTCTTTTAAACATTTGAGAGGTGTCGACTTCAAAATTGTAACAAAGCAATGTGGTTAGGATGTTGATAAATTCAAAATAATACAAAACCTCCCACTTTCTCTGCCTCCTCCAATACAAATGCCATAAATTCAGAAAAAAAATTTTCAAAATCCACGAAAATTATGAAAGCTACAAAATTTAAATTCAGTATGAAACATTTTGTATACTACGTTCGGTGTTAAAGACAAAAATTACAAACCCTCCCCTCTGGTTTTTCCACCACCCGTACAAAATTCACTTTTCACTATTCGAAAAAATTTGCGATGACATATTTTCCGGTGCAATTAACTCTTTCCTATTTCATCTAGAGTATCATATGGTTTGGCTTTGCGCTCAATCATAATTCTGGTATGCTACAAACAAATTTCCATAAAAATTTTGAGTTTTTCTGTTTTTTTCTTTCAATGCACAAGATACACCACGGGCAAGTTAGGTCCCGACTTCGGTGCATAACAATTATGGCTCAAATTAATATTTTTTTCTTTATCAAAGGGATGTAAGAACCTGGAAAATTTGAACTTTTTATCTTTAACCAGAGCCCCGAAAAAATTTCTAAAAATGTTCAACATATTGGCTCACCCCTTACAGCCGCCAATTTAAAAATTTTATCAAAATAAATCATGGATCTCGACAATTGGACAAAATTTCAACTTTAGTATCTGTACTGCATTTTGAGATGTAACGATTTGAAATTTGGAATGTGCACCATTTCTTTCTTTCTTCACATCGATGATGGGTGTTGGGGATTGGTGATGCTGAGGGAAGAGGCGGGGGGAGTATTAGAAAAAATTATGGGGAAAACATTATTTGTTACAATTATGTTAACTATTGATAAGTCCGGAAACATAATGAAACTTTAACCTGGCCATTATCATTCCTATTGGGATCTTGTCGAATGTGTGGCATACAAGTATGCTGTGAATGATGCACACTACGATAAGTATAGGTACATGTAGTTCACACAAGTAGCATCGTGTATTCGGCACCTTAGTAGTTGAATGTGCGCTCCACGTCCAGTCGGTACTGTGAAAATTTGGTCCTTGAAAACGACGGAGTGTACGGCAACGTTCAAGCCGCTCGGAAACGAACTGGCTGTCAATACGGTGCTCTTGTTGCCGAAAAATCCTGAACATTTTATCGTCTGCAATCGATCGAATACGGTGGTGATTATGAACATGCAGGGACAAATCGTACGCTCGTTCTCGTCCGGTAAGCGTGAAGGCGGAGCATTTATCTGTGCCACGTTGTCGCCGAGGGGAGAATTTATCTATTGCGCTGGCGAGGATCAGGTTTTGTATTGTTTTTCGGTATCATCGGGAAAATTGGAGCGGACGCTCAATGTAAGTCGTGATTTCGGATTTAGTGACTGTGCAATTTTAATCGGGTGTATTGCAGGTTCATGAAAAGGACGTAATCGGCTTGGCTCATCATCCCCATCAGAATTTATTGGCCACATACAGTGAAGACGGTCTGTTGAAATTGTGGAAGCCCTAGTTTTAGTTTTATGTACTCGTAATAAAAAGCAATTTATTTAAAGTGCCGCTTTACTTTTTTTCAGGAGCTTACAACTTTGCTAACAGGAGCGAAACTTTCAATTATTCTTTTTTTATTTCCATTTTGAATCAATCTCTTTTATTCGTTGAAATTCCTCTTAGGTTTTTTTGGAGTGAATTGAAAGCTGCGTCTAAAGTGACGAAATGTTAGAACTTCATCTTCATGGGGTTCTTTCTTTAATCATAGCTATGATTGTGATGACACGAAGTCCGATCATCCATCAATGTCACAAATAGTAATATATTCAGATGGCAAAATCAAATCTTAACCTGCCTTAAACTGAAATTCAATGCCAAGACACGAGTACGCATATCTACCACATGCTCTTGTAAACAATAACAAATGATATGAATGTGCATCGGCATAAGAACTCTGCACTCACAAGCTATGCAATATTTGTAAGAGGTAAACAAAAAAAAGATATATAAAACCATAACAAGTTCACATGTGCGTACTGATATGTATGTAGCCAGGTGTGACTAATACCTCGAGTAATTAGAGTCATTGTACGATGAAAATTACGATTTCGTGCTATCACACTTAATCAGCATTTTCATAAGAGAAAAATAATAAAATAATTGAAAGGGGAAATTCATTAAAGTATATCGATTGGACTCTGAAATCTATAAGCGAATTAATGTCCTAGATTTCAGAGTTCAACTCAAAACAATTGAACTCATGCATTTTAGTTGTACTAAAATTTATGTATGGCTAAACAAAAAAATATATAAGCGAAGCCTCAAGCCAAGAACGAGGAGTCAGAGTTTGATTTTAAAAGCTGTTAGTTTTCGGCAAGTAAAAAAATCAAATCTAAATTTTGTAAGTTTTCGGCAAGTGATAAATAAATAAAAAAAAAGAAGTCCAAATTTCAACGCGGGAAATCTTTCTTCGGCGAAGCTAATTAACAACAAACGTTGCCATCAAAGGAAGTTCGATAATATCATCAAAAGGAAGTACGCTATCACCAACACCAATGGGGCAAATAAATAAAATGGTAATCACTTAATTTTTTTTTCAATTATTCGATACAGCTGACTAGTGGACGGGGGATCGCCTTGGGCCTTAGGGCCTGGTGTGCGCTCTAAAAATGGCCATGTAGAGCGAATGGAAGAGAGAAGAATCCCCAAACGTGCTCTTAAAGGCAAAGCGAGTGGTAACAGACCAGTAGGCAAAATGGGATCTTGAAGACAGCAATACCAGCTAAAAAATTACCAGCTGGAGAACGCGGTCTTTGGATCGGGATGATTGAAGGCGACGATCCGGGCTGTCGAGCCATTAATGAGGGTGATGAACAATTCTATTATCATTAGCAAAATTGTGATTTGGGTTGATAAATGCAAGTGACTTATGCAAATTGAGAAAGAGTCAAAATAAATAAGTCCTAAGAGACACCAACAGCTATAGAGTATACTAAATGAAAAAATAAATGAAGGCTATATTTAGGAGTACGCGAGAACTTCTTGTTGGACCAATGGGAGTAAAAATGCGTGAATACCAATAGACCCTAGCGTTCTTAAGCTACACTACTTTATTAAAATTGTGCTTCCATCGGGATATCCAAACTTAATAGAGCAAAAGCACCATGTTAAAAAGTCTGTATGGTCGAATGAAGAATCTCGTAGAAAGTTGTAGATTCCTATGAAGTTTTGCAACTTTCTGCGCGACTCTATATCACATTATACTGATCTTCATAATAACAAATGGAGACTTATCCTGAATTCTTATCAAAAGCAAAAAGACATAGTCGAATTCAAAGGTTTAAAAAGCCAATGATATCGAGACTCCTAGTGGGTAGATTCACTCATGCAAGAAGTAGAAGATATACTGTAATAGAGCTCGCCTTTCGAACTAACGATTCCTGGTGTGGTAAGTTAAATGATTTTCTTTTGCAAATTTCATCCACCTTAGAAGTTCTTTTATGCAATTACGATTATGGAATATCTACAAGATCTTTATTACAGTTTTGAATCGCACAGCAAAATCTACAAAGTTGTAAAAAGTATTTTACGCTTCACGATCTAGGAAATATCTACAAGGCCGAGATTCATTCGTCCCCGTCTTGAGTACAACTCGCACATATGGGCTAGGGCACCCAAAACTCAACTTGCGGTACTCGACCGAATCCAAAAGCATGGATTTCGTCTAATTGAAGATGAGACTATATCAGTCTCTATAGACTCCCTCGAGTATCGCAGAAACGTCGGGGTACTTTGCGTTTACGATCGATACTTCCACGGTAAATGCAGCGAAAAACTCTCCAACCTTATCATCTTTTCAACTATCGCTGGGATACACGGCAAGCTGCACGCGCCCATGAGTTCACTGTTAAACCTTTACAATCGCGTACAGCGAAATGTAGGCAATCCTTTCTAACCCAAACATCAAGACTATGGAATGCATTGCCACCCCACGTGTTCCCAGCAACTTACAGCATTCAGTGTTTCAAGAACAATGTCCACCGACAATTTAGCCTCTTCCCTCCTGAAACTCCCTTGTAACACCATCTTTCACATACCCTATACCGACTTGAATGTTCAGTCAAGTCGAAATAAAGGGTGACCCTCTAAATTATATTCGGTGCTATAAATAAATAAATAAGTCGCCTGGCAAGATAAAGCGGTGAACTACACGACATGTCAATCCAGATACAAATTGAGATAAATCGATATATGTATCTTGTGTTTGTTGCATCGATGACCTCCTCACTCAACCCAAAACTCTTACCACCGAGCCATTTCTTCAAATTTGGAAACAGGAAAAAGTCGCAGGGGACTAAATCTGGTGGACGAGAAACCAACTCATGAACACGTGTGCACCAGTGGTGGAAGAGCAAACTGCAATCGTTTTTTTATTCAAACCGGCGTCGATTCGATCTAAAAGGGCAGGTGATCCTTTCGCCCTTTTCAAGGTAATCGATGTGAGTTATGCCGCGTGCATGCCGAAAAACTGTCGCCATCACCTTGTTGGCCGAGAGACCCATCTTGGCCTTCTTTGGCACCGATCTGCCTGGAGTAACGAACTGTTTTCACTATTCCTTTGTCTCTGGTGTGTTGTGATGGATTCATGTTTCGTCTACGGTTACGAAACGGTGCAGAAACTCATCTGGATTACGCTCAAACAGCGCCAAACACTCCTTCGACATGGTCACACGTGTCCGTTTATAATCAATTTTGAACAAACGCGGCACCCATCGCGCAGATAAGTTTTTCATGCCCAACTGATTATGCAAAATCAAATGCCTGTGGTCTCAATAATCTCGCGCACTTTCAACCTCTGATCAGCTGGTGGATTTTCGCAAAAATTTCTGGAGCGGACACCTCAATTGTACGTGATTCGGCGACACTCGTGCTTGTACGACCGCATTCAGTAAGCCAATTTTGAATAATTCCAATCGATGGTGCAGAGTCCGCATAGTATTTATCAAGCCTTTTCTGGTTTGAGTGAAAAATAATGTTTGACACACGTGGTCATGAATCGTTGACCAATGTAGTCTTTTATTCACAAGTGGTTCACTATCACAGAAAATGTGCTCTAGTTTTCCTATTTTTCATTGCTTATTCTGCAGATATTGTCCTCTTAGATGCTAAAATGCAAGAGTATCCCGTTAGAATACCCACTAAGAGTGTAGTCTAATTTCTATTAGATGTAGATATTCAAAAGTTCTTTTAACTGAATGTTTTGGCACGAAAAGTTTAGCATACTTATTGCTGGTGCCGAGTATCAGAGAAGGCAGATTGTAATTTAAGTCACATTTGGGCAGTAACTCTAGCAGGAAGGAAGAAGACTCACGAAATCAGATTCGGATCACGCATGATTCTGACGGCCAGTTGATGTCGACGCATAAAAAGACAACCGATTTCTCAAATTTGTGCACAATGACTTTGACGTGCGATGTATAGCATGAACCTTTTTTTGAATCTTGTGTGGATTGCAGTTGTCCGTTATTAAGCAATTTTAATTATTAACAAAGCCATTCATTTATAAATACGTCGTCAAAATCACGGTCAAATGCCAACCGTTAAATCGTTAAAGAAGACTGTGCATCGTATTACGCGAACCTATCCTATTCGCAGCCAAATAAATTCCGTATTATCCATTTAATAATGAACAGGTCGCATTACACAGTTACAGCGTTAGATCGACAGAGACCCTCAACTTCCGGCAGACGAGCATAGTAGATAATTCGATTGCGGACTTCGACCCTCAATTGGTGGTGTATATACAATCGTATGTCACTCAAATCGATAATTGATTTGACGATTTTCGTAACTTCTTGCTCGCGATGTTCCGCCAATTTCGTATTTTGTCTTCGAACAGCAAAAGCTGCTGCTGTGTTGTCATCCGATTCGAAACGCCTCTGAAAATACTCGTCCAACTGTTCGTCCGTTGTATATATTTCCAGATGAATTCGGTTGCAGGAAATTTTCCTCCATACGAGGAATATTTCGTGCGGATAGTTTTATCCGCATGAAATATTCCTCGTATGGAGGAATATTACGCGCCGAAATTTCTGACAGCTAAAGATTCGGAGGGGTAAATTCCTCCATATGAGGAATATTTCGTGCGGATAGTTTTATCCGCATGAAATATTCCTCGTATGGAGGAATATTACGCGCCGAATCTTTATCTGTCAGAAATTTCGGCTCGTAATATTCCTCCATACGAGCGCGATTTGTCAAACTTAAATAAACATTATGGTAGTTACTGTGTTACAGATGTGGATTTTGAAATGTGGCGGTTAGCATCTCTCAAAGGTCGTGCGCCCCTACACCCTATTAAAATCCTACCCAGCGATATTTTATCGGTCATACTAGATTCCTAATTTTTAGCTCCCAAACCCTTCATTGGATTTTTGTATCGTTCCTCTTCATCTCTATCTAGAATTCAGTCTGAGAGCATACAAAGGCTTCCTTACATCCCAAAATCTTCAACAAGAAGGAATTTAGTTATCAAGACATTAAGAACAAAAAACAGAGCGTAACTCGTAACCGCAGGACTTGCGGGTACAGTATAGCTGGACAGAGCAAAAATTTTTAAGACTGGCTCATTACTCATCATCGGAATCTCTTTCCCCGACATTAAGTTTGTCATAGACGTTTTGGCATAAGAGCCACATTTTAGCCTTTGTTACCTTCCCTAGTATAAGAACTAGGAAGAGAGGACAACTAACTCCTATGTACCTACATTGGATGGATAGATAGAAGAGGAAGTTACTTCTACAGCTATAAAACGTTACAGATTTACAAAACGTAACATGATCTTATCTAGAATAGCTCTGTCGGAAGCCATCTCGCAGTCTAAGAACATGAGATGCAGTTGCAAATCCTTTTCAGCGGACTGCTCCAATACTATCAAGAGGGTATTTGTATGGTCTGTATAAGACTACTCTTCACAATATTCAGCCTGATAAACTGCTCTACAGCAATACTATTAGCCAGGAGTTTCGATAGCACAGAACCATGTCCTGTTTGTTTAACGTGGACGCCTGACGCTAGGGCTTTATCCCACGGTTTGGTCTGCACTGAACTGCTGGTTCAGCATTCACACTTGAAAGTGCAAGACCTATCTACTGTTTGCGTCGTGGAGTCCGGTTGAGAACGCACCTCCACGTCGATCACTCGGTTGCCTTAGCCTCGTGTGAAGCAGCAAACTGAGAAACCGGTTATTGCACGCAGCACAGTGAAGGATAAGCATAATGCTGATGCTCTGCCCGCGATTAGGACAACAACCACAGCCGCCACGTGTTCCTCGACGGAACCTTAATCATGGCTGTGTAGATTTGCCCGCACCACATTGTATCAGTCAGTCCTTCCGTCAAATCCTTAATTTCATCCATGAAATCCACCACGTAGCGTTTATCTCCAATTTCGATCCCTTTGGGTCTTTGTAAGAATTTGCCTTGGCCTACGTGCACAACTTTCTTCTGGACAAAGCCACTATTCTGCCTTCCTCCAACGAGATGTTTTCCTCCGATTTCGATCCATTTTGGTCAAAAAAATAAGGTCAAGTTCGTGAACGGGCCAAATCGCTCCACCTCTTCTGCCCCCTCCCATACAAAATGACACAATTGCGCAATTTGACAATGACGAGATTTGCTCGAAAAGTATATAAGCTATTAGCCTGAAATTTGGAATATATTATTTTTATGATAATATCAATCTACCGTATAAAAATTATGCGTGTCCTTCCCCTCCTTCTACCACCTCCCATACAAACTGTACTTGTCACGAATTATTCTAAGCCAATTTACTCAGTGCGTATAAAATTTAGATGGCTGAAATTGTGCACCAAATATTTATTTAAAATTGTTAGTAAGGCCAAAAAAAAATTAGACGATTAGCTTCACCCCTTCTAGACCCTCCCATACAAAATGACACAATTTCGCAATTTGACAATAAATGGATTTACTCGAAAAGTATGAAAGCTTTTAGGCTAAATTCTGGGATATATCACTTTCATAATGATCTAAATCTACAGTAGAAAAATTATTGGCGTCCTCTTTTTCCTTCCACCCCCTCCCATACAAACATCACTTTTTCATGAAATGCTCTAAGACGATTTTCTCAGAACATATAACATTTATCGAGCTCATATTTTGTAATAAATTCTTAATTAGCATTATCACTAAGATCAGAAAAAAATATTTGATTAGCTTCACTGCTTTTACCCCCTCCCATACAATATGACACAGTTTCACAACTTCACAAAAAATCGATTTTCGTGAAAACTATGAATGGCACTAGTCTGAAATATAAGGGATGCCAATTTTATAATATTCCTAGTTATTTCTGAAAAAATCATCAAAATCCCCCCACTCTTTCTACCACCTCCCATACAAACTGCACATTTGCACTAAATCTAACACACTAATTTTCTCAGTTCCCATTCAATTTTTGGAGTAAACATTTTGAATAAAACATTTTTATATCTACTTTAGCATGATGGGGAAAAAATTAGTTCAATGAATCATCCCTTCTAACACTCCACATACAAAATTTCTTGGGGTCACAAAAAAATTCTATTTCATCTAGAGTATCGTAAGATTGCGCATTACGCGCAATCGTAGCCCTGTTATGTTTTTTTCTTATCTTTTCTAAATCAGTCGGAATGCATGTTTTTGAATACGGTCGAGCAACGCGAGGTATGATTTGGGTGCCCCAGCCCAAACATGCGAATTGTACTCTAAACGTGGTCTAATGTATGCCTTATATATGGTTGTGAGGTCGTTCGGCGTGAAATACTTTTTGCACTTTCGGAGAACACCCAGACGTTTAGAGGCGTCGAGGGCAACATCAAAGATGTGCTGGGCCCAATTCAGGTGGTCGTTAATTTTAACGCCAAGAAGTGTGAAGTTATCCGAGGTGCGAAGTTGTGCGCCACCAAAGGTCACACTTTGAGATAACACTGGGACATCACGTTTGAGGGATAGATGACAGGTCTGTGTTTTAGAAGCGTTGAACTCTACTCTATTTTTCCTGCCCCATTCCAGGATTAAGCTGAGGTCCGAGTTCAGTGAACGGAATAACTCCCTGCGATTTGAAGCAATAGAATACTTAT
Source organism: Chorisops tibialis (assembly GCA_963669355.1). Taxonomy (NCBI): domain Eukaryota; kingdom Metazoa; phylum Arthropoda; class Insecta; order Diptera; family Stratiomyidae; genus Chorisops; species Chorisops tibialis. Next base: position 59,905,216 of record OY770263.1, read on the forward strand.
GTGATTCCGCAGCAGAGTTAAATTCATAGGTGTTATCTAAAGTACTGTCATCCGCAAAACTATGGATTGGATTGAGAGTAGACGACAGAAGGTCATTGATGAAAACTAAAAAAAGAGTCGGAGATAAAACAGACCCTTGAGGGACGCCGGAATCTATTGGGAAAGAGGAAGAAGTAACGCCATCTAGTACTACTCGTATAGTGCGTTCAGAAAGAAAACTCTCAATCCATTGAACAAGGGTAGCATTAAGACCTATAGCCCTAAGCTTAACTATGAGACATTCATGCCAAACTCTGTCAAAAGCTACAGATTTTCTTTTTTTAACAGATTTTCTGTTTTTTTTTTTTTTTAAGATTTGACTAGAGTAAATATATGATAATTTTACCGAAGCATGGCAGCAGATGTCCCCTTGCGAGTCAAGGTTAACAGTATTTATTGGTAATTCAACACAGCCCTTGTGAATTTTACACATTCGCCTACGCAGATGTAGAAAAAGACCATCTTAAGTCGGGTTAGAGTACGGCTATTTTTACTTTATTATTTTAATAATAAAGTATTGTGATCGACTTGGGAAAAAAAAAAAATTTGCTACCCTGAAATTTTTTTTTCGCGTTTCATGACTAAAATAGCCTAAAAATGCAAAAAAAAAATCCGTCTGTCTGTACGCCGTACGCCGACGTGTACGCTTAGCGCACATTAACTCCCAAACCCTTCAAGATAGAAAGTTCATTTTTGGAGGGATTGTAGGTAGTTGCGGATCTCAGGCGGATACCCATTTTGGGGGGTGTACGGGCTTAGGGGGAGACAGGGGGAGCGCTTAAACCGAAAAATACGAATTCAAATATCTCAACCATGGTTACAGCTACGCAACTCAAAATCAACATATATATAGAGGAATTTGTGGGACAACTTTTAAAAATAAATTAATTTTTTTAACCATTTGGGGTGCGAAAAGGGGGGCCGAATTTTTTTTTTCAAATGATTATATCTTCGAAATTACTACCCATAAAAAATTGATATTTTGAGACCATTAAGATGGCATATGGATCTACTAGAATCAGTTTAGATAGAAGCTAATTATTGTAAGGGGGAGGATCTGAGGGGGTACAAAGAAAAACACTTAAAAATTAATATCTCGACTATCTCTTAAGCTATGTAATTGAAACTTAAAATGCATACTAAGTTTTACTAGAGAAATATGAAAAAAATATAATAATAAAGTAATACAACATGTGGACATAATAGCATTTCAAAAATGGCGCACTTTCCAAAACTACAAATCATTATATCTCAAAATTGAGTACAGATATCAAATCAAAAATTTGTCAGATTGTAGAACTATACAGTCTTTAATTTTGGTAAAAAATTTAAGTTGGGGGTGTTAGGGGAGGGAGGTGGAAAGCGAAAATGTTGAAAATTTTGATTGATTTTTTTATGGCTCTGGTAAAAGATACAAAGTTTAAATTTTGCAAGTCGACATATCTATTTAATTTACACAGAAAAAAAATAATAATTTGTTCCAAAATTGTTATGCACCGAAGTGGGGGTCTAACGTGCACAAAATGTTTCATGTGCAATGAAAAAAACACATAAACTGAAAATTTTTGAATGAAATTTTTAGGAAGAAACTTGAAAATTTGCGAATTGCATTTAAAAAAAATTTATAAGAGTTTGAAATATTAACTGGTTGAATATCTTCAAAACTTCTACCCCCTCCCATACAAAATTATTTTTTCGACCATTTTTAAGAAATCAATTATTATTATTAAATGCTATCAATTTGAAATTTTGCACAAGAACTTACAAAAATAGTTGAAATAAAATTACGTTAAAAGTTTTGAGATCGCACTTGCCCTTCTACCCCCTCCCACACAAAAGTATGATTTCGACCAATTTCATTAAATCAACTAATAACTAACAAATTAAAAGCTACAAACTTAAAATTTTGTACAAACACCTTACAAAAGAAAGGAAATAAAACTGCATCACAAATTTTACGATTCCTTTACCTCCTCTACCCCCTCCCATACAAATGTTTGGTTTCGTGAATTTAAAATACACCGAATCCAATGAAAATTCTATGCAACTTCGTCTATGAAACTGGCATTCTATACAAAGAATATTGGATTTGGTTCAAGCAATCAATTAAAAAACTATTAACATCCACCCATCCTTACTATCACCCTCCCCCCTCCCTTCATGAAAACTCAAACTTGCATAAATAAAGGAATGAAATATGGAGCTTTTGAACGTCTCCGCAAAGTGTTAAATTGAGAACTGCCCTGCCCAAGAAGCTCCTTTCAATTAGTCTTCCCTAACCACTCTAACCTGCATATTGACTTTCTACGCATGCGCATTTTGTCCCAAAAATAATAAAGTTTCGCCCGACTTGTTGGCAGTTTATTTTTTATACATGTACTCCCCTAATATAGTTCAATGTATGTACATAGCTAGACAAGGTAGTGGAGATATTAATTTTTAAGTATTTTTCTTTGCAACACTCTGATTCCTCCCTCATAAGTATTGACCTCCTTCGAAGACAATAATGATGGAGCTTCGGTTCTAAAATATGAACATTTAATTCCGTAGAGATAATGATTTGAAAAAAAAAAAAATAAAAATAGGTCGACAATTTGTGTTGAGTCCCCCGCCCCCCCCCTGTTTTTGGACTCCACTGGATACAAAAATTCATTTGGTTTTGATTTTTTCCCATAAGTCAATATATTCGAATGCCGAGTTTCAGCTTTCTATCTGCAATCGTAGTAGAGATATTAGCATGTCTAGTTTTCAAACCTTCCCCCGCTCCCCAGCCTTTCCCTTCCACCTGACACTTGCAACGGAAGGGGGGTATGGCTGCTGCACGTACGGATCTTATCATCTCCTCCATTACACAAAATTGTGTACAGCTTTTAGTTAAACGTGATCTGAGAAACCAATTATGGTAGTGGCTGAACGCCCAGAAAAGAAACTTCTAACAATCAGATGATTTCCATAAGGAGTAACTCTGTGTGGGGGTTTGGCGATCTTCGGGAAAAGATATGGGATACGAAGCTTAACACTGAAGCTTTGGTGTATCTGACGGATGGCTTCTGCTGAGACTACCTTCTCCACTCCGGGATCCTCTACTGTCTTCTTTTGAATATCTTGCATGCTGACGAGAGATCCCTCTATTCGTCTACCGCAAGTCCAATAAAAACGGAAGAGAGGGTGTTGAGTTCAAATTTTGTGTTCTTATAGAATCTTCATACTGTCTTTATTACAAAAAAATCGATGTAGAAAACAACGTGAAACGCAGCGCAGCAGATCGGGGCATCGATGAAGATGGGACAATGGAGGACGATAAGGAGAGACGGTGATAGAGGTTTAGCAAGAGAAGCGTAGCAATTTTTAAGGACAAGGGCATAGGTTCCATCTAGACTGGACGAGAAAGACTCCTTTCTTTTTTAAATTAATCCATTTAACTTCAGATGGTAGCTGATTATAAGCACAGTAAGCTGCCCCTTTGGCTCGTATCGCAGTACTACATTTTTGATTAAACCAAGCCTTAGAATTGGGCTTGATTGGTCTGTAGCGTTGAGGGATGAAAAGTCTCATGCCCAACAAGATGGTCTCATTTACTGCGGAAGAAGCGTACTCAATACCTCTGTTGAAGCATATTAACCAATCAAATGAATGATAAAATTGCTTAAGACTGAAAAAATCGGCACTTCCGTAATGCCATACAAGCATTTTTGATGTCGTTGTGATTGATAATAGAAAATAACGAAAATAATAGAAAACATAACAGAATACTGATTGGCATAAATTCATATTTCTACCTTTTTAAGTTTTAATGAAAATTTATAAAATGCATTTTTCAAAATTGTTCATTGGTATGGAAGAGGGAAGAATAAGTGAGTGGATCGAAACAATATTTTTTGATGTTAATGGCTTTCGTATCGAAGTGCCAAGTATTGGGTCGCTGGATTACAAGTAAAAATAAAACAAGTTCACTTTGATTTAAATTACGCAGAAACCTTATTTTTCGCTTTAAAGCTTATCTGATGACATTCCCCCCCATTACCTTTAAAATGTGCTCCTCTTCTCCGGCTAAACCTCTTCACAATTTTTTCCATCTATCCTACGCACAATTGTGGAAAGTCGCGAAGCCAATTCCGAAAGAAGGAAGCAAAACGAACCCCGCCAACTACCGCCCAATAATCATTACTTCAGTGCTTTCAAAAGTGATGGATTCTGCTGTCAATCGCAAAATCGTTAAATATCTCGAGAATAAACAGCTTATCTACTATCACCAATACGATTTCCGTCCTAGACGATCGACGGGAGATACCTTGGTCTATCCCACGGAAGGCTGCAACTCCTGCTTTCTAAAATACGGTGAAGGTCAAGTTCTTGCGCTTGACATTGCAAAGGCTTTTGACAGAGTTTGGCATAAATGTCTTCTTGTTAAGTTCACGGCCATTACCCTTTGATGCTACCCTCATTCAATGGATTCTTCTACTTCTACAATGGCGCTACAGCCTAAATCGGACCTTGGCCTCCTGACATGCAGGTTCCTTAACATTTTCATTACTTATTGTGGAAAAGTTGTTAGCCCTTCGCACAAACCTCTTTCTACGTAATTTTCGTAGAATGAGGTGACCAATGCATATCCAAGCAGGCAATGTGTTGGAATTATATATTGCGCTGACCGGGATTTGAACTCACGACATTCGCATTACAAGACCAACACGCTACCCACTAGGCTACACCCTAGCTTCAATAGATTGAGAGTTTTTTTTCCAATCGCACTAAACGAATCGTATTAGATGGGATTACTTCTTCCTCCTTCCCAATGAATTCCAGTGTTGTTCTTATTGCCGACTCTGTTCTTAGTATTTATTAACGATTTCTTTTCTTCTACTTTCAATCCAATCTATAGTTTTGCGGATGACAGTACTTTAGATAACACCTATGAATCAAACAAGCATTCCATTGCTTCTAAACGCAGAGAGTTATTCCGTTCGCTGAACTCAGATCTCGATTTAATCCTGAAATGGGGCAGGAAAAATAAAGTAGAGTTGAATGCCGCTAAGACACAGGCCTGTCATCTTTCCCTTAAACGTGATGTTCCAGCGTCGTCTTATAATGTAACCTTTAATGGCGTACAACTTTGCTCTTCCGAAGTTCTTATCCTTTTAGGCGTAAAGTTCAATAACCATCTCGATTGGAGTCAACACATCTTTGAAATTGCCCTTGATGCCTCCAAGCGCCTAAGTATTCTTCGTAAATGCAAAAAATACTTTACGCCTCACGACTAGCCACTATCTACAAGGGTTACATTCGACCTTGCTTAGAGTACAACTCGCATCTTTGGGCTTGGGCACCCAGAACTTACCTTGCGCTGCTTGATCGAATTCAAAAACATGCGTTCCGACTAATTGGAGGTGAAACCATTACGGCTTCTATTGACTCCCTCGAATATTGTAGAAATGTCGGAGTCTTCAGCATTTACTATCGCTACTTCCATAGTAAATGCAGTTCGAAACTACATATACGCACTTATTCCTTCACTTTGCACTTTTCAACGGGATACTCATCAAGCGGAACATACGCACGAGTATACCGTCAAACTTTTGTCTACCCGCATACTGAAATTTAGACGGTCATTCATTTCCCGAACATTCAGACTCTGAAACGCATTGGCGGCTAATGTTTTTTCCAAACAAGTATAACCTACAGTCCTTCAAGAATAATATTCACCGTGATTTCCGTCTCTCTCAATCCAAATTTCCATAATGCACCCAAATTTTATACACTTTCTTTACCGACTTAACTGTACAATGCATTAAAGGGTGACTCCCTTAAGTTATACTCGGTGCCTTCAAGAAAAAAAATCCGTCGACTGCTTGATCTCAACTAACTTTCGCTTCCGCCGTCGACTAACTCCCCCGTCTTTACTCCGTGATAACCTGATTTTGATTGACTTCCATCATAAGCGCTCCCCCTTTTTTATCGTTTTTGTCGGCCTTTTATTCCGACTCACCTGCCCGCCAAATCGACCCTCCTCCTCCCACCCCCACCGAATCGATTTCCTTGCCAAATGTCAATGACTAATCTAATGTGTGTCGGCATCAGAAGGCATGTGGCCGTATATTTGATTTCGGTTGAAGACCTTGAACATTTAATGAGTCTGATAGCTTTCAAGATCGGAGTTTGTGTGGCTGTATATTTTGTTGTTAGTCACAGGTGTTCTTTTTATTAGCATAATATTGTTGTTGGAGACCCTGAACATTCGCTGAGTAGCATAGTGTTCGCACGCGTGCACTTATTTGTTTTCGAGAACAATCGAAGATTGCGAACAAACAGCGAGCGATTTGATCTGATATGTAACAATATCATTATACAAATTTCTAATTTGGTAGCTTTGCTGATTTTGGTGAAAAACCAATTTCTTGATATGTATAAATTTCATGAAATTAGTATTAAAGGGGGTAGAAAGAAAGGGAGATGTGACCCGTTCACAAAATTTTAGTTTCTTTTTGCTCGAAATGACATAATCAAAATTTCAGCACGATTACTCTAAGCATCTAAGATTTATGTTGTAGACAGACGGACAGACGGTCATCGAGGTTTTTAAGCGACAATAAATATTTTTGTACCCTTGTCGATCTGTACGTGAAATATTTCTTAGCGTTCCAAACGGTAAGGCAAACACAATATACTCTCAGATTTCATCTACAGTATACAAGATTAATTTCAATATAATATTCGGAAATTGGTGCAAGAAGTTTGTTAAATTATTCCATTATTCGTGCAATCCAAGATGAAAAGATAGCACCTAGCTTCTGTCTATCATAATTAAAGCATTGTATTTTTCTTTTCACCACTTTAAATCAATAAAACTGGAGCAGATTTTAGAAAAGAGCTCGGTTCAAACGCTATAATGCAAAAATTTTTGAACTTTGAACGAATTTTCTCGTCCTTTTTCCTCGACTACCAGTTTCTTTACGGAAATGTACAATTAGCTGGTAAAGTTTCTATTCACATCGCGCTTTCTTCGCTGGAAAAGCAAACGAAATTTGTCCAGAACTTGCGAAACAAAGTTGTTCCATTCCTTTGGTTTACAGAGCAGATCTATACACGATATCATTCGAACCTTGAACCCATTAATTCCAATAGACTATCCTGCCTTGTATCGCGGGTGGTATATGGACCTGAAATCAGAACTTAACGGATGAGTTTTATTTCCATTTTTTGCTCCTCATCGCAAACACAATTCAGAATTGAATAGACGCGAGAATCGAAGGGACGAAGTTTTCGGTTCGGACTATCGCTGCAAAGTCACGGCTACTGATGACAGTGAGATGGGGTTGGTTCCGCATCCTTGCCTTGCAGCCACCTAGAGTCATTGATCCTCTAAAAAGCTCAAATATTGAATTAAGCCCGAGCTGCATGGACAGAGTGGATATACGATTTGTGTCAATTGCATAATTGGATAATTGTCGAGAGTGCTTGCTGCCGGGCGTCTTACAAATGAAATAGAAAAATAACAGAGCAAAGAGTGAAACTAGTAAAAGTGCATTTCATTCGACTGCAATTTGCACATGTACACCGTCATCATCATCATCTTGAAGTTAACTAATTACACTTACACCTGTTTTAGCATCATTTCCACACTCTTCTCACCGAGAAAATGCATGATTTCTGTATGTAAGGTTGATTTCATTTGGTTTTCTTTTATTTTCTTCTTATTTAAATTTTCAAGCATTTCCCTTTTCGTGAGATCGCTTTGTTTAAACGCAAAACAGCACTTAAGATGATTTTAGGTTTGTAGCTAAGCTTAATTAGATTGGTTGGGAATTTTATAGGAAAAGTTTTATTAGAGTATGCCCAACGCTAATAAAGAGAGGAAAGTCGAATGTGTGTTATGTGAAATCAAATTACAAAAAATCGCCCAAGTGAAATTTCAATATTAGATTGAAATTTCGTACTCGATGTATAAGGATTTTCAATTAAGCATGTCTGTGTTTTGAATTTCAATAAATCAAATAGTATGCGGGAATTTTTACAGTATATTTATGTTTAAATTACAACTTTAAAACAGATAGTTCCAATTATGTTAAGTCGACATTAATAAAAAGTAGTTCGAAAATTTAAGTAGAAATTAACAATTACGATAACTTGATGAATGATCAAAAGGAAGTAATTACGAAGAGCAATATAAGTTAACAATAAATTATAAGAGGACACGTTAATCTAAGATAGTCTATGTATGAGTTTAATTGTATGTAAAAACATAACAGGGCTACGATTGCGCGTAAAGCGCAATCTTACGATACTCTAGATGAAATAGAATTTTTTGTGATCCCAAGAAATTTTGTATGGGGAGTGTTAGAAGGGATGATAGCATTGTACTAATTTTTTCGACATCATGCTAAAGTAGCTATGAAAATGTTTTATACAAAATGCTTACTCCAAAAACTGAATGGGAGCTGAGAAAATTAGTGAGTTTGATTTAGTGAAAATGTGCAGTTTGTATGGGAGGTGGTAGAAAGAGTGGGGGGATTTTGATGATTTTTTCAGAAATAACTAGGAATATTATAAAATTGACATCCCTTAAATTTCAGACTAGCGCCATTCATAATTTTCAAGAAAATCGATTTTTTGTGAAGTTGTGAAACTGTGTCATATTGTATGGGAGAGGATAGAAGTAGTGAAGCAAATCAAATATTTTTTTTTTCATCTTAGTAATAATATTAATTAAATATTTATTACAAAATATGACCTCAACAAATGTTATATGTTCTGAGAAAATCGGCTTAGAGCATTTCAGGAAAAAGTGTAGTTTGTATGGGAGGGGGTGGAAGGAAAGGGAGGAAGCAAATAATATTTATACTGTAGATTTAAATCATTAAAAAAGTAATATATACCAAAATTGAGACCAATAGCTTTTATACTTTTTGAGTAGATCCATTTATTGTCAAATTGCAAAATTGTGTCATTTTGTATGGGAGGGGGTAGAAGGGATGAAGTTAATCATCTCATTTTTTTTTACCTTACTAACAATTTTAAATAAGTATTTGGTGCACAATTTCAGCCCGCTGAATTTTATAAGCACTGAGGAAATTGGCTTAGAGTAATTCATGATAAGTACAGTTTGTATGGGAGGTGGTAGAAGGAGGGGGAGGACACGCACAATTTTTATACGATAGATTGACATTATCATAAAAGTAATATATTCTGAATTTCAGGCCAATAACTCTTATACTTTTTGAGCAAATCCGTTTATTGTCAAATTGCGTAATTGTGTCATTTTGTATGGGAGGGGGTAGAAGGGGTGGAGCGATTTGGCCCGTTCACGAACTTGACCTTACTTTTTTGTCAAAAACGACGTGTACAAAATTTGAACTTTCTAGCTCAACGCGTTCTCAAGCTAGAGAGCGCACGGACGGACGGACAGACGGACGGACAGACGGACGGACGGACGGACAGACGGACGGACGGACGGACGGACGGACGGACATCCGGTTTTGAAATTTTTGAGTGATAATATTAACTTCTGTATTCATCATTTTTTTCTCCGAGCCGTATTTCTTGGCGTTACAAACCTTAGAGTGAACTTATAATACTCTCAGATTCCATCTAGAGTATAAACATAGCATGACTACGATTAGGCGTAAAGTCCAATCATGCGATACACTATAATCTCCCTATTTCATCTAATTTAAAAAATTTTGTATGGGAGTGGTAGAACGGGCGACGGCATTGAACTAATTTTTACACATCATGCTGGAGTCGGAATCAAAATGTTTTAAACAAAATTTAAGCTTCAACAATTTAATAGGTGTTAAGAAAATTAGTGTTTTGTATTTAGTGAAATTGTACAGTTTGTATGGAAGGGGCTAGAAGGAGTGCTGCTAATCGTCTATTTTTATACTCTAGATGGAATCTGAGAGTATTATAAGTTTGCTCTAAGGTTTGTAACGCCAAGAAATAAGGCTCGGAGAAAAAAGTGAATGATACAGAAGTTAATATTATCACTCAAAAATCTCAAAACCGGATGTCCGTCCGTCCGTGCGCTCTCTAGCTTGAGAACGCGTTGAGCTAGATAGTTCAAATTTTGTACACGTCGTTTTTGACAAAAAAATAAGGTCAAGTTCGTGAACGGGCCAAATCGCTCCACCTCTTCTGCCCCCTCCCATACAAAATGACACAATTGCGCAATTTGACAATGACGAGATTTGCTCGAAAAGTATATAAGCTATTAGCCTGAAATTTGGAATATATTATTTTTATGATAATATCAATCTACCGTATAAAAATTATGCGTGTCCTTCCCCTCCTTCTACCACCTCCCATACAAACTGTACTTGTCATGAATTATTCTAAGCCAATTTACTCAGTGCGTATAAAATTTAGATGGCTGAAATTGTGCACCAAATATTTATTTAAAATTGTTAGTAAGGCCAAAAAAAAATTAGACGATTAGATTCACCCCTTCTAGACCCTCCCATACAAAATGACACAATTTCGCAATTTGACAATAAATGGATTTACTCGAAAAGTATGAAAGCTTTTAGGCTAAATTCTGGGATATATCACTTTCATAATGATCTAAATCTACAGTAGAAAAATTATTGGCGTCCTCTTTTTCCTTCCACCCCCTCCCATACAAACATCACTTTTTCATGAAATGCTCTAAGACGATTTTCTCAGAACATATAACATTTATCGAGCTCATATTTTGTAATAAATTCTTAATTAGCATTATCACTAAGATCAGAAAAAAATATTTGATTAGCTTCACTGCTTTTACCCCCTCCCATACAATATGACACAGTTTCACAACTTCACAAAAAATCGATTTTCGTGAAAACTATGAATGGCACTAGTCTGAAATATAAGGGATGCCAATTTTATAATATTCCTAGTTATTTCTGAAAAAATCATCAAAATCCCCCCACTCTTTCTACCACCTCCCATACAAACTGCACATTTGCACTAAATCTAACACACTAATTTTCTCAGTTCCCATTCAATTTTTGGAGTAAACATTTTGAATAAAACATTTTTATAGCTACTTTAGCATGATGGGGAAAAAATTAGTTCAATGAATCATCCCTTCTAACACTCCACATACAAAATTTCTTGGGGTCACAAAAAAATTCTATTTCATCTAGAGTATCGTAATATTGCGCATTACGCGCAATCGTAGCCCTGTTATGTTTTTTTCTTATCTTTTCTAAATCAGTATTTAGTGCATAATTTCAGGTCGATAAATTTTATATGTACTGATTGAATTGGTTTATTGCATTTCAACGAAAAGTTCAATTTGTATGGGGGGTAGTAGAAGGAAAGGGGCGATTCAAATAATTTTGATACTGTTGATTTATGTCAGCATAAAACTAATATATTGTTATAGATCTGGCAACCACGCAATATTGATCTTCCCGAAAGTGCCAGAACTATATAAAACAGTCCACCAAAATGTAAAACGCCATCTAGAATCTTCTAGTATAGTCTAGACATACACCCTACAGAACCGTATACTCCAAAATGTAGGATCTAGAATAGTCGAGACATACACCCGAAAACATCCACGACAGAAGCTTCGTGAACAGGGGGAAATGGTATAAAACCACGGTAGCTCTCAGCGAGTTGGTCAGTCATTTTAATGATCGAGACGCGAACCGGTGGAAGCGATACGCGGCGGTAGTGCCAGATAGGCGAATTAAGTAAAAGTGTGAATTAGTTAAAGTGCAAATTAAGTAAAAGTGCAAATAAATAAATTATCTCTTATTTTTAAACGAATTGTGTTTTACTTGAAATCCGGCGAACCCCTAGCTCGCAACAATTGGTGTCAGAAGTGGGATTTCAAGGATAAATTCGGGCTAAAAATCGCGAGTGAATTTAAAATTCTCGAACGGATAATTTTGTGAGAGCGAAAAAGTGAAACTAAAATTCTCGAACGGACAGTGAGAATTTTGTGAAATTGAATATTCTCGAGTGCTTTAGTGAGCAGTGACTTTAACTAGTGAAGTAAATTTAAGCGAATTCGAATCGCGGAAAAACTTGAAATAATCGGTAGTGAAAATTCCGCGTTATCTGAAGGACTTAAAATTAACGGAGCTGAAGGAAGAGCTTAGTAGACGCGAGTTATCTACGACAGGGAGCAAATCTGAACTTGTCAGCCGTATGATCGAGACACTTGAGGCTGAGGGTGAGGATGCAGATAGTTTTGAGTTCCAAATCAAAGAAGCTCGTGAAGAGGAGTGTTCTGGTACATCGGATGTTCTAACACAGTTAATGCAACAAATGATGAACAAATTAGATCAACAATCAGTGGACATTAAACAACAATCAGCTGTGACAACGGACATGAATCAGAAATTGGAGCAACAATATGCGGACATTAATCAGAAATTGGAGCAACATTCTGCGGACATTAATCAGAAATTAGAGCAACAATCAGTGGACATTAAACAACAATCAGCGGACATTAAGCAGAAATTAGACCAGACCTCAAAGGACCTCAACCAAAAATTAGAGCTTCAAAATAATAAAATAGACATCATGGGTAAGACAATAGAAGAAAAAGTAGAGAAGAAACTTTGAATCCTTGAAGAAAGGATATCCGGGATTTTAGAGGAAGTCGAACGCCTAAAAAAGGACTTCGATAACGTGAAAGCGACTGGAGTCATCAAGGCAGAACACGTTACGCAAAAGGGTTTCAAAGCTCCAATCTTCGATGGACAAACACCGTGGGCGATTTATAAGATCCAATTTGAGGCTGCCGCAAGAAACAATCATTGGAATGATCTGGAACGAGAAACAACTCTTATATTGGCGCTAAGAGGTCCACCAGCAGAGGTTCTTCAAACGATTCCGCAGGAGCAACAACAAGATTTTTCAACGTTAGTCCAGACATTGGATCTTCATTACGGCAGTGACCACATGCGAGAGATCTACAAAATACAGCTGTACAACCGAACCCAAAAGAATGGTGAAACACTTCAAGAGCTGGCACGCGATATTGAACGACTCACACTATTATCGCTTCCCAATGCGCAAACAGAGCAACGCAACGACACAGCTGTTTTCGCATTTAACAATGCTGTACAGGACAGAGAGCTGCAACAGGCGCTAAAATTGGCAGGTAAGAAAACGATTGGCGAAGTCTTGGTTTATGGGCTGACGTTCGAAGCTGCCAAGCAAAGCTCAGGGAGTAACTAACGAGTCCGAGAAATAGCAAAAGAGTGTGTGTGTCAGAAAGCAGAATACACCAAGCGGAGCGAAAGATTTGGTGCCCCCGATGCTGGAATTGTGGACAGGCAGGACACTTGAGACTCGACTACCGAAAAGCGACCAACTATTGTCCCGGCTGCGCTGCTAAACAACGCGAAGATAGAGATCGTAAAGGTAGATCTTGGTCCAGAACTAGTCGTCAGAGTTCAAATCTTACACACGGTTTTGATAAAAGGCGCCGGAGTCGGTCGAAAACCCCGAGTCGGCAAGATCGATTGCAACAAGAACAGTACATCGAGAAAGATCATGGAAGCAAAGATAGACATTCGAATAAGGATCGCGAACGAACGGGTAGAAGTCGTGACGGTTAATTACTTCATGCGAATAATTGTGACAAGGCCGAACATGGGAAGCGATGTGATCGAGAAAATCGCGAAAGGAAGAATGCGGAACGTGAAAAGGAAAGTAAACGTGCTGCTAAGGAGGAGAAGGAGCACGAAAAGGACGTGGAGTAAGAACGCGAACGTGAGAAGGAAAAAGAAGCCGGAAAAACCATTCAGAGGATAACGACCGAACCAAAGGATGGATGGAATCAGCGAAAACCTCGCACTAAAATGAAAGTGGTACATCTCGACCGGCTAACAAAGTACCATGGTGCCATTGAGGAAGTGAACGACTCTGTTCGGAACGAACAGGGACTAAGGAGAGGGTAATGTTATAGATCTGGCAACCACGCAATATTGATCTTCCCGAAAGTGCCAGAACTATATAAAACAGTCCCTCAAAATGTAAAACGCCATCTAGAGTATTCTATATTCTAGTATAGTCTAGACATACACCCTACAGAACCGTATACTCCAAAATGTAGGATCTAGAATAGTCGAGACATACACCCGAAAACACGATAGAAGCTTCGAGAACAGGGGGAAATGGTATAAAACCACGGTAGCTCTCAGCGAGTCAGTCAGTCATTTTAATGATCGAGACGCGAACCGGTGGAAGCGATACGCGGCGGTAGTGCCAGATAGGCGAATTAAGTAAAAGTGTGAATTATTTAAAGTGCAAATTAAGTAAAAGTGCAAATAAATAAATTATCCCTTATTTTTAAATGAATTGTGTTTTACTTGAAATCCGGCGAACCCCTAGCTCGCAACAATATTATAAATTTCAGATCTATAACTTGTGCACTTTTCGAGAAAATCAGTTTATTATTAAATTCCGAAATTATGTCATTTTGAATGGGAGGGTGTAGAAGAGGTAGAGCGATTTCGCCCGTACAACGTATACAAAATTTTAACTTTCTAGCTTAACTCGTTCTCGAGCGACACGCGTAGACAGACGGACGGACGGACATCCGGTTTTGAGATTTTTGAGTAATTGTATGGACTTCAGTATCATTCATTTTTTTTCTCCGAGCTTTATTTCTTAGCGTTACAAACTTTGTGGTAAACTTATAATGCTCTCAGATTTAAGATTTAGAAAATATCGCGATTCCTAGTAAATCACAATACCTGTAAGGGTTTGTTTGATAAACTTTGCTCGTACCTGTTCGAGTACAGGTAAGTACGATTACGAAACCGTTTAGTACAAATAGATTGAAAAAACGTGGAGAGGTTTTCCTTAATTCTATTTCGGTTCCGGAGACTTGCTATAACAATCTTAATGATAACCGGTCAAAATAACATGGAAAGGCTTTATTGATACAAATGAAAAACGCGTAACGGTTTCTAATCATTTTTTATAATACCGGTCGAAGTTACAACAATATCTGAACTTAATCTACTATTTTGTCTTTATATATTGATTTTTAATCTAAACAGTAATTCTTTAATTGATAAGTGTGATTTGATATCGCAATGCTATTAACGATTTACTTAAATCACGAATGGCGATCTCACATTCTGATATAAACAATAACTTCTTAATTGAGAAGTGTGGTTTGATATTTAAGATCGATGGATTAATTTCTTAATTGATAAGTGTGATATGATATTTTAGACTTATATAGGCAATTAGCTGTGACTTGCATAATCTCGCAAGACAATTGCCTCATTTGTGGGTGGTCGACATTCGTTCTTTTTTATGATCGAATGTGACTAGTACTAGTAGAAACCCAGAATGATATTTCGATGAGCAAAGGTGAAGTAACAACACCGTTAGTGTTGTGTCTTCGACTGAATCGCACGAGAGCTGGTACAAGACTGGTTTATTGAACTCATGTTTCAAATACATATACATTAATAGTTCAATGGTATTAATTCAATAGTATACTAGAACAATAGTAATAGATCAATGTAGTGATAGTAGTAGTAATAATACCAAATATAATTTAGTAATAGACTTAACATTCCTTCCTTTCCATGGGTGGATTAAGCTGGGTTCCCTAACTCCTTATAGTGTAGTCTGGCAGGAGGTCGGCAATTTCTAGAAGGATGGTAAATCGAGTACGGCCAATCGAGCTATATAGGAAACATGCGGTATGTCAAAGCGATAGAAGAGTGAGCGAGTGAATTTACGTTGGGCAGACTGAATAACATCAATATCACACTGATAATGTGGAACATTACTCTAAAATAGGGCGAACTAACGTTTTGAATAGTAAGACAGTAACAGTTATATTCGAGAAGGACTTAGTGGAGCGCAATATAAAACCAGAAATTGGATCTAGCTAAGATTTCTGCATAGTGATGCGCAAACTTTAGTTTATTGTCAAATATAACGTTTTATAAGTGTTGATCTTAGAAAGACGAGTCATGCTATTTTTGGAGGTAAAGTGACAGGGGTTAAGTTGACATATAAATTTCATGAATAGACATTTCACAATGTTAACAGAAACATTGTTGTTAAGAAACTACTCAGAAAGAGAGTAAAAGTCACTTTCCAGTGGTGCCAGACTGTCAGTAACAGAATTGGTCACTCGGAATATTTTGAGGTCGTTAGCATATAAAAGACAGACAGAAGATTAAAATGGTGGCAGATCATTTTTGAAAATTAGAAATAAGGGTATTCCGAAAATGGAGCCCTGAGAAACTCCAGAATTCACTGAAAAAATTGGGGGTTGCCGAGAAAGGTGACTCACACACTTCGATCAGATAAATATGATGAAATCTAGTTGAGAAGGAAACCACAGATACGAGAGGAGGTCAAATATTTTTCGGAATGAACGGGATGGATAAGGGAGCGGGAAATATTTTTACTTGGAGATATTCTAACACTTAATACAGGTATAAATATAAAGTTTCTGTAAAATCGAATCAGTAACATTTCAGTTATCGCCAAATCAACAAGTCAATCGGAAAGAAAACGCTAACTATGGACAAAATTGAGTTTCGTAAAGATCCTTACCAAGCAAGAAAAAACAAAATATCATCTGTTTGCGGGGACTCTTGCCCTGGAAAAACGATGATTTATAAGTGGCATAGTTTATTCAGGCAAGACAGAGAGTCAATTGAAGATGATCAAAAAGTTGGAGAAACTTATTCTCGAAGATGCTCGTTTAAAGAAGAAGTAAATCCCAAAAACCATTCTGAATATCCTCCGCGATCATCTTGGCATGTCTAAAGTCAGCGCAAGATGGGTACCGAGAAAACTCTCGGAGGCTCAGAAAAGGCAGCGGGTCGTGTGTTCACGCGAGTTTTTGGATCTCTGTAGCGAAAACAGGGATGAAATTTTGACCTGGATTGATACTGGAGATGAAACTTGGGTTAATCATTATGAACCTGAATCGAAGCAGGAGTTAATGCAGTTGTTCCGTAAAGGCGCTTCACCCGCAAGAAGTTCAATGTCTCACAATCCGCGAAAAAATCTTTGCCACTATTTTTGGGATTCAAAGGGGGTTCTGATGATCGATTATGATGAATAATTATTCGAAATAAAATGGGCGAACGGTGTAAAAGTGAAACAGTTCCACTTCAAGAAGGCCTAGATACTCAATAGATGGATTCTGTTCGCTTTCTATCATTCAGTCCCCCATACCATCTGCAATATTTGTCAGTAGCAGCCAGTACAACTGAAAAAATATATATCAGCTTCTTCACTCGTTACGGTCGTTCTCACTGCTCTTCCCCTATCTTCCTAATCCCATTCCTTCCCTCCATGACTGTGTTTGTGCATTGCACATAAAGGCCGAAATTGCCAATAATACAGGTCATTCTGTAAAAAAAAAAAAAAAATTAAGAAAAATGACAAAATATCACCGGGGGGATACTATGTCAAACCGAAGCTACAAAAATTAAAGGATGCCATCAAAGAAAAAGAAGAGAAAAGTGGATTAGAGTTGTGCTGCTTCGCACGACAACGTACCTGTTCACAAGGGCCACGTTGCAATGGCTGCCCTACAAGAAAGCAGCTACGGAATATTGAAGCATCCCCCTTATAGTCCAGATCTGGCCCATCCGATACAGCAGAAAGAGCTTCGGGGAAGAAAATTTACGAACGATGCAGAGGTGAAGTCGGAATTTTTAGCCTATTTTGAAGGCCTTAATAAAACATTTTTTTAGAAGGAACTAATAAGCGTTATGATAGATGTGATAAATATATTAGGCTTAAGGGAGAATATATTAAAAAGGAAAAATAATAACTTGTTTAATTTGACCCCCTTTCTCTGTTGTTCCGCGAAATTTTTGACCTCCCCTCGTACCTTACTGTCTTAGTTTCGAAATACGGATCTTATGATTCACCTAGTCAAATGCCTTGGCAAATTCGGTGTATATGGTATGCGGCTTTCAAAGGATTTAGCTGCCGTATTAGTAAGTTTGAGGAGACTTAAGGTCATGCACTTGCCTTTAAGGAACCCATGTCGCTTTGTAAAAATAAGATAAGACAGTTATTCGGAGATGGAGCTATGATCTATTTGTTCAAATATTTTTTACAAAGCAGTTCAGTGTTGAGATTGAGCAATAATTTTTAACGTTATTCATGCCTTTTTTTAAAAATTGGGATTACGTTAGCTAGCATGCATGCTCCGGTATAGTAACCTTCCTTAAAAGATGTATTAAAAATCTTCACGAGCGGGGAAGATAGTTCATTACAATGCGATTTGATGAACCAGTTGGGAATAACATCCAGACCACCACTGGTATTTGGATCAAGCTGATTAATGCAATTCGCGACATCAACAGAATAAACAGGTATGAAGTCCGAAGATTCTTCAACGAAGAAATCGTAGCTTAGATCTGTGTCGGTGGAAGAGAAAGCTGCGCATATTGAAGTACACTCAATTCCAATATGTTCACAAAATGAAAAACGGCTCCATCTCACTCGCGCAGACAAAGCGAGCTGTTTCTTGCAATGGCTCCAACGATGTAATGTTTTAGCTAGTCAGATTATCCGTTTATTAGGATACCATCAGCGAAAGAAGTCTTAAGACGTTAAATTACACGAGCTTGAAGCCCAATCGATGTCGCCATGACGTGCGGTAATGGCTTCCAAAATCACAATGGGCCTAATACACAGACTATTTCGTTGGATTAACATGAACACCCGCCACTACGGCTTTATTTCACGGTTGCCTTTAACAATATGAATTGTATTAGTATGACAATCATTGATGTTCCATCATGCAATTGCAAGATAGTTCCACTCTATGTCCTTTATTTAGGAATGGCATTCACATTGGTCGGTGTGCTACCTCTCTAAAACTCTGCCTATTTCTGGATCATGACACCTGGTTGATTTACGCAACTTCACGCTGGAAATCGTGCGACCACTGCCACCACGTGTATCCCGAAGGGAATGTGATCCATGCATGCATGACTCAACTGTCCTACATCTACGCATACTTTGCAGCCAATGTCGTCATGCACAAGGCGACGGAAGCAACTTCAAATTTCATTAACACTAGTGACACATAGCGGACCTAATTTATAACTTGCTAATTAGTAAATTAGCTCGTCTTCGTCGTTAGTAGAGTGGTGACAAATCAATCAATTAATCAAATTCCTATTAAGACTCCCTATAAGGGCATAGGACAGAAACAACTCTCTTCGACAAGGCGCGATCCCGAGCATCGGCCTTTAGCTTTTGCCAGGACTTGTGTGAAGTGTGGTGACACATAGAACATTGCTAATTAGATTTAGGTTGTAAAAGGGTGGTTTCAAAGAACCGCAATACCAATGACCATCTAGTTGGGCTCATTGAGCTCCCCTATTGATTAT
Source organism: Chorisops tibialis (assembly GCA_963669355.1). Classification (NCBI taxonomy): domain Eukaryota; kingdom Metazoa; phylum Arthropoda; class Insecta; order Diptera; family Stratiomyidae; genus Chorisops; species Chorisops tibialis. The sequence goes on from OY770263.1 coordinate 59,924,598, forward strand.
GAGATGGATGTCACTCCTCTTGTTCTAGCCACTTGGTTTGATTTGCGAACCGTAGCAGGCTCGAATGTTTGACGCCTCTGACGTCGTCTAGATACCTCCGTGGAAAGATTGCCTTGCAGCTTAATATCATGCAATAGGAGTCCAGGGTCTTCAATGATACCCGGGATCCATACAGACATTTTTGTCAGTCTAGGAGCCTCAGCACCTTCCACCACCTGTAGCTTAATGTTCTTCAAGAGCTCTTTCTTCTTAGAAACCGCCTCCTGAAGGAAGACCAGAATGTTTTGCTCAGCACAAGTTATCCAAAGATAATAGCTCGAAGTTATACTTCAAAAAGTTTGGTTTACCTGCTGGATTACCCAAGAGGTGGTTCCTCAGAATGTTCCTCAATGATGAGTAGATCTGAGGTATCACCAACTCTGTATGATGCCTAGTAATTCGTTGGTGTTAATGACTGCTCCCTGGAGGGAACTCCTAGCGACATCGGTATAGGTAGCCGATCTCGGCTGTTTATTTTTTGCTGCAGCTATCGACGTATTACTATCATCGGATGCGCTTGTGTTTCTGCTTCAGTGGTTCGAGCATATTACCAGGGACTGTGCACGCGGACGATGAGGGTTCTTTGGCATTGCAAGAGGCGGTGCCATGAACCGATCGTCCCGAAGCAAGCAGGGATGAAAGTGTTTGAATCACTTCGACATTTTCCACTGACGGTTGCAAATTGGGAGTAGCAGCTGATTGGGGACCCGGAGTCAAGCTATGAGTCTTACTCCGTTGGGCTGCCCTTCTGAGCAAGCTCCCTCTTTTCGTTGCCGACAGTTCCGGAACCACAATGTTTGACACTACTTTCAGCGGAGTGGTTGAAGCTTGCAAGGACTCTTTCGCAGGAGGCTTTACTACTCTGTCCACATTCGTTTCGGAAGTGCTAGCTTTTTTAATCAGAGAGTTTGCTGGGATACTGAGACCTTTTGCCTCAATTCTGATTACTTCGGCCAGCACGCTGGCTGGACGTGAAGCTTTTGCAGCTTGTGAATCGTTCGTCCCAGAAGACAGTCGACTTAGCCTCTACCGCATCGTCAAACCTTGCTTTGGCAGCTTTTTTTTAGGTTGGTTTTAGCACGGCGACGGGCACGGTTGCTAATACCACCTTGAGGGGTTTGGATGGTCTCAGTACCAAGGCCAACCGAGGTAATTATGCAGGATATTGTCGACGTCGAAGCATGAACAACATCTATATCCACCTCCATCGGCTTACTCGGTTCTGAGGCTGCATCCCCTAATGTCATTATGAATGCGAGATCACTGAGCTCTGTCATGGAAGACTCAGTGCGCTGGGTAATTGCTAGTAGCACAGCGCAACTAGAACCTGGTTGCATCGTTCTAGTAGCTCCCGATCCGCGTTCGGATCCGGTGATCTTAGTACTCTTTTTTTTGCCGGGGACTGAGGGCAAATACGCGGAAACTCCATGTCATAGTTTTTTGGGCTGGTTCGCGGCATGGTTTATACAGGAAAAATATTTACTGTTATATCCATCTCAACATGCTCATTCATTTAGGCTCACAACGAGACGGTTGCCAACGTGTGTCCGATGAGCACGTTGAGGAAGGTACAGCTGTCAAACTTAATTCCTTGCTATTACCATGCTAACCGCGGACGAGGGTTTTGCGACATACCGCGGCGTCCTTCATCCACCACCTGACGATGCACTTAACAGGTTTCCCAACCCAAACAAAAAAAAATAATGGTTAGTTCTGAAATCAGCGTCCCCGAATTGCCCTAAAAAAGTTATTGCCTACACTGCAGCAAAATGACTGTCGGCCAGTGTAATCGCGTCGATGTCCTTTCTCCCTTTTCGAGGGCGGACCTTGCAGAGTTTCTCTACGAATACTTTGGGAAATTTCAATTTTATGAGAAAATTTCGAACCATGATAGTTGACGCCATTGGAAATGAAAATTTCTGTAAAGTTCTTCAAAACGATTCAAATTCACGATGGCAACTCTTCGAAAGGTGAACGTCAGAATTTAGTCCCGGAACCAATTTAATCTTTTTTTTGAAAAATCAACGGGATTTTGATCATTTTTATCCTCAATATCTTCGTCAGTCAAGCTAGAGTGTAGCCTGGTAGGTAGCGTGTTGGTCTACAATGCGAAGGTCGTGAGTTCAAATCCGGTTCGACGCATAATTCCAGCGCGCTGCCTGCTTGGGTATACCTTGGTGACGTGAATCTATGAAAATAAAAAATTCGAATATAGATGGTTGTGCGAAGGCCTAACAATCCTTCCGCAATAAATAATGAAAAATGTTAAGGAACCTGAAGGTCAGGAGGCGAAAGCGCGATTTGGGCTGTAGTGCCTTCAAGAAGAAGATCTTTGTCAGTGCTCAATTTTTGTGCTTCTTTGAAATTTCCAGAAAATAGCACTTAGCTGCAAATGCCTGTTGACTTCAAATCTCGCTCAACGTATGATTTCAGCACACTGCTTGCGTGGGTATATCTGGGCCAAATTCGTAGATAGATAGTTGTACGAAGGGCTTACAATCCTTCCACAATAACAAATAAATTTTAAGGCCCCTGAAGATCAGGAGGCCAAATCCCGATTTGGCCTGTATTGCCTATTGAAAAAGATAATTTCCCATCTTGTCAAATTATTCATAATAATTTTATCTTATTTTTATATTTTTCAGGACCTGAAGATGTGCTCGTTTACAACACATCGAATGGACTGTACCATCAGTCCGTTACATTAACGGCTCGAATGTGGCCACCAATTGAAGCTGGTCCCCCTTCAACAATTTGGGGACTTCCAGCGATTATCTGGGGCATTTTAGTCGGCTGTTTGGTTATCATACTCCTTATTCTTGCAACACTGTTCCTTTGCTGTTGGTTATTGCCCAGAAAACGAAAATTTCTGAGTCCTACGCGATATTGTACAACGAGTCCCGGTAAGATTTCAATTAATTTAAAATTATAAAAAAAAAAAAAAAACAATACTTACTGATCAAAATTGCGTCTTTGATGTAAAACCGTGCAGCAAGTGGACACGAAGCAATAAGTGAATTATTTGACATTATTTCAATCGTAATTGTTTTACTAAAAATCGTTTTCTCTTTGTACAGTGGCTCATCGATCCTCAGTGGTTGCAAAGCAATGGTCCGAATCGGGACATATGATCGTACCAATGTCGATAGGAATGGTTCCGCCACAATATAGTGCGCCGCCAGCTCCACCACCGCATCCTCGTCCTCCAACAAATCAACGAAACATGGAGTATCCATCAAGTCCTGCTTGTCCAACGTCAATTAGTCCTGGCGACTCAAAATTCAATATTCCCGAAACGCATAAGTCAATGTGGGCTATAAATCCTTTGTATGCTTCAAATACCGGTAATGATCGTTATTTATTGGTTTATGTCTTGGATAAAGATTAACTTCAGGCATAAACCTTACTACAAAATATTTTTGAAATCTTTCCAAAATTTTTTCTGTTTTTACAGTTTTGACCGAAAACGATGCAGCTTATAAGTCACGATCGCTACCTTCGTGGGGTAAATCAAAACAGCGACCCGTCTCAACGACAGACGATCTCGAAGAACTCTACGCTAAAGTAAAATTCTTATTTTAGATTATAATAGTGAAATAATTGTTTTTTTTTATCTCTAGGTAAATTTCAGCAAAAAAAGACGAAATCGCATGCGTAACGATGAAGCTGCGATCATTGCTTTGTGCCGATCAAGATCACAAAATTTAGCTGGACTTCCGCTTGAACGCGAAGGAGTTGTGATCTATGATGAAAGAACTGCACTTTAGTTTTAATTCTTATAAAAATTTGTTTCTTCCTTTTCATCTCAATCATAAAAATTCGATATCATTCACATTTTGATAACGTTTTTTTAAAAAAAAAAATCATATTTAAATGTTGTCACTGTTTCAGTAACAAATTTACTAATGCAAAGTTGGATAGAAACATCTCATATTTAGTTTTGTGACTGATAAACGATTATATGAATAATTTTTTGAAATAATCATTTTTTTTTAGAAATGTTATAGTGGACCACCAATATCTTTTTTGATACTGAAATTTTTTGCTGTGGTCAAAATATCATAATCTTAGGGAACTAGCACACCAATCTATTTCTGGTGATAGGTTATAAAAAAAAGTCAATGTACTGAGAGACTCGATCGAAATTAGCAAAAATTAAAAATAGTTAATAAGCATCGATCGCATTATTGAAAACAAAAACTGTTTACGGCATTCTCGAATAAGTCTAAGGTATAAGTTGATTTCTTGAACCGTGTTCAATTTTGAAAACGAATTTAATAATTGAAAACTTGTTAGGTGTATAATTATTTTAAATAAAATAATAAAAATCGTAGAAATATACATATTTATAAAGCGTTTGATTTTTTTTTTGATTTTTGAATTAAATATCTCAATAACAAGTCCATGTAAACAGCAAGAAGCCTTCAAATCTTATACAAATATTAATACATGAGCATCGAAAATTGTTAGTGACTTTTTTTATTTTTTATAAAAGGAGGGGAATGAAACGTATATCATTAAAAAGGTAATGTGCCAGAGATATGAACAAACCAAAAATCATATTTGTATGTTGCCGTTAAGGCTGGATTCAAGCGGGATCCCATTTCAGTACTACACGTGTTTAATGCTCCTTGACTTCGGTGATTGGACAAGTAGCAGTAGATCCAGTGCACTGCATTGAGCTTACGCAAGATCTTTTTGGCAGTGAATGTGGAAATGGAAAAGTTTCTAATTAAAGAATGCCTAATATTAGGCGACGGCATACTGAAAGTATTCATCGAAGGCAAAAACCAACAACAGCAATCTGAAAAGCTTCCGAACTGGTGTTCATTGCTGCTTGACTTACAACTTGAAAATCAAAAATAATGGTAAATTTTTTTAGTCAGGAGGGGAATGAAATTTATATAGGTATAAGATTTAAGAATTTGTCAATCAAAAAACCAATCCTGTTAAGACCCCCAATGGGGGGGGGGGGGTTGTTGTAGAATGAGGTTTTACCAATTCCTGCAACTATCTTTGGAGACTACCGACTCCACGGACCCGAGCTAACCATCCGAATAGTAGAATTTACCCACAGCCAGTCCTGCTTGCCCTAAAAATGGCAAATGGACACTCACTGGATCATGGGCTTATCACCCGTGATCTTAAATGCTAACTGATACGAGAAACGGATACAGCGCCTCGGATACGGACGAATTCTACGGTACATTCGAAAACGGACTATGATTGGCTTCTAGAACGTTCGAATATTGAAAAATGGGGGAAGGGCTGGAGTCACATCGACCGTGAAATGGACAGGATCAGGAGAAGAACGAATCCCGAGCGGAAACACCATTCGTTGGGAAGTCAAAAATGGCGTGTCGGTCGTCCTTAAACCGAGAGCGAGAAACAGTCTCAACAGCTGGAAGCCAATTTCGGATAGGATTATCGTCGTCAATGTCAGAAACATCACAATCCTACAGTACTACGCACCAACTAATACCGCACCACCTGGTGACAAAAAGGAGTTTTATAGCCAACTGAGTGCCACCTTTGATCATGTTCCAGGTGATATTATTATCATCTCAGGAAATATATACGCCCAGGTTGACAACACTGGACTAGAACACGTCATGGGAAGGCATGGTGATCCTTGGGGCGACGCGTCACGACCTTGGCTTAAGAGAACCGAAAACGCGCATTATTTGTGGAGTTTTGTAGTACTAAACAAATGGTCATCGGAGGGACTCTTTTTCCACGCAAGAGTCACCATTAAACATCTTGGGTTTCCCCTGATGGTGTTACTGAGAACCAGATCGACCATTTGGCTATAAGTAGCCGATGGAGAAGATGTCTCCTCGATGTGCGTGCGAAGCATGGAGCTGACGTGGGGAGCGATCACCACTTGATGGTTACCTGCTTGAGACGTGTATAGCAGCTATCCGACGACCACAAATTCTTCAAATGAAGCGGTAAGCTTAATGTGGATAAACTTAGAGACCCAAACAAAAAGCGCGAGTACACCACCATTCTACGCGAAAAGTCATCCACATTGAGCGAATATGAAATGCGTACACTGGACACCAATTGAAAGGCAACCACAAACACTTTTCTAACTAGTGCGGAAGAATCTGTGGGATATTTCCAATGTCGTGAGAAACCCTGAATGCCGCAAGACACATGGGACAAGGTTGGCGATCGCAAAAAAGCCAAATTGGCAATCATCTCTCATCCCGATGTCAACTAAGGAACGCCCGACCTGAGGCAGAACTACCGCGATGCTCATATACAGCTTAAAAAGGCTGTTAGACGCGACAAGAGAAACGCCATTGAAGATCTGGCAAACAAGGCAGAATCTGCGGCTTACCTTGGGGATATAGGGGCATAGGACAGAAATAACTCTCTTCCACAAGGCGCGACTTAGAGCGTCGGCCTTAAGCTGTTACCAGGACTTGTTTATTCCTCTGGTCGCCTGCTCATCTGTTCGCCTCCATGTGCTACATGGTCGACCAACCCGCTCGCACATCGAGGAGACATCTTCTCCATCGGCGACTTATAGCCAAATGGTCGATCTGGTTCTCAGTAACACCATCAGGGAAAACCCAAGATATTTCTTGGTGACTCTTGTGTGGAAAAAGGGTCCCTCCGATGACCATTTGCCGAGTACTACAAAACTCCACAAATAATTCGCCGTTTTCGGGTCTCTTAATCCAAGGTCGTGACGCGTCGACCCAAGGGTCACCGTGCCTCCCCATGACGTGTTCTAGTCCAGTGTTGCCTGATCCAACCTGAGCGTTCATATCTCCTGAGATGATAATAATATCACCTCTTGGAACACGTTCAAAGGTGGCACTCAGTTGGCTATAAAACTCCTCTTTGTCACCAGATGTTGCGGTATTAGTTGGTGTGTAGCACTGCAGAATTGTGATGTTTCTGACAGTGGTCCTGAGACTGACGATGATAATCCTATTCGAGATTGGTTCCCAGCTAATGAGACTGTTTCTCGCTCTCGGTGTAAGGACGAACGCCACGTGGCTTCACTTTCAGGGCCAATGTACAGAATAGTGTTTCCACTAGGGGTTCGTTCTTCTCCTGATCCTGTTCACCTGACCTCGCTCAAGCCCAAAATTTGGATGTTATAGTGCTCCATTTCACAGTCGATCACTGATTGGCGGAGCAAGGACCGAGTAACTCCAGCTCTTCCCCCGTCATTCAATGTTCGAACGTTCCAGAAGCCAATCATAGTTCGTTTTCGAATGCCAAAAGTCATTACCGTAGAATCAGTCCGTATCCGAGGCGCTGTATCCGTTTCTCGTATCAGGTTTTAATATCACGGGTAATAAGCCCATGATCCGGTGAGTGTCCATTTGTCATTTGTAGGGCAAGTAGGACTGGTTGTGGGTAAATTATACTGCCCCCATCCCACAGGGGGATAGTTAACTCAGGTCCGTGGAGTCGCTAGTCTTCAAAGATAGTTGCAGGAATTGGTAAAACCACATCCTACAACTACCCCCTTGCGGGAATCCGTAAATTTACGCGAATTCAATTAACGTCTTACTTATTGATGATACAATGGCGCTACAGCCCATATCGAGCCTTGGCCTTCCGGATGCACCTCCTCCAGTTGTCTCGGTCCAACCACCTCATCCTCCAATTTGAAAAATCGAAAAGCGATCTGCAATCTGCGTTGACTGAGTCCTCCCTTCGCTTTCATGGTTTCTCTTGCGGTCGGTTGCCTTGAGCTTTGCCCTTGAGCACTCGTTTTGGGATTCGTTCCTCGTGCAATCGTTCTACGTGGCCAGCCCATTGTAGCTTGCGCAGTTTTATCACGATAGATGCTGGTGGGTCGCCAAATAGTTGATACAGCTCATGGTTGTAGCGAATTCGCCAATCCCCTCCTTCCTTAACTGCTCCGTACACCTTCCGAAGAATTTTTCGCTCAAACGTGTCAATTGACTTCTCCGACACCCGCGTCAAGGTCCATGTTTCGCAACCATATAGCAGCATAGGACGATTTAATATCTTGTAGATGCGTATTTTATTGTTTTGATGGACCTTTCTTGTTTTCATTATGGGGAGTATCGCATAAAATGCTTTGTTAGCTATCGGGATTCTTCTTTGAATTACATGTCGCTCATTGCCGTCCTTTGTGAGAAGGGCTCCCAGGTATACGAATTCATCCACCTGCTCGAAGTTGTATTCGCCTTTAGTCATGTTCTGCCTCTCTGGGACAGTCCTTCGCGACTGGGTCATGTATTTAGTTTTCACTTCATTGACCCTGAGCTTCATCCGCTGTCGACTCCAACTTACCTTAACGCACAGTATTGATCGGGCCAGAATATCCACGTCGTCTGCGTACGCCACCAACTGTGCGAATTTTACGAGTAGCGTACATCTGGTGTCCACTGAGGTTACTGAAGTTGCCTTCCTGACGAGTTAAAGACCATGGGGGCGAGGCCATCTCCTTGTCTGAGACCTGACTCCATTGGAAAGCTTTGAGTCAACTCGTTTTGAATTTTACTTTGGCACTCATTGTTATCCATCGTGGCTTTTATTAACTGAACTAGTTTCGATGGAACATCTAGTTCAATCGTTATTCTGTACAGAGCATTATGATCGACACTATCGTATACTTGACAAAAATCGCCGAACAGTTGGTGCACATTAATATCATATTCCCAGCATTTTGCTAGCACCTGTTTTACTGAGAATAGCTGGTCCGGATCTAAAGTCACCTTGATATTCTCCGATGGTTTTGTTAGCGTATTCACTGAGTCTTCGTTCGATAATTTTCGTAATAATTTTGTAACACGTACACAAGAATGAAATTCCTCTGTAATTTTCGCAACGCAGATGGTCACCCTTTTTGTATACCGGACATATAATGCTTTTCCGCCAGTTATCAGGTAATTCTTTAGTTGTCCAGATTTTAGCAATTAATTTAAATATTTTACTGGTAAGCTCTGTTTCACCTTCTTTCAAGAGCTCTGCTGGGATTCCGTCAATTCTGGGCGCCTTATTCGACTTTAAATTATATAGGGCTGTCTCTACTTTATCGTAAGTTGGAGCAATGGGCAGTTGATCTCCATCTGGATCTTCCGGAATTATAAACGGTTCAGTCTGTGATGTCGTTCTATTTAACACTGTTCGGAAGTACTGAACCCTGTTGCCTTCTCCGTCTTTACAGAGGGTAGTTTGCGGTTTGTAACCTTGTCTCATTTCTTTCACGGTATTAAATGCTGCTCGCACGTCATTTTTCTTCAGGTTTTCGTCCAGTGATAAAATTTTGTCATTGTTTATTTTCCGTTGTTTTTGTCTGCAGATCTTCTCGGCGTCTCGCCTGAGCCGCTGATAGATGTCCTGTCTAGCTCGTGTTCGTCTTTCGAGAAACAGTCGATAGGCTTCGTTTTTCTTGACATTCCTCATCGAACCAGTCATTTCGTTTTCTCCGCTCTAAATGTCCTAACGTGTATTCAGCTGCGCGCTGAATACTATCCTTAATGTTCTGCCACATTTGGTCAATACTTTCCTTAGGCTCAGCCTGAAGTCATGTTTCAATATGTGCTTTGATTGTGGTCATATATTCCACTTTCGTTGTGTCGTCCTTCGGTTTTTGCACATTGAGCTATGGAGCCCAACTCCTTTTAGTATGACCCTTGTTAACTATGCGAAGCGGTATTTAGCTCGAACAAGAAAATGGTCCGATTCACAGTTCGCGCCACGTAGAGTTCTGACATCTACAATGCTGGAGGCAGCCCTTTTTTCGATGAGAACGTGGTCAATTTGATTCTGAATCTGGTGATGCCCACGTCATTTTGTGAATATTTTTATGCGGGAAGCAGGTGGAGCTTATGACTAGGTTCTTACTGCTGGCGAACTCAATAAGTCTTTGGTCATTGTCGTTCGTTTCATTATGGAGGCTATGCCTTCCTGATACGCGCCTATGAAACATTTCGTTGCCAATTTTGCCGTTGAAGTCTCCTATTAGAATTTTGATGTAACTGGAGGGCAGCACGTCAAAAGTGCTATCAAGTCGGGCATAGAATTCGTCTTTAGTGACATCATCTTCCTCCTCTGTAGGAGCATGGCAGTTAATGAACCAAACGCTGAAGAACTTCAACTTGAAGCGGATTAAGCAGATTCGTTGATCGGTATAAATTTCGTTACGAGTTGTTGAACGCATTATCTACCACAAAGGCGACACCGAATTCTCTGCTTCCTAGCTCTTTTCCGCTGGTAAAAATCGTGTGAGATCTGCTATCGTTAATTTCGTTTCCGAGCCATTTCGTTTCTTGGAGAGCGAGGATGCTGATGTTGTTACGAGACATCTCCTGAAGAAGTTCCCGCAGTGCACTCGTTCGATGCAGTGAACGCACATCCAAAAGAATAGTCCATTTTCCGTTGCCGTAGTCGTTGCCGTTTGATCCATCCAATCCGAGGCTGTAATCTGAGTTCCTGGACACGTGAGTTTTTTCCGGGGAGACGTTGTCAGCGTTTCGCCCAACCCTGGAGCGCCAGTCTGGATGGCAGTTTCCATTAGAGAGGCACGGAGCACTCGCCTTAACTATTCTCCGTCTGCTGTTTTGAACAAAACACCCGGGGAAGTGGAGATAGCATTCAGTAGCAGAGCTGTTGATGGTATTTACAGTGGGCTTTTCACAGAATTTATGCTACATCATGTACCAAATCACTATTACGCTCTCACTAACTCATGATTTTTTTTTGTTTCTTCCGTCTCCATAAATACGGGAGCGTCGACATCCATATTGCGCGAATTTTAAATAACAAACCGTATAACAGCGGCGCTTCCATGGTCTCGATTGAATCTGCATTACCATCATATTTTGACACTTGCTCAAATCGACCGACCATATTTTTGCACAGCGAATTTTGTTTACTTTTTCGTATTGACAATTTTTCCTGTAAAAATGGTTTTTTACTTTACCAGCGATGTTGTTAGCGATTCGCCGAAATTCACCATTTTTATGGGCATCGACAAGTACGAAAGTGAGTTTCGATCAAAAGCGATGGCGCGACGGTATTTATTCCGCCCGCCTTGATTGTGAGGTTAAGTACGGAGCCCTAAACTTTTCGGATTTTGTAGATGAAGACCTGATCAAATGGGGCTGGCCCGAGGACGTTTGGTTTCACGTCGATAAAGTCTCATCGGCCCACGTCTACCTGCGATTGAAGCCGGTAAGTTAGTTGATTGTATCGTTGCGGCCGCTCTCTCCTTGAAAACGCTCCGTCTTTCAGGGCCAAACTATCGACGACATTCCGGCAGCGATCATCGAAGATGCAGCACAGCTCGTCAAGGCCAACAGCATAAACGGCAACAAAATGAACAACATCGATGTTGTCTACACGATGTGGGAGAATCTGAAGAAAACGCCGGGCATGGACGTCGGTCAGGTGTCGTTCCATCGCGACAAGGACGTGCGGAAGATTCGAGTCGAGAAGAGAATCAATGATATCGTTAACCGCCTGAACAAGACTAAAATCGAATCACACCCGGACTTCCGAGCGGAACGTGAGCGGCGCGACGCTGCCGAACGCGATGGCCGGAAGCAAGTGGTGCGACAGCAAAAAGAGAAAGAAAAGGACGAGGAGAAGCGGCGGAAGGAGGAGGCCGATCTGCGCAGCTACACCAGTCTCATGAAGACGGAGAAAATGTCGACCAATTTCGACGACGGAAACGACTCGGACGATTTCATGTAGGGCCAGTTCAAGGTAAAAAATAATTTCAACAAAAAAAAACGTCTTTTATTCGTCCCGAAAATACTACGTCGCAGCCTCCGCTCGCTCAGCGGTTTCATTCAGGTGCACGTTTACCGCACTGAGCGCATCTCGAATCCATTGCGGCACTTGTTCGCCTTCGAAATGGGCAGCCATGAAGTTTTTGACGAACGCGGGGAAGCGGTCTTCGGTGATGCTTCGTCTGATGTCCGCCATCAATCGCAACTAAAACGAAACGAATATTAAAAAGCGAAGGCAACGGTTGGGACGAGTCAAACCTGATACGCAACGTTATGAACGCTGAGCAGGCTGGACGAGACGGCCTCGACTGTCGCGATGTGGTGCAGATAGGACCGCGTGTACGTCTTGCACGTGCTGCAGGGGCACTCGTCATCGATGGGCCGCATGTCCAGTGCGTACTTTTTATGCTTGAGATTTAGCTGGCCGGAGTGAACCAGGGCGCATCCAAAACGCGCTGTCCGCGTTGGGAACACGCAATCGAACATGTCGATGCCGAGCGCGACGCAAACTACCAAGTCCGCTGCGAATCCCACTCCCATCAGGTACCGCGGTTTGTCATTGGGCAACAGGTCCGTGCAGATGTGAACTATCGGCCAGAAATCGTCCTTACTCTCGCCGCCACTGTAATTGAAGGCAACAGAATTTTCGCTGTAACCGTTGTATCGAAAAACTCACCTCAATCCTCCAACTGCGAAACCGCGCACTTTCCGCTTCGTCAATTCGGCGACACACTTTTTCCTAAGCTCGGGCTGAAGTCCACCTTGCACGATCGGAAACACGCTCTGATCGTCATCACGCTGATGTGCTTCCAAGCATCGATCTAGCCAGCGAATAGTCCGCTGCATTGCTTCATCCACTCGCGGACCACTTGTCGTAGTCTTCACAACGTCGTCCAGCTGCATCACAATGTCGGCCCCGATTACGTTTTGAATTTGCACCGAGTGCTCCGGCGTTAACATGCATTCGGATCCGTCGTATGGCGACTTGAAATTCACTCCCTTCTCGTTGATTTCCGCCAGCTGGAGCAAGGACACCATTTGGAAGCCACCCGAATCGGTTAGGATGCTACGCGGCCAACCCATGAAATTGTGCAATCCGCCGGCTTTCTTGAGGATTTCGGTGCCGGGACGATTGCCCAAGTGGTAGGTGTTGCCCAGCAGAATGCGGCAGTCTAAGCTAATTAGCTGATCGGGCAAAACGCCCTTGAGGGTGCCCTGTTCAAAGCAAAAAGCGTTAACACTGAAGTGAATTTGAAACATGTGCCGATAGGACTTACCTGAGTTCCGACCGGCATAAATACGGGAGTATCGACATCGCTATGCCGCAAGCTCATAACACCCACACGTGCCTTCGTAACTGAACATTCTGCAATTACTTTGTATGTTAGGGGAGGTATTTTCGAGGTTGCTGACATTCTGCACTGGGTTTACCGCTCTGCTTCTGTCCTTGACTTTGACGGATTCGACAAATGTCAGAGTGACATTGCAAACTGTCATCTATTCATTCCATTGGCCAACCCTACTATAAGGGCGAGTGCAGCTCCCGTTACGCGGGAATTTGGGATTACGACAACCGTTCAATTTTTAGAATCGAATTTTCTTGTCTTCAGATTTTCAGAGCCGCTTATAAAAATTAGGGTACAACTTCGTGATAGTTGCGGTAGTAAAAAATGCACTGAATTAAAAACTATAAACTAAGTAATTTTAAGGCCCGCTCTGTACTTTTTATATTGATTTTCTACCCGTAAAATGACGAAAATGGCGTTTTAAACAGTGATTTTTAGTTTTTTAAAACACAGATTTCGCCATTTTTCTGGATGGTATTTTAATTATTGTGCACAATAACATAAAAAACACACTTATAATATTGTCCCGACACTATTTACTACGCATTTTTCGCCTTCCGGAAGTCAAAAATTAACAAATTATACAACTATTAAATGACCGTCCATGTTTACGGTTTTTCCGTATTCCGAATGACAGTTCCATTGTTGAACATTACCGTATACATAAATTAAGTGGGTTTTACATAATTTCCCGAAGAGGGAAAATGTATTTTTGGGAAATTAGTTAGAAGGTTTAATAATGAAAGCCCCGCAGGGCTACCCAAAACGTAGTTCTTTGCGTAGCCGTAGTTGGATACGGAAAACAGGGTTTAATAATGAAAGCCCCGCAGGGCTACCCAAAACGTAGTTCTTTGCGTAGCCGTAGTTGGATACGAAAAACAGGGTTTAATAATGAAAGCCCCGCAGGGCTACCCAAAAGTAGTTCTTTGCGTAGCCGTAGTTGGATACGAAAAACAGGGTTTAATAATGAAAGTCCCGCAGGGCTACCCAAAACGTAGTTCTTTGCGTAGCCGTAGTTGGATACGAAAAAGATGGTTTAATAATGAAAGCCCCGCAGGGCTACGCAAAACGTAGTTCTTTGCGTAGCCGTAGTTGGATACGAAAAACAGGGTTTAATAATGAAAGCCCCGCAGGGCTACCCAAAACGTAGTTCTTTGCGTAGCCGTAATTGGATACGAAAAACAGGGTTTAATAATGAAAGCCCCGCAGGGCTACCCAAAACGTAGTTCTTTGCGTAGCCGTAGTTGGATACGAAAAACAGGGTTTAATAATGAAAGTCCCGCAGGGCTACCCAAAACGTAGTTCTTTGCGTAGCCGTAGTTGGATACGAAAAAGATGGTTTAATAATGAAAGCCCCGCAGGGCTACGCAAAACGTAGTTCCTTGCGTAGCCGTAGTTGGATACGAAAAAGATGGTTTAATAATGAAAGCCCCGCAGGGCTACGCAAAACGTAGTTCTTTGCGTAGCCGTAGTTGGATACGAAAAACAGGGTTTAATAATGAAAGCCCCGCAGGGCTACCCAAAACGTAGTTCTTTGCGTAGCCGTAATTGGATACGAAAAACAGGGTTTAATAATGAAAGCCCCGCAGGGCTACCCAAAAGTAGTTCTTTGCGTAGCCGTAGTTGGATACGAAAAACAGGGTTTAATAATGAAAGTCCCGCAGGGCTACCCAAAACGTAGTTCTTTGCGTAGCCGTAGTTGGATACGAAAAAGATGGTTTAATAATGAAAGCCCCGCAGGGCTACGCAAAACGTAGTTCTTTGCGTAGCAGCAGTTGGATACGAAAAAGATGGTTTAATAATGAAAGCCCCGCAGGACTACCCAAAACGTAGTTCTTTGCGTAGCAGCAGTTGGATACGAAAAAGATGGTTTAATAATGAAAGCCCCGCAGGGCTACCCAAAACGTAGTTCTTTGCGTAGCCGTAGTTGGATACGAAAAACAGGGTTTAATAATGAAAGCCCCGCAGGGCTACCCAAAACGTAGTTCTTTGCGTAGCAGCAGTTGGATACGAAAAAGATGGTTTAATAATGAAAGCCCCGCAGGGCTACCCAAAACGTAGTTCTTTGCGTAGCCGTAGTTGGATACGAAAAACAGGGTTTAATAATGAAAGTCCCGCAGGGCTACCCAAAACGTAGTTCTTTGCGTAGCCGTAGTTGGATACGAAAAAGATGGTTTAATAATGAAAGCCCCGCAGGGCTACCCAAAACGTAGTTCTTTGCGTAGCCGTAGTTGGATACGAAAAACAGGGTTTAATAATGAAAGTCCCGCAGGGCTACCCAAAACGTAGTTCTTTGCGTAGCCGAAGTTGGATACGAAAAACAGGGTTTAATAATGAAAGCCCCGCAGGGCTACCCAAAACGTAGTTCTTTGCGTAGCCGTAGTTGGATACGAAAAACAGGGTTTAATAATGAAAGCCCCGCAGGACTACCCAAAACGTAGTTCTTTGCGTAGCAGCAGTTGGATACGAAAAAGATGGTTTAATAATGAAAGCCCCGCAGGGCTACCCAAAACGTAGTTCTTTGCGTAGCCGTAGTTGGATACGAAAAACAGGGTTTAATAATGAAAGTCCCGCAGGGCTACCCAAAACGTAGTTCTTTGCGTAGCCGTAGTTGGATACGAAAAAGATGGTTTAATAATGAAAGCCCCGCAGGGCTACGCAAAACGTAGTTCTTTGCGTAGCAGCAGTTGGATACGAAAAAGATGGTTTAATAATGAAAGTCCCGCAGGGCTACCCAAAACGTAGTTCTTTGCGTAGCCGTAGTTGGATACGAAAAACAGGGTTTAATAATGAAAGCCCCGCAGGGCTACCCAAAACGTAGTTCTTTGCGTAGCAGCAGTTGGATACGAAAAAGATGGTTTAATAATGAAAGCCCCGCAGGACTACCCAAAACGTAGTTCTTTGCGTAGCCGTAGTTGGATACGAAAAAGATGGTTTAATAATGAAAGCCCCGCAGGACTACCCAAAACGTAGTTCTTTGCGTAGCCGTAGTTGGATACGAAAAACAGGGTTTAATAATGAAAGTCCCGCAGGGCTACCCAAAACGTAGTTCTTTGCGTAGCCGTAGTTGGATACGAAAAACAGGGTTTAATAATGAAAGCCCCGCAGGGCTACCCAAAACGTAGTTCTTTGCGTAGCCGTAGTTGGATACGAAAAACAGGGTTTAATAATGAAAGCCCCGCAGGACTACCCAAAACGTAGTTCTTTGCGTAGCAGCAGTTGGATACGAAAAAGATGGTTTAATAATGAAAGCCCCGCAGGGCTACCCAAAACGTAGTTCTTTGCGTAGCCGTAGTTGGATACGAAAAACAGGGTTTAATAATGAAAGTCCCGCAGGGCTACCCAAAACGTAGTTCTTTGCGTAGCCGTAGTTGGATACGAAAAAGATGGTTTAATAATGAAAGCCCCGCAGGGCTACGCAAAACGTAGTTCTTTGCGTAGCAGCAGTTGGATACGAAAAAGATGGTTTAATAATGAAAGTCCCGCAGGGCTACCCAAAACGTAGTTCTTTGCGTAGCCGTAGTTGGATACGAAAAACAGGGTTTAATAATGAAAGCCCCGCAGGGCTACCCAAAACGTAGTTCTTTGCGTAGCAGCAGTTGGATACGAAAAAGATGGTTTAATAATGAAAGCCCCGCAGGACTACCCAAAACGTAGTTCTTTGCGTAGCCGTAGTTGGATACGAAAAAGAGGGTTTAATAATGAAAGCCCCGCAGGGCTACCCAAAATGTAGTTCTTTGCGTAGCAAAGTAATTTTGAATAATTTCCCAAAAACACATTTTCCCTCGGCGGGAAATTATGTAAAACCCACTTGGTTTATGTATCTGGCAATGCCCAACAGTGGAACAGTCATTCGGAATACGGGAAAACCGTAAACATGGACGTTCATTTAATAGTTGTATAATTTGTTAATTTTTGCCTTCCGGAAAGCAAAAAATGCGTTATAAATAGTGTCGGAACAATATTATATGTATGTTTTTTATAGTATTATGCACTATAATTAAAATACCATCCAGAAAAATGGCGAAATCGGTGTTTAAAAAAGTTAAAAATCACTTTTTAAAACGCAATTTTCATCATTTTACGTGTAGAAAATCAGTATAAAAAGTACGGAGCGGGCCTTAAAATTACTTAATTTATAGTTTTTAATTCATAATGCGTACCGTGGACCATTTTTTAATACATTTTTTACTACCGCAACTATTACGAAATTATTCCAAAATTAGGCTTGGCTTGGCAGCCAAGTTGAAAGCTCTTCCATACAGAGCAAGTGTTAAATACTCCAGTAGCTATTACGTCGAGGATTTTCATTATTCGTAATTATTTTCATACTCTAGATGAAAGCTGAGAGTATTATAAGTTTGCTATAAAGTTTGTAACGCTAAGAAATAAGGCTCGGAGGAAAAAATGAATGATGCAGAAGTTAATATTATCACTCAAAAATCTCTAAACCGGATGTCCGTCTGTTCGTCCGTCCGTCCGTTCGCTCTCTAGCTCGAGAACGCGTTGAGCTAGAAAGCTCAAATTTTGTACACGTCTTTTTTGAAGAAAAAATAAGGTCAAGTTCGTGAACGGGCCAAATCCCTCCTCCCCTTCTACCCCCTCCCACACAAAATGATTCATTTCGATAATTTACAATAATCAAGTTTTCTTGGAAACTATCAAAGCTAATGATTTGAAATTTAGAATATATTATTTTTATCATAAATCCGATACACAGTATAAAAATTATTTGAATTTATCCACTCCTTCCACCACCTGCCATATAAACTCCCCTCCCCCTACCATACAATTTGGCTCGATTACCCAACTTCATAAAAAATCAATTTTCTTGAAAAGTATGAATATACTTCTTCTGCCATCTCCCATACAAACTGCACAAATTCATTAAATCTAACACACCAATTTTCTCAGTACCTGTTCAATTTTTGGAGCTTACATTTTGTATAAAACAGTTTTCTAGCTAATCTAGCATAATGTGAAACGAATTAGTTGAATGCTATCACCACTTCTACCACTCCCCATACAAAATTTCTTGGAATCACAAAAATTTCTATTTCATCTAGAAAAATAAAAAAAAGAAATACTTTCACTTTTTTAAACACTTTATTCACAAGTTGAGTTACGTTTAATTCTGTGACTTAATTATGTTTATAAATTCTGGACCACGTATATATCACATCTCTCCTACTGTCGCTGGCTATGCTCTATTTATATGATTTTGTCACGGAGTAATTTGATCTATTTGTAAACTATCTTGATTTATTAATATTCTATTGTTCACCGATTCGATTTCGATGCGGACACTTGTTTAAATTAAGTTTATCGCTGCGGCAATATTCGCAGTCGCTGATATTTTGGTTCTGCGCTATGTTTATTTCCCAATCTGTGGAGCGAAGTATTTAATGATACGTTATTAGATTTTTGGGAACTTAAGTATCTATTTTTTGTTTATAAGCTTGATTTCAGTTATGTTTATGAAATTAAAATTAATTTTTAAACATTGATATTGTGCATCGAATAAATTGCTCATCAAATACGAATTTTGCGCAACAAATACAGTACCTTGCCAAATTATTAGACCCATTAGCAAAATAGCTTTTTTTCGTTTTAAGTTATGACAACTTAAAGTGTTTTCAATAATTGGCCATTATTTTTAATTAATCACTTTTCCTGCCCCTTAGGAAATGAAATACAACACATATTTAATAAGTATTTTTTTATTTATTTAATAAGTATTTATTAAACTAAGAAAACAAACATGAGTATACTTATTATTTCGTATGCCTGCCCTTAACCTCCAGTAATGCGTCTATATGACGAGGCATACTGTTAATACCGTTTTCAATGGTGGTTTAAAAGTTTGGGTTATGGTTTCAAATCTTTGCAAGCACCTCTAATAATTCTTTTTTCGTAGAACAAGTGGTATTACTTACTTCAATTTTGATAAGCTCCCAAACATTTTCGAAAGGGTTCATGTCCGGCGAATTTCCCGGCCAATCAAGGACCGTAACATTATTTTCAGACAAAAACTGTGTTAAAACCTTGGCTTTATGGCACGGCGCTCCATTGTGCATAAAAATAGTTTTCATCTTCCTTAAACCAGTTTTTCATCTGCGGTAGCAGTTGCTTGCTCAACACTCGTTGGTACTGATCGGCTTTTAGGGTGCCCTCTACAATATACAGAGGCCCCGGCCCCTTGGCGCTGATCACAGTCCACACCATGACTGGCGGGGGATATTTAATTGTGGGTACAATGCACTCCGAAAGAAATTTTTCTCCCGGCCGTCGACTCACAAATTTCGTTTTTTCAGCCATAACCTGAAAAATGAATACATCCAAGAAACATACCTGAAAAACAGAAGGAAGAACACAAATATTTAAAATTTCTCAGTGAAAGTTTAGCAAAATAAAATCACTGAACTATAATTTACCCGTTGCCAGTCATCAATGGTGAAATGCTTGTACTTTTTAGCCCATTCAAAACGTTTTCTTTTATCATGGCGGGTGTTAGTCTTGGTTTCTTCGCAAGTCTTCTGGCTATGAGGTGCTCTTCAGCCCATTTACGCTAAATAGTTCGCTGCGAAACCTTGATGCCTGCTTCTTGGATTTCTTTAATGATGACTTTAGCAGGTAATTTTCTGTTTTGCGTGCAATAATCACGTATTTTTCGGTCAGTTCGCACAGCCGTTATTCGGCGTCGACCGCATGCGCTCTTCCGTTTTGGCGTCAAATCATCACCTGCATCCAATCTTTTCTTAATATTCTTTACAGAACTTATTGATATGCCCAACATTTCATGCAATCCTGTACTGGGACAAGTTTCCCGCCCTTAATAATCCGGAAATTTCCCCAATCTTCAATTGCGCTTTCGCATCGCTATAAAACACAATATGCCCAAAATCTCGATAATAAAAAATAGATTCTACAAAATAGAAACTTTTCAACTTACCTGTTCTCCAATTTCCCAAAAAAAATTTATTAGTACTATGTACCTTAATTCACAAATATTGCGCCCTTAGTTATAACAATTATTTTAAAAAAACCGACCAGGTATGCTATTCCACTTAACTGGAAATTTTTTGCCGTTATTCGAGTTACTAGGCAACAATGTTAACATTCAAGAGTTGCCAACACAACAATGAATAAGAAAATCTCATAGTCCATAAAATTAGTTGTAAGATATCTTATCCAAAGTAAAACGAATGATTTGTTGACAATGGGTCTAATAATTTGGCATGGTACTGTAAATAGATTAATTTTTTACGACTGAAGTGTCAAACAAAGTCACTTTATGGTTGATCTTAAGATATGTAGGCCGTGCCTGGTGCAAAAAAACATGAAATTTTGTTCTGGGCTCATATTTTGGCCTGCACTGGGGCTTGGGCAGGGCGGAGTTCCTTCTGTCAACTTGCGTCACATATATTTCCTCTGTCTTCCTCTTTAGCGTTAGCTTGTTTTTGGCGAGTTTCTTCCTATGTGGATTGGTCAGAGTTCAATGGTACTCCTCATAAACAAAATTTCAAAATAGTTTCGAGGCCTTAAAAGTACATTAGCACCTTAGATTGTCTGGTGACTTGAGTGTGAAGCGTAATAACTGGTTAAGCAGGAATAATGATCACTGCGATGCATTCATATAAAAATTAATCCTATGATCTTGGAACTATTACGCCGCCAGCAGCGAAATTTCTATCCAGGAATTTGCATCGTAAAATTTCGGAATGAGTTTCGAGGCCCTAGAATGGCACTAATACCCTTAATTCTCTGGAAATCTGAGAGGGACGCAAAATACGCGGTTAAGCAGGTATAATGACCATCATATGTGTAGCAAATGTCGGAGCAGACTTCTTACCCCATATGACCAGGCAACCGAAAGGTTATCATTCTTATTTGAAAAATATTGGAAACTTATTTCACAGTCTACCTGACTCACTGAAGGGTCGCCGTATACGGGCGCTCTCTTCAAAATGTTGCTTGGCCGCAGAGGGTCTTATGCTCAAAAAGTACCCGCTACTCGCAGTTTACATGAAACGCTAAATTTTCTTCAAAAAAGCAACGCAAATCAGTCGCTGAAGAACCAATATTATCCCCCAAGCGCCGCCCCCACCGGATACGGCTCCGCGCGACCTCCCTTTCGTTACATGGCACAAAACACCTCTTCATGGAAAGCGTTCCGATACGATTGGGACAACAAAGGGAATTCGCAGAGGGAGCCGAAAGTCACAAATTAATCAAATTAGCTCACGAAAAATGTTGTGAAGACTGGAAGAAACGCTCACATCCGTGCACAGCATCCACTTTTAAGGGGAAAAAATAAACATTGATGAATAATCGAGCCACCGTTGCCCCGTCTACAAATTTCGGGCACTACGAGCGTGAGGTGCCATAAAAGTTCTCTTAGGGTGCATTAGCAGAATGTTGTGTGGAGGGGGTTCAAGATTAGCCCTTCGTGTATGGGAGATGCAGCGGAGATGAGGGAATGCGATGAGGATGGGCGTAGCGCTGGGCTATGCTTCCGAAAGAACAATGATCAACTTACATATTAATAGCAGAAAATACAGTGAATTATATATTAAGTCTTATTCCCCTCTTTTAAATATTACAAAAATTTACCACAATTGTTGATGTTCACGTTAAAAGTCAAGCAGCATTTGATGTCTGTAGTACTTAAATAGGGAACGCTTGTATTTATATGTTTGTCTTCTTCTTTTTTATACATGGTGGAAAGTGCGTTCACACTCCGAGTTCTGCTTTGTACCGCGCTTTTCAAACTTTTCTACGTGATTTTTCCTACAAACTTTCCACTCCACTTTATCTGCCTGTTTACCTGTGTATGACAACATACACACATCACTTTTTTTTTGTACATCTATGGTACAGTACCTTTTTAATGATATGATTTTCATTCCCCTTCTTTTTGGGTGGGTCCAAAACTTTAGATGCTCACGTATTAATATATAAGATGAACGTTTAAGAACAACTGCAATCTGGACTAAGCTACTTTCCTTTCTTTCACTTTCTCATATTTTCATTCGGTATGATAAAATTAATTTGGTGTATTAACATGTTTCCCATTTCTGATCACGAAATGTGTGCCCCCTTAAACATTTAAAAGAGTGCGCCTCTGGTGATTCAGTAGAATCGGCACTGATAACGCGGCTTAAGAAATCCCGTTACTGAAAGTTTGTAAATTTTTTTCGCGATGCCGTTTGACGAGAGATTTCAGTTTAGTCGGTGTAGTCTGTCTGTTAGGTCGTTTAAATTCTTGACTTCTAAATTAGATTTAAAATTTTTGTGTTTTGTGTACTTATTGACGATAAATTAAACTAAGTTGACAAATTGTATTTCTGACGAAATGGAAGCATACAAATGTGCATATCAAGGTAACCATTGTGCAGCTTTCTAAATTTTTAAATTTCAAAATGAAATTTCTCTGTTTAAGATTCCAAATCGCCATTGACCCCTTTAACTCCGTTAACAACTACCGTTTTCGATTTCAATAAACTTACACCGACAACTCGAGTTAAATCGGCATTTTTGACGCCAAACTATAAAACGTTGAAATCGCCGTCATGTCATAGTGCTGGTAGCAAGCCCATGCTGTTAGTTAAGGGTCAGACTGCGAGTGCAACGAAATCGAAGCCAACTGCAATAGCAACGAGATTGACTCCGTCTGCAACGCGGCTGAAACCAACTCCAACGAAATTGACACCGACTCCAAGGAAAGTAGAATCAAAATTGACTCCAACAGTAACGCGATTGAAATCATCTGTAAAATCGACTTCAAATAAATTGACACCAACAGTAAAAAAATCGATTCCAGCTGCAATCAGATTGACTCCGACTGCAGCCAGATTAACTCATGCTTCCACCAACACTAAGGTGGTGCAAAACTCCAGCACCAGTACCTCTACTACGAAACATGTTGAGCATACCCGTTACTCTGATGGGACCACCGTTGTCACCAAGTACCAGGAGTATATTGTTAAGGAGACGTCCACTACTAAGAACAAATATGAGGTATCGCCAAGGGTCTGTTTGCAACTAAATCCAGTCCAATCTAATAAACAAGTCAGCATTTACCGGGCTCCAGCTTCGCCGATGATAGCAAAGGGTCCCTGCCCGCGGATTGTCGATATCCTTAATGAAATCGGCATGTCAAAATATTTGAAGATTTTCGAGGCCGAGGAGATTGACTACGCCGTGTTCCGGATGATGACAGCGGACGATCTTAATGGCATTGGCATCACCTCTGAGCTCGATCGCGATGTTATTTTAAGTGCTGTGCAATATTGGAGCGATTTTTACTGATGAGGTTTCGAAACTTGGGTCCTGTTTATTTTAATTTTTTGATTATTTGTTAGTAGTAAAACTGTTTTTTTAAGTATTTATGTGAAATGTGAGCTAATAAAATGTAATAACAACTAAGCGTCTTTCCATGGTTCTTAACGGACAATATTCAAAATGGCATGTTAGAGTTCCGCTTGCATCGGAACAGTCATGATGTCATGTCTTCAAAATTACAGTTACTCTATACGACAGTGTGACCGATCCACTGCCACTTTCGCCTTTGAGTTCTTATTTTTCGTCTGTTTTCCGGATGTCTACTTTGTCCCTTTGGTGTTCTAAGAATTATATATGTATGTCTGAACGTTGAGAAGTGTTTTGCTATGGAGTTTTCGTATAAGACTACCTCTCCTGTCCTTACTTACTCTATTAACGGATCCACCCTTGTAGCAGTATCTTCAATTAAGGATCTAGGAGTGACCTTCGATCGTAAGTTTAAATTCATCAATCATTATTCTGAGATTACAAATAAGGCATACAGACTTGCTGGGTTCATCCTCCGTACGACCGTCCAAGAACAGCAGCCCTGCTATTTTCCACTGGTATGCTGAACTCCAAAGCTCGTTGTTGAAGATGACGTCCGGCCAGAATATCCTTAAAGTGCGACGGAGGCATTAATTCACGAAAGTTTGCAGTTTCGTTTTTGCATTTGAAATGTAAAGAGAAAACAATTGAATCCACTTACGAAGAGTTTCCCAGTTCTACAATTTTTGCATTCTTGAAGTTGCTGCATTTGCAAGCTGACTATGCACTCAATTCCTGTCAATTTTATTACTTTTAATTTTGAAAATGATTGTTCACCAGTAGTTTCTAATACAGGAAGTAGTTAAAAACTAGATATAGTTGTATTAAATTTTCGTATGTATACAATCAAGTCAATAGCTTCTATGTCGTAGTTCAAATGAATCTCGAGACCTCGCACCTCAATAAACAATTCAATACCATTTATATCAGAAGTTGCTGTGGCTGGATTGGTTAATATTTGCTGTGTGCATTGTTCCTGTAATTCTACATTTCGGAATGTTTTATCTGTAGCTCGAACCCGTCCTGTAACGTAATTGTAATCAATACAGGATTTTCGGGCCCGGATGTTATGTTCGAAGATAATGATTGTGATTTTTGTGTGGGTAGAAGCAGCAGGGACCAATAAAGGATTTGATGGTGAACTTAACACTTGGAGCAGTGATGATTATATTCGCTCGGAAAGCCCTATCTAGCACAGTGTAGCTGTAGTTTACATGGCAAACATTCACAGTATGGAATTTAGTAATAAGTTTACGACATTGAACTAGCGGTAATAAATAACTGTTCCGATATTACCGCGAAAGTATATTTTCTACAGATGATGATATAATTACATGTTAGCCCTAGTCGCTTGCCGAATGTGCGAGATCTTCTCGACAGCAACGAAAACACCTGCAGGTTCTTTTCCACGAACGAAACCAACAACAATTACATGCGCGCACAAATTCGTTCAAGATAAATGCCCGGACACATTTGACTATCAACAACGGTCGGAGTGGGCGTCGGTATGGACGACGGTGTGGACGAAAATGGTCGGTATGGACGACAACTGTCGGTATGAACGTCGGTCGGTTGTGATGTGTATAGAAAGAGCGGGTACTCGTGAAAATGTAATAAATACTTGATGTCGCTCAAAAATCTTGATTCCGAGTACCCGTCTGTCCGTCTGCCTACAACATAACTTTCAAACCCTTTGCGCTATCGTACTGAAATTTTTTTTTCCATTTTTAGCTAAAAAGAAACTTTAAGTTTGTGAGCGGGTTACATCCCTCACCTCTTCTACTCTCTCCCATATAAATTTCACGAAATTTTGAAATTTTAAGATAATGACTTTTCTCCGAAGTTATTTAAACTATCAAGTTGAAAATTAGGTCAATACGAATATCATCGACGTCCAAAAATATTGATTTGATCCCCTCACTCATTCTACGCCCTGCCGTACAAATGCTTAATCATCGATTTTCATTGAAACTCGCAAAGCTAAGAAACAAATTTGAGCCAGAATTATTTTAAAAGTTTTCAAAAAAATTATCAACTTTACCTTACTCCTTCTATCCCCTCCCATACAAATTTCGCGAAATTCCGAAATATCAGTGAAATTGTTTTTCTTGGCTACTTTCTAAGCTATGGACTTGAAATTTTGAGCAAAGTATAATAATGCAAATTTCATTAGAGTTAAAAAAATTACAAATTTCAATATTATAAATTCAAGAGACGGAGAGCTACTGACATTAAAATTGAAGCGACATCCAATTGAAGATGAGGATATAATCATTCAAAGCCTTCCACTTCCTCTACCACCTCCCATACAAATGCCCCAGTTTGATAAAACTAATGTCAAATTTCTTTGAGATTTATTAAAGCTACAACCTTTAAATTCGGCAAGAAACATTGTGCATACCACGTTCGGTATCGTAAAGAAAAAATTACCCATTCAACGAGCTGCTGTAAACAACCTGATTAACAGACAGCGCTAATTTTTGGGATAACAATTAAGGACAGTCCTACCTACTTACCAAAAAAAAAAATGTTGAAATATCATTTCCCAGACTAATTTTAATTACAAAGTTCAGATACTTTATGGTCACAATGTATTTTCCAGTTCACTAAACTCTTTCCCATTTACGCCCAATCGTAATTATGTTATGTCTTTAAAGTAAAAGTGAATTGATTTTATTTTTACTTTAAATCCAGCGACCCCTAGCGCACTTAAATATGAATTCTATTAATTTATGTCAATTAAGCGTAAATCATGTGCTATTGATCCGTCATAGTAATTACATGTTCGGGAATACATCAATACATCGGCGACTTATAGTCAAATGGTCGATATGGTTCTGAGTAACACCATCAGGGAAAACCCAAGATATTTCTTGGTGACTCTTGTGTGGAAAAAGGGTCCCTCCGATGACTATTTGCCGAGTACTACAAAGCTCAATAAATAATTCGCCGTTTCCGGGTCTCTTAATCCAAGGTCGTGACGCGTCGATCCAAGGGTCACCATCCCTTCTCATGACGTGTTCTAGTCCAGTGTTGTCAGCGCCAACCTGGGCGCTCATATCTCCTGAGATGATAATAATATCACCTCTTGGAACACGATCGACGGTGGCACTCAGTTAGCTATAAGACTCCTGTTTGTCACCAGGGGTTGCAGTATTTGTTGGTGCGTAGCACTGTAGGATTGTGACGTCTCTGACACTGGTCCTGAGCCTGGCGACGATAATCTTATCCGAAATTGGTTCGCGGCTGATGAGAATGTTTCGCGCTCTCGGTTAGAGTCACTGTATAACTGAGCTACTCGGTCCAGGAGTCTGGCAGATGCGTATCAGAGTTGAAACCGTTAAGTTTGAATTTGTTGGTGTATATACATATTCGGCTAGATATTTACCAAAATGCAATTAGAATTCGATTATGTGCCCTGAAAAATTAATATCATTGTGCCGTTTCATTAGAAACAGCCAAAAATTCAATTTTATTTTGCAATTTTCTGCACCCACACATCTTTACCAAACAGGTTTTTAGACTAGTTTATGATTCTGTTTGTTGACACATGGCGGAAAAACATCCCAACAGGGATTTTTGCAATCCATTCCCTTTTATTGAAAATCATTCAAATCGAGAAATCATTCAAATCGACCTAAGGAATTTGCAATGCATTCTAAAGTAATGTGAAGGCATTGCATAAAGTAGCAGTTTATTTAGGGAATTTGATATGCATTGCAAGGTAATGTGTGGAGATTGCATAAAATAAATGATCATCGTCAAAACGTGCCGCGCACAAAACGAAAGATTATTAATAGAAAACATTAATGTCATATTCCGTTTGCTTTCTAATATTCCCGTAAAATTTTACAAGTTGTTCGTTGCAAGAAAAAAATCTTAAGTTACACCGTACTTTTCCAGCAACAAAATTAGTTAAATTATAGCAACAGAATTTAAAATACTGAATTCATATTAAAAGCAGGATCCCATTTCATCACATTTTTCAATATTAATTCAAAATGAATCGCTCCCTCAATGTTAGAATACCTTCTCAAAGATTAATTTGCTTTCTATTCTTTTGCAACCATTCCATCATAGATTCTATTGCGACCATTATATTGTCGATTTTTTTTCCAATCATTACATTATTCATTCGTTTCCCTAGATTCCAATGTCGATTCTTTGTAATGCCATAAGTAGAAAAAAACGAATGCTTGCCTATGACATTGCAATGTTAAAATAATTTGTTTTATGACAGGAAGTAGCTGTAATAGCTTCATGGTAAGAATCATCGGCGCGGTAATGATTCCACTCCCAACTGGGATATGTCAGAATGACTACACAGCCTACACCTATTTTCACCAACACTTTGATCTTTCGAACGTTCGATTTTTAGTACCAAATTTTTTAGCACGTTCGATTTTTGTACTAAAATAGCTATCTGCCAGACTCCTGGACCGAGTAGCTCAGTTATACAGTGACTCTACTCTCGGTGTAAGGACGGCCGGCTTCCTTGTCAGGACCAACTTACAGAATTGTATTTACGCTAGGGGTTCGTACTTCTCCTGATCCTGTCCACCTGATATCAAACCCAAGATTTAGATGTTACAGTGCCTTGGCGGTGCAAGGACCGAGTGCACTCAGTCCTTCCCCCGTCATTCAATGTTCAAACGTTTCAGAAGCCAATCCAATAGTCCGTTTCCGAATGCGAAAAGTCGTTACCGTAGAATCCGTCCGTATCCGAGGCGCTGTATCCGTTTCTCTTATCAGTTAGCATTTAAGATCGCGGGTGATAAGCACATGATCCAGTGAGTGTTCATTTGTCATTTTTAGGGCAAGCAGGATTGGCTATGGGTGAATTCTACTGCCCCCATCCCACAGGCGGATGGTTAGCTTAGGTCCATGGAGTCGATATTCTCCAAAGATAGTTGCCTGAAGTAAAACCTCATTCTACAACTACCCCCTGAAGAAACCAGAGCAAAACTAAATAAATAAATAAATTCAGGTTTAATCAGTATTTGTGTTGTGTCGTTTTATATATGTAATTTTCGTTTTTGTTACTGTATTTATTTTTGTTGTATGGTGTGTACTTTATTGGACGCAGGCGTCCCCATCGTCTTCCACTTATCTCTTTCGCGTGCCGATCTCATCCTAGTCGCACTATTTCGTCCCATCGTAATTTCGGTCTTCCTCTTGGCTTGTTTTTAACTCGTGGATACCATTCGGTCACTAACTAATCTATTGTTCGTACACATTTTTTTTTTACAGAATGACCTGTGTTATAGGCAATTTCGGCCTTTATGTGCAATGCACAAACACAGTCATGGAGGGAAGGAATGGGATTAGGAAGGTAGGGGAAGAGGAGTGAGAACGACTGTAACGAGTGGAGAAGCTGACATATATTTTGTCATACATTGCGATGTACATATTTCGCCCACTTCCATTTCAAGATCTTGCTTTTGATTTGAACTCGTTTGAAGGTACAGTTTGGGGATGCTACACTATCCCAGAGCCTAGTGTTCACTTGGAGCAGGCAATTTAAGGGCGGCCGAGAAAGTGTATAAAACGGAAGTCATGATCGAAGCCTAAAGTCAAGTCTCACAGATGATAACTTTCGTGCCTTTCGAGAGCTTATCGAAACCCTACAATCCTGATTTGCCCCCCTGTGATTATTTGTACTCTAAATGAAAAAGCAGAGTATATTGTGTTTGTATAAACTCTATTTTGGTTTTTATACAGTAACTCTACATTAGAGTTACTCTATGCAGAAGTAAGAATAAGGCAGCTGAGTGAGTAAGGTCAACCTGTCAAAGTGGGCGCTTTTTATTTTCATATGTATACGTGCTACGTTTCCGTGTTTATAACACTTTTAATTGATGAAAATTTGATTTACGTACAAATGAACAGTTTTCAATCAAAATTGCTTACTTATCACATGCTAGAAAATAGGTGGACGCTTTTCCATATTTACTGATAAAGCTGATTATCATCTTGACCGAACTCCATTACCAGGAGCCTTGTTCTTTCTTCTTCTTAGAGTAAATCTACTTTACATTATAACTTTAGTGGCAAAAAGCCAACTTTTCTGCGTTCGTGTACGTTTTATAAGATCTTGACGAAAATTCTAGAAAAGAGAATTAAGCCCTATGCTGACAAAGTAATTAATGAATACCAAGGCGGATTTAGAGCTGGACGATCGATCACGGACCAGATATTCACAATTAAACAGGTACTGGAAAAGAGCTGGGAATATAATATTGATGTGCACCACATATTTGTTGACTTCAAATCAAGCATACAACAGTATCGACAGGCGCGTACTGCATAAAATTATGTTGGAGTTTGGAGTCCCACCGAAACTGGTTCGGCATACAAGAATGACAATGACCGAGTCTTTGTCACGAGTCAGAGTAGGAAACGATCTGATTTTCAGTTTTAAAACAGACAACGGTCTTAAGCAAGGTGACGGGCTCGCACCAATGCTTTTCAACTTGACACTCGAATATGTTGTTCGGAAACTTCCCGTTGACACCAAGGGAACACTATGCTTCAAATCCACACAACTCGTAGCATATGCCGACGATATAGATATCCTTGTAAGTTCTCTGTAGAGTGCTAAGGAGGTATTTGTAAACCTTGACTCGGTAGCAAGGGAAGTTGGACTACGTATTAATGAAAACAAAACAAAAATTATGACACAAACTAGGAAAAAGACGCCAATCAGATACAATATTACACTAGGAGACTAAAACCTAGAAAACGTAGACAACGTTATATACCTAGGGGCGAACCTATCGAAAGATGGAAGCGAACGCATCGAAATCAAAAGAAGGATAATGATGACAAACAAGACGTATTCTTCGGTACTTCCAGTAATTAAAAACAAGAACGTACACAGGAAAACTAAACTTAAGCTATATAAAACGATCATAAGACCTGTGCTATGTTATGTCAGCGAAACGTGGACAATAACTCAGGCGTCCGAAAAACTACTTAACGCCTTTGAGAGAAGGGTTCTCAGAAGAATCGTCGGACCTGTGAGGGAAGACTCGATCTGGAGAATACAATACAATAGAGAGTTGAATGCCATCTTCGACAATCCAGAAGTGCCAACCTTCATAAAATTTAAGAAATTACAATGGGCTGGTCATGTGGAGCGGATGGATGGCGAAAGAATTCCCAAACGCACACTAAAAGGGAAAGTCAACGGACAAAGACCAGTCGAAAAACCACGGAAGCGCTGAGAGGATTCGATTGACGCAGACAGTAAATCACTGCTAAGATTCTCAAATTGGAGGTCGCGGTCACTGAACCGAGATGGATGGAGGCAAAGTATTCAGGAGGCCAAAATCCGATTTGGGCTGTAGTGCCATCGTTAGTATATGGACCGGTTCCACCTTAAAGCGCGTTAAACGGTGACTTTTTCTGGATGAAACGGTGTTTCGGCTTGTGGATTATCATCGCTCCAAATGCAACAATTCTGCTTACTGACATAGTCTTTTAGACAAAAGTGTGCTTCATCACTGAAAAAATGTGTGTGAAAATTGATCTACCAGATTACGCCATGTACATACAGCTGCGAAAAAAATAGTAGCACCAACGTCACCAACAATCTTTCCAAAGGCATTGTAATTCTAATTGTTAGTTTAAATAACTAATGAACACATTTTTAAAAGTAAAAAAGTTTTATAAAAATTGTGTGATAAAAATATTTAAGGTTTTATTTACCGTTTGAAAGCTATTTAAACAAATCAAAACATAAAAATAAGGCGAACAAAAAAATTGCACCACAATTCTAAAGTGCACTTAAGGTTAAGAAAATAGAAAAAAATAATTAGTTTCCGATAGTTATCTGATCCAGCTGATAACGTCCTTCAGTTTTAATTGGAAATAACGGCTGCACAACGTTTTGGCATTGGATCAACCAAGCTCTGGCATCGACTTAGCGGAATTTCGTTCCAGGACTCCTTAATCACATTCCAAAGTGATTCGTTGCTGGTTGGCTTGGCAGCAGCAACTGCTTTTTTTACATCAGCCCACAAATTCTCAATAGGGTTGAGATCTGGTGACTGCGCAGGCCACTCCATGACGTTCACTGAATGCTCTCTGAACCATTTCTTCGCTTTCTTGCTGGTGTGTTTGGGGTCGTTGTCTTGTTGAAAGACCCACAGCAAAGCCCTCTAAAGTAGAAAGCCGAGTAACTGAATCCAACAACAACACGTTGGAGTCATAACAAACATGACAGTTCCATACAAATTCGCGCGCTTTTGTGTGGAGCAGACACGGCGAGCTTCGTAAGAATCGCGTTTATTCTTAAATGCAGTGTTAAAGATAGTTCAGCTTTCTAAGGTACTTTAATAATAGTGCTCGGAATGTGATTATTACACGTTGATATGAGTGCAATAGATTTTTAATTGAAAAAAGTGCGATCAAAGTTAAACTCGGCTTCTCACACCGAAGAAAATCTGTCACTCATATTGTGCAGAGTTCTTCGGTTAATTTTCACACAGAAAATTGTAAAATTTTAGTTATTGCGGAAAAGTGTGCACTCGCGTAATATTTCCGTACTTAATTTGAACTATTTATGCTTTTTTCTTGTTTTCGGTAAATCGTGTTTTTACGACAAGTTTGTAGAAAAACAATACAGGTGGTCTTGTGAAATGGAAAATCCATGACGTCACACCCACTGGAGTCAAGATGGCCGCTACGTCAGTTCTGCCCAGCTTGAGATGTAGAAAGCTTTGCCCACAGCAAAGGCATCTCGTACTCTGCATAAGGTAGCATAATTTTTTCAAATATTTCAACGTAAACGTGTTGGTCCATACTTGTTTTTATCCAATGTATTGGGCCTATGCCATAATGCGAAAAGCAAGCCCAACCCATTACACTTGACCCCCATGTTTAATGGTTTTACATGTGTATTGAGGATTGTATTCTGCATTCGGAGGGCGTCTCACGTATGAACGAGAGCCTTTTCCGCCATACAGAACAATTTTGCTCTCGTCTTACCAAAAGATCTTCCTCCATTTTTCAACT
This sequence comes from Chorisops tibialis, assembly GCA_963669355.1. Lineage (NCBI taxonomy): Eukaryota > Metazoa > Arthropoda > Insecta > Diptera > Stratiomyidae > Chorisops > Chorisops tibialis. The sequence goes on from OY770263.1 coordinate 59,957,107, forward strand.
GGCCATTTCAGGTGCAAACTCAATACGTTTGGCTACATGCTTCGCACTTAGGAGTGGAACTATTCTTGGGCTACAGGCTTTTAAATTGGGATGTCTTAAACGATTATTTATTTATTTATTTATTTAAGAATTCATCAATAAAAGATTACTTACAATTTATAATACAAAGCTTACAGTAAAACATAAAAAACATCATATTTTTAACAAAGCTGACTTAATCTGAGTAACATTAAGATTAGAATCAAAGTTGCTATAATTATCGTTAAAAGCCCGTGAAATGGAAGTTATCGGATCGTGCTGACCGTAATTAGTTCGATGGAATGGAATGTCAAGAAGTACGTAGTCTCTCAAGGTTCGATAAGGTATTTTGAAGGAGAGAGCTCCTAGCAAAAGCGGAGAGTCGATTTGACCTGAAATTAATTTAACTGCAAATGCGGCACTAAGAATAACTCGCCTATCTTCGAGCGATATCAACGAAAGCAGTTGAAGTCGTTCTTGATAAGGAGGAAGACATATTGGATCTGACCAGGGAAGACCCTTAAGAGCAAATCTTAAAAATCTTCGCTGTACAGACTCGATTCTTATCTTATAAATATCGCAATAAGGACTCCAAACGGGGCAAGCATATTCAAGAATGGAGCGCACAAAGGCACAGTAAAGTGTCTTTGTAATGTAAGGGTCATTAAAGTCCTTACACCATCGTTTCACAAAGCCCCAAATGGAATTAGCCTTGATAACAATAATGTCAACATGGTCATCGAAGGTACATTTGTCATTAAATACTACACCTAAATCGCGTACTTTGCTTAATTTCTGTAAAGCAATTCCCTCTAACACATAGATAAATTCAAAAGGAATTTTTTTCTGGAGAAAGATGTCATAGTGCACTTTCCAACATTTAAAGGCATACAGTTTAAGGTACACCAGTCAAAAAATAGTTGTATGTCATTTTGCAAAAGTAGATAATCGTTCGTACATGTGACAGTACGAAATATTTTTGCATCATCAGCATACAAAAGAGTTGGATATAATCGAACTCACGTCATTAATAAATAAAATAAACAGAAGTGGACCAAGATGACTACCCTGAGGTACACCAGAAGTGATTGGAATAATCGATGAGACAGCATCTCGAAATTGTACTTGTTGGGTGCGATTAGAAAGATAGGATTTGATCCACACAGTAAAAATAGTTGGAAATCCGAGTGAGCAAAGCTTGAAAATTAGTAAGTTGTGATTAATTTTATCAAATGCCTTGCTAAAATCTGTATATATACAGTCAACTTGTTTGCCTACTTCAATCGCTGGAATCACAAAATTTGAAAATTCCAGCAGGTTTGTTGTTGTGGATCTACCTTTAGTGAACCCGTGTTGGGTTGGGCTAATTATTGATTTGCAATGGAAGTACATTACATCACAGACAATTGCCTCGAATAACTTTGGAACACTAGACAACCTAGCAATAGGTCGGTAATTACTTACGTCGTTCCTTTTACCTTTCTTGAACAGGGGAGTTATTGTCGAGTATTTCCATAAACTAGGGAAAACCCCACAACGAAGAGATGCGTTAAATAAGGAGCTCAGTGGAGATAAAAGTGCAGAGGAGCACCTTTTAAGCACAACAGACGGTATACCATCTGGGCCGCTATTGAAACTCTCAGTGATATTCGTGATAAACCTCAATATAGTGGGCTCATCTATAATGAGATCCTTCATCTCAAGTGTGGTAGAGGGAAATTTTGTCATGTATTGAAAATTATTAAAATTAATATCACAGTCTGGCGTATCAAATGCAGCACGAAAATGATCGCCAAAAAAGTCACTAATTATTTTAGGATCGTCACTAACTTCCCCATAAAAAGACAGAGTCGCTGGAAAGCCATCTGTGTGCCTCTTAGAATTGACGAAATTCCAGAACTGCTTGGGCTTATTTTTAATTGTCATCTTCATATCAATCAGATAACACTGATAAGCCAATTTTGACCTGGTAATAAATAAGTCGTTTAACTCAGAGTAGCGCTTATAATCAGAATCAATCCTAGAGAGACAGTACTTCTTCCATGCTTTACTTTTTAAGTTTTTTAGATTTATTAAATCGTCGTCAAACCATGGAAATTTTTTATATGAACCATTATTCGTAACCGGCACGCATCGAGTGAAACAACCAAAAAGAATATTGTAGAAATTATTAACAGCAGTTTCAATATCTGTTTCGTTAAGTACGCACGACCAATCGAATTTCGAAATATCATCATTTAAGGCTACAAAGTCAGCTTTATTAAAATTAAAACGATGAAAAGTATCAGTTTCAAAATTTTTAACGTTATCGGCAGTATTTGAAGAGTAAATAGCATGTAACGCCGAATGGCGTGCTGATTCTGGAAGCAAAGGTGAGTTGCATCTGTTGATCGTAAAGTATCTCACAATTGGAGCAGAACACTAGGTCAAGAAATGTTCCGAATGAGTTAGGTATTGGATTTAACTGATGAAGACCGGTTGAAAATATACCATCCAAAAAATTTGCATCTTGCCGTGGACAGGAAGAAAGAGCTGGCAGTAGGCAATCTTCACCGTCGGAAGGAGACCAAGTGACAAGAGGCATGTTGAAGTCACCAAATACAAGTAGCTCATCCTGGGATTGCAAAAGAGTACTGACATAATCAATTGCATTGCATGCAGCCTCATAGACAACATAAGGTGATAACGGTGGTATATATAAAGTAACAACATATACTTTTTTGTCCTTAAGTGAGAGGACGACGCATAACATCTCAATATCAGCAACTTCAGCGATGACGACAACTTCAGACGGAAATTGACTTCGAACCGCGCAGAGCACTCCACCACCAACATTGGCATCCGTAAGTTCAGGATGACGATCACGGCGAAAAATTTGATAATCGGAGTCAAGCAGTTCAGCATCTTGGAAACTACCACAGAGCCATGTTTCGGTGAGACAAATTACGTCAAAGCAGGAACCAGCAGCAGCGATGTAAAGTTGACGGGTTTTGGTTCGCATACCACTTACGTTGGCGTAGATAACGAGCTGTTTGCACCGTTGCAGCTATATTGAGATCCTTTTCCAGTTCAGTTGCCGGCTTAAAAGGCTTCTTCTTGCTCTGGCGGTTCAACCGATTTTCAAGCAACTTCGATATGGCGCGCTTACGTCCACGTGTTTCAGCTTTATCTTGGAAATTTATGGCATTGCGTGTCATTTTGTTTGAACATCCAATAAAATAACGCACTTCGCTATAAGCTTTGCTCTCTGAAATAAGTTTTCGAATAAAGTCTCTTTTTTCAGCACTACAATGCTTTCCGCGACCCATTTACTATTAAATTTTTGTAAAAACTAACGAAAACCGAACAAGAACACTTTAACTTGTACAGGAGTCAAATTAATAAACTCAACTAATGTGCTCTTCAACAGAATTGTCAGTGGTGCTATTATTTTTTTCCTTTTATTTTGCATTTTTCTGACAATCGCTTAAATTGAAAAGAACCGTTATCATTATGAACAATAAACTGTTTTCTGCGCAAAGTGAACATGTTGTGTGATATATTTATCAGCAATGTACAAACAATTTCGACACGAACTGTTTTTTATTTTTCGGCACTGTACATATGTACGCGCCATCCGATGTCGATGTGAATAGGGTAAGAATCGAGATACGTTCGTGAAATAAATCTACCTTTCAGGATCTTCCCAGTAGTGAGTTTATAAGAGTGGTGAGAATTCTAGTAAAACAATTGCATGCCTTTGGCAATTCTTCCGAAATTGATAACACATCGATGTCGATACTAAGGAAATTAGCACAGCCGATGATGAATGCTCGCATTTATCCATTTTTAAAAAGCATAATTGCTTGATGGCCGCTCGATAGTTCAATGTCGGTAGTGCTGGAACTATGGTTGAGTTACATTCAACCATGGCGTTATACGTTCGATCGGAATTTCAGGTAATTTTCAAATGAAAAACCATTGTTGCCAAAATTTCCATAGTGAAATTATTTATGTTGCAGTAATGTGAATACTGAGGTGCCCATTAATACAAAATATGAACATTTCATATCTGAAAATCTTGTCATCTATACACAAATATTTGTACAAATTTTACCACGCTTTGAACGGCTTGATTTTACTTCATTCCGGAATGCTGTTATGCTACATCGTTTAATTAAGGTTTGCATGCTTTTTTCCAATACCATCTATGTTTTAACTAATCGTTTCGTTTAAGGTTTTCAGTTAAACTTCTTTGCCAGCAATGTTGCTTTCTTGCGAAGAAAAATCATCGCTAAATATTTCCGTAACTGTTGCATCTCCGCGACAATCATCCAAAATGGGAATCATTTCGGAGCAATAATTATTTTCACGATGAAAGCTGATATAAAATAAATTAAATACGGTGAAATGGTTAAAAGCAAAATTCAGCATTTTATTAAGAAAATTTACATAACAAAAATGTATTGGAAGAAATGGACAGCATTCAGTCATCAATTAATAAAGAAAGTCGTGGTTTTTTTAAGTACATAATCCGTGCATTATCAGCTCTATTCTCTGTCCGAAGAAGCATTGAAATTACAAGAGATTTGTAACATTCCAGACGTTCTAGACTTGGCTATTCAGTCGTTGTCGTATATATTTCATGTAGGCGATTTTTTTGGGTAAGTTTAAAGTTTTCTGTTTCATTTATATTCTTGAATTTTAGGTAAATTTGCCGGGCATTGCTGTTGAACATATCGAGCCAAGAGAAGTAAACTATTCAAAACTTAATTTCACTGCAAGCGGTATAAGCGATTTGCAGGAATTTGTCATAATATATGTGGATGATGCAGATTCAACATAGATTACTTTCATTGAATTAATTATACTTTGTCAAAATACTTTTTGCTATCATTGTAACTAAAACCAGTTTAATAATTAGCCGTTACCTTTTACGCTTATCATTTTTATTTTAAAACTTGTTGTATCGAGTCTCTTCTAAAAAGCAAAGCCATAGAGTAAAGTAAAGAAAGCAATTAGCTCGGCATAATTAGAGTAATGTGAATTTTGAATTTTTATATTATTACTACCTTTGTTTTTTTTTTAACGAAATAAAGTGAATTTAACTAAAACGTGTGTTTTACCATCTAAAACCCACAATTTGGGGGCTCAACCTAAAATAAAATTGTTTTAATTTTATTCTGTACATAGTGGACGGTTAAGTGCTAGTGCAAAATACACTGCGGTGAAATCCGGTGGTGAACTACAGGAATATTCAATAAAAAAAAACAACCTAAATTAAGTTAATTGTGAAAGTAAAGTGTTAGAATGGAATTTGCCAATCTAAAGAAATTAAAAAAAATGAATACCGAAACACTAAAAAGAAAAGCAGAGTTATCGGGTGTGCTGAACGATGGCACTCGCGACGACTTAATAGTCAAGTTGCAGGAACATTACAAAACTGGGAAGATAAACAGCGATTCAAGTGATGAAAATTCACCTGGAGAAGGGACAAGCCGCAGGTTTGAACAAAATAATTATTCCGTTGCGTTTTCTTCGGCCGATTTAGAGAAGACCATGCGGAAATTTTCTGGTGACGACTATGTGGACATTAGAAAATGGTTAACGGACTTTGAGGATACAGCTACGATTTTAAATTGGTCGAAAATACAAAAATATATCTACTGTAAGCGCTCATTAACAGGTACTGCATTACTAGTATCTCAGGTATGTAATCAGCGTTCATTTATTAGTTTAAAAAATTTGTTATTGGAAGAATTTTCTGTCGCGAAAACGGGGGCTGAGATCCATGCTATGCTTTCGAAAACGTCTAAGAAGCAAGATGAAAGCTTTTTAGCATACACAATAAGAATGCAAGAAATTGCAATGCAAGCAAATGTTGATGACGGCTCGGTAATCCAGTACATAATTAACGGAATTAAAGATAAAGCTGAACGAAAAACTCTGTTGTATGGCGCGAAATCGATACGTGAATTTAAAGAAAAAATTAAAGTGTATGAACAGTTCAAATTAAATTCTATGGAAGTGTTACATTCACAACCAGTTATGAGAAAATCGCTTCCCGGTACAGCTAGTAGTGACTATATGCAAATTAGGTGCAAAATATGTGGTGCACTAGCACATAACGCAGAGAATTGCCCACATAAGTCGAAAGGATCGCGTTGTTTCAAGTGTAATCAGTTTGGACATATTGCGCGGAATTGTGTAATTGAGACACCTCAAAACGATAAACAGTTAAAGAAATGTAATCGCGTATCTATTCCCGATATGTTAGTGACGGTAGAATGTTATCAATCGAAATTTCAAGCGCTTCTTGATACTGGTAGCGATGTGTCGATTATGAGAGAGTCGTGTTATAAACAATTAGTAAGCCCACCACCAATTAATTCTAAAAAATTGCATCTTGTTGGGTTAGGTCAAAGTTTATATGAAACCTCGGGATGGTTTCGCTCGCGGATCAGCGTGAATAATGAAACGTTTGTGATTGATTGCCATGTTGTGGCGGAAAATTTTTTGAATGAAGAAATGATTTTAGGAAAAGACATTTTGAAGAATATGAAGCTTATAGTTAGCGACGGAAAAGTTCAACTAATAAAACCTACAGCAGGCGATGATGAGAGCGCAGATCCATTAGACCAAATAGATGTTGCTGCTTTAATCAACGATTTTAAAAATGATGCTACGTCCCACATTACGCAACAAGATATTCGCAATAATGTAAAAAACCTAATTGATTGTTACAACCCTAAAAAACCTGAGAGATCCTGCATTGAAATGAAGATCGTCTTAGAAAATGAAGTTCCAGTACATCAGAGACCAAGGAGATTAGCAACTAATGAACGAGACACAGTGAAGAGACAAGTAGAGCAATGGATGCAGGAGGGAATCATTCAGCCAAGTAATTCGGATTTCGCTAGTCCTGTTGTATTAGTGAAAAAGAAGGATGGAACTCATCGTTTATGTATCGATTACCGTGCTCTTAATCGTAAAATCATTAAGGATCGTTATCCTTTGCCGGTTATGGAAGATGTATTAGAGACGCTGTATGACGCCTGCGTATTTACGACCTTGGATTTGAAGAATGGGTTTTTTCATGTTGATATGCACAATGACAGTAGAAAATATACTTCATTCGTGACCCCAGATGGACAGTATGAATTTCTGAAAGCTCCATTCGGTTTGTGTAATTCTCCGTCGGTATTTATGCGATTCATCAACACTGTTTTTCATCAACTAATACGAAACAATTACATAATTGTTTATTTAGACGACATAATTATACCAGCACGCAACGATGAGGAGAATTTGGAAAAGCTAAGAGTAGTGTTCGATATTGCAGAAAAAAATGGACTGATAATTAAATTTGACAAGTGTAAATTTATACAACGTAAAGTGGAATTCTTAGGACATATAATCGAAGCTGGTAGTATAATGCCATCGATTGAAAAAACTAGAGCGATTCAAAATTTCCCGTTACCTAGAACAATAAAGAACGTTCAGAGCTTTTTGGGATTGGCTGGCTTTTTTCGAAAATTTATTCCTAATTTTTCATTAATTGCTAAATCCTTAACTAACTTAACCAAAAAGAATGTACCGTTTTCTTTTGGTGCGGAAGAGCAAGCAGCGTTTGAAAATTTAAAATATCTTCTGTGTAGAGAGCCCGTGCTGAAATTATTTAATCCGACCTTGGAAACAGAACTTCACACCGATGCGAGTAAAGACGGTTTTGGAGCTTGTTTGCTTCAGAAACACGAAAATAAGTTTCACCCGGTATTTTATATAAGTTTTAAGACTACTGACGTGGAATCAAGGTACACTAGTTATGAATTAGAAGTTTTGGCTATAATTCGGTCGTTAAAGAAACTCAGAGTGTACCTTTTGGGTATAAAATTTAAAATTTTCACCGACTGCCAAGCGTTTAATTTAACAATGAAGAAAAGAGAGCTGCAAGGAAGAGTTGCAAGATGGGCCTTGACAATAGAAGAATTTGATTGTTCTGTGCACCATCGAAGTGGATCATCAATGCGTCATGTCGACGCGTTAAGCCGAAATCCAGCCGTAAAGTTAATTAGCTCAGGAATACTAGAGAATATTCACAAAAGCCAACGTAGCGATAATGAATGTCAACTAATTATGCAAATTTTAGAAAGCAACCAAGGTGAATATAAGGATTATCTGCAAAGAAATGGAATTTTATATCGTTTCTCTGAAGGCAAGAACTTATTAGTGGTGCCAAAATCTTTGCAATCACAAGTTATACGCAATGTACACGAACATGGACATATTAATGCAAGAAAAGTTGAGATGATTTTGAAACAAGATTACGAGATACCAAAGTTAAAGATTAAAATTAATAAAGTGATTGCCAATTGCGTTCATTGCATTTTAGTGTCGAGAAAAATAGGAAAACAAGAAGGGTTTTTGAATTCAATAGAGAAGATGGATGTTCCGCTACACACCTATCATGTCGATCACATTGGTCCACTACCGTCAACAGCAAAGAGTTACAAGTATCTATTTGTTGTCGTCGACGCATTCACGAAATTCAGTTGGCTGTATCCAGTAAAGACAACGACTACAGACGAAGTGCTGAAAAAGATGGAAGTTCAAAAGGACGTTTTTGGTAACCCTCATAGAGTAATTTCTGATAGAGGCTCAGCATTTACATCGAATGACTTCAAGGACTACTGCGAAAACGAAAACATAGCTCACGTCAAGATCACAACTGGAGTTCCCAGAGGAAATGGCCAAGTCGAACGCGTAAATGGCACGATTATACCAATTCTAGGGAAAATGTCAATCGAAGATCCGACAAAATGGTACAAGCATGTGGCGAAATTGCAACGTTTTATGAATTCAACTATATCCAGAAGCACAAACAGAACTCCTTTCGAGTTATTATTTGGAGTTAAAATGTCTAACCCGGAAGGTTACGAACTAAAAAGGACAATCGAGGAAGAACTTATGCGTGATTTCGAAGAGTCTCGCAAATCATTAAGGAGTGATGCTAAGAAACAAATTGAATTAATACAGGAAGAAAACCGCAAAACCTATAACAAAAAACGGAAAGCTGCAACGCAATATAAAGTTAACGATTTAGTCGCAATCAAACGTACACAATTCGGAACAGGACTCAAGGTAATGCCAAAGTTCTATGGACCTTATGAGGTTATTAAAGTTAAGAGAAATAATCGATATGATGTACGGAAAGTTGGAAATGGAGATGGTCCAAATCAAACATCATCAGCAGCAGACTTAATGAAACCATGGCAAATGATGGAAGGCGATGACCAATCATCTGAGACAGATGAAAACGCAGGATGGCCGAATGTGGATGATGCAGATTCAACATAGATTACTTTCATTGAATTAATTATACTTTGTCAAAATACTTTTTGCTATCATTGTAACTAAAACCAGTTTAATAATTAGCCGTTACCTTTTACGCTTATCATTTTTATTTTAAAACTTGTTGTATCGAGTCTCTTCTAAAAAGCAAAGCCATAGAGTAAAGTAAAGAAAGCAATTAGCTCGGCATAATTAGAGTAATGTGAATTTTGAATTTTTATATTATTACTACCTTTGTTTTTTTTTTAACGAAATAAAGTGAATTTAACTAAAACGTGTGTTTTACCATCTAAAACCCACATATATATATATATATATATTTATAATTCCGAAGAAGCATTGAAATTACAAGAGATTCGTAAAATTCAGTCGTTGTCCTATAATGCACGATAATGCGAATGAATAAAACTGGACTTGTTCAGCTAATACATAATAAGTAAGTTATTAAACTAATCAGACTTTGAGTTGGATGACAACTGTAAACTTATAAACATTTTAGAAATCAACAAATGTTGCAATTATTCACTGAACAGCAACGTTACGCAGCTCAACATCAAGCTATTCTACTTGTTCCACTTCGAGTTAGATGATCAACACAGAATGAGATCGTAAACGCATTAAAGTGTCTCTGGCAAAACGATCTGTACAAAGTATTTTGAAGCAATTTAAAACGATTTAGATACTGATATAGTTTTTGAATTTTCAGACATGTGAAAAATCATTTGCGTACGATTTATGACATCTTGTTGGAAAAACACTTTTATATTAATTTTCGCATAATATAAACGACATTGATTTATTGTTTCAATTATTATGTGCACTTTGCTTGCATTTCATACCAAACTTTCAATTTGTACGGGATTTTCTACAAAATACTGTCGCACACAGCTATACGGTTGAGTGGAAACGTAAAGCCTTCTTTCATTTTGTCAATCAACAATCCAGCATTGTCTGAAGATTTGAAAGCAAAGGTGAGTCCATCGCAGTATCTTCAATAGGTAAGAAATTCAATTCATTCATCAGTTCGATCGATTATTTATTTCTACTTTATTTCTTGTGAAAAGTCCAAAAACAAAAGGTTCACTTAGGTTTCTTTTATTGCAAAAACATATGCGTATATTGTTATAATTTCTTAAATTCTTGATATATTTTCGTTCATGTTTTTTCCGCTAATTTCTTTTTTTTTTCCTTTTCCGGCTTCTCATTTATTAACGACATTCATTTTGTAATCTTTCATAATTTAATTACTCTTCATTTCATTAACATTGTCCTGAACCATAAAGCAATTGAGTTAATTCGTTTTCGATCTACAGATTTTGACAACAGTTCTGATTCCGTGCTTCGCAGTCAGTTTTGAAAAAGGCGAAGGGAATAAATTAATCGGAGCTGCTCCAGCACCATATCACGAAGACGATAATAATGTAGTGTCGGTATTTATTAGTGTCGGTATTTATTAGTAAGGTAATAATTTTGCAGAGCCTAAAAGTATTAGACAATTTTAACGAATGAAATTTCGTAGGTCTTTGATCCTGAAAAACCATTCGCAAACGAAGATGCCGTCCGAATAGCTCTGCTGCAGTTTGCTTGTCTGCTTGTTGAGAGAGCTTCGCCGCACATTCATGATGGTGACGCGAATAATAAACGACAAGGAAACAAATTAAGACGGCTTATGACATTTGCGTGGCCATGTCTTCTTAGTAAAAACTGTGTTGATCCCACTGCTCTACTGTTATCACATATCATAGCACGTCTGGCAATTCATAAGAAAATTATTTTGCAAGTATTCCATTCGTTACTCAAAGGACATGCCTTAGAAGCAAGGCCAGTTGTACGGCAAGCGCTTGATGTTCTAACGCCGGCCATGCCACTTCGAATGGAAGATGAAAACACAATGCTAACGCACTGGACAAAGAAGATAATTGTCGAAGAGGGACATTCCATGCAACAATTGTTTCATATCTTACAACTTGTCGTCCGCCATTATAAAGTAAATTATCCTTCTAGTTTTCAGTTCATGAAAATTTATCTAGCTATATTTTTTTTCCATCAGGTATACTATCCGGTTCGACATCATTTAGTTCAGCATATGATTAATTACATGCAACGTCTTGGATTCCCATCCATTGATTATCGGAAGCTTGCCGTTGAACTAGCCGAAGTTATAATTAAGTGGGAACTGCAACGTATTAAAGAGGAAACATCTGGCTCATTTGATGACGATGAAAACTCTTTGGTGGGTGATGTGAAACTAGGTACATCCGGTGCATTGAAACGAAGTTACACAGATGATACGAACGATGTACGGAAAAAAGTGGCAGCCGGCGAAAATGTACCACAACAACAACCTGTGGCAGGTGAGATGAAGATGAATGGGTGAAGTTTTCTGCTTTAGTAACTGTCTTGTAATAATTTTTAGGCGGATCGAGAGGCAATCAAAAATTAGAAGGTGCCAGTCGTCCTATCGACAAAGTCCATTGCGATACGGTTCTTAACTTCTTAATTCGTCTGGCTTGTCAAGTAAACGATGCTCAGACGACTCCAGGTGTTGTTTCACCCGGCGAAAGCTTATCACGAAGGTAAGTGAATTTTGGTTATTTATTTCTTAGGACTTCGATGTTGAAAACATTAGGTTTTGATACTAGACAGCCTCCAAAGATGGAACTTATTAGAGACGATGCAATCACAGCATCTATAGGCGCTCTCGAATAACGAAGAAATGTCTGAGTACTTAGTATTTGCTAGAGATATTTGTATAGCCACTGTTTGTACTAAATTACATGTAATACTCGCAAAAGCGTACCGTAACAATGTAGAGTGTAATATAGACATTCGTTTGTAACTCGAGCAAAGAAAATACGGAATGCACCACCAGCGGCTGTATTTCTAAGAGCTTCAGCATTCAAATATTTAGCATCCATAACATGGATCTTGCAATCCACCAATTTCTTTTATCAATCCCGTCCTTTTCTCAATTAATAATTGTAACTGCGAATTATGCATTATTCAAAAACACTGCTTGCGTCTTTTTGAGTCCTATCCCCTTGTGAGACACTGACTACTTATGCCCACTTTCTATTGCGTTCGGTTCCTTGCTAGAGCCTTCAGCGCTAACCTAAAATTAAAGAGAAATTTAAGTTGGGAAACATAGTCTCTGGACATACCTCATACTCTCTGGAAACCTTTGATATAAAAACCCATTCAAACAAAAAACCGAATGTAATTTTGATCTAAAACAAATCAAATAAACTCGCAGTTGTTTCTCATTAATTAGCCGAATTGAGTATCTTCCGCAAAGTAGAAAAAAACTTTCAGTTTTCTTTCACAAATAACCTACATCGTCTTTTTCGTCTTTCACATCTTGAATGAATGGACGGATATGCTAACAGGCTGACCCTCCCCCAGTTTTCGGAGATATCGTATGTATGGCAATGTACCTTCCATATTTTTGGCTCTGTCACCCTCAGGCGTGCAGGAGTTACTTTAATGTGATAATGTTACATCTTCCTACCAACTTGAAAAAATTTAAGACCGAGCTAAATTCTAGTAGTGAAAAAAAATCATCTAAAAAAAATCTTGAATGCAAGTTTTGCATGAAAATATAAACTCTAATCTTAATTTACCTTCAGATGCGTGATGCTTCTAAAAATGTCAATGAAACCGGAAGTATGGCCGCAGCCATTTGACTAAATTTTGCCCGAAATCATTTTCAAACATTGATGCTATAAAATTATCTTTCATATAAAGCCAATTTCATAGATATTAAAAATATTCGTCTGTGTTTTATTTCAATTCAAAATTCTCCGCCTTTAAAAAAAAAACACCCTTTACATGACCAGCCCTTACCTCTATTCAATTAAAGAAAAAAAAAACCACAGCGTCTGATTTTTCTTTACGCTTCAGCCGTGTTATTCTTAGAATAGCTTGTTAGCATCATTTCAAACTTTCGAAACTTCTTTCCGTTACATTTTCAAAAGTCTCGATACTCCGAAATAGACGCCAGTCCGAAACTCGATCCGCATAGCCGCACAATTCTCTGACGCGTGCTCTCTTCTTCCTACTCACATTTCCGTTAACTGTCACCGCATCACACTCATTCTCACACACCAACCCGTAAAGACGCTGCTGTCATGCGCACTATAAGCCAAACATCACGCCACCATCACGAAGCTGGGCCGAATGCTGCCGATCAACCACGCGACCTCAGCGCGAACCGCTTTGATTGAAATCCTTCGGGAAAAATTCTCCGCTCCGAAACCAAAATCATGACGTGTATTTTGTCGCGCGAAAGAGATGGACAGATCGTGTTTTTCGGAAAAACGATGCAGCCAGACCGAGAAGAAATCTCTGACGTGAGGCTAAGAAACTGAAAATTTTCTATTGCGTGCTTCGTGGCGTGTGTGTTAGTGCGCTAAATTCTCTGACAACTGTGGTTTCGTCTCTAGCTGCCGTTTTTCCGTGTTTATTTCTCAAAAACCGACGGTACAACGTTGAAAACGGTCGTCGATCGAGAAATAAATACGCGGTCCCAGCAGTTTCGTGAAAAAAAAAATTAAAAACAGCGCAATCACACCTTTAGCGGGCGACAGACGACGAGAAATCCGCTCGTCGTAAATCCCAATAAGCTCTTGAAAGCGCAGTAAAATCTCGCTCGCGAGGCGGCGTTAATTGAGGCGCGCGACGGTCAAGAAATTCTGCGTTCTTGCAAGAGAGCGTGATTTCATCGGAAGAAGAAGAAAAAAATAGGTGGCCGTGCCGTGGCATAAAATTAAGAAGGAAAAAGTCCGAGACCGGAGTGCTACCATCGTGTGCGTGTTTATTTGGTTTTTCCGTCAAAGAAAAAGTGCGAAATTCCCGTTTTTTCGGGTCGTGTTTTGTGTATTAGCGAGCGGACTCCCCCCAAGGGTTCGATTACGGCGCCCAGGACGATTCAGGTGAGTGTCAATCGCCGGAATTTCCTACGTGTTTTTTTTTTCCTTCGAAATGAAATTTTTCTGGTGACAAGTCGCGCGCACACTGCACTATCGACGCTCTCGATATTTTTTGAGATACGACGGTGCAGAGACCAAAGAAAGTCGCGAATCTTGCAAACATAACCTTGCGGTGAAGTCGGGCCAGGCCGCTCGTGTACGCGGTGCTTTCACCGTGACGATCGTGTGAGATCTTTCTTTTCGTTTTGTCGGGCGCAATTCGCCTCGAACAGAGTGAAATTCTTGCCCCGTCTGGTCGGTAAATTTAGACCGTGCGATTCTATTTTGATTTGACATCGGGGAAACGCAATACGCATTGGATTTGTTGCGTAACATGCGAAAATTTAAAGGATTTTATGTAACCGGATCGATCTTCCTGATCCGTCCGCCAAACACCCGTTATTATCCGATTTCATTGCATTTCTTCTCCCGATAAGAAGTCATCAACCGCCTCGAAGAAGAAAAAAACAACGGAAATTGTACGTTCCCCGCGTGTCTTACGGTTCTTTGTTGTTTTTTTTTTCTTGTGGCCGAACCTTCGATCAAAGTCGAAAGAGAGACGCGAAAAACGGCGTTGAAAATGCGAAAACGATATCGAAATTTGTTTACGTTCCGTTTGGGACACACCTGGTCAAGTTGCCGAAATGTTTTCATTCAGAATTTCGTTTTGTTTTTATAGTTGAGTGGGGCGGTCGCGAAGTTGGGATGCGCACGTGCAAACACGTGGTGCACATTAAATTGACGTTTCCAATTCCCCTCGATGTCATGCGATCCGAAGTTGGAGGCCGAATTGGTGAGACATCATCGCTTGGTTTAAAGTGCAGATGAACTCGCGTGTTTTCATAGTGCTTTGCCGGATTTTTCGATTCTTTCGGAAGTTTAATTTGTTTGGGGATAAAGTTGATCGGTAATTTGGACACGGGGTGCGGTAAGGAATTTACTTGTGGATTGTGAAGTCCTTTTTTCATGCGTCTTTACGACATTATCTAATTCGAAATGATTCAGTTTTCTCCAATTGTGCCTTCGTTTAGTTCGAGTTCGATATATGAATGCTTTGAATCCGGGAAACGCATAAATTCGATTCAAGAACACTCCGACTCCGAGCTTTTCCAGATGGCACAGTTCTGTTCAAGGTTCACACCTTCTTTGATTGTAAACGTCTGGTTCACTCCGTCCCTGCTGCACTCCTTTTTTTGCGGAATGACTTGTGTTATATACGATTTGTGCAAACACAGTAATGTAGAGAAGGAATGTGATTGGGAAGGTAAGGAAAGGGGAGTAACGAGTGATGGGACAAGAATATTTTCAGTTATATTGGCTGCTACTGATAAATATTTGCAGATGTTATGGGTAATTGAATGATAAATGATGCAATGGCGTTACAGCCCATATCGAGTCTTGGCCTCCTGAATGCACCTCCTCCAGTTGTCTCGGTCCAACGACCGCGTCCTCCTGTTTGAAAAATCGGAAAGCGTTCTGCAATCTGCGTCGACTGAGTTCTCACATCGCTTCAGAGGCTTCCCCTGCGGTCGGTTAGTTTAAGCTTGATGTGAATTATAAATAGTGTATCAATACAAGGTGTAGGGTTGGAAAGGCATATTATTTGACAGCTGGTCTCTTGACAGTTGTAAAATGTTGACATTTGTCATATATAGGGTTATTCTATAAGAGGTGTTATTTTGAATAGCCCGCTATTTCGGTAGATGTCACTTTTGAAGCTGTCATTTTTTGACATTTGACAAGTAGAAACTACGCCATTAATAAAAATGGAACGATACACGCTTCAACAACGCATTGAAATTATTAAAATTCACTATTATTGACTGATGAGGCCTATTTCCACCTCGGTGGCTACGTCAACAAGCAAAACTGTCTCATCTGGGGCTCGGAAAGAGTTATTGTTGAAAAGCCTCTCCATCCTCAACGTGTGACTGTTTGGAGCGGTTTATGGTCCGGCGGGGTCATTGGAACTTACTTTAGAAAATGAGACTGGAGCAACAGTTACGGTGAATGGATTGCGCTATCGAGAGATGATTAATGATTTTTTATGGCCGGAATTGGATGATATTGATCTGGACAACGTTTACTTTCAACAAGACGGCGCTACGTGCCACACAAGTACCGAAACCATTGATCTTTTACGGGAAAAGTTTCAAAATAACACCTCTTATTGGATAACCCTATATAAACACGGAAAATTTACCATGGAATGCTACACAGTAAAAGGAAAAAATAGAAATAATGGAATAACTTCGCTATAAGGGCAAACTGCAATTGCACTAACAAAAATTCACGGTACTTTGTACATTGTGACCAGCATGTACCGGGAACTTGTAATTAAAATTAGTCTTGGAAATGACATTTAAAAAAAAAGTTTTTTTTGATAATTATTATCCTGGAGACAACGGAACTGTTCATGCGAATTCTAGTATTGGTGTTCTTAACATTAGTAATACGCTTACTACGAAAGATGTTGCTGAGAACGTGGATGATCAACCTACAAATTTGCTTAAGCCTACAACCTCTGCAAACAACTTTCATTGCAATTTACGAGCTGCCGTGCAACCGAAAGTACTGTTTGTATCGCGCCTCGCTCCTGATACTGCTGAAGATGACATAAGGGAGAATGTGTTTCGAATTTTGCATTGCATGAATGCCCTGATATCGCCTTACCTCGTATCATGCAAGAAGATTATGCCTGCTTCTCGTGATGGTATTGCCAGAGTTTCCACATTTAAGGTAATTTTACGGGAGTCTTTCTTCATGTTTGTTGTCTCTTCAAGCTTTTGGCCTGAGTCCGCTATCGGTCGAGAATTCCTTCCTCGTAAGTGGTTAGCTCGCTCACCGCTTCAACGTACTTCGCCAAAAAATGGACTGGCTCGGTGTCGATCTCCTATAGCAACGTAAGTGAACTTCGTACAAAAACTCAGGAGCTACATGTCGCCGCCACTGCGTCCTTGTTCGATATTGCTAGCATTACCGAGACCTGGTTGTCTGGCCAGTTCACTAATGCCGAGCTTTTCCCCCGTGACTTTGAGGTGTTTCGTCGAGATCGTCATCATAACAGGCTTGATGCTCCAGTAGGTGGTGGAGTTACATATATGCGCCATCCGTCGTGAATTTTCTGCAACTTTGTTCGATATTCCTGGTGCAGAGAATATTGAGCTATTGTGTATGGGTATTTCTCTTGGTGACAGAGAATTATACACCCCTGGAAATAGCTATAAATACATATAATGTAAGTTGATTTTTACAATCAATTTTAATGTTTAAGTGAAATTTGTTAAAGTGATATTTGTCCATTCTGCTACTATTTTTATTATTGCATCATCCACCACAAAATAACTCGCTATTTGCTGTAAATAATTTATATTGCGTCATTCTTCTGATTCGGGAGACTATTTATGCTGGAAATAGCTATAAATACACATACAGTCATACGTAGAATTGGAATTACATTTCACTGTTAACCCGATTAATTGATGTTAGATGTAAGTATCTCACTACAGAGTTAGCGGTAAAAAATATTTCACGGTTCTTTGTTTAGAAATAACGAAATGCCACGGGGAAAAGTGCTATCGAGTCGGGAAAGAGGGAGTATCGAGGCATACAGAGATGGCGGGCTTTCTTTCCGTCAAATTGCCAACAAAACCAACAGATCTCATACGGTTGCAAACTATATACGCATGAAGCAACCTGAACCAAAAAGGAAACTGTCAAATAGGGACCGGCGCAACATTGTAAAGAAGGCTTCTACAGGAGAATTCTCTGCACAAATTAAAGCGAATTTACATTTGCCGGTATCTAGCCGACGAGTACGACAAATTTTGAATTCAAGTGAGGTTCTTCAATGGACGAAACGAAAGTCGAAACCGGCTTTAAAAGAACGCCATAAAACAAAATGGTTGGAATTCGCAAAAAAACACATGTCGTGGACCGAGGAATGGTGTAAAGTTATCTTCAGCGACGAAAAAAAATTCAACTTAGACGGTCCAGACGGAAACCAATTCTACTGGCATGATTTGCGGAAAGAGCCTGAAACAAGGCTTAGTCGCAAGTTTGGTGGTGTATCGTTAATGGTTTGGGCAGCATTTTGTAATCATGGAAAATCACCAATTTGTTTCATTACGACAAAAATGAAATCGGCAAACTACGTCCAATTATTAGATGAAGAGCTAATCAACTTTGCAGAAGATGTCCTTGGCGATACTTGGATATTCCAGCACGATAATGCCGCAATACATGCTTCGAAGGAGACAAAATCCTTTTTGAACGCCAGAAACATACAAGTTCTTGATTTGCCAGCCATAAGTCCAGACCTTAACCCAATCGAGAATCTCTGGGGAACCTTGGTTCGGCTTGTATATCCTGGAAACAAGCAATACGACAGTATTGCGGAGCTTCGCCATGGGATTCAGAATGCTTGGAATAAAATTTCTAGAGAACAACTAACATCGTTGATCGAGTCGATGCCGAGCAGAATTTTCGAAGTAATTTCTAAACAAGGGGGCAACACACACTATTAGCTTTTAAGGAAAATCCAAAATGTTCTTTAAAAAAGTGAATTTTCGTAAGATGATATTTTTTTTTTTTTTTTAAGGAGCCGAAAACAGCTTAGGGGATTACCCTTTAATGCTATGCACAGCTGTGACGGGAAAGGAGTTAAAGAGAAAAAAAAGTTGGATCACTTTAATTTAGGTGGAGAAAGACGGAAGTGACGGTGTACATTGCTCTTGAAGCACTGGATGTTGTATTCGTTGGGATACACGTTGGCCGGCAATGAGTTCCAGAGTCTTGACGTTCGGGAAATGAATGACTGCCTATATTTAACTGTACGAGAAGGCAAGGGTTTAACAGTGTACTCATGTGCGCGTTCAGCTTGACGAGTATCTCGGGGAAAATTATAGAGTGGGGGTATTAGTGAGATTAGCTCCGCACTGCATTTACCATGGAAGTAGCGATAGTAAATGCTGAGTACTCCGACATTTCTGCGATGCTCGAGAGAATCGATAGAAGACGTGATGGTCTCGTCTCCAATCAGTCGGAATGCATGTTTTTGAATACGGTCGAGCAACGCGAGGTATGATTTGGGTGCCCCAGCCCAAACATGCGAATTGTACTCTAAACGTGGTCTAATGTATGCCTTATATATGGTTGTGAGGTCGTTCGGCGTGAAATACTTTTTGCACTTTCGGAGAACACCCAGACGTTTAGAGGCGTCGAGGGCAACATGAAAGATGTGCTGGGCCCAATTCAGGTGGTCGTTAATTTTAACGCCAAGAAGTGTGAAGTTATCCGAGGTGCGAAGTTGTGCGCCACCAAAGGTCACACTTTGAGATAACACTGGGACATCACGTTTGAGGGATAGATGACAGGTCTGTCTTTTAGAAGCGTTGAACTCTACTCTATTTTTCCTGCCCCATTCCAGGATTAAGCTGAGGTCCGAGTTCAGTGAACGGAATAACTCCCTGCGATTTGAAGCAATAGAATACTTATGTGATTCCGCAGCAGAGTTAAATTCATAGGTGTTATCTAAAGTACTGTCATCCGCAAAACTATGGATTGGATTGAGAGTAGACGACAGAAGGTCATTGATGAAAACTAAAAAAAGAGTCGGAGATAAAACAGACCCTTGAGGGACGCCGGAATCTATTGGGAAAGAGGAAGAAGTAACGCCATCTAGTACTACTCGTATAGTGCGTTCAGAAAGAAAACTCTCAATCCATTGAACAAGGGTAGCATTAAGACCTATAGCCCTAAGCTTAACTATGAGACATTCATGCCAAACTCTGTCAAAAGCTTTTGCAATGTCAAGTGCAAGAACTTGACCTTCGCCGTGTTTATGTAAGCACGAGTTCCAACGTTCTGTCAAGTAGACCAAAAGATCTCCCGTCGACCTTCCAGAACGGAACCCATACTGACGATCATGGATTAGATGATTATCCTCGAGATATTCAACAATTTTGCGATTGACAGCAGTTTCCATTACTTTCGAGAGCACTGAAGTAATGGCTATTGGGCGGTAGTTTGTGGGGTTCGCTTTGTTTCCTTTCTTTGGGATTGGCTGAACATTCGCAACTTTCCACAAACGTGGAAAGCACCCAGAAGAGTAGGAAAGATAAAAAAGATTGCGAAGAGGTTTAGCTAAAGAAGAGGAACACATTTTAAGGGTAATGGGGGGAATACCATCCGGACCAGCGGATTTGTATTTTATATAGCTGTATTTATAGCAATTTCTGTTTTTTTTATTATTTCATTTTTTTTTTTAAATTGCAATTGCAGAAATCGCTATTATTTTGTTTTTAATATAATAACTAAAATTGGAAGTTTAAAATAAATTAGTACTGCAACGTTCAAACAAACGGTTTTTGATTTTCACGTACAAAACCTACTATATTTATAGCTATTTCCAGGGGTGTATGTTGTCACAATTTATATTCCGTCTCCCCATCACCATCTTCTACTTACGAATCGCTTTACAACGTAACGAATATCCTCCTTAGTATCCGTCAACCGTCCGATGAACTTCTGATTCTTGGTAACGTCAACATGCCTCACATAGACTGGACACGTTCAGGTGACGACTATTTATTGCCTTCGTATTCATCATATCCTCGTCATGAAATTCAATTTTTGGACGACATGCTGTCAACTGTACTTATACAAGTGTGTCCGCAGATATTTGGATCTTGTTTTTTCGACCGATGCTAACTTTACGACTGTTGCTCGCTGCCACAGCTCTTTGCTGCCTGAATTACCTATTCAGTTTGCACTTCTAATTGATTTTAAATTTTATTCAAATTCTTCAAATCCTAAATGTATTGTTAACACTTATTTTAACTTCACTAAAGCTGATTTTGATGCCTTAAATTCTGACATATCTATCTGTCACTGGTCGTTTGTACTGGATAAGCATGATGTTAACATGGCGACTTCTAATTTTTATTCCATTTTATATGGGTGCTTCATGTGTTGCATACCTGTCTCGCTCGAACGCTTCCAAGAGGTTTCCCTGGATTGAAGATGGCTTACTTCATCAAAAAAATCTGAAAACGAAATCTTGGAAAGCGTATTGTCACTCAAGAAACGACTCGGAACTTTTGCTGTACTGTAACCTCAGGGACTCCTTTAATTCCCAATACCGTGCTGCTTACTCCCAATACCTGCTGAATATTAAAATATCATTCTAAGATAAACCTAAACAGTTTTGGAAATATGTCAGTTCAAAAAGAAACTCTGATGGCTATTCAGATAGTATGTCTCTGAATGATGCGGTAAGCACTAATCCTATTGTGATCAGCAATTTGTTTGGTAACCATTTTCGAACTGCTTTCTCCAGTAGTGCCTCAGTAACTGACTTCAATGATTTTCAGTACTTGGCAAAGTTCCCTTCTACTTCCTTAGTGTCAAAAGATTTCTTTATTGATGATGCAACCATTTTGATATATACTGGGGACATTGCCGATAATTTCTTTTGTGGACCAGATGGTATTCCTGCGTCTGTAATTAAGAGGTGTTATTTCTCTCTTTTATCTATTCTCGACTACCTATTTAATTTATCCCTTCGAACCGGTGTTTTTCCCTTATTATGGAAATTCTCTACTCCTACACCTTTACATAAATCTGGTAAGAGCGATGTTCTAAGCAATCACAGGCCAATTGCCATTCTTCCTTGTGTTGCTAAATTGTTTGAGTCAATTATTTGTGATGTTTTGTACTTCCATTCAAAGTCGATATTAGGATCCTTTCAGCATGGCTTTATGAAAGGCAGATCCACCGTTACTAATTTGATGTAATTTTCTAACTTCTGTCTTTCTGCTCTCGAGAAAGGGCAGCAGGTTGACTGTGTTTATACAGACTTCAGTAAGGCATTCGATAAAATTGATCACCTTATTTTTGTGGACAAGCTTAATTTGCTTGGTTTTCCTGTGGGCTTTGTTTCGTGGAATAAGTCATATCTTACTAATTATGTTCAAAAAGTGCTATTCCGTGGTGCCTTATCTTCTGAGATTTACAACATTTCCTGTGTTCATCAAGGTAGCCATCTTGGATCACTACTATTTTTGTTGTTTATTAATGACGTGAGTGCATTTATTGTTGACTCGAATATTCTTCTCTATGCTGACGACGCAAAGATATATGAAACTATGCCTAATTACAATGATTGCTTATCTTTGCAGAGTGACTTTACGAGTTTAACTGGTGTACACTAAATAACTTAACTCTTAATATTAGTAAGTGCACTACTGTCTCGTACTTTAGAATAAGAATACCAATTCTATTTGACTATGTTGTAGATGGAACCACTCCACTTCGTTCTGGTATTTGGGATTTGGGGGTATTATTTAATAGCACTTTCACCTTCGACGACCACGTCGATCATATTGCCAGTAATGCTAGCGCTATACTTGGTTTTGTCAAAAGAAGATCCAAGGAGTTCAATGATCCATTCGTTACTAAAATTTTGTACTGTACCTTTGTCCGTTCTGTTCTGAAGTATCCGAGCCCTGTCTGGTCTCCATTTTATTCTGTTCACATAGCTAGAATCGAATCTGTGCAGCGTAGTTTTTTTTAAGATTTGCCTTCGCGGCCTTCCGTGGTCAGATCCGCTTAGGCTTCCATCTTATGTTGATCGTTTGAATCTTCTTTCGTTGGACTCCTTGGAGAACATACGTGTGCACGCAAGAGTGGTTTTCGCTTTTAAAGTTATAACTGGAGTTACCGACTCTGACCAATTGTTGTCTTCGATTAATTTCAATGTTCCGTATCGTGCCCTGAGAAATAACGAATTTTGTAGAGTCACACAGCATCGCACCAATTATGGTTTTCATGAACCAATTTCATCTATGCTCAGACTTTTCAATCAACACTTCTCATTCACCATTCACCACTTCGATTTTGTATCCACGTGTCGAAAATATCTCTTCTTCGGAAAACGGAATTTATCCTGAATTTTGGAACGAGTTGTATGGGCGGCGCAGCTATGCACAGCAAATTTTTCCCGGTTTCTAAGACTAGACACCTTCAGCCTTAAAATGAGTTTAGTCTCGTGATGGGATAATGCGGGATAATGTAACTAAATCAATTTTGAAAATGAAATTTAGAGACAAATTTATGATCCATAATCTTAATGTTTTCTTATTTTATATTATATTAATTATAGCATTAACCCTAGACCAAATTTTAGCTATATTTTTTTTATTATCTAATTGAAAGTAAAGTATCTTTTGAAAATAAAAAAATCAGATTTCAAAAATATAACATGTATGTATAATCTTCGAGCAAAGTCAAACGTAAAATTACTGAAAAATATTGCATTAAATTTATATTACTCGAAAATTGGACTTTGACCTGCTACTAATCGGTAACCTGCTATAAACGGTAATTTCTGGGAGAGAACTAATTCGAATTTTTCTTAATTGGATAGTTACCTAAATAATCATATAGTCAATTAGGGTAATGTTTGACTTGCAATTTTTGAATTAAATCCCGCTAGATTGCGAAAATGTCACACTGTGCGACGTAATAAGTGTTGTTTTTTAGTTCTATCGTGTATTTATAATTAAAATTCCACCAAGAAAAATGGCGAAATCGCTGTTTTAAAGACAAAAAAAAATCAGTTTTAAAACGCATTTTTCGTCATTTTCCGGGTGGAAAATCAGTATAAAAAGTGCCGAGCGCGCTTTGAAATTACTTTGTTTATAGTTTATTATACGTAATAAGTACCGTTAATTTTTCATGGTGCATTTCCAGTTTGCCCTCATAACGAAGTTGAACTGAAATAATTCAATTTTATTACAATGCGCAAAATTCGAGCAAATTTTGATTATAATGATGTCCTTCTGAGACGTGTGTGCGCAATCTAATCAAAAAATTCCAAGAGACTGGCTCAGTGCAACATGTGAAGACACCGAAATGACTTAACCCTGGACGTTCGACCGAAAATATCGCTGCAGTGAAGAAATGTGTTGAAAAGGACCTAAATACCTCAATTCATCACCGTGCTCAAGAGCTCGACCTCTCCATTATCCATACTGCAGCGAATATTGACGAAAGATTTGGCTCTGCATGCGTACAAGGTTCATTTGACTCAAGAACTGCAGTCGGTGGCCCACCAGCAGCTCCGTACGTTCTCTGATTGGTTCTTGGAAAACATGAATGAAAATCGTGTTTCCTGATGAAGCTCATTTTCACATTGGCGGATACGTTAATAAGCGAAATCGTCGCATTTGGCAATCGGGAAACCACTCGCGGGTTTCAGGAGAAGCGAACGATCTCACAACAAGTGACTGGTATGGATTGCGTGTCGGAGACGTCATACGGCCGTTCTTTTTCAAAAATGACGACGCAGAAGCCATTACAGTGAATGGAGTGCGCTACAGGCGCATGATAAACAATTTTTTGTGGCCGGAAATGGAGTACATGGACACGGACGATATCTGGTTTTAACAGGATTTTGCTACCTGCCATACAAGTTCCGAAACAATAGAGTTATTACGCACGAAGTTCCCTGGTCGCGTAATTTTGAGTTTTGGAGACACCAATTGGTCACCAAGATCTTGCGATTCAACACCGTTAAACTTCTGCCTTTGGGGTTATGTTAAGAGCATGGTCTACACATCCACACACATTTCCAACTCTTAAAGCGAGCATTGAAGCCGTTATCGCCGAGATAAAGACCCAATTATGTGAAAGAGTGAAAATTTCGAGAAAAAGATGAAGGGCTTCAAGCAAAGACATAATCCGTATTTTTCCACTTTATAATACAATAACAATTTCAGAGACATCCATACAATTATTCAACTCTTGTTGATACACCCTTAAAAAAGCAAACAGAAATCTACTGAGTACACAGACCTTCTAAAAGTGTAAATTTCACATCCTTTGTCCATATTTCGAATAATTTTTCATTGCAGTAGCAATTGAAATATCGTGCTTAAAACAATCCTGGATATCGAACCCACTACCTACCATCAAGCACTACGCCACAGAAGTCTCCTCTATATTGATCCAGCTTTATTTGACGTGAAATTTGCGCTTATTCGGAATAAAATTTACAGAAAACGTAAAGTTTACTATTCCTCTGTTTGTAAAATCAATCTAACACTATTTTTCCTAAAATTGCTACATGTACACCCCCGAATGCACCTTAAAAGTTATCACGAAACATCAAATAGGGTTCGCAGGTTACGTTTCTCTAAGCGTCATAGCGTCAAAATATCAAGTGTATTCGTCAACGTATCCCTTTGTTATGTTTACAGAAGTGAATCTACTTTTTCGTACTCAGACGATCTTTACGATGAACGAGAATCAAGAGCAAAGTCAATCAATCCATCTATTTCCTGTCAAGACCCCAATGATCGCGTCCATGAGCATCGGCCTTTAGTTGTTGCCAATACTTTATTTCTCTCTGAACTGCTCGCTTCCACATGTTCAAGGAACCCGAACCCGACGTCTTCCTTGAGGATTACAATCTAGAGCTTGTCTGGCGATGATTTGCTCTGCTTTCCTCAAAGTATGACCGATCCAGTGCCATTTCCGCCTGTTAATCTTAAAGTCAACTTTAGTCTATCCAATTGAACTTTAAAGTTCGTCGTTGGAGATCACATCTGGCCAGAATATTCCTTAAACTGGAGGCATTGGTTCACGAAAGTTTGCAGTTTCTTGGTAAGTCAAGCCTAGCGGTCACTTTCACAAAATCAAAATCTTGTCATAAATTATAGTTGATTGATTGTGAGTAAGTTAGCAGAAAAGGGTGACTAAATGATCCCGCGATCCTGCGATACGGTTCTGCAAGACCAACTGGACGTGAAAAGTGTGGCAGCCAAATTCAAATTTTTTTTTTCGATTGAGCATGTCTGCAGAATAAACAAGTCCTGGCAACAGCTTAAAGCCGATGCGCAGGATCGCGCCTTGTGGAAGAGAGTTGTTTCTGTCCTATGCCCCTATAGGGGGTCTTAACAGGAATTTGATTGATGTCTGCAGGGACAGAGACTTTACGAATGAAGTTAAATGTGAAGACGATGCTCATTGTATTCTTCGATTATCATGGTTTGGTGCATCACGAATTGCGATGAATGAACATGGCTCTACGGTTAATGCACAGTACTATCTCAGTACTATACGTTGTTTAGGTAACGCAGTGCGCAAGAACATGGCAACGCCTCATCACATGAATCGACGCTCGTCAAACGCATTCTGGGTAAAAATAACACCGCAGTGCTGCGCGATTTGGCACCGTCAAACTGCTAGCTGTTTACTGAAAGCCATACCGAAAGAAACCTTATAAAGAGTTCTATCTGGATTGGCAGCGACGCTGGCACCAGGACATTGAATACGAAGGAGACTTTTGATAATGGTCTCAGCAAAGACCGAAACTTCACGAATAATAAATCGTAATAGTGTAGAATTCGGAAATCTTTTCTTTCAACTCTAAATGCACTATGAAAACATTCACCTAAATAAACTTGGTTTTAATAAGAAACATAGATAGTCTCCATAGTTGCAATTCACTTCGTGAAGCTGACAGATGGCTAGGTTGTTGTATTAGCCGAAAATTTACTTGGTTCGGTTTCGTTTTTTGCATATTTTATGGTTTACGGGCAAAAACCATTAAAAATTAAAAGCCATTAAAATTAAAAAAATAATTAAAATTTAAAAAATCGGACACTGACATGCATCAATTCGAACTTGTGGGCTTCTAGGCTCAAATTTTCAGACCTATGCGTGCTCTAGATTTGTCTGGAGATCGTCCATATAGGTACAGAAAGAAAGACTTACCATACAAACATTGCATTTTATTATTATAGATGGTCAGTTATCTTTCGACTGTTAATTTCAATTCAACTACACTACACTACGTTGCTTGGTGTACATTTATATAACAGGCGAATTCTACAATCCACTAAGCTCCACGTAAATAAGAACTGAGAAAAAAGCAATTCACTAATATCAGTAGCCTTAAGTTTAGATAAAAGGGTGCTGTGCCATACTGTGCGTAAAAATATCAATAGAAACAATTCAAAATTTATTAATCTGAAGAGTACTTTTGTCTCAGTGATCGGGTAAACATGTTGAAAGGAATTCGTACTATTTATTGACAATAATACGATCAATGTTGATATATTTCAGAACTCTACGGTTCCTGATTGTTTCCATTACCTTCGACAAAAGTGCTGTTTTTACTAATTAGCGAAAAATTGCGTCATTATTGTGTTCGCCTTAAAAAAATCATGACTAATTTTATGACTAGAATGTGTGTCGTTAAATCTAGAACTAATAGATAAAATTACTCAGTTTACATGTAATTTTTAACGTAATATTTATTCCGTAATTTTAATTTATCGTTAAAATGTTAATGTTGACATAAAACATTTTAAATATTAACAAATATCTTATTAAATTGTTTTTTTACCACTATTCAGGCGATTTAAAGTCGCATTAAAAATAAATAAAATCTTTAACTAGTTTTGTTGCATGACTTGAATTTGAATTTCGAAGCGTGTCTAACGTCATCTGCGCTTTTATCTACAAACTGCATAAATTTGTAACTTGTAATCGCTCGTTTGATGATTAATTATGGAAAAGATAGATTTCTGCTTGTGCTTTTTAATCGCTGAAAAAATAGCCGAATATCTTAAAAAAAATGTTTGTTGCAATTACATACGATTGCAAAAGTAATTTCTGAAGAATCGTGAATTTGAATCTATGATGGAGTTGCATCAAACCAGTGGTATAATCGATTGGAAAAAGATAGATAGCAATATTATTTTTATCTGGCCGAATTTAAACATTTCGCTCTCGCTAGATCATCAATTCGAGTAAAAAAGATTGCGTTAATTTATTTTTTCAATTTGAACAGCACCCAAATGAAGAGGTGAATAACCGTAGAAACGTCATTTCTTAAACTTACACAGGTGTTTCGATGAGAAACTCGAGTAACTTGCACGTACGTTT
Source organism: Chorisops tibialis (assembly GCA_963669355.1). Taxonomy (NCBI): domain Eukaryota; kingdom Metazoa; phylum Arthropoda; class Insecta; order Diptera; family Stratiomyidae; genus Chorisops; species Chorisops tibialis. Next base: position 59,985,378 of record OY770263.1, read on the forward strand.
CAACTTGATCGTCAAAACGATCGCGCCCGATAGTAGATGAAATGTGAACTTGCAATTCGACCTAGCGCCTTCCTCCTTGAGTGAAAACTGACCAATACACACTTTTTAGGTATTAGCGACGATCGTTTCATATTTAAATAAAATACTTGAATGGTTAGCAAATTGGCGATTATGATCGCGGAGTTATTTGTGTAAATTTCGCATATCACGCAAATGGGTTGTTTATGATTTTAACATAAATAGTAATCATTATTATTGATAGGATCGAATTTAAATTTAAAATTCCTCAGATGTTTTGTCAATTTGTTTTGGTTCCGTAGTAGATACGTTGCAAATTATTATGTCGGAATTTGTCTGTTTATTCAACGATGATATTAGAACAAGAGCGATGGAACAAAAAAACGGGCAAGTCCACGGATGTAAACAACATAAAATGAATGAACGATATTTAATAGGAACAAGGTTTAAAAATCAATTTCGAAGACGGAGTCCTGTTTAGTGATATGATTGTTTTAATTACAGGCAAAATTCTGTGTGGAAAGCCCATAAAGAGCAGTTTACGAATATGCATATATTCTATTTGCTAGGGTGTAGCCTAGTGGGTAGCGTGTTGGTTTACAATGCGAAGGTCGTGAGTTCAAATCCCGGTCGACGCATAATTCCAGAACACTGCCTGCTTGGGTATACCTTGGTCACCTCATTCTACGAAAATGAAAAATTCGAAGATAGAAGGTTGTGCGAATATTTAACAACCCTTCCACAATAAACAATGAAAAATGTTAAGGAATCCGAAGGTCAGGAGGCCAAGGCACTATTTGGGCTGTAGTGCCATTGTAGAATAGAATAGAATACATTCCATTTCGGTCAAAAAGTTCCGAGGCTAACTACGAAAAAGAAAATTTTTGGCAAAATTCGACTTTATTCATCAACATAGTCGCCTGCTAGAGTGATACAATCATTCCAGTGCCGCTTTAACATTTCGGTGTCTTTTTTATAGAACGATTTGGCTTCACCCTCAAAATAAGCATTTTTCGGCTACGACTTCAGCAAATCTTTTTCCCTGGAGCATCCTTTTGAGGTCTGCGAACAGGAAGTAGTAGCTGGGCGCCAGACTCGGAGAATACGATGAGTGTAGAAGCAACTTCAATTCCTGCATTGTGGCCATTAGTGATGTCAAGTTTCGTTACTTTTCGGTACCAGTAACTATTCGTTACTTTAAGGAAAGTAATCGTTACATTTTATTCGTTACTAGGTACTCGTTTATTTGAATTGATCGCCATATGTTGCAGGAATGAGTTAGCCTGTTTTGAACATCATAAATTCAAATAGAAGAAATCACCTCTAGTATCACTTGCAGTAACTATATGCAACAAGAAATCGCTTGTGAATCGCTCTTGATTTCGTTGACCTAGTTCGTGTATCAACACAATGATCCAAATTCAACCGAAACGTCACGAATAATAAAGCGTAACAGTGTAGAATCCGGAAATCGTTTCTTCGAATTCGAAATGCACTGTGAAAACATTCACCAAACCAACAAAAGTGATGATTATGTCGCTCATGTTGATGTCAGCGTACAAGGCTATGGGGTGTAACATGTCTCTTAAAGTGCATTTCCTTCAGTTATTTACATCTGGACTTCTTCCCTGAAAACTTTAGGAGCAGTTTCGGACGAACACGTGGAACGATTTCATCAAGACATTAGCAAGTTCGAGAGAAGATTTTCTGGGAAGTGGAGTGTGAGGTGATAAATGAATAAAATTGTGAAAAAACCGGAAAAATCGATTTTTTTTTACAATTTAAGGACGCAAATCCAAACTTTATTTTAAATATTTTTAAAGTGTTTGAACAAAATTTTAATTTGATAGCTTTTAATGGTTTGGTGATAATTGATTTCTTTACGCACTTTTTTTTTTTAAACCAGTTTCCCAAATTTTAATGTTTGTAGCTTAAAATTTCAATAAATAAATTTCAATAAGGGAATCCCATTATGAACAAGTTAGACAAATCTTGGCGTATTGATGGAGCTAAAATTTCTTAAATCTAGTTTATATCGATAATTAAATTAGCATCTAAATGTTTTGAGTTAAATCTTCGGTGGGTTAATGTGTGTCTTCTTTCTCATATTTCAATAGTTGTTCCAATTTTTGATGATTTATTTGTAGAAAAATTATTGCACACGGTTAATTTCGATGTAGCTAGTCTGCTATAATATTTTTGTTTAATTTAATGCCGATTTAAATTGCATCACAGATTCAGCATTCATCCGGTCATTTGGGAGTAATGAGTCGGCATTTATGGAAGCGCTTAAAATTGTTTTAAATATTTTGGTTTTATGTAAGAGCAATAAAAGTCATAGAATTCAAATCCTTCTTTACTCTATGAATATGCGGATATAAATAATGAACCCGGATTTTATGTTCTAACTAAAATTTAAGCGGAAAGAACTTGAATTAATAATAAGGTTTTTTTCCGGTTTTTTGCGATCATTAACCTAATCTTAATTATCACGTTTATGTTTGAAGTATTAATTGATTTTTACGTATTCAAAATTTATTAACATAACTAGATCAGTGATCCTTATGATAATAAATCATAAGTGACGAGTTCAGTTTGTGACGCATTAGTGTTAAAATGTTGTTGGGCAGGTATTTAAATGATGGAAGTACAAATATGTTTCCTATTTCATTTGAATAGTTTAGTTCCGTACCAGACTTGATCACTTCTGATTGCAATCAAAATTAAGATTTAAAAAAAAAATTAGTTTCTCATAATTTTCATTTTTCTAAGATAAACGTGTAGGAAATTCATATTTTCTGCCCTTCAGGACAAACTTTGAAAAGTCTGCCAATCTCACTAAAAAGTTACTTATGCTTTATCTTAAAATATAAGTGAAAATAGTACGTATAGAAGAAACGTAATAGAACTACGATTGCGTGTAAGCTCCAATCATGCGATACTCTAGACTAATGGTACCCAACTCGTAGAAATCTGCGGACCACTGAGCCAGAAATTGAGCCATGTGCGGACTACTCTCACCTCCGACTTGGAAGGCGAACCATATGGCGGGTATGGACTTTTGTGCACATATTTCTTTGAAAAGCTGAGGAATTCTAGGAGTTGGGCTCATGCTTAGAGCTAGCCACGTTAGGATAGATATTATTATGATTGAAAACAAAAGGATTTCAAATCAGTTTTTCCTAGTTTGAGTCGTACTACTACCACATTCAGAGAAATAATGAGCAAATTTATCCTTGAGAGTGCTGAAGTGACTGAGTACGTTATGTTGCACCTGGTCAGTGACAGTTGCATAGTCTCCGACGTCAGTAAGGGTTTTCAATATCTGGAAAGATTAAATGTTGTTCTTTTCAACTTTAACTATCTAGAGATTACAGAAAAACGGATGGAATTTTGTCTTCGAACACAAATATATTACCAACACCTTCGAAATTTACGTTTGCAGAACATTGAAGATGCAAGTTCAGCTGGTAGAAATGGTCAAAAATATCTACTAGATATGAGCGTTATGCCACAAAAGTTGGCTCACTAGATTGTTCCAATAAATGCTTCATTTTGGTCGCATTAAAAAATACTTTAAGGCTCTTTCCTCAACATATATTCTTTTGATAGCCAACGAGAAAGTAGTGTAGAAATATGGAGACTTTTTGATTTCATAAGCCAGCTGATCTTCAATATCATTGGATATCGTATCGATCCTTGACTTAATAATAATATTCGATTGGAGAATATCTTGAATTTTCTTAGAAGCATCAGCTTTTACAATTTTTCCGATTATTTTTATCAAACAAGGATTCACCAAGGCTTTGACCAATTGTATGCAGTTTCTTTGCCTGCTTTTTTCAGACGATTCATATTCTGGTTTCGTGAATATTTTCAAAGTACATTTCGAATTGAAAGGAAAGATTTTCGGATTCTACACTGTTACGCTTTATTATTTGTGACGTTTCGGTCTCTGCTGGAACCTTTATCAAATTCTGAGACCGAAACGTCACGAATTATAAAGCGTAACACTGTAGAATCCGGAAATCTTTCCTATCGATTCATATTCTGTTCCACATTCCCCTAATTTCATTTTCTTTAAAATTTCTGATCTTCGAGCAAAGAATTCCATTTTTTTTCGTTAGGATGAACTGTTTTAAGGGGTTACATACACTTGAGTAGTTCAAAAAAATTAATTTTTTCAAAAAGGTGCGCTTTCGAAAGTACCTTTGAAGGTCTACCCTGAAAATTTATTTATTTATTTATTTAACCGACAGGGTGAGCAATGACTATGAGACGATTCAAAATTTTGAACATGTTTCTCGAAACAGTGTTTTCAAAATTTAGTACTTACCGGGCAGTTTTTTCGATAACTGGCATTGTTTTTTTTCAACATAAGTACTGAACAATTTTGAGGCAACAAATCGCCTGTTCTATATCAGAGACTGCATTGATTCGAAAAAATTTGATTTTTAAATTTCGGCCCGATAAATACTACTTTTATCTATCTACTTTAAGAAAAAATGGCGGAGGCACGTCTGGTACCGTAAACGGCGTCCCAGGAAACATAACCTTAGTTCTAGCTGTCTCAAGTGTATGTAACCCCTTAAACGAAGTTCTAGTTTTGCAGCTTTTAGGGCTTCAATGCTTAGAACAGCAGCATCATGCAATCGGGGTCTCATCTGCTTATTTACCTCAATTGCTGCTAATCCGAACTTGATATAATCACTATTCATCATCATCAATGGCGCGACAGTCCAAATCGTGCCGTGGCCTCCTGCTCAGGTTTCTGTACAGTATTTTTTTCCGGTGGTGCGTTGTCGGCGCGTCGCCCAACCCCCGACCTGGAGGACCGGTTCTACTTATTTATTACATCCTGGTAGAAAAAGGGTGGGAGTTTTCAGCTAAAGATGACATGCTGGAGTTCTCACAGCTATGCTGCGAATCCATCTATGTCATACTTTTTGCATACTTCCTGAGACGCACTGGTGTTACTGGCCAATCAGATTAACTCCATGTTTTCTCCTCCTTTCTCAACCTGGCTTGGGACCAGCTATGGCGAATATAATCACTATTGTATTTCCGATTTGCAGCCACACACACAGCGAAACCTACAGAAATTAATCGCACTGCTCTCTATGACTCACAGCTAGAGACTGAGCAATTGTTGTGGGAAGTAGAAATGGTGACTGAAAATTATTTTGTATCATTGATTATTTTAACTTATAAGAAATATGAATTTAACTATCGGCTATATTCGGGCCATCACGTTCAATGAACATCGCTTTCGAAATTCCCCCATTTATTTCATAGCTTTTTTATATGTGCTGCGGGACCGCTCCCAAAGCTTGGAAACCACTGCTCTAGATGAAATGAAAGTTTCAGTGACTTTAGAACTTGACTTTCGTGCTATATCAGGAATCACAAAAGTATACAACGTTTAACTAGAGATTATTGTCTTGATCTACGATTTTTGTATGGGAAGTGGCAGGAGGGGTAAGGGAATATTTACAGAGGTATCTAAAATCGATATAGAAAGGGATTTAAAATTCAGATTAACTAGGTCAGTAACTCAGATTAACCTTTAAACTTTCAGTGAAAATCGACTTACTATAAAGTTGTGAAATTTTTTCGTTTTGTATGGGGGGCGATTGAATTTGTTATAGTAATTTTTGTATGGGAGGTGGTAGAAGTAGATGGGGAGGTTTGTAATATTTGTATATTACGTGGGATGCAAAATGTTGCTGTGCTGAAATTAAAGTTTGTAGTTTTTAATATTTTCAAAGAAATTGGACATAGTTTTCCCGAAATTTAGGCATTTGTATGTATTTTTGTATGGGAGGTGGTAGATGTAGACGGGGAGGTTTGTAATATTCGTATATGACACCGAACGTGATATGCAAAATGTTGCTGTGCTGAAATTAAAGTTTGTAGTTTTCAATATTTTCAAAGAAATTGGACATATTATAGTTTTCCTGAAATTTAGGCATTTGTATGAGAGGTGGCAGAGAAAGTGGAGGGTTTTTGATGATTTTGAAACTGCTTATCAACATCCTTATCACCATGCTTTGTTTCATTTCAAAGGCGGCAGCTCTCATATGTTCGAAGGAGAAATGCTTTTCTTTAATTTATAATACAGATATTTGTATGGAAGGGGTTAGAAGGAGTGAAGCGAAGCTGATTATTTTTTTATCATTGCAAATACTTACTTACGATGGCTCTACAGCCAAATCGGACTTTTGCCTTCTGAATACTTCGCCTCCATACATCTCGGTTCAGTGACCGCGTTCTCCAGTTTGAAAATCTTGGCTGTGATTGGCTGTTTGCGTCAATCGAATCCTCCCAGCGCTTCCGTAGTTTTCCGATCGGTCTTTGTCCATTAACTTTCCCTTTGAGTGTGCGTTTTGGAATTCTTACGTCATCCATTCGCTTCACATGACCAGCCCATTGTAGTTTCTTAAATTTTAAGATGGTTGACACTTCTGGATTGTCGAAGAAGGCATACAATTCTTTATTGTATCGTGTTCTCCAGATCGAGTCTTTCTTCTCAGGTCCGTGAATTCTTCGGAGGACCTTTCTCTCAAAGGCGTTAATTTATTTTTCGGATGCCTGAGTTAATGTTCACGTTTCGCTGCCATAGCATAGCACAGGTGTATTTATTGTTTTATAAATTTTTGGTTTAGCTAGGGTGTAGCCTAGTGAGTAGCGTGTTGGTCTATAATGCGAAGGTCGCGAGTTCAAATCCCAGTCTACGCATAATTCCAGTACACTGCCTTCTTGTGTATACCTTAAAATGTTAAGGAACATGAAGGTCAAGAGGTCAAGGCCAATGTAGTAGTAGTATATATTTTTAGTTTAGTTTTCCTGTGTACATTTTTGTTTTTAATTATCGGTAGTACCGAATAATACGTCTTATTCGCTATCATTATTCTTCTTTTAATTTCAAGGGTTCACTTCTATTCTTCGATAAGTTTTATAGGTTATAGTCTCCTACTGTAATATCTTTTTTTATTGGCGTCTTTTTCTAGTTTGTGTGATAACTTTTGTTTTGTTTTCGGTAATATGTGTTTGGATTTGATGCATAGTGTTCCCTTGGTGTCAACGGGAACCTTCCGAACAATATTTGCAAGTGTTAAATTGAAAAGCATTGGTGCCAGTTGTCAGTTCTTAATCTGGAAGTCAGATCTTATTTTACCGTCTTGTGACAAAGACTCTGTCATTGTCATTCTTATAACCCGAACCAGTTTTGTTGGAACTCCAAGCTCCAACATAATTTTATATAGTACGCGATACTGAACTGACTATAGTGAATATTGCCAACAGGCTATCTGATGCAATAAGATAGTTACCTTGAGAATAATGTTTGTTAATGTGGGTACACGCCAAGTTAATTGCAATAATTTTTGCAGAAAATACTGAGACAGGCTTTGTCAATCCAATTTGAAACTCGCATGGCGAATGTCATCATAAAAGAAAGCACCACCCGTACCCTCGTTAGATTTGAATCTATCGGTGTAATTGACAGAGCTTGCTGTATTAAGCTGATAAATGGTGAAAACATTGAACTGGTAAGCAATGGTCAATGGTGGTAGAAAACGACACAAACAAGCACTAAAATCAAACTGGACAAGCTTCAACGGTCAGCCAGCGCTAACATTACAAGAGCTATGAGATTACTGTCCCACAGCAGCAATGGAGGTTTCCCAAGACCTTATCTTGAAATCGCATATGTCTAGGTTCTTAATAAAATTTTGAAATTCAATACATATACCATGTAATTTAGCATGTGGAATAGACAAGGAGTAATTTTTAGGATAAGAATAGAATGTAATTTATTGCTTGTTCTGTGCATTTAGCAATGAATCATTTTGTGACTCCCAATCAGAGATGCAAGCACTATCAGCATTAATCCGCGCGGTCTTTAGCTTCCTAATCTTCAACTAAACCGAATAGTTTACTTATACAGTTCTATTTTACTGCTTTCATATGTAAGCAGTAAAATAGAACTGTGGAGGAATATTGGATTACGTTATCATTGGTATGTTAACTAAACAGCAAAGTTCCCAGGATTAAGCCTTGTGGAGCACCTCGTGCTAAAGACAACTCAGAAGAAATTTTTGTACTTTAATTTAACTGTTAAACTTTATTTAATTTAACTAAATCGCACTTGAGACTTTTGCGCTCACAAATTATCGCTTAATTCCTTCGCTTCCAAAACATCGACTCACTCGTCGACGGTTCTAAGTCAGACTGACTCCTTTTCTCGGGCGCTAGCCTATTTACATCGTTCTCTATTCGTTCGCTACAGTCAACGACCACAGTTGGCATCCGTCGGCCTTCTCCGTTGTTTCGAATGTTGTCGGTTCCCGTCGACCATAGTCGGCCTTCTCCGTTGTGTGGCCATTGTCGGCCCACGTCGATTCCTTTCTCAACCTAAACTGTACATGTCTTTGTTCTTGCTGTCTTGGTAAAGAACTCACAGATGTTCATAAGCATTTTTCCAACTATTGTTGGTAAACATCCCATTCGATGTTCGGAATTATTTCTTTCTCGTCCGTTTTTCTACCTTGCCTATGTTATTGTCGGTGTTAGATGGTTCGGTGGTCGCACGCATTCAGAGTACCCGTGTTCTTTTATTACTCTTTGTTGAAACTTATAAAGCATTTCATCGTTACTCGAGTAATTCTTCTGTCTTCACAAGTTTTCAGAATTATTTCGTTCTTGTTGGATTCTTTTTTCTGTCGGTCGAGTCTCGTTTAGTTTGCTAGTTGGTGGAATGCTCAAGATCCCCGAACACTCGGCGAGCGACATAGTGATCGTAATTCGAGGAAAATAGGTGTTATTATAGTGTTCGTATGCGGGCATTAATTTGATTCAGTGTTGAGGGGCATATGATAAACAAATAGAGCTGATATTTCACATTACTTTCGAGTACAGTTCCGCGAATATTTGATGAACGGCTAGGGCTAACATGCAACAATATGTTTAAGGTCACGCGTACTGAAAAGCGTGGATTAAAATATTTCCTCTGGCGAGTTATAAATATTAATATATAAATATATAAATATTATAGTTGGAGTTTACTAATTGACATAAACTAGTATAGTATTACAATCTATAGAACATAAAAATACTTAACATCATCTACTTATTATCGTTTTTGATTTGAGTTTTATTATTTTGTAGTAGTCTAATCTCTCGAGGTGCAAAGTATTAATGAGCTGCTAGAGAAGATAAATTTGTGCAATTTGCTTAAATCATCTCTAAGATAAGGTCTTTATTTGTATATTTCGGTGCCATTATTTTACAACAATTTATTTTCTAAACTTCATTATTATGATTAATTAGTGAATTTGTTGTTTATACACAGTTAATTATACTCTGGATGAAATGTGAGAGTATATTGTGTTTATTCTAACGTCTGCAATTCTAAGAAATAAGGGCACATAAATGTTTGTTATCGTTGAAAAATCTCGGATTCGATTCATATTATTAATAAAAACCTTGAAATTTGGAATACTCTCTAATCAAAACCCTCGTGGAAATGTTTATTTTTCGGTTATGGGGGAAAATCAATCCTTCCTCAAAAAATATAAAAAAATTTAATTTCTATATTTTTTTACAAACTTCCGATACCAAAAATAACTTCCAAACCAATCAGCCAATCACATTGCCATCAAATCAGTTTCCTCCCCAAGGTTTTGATTTATGGATGTTCGAAAACAAGTTAAGGTTTCCAACGGCTTCGTCAGAAGTTGTTTGTTTATAAAACATTTAAGAATGTCAGTTTTAAGAAGCTATAACTGTGACCTAAGGAACACATTCTTCTTCTTCAATGGCACTACAGCCCAAATCGGGCTTTGGCTTCCTGACCGTCATGTTCATTTTTTATGTTGTTATTGTGAAAGGGTTGTTAGCCCTTTGCATAACCCTCTATCTACGAATTTTATTTTCGCAGATCGAGGTGACCAAGATATACTCACGCAGTAGTGTGCTGAAACCGGGATTTGAATTTCCGACCTTTGCATTGTAGACCAACACGTTACTCACTAGGCTACACCCTAGAAACACATTGAGTGCAGCGAGTAGAAAGACAGGATGAAGATAGGCATGTCTTGGTATCTACGAAAAACTATTGGACATAATTACGTTTTATAGAGGTTGTTATATGGAAGGAGTAGGCGAACAACTCGGAACTGTTCATCTTATTACAATATCTGTTTTCTAATGTTAATTACTTATTTTTTGCCCCGCTTAATCATAACATTCACCAGAAAGCCTCTAATATAGACAGAAGTTGCATTCTTAAAGACCTTGCATTCGATTGGAACGTGTTCCGCAATATTGATTAAACTAACGCCCTTTAACTCTCTTGTACAACTCGACGTTATCACTTGGAAGTGAAAAATGCCACAATAAAATTATAGCAAAAAGTTATTTATATTGGACTTGAAACTGTCCGAAGTCCATTGGACAATTTTCTTTCATTTAGTGTTGATGAATTTGCCTAACTATGGTACTTGGGTGTCTCAGTTTCAGTTTAAGTGCTAACTTTATCTATCTCGGTCCATTCGTGTGAGCAAACTTTGTACGTATTCTTTTTTTTCCCCCAACCTCTTTGCCTCACTTCACTTTATATGCACACTCTATCCAATAATTTGATGATTGTTCACTAACTCGTTTCATACTTCAACGCAAGTTTATACAGCTTGCAAAAAAAAGCACCGTGTGTTTGTTATAGTTTAAAGTCCATCCGATTTTGATGCATATAACTCGATCAATTTAGCCAATGAAAACATTTTTTCAAATGATTAGTGAAATTTTTTATTTTTTTTCTTATTGAAATCTGTTCATATGCATTGATCTTTGCAGTGCATATGCGGCAAATTTCAATAATCGATACTATTACTGTGTTTATTATCGATTTCCACAATAGCACATTCTGCTCAGCCTGCTAACCCATTAATTGTGTGTGTAAACAATTTCGTTATGAGGTCTTGCGATCATAATGGGATCAGATCTTGATTTTGTTATATTTTTATTGTTAGCGAATTGTTGTTTTTTTTTGTGACGAGTGATAAGAAGTTTTGTCAGGGTCAGATATGTTTGTTTAAAGTTTTGCCATTAGTATTTTTGTTGAGTGAATTGGAAATATGACATATGATGTTTTATATATAAGAGAGGTGATTGATGCCCGTGTTACATAATTTCGATTAATTTCTCAACATAGCACAATTGAATTGGCCCAGCGATATCTCAACAAGTCCTAAGAAAACTATGATTTGTCAGACTATGCCAAATGGGCCCTCTATGATTATTCTTCTTCTAAATAGTCGATGCCTTTTGTTTCTCAGAAAACGGTGGTCATGATCTTTGCGTCTGATGGAACCGTCTTCGCGTTCTTTTTTGCTCGTTCGCTGCGTTAAGTCTACTGTTTTGACTGTTCCTCCACTTGTGTTTAATAATGGACTCATGTTTCATCAACAGGCACGAATTCTAAGCTGTTCATTCCTGTTGATGAAACATGAACGAAACGTGAACTCATTCAACATTTAAAAAGCAGAACAGAGTTGGTTAAAATGAATAATGTTGAATCAGGTGTACCTCAAGGTAGTCACGTGGGACCTCTACTGTTTCTACATTTCATAAATGATGTGCCGATGTGCCCTCTGTTTTCCGTTATTGTAAATGTCTTTTATATGCAGATGATATTAAAATATTTTCTAAATTACTTAATATTTCTCACTGCAATGTGCAAAAAGACATTTTTCAATTTCTGGAATGGTTAAAGTTAAATTCACTACAACTGAGTGTTCCGAAATGTGAAGCTTTTTCTTGTCACAGATCTGCTTTTCCCATACTTTTCGATTACAAAATGTATGACCTAATTTTTAAAAGAACAGTGAAAGTTAAAAATCTTGTTTCAATTGTTGACTCTCAGTTAACACATTGACTTTTGCATTTTGAAATCTAATTCTCTGCTAGGATATATAAAACGTAAGAGTACTGATTTTGAAGATCCTCTCACCTTAAAAACTGGATCTTTCATATGATGTGCACGTAAAGCGAGTCGAAAGAGTACAAAGAAATTTTACTTAATTTGCTTTACGTAAGTTGAACTGGTCATCTGAATCACACCATATGAAGTGCGATACCAATTATTAGGATTGCACACCCTTGCACAGCGTCGAAAGATGCTTGGAATAATGTTCATTAAAGATATCTTATCTGCTCATATAAATTGCTCTGAATTGTTGCCATTTATTTCAATATACTCACCATAACGCTCTTTAAGATCCCGATCTCTCTTACACGTTGATTAACGTAGAACGAATTATGGTAGTAATGAACCAATTTCTAGATGTCTGAAGTATTATAATTCTGTAAGCGATAAGATTGACTTCAGTAATGCTAGGACGTTATTTAAATCTGAAGTTTCACTTTGTAAGTTTATATTTTCAGGAAATATATTGAACAGTATTACAAATGGTAAAAAAAAACAAAATTATTCAAAATGACGTCCTTTTATATCAAAACAAGCCCGGCGTGAACAGTCGCAAATTGAATTACGTACCTTTTCCATCGGGAACTCATCACTTGCCCTGATTAGCGACTCCTTCAGGCTCACCAAATTCGGATGCCGTATTCGGCAGGCCATTTTGTCGAGGGCAGACCATAAGAAGTAGTCCAACGGATTCAGGTCTTATGAACTCAGGAATGTTTTCGTCAGGCTACAGCTGAGTTGATCTGGACTTACGGATGGGTGTAAAATCATGCTGGAACACCCAGTGTCGTCCTCACACATGGTATTGCTCAAAGGCATCACAATAGATAATTACTGGCCCAAGTTTTGACGCCTTTTTCACAAAAATTCAGGTTGAGGTGCCTTCGTAGCTGACTTCCGCCCAGACTATTACTGGCGAAAGATAATGACTCCTTTGTACCCGCTCAACTTTTTTCCTGTCCACCATTTCGTGTCCAGGTATATCCCGATGACCAGGAGCCCAACAAAGTCGCTAAGTCCTGGTTTTTTCCAATTCTTCCAACATGTCCATACAATGGCTCAAGCATCTTGAATTGCATTTGTAAGCGGAGAGTGCCTCCAGTACAGCTTGGCTTTCCGAGTAAAAACTACGTCGCTTTAACATTTACTTCTGCATGCAAGGCCAGTTTCGTCCCTTTCGCAATAGCCATTACCTCTAAATGGAAGACCGCGGCATATTTTGGTAGATGCCTGGCGATTTGCAGATCAAGGCTTTCAGAAAACAACAATCTGATGCGTAGCTTACTCAGTAATCTGGTCATGTGCTCGGTTGTTTTTTTACCTGTTCTTCACTGTTGTGCCCAATCATTTTATTCTACAATGACGCTACAGTCCAAATCAGGCCTTGGCCTTTTTTCATTTTTTGTTTATTGTGGAAGGTTGGTTAGTCCTTCGCACAATCCTCTTTCTACGAATTTTTACGAATGTAAGGTATATCCAAGCAGCCAGTGTGCTGGAATTATACGTCGACCGAGATTTGAATTCGCATTGTAGACCAACACGCTACTCACTAGGCTAGAACCTAACTTTTTTCCCATTTATTACCAGCTTTGTATTGTGCCATTGTTTGGTTCGAAAATGCAATTTTCGATCACCGGTCTTCGCTTGCTGTTTCTGATATGCGATTGCGATTCGTAAGCACAATGAACAATGAGCAGATATCAATATCTCTGAGCAGTGAGTAGATAGCACTGAGCAGACGACATCACTGGTAGAGGTTTGAAAAATTACTATTATTAGAAGAACTGCTCTTTTTCACAGATATTAAAAAGCAGGTTTTCGGCATCTCTAGTTTATCGGCTACAATGCGGAGATTTTCCGATGGGCTAACCCTCCACCACTAGGAGCAAATTTTGTCGATTCATGAAGCCAAATCCCGGTTTGGACTGTAGCGCTACTGAAGAATAGTGATATTGCAGGAATTATGTTATTACTCAAATCGGTAAAAGTCAAACTTGCAAAACATGATACTAAACCTTTCTATTATTATTACAATGGCACTACAGCCCAAATCGGGCCTTGGCCTTCTGACTTTCAGGTTTCTTAACATTTTTTATTTGTCATTGTGAAAGGGTTGTTAGCCCTTCGCACAACCCTCTATCTACGAATCTTCATTTTCGTAGATTGAGGTAACTAAAGTATACCCAAACAGAAAGTGTGTTGCAATTGTGCGTCGACCGGGATTTGAACTCACGACCGTCGCATTGTAGACCTACACGCTACCCACTAGGTTACTCTCTAGCATTTCTATGCTTTACAAAATTATACTTTTATGTTTGATTTTTATTTCCAGTAGAGTACATACCTATATGATTTGATTTTTCAATTGGTAGCATCCTGCGTTCTCTATTATTTAAAAGAGCGTCGAATTACATGTACCTTCATAGACAATGACCATGTCTACGGTTAAGCGATAATATAACATAATTTATTAGATTGAACGACATACCCAGTCGAGATTCTTTATTCAGATTAAGACAATTGGCACAGATCCATGTGGGTTGATTATAAGATTTTTTTTGTACAATTTCAGTGTCACTATAAAAAACCTTCGAGCTGCTAGCGAAATTGTATAGTTGTTGGGTGTAAGATGGTCATGCGGTGATGAGTAGTAGTAAAGTATTAAATGGTGAAAACTAAGAGAATTGAACAGTTATTATCGATTTTAAGAAAGTATTGGATATAAGTGCTGTTTTAGAAAGTAGCTGTAATGAAATGTGTCTTTTTCTGCAAAGCACATAGCTTTTGAGTTAAATATTTTTGGGAAATAAGAAACTTGAAACCATTTCGAAGACAGAAATTTTCACTTTTATAGTGAGCTTTCACTTAAAACCGACGGTAACTCTCACTAGAGCTCTAAATTTAGAATCACTAAAACTTAACATTTATAGTTAAAAGCATACACTTTGGCAGAAAAATAAAAGATAAAGAAATAGATCGATGTTGATGCCATTTGAATAAATGTTGCTACCTGGATTAAGCACCGAATCCACGAAGCTAGCACTTTTTTTTTTTTACGGCCGTCGAAAATAACTTAGGGGGTCACCCTTTAATGCGTGATGCACAGTTAAGTCGACACGGGTACGGGGAAACAAGTGATTAGTAGGGAAACACAGGAGGGGAGATTTTGAAGTGGCGGTGAACGTTGTTCTTAAATTGCTGGAGGTTGTATCCTGTCGGAAAGAGATTGCCTGGTAATGAGTTCCACAACACTGTCGTCCGAGGGATGAAGGACTGCCTTAACTTCACTGTTCTCCACGGCAAGGGCTTCACGGTGTACTCGAGTGAGCGTGCAGCTTGGCGAGTATTTCGGGGGGCATTGAATGTAGGTGGTATAAGGGCTTTTAGTTCCTTGCTGCATTTACCATGGAAGTATCTATAGTAAATGCAGAGTGCACCGATATTTCGGCGATGCTCGTGGGAGTCAATTGAGTTCATCTCCAATTAATCGGAATGCATATTTCTGGATACGGTCAAGAAGGGCCAGATGTGATTTTGGGGCCCCAGCCCAAACATGCGAGTTGTACTCCAGACGTGGTCGGATATAAGCCTTATAGATGGTAGCTAGTTCGGTGGCAGACAAGTATTTCTTACACTTCCGCAGAATACCTAGGCGTTTCGAAGCATCAAGAGCGACTTCGTAAATGTGTTGGCTCCAGTCTAGTCGATTGTTAAGTTTTACACCTAGTAATGTAAAATCTGCAGAAGGTGGAATCTGTACGCCATTCAAGGACATATTAGTGACCGACGTCGGAACGTTATGTTTAAGAGATAGATGACAGGACTGCGTTTTTAAGGCATTAAACTCTACTCTGTTATTCCTGCCCCATTCCAGGATTAAACTGAGGTCAGAGTTCAATGACTGTATCGACTCAATACGACAAGAGGCTACCGATATCGGACGAGCGTCCGCGGGAGAGTCGAATTGATAGGTGTTATCTAAAGTGCTGTCATCTGCGAAACAGTGAATAGGATTGAGAGTATACGACAGACATTTATGAAGACTAAAAAGAGAGTGGGAGATAAAACTGAGCCCTGAGGGACGCCGGAGTCAATAGGAAAGGGTGCAGAAGTTACTCCGTCTAGTACGACTCGAATAGAGCGCTCGGAGAGGAAGCTCTCAACCCATTGAAGAAATAAAGTGTTAAAACCAAAGGCCTTTAGCTTGGCTAGGAGGCATTTGTGCCAAACTCTGTCAAACGCTTTGGCGATGTCAAGAGCAAGAACTTGACCTTCACCAAATTTGTAGATGTAGGAATTCCAACACTCGGTAAAATGGACCAGGAGACCGCTTGTAGAACGACCCGAGCGAAATCCGTATTGGCGACTTACCAATTATCTACAATTTCTGACTTTGACGTACCCTATAGTTAATAATATACTATTAATTTAATTGTCTTATAACATTATATCAATGTTGCGCAAAAAGGGCCAGTCTGCATTTGATCGTATTTGACCGTAACACGTAGATTGCTACACCATCGATATTATTGAACCTCTTGAGTGCATTGGAGTAACTGATAATGTCCCGTTTTCAATATAGAAAAAATTTAAGCATCATATCGATGGTGTAGCGTAAATATCGCCAATCTGCATGTTACGAACAAATACGATCAAATGCAGATTGGCCCATTTTGCGCTACACCATCGATATGATTAAAGCTTTGTATTTAACTAGGAAGTAGGAGATGACGGAACTTTATCCGATTTTTACACTCTAGATGAAATCTGAGAGTATTGTAAGTTCGCACAAAGTTTGTAGCGCTAAGAAATAAGGCTTCGAGAAAAAAATGGATGATACAGAAGTTCATATTATCACTCAAAAATCTAAAAGCCTGATGTCTGTCCGTGTCCTCTCTAGCTCGAGAACACGCTGGGCTAGAAAGTTGAAATTTTGCATACGTTGTTTTTGACAAAAAAGTAAGGTTAAGTTCGTGATCGGGCCAAATCGCTCCACCCTTCTTAACCCCGCCCATACAAAATGACACAATTTCGGAATTCGAAAATGAACTCATTATCTATTGATCTGATATTTAGAATTTTATGATGATCTACGTATAAAAATTATTATTTGGCGCAATAACTGGGTTGTACCGTCGCTGGTCTACGGTGTTGGTTGACGTTCGTCTTGATTTTATGAATGTCAGAATCGCCTGAAAATACATGGATTGCTATCCATGCCCGAAACAGCCATTATAAAATAGATTTTATAATATGTTCGTGTAGGAACAGTCTATGAATGAACCACGAAATTTAGTAGTAGGACAAAAAATAGATTTGAAGGAACACTCGCAATCAGTTTTACGAAAACTAAAATTGCAAAGATGATTAGATTTCCCAAAAAAAAAAAAAAATTCACGTTTTGTATTAGCTCAAATGAATTGAGAGCTTTGATGATTAAGATTTTTTGTAAATTTTGTGTAAATGGGAATCAGCACAACTTGAAACCAGGTTTGAACACAGAACCGAACTTCCGGATTTGTTCAACCAAAAGGCTTCTTATCTCAACAGGCTGTAACTACGAGAAGGGATAGAAATTTCTAAACATCCACAGAACTTCAACCGAGACACCGGATATAAGTTATCAGCAGTTTGGCTACCGGCCTTAAAATTTGGTAAGAACCAAATCCGTACCCAGAAATCCTTAACTAATTTAACTAACTGATACTAATTAATTAACCTTAATTAACTAATTTAACCTTAATTACCCTTCCCAGGAAGGAGGAGGAAACCAGAGCGAAACATCGCAAAACAGGCTCTGGATTATAATCCTCAAGGAAGACGTCGGGTTGGTCGACCATGTAACACATGGAAGCGAGCAGTTGAGCAGGAGGCCGATGCTCAGGATCGCGCCTTGTTGAAGAGAGTTGTTTCTGTCCTATGCCCCTATAGGGGGTTTTAACAGGAATTTGATTGATTGATTGACCCTTCCCACACTCAATTAACCCTCCCTCTCTATATAATAATTGTCGATCAGTTTGGTAAAGGTCTCAGCAGAGACCGAAACGTCACGAATAATTAATCCGGAAATCTTTTCTTTCAATTTCAGGCTATAATTGTTGGAATATTGAAATCGATATATTCACGTGAATACGCCTTTTTTGCCTCTCAGACTTCACACCTGCTTTTAATTTCATATTTCCCAGAGCTTAAATTCAGAGTTTAGGCAAAGTTATTTCTCGGTTAATTGACAATATCGACTACTGGGTGTGGGCTTATTAATATTAAATTTTTGTAATGAGTAGGTATTTATCGTTTGAATTCAAAAGTCTTACTTTACTCAGTCCAACATGAAAAAAATAAAAACAAACTATTCCCTAGCAAATCCTGCCAGTTTTATCGATTTGGTCAGGTGTCCTAGTTCAAGCCAACAAGAGGAAGAAGTTTTCAAACTCTTGCACTGATATACTAAAAATACTATGAGCCATGAACATATGTATCATATACATACATATATCAATATTTCGTACTTGTGGATTTGAATAAGAAATTTTCGTTATTTATATAATTTAAAAATAGAGATAGAGATCTTTATAGATTTTGAATTTTGTTTCTTGCGTTATACTGCAATATTTTTCGTAATTGCGGGTTTTGACCTCTTCGGTATCACATTGTGGCAGAAAGATGAATAATAAATTTTTAAACACGTCAGAGATTAATATTGTTAATATTTTTGTAAATTATCTTGAAAAGAAATTGATTGCATAATGTTATTAAGCTAATGGCATGTTACTTATGAGTGGAAAAGAATTCAACGGTTTATTGTTACGCGTTTTCATCTTATTAGTGACAGTTTTCTTGACAACAAATTTCCACTGTGATAAGCACTAGAGCATGCACCCGTGCTTCGCATGGTCGCATTTACTCCCGTGTTTCGCACAAGTGTTTTTTAAGAAAAGAAACGGAGGTTTAGATTTTTGATTGAACGCACGCACGTGAGGCTTATCGATTCCGAAGCGGAAGAATACCATTTTTTTCGATAACCCAAACGAAAACCCAGTCCGCAAGTTATCGAAATCATCGGTTGCTACATGTTCCCAAGAATACCCGGTCGGACTTGAGAGACACTGCGACGCAATAGTACATCGCCGTTAACTGCAATCGCCTACACAATGACCATCGATGCTATCGTCTTCCTCCAACGAAACGTTCAGAATTTTCGAGTTACCAAGCTCTTGCCACGAGCTACTAGTAGTCGAGCGACATTTTTGATCGTCGAATGTTAATCCCATGGGGTCAAGCAGTCGTGACACAAAGCACAAATATCGACTGTATACTGCCATCCATTACGATCCACCCCGCCCGAAGCATGAAAATCTACAATCCAATCGGTGTATCGATATTGGTTTTGTTTGCTGTTTGCTTCGTTTGTGATTTCCGCTAATATCGCTCCACATGCGTCGATCGGACTTGGTACCACTGCTCTAAAAGAGGGTCAACCGATGCTGGAGGCACTCTGACCTGCGCGACCTCCGCCTCACCAACCAGATTTGCAATATTCGCATTCAAATCTCGTAGCTACTTCGATATCCTTCCGTTGAAACTTCTTCTTCCACGACGATGTCCTCTATCTCCGAGGTGAACTCAGCGGCCTTGTGATAGTACTTATCGTGCCATTTCACTTGGTCTTTCACTTTTTCTCACCCTGGTCCATTCGCATCTTGTGTCCGTTTCGCTCCCTCATGTCTCTCCACCACTAACTCTCCAGAGCACAGGGCAACTGCTTTTGTCGCTGCAGTTTCCTCTTTTCCTCTAACTAATCTCATGAACTCAGTCAGACCCACCTTTTTCCTACCCCGGTCCGTCTCTTCGCTTCTTGTGCCTGTTTGGCTCACTCGGGCCTCCACCACCAGCTTCCCAGAACTCAGGACAATTGTCTTCGCCGCTGCAGTTTCCTCTTTCCCTCTCTCCTACAAGACCTCAGTCAGACCCACCTTTTTTTTACCCACCCCGTTCTCTTCGCTTCTTGTACCCGCTTGGCTCCCTCGGGCCTCTGCACACAGAGCTCAGCGGGACTGCTTTCGCTACTTCAGTTCCCTCTTTCCCTGTTTCCTTCATGACCTTAGTCAGACCCACCCCAATATTTAACCGGGGAATCCCGGTCACCCTCTTTTTTCAAAATACACTGTGAAAACATTCACCAAACCAGCTTGAAAATAAGCTTGAAAATAAGCTTGAAAAATGATGAAAACCATGTGATATCTCCATCTGATTAGGTCTTAAACCCGCTACTGCCGTCAAATTATAGTATGTACTTAAAACTCTAATATTAGGGCCGTGCGGAAGGAAAATTGGCGCCCGGAGCATAAGTTGACCTGGGCGCCCTTCTGGTTTCATTACCTGTGCCGCATAGCGACACTTTGGCGCCTATCTTAAGGCGGTATCCGGGGCGGTCGTCCTTTTCGCCCCTTCTTCAACACGGTCCTGTCCATTATACTCACATTTTACCAGAATTTATGTCATTTTTCAAAACAAGACCTTCGCCGCTATACCACACTCATAAATTTCACATTTGATTTTCATGGGCTTTTGTTAAAATTTATAAAATTTATCGAGCTGATATTGTGCACTGAATATTTATATAGAATTATTATTAAGACCAAAAAAATTAGATTATTAATTTCACTCCTTCTACCCCCTCCCATACAATCTGATACAATTTCACAACGTTACAAAAATTCAATTTTTCCTGAAAAGTAAGGATGCTACTGATCTGCAATTTAAAACATTTCAAAAGCATGATGTTTATAGTTATTTCTTAAAAAGTTATTAGGAACTCGCTTCTCCTTCTACCACCTCCCATACAAAATGCACAATTTTACTAAATCGAACACACTAATTTTCTCAGTACCTATTAAATTTTTGAATCCTAAATTTTGTAAAACATTTTGCTAGCAACTCTGGCGTGATGTGAAAAAATTAGTTCAATGTCGTCACTCCCTCTACTACTTTCCCTACGTCCAATCGTATTCCTGTTATGTTTTTTAGCTGATCTCGTTAAAATCTGGCCAATTAAAACGACACAGTTCTGCTTAGTTGATTATGATAATAATCATTTCAAATTAAAAAACAGTCGATTATGTAAATTAAATTTTATTATTAATTTGCAAAGTTGGAGAGATTCTATTAGATCAAACTATTGTTGCGTGATATTAATAATTGAGTAATGTAAATGATCGGAATAAGTAATAAAAAAAAATATAATCACGAATGATAAAGATGCTGCCATAATTAACATGTAAATTGATTATAGTGGGAATTTTTTAAACAAAATTTTGATCGTTTTAATTAATTTGCAAATGTTTTAACAAAATTGTTTCAATTAAAATTCTAAGCTCAGTTTAAAATTAATATTTTTATTTTAAAATTATCTAATATTTGGGCAGTTATTTCTAGAATGTAGTTCAATTAAGTTCGCTATGAGGGCTATCTATGGGATCGAACTTCTCTACTCAAATTCGTGTGTGATACTAAGATAGCCCGCAAAATTACATTTTAACCGAAAAGCGAAAGCTTAAAATCGACATATGGAATAAAATTTAAAAATAATTTCAACTTTGTATCCCTTGGGACAGAATTCAGAATTTCTAAACGTAAAAATCATATCATATAGTTCGTGTGAGTTACGTACAACTCATAACAGAGGTTGAGGGTGGCAGTCACTTGTAGGGAGAAAAATACTAAACAATTAATATCATGACTATCTTCCAAGATACGAATTTCTAAATTGGACCATACGAGTTAACTAAGATATTATAGTGAGACATAAAAAATAAAAACATTGTATATAATGGTAGCCATTCAAAAAATTATCAATCAATCAAATTCCTGTTAAGACCCCCTATAGGGGCATAGGACAGAAACAACTCTCTTCCACAAGGCGCGATCCTGAGCATCGGCTTTAAGCTGTTGCCAGGACTTGTTTATTCCTCTGGCCTCCTGTTCAACTGCTCGGTTCCATGTGTTACATGGTCGTCCAACCCGACGCCTTCCTTGAGGGTTATAATCCAGAGCCTGTTTTGCGATGTTTCGCTCTGGCTTCCTCAAAGTATGACCGATCCACTGCCACTTTCGCCGTTGAATCTCAATACCTATTTTAGTCTGGCGAGTTGTACTCCAAAGTTCGTCGTTGGAGATTACTTCTGGCCAGAATATTCCTAAAATGCGCCGGAGGCATTGGTTTCCGAAAGTCTGTAGTTTCTTGGTAAGTCGAACGGTCACTTTCCACGTAGTACAACCATACAACAACACAGATTTGACACATGCGTCAAAAACTCGCAGCTTCTGCGAAGGGAGATCTCTCTTAACCTCCAGAAAGGGGAAAGGATACCTAACGCCTGACGAGCTTTATTTAGCCGAGCCTCAACATCCTTTTCGGCTCCGCCGTCCATGCTGACAATGCTTCCGAGATAGCAAAAATCTTGCACCTCTTCCACATCCTGTCCATTAAGAACAATCGGTGTGCTTGCGTTCGAACCCATGTGCATGTACTTGGTTTTACACACATTTATTTTCAGTCCCGCCTCTTTGCATTTAGAATGCAACGAGCGAACATTTGACTCTAAGTCCGAACGGGTATGTGCAAGCAAACACACGTCATCAGCATAATCAAGGTGACTTAAGATGTTAAATAGTCTCCATTGAAGACCTTTACCTTCCCCACCTTCCAGTGCAGCTTTCAAGATATCATTTATTACCACCAGAAACAGGGCTGGTGATAATATGCAGCCTTGTCTGACACCCGTGCGCACAGGGAAGCTCTCGGACAGCTCTCCTCTATGCAAGACGCGACACCTTGCATCTTCGTAGGATTCTTTAATCATAGCTATGACCTTATCTGGAATACCTCTCCTACGCAAAGCATTCCATATGTAATCTCGCTTAACGCTGTCGAAAGCCTTCTCGAAGTCCACAAAAATAAGATGTAGTGGCGAACCCATTTCGGCTGACTGCTCTAATATTATCCGTAGGGTATTTGTGTGGTCGGTACAAGACGATCCTTTACGGAATCCAGCCTGATAAACTTCGAGAGTGCTCTCGACGACATCACTAATCCTATTGAGAATTACCTTAGCCATAATTTTTTTTCAAAAAATTATGCACTCCTCAAAATATCAAACTGTTGTCTGTAAGTATAACACTTGACAAAAAGGAAAATATTTTTGAGAATTAAAAATCCTTTATTGTTATTTGCTTGTGCATAACACTTATGCATTTTTTTCCCTTTAATTGTTAATCTCTATGCCAATACCATAAAAGTTCGAAGTACGAGAACCAATGAAGTTCTGGAAGGCTGTTGGTAGCTAGGGTGTAGCCTAGTGGGTAGCATGTTGGTTTACAATGCGAAGGAGAGTTCAAATCCCGGTCGACGCATAACTCCAGCACACTGCCTGCTTGGGTATAGCTTGGTCACCTCAATCTACGAAAATGAAAAATTTGTAGATTGAGAGTTGTGCGAAAGTCTAACAACCCGTCTACAATAAATAATGAAAAAAATGTTAAGGAACCTGAAGGTCAGGAGGCCAAGACCCGGTTTGAGCTGTAGCGCCATTGAAAAAGAAGGCTTGTAGGAAAGGAATTGAAGAATACGGTTGGTGGTATTTCCCGCTCCAACTCTTGAAGCTTTGCCACGGTTAATTGTGCGGTATGCAGTTGAGCGTTGTCATTGGTATTCGTGTCAAATGTTCCCCAATCGCGGTTTTTTAATCAGAATTATACGCATTATACGAACGTCCTGTTAGTGGCCGAAGATCTCAGCCATTATCGATGCAACAGGTTGCATGAAGTGGATAACGTCTGATCTGGATCACCGAAAGTTACCATGAACAGGCAGCAGTTTTAGTCTTGTACGATGTCTAGCTGATTAATTTTTATTCTCCTGGTGTGATTATCGTAAATGATTGACTTTTCATCGCATGTCACAATACAAACAAACTGCCAACAAGCCGGGCGCAACTTTATTGTTGGCTTTTAATAAATTGGTCGAAATCATACTTTTGTATCGGAGTGGGTAGAAGGACATGCGCGATCTCAAAACTTTTTTTTTTTTTACCAAAATAAAAGACTATGTAGTTGTACAATCTGACGAATTTTCGATTTGATATCTGTATTCAGTTTTAATGCTCCCCAGTTTCCCCCACTTATGTCCAAATTTTATATTTTTCTTGTATTCCGCTAATATATGTAGCTTAATATATGTTTTAAGTTTCAGTTACGTAACTTAAGAGATAGTTGAGAAATTTTGTAAGAGTTTTTCCTTGCACCCCCCGACCTTCCCCCTTACAATAATTAGCCTCCCACGAAGCTGATTTTGATGGATATGTATGCCACCTTAATGGTCCCAAAATATGAATTTTTTATGGTAAGTAATTTCGAATATATAATCACTTAAAAAAAAAAAATCGGCCGACAATTTGCTGACCCCCCCCCCCCTTTTCGGACTGCAATGGAAAAAAAATAAATTATTTTTAAAGTTTGTCCCACAAACCACCCTACATGTATGTTGATTTTCAGCTTTCTAGCTAAAACCATAGTTGAAATATTCGAATTCTCAGTTTTCGGCTTTAGCGCTCTCTCCGCCTCCCCTTTAACACTTACACTCCCCAAATAGATGTCCGTCCGAAATCCGCATCCATCTACAATACACCCCAAAATAAACTTTTTATTTTGAAGGGTTTGGGAGTTAACGTGCGCTGAGTGTACACGTACGGTGTACGGCGTAAATTAATTTTTCGTCCACTCCCCATACAAAAATTTAATTCTGTTTGCCTTTTGTTTCAGTACATCTGCATATTTTACTAAATCCCAACTAGAAATTTTTTAGAAACAATAATTGATTGATGTTATTTTTACAAAACACATGAAAACAAGTGTGTTTTTCTACTTAAATGAATTTGTTATATATAAAATTATAATTTCCTAGTGATGGAATTTCAAATCAATATTACACGATTGAACAGCTGAAAGTTCTACTTGCATTCGATTTCAGACATTTGTTTAAACAATTTATTTTAAAATCTAGTTATTGGCTTTGCCAAGAGAAGGGCAGAAGATATAATTTGAATTTAATAATACAAGATTCATTAATTTTGATTGAGGTTATAATCTTTAAAGTTTATTTCAAAAGACGGTGTAAAAATCTTACCCGGTATAGTTGGGAATTCAATTGGCCTTGATTTGAGCCGGTTAAACTTTTCATATCATTAATGTTAAAAGCTATCAACCTAACTTTACGCTTTAGATTTAAATTATCTATTGTCATTATTTTTTCAGTTTCACATTTTGGCAACAATTTTCTTGTATTCAAATTTTCAAATTCTTCCATCGCACTTAAATCTCTACAATAATGTGCATAGAGAAAAAAATAATGGCAGCGGTGGGATTCGAACCCACGCCTCCGAGGAGACTGGTGCCTTAAACCAGCGCCTTAGACCGCTCGGCCACGCTACCTCCTATTCATCTATGATCCAAATTAAAACACACACGCAGTGATTGCGGACAAGTGATAAGCTTCTGAAAAGCACGTTTTTTCTTATAAATATCTCGCTTCGTAGTATTTTAGCTGAGTAAGAAACACGCTTCGTTTTTCAGTAAATTTTTAAGCATTTAGTTTCGGGTTTGTGGCAGACTGATGCAACATTTCGATAAATTAAATTATTCATATTCGTTTACATAACAATTAATTTGTAGGCCGAATTTCTATGAATTATAGTTATGTTAAGATCTTGTAATTCCTAATCAGTGAACATGGACTTGAATGGATATTTATTACTATATATTACAAATTGTCATTGGAGTACGATAAGAGTTCAAACTTATTGAAATCTACAAATTAATTTATTTGTGTTTTAAAATATATCTGGACAAGTACTTGCACCCGTGCTCTGCACGAGCACATCTGCTCACGTGTTTTGTACAGGTATTTTGTAAAGGGTAAAGGAAGAACATTTAGCAAAATAATAAGGTAAGTGACTCAAATAAGGTCCACATTATGTTTTTGCTGAACAAATCAAAAAATAAATAGGTACAAATAATTTCTCCTTGTTTATTTAATATATACCTAGTCCTGCCATAAGTTCCGTCACATAATTTCTCACATTGGCAACAACTTTATTTTATGAGTGACATTTCAATATCGGCCAGTTTTATAAACGTCATAATGTTGTTGACAGTTGATGGTCATTTAAAGTGTGTTCGTTAACGTGTGAAGATGGAATGGGGTGTAATAGAAAACCGAACTGCAGTGATTGCACTACATAAGTGTGGAAAATCCGCGAGTGAAATTTTCAAGTTGTTGTGCCCGTTAAAAATAACGCAAAGATTTGTGTATCGTGCGATCCAGAGATATAACGCGATCCAGACTATTGAAGATCGACCTCGTTCTGGACGTCCGCGTGATGTACGTTCTTCTGCTGCCATCAAAGCGGTCGAGAGTCGAATTCGTCGAAATCCGCTTCGTAAACAACGAATCATGGCTCGAGAGATGAACATCTCCACCCGAAGTATGTCTCGCATCATAAAATCTGACCTCGGGATGAGTGCCTTTCGACGATCAACGGGACATTTGCTGACTGAGCAGTTGAAGCAAATTAGGAGCACCAGATCGAAAGAGCTCCTTCGGCGGTACGGCAACAACAAACATCGAGAAATTTTATTTACCGATGAAAAAATTTTTACGGTGGAGGAACATTTCAACCGCCAAAATGATAAGGTGTATGCCCACAGCTCCATAGAAGCCCGAGAAGTTGCCACTAGGGTACAGCGAGGACATCATCCAGCATCAGTCATGGTATGGTGGGGTGTCAGCTACGAAGGGGTCACCGAGCTTCATTTTTGCGAAAAAGGCGTAAAAACTGCAGCGAAAAATTATCAAACGGACATCCTGGAGGGATGTGTGAAGCCGCTGAACTCTACGCTATTCAACAATCGACATTGGGTTTTCCAGCAAGATTCTGCGCCAGCCCACAAAGCTCGAACCACACAAGCGTGGTTGGAAACCAATATTCCACAGTTTATAAGGGCGACGGAATGGCCTTCTGGGAGCCCAGATTTGAATCCCCTGGACTACAAACTGTGGGCGGAGTTAGAGTCCATGGTGTGCACGAGACGACACCCAAATATCGAGAGCCTTAAGCGATCTTTGACAGAAGCAGTAGCTAATTTTCCGCTAGAAACAGTGCGTACTGCTATCGATGACTGGCCCAACAGATTAAAGAGCTGTGTTAAGGCTAAAGGCGGCCACTTTGAATAATTTGTTGCTTATTTTACTTCCATTAGTATGCCAAAATAAAATATATTTTCCTTTGTCAAAAACTCTTTTTCATTTATACAAAAATTGCCCATATACGTGTGACAGAACTTATGGCACGACTAGGTATAATAAATTTTTACTTATTTCTGATCCCTTCAACCTGAGTTGGCGAACTCAGTCCAGAACATAAAATTTATGTAATGTAATGAAAGAAGTGGATGTTTTTATAGGAGGGCTTCCTTATATGTAACATTATTTGTGATGAATTTCCTATTGGATTTATTTATAAATAGCTTTAGATTTTCTTGTTTATAAATATCTTCAATTCTTCTTGTGTTGAAAAAACATTGTCATATTGGGAAAATTTAAATTTGCAATTTGCTAAAAAAATATTAAAAAGAAATTTGCGTCGGCCGAAAATGGCACCCGGATCGCCCGCGTTGTAGGCGAGCCTTCCGCCACTGAACCACCGATGTTGAATACAAAACGACATGTGTTATAGGCAATTTCGGCCTTTATGTGCAATGCACAAACATAGTCATGGAGGGAAGAAATGGGATTGAGAAGGTAGTGGAAGCGGAGTGAGAACGACCATAACGAGTGGAGAAGCTGTTATATTTTTCAGTTGTACTGGCTGCTCCTGACAAATATTTGCAGATGTTATGGGGGACGTTTGACTTGTGCTCGAAGTGTCAACTAAAATAAATTGCAATTATAGTAGAATTAATTCTGACAAAATGTCGTCTTTTCAGCTTTACTAGTTTCAATGAAAATCGAAAATATGTATTTTTCAAAATTGTCCATTTGTATGGGAGGTGGTAGAAGGAGTAAGGGGATCGGGTCAATATTCCGTGATATTAATGACCTCTATATCATAATACTTTGACCTAAATTTCAAGTCGATAGCTTAAATAGTTTCAAAGAAAAAGCAATTTCTTAATATTGCGAAAATTCATGAAATTTGTATGGGAGGGGGTAGAAGGAGTGGGGGGATGTAGCACATTCACGAACTTAAAGTTACCTTTTTGCTAAAAATGACACACAAAATTTTTTAGCACTATAGCTCAAAGCTTTCGAGAGTTATGCTGTAGACAGACGCACAGACGGACAGACAGACAGACAGACGGTCACTCAGAATCGAGGTTTTTGAGCGACAACAAATATTTCTGTACCCTTGGCGGCTCTGTGCGAGCGTTATTTCTTAGCGTTACAAACGGTAAGGCAAACACAATATACTCTCAGATTTCATCTAGAGTATAAAAATGTAAAAAAAATATCATCTGTGTACGCCGTACGTGTACGCTCCAACGACATTCAAAGACTCTTACCTTACAGATACAGAATTTATATTTAGGTGGATTGTAGATTGGGTAGGGAACTTTGATTTCTTTTTGGAAAGTGTGGCCTGAAAGAGGGAGGCGAGGGAGGATTAAAATAGAAAATTACGCTTGGTAATATCTTCACTACAAATAGAGATAGAAAGGTGAAATTCGATTTTCGGGAATACTGATTTATGGAGAAAAAAGTGGAAATAAATTAATTTCTTTATCCAGTGGAGTACATTAGGGGGGGGGGGGTGTTATCGGCCGAATTTTTTTCTAAATGATTATTTCTATTGTTGAGTTGTGTGCAAACAAGAACGCTTAAAAGTTAATAACTCGACTATCTCTTAAGATATGTAATTGAAACTTGGAACATACATATATTAAGTTATACAGGGTAGGCCAAATACAAGTTTCTTTTTAAAAATGCAATAAAATGAACAAAACTAAT
Organism: Chorisops tibialis; assembly: GCA_963669355.1. NCBI lineage: Eukaryota > Metazoa > Arthropoda > Insecta > Diptera > Stratiomyidae > Chorisops > Chorisops tibialis. The sequence goes on from OY770263.1 coordinate 60,014,444, forward strand.
TTTCTATGTAATTAGTAAGAGTAAGAGCAAACATTCCCATTAATGATGGAACACAACTTCGTTCAAGTGGCTTGTTTCGCAGTAGCGCATTCTATCACTCCAATTTTTCAAGACCATGTCGATGGTTTCGGGCTGTAGCTCACGGATTGCTTGGATGATATTGGCCTTAAATGCTTGAATCGTTTCTGGATTGTTGGCATAACATCGGTCCTTCACGGTTCCCCAGAAAAAAAAGTCCAAAGGGGTGAAATCGCAGCTCCAAGGTGGACAATTGACATCGCCAAGGTGGCTGATAACACGATTTGGGAAATTGGTGCGTAAAAGATCGATTGTGGCATGGACTGTGTGGCATGGCGCGCCATCCTGCATGAACCAGAGGTCTTCCAAATCCATGTTTCAGTATAAAAAAAAAGTCGGATAATATGGCTCTGTAACGCTCACCGTTGACCGAAACGTTGTTCCCAGCCTGATTTTCGAAGAAAAATGGTCCAATGATGTCACCACTCCACAATCCGCACCAAACTGTCACTCTCTGTGGATGCATTGGCTTCTCGACAATAACGTGCGGGTTTTCCGAGTCCCAGATGCGGCAATTTTGTTTGTTAACGTAGCCTCCGAGATGAAAATGCGCCCAAAATCGTTGTCCAATTCAAGCTGCTCTAAGGCCCAAACTGCGAAGCGATAACGAAGCGGATGGTCGTGCGCCTTCAATTGCTGAGTCAATTGGATCTTGTAAGCGAATAATCCGAGATCTTTGTGCAGAATTTTCCTCAGGCTAGTGCGTGAAATTTTGAGCTGTTCAACGACGAGTTGATGTTCGTGGAGTGAGTCTCACACTCTCGGCTACAGCAGCCACATTCTCGTCTGTGCGCACCGTACGACGACGACCATGAGTGTTGTCCACTAGCCTGCCAGTCTCACGAACTTTTTGCACAAATTGCGTACAGCAGGAACGGTGGGTACTTCATTTCGGTCAAAACTTCTTTTCAAAAAACGCACTGTTTGGGCTACACAGCACTCACTTTGGAAATAAGTTTTTAATATTTTCCAATGTTGTTCAAGTGTAACGCGACTCATTTCGTTCCGCGGAGGTATGATACTGACTTTCTGTCAAGATTTCGAGCGGGAAACAGCTTTCAGTGTCAAAATAACTTATGACTTAAAAAGAAACTACTGGTCCACCCTGTACTTCTACTAGCGGAATATAAGAAAAATATAACATTTGGACATGATGGCAGCGAGGGAAATGGGGATCATTTCAAAAATGGTGGGCTTTTCAAAATTATAAACCGTTATATCTCAAAATTTTGTCAGTTTGTAGAGCTACATAAGTTATAATTTTGGTGAAATTTTTAAGGTGGTGGTGGTGTAATTTTTTTTAGGGCTCTGGTAAAAGACAAGTTCAAATTTTGCAGGCGTATAAATCTAAAGGCTGATGCTCAGGATCGCGCCTTGTGGAAGAGTTTTTTCTGTCCTATGTCCCTATAGGGGTCTTGACAGGAATTTGATACATCCATTAAAATTATTCAAATTTTTGTATTCTTTTTCTGTATGGGAACATAATAATTTGAACCAGAATTGACGAGCTGAGAACCAGAGGGGTACAAGTGGAAATTATAAATTTTCCTTGATAGTGCTGGAATTCCATTTTTAAAAGTACCTCCAAATATGTAGGAAACCCAAACAACCAATTAACTGTACTACTAACAGCAGTAACACTATCGAGGAAAAATTTGCTCTTGTACCCCCCTGGTTCTCAGCCCGTCCATTACTATGTATCGAAGGACACAAGCTTTTTCATGTTTAATGAAAAAACACAAAAACTGATATTTTTTGAATGAAATTTTGAGCTATAAACTTGAAAACTCCGAAAATCCATTTAAAAAAAATGCATAAAAGTTGAAGATATTAACTGGTCGAATACCTTCAAACCTCTACCCTTTTTTCGGCCTTTTTTAAGAAATAGTTTAACTATCAAAAGCTATTAATTTGATATATTTTGAAATCCCCTCTGTAGTTCTACCCCCTCGCATAAAAAAGTACGATTTCGACCAATTTCAATAAATCAACAAATAATTAACATAGTAAATTCTACGAATTTGATACTTTAATTTACATAATCAACTTGTAAGTTCATTGTTGACAACAAACATATATTTCTGCATGCCGATTTTATTTGATGCACCGGATAAGAGTGAGTGATTGCGGATAAACCCCAGTCATACGATACTCTAGATTGAATAGAAGTAACTTTAGAAGAAGTGATTTTCCGTCTTCTCAATAATCTACTTCTATAAGTTTATTATGTTTAATTAGAGACCATTGTTTTCAAAATTGTTTCAACGCGAACCGCCAAACTGTAATTTTTGTATACATACAAAGAGTGGGCATGTTTCACGATTTTTACAGTGATACCTAAAATCACTATGTAAATGATACAGTTCAAATTTCAGATCAGTAACTTTTATAATTTCTAAGAAAGTTCTGAAATTGTGCAGTTTTGTGTGGGAGGTGGGTGAAGGGGTTATATTGAATGTTTTTTTTTCACATTTCACAGTAGTTGCTACCAAAATTCTTTATATCAAATGTGAGCTTCATAGCTTTGATAGGTACTGAGGAAATTGGTTCAATGTATTAACGGGAATGGTGTAGTTTGTGTGGGAGGGGGTTGGAAGGAGTGGAAGGATTTTAAATTGCTTAAAAGAAAAATAATTAATTTCGCCAATAAATGCGAAATTTAAAATTTGAGAGCATAAGCATTAATTTTTACCACGAAAATCGATTTATTATAAAATTGTGAAATTGTGTCATTTTGTATGGGAGGTGATAGAAGGTGTGAAACTATTTTTTTTTTTTCGTATAACTAATCACTACCGATATACTTTACACCAAATTTGAGCTTCATAAATTTCATAGGTACTTGTGTATCTTATATCTCGAAAAATTATGACGTTTGTATGGGAAGTGGTAGTAGGAGTCGGGGGATCTCATTATTTTTCTTAAATAATATATTTATGGCATAGAAATGGTTTTTTCGAAATTTCCGATCAGTAGCATTTATATTTTTTATGAAAAGGGTATAATAATAAACTTATTAAATTGTGCCATTTTTTATGGGGGGGAGAGTGACGGGGGGATTCTATCTAGAGTATACAATTTTTATGAAAGTTTGACCTATTATGTTTGCGCAACTTGTTCCAAGAATAATAAAGTGAGGCCCGTCTTGTTATCAGATATTTTTGACGCGCAAACGTTACTAAGCGTCCGCACATCTGTGTGTACTTTGCAATATTTAGAATATTTTCTTCTAGTTAAAATACTATCGACTAACTTGTTTGATATTTTTCTAAAATTGGCTGCACAAGACTCCTCCCATAAACACGACACACTAATTATTTTTTTTTCTTTTTTTAAGCCTTAACTGCTTATTGTGAAATTTGTTATGATATACACAAACATGACAATCATGTTTATTAATTTAAAATCTTAAATAACCTGTTGTACTTAACTACATAACAGATATTTATTGTTTTTGTTGTAAAAAATTTGTTTACTTTAACTGATTCTTTCTACATGTCATTGCAACATATTATTTTCATCGCAATTAGACCTTTGTACTCTCATACTCATAGCACGATCTTACTTTACCTTGTACAAGATCAGTGCAATAAAAAAATTATTGTACCCATTCTCAATAAGAAAAAAAATCTGACTAACATGGTCCAACATCCATTAAATTCACTTTAGACTAAATTTGTAAGTTTTCTCTTGTGTAATCTTCCGTCGTTATGCGCGCAATTTATGTAATCGTACTAATCAAGGATTAATCTGTTCGCATACGAGCATTATAAACTTTGATCAGCGTGTAACAGGCGAATGTCGGATTCGAAGTACGCGAAAGATTTGTGATAATTGAGAGCATTATTGCGTTTATCGCTTATCTTAAGGTGAAGCTTTTTTCTCTTTATTGTGACCCGCTTGCCCTGTATGTGCGTAGATTGAGCTCTTGAAGGTGAGACGAATATTTTTACAACTCATAGTTTAATTTAGTGACGTTTTCTTCAATAAATCAATTTGCCTCAACGATCGACACTAAAGTATTTACAATGTCGAGGTCAATGTTTTTTTTTTATTTCGGTTTAATCATGGAATTTAATGCAAAAATGTAGATTTTATGTGTTGCATGTTTTTGGTCATTATTTGGGAAGTATAATTTTTGAATTTTTCGTTTAAATTTTAATTAAAATGTTCAAATATTATCGTGACTGATCGAAGATCAATTCGCAATTGATTTAATTGTAAATTTATTTGTTTTGAATATTCAGAAAGGATTCGAATCTATTACGATCATGAACGTGTGATCATTTGGCAAAACACGATAAAAAACGTAACAGAGCTATGATTGGGCTTAAAGCTTAGTCATGTGATACTCTAGATGAAATGGGAAAGAGTTTAATGTACCGGAAAATATGTCATCTCAAATTCTTCACCACTTTTGTATGGGAGGTGGTTGATGCAAAGGGGGGTGGGGCGTCTGTAATTTTTGTATATGGCACCAAGCTTGGTATACAACATGTTTCGTACTGAATTTAAAGTTTGTAGCTTTCATATTTTTCAAAGAAATTTGACATTGTTTTTCTGAAATTGTGGCATTTGTATGGGAGGTGGCAGAGGAAGTGGGAGGTGTTGTATGATTTTGAAACTGCTTGTTAACATACTTACCACTATGCTTTGCTCCAATTTTAAAGTCGATAGCTCTCATAAAATATTTGTATGGGAGGGGGTAGAAGGAGTTAAGCGAATTTGATACATTTTTTTTTTAAGCATTTATTGCAATTATGAAGGGACAAATTTTGACATAATTTTAAGTTTCTACTCTTTTAATGGAAATCGATATAATGCATTTACCAAAATTCTGCATTTGTATGAGGGGTAGAAGGAGTACACGAATCATAATAAAATTGACATTAATGATACTTGCATTATTATGCTTTGGTCAAAATTTCAAGTCGATAGTTTTGATAGTTTCAAAGAAAAACTATTTAATTGAAATTTCGAAATTTTTCAGATTTGCATGGGAGGGGGTAAAAGGAGTGAGGTGAAGTTGTTCACTTTTTCAGTACTGATTTCAATTACAATGAAAATAATTCTGACAAAAGATCTTTTTAATTTTGCTAGTTTCAATGAAAATTGAAGAAATGCATTTTTCAAAATTGTGCATTTGTATGGGAGGGGGTAAAAGATCGGATCAATATTTTTGGACATTTTGGATATTCATATACTTAGACTTAAATTTCAAGTCTATAGCTTGAACGGAGAAAAATTAATTTCTGAAAATTTAGAAGGTAGAAGGAAAAGGAGGATAAGAAACATTGATATGTTTTTGTCATTTATTAAAACAATATAATGGTATCTATTTGAGACTATTATTTACATTGAATCGTTAGAGTGCGCTGTTATTGACAAAAGAGGACGCTTCGTACTAAAGCACGAAACGTAGGCTTGTGTTTCCAGGGGATCAATGAGGCGCGAGAAAATTACGTTGATACAGGTCGAACTGTGTAAGGCGGAAACGGCGACATCATTTTTAAGTGCCATTCCGAGTCCGCCGTGTATAAATTCGGTAAATTCGACACCATTAGGGCCAAATTTAGGTCGCCGCCAAGAATTATCTTTAAACAAACCTTTCAGCTTTGGGCGGCTGTAAACTAGCAAATTGAAGACGAAAAACTCACGTATTTCTTTAATTGCTTAATTATTTTTATATACGCTCAAGTGCGAGGTAGATAGACTCGCAGCTAAGACCGACCCCTGCCTCTCTGTATGCTATGCAAAGCGCGCGATCCTGAGCATCGCGGTCCCACGACTCCTCTGGTGTTTTGTTCGCCTTGACAACGAAGAATCCAGCAGAATCGACAAAAAACTCAAAAGTCGGGCAGCCAACAAGTGTAAATCTCACAAAACGAGCTGCGACCAACAGGCGCCCATAATTTCAACGGAGCAGTAAGCGAAAGAATAATCAAACGCAGTCTGAAATTCGGCTCCTTCTCATACAAAATCCGGACAGAAACACGCCCATAGTTCATTAGCGGCACGAAAGAAAAGCCGAAACAGTACTGCCTTCCCCGGAGAAAAGTCAGAGCAAAAATGCGGCTGGTAATTCGATTGTTTACGAAGCAGTCGAATTACCGATCCGACCTGAGATACCAGTGACCATAATTCAGTAGTAAGCATATAACACATGAACCATTCTGCCGCTCGGCAGTCGTTTCAATTTCACAATTTACATACTGAATCTGAGCATTACTATTGTGATCAAAGTTCTGCGTGCTTGCTGGCGTTTCAGATTCGTTTCAGTATGGGAAAAAATGCGGATTTTTTGCTTACTGCTCAGTTGAGATTATGGGCGCCTGTAAGAGTAACGATTTCATGGTAACGTTTTCATGGTAACGTTTTCATGGTAATGTTTTCATGTTAATGTTTTCATGGTAATGTTTTCATGCTAACGCTTTCGGGATGCACACAATTTTTGGTTGAGTCGAACCATTAAACATATCCATGTCAAAATAGAGAACCCGGTTTCGATGCATCAACTTTGTACACTATAGAAGAGCTTTGAATCCAAGTGACCGTCTGTCTGCACAATAACTTTCGAACTCTTTCAGCTACTGAACTGAAATTTCGAACGGGCCACATACCCCAAATTTTTTTTTAATTCGGTATATGAGGCGCTTAGTGGATCAAGTCCAAGAGTATATAGAAATTTGTTTGATGCGGGTTATAATGGTGTATATTTTCAGAGCTATTGTGAACCAAATCCAACATATGGCAGCAGTGGCTTTTAGTCCTGAAAAACTCTCATAAAATTTCCGGACCAAGTCTTAAATCGTGCCTAATGATCAAAATTTCGCTGTAGTAGAATCATCGTCACGAAAGTCTATTGAAATTTTAACTCCTGAGGACTGGATTCATGTGGCCAAGAAAGCCAAGACGAAGAAGCCTTTTGTAGTTGAAACAACAACACGTGAAATTTTATCCACCAAAAAAACTTGAAAACATAATAATCAGCAGAGAGAAAACTGATGAAAGCCATCCCGTCAAGTGGTTAGTTGGGTGGGTGTTTGAGCGATACGAACCTAGGACACTGCAGTTTAAACTTGCTTAAATACAGATGTTCGCTTCTGCAAAAAAAAGTGTTTCCACAAACATTTCTAATTTTGTTGAGAAGCAAGAGCAGCTCTACAAAACTACCAAGTGTCTGGTCACTGAGGCAAAGGAAAAGAATATGTTTCCATTTTCTTCCCCCAAACACCCATTTCAAAAGCCATCTCTGATTGAGGAAATTTCTGAATCAGGTAATGACGAATCTCTCTTTGCTGACATCATTTAAAGCTTATTTTCAAACTTTTCAGATATTTTATGATAATAAGGTAAAGTAATAAAATGTTTTCATTTTCACAGTGTTGTATTCATTTGATCGAACTTGTGTAAAAAACATAACAGGATTACGATTGGGCGTAAAGCTCAATCATGCGATACTCTAGATGAAAGATAAAATTGGTTGATTTTAAGAAATTTTGTATGGGGGGTGGTAGAAGGGGTGACGGCATTGAAATCATTTTTTCATATCATGATAGCGTTGCTGTCAGAATGTTTTACACAAAATTTAAGCTTCAAAAATTAGAGTTTAAAATTTAATGAAATTGTGCAGTTTGTATGGGAGGTGGTAAAAGGAGCGAGATTATGCAATTGACATCTCCCATTTTTCAGACCAATATCATTCATACTTTGCAAGAAAATCGATTTTATGTAAAGTAGAAGGAGTGCAGCTAATCAGTTAATTTTTTTCGATCAAAATAAATATTTAGTGCAAAATTTCAACTCGATAAATTTTATACGTACTGAGTAAATTGGATTATAGTTTTTCAACAAAATGTTCAGTTAGTATGGGAGGTGGTAGAAGGAGTGAAGCGATTAAAACAAATTGTATGCTGTAGATTGCTGCCATCATCAAAATAATATATTCTAAATTTCAGACCTATAAATTTCATACTTTTTGAGAGAATCCGTTTATTGCGAAATTCCGAAATTGAGTTATTTTGTATGGGAGGGGGTACAAGGCGATTTCACGAACTTGAGTTTACCTTTTTGTCAAAAACGACTTGTTGCGAAATTTTAATTTTCTAGCTCAACGATTTCTCGAGGTATATCATTAATTTTTTTCTCCGAGCCTTATCTCTTAGCGATACGAACTTTGTGGCAAACTTATAACACTCTCAGATTTCATCTAGAATATAAACACAATAGAATTATGATTGGGCGTAAAGCACCGAATAGTTTACGCAAAATGTTTCGCGTTTGTAGTGTTCATAATTTTCAAGGAAATTGGACATTGTTTTTCTGAAATTTGGGGATTTGTATGGGAGGTGGCAGAGCAAGTGGAAGGTTTTGGAAGAAGAAAGAAACTGCTTATCAGTACCCTTATCGTCATTCTCATCACTGTGCCTTGTTGCAATTTTTAGCTCGATAGCTCTCATATGTTCGAAAGAGAAATGCTTTTCTTGAATTTTTAATATAGAAATTTGTATGGGAGGTGGTTGAAGGAGTGAAGCGAATTTGATGAGGCAAAATTTTTAGTTCTAGTTTTTGTAGTTTTAATGAAAATCGATATAATGCATTTACCATAATTAAGGATTTGTATTAGAGGTGGTGGAAGGAGTATACGAATAAAAATAAAATTTTATCGATATTGAAGATATTTGCACTGTTGTAATTTGGTGAAAATATCAAGTCGATAGTTTTGACAGTTTTGAAGAAAAATGATTTAAGTGAAATTATGAAATTGTGTGAAATTTGTATGGGAGGGTATAGAAGGGGTGAGGCGAAGTTGATATATTTTTTTAAAAATTAGCAGCATGATAACAAATTCGAAAATATACTTTTTTTGAACTTTGATAGTTGTAGTGGAAATCGAATAAATGTATTTTTGAAAAATGCATTTATATGGGAGGGGGTAGAAGGAGTGACGGTTCTTCTACAATCAAGAAGTGAACGATTTAATAATGGGAGCTTAACTTTGTAGTGTGAAAGGTTCTCACAGTTTTTAGGATCATGTAAGTCCCTAAGAAAGCTAGGGTATAGCCTAGCAGGTAGTGTGTTGGTCTTGTAATGCGAAGGTCGTGAGTTCAAATCCCGATCGGCGCAATATATAATTCCGGCACATTGCCTGCTTGGATATACCTTGGTCACCTCAATCTAAGAAAATGAAAAAATTCGTAGAAAGAGGGTTGTGCGAAGGGCTAACCCTTCCACAATAAGTAATGAAAAATGTTAACGCATAACTCCAGCATACTGCCTGCTAGAATATACCATGGTTACCTCAATCTACGAAAATTTGCAGATACAGAGTTGAGTGAAGAGCTAACAATCCTTCGACAATAAGTAATGAAAAAAATGTTAAGGAACGTGAATATCAGGAGGCCAAAGTCCGATTTGGACTGTAGCGCCAATGTAGAAGTAGAATTCCCTAAGACCAAAAAGAAGGTATTGTTCTTGGATTGACTATTCTGTTGCCATATATCTGGAAAAATGGATACCAAATGGGAGATACTTATTCCAGAACAGGGCGGACAAGATAACACAGTAATGATTCAGTGATTCAAACATTTTTAAACTCTTTGACTATTCTCTTAATGAACTCAAGATATTTTCAAGTAGTAAGCTGAGGTCCTCCATTTGCTCTATTCGATGTATTAGTTGAGTTTCACTTATAGGATTTAGTCATGGGAGTATGTGGATCTCTTACGTGCGAAGCTTGTCATGAGGCTTTTACCGACATTTAGCTCTAAATTGTTCTAACTGCTCCACTTATCTATTGCAATAAGCTTGGATTGCAGGAATTTAAAAAAATGAGTTCTATTGCTAAGATAGGAATAAAGCCAGCCATGTAAGGATGCTGTCCTGCTTTAAAATCTGGATATTGTATTGTGATCAGTTCGATCAAAGGGCTTGTCAGAGTCTATTGCGTCGATTTGATGCCTGTTTTCCAGTGCGCAGTGTATCAGATCTGGACCTTTTCTAACATCATTAGTTGTGAGAGAATCAGACACCTCCTCAGTAGAGAATAAGATGTTGTTCACAAGTGGAGGAACCGAAGTGTTAGGTTCGCTGAAGGTTGAATCTGACGGGCACCAACAACTATACGAAAACGGTTAGCAAACATATCGCAGATATCACGCCGGCAGGAACATTGAGTGTCATGGCTACCGAATAATCCGAACTATTACGTTTTGTATCAACAAATTGGAAAAATCTTTTTGGTTCGGTTATGGTATCTTCAAACTCATGCACAACTCAGGACTTAGAAGGGAACTCTAAGGACAGCGTGTTATACGTTCTCTAAAGATAGGAGTAATCGTACCTATCGCATCATCGGACTTTAAGCGCATTCGTAGTTTTCTTCTGATTACTAAAATAAATTATTATATAAATATTTCATAACTGTGATAATGTACATATTCCGCGTTCAACTATAATCAACATAATTTCCCATTAAAGAAACCAAATACAGAAAGTAAGATGAAAACGAAGGAATTTCAAGTTTCATGATAATAATAAGACGACAAATTCGTACATAATTTTGTCGTCAAGTCGAAACTCGTCAGTTCGTAAAAAAGTTTATGATAAATATAAAAGTTATATTAATTTTATGTGATAACATATTGTGCGTCACCTTTGACTCTTTCGCTACATAAGTGATCTGCACAGGTTTTGAGGGAAAAAATTCACATTAAATGATTACCTGATATGATGCGTATAGTAAAATAATAATAATTGTTTAAATATATAAAAGGAATTAGTTCACATGTACAATATTTGTACGTTCGATTTTATAATTTACCGAATTAATTAACCAAACATTAAAGTTGCGACTGAATATTTTACGCAAATTGTGAATGAATAAATGTTTTGCTTTTTCATACAAGTTTTGTTTTTTTTGATTAAAGCCACTTTGAATTGATTGGACGGCATTAAGTTTGATATCATGAACATGATTGAAATGCAAAGTGTTGCTTGTTAAATGAATGCATCCGATATATGGAATCAATTGTTTTCAATTATTCATTTTATATGTATTTCGATTTTGCAGTAAAAAATTAATATTTTTTGCGATGGATCAGTGATCTTATTTATTGTTATTAGTAATAGTTGAAGTATTTTTTTCTGTAAATTTGATGATGTTGTTGTTCAATGATGACTGGCGCAAAGTCTATTGGTCAATAACTAATTGATTAATTGGGGCTATCCACAAGGGTTAGCGTTGCAATTTTTAATCTTTTCAAGCATTCATTGGTTTCCTTTTTAACTAGTTACTGATGATTTTGATTGCATAACTACTTACGTATCGTACTACTGCTCCGTTCTTACACATACATTGGGAGATTTATAGAACTGCATTCTGAGCGAACTTTGCTAATTGGGTAAGAAGGATGTAAGGTTAGAACTGGTTTGCTAGATTCAATCTTATGTTGGTTTTTTCTGCTTATAGTCACGAGCTTTTTAATGGAAAATCTGGTTTAAGATTGGGCGATTTCGAGCCTTCCTCTGAATCTTTTTTCCTAGTTTATTTACGGTCATTCTCACTCCCCTTCCCCTACCTTCCCAATCCCAATCCTTCTCTACATGACTGTGTTTGTGCATTGCACATAAAGGTCGAAATTGCCTATAACACAGGTCATTCTTTAAAAAAAAAATGATATCTGCCAACAAAAATCTATATGCCGCCATTGCTACAGGAATATGTGGTCATCTGTGCCAGAATCCTATCTAAGGTGCAGCCTAGTGAGTAGCGTCTTGGTCTGCAATGCGAAGAACAGGAGTTCAAATCCCGATCGACGTATAATTGAACCAGGCTGCCTGCTTGGTTATACCTTGGCCACCTCAATCTACGAAAATGAAAATTCGTAGATATACATTGTGTGAAGGGTTAACAACACTTCCACAATAAGTAATGAACATTTTTTAAGGAACCTGAAGTTCAGGAAGGCAGGGCCTCGATTGGGGCTACAATTGAAAGGAAATTGAAGGGTTTAGGTTGTAGGAGGAAATTTAAACAGAAGGTGATCCGGTAATCAGAGTTTGCTAGTAGAGATTGAGAAGTCTTCAGCAACGTAGTTATAATCTAGTTTTTTGACAATCGATTGGGATGTTTCTCTTAGTTGGGAAGTTTAACTGTCTCATATTGTGGTAGAATTCTACCAGGCGCTATTTTCAACGAAAATTTTTGGACGGTAACTGGACAGCTCAACATAAAATCAAAATACCAAAGTGGTGAGCGATAAATCACGCTTGAAGAAAACCAGATTAGAACAGGTTCCAAACTAGAACAGCCAAAATGTAAATGGATTTTTTTTAAAACTTAATAAGCTTGATGCATTATCCAAAGATGTAAAAGTTTCAAAAGTAATAAACATAAAAGGTAAAGGTTGTACGATGTTTATAAACGTGTGCTTAGGGTAATGTCTACTAAGCAACATAAACATCACATTTTATTTTCATGTTGCTTGCGGATCGAAGTTCATATTTTATGCTTCAAATTCCAAAAATATGTAAACAATATTTTGATGCGTTGAATGCGATGTGGCCTTGCGGACGTTCACTTTAATTACGTGCTCATAATTTAAATTAGATATTTTAATGTTTTTGTTATTGAATAATGTTACGCCTATACTGTTAAATTTATCTCTATTAGGCAAATGGATTTATGCATAGACTGAAAACAAATTGTCAACTTCAGTAAATGTTCAACGGCGACAAACTAACAACGCGAAAGACTGAAAAACTTTTGCATCCTCGTTCCTGTAAATTTAAAATGAGGAGTGGTGGTTTCACATTCAGCTGTGAAGTCTAGATAACACAGTGGTCAGCCAGACCGCTTTGTGGCTTAAAATGCTCTTTTTTTAATGGCACCGAATACAACTTAAGGGGTCACATAATGTTACGCAGTTACGTCAGTACTAGTCGTACTCCGACATCTTCGGCCGGCCTTTTGGTAATTCTACGGGTGCAAATGTATAAAACTCATATGCGCCGTGTTTAATTATCAAAAATTGTTGGCCTTAAATCGCACGGGCACATCTGTCTGCCGTGCCTCGCTGAAATTATGATATTTTTACTCTAGTCAAATCTTCTTAAAAAAAAAATATATTCTTAAGAAAAAAAGCATTCTTAAAAAAATATATATAAACACATGTGTTATCTTAAATTGAATCCAGGCCGTCCGCACGACGGGCGAGCATTCTACTACTAAGCGACCGACGCTGATCAACTTATCTCGCCAAAATAATAATCATTATACTTAATGTTAACAGTTTTTTTTATATGGCGAACTCTTTAAACTTTTTTTTTCGGAGGTTTAGGATGTAATACAGGGTGTCTTATAAACACCCAACTATTTCAAGCGCGAACGAGACGGCGCGATATCTTGAAAGAGGGGGGGGTTTGCCAACAGGAGAGATTTATTAAATAAGATAACATGTTCTTCAGTGACGAGGCACATTTTCACCTAGACGAGTATGTGAATCGACAAAATTGCCGTTTCTAGGGTGATTCTAATCCGACCGTACTTCACCAACGTCTATTGCATAGCCCTAAAGTGACGGTATGGGTGGCTATGTTGACAAAATGCGTCATTATTTAGAGGACGCAAGCGGCAGAACAGTAACAGTAATTTCAGCGCGTTATATAAACATGATCCCCAACTTCCTTCATCCTGACCTTCAAGAATTCTAACATTACAACCGAGGGACTTGGTTTCAGCAGGATAGAGCCATACAACTAACAACTCGATGGAAGCACTACACGAAATGGTCCCTGGCAAGGTCATTCGAGAAGGGGTAACATTGCATGGCCCCCAGGAACCCAGACCTTGCTCCTTTTATTCTTTGGGTTTACCTTAGGTCAAATGTGTACGATAATGCCCCACAAACTTTAGCGGAGTTGGGAACAAACATCACAAAAAAAATTGCGTCGATTTCCAGACTTCTTCTTCAGAAAGTTTTTAGAAACCTCCATCTGAGATTTGAGGAATGTTGTTAGCGCAACGGACATCACCTCAACGATCTTATTTAAAAAAAATAAAAACATGTTTGTTTGCGAATTAATTCTTACCAATAAAAAAATTTAAAACAACTGTTTTCTCTTTTTTTTTTACCTCGAAATAGTTGGGTCTTATTTTTTGGATCTGAAAGTTGCTATAGTACTTTCATGTTTCATAGAATTTAATAAAAAAAAAACCGCAAGTCTACTGCTGTTTTGGTCTGAGAATTTCCATCAGCCCTTTCCATACGAGTTAGTGATGTCAAGTTTTGTTACTTTTACGGTGTACTATTCATTACTTTAAGGAAAGTAATCGTTACTAGGTACTCGTTTATTTGAAATGACAGCCATATCATATTGCAGTGATGAGTAAGCCAGTTTTGCAAATCATAAATTCAATTAGTAGAAATCGCCTCTAGTTCCCATGCAGTAATTATTTGCAACAATAAATCGCTCTTGATTTCGTTAGCCTAGTACATATATCAACACAATGATGCCAAGTACGATTTTTCAATTATCCTTCTTTTAAATAGAAAATCCCTTTAAACAAATAACGTAAATAAAGCGATAATGTGAAGGAAATAACTTTCATTAAATGGAATTTTCTTCAACAAAAAAAAAAACATTAAACATTATCACTGGTATCACTGATCCCACAACTCTAACACTAGTAATGACCGCCTGCCCTGCCACTCGAGCCGAGCGCCATAACTCCACTCGATGACATTCTTGGTGTTAAAAGAAACGAAACGAAAAAAAAACATAACAGGGCTACGATTTCGCGTAAAGCGCAATCTTACGATACTCTAGATGAAATAGAATTTTTTGTGATCCCAAGAAATTTTGTATGGGGGGTGTTAGAAGGGATGATAGCATTGAACTAAATTGATGATAGCATTGAACTAATTTTTCTCCATCATGCTTAAGTAGCTATAAAAATGTTTTATACTAAATGCTTACTCCAAAAATTGAATGGGAACTGAGAAAATTAGCGAGTTAGATTTAGTGAAAATGCGCAGTTTGTATGGGAGGTGGTAGAAAGAGTGGGGGGATTTTAGTGATTTTTTCAGAAATAACTAAGAATATTATAAAATTGATATCCTTTAAATTTCAGACTAGTGCCATTCATACTTTTCAAGAAAATCGATTTTTTGTGAAGCTATGAAACTGTGTCATATTGTCTGGGAGGGGGTAGAAGCAGTGAAGCTAATCAAATATTTTTTTTTTTGATCTTAGTGATAATACTAATTAAGTATTTATTACAAAATATGAGCTCAATAAATGTTATATGTTCTGAGAAAATCGGCTTAGAGCATTTCATGAAAAAGTGTAGTTTGTATGGGAGGGGGTGGAAGGAGAGGGAGGACCCAAATAATTTTTCTACTGTAGATTGAAATTATTATGAAAGTAATATATATATAATATATATATATATATATATATATATAATATATATAAATTCAGACTAATAGCTTTTATACTTTTCGAGTAAATCCCTTTATTATCAAATTGCGCAATTCTGTCATTTTGTATGGGAGGGGATGGAATGGGTGAAGCTAATCGTCTAATTTTTTTTTGGCCTTACTAACAATTTTAAATAAATATTTGGTGTACAATTTCAGACCGCTAAATTTTATACGCATTGAGTAAATTGGCTTAGAGTAATCCATGACAAGTTGAGTTTGTATGGGAGGTGGTAGAAGGAGGGGGAGGACACGCATAATTTTTATACGTAGATTGATATTATCATAAAAGTAACATATTCCAAATTTCAGGCCAATCAATTTTATACTTTTCGAGCAAATCCGTTTATTGTCAATTTGCGCAATTGTGTCATTTTGTATGGGAGGGGGTAGAAGGGGTGGAGCGATTTGGCCCGTTCACGAACTTGACCTTACTTTTTTGTCAAAAACGACGTGTACAAAATTTGAAGTATCTAGCTCAACGCATTCTCAAGCTAGAGAGCGCACAGACGGACGGACGGACATCCGGTTTTGAGATTTTTGAGTGATAATATTAACTTCTGTATCATTCATTTTTTTCTCCGAGCCTTATTTCTTAGCGTTACAAACTTTAGAGCAAACTTATAATACTCTCTGGCAGCCCAGACCATGATCTGTTGGACTACTCCTCATGGCCTGCCCTTGAGTAAATGGTCTACCAAAGACGGGACTTGAAGAATTAAGGCAAGGGACGAATTCCCACTGAAAAGAGTGCATAATTCAATTGACGACTGTTCACGCAGACTCCGGGCTTGTTTTGATACAAATGAAGGTCATTTTTGAATTTTCTTGTTACCATTTGTAATACTTTTCGAAATATTTCCTGAAAATATAAATTTACAAAATGAAAGTCTTCGTTTTCTAATGAAAATTTTCCTTGTAACATAACCTTTTACACGCTAGGTATATTAGATAGGTATTGGAAAAAATTTAAATAGTTATTAAAAGCAGGCTAACTTAAATGGTGAGAGACGAAAGCGGCGGTGGATATTACCCTTAAAGCAGGGGAAACGTTGGGAAACTTTTTGGCTGGTAATATGATCAAAAGTTTTGACTTTCGGGAAATGAATTATCTGGCTGTATTTCACTGTACGAGAAGGCAAGGGTTTGACGGGTGTACTCGCGTTTAGCTCGACGAGAATCCCGTGGAAAAGTATAGAGTGGAGAAATGAGTGCGTTTAGTTTCGCATTGCATTTACCATGGGTGTAGCGTTATGAATACTCCGACATTTCTGCGATGCTCGACAGAATCGATAGAAGAAGTATGCATTATTTTGAATACGATCGAGCAACGCTTGGTATGTTTTGGGTGCCCCAGCCCAAATATGCCAGCTTTACTCTAAATGCGGTCTAATGTACGCCTTATAAATGGTTGCTAGGTCGGTCGGAGTGAAATATTTTTTGCACTTTCGGAGAACACCTAGATGTTTAGAGGCGTCGAGGGCAACATCAAAGATGTGCTGGGCCCAATTCAGGTGGCCATTAATTTTAACGCCTAGAAGTGTAAAGTTATTCGAATAGATGTTATCTAGAGTACTATCATCCGAAAAACTATGGATTGGATTGAGAGCAGACGACAGAAGGTCATTGATTAAGACTAAGAAAAGAGTTGAAGATAAAACAGAACCTTGAGGGACGCCGGAATCAATTCCGTAGGAGGAAGAATTAACGCCCTCTATTGCTCATCATATAGTGCGTTCAGAGAGATGACTCTCAATTCATATTATCAAGGCCTATGGACCTAAGCTCAACTAAGAGACATTCATGCCAAGCTGTGTCAAAAACCTTTTGCATTGTCAAGTGCGAGAACTTGTCATTCGTCATATTTATGTATGTATTAGTTCTAACGTTCTGTCAAGTAAACCAAAAGATCTCCCGTCGACCTTCCAGATTGGAACCCATGCTGACAATCTTGGATCTTCGAGATATTGAACGGTTTTGCGATTGACAGAAGTTTTCATTACCTTCGATAGCACTGAAGTAATGGCTATCGGGCGGTTGTTGGCGGGCTCCGCTTTGCTTCCTTTCTTGGGAATTGGCTGAACATTCGCAACTTTTCATCTACGTGGAAAACACCCAGAAGAGTAGGAAAGATTGCGAAGATGTTTAGCTAAAGAAGAGGAGCACTTTTTAATGGGGGAATACCGTCCGGACAAGCCGATTTGTTGATATTGAGTTCTTGAAGGATTCTCGTGTCAAAATATAGTGTGGTTAGTGAGAAACCAGAATCATTTAGAGCGGGAGGCGATTGGTTGTATGGTGTAAGGCGTGAGTTTCTAGCGAAACTTGCTTTTCGGTAGGATCAGCCGCAGTACGGTTACCATAAATACTACCTTCACCGTATTCCTTTAGCGCTTAAGGCAGGGTAAGTCTAATTGACGAGTCAGTAGTAATCCGCGTTGCCTCTAAGACCACGCTGAGAAGGTACTATCTGGGACATCAATTTAGCATGTGCGAATAATTACTTCTGTTATCAACATGAAACTCGAACAGCTTCAGCTAGAAACTTTATTACTAGAAAAGACGAACTGTTTGAAATTTGAAAATTGCGATTATAAAAAGGAAACGAGCTTTCTTAAACTCATGGAGACTTCAAAGTCTGATTCCGCCTCTGATTGCGGCATCAGTTCCTTCACTGCTTGGTTGAGCGTATTAATTTACTAGCTTACTACTCGTTTATGATACGAGTATTGTAATAACTTGTAAATTTTGTGCATACGAACAACGAAAAGCTCTAAATTAAAAATGCTAATTTTAAAAATATTATTTCTAGCGATTAGAATTGTTGTATTTTTCACACTTAAGACGCATTCGAGGCATCTGTAGAATAAAAATACCAATCGTCCTCAGCATATCAGTGCGGTCAATGCTATTATTATTCCCCTTGATCGCGGTACAAAGTTCTTACCGAGTAGTGAATTTGAATCCGCAATCATTCGACTAGAACGCATACGTTTAAATAGATTTTCTTAAAAAAACCATAAGATAAACATTTACTTTAATGTTTTCTATTTTAAATTCATCAAGAAGTGATTTTTCTTTAAGTGTCACGTTTTGTCTAAATTGCCATTGAACTACGGTCTGTCGGAATAAAGTCCAACGTCTAAGATCGAAAGTGTAGAATTTCATTGACGGAAACGCCGTCTAAAACAATAATAATAAAAATTCTGAAATAAATAATTGCGCTTGAAATAAAAAAAAAAAAACTTTGAGATTCATTAATAGTATTCAAAATCCATAGTTAATTTATCTTGCTTAGATATTTAATCTATCCCATCTAATCTAGATATTAGTAAAACCTTGCCCCTTATTTTTAGTAAAATATTTTTGCAATAAAAATGAACAGAATTCACATTTTGCTTTTCATTTTCTTTCATCGCATACATACTCGTACATCGGAAAAAAAATATATATAAACACATTCCACTATGTTTCTTATCCGAAATTCATTTACTTTTTTCATATTTTCATTATTATTGTTGGGAAGGTGTCATATTGCTAAGTGTAATCATTTTTGTCTTTTTTTCTTTTATTTCAGGAGCTTATTTCATTTGTAGTGTTTTGTGAACCTTACAATATAAAACGTGTGCGGGTCATCAACAAATCAATTTCATCAAAAAATTATTAACTAATTTATATCTAATAAATAAGGCATAAGAAAGATACAAGAAATTTATATATAAATAATATTAAAATTAAAAACAAAGAAATAAGAAAGAAAACATTTTTTACGACAACAAGGTCACAAAATGTTCATCGAAGATGACGATCAGTAAGTATAAAGTTTTATTCTTATCCTTACTAATTTTTAATAATTGTTTTAATTTTATGAATGAACTATTCGATTTTTTCTTTATATACAATTATTTCATCCAGCTTTGCGTGTACATTTTTATATATTTTTCACATTTATCGATAGTATGTAGTGTTCGCTACAAAGACAGTAAACGAAACATTTTGTCCTGCTGTGATAGCAATTTCATTAATTTTCATTTTAAATTAATTAAAATATTTTAAGGAATGATTTCTGGTTATTACATTGCCGTGCTTTATTAAACATGGTGTTTCGGTATTTGCTGATAACTTTATCGAAACTTATCTCAGCAGAGATCGAAACGTCACGTTTCAGTTGAAATCTTTCTTGTCGGGTTCTTTGGCATTCATTGAGTGTTCGTAGTAAAGAGGAGTGTTATGCGCGATCTTGGGCATCGGCCTTCAATTGTCGCCAGGACTGGTTTATTTCTATGCTCCCTTACATATGCTACATAGTTGACCAATATCTTTCTTGAGGAATATAATCCAAGGCTTGATTGAAGATGTTTTGCATTAGCTTCCTCAAAGTGAGACCTATCCACTTCCACTTTCGCCTTTAAATCTCATTACCTATCTTACTCAATCTAGTTGTACTCCAAAGTAGCTTCCTCAAATTGAGACCTATCCACTGCCACTTTCGCCTTTAAATCTCATTACCTATCTTACTCAATCTAGTTGTACTCCAAAGTAGCTTCCTCAAAGTGAGACCTATCCACTGCCACTTTCGCCTTTAAATCTCATTATCTATCTTACTCAATCTAGTTGTACTCAAAAGTACGTTGTTGAAGATGAAATTTCACCAGAATATCCCTAATATGCGTCGGATGCATTGGTTGATGAAAATTTGCAATTATTTGGCCAGCTTAATGGTCACTATTCTTGTAGTTCAATTATATAATGTAAAAACACGGATTGGACGCATGTGTCAAACACTCACAACTTTGTGCGAACGGAGATCTCTTAGCCTTGAGAAAAAGTAAATAATATCGAAGGTATGACGAGCGTCATTTAGATAAGCCTCAATATTTCTCTCGACTTCGTCTTTCATGTTGGCAATGCTTTCGAGGTAACAAAATTCGTACACCACCTTGATTGAAAAGTTTCAGGAATTAATAAAGAAAATTAAAAATGCAAGTTTATTTATCAAAATAGATATTATCCCCTTTAAACTACTCTCCAACGGCTGCAATGCAATTATGCCAGCGCTTAATCCAATCCTCGGAACATTTTTGATACTCGGTTTTTGGTATGGCCATCAGAGTCGTCTCCGATTTTTCCATTATCTGCTCTTGGCTACTAAAACGCGTTCCCTGGTGCGGTTTCTTGAGTCGACCGATCAGAAAGAAGTCACATGAAGCCAAATCAGAAAAATTCAGTGGCTGTTGTATGGTTTCCTTCTGTTCTTACGCACGCTACTTGCTTCACAATCAATTCCCACTCCAGGAAATCGGATTTCTGAAGCACGCATTTTTAAATTGCTACTGTCAATGAAAAATTATTCGAAATCAAATGGAGAAAACGATGTAAAAGTGAAACAGTTCCACTTCTAGAAGGTCTATATACTCAGTAGGTGGTTTCTGTTCGCTTTCTCAAACATTCAATCATTTGCAGATGTTATGGCGGACTGAATGCCGCCATAACATCTGCAAGTGTTTGTCAGTAGCAGGGACTACAACTGAAAAATATATCAGCTTCACCACTCATTACGGTCGATCTCACTCCCCATCCTTTACCTTCCCAATTCCATTCCTTCCCTCCATAACTGTTTTTGTGCATTGCACATAAAGGCCGAAATTGTCCTGTGTTATAGGCGATTTCTTCTGTAAAAAAAGTTTCGTTGCCGAAACACTTCTTCAACATTTTCAAGATATTTGCACCGTTGAATCCGTCAACGAGTTTGTATTAAATTTGGCGTTAAAATGTAATACAAACTCGTTGATGCAAAGTCGACTCCGTTCTTAAAATCGTAAAAAATCGAAATCACGCACAGAGGCAGACATACTGAAAACGGCGTAACTTTTACAAATATGAAGCTATGACGCTGAAATTTAATGCAAATGTCAATGAAAGATGTAGCCACTTAACAACAACATAATAACTTAAGTCGGGGAACTGAGAGCACCACAAGGCGGTCCTTCCTGAAACTTTTTGATCAAAGGGATATTGTCCGTTAAGGACAATCGTCCACGTGTAAAATAGCTAGATGTAAAAGTCATAAAAACGTAGAAAAGGGGGAATTTTTGAACTATTTTTCACTTAAGACTTCTTTAAGTTCGATACAGTTGGCCCAATGATATTTTAACTTTTTCAAGTCCTCCAAAAAATGAGATTTGTCGCACTCTGCGAAATTGACTCAAGCTTCGACAATGACTGCTGCGAGTTTCTTTTCACAGAGCCATTTTTTATGTTTGAAAACAGGAAGAAATCGAAGGGAGCCAATATTGAGGCAATTTTTAGCATCAGTCCGCTTTTCTCACTGTGACGACGTGGGACGAGCTTGCCGGTGCATTGTCGTGGTGAAGCTAAGTAAATCGGTTTTTTCTTCAATCCGTAGTCTAATGTACCCAATATCGTTATATCCTTTTTCAAATAGTCGCTGGAGATTAAAACGATGTCCCTGACATTCCTGAACGTTCGCTGGTAAAGTGTTTTAACTGTTCGTCAATTCATATAAACAAAGCTCTTCAGGCCTTCGGTATCCTTTTCCTTTTTTGGACATCCCTAGACTCGCTCTGGATTATAATTCTCAATGAAGACATCGCGTTGGTCGACCATGTGGTACATGAAAAGAAGTAGTTGGCCAGGAGGCCAGAGGAATTGACAATTCCTGGCGACAATTAAAGGCCGATGTTCAGGATCACGCCTTCTTGAATAGAACTTGTTCTGTGCTATAACCCCCCATAGGGTTGTAGCACAGGGAATGAATTGACTGATTAATTTTTGCCGTATAGTAATGAGTCTTTGTTTCATCAACAGTCGCGAGCGCTGCAGAAACACTTTGGATTGCTCTTAAACAGCTCTAAGCAAATATTGCTTCGAAATGTCATGCCCAAATGTTCAAGTTAGTGTGGAGCCTAGTTGAAAGCGTGTTGGCCTACAATGCGAAGGTCGGGAGTTCAAAGCTCGATCGACGTATTATTTTAGCTCACTACTTTCGTGGATATATCTTGTGAAGAATACGGTGAGTGCGGAAGCAATTCGAAGCCCAATTCATGCAATTTTGCCATTGTTTTGATCGACTTGTGACACGCAGCATTGTTTTGATGAAACAGTATTTTTTTCCTCTGCATGTGTGGCCGTTTCGCAGCAATTTCTCGCTTCAAACGTTCGAGTAATGGGGTCACCTCAATCTGCGAAAATGAAAATTCATAGAGAGTTGTGCGAAGGGCTAACAACTCTTACACAATAAGAGATAAATGTTAAGGAACCTGATGGTCAGGAGGCCAAAGACTGATTTGGGCTGTAGTACCAGTGAAGAAAAAGAAGAAATATTGTAGGATATTCTGTACGTATTCAAATGAGATGGCTATGATCTCAAAAATCTCTTTATCTTCACTCGCTGGTCTGCCAATACGATATCATGGATCTTATTGACCAGTTCGTCTTAAGTCGCGATAACTCTTGAATTCATTGAACCAATATATCTGATGTGCGCGATCCCTCTTTAATTCAAGTAACTAACATTGAACATAGTAGAAACGTCACGGTACTCAGCGTTTCCTATTGATATTTCCACGGTAAATGCAGCGAAGAACTGTTCAATCTTATCCCTCCTCTTTTCAACTATCCAAAGAATACTCAGCAAGCCGCATGCGCCTATGGGGTTCACTTTTAAACCTTTATCGTCGCTTACAGTGAAGTATAGCCAGTCCTTCATCACCCGAACATCAAGACTGTGGAATTCATTGCCGCCCCACGTATTCCCATCAACTTACAACATTCAAGGTTAACATCCACTGACAGTTTAAACTCTCCCCTCCAGAAGCTCATTTGTAACCCCATCGCTCACCTACCCTATACCGACTTGACTGTGCATCCAA
Source organism: Chorisops tibialis (assembly GCA_963669355.1). Lineage (NCBI taxonomy): Eukaryota > Metazoa > Arthropoda > Insecta > Diptera > Stratiomyidae > Chorisops > Chorisops tibialis. The sequence continues at coordinate 60,037,896 of OY770263.1, forward strand.
TGCATTAAAGATTGACCCCCTAAGTTATGTTCGGTGCTATAAAAAAAATTAAGATGTCAATACTCTATTTTTCAAAACCGTGCGGTTATTTTCAAACCAATAGATTTCTGTCGCTCGAGTAGTCCGATTCTTTGAGACCACTCTCATCTTTTTCTGTTGAGGTTTACTACATTTATCGTCGATAAACACAGACAGGTTTTATTGAGTAATACACTTTTCTGGCCTCCTGGGAGCTCAAAACATGTGAATCTAAATCACAAATCGAATATCGAGTATTTTCACGATTGTTAAATTTTTCGCCCTTATTCCATTATATCAATTTCCTGTTAAGATCCCATATAGGGGCATAAGACCGAAACAGTTCTCTTCCACAAGGCGCGATCCTGAACAGCGGCCTTTGGTTGTCACCATAATATGGAGAAAAAAAATTTAATTGATTAAAATTGCAAAATTTGTATTCAGGAATGAAACAATATTTTTGCAAAATTGCTAATTTCATACAACATTAACTGCTCACCTGCTCCCCGCAAGGGGGTAGTTGTAGTATGAGGTTTTACCAATTCCTGCAACTATCTTTGGAGTTAGCGACTCCACGGACCTGAGCTAACTATCCCCCTCTGGGATGGGGGCTGTAGAATTCACCCACAGCCAGTCCTGCTTGCCCTAAAAATGGCAAATGGACACTCACTGGATCATGGGCTTATCACCCGTGATCTTAAGACCTAAATGATACGAGAAACGGATACATCGCCTCGGATACGGACTGATCCTACGGTAACGACTTTTGGCATTCGAAAACGGACTATGATTGGCTTCTGGAATGTTCGAACATTGAATGACGGGGGAAGAGCTGGGGTTACTCGGTCCTTGCACCGCCAATCAGTGATCGACCGTGAAATGGAGCACTATAACATCCAAATCTTGGGCTTGAGCGAGGTCAGGTGGACAGGATCAGGAGAAGAACGAACCCCTAGCGGAAACACTATTCTGTACATTGGCCCTGAAAGTGAAGCCAGAAATGGCGTGGCGTTCGTCCTTACGCCGAGAGCGAGAAACAGTCTCATTAGCTGGGAACCAATCTCGGATAGGATTATCGTCGTCAGGCTCAGGACCAGTGTCAGAAACGTCACAATTCTGCAGTGCTACGCACCAACTAATACCGCAACATCTGGTGACAAAGAGGAGTTTTATAGCCAACTGAGTGCCACCTTCGAACGTGTTCCAAGAGGTGATATTATTATCATCTCGGGAGATATGAACGCCCAGGTTGGATCAGACAACACTGGACTAGAACACGTCATGGGGAGGCATGGTGACCCTTGGGTCGACCCTTCACGACCTTGGATTAAGAGACCCGAAAACGGCGAATTATTTGTGGAGTTCTGTAGTACTCGGCAAATGGTCATCGGAGGGACCCTTTTTCCACACAAGAGTCATCATAAAACATCTTGGGTTTCCCCTGATGGTGTTACTCAGAACCAGATCGACCATTTGGCTATAAGTCGCCGATGGAGAAGATGTCTCCTCGATGTGCGAGCGAAACGTGGAGCTGACGTGGGGAGCGATCACCACTTGATGGTTGCCTGCTTGAGATTGTGTACAGCAGCTATCCGACGACCACAAATTCTTCAAATGAAGCGCAAGCTTAATGTGGATAAACTCAGAGATCCCAACAAAAAACGCGAATACACCACCATTCTACGCGAAAAGTCATCCACATTGGGTGAACATGAAATGCGCACACTGGACGCCAATTGGGAGGCAACCAGAAACACTTTTCTAACTAGTGCTGAAGAATCTGTGGGATATGTGCACAGCGGTGAGAAACCCTGGATGTCACAAGACACATGGGACAAGGTTGGCAATCGGAAAAAAGCCAAATTGGCAATCATCTCTCAACCCGATGTCAACCAACGAACGCCCGACTTGAGGCAGAACTACCGCGATGCTCATATACAGCTTAAAAAGGCTGTTAGACGCGACAAGAGAAAGGCCATTGAAGATCTGGCAAACAAGGCAGAATCTGCGGCTTACCTTGGGGATATGGGTTCACTTTTCAAAATCATGAAACAGTTGACGAACAGGAATTTCACCGCCAACCACCTGGTGAGAGATGTCAACGGAACTCTCCTTAATATGAGTGAACACCAGTTGCGACGATGGAAGGAATACTTCTCTGATATTTTAAACATCTTGTCAGATGAAGATATTCCGGAAACAGAACAACTTCCAAACATCCAACCGCAACAATCCTCTATTAGGGACGATCCCCCAGATAAGGAAGAGATAGTTTCCGCCATTCGGTCAATGGCGGGAAGGAAAGCTCCAGGTATAGACGGACTACCAACCGAACTCCTCAAAGCGGACCCGGAAATAACAGCCGATATACTCCTCCCACTCTTCACTAAGGTGTGGAATGAGGGAAGATATCCGACTGAATGGAAGGAGGGCGTCATTGTGAAAATTCCGAAGAAGGGCGACCTTCGGGATTGTGGCAATTGGCGTGGTATATGTCTACTTACTGCCGTATCAAAAATTATGGCTAAGGTAATTCTCAATAGGATTAGTGATGTCGTCGAGAGCACTCTCGAAGTTTATCAGGCTGGATTCCGTAAAGGGTCGTCTTGTACCGACCACACAAATACCCTACGGATAATATTAGAGCAATCAGCCGAAATGGGTTCGCCACTACATCTCATGTTTGTGGACTTCGAGAAGGCTTTCGACAGCGTTAAGCGAGATTACATATGGAATGCTTTGCGTAGGAGAGGTATTCCAGATAAGGTCATAGCTATGATTAAAGAATCCTACGAAGATGCAAGGTGTCGTGTCTTGCATAGAGGAGAGCTGTCCGAGAGCTTTCCTGTGCGAACAGGTGTCAGACAAGGCTGCATATTATCACCAGCCCTGTTTCTGGTGGTAATAAATGACATCTTAAAAGCTGCACTGGAAGGTGGGGAAGGTAAAGGTCTTCAATGGAGACTATTTAACATCTTAAGTCACCTTGATTATGCTGATGACGTGTGTTTGCTTGCACATACCCGTTCGGACTTAGAGTCAAATGTTTGCTCGTTGCATTCTAAATGCAAAGAGGCGGGACTGAAAATAAATGTGCGTAAAACCAAGTACATGCACATGGGTTCGAACGCAAGCACACCGATTGTTCTTAATGGACAGGATGTGGAAGAGGTGCAAGATTTTTGCTATCTCGGAAGCATTGTCAGCATGGACGGCGGAGCCGAAAAGGATGTTGAGGCTCGGCTAAATAAAGCCCGTCAGGCCTTCGGTATCCTTTCCCCTTTCTGGAGGTTAAGAGAGATCTCCCTTCGCACGAAGCTGCGAGTTTTTGACGCATGCGTCAAATCCGTGTTGTTATATGGTTGTACTACGTGGAAAGTGACCGTTCGACTTACCAAGAAACTACAGACTTTCGCAAACCAATGCCTCCGGCGCATTTTAGGAATATTCTGGCCAGAAGTAATCTCCAACGACGAACTTTGGAGTACAACTCGCCAGACTAAAATAGGTATTGAGATTCAACGGCGAAAGTGGCAGTGGATCGGTCATACTTTGAGGAAACCAGAGCAAAACATCGCAAAACAGGCTCTGGATTATAACCCTCAAGGAAGACGTCGGGTTGGTCGACCATGTAACACATGGAAGCGAGCAGTTGAGCAGGAGGCCAGAGGAATAAACAAGTCCTGGCAACAGCTTAAAGCCGATGCTCAGGACCGCGCCTTGTGGAAGAGAGTTGTTTCTGTCCTATGCCCCTATAGGGGGTCTTAACAGGAATTTGATTGGTTAACTGCTCACCTTAGTTTTCTCCGACTTGCAAGTTAAAGTAAGTATTTAACAAACTTCCTGTCAACGATTTGAACGATATTGCATTTATCACAATATCTAATCGCCCGGGTAATCTAATTACATGCACGTATAATGGAATAGTATTAGTATGTATGATAACCGTAGCCTTTGTATCAGATCTGTTATCAATATTCTTTCAAATTCTATTATTATATTACGCTACAACGCAACAACAAGTTAGCTTCGGTAGTTCATAATTACGAGTACTTTGCACTTTACTCCCCTGTATCGCGTACACCTGTTGAAACTTCATGGTTTCGCTATTATTATTGTATTTTATAAATCAAGCGGGTCATTCAATTATCATGTTCATAAGTGTTTCAAAACTATAATTACTTAGTAATTGTATATCGAAGTAACGAAGTCTAAATTGAACGGATTTGTTCAATTCATGTGGAACATACGAGCAGAGTTAGTGGAATATGGGTCTCCTATATTGCTTATCTCTGGTATCTATTCAAATGGATTTTCGTGATAAATACCTGGATTTTTGGTCAATTTTTGACATTTATTTTCTGATTACTTTATAAATGATTATGAATTTTACGATTCAGCTATAATTTAGTGGCAATGACTTCTAAAGGTTGAGATCTAATGCAGTATTCATTAATTTTATCGATAAGGTTGAATTCAGGATATGGGCTGTACGTTTGTCTACAATGGAAAGATCGCGTGTGTTGTACCCAGTCCACGCATGATTTCCATGCACTATCTCTGGGTGTTAATCTTGTTTATTGAAGATCAAAAACTAGTTTGGGGAATGGTTAACAACCCATATTCATTAATAAATTTTTTAAAAATGGAAAGCGTGGAAACCACACAAATATGTCGATGTCCTTCCAGTCAAAACTAGATGTCCGTCAATTCGGACATATCCATTTCAAATATGCGCAGTCTTACAATATTCCAGCGCTTGGACGACGGAAGTACTCCTAGCAAGCGACCTATGAAACAAAGTACCTTTTTCAAATCGGGCTTAGGCCTCCTAACCTTTATCAAATTCCTTTTATGACCCCATACAGGGGCATAGGACAGAAACAACTCTCTTCCACAAGGCGCGATCCTGAGCATCGGCTTTAAGCTGTTGCCAGGACTTGTTTATTCCTCTGGCCTCCTGCTCAACTGCTCCCTTTCATGTGTTACATGGTCGACCAACCCGAGGTCTTCCTTGAGGATTATAATCCAGAGTCTGTTTGGCGATGTTTCGCATTGGTTTCCTCAAAGTATGACCGATCCACTGCCACTTCCGCCTTTGAATCTCAATACCTATCTTAGTCTGGCCAGTTGTACTCCAAAGTTCGTCGTTGAAGATCACTTCTGGCCAGAATATTCCTAAAATGCGTCGGAGGCATTGGTTCACGAAAGTCTGTAATTTCTTGGTAAGTCGAACGGTCACTTTCCAACCATATAACAACGCATGCGTCAAAAACTCGCAGCTGCTAATCTTTAGGTTCCTTATAATTATTTTTCATTATTGTCGAAGATTTGTTGCGTTTCGCACAGCCCTCTAAAAGTGCGGCAATTGAGGTGGCCCGGACATATCCAGGCAGACAAAAATTATACGTCGATCGGGATTCAAACTTACAACTTTATACCCACAAACCAATTTACTTATTATCTATAAAATTTATCGAGCTGAATTTGTGCACTAAATATTTATTTAGAATTCTGTATTAGTAACGCTGAATAAAATAATTTCACAGCTTTACAAAAATCGATTTTCTTGAAAAGTATAAATGCTACTGGTCTGCAATTCAAAACATGCTAATTGAATCTTGTTGGTAGTTATTTCTGAAAATCTCATTAAGAACTCCCCACCCCTTCTATTACCTTTCAAACTAACTACACAATTTCACTAAATCCAACACTAATTTTCTCAGTAGTTATTAAATTGTTGAAGCTTAAATTTTGTGTAAAACATTTCGATAGAAAATAGCATGATGTGAAAAAATTAGTTCAATACTGTTATCCCTTCTACCACTCCCCATACAAAATTTCTTAGAATCAAAACAATTTCTCAATCGTAGTCCTGCTATATTTATTTTTGGCCTAATGCCCATAATTTTCGTTTCTTGGCAATCATCCCCAAAAGCAATAAAAGTCTGTCCGGCGATCTACCCAATCTTTTGTCACTATTTCCACTCTTTTCTGTCGAGGATTACTCGAGTTATCGTCAAGACTAACAGACACATTCACATGAAATCTGATCGGGTTGTGAACATGAATGATCAAAAAAAAAAAAACACTTTTATCGATAAATCTAGTTGCTTCAGTACTGATTATCCGATATATCCTTCACTCAAATTATCCCGAGAAACAAATGTGAAGAAACGAATCTTTACAAGAACTCGGATTCGAAGAATAAAATCTCTTCACGGATTCATTTTGCTCAACACTAATGAAGAGGAATGAAGAACCAATTATACTTAGTGCTAGAAAAATCTAGGGCTAATTTCACAGTTCTCACTTTAATTAACGCAGTAGTCGATATGACCATTATTCAAGTGATGATTCAATTTGAATTTAAGATGCACTGTTAAAACATTCAAACCTCAAGACGTTATTTTTGAATCAGACCCTTCGACATATGGGGACCTCTCTCATTTTAAGTTTCTGCTCTTGCTGCTAGATTCAAATGTTTCAATATCAAAATCAAAAATCTTATAATATCTAATGTTGGCTATTAAGATTTCTTGCTGAAGTGTCGAAGTCTTCCTACTTTTGCCCTATAATTCCTCCTCTCTTTATCATATGTCCTTCAGTAGCTGTTCATACACATTCCCATACACTTTGATTAAAAATTAACTAATTTTTTTTCTAATTGCATGCTAAAATGCAGGTTTGTTAGATGGTATTTAATACCGAAACCCGCAAAAGAAGGACAGATGTAAAGTTCCTCCAGATGTAATCAATTACATGTTAAGACCTCCTTTAGGGGCTTATTACAGAAACAGTTCTTTTCCTCGCGCCTTATGGAAGAAAGCTCCTGAGCATCGGCCTTTAGTTGTTGCCAGGACTTGTTTATTCCTCTGGCCTCCTGCTTAGATTGGCGGAGTATGGACCGAGTAACCATAGCCTTACATCGCCACCATGCCAAAATTCGCTATCGTAGAATCCGTTCGTATGCGAGAAACTCTAGAATACCTCTTTTGCCAACTGATTTATTACATTTTCGAACACGGCTCTTATATAGAATTCTCCAAGAGCTCAATAACTAAAAATCGGTTAGACATGATAGTATCGTACCATTACTCTTAAGAAATACTCTTCCTATCTGACTAAACCTCTTCAAAAATTTTCCATCTATTTTAGTTTTCCGAGTGCTTTCAACGAATATGGAAAGTTTCTCTTTCTCTCTCTCTCTCTCTCTCTCGCGAAAGTAATGGGAAGCTATAAGACAATCATCTCATTCATGATAAAGACCCTTTAGTCTACCTGACCGAAAGTTGAAATTCATGACTAGACGAGGGCCAAGTCCTTGCACTAGACATCGCAAAGGCTTTTGCCATAGTTTGGCACGATTCCATTTCAGATAAGCTGACAACCATCCTTAGCGCTTCCCTTGTTCAAACTTTGGAAACTCTTATAGTTACCTGCTTTTGACCTGTTTAGTCGTTGGTTTTAAATAGATCAAAGGATAACACGATCGCTTTGTCATTTTAGATCCCAAATTTAATATCAAATTTTCAACCCACGCTACACTTATCTGTGCTGGATTATACCTTTTGAGTTATTTCAAAAATGCGCTTCAAAATATTTTTTTTGATAGTAAAAGTAGTAAAATTACAACATTAAAAATATTTACAAACCTACATATATCATTTTTACCACCCTATACATACTTTAATAGTTTATTAAATAAACATTATACTATAAATAGTCTATTCGTTAAATGCTGATAACCTAAAGTAGCATAATTTATTTTTAATTTAATCAAAGCAAAATAAAAGATGGAGAAATATTTTTTTTCTTTGATAATACGTTATTATGAGCGAACTTCTAAAAACATCTGTGACTCATTCCAAGAATAAGATCGCTCGAAATATGTGTAATCGTAATAGTGTCATGAAATTAATTAAAAAACAAACACATATTAATTGAATTATTAAAATTTTAAAATTAAAAAATAAATATTTGGATTATTCTCGCGACCGCATTACTTGACCTATACAAAAAGTTCTGTTCTTATCACTATTCGAAAAAAATTCATGAAACTATTCCGAACTTTATCGTAAATTAAACACCAAAAATAGACGTAAACAATTGTTATTATTACCCAGCGGGAAATGAAAAGTTTTTTAAGCGCTTAACACTGATACAAACTCTCTCTTCATACAAATTTAACATTACATATCATTGCTTGCTTTTTATTGGGCTCGCAGTAATTATAAACTGCGACGGAAAAGATGTTTGAAAGCCTAGTTTTCAAATCGTTTAAAAAATACAGTCCAGCGCACATATAAGGGAGTTATGGCCGGTGTACTTTCTACGCTGTAGTTTCGGCTTCGACTTCACTGCCTGCTTCGTTTCCTGTATACGTACGATACCTGGTATTGACAATACTATCAGTGTATCACCCAATAATACGTATATACGTGTCTTACAACCTGTTATAAACGTGGTATTGAGACCTTTCGTGGTGTACGAAATTCGAAAATTGTTCATGGAATACCATGAAAGGAAGGGTTTAAGTGCATAATATAGCAGATACTTAAATCTTTTCGAGCCGATGTGCCACATTTCAGTTTCATGAACAGTTGATGTCAAACTATACCACGTATGGGCAGTGTATCAGCCTTCCTAGTATGCTGTACCACGTTTGCAATACCAGGTATTGTATACCAGCAGGGTATCATAGGTATAACACATTCAATGCAGCAAATTAAAAAAAAAATGAATTTTGTTAGAAAAGTTTATTTATTTCGTAAAATTATATGGGAATTTGAATGCTACGTAAACTCATTAGAACAACAATAAACGATGGCAATGCAGGTTTTTGGTTAATTGCATTGTCGATTGCAGTTGAGGTAGATTTGAATCCGGGGATCTAGAGTCGCAAAGCGGCTGCAAAGACCAATGGCCTAGCACTTGCGGTGGTCAGAAGCATAACTATAAGCCACAAAAAGAACGAGGTATTCGTTCGAAAATTAAACGTTCAAAGCAATTGAAAAAATTTCGATTCGAAGGGATTTGATCTGGCATTTTTAGATAGAAGATATCAATGTTTTTTTAATTAAGCGCTTTTTAGTGAAGTGCTTTGAAAATTGCCGCTGGCTGCCTATTTACGGATATAAACAAAGTCACACCATACTATATACAGCCCTTTGTGTTGTATCGCCTGATCATGATTTTTCTAGTTTTTTTTTCTACAAATGAAATGAATAATTTTCTTGTTTTAATGGAATAATGTATGATTACGTGGCCTTAATGCTGCGTCATAATAAGAAATAAGTGGGACTACTCACCCGATTGTCGTTGTCGTTCTATACAGCTAAGAGGTCACGTGGTTTGTGAATAAACAAGACATCATCCGATCATGAAATGATGAGTAGCTAAATGCAATTTGTGGAGAAATAGAAAATTTCATGCACAAATTTTGAACGATGTGTTTTATAACGTTTTGCTCGTAATTATATATCAAAGAATAAAAAATGCGCAGATAGATTTGATTAGTCGATTTAGTCATTTGAAGTCGCTTAATGATAATCTCAAAGAACATCACTGAGTTAATTTTTACTTTGTTTATTTGGTTTGAATAGCAGTGAGAAACCTTCGCCTTTCTCCTTTTCATCAATCTCACATGCACATTTACTCAAATCAAATTAAAACTATCGACCTGATGGCATGCGAAATTTTCATAAAAATGTTTGTCATGGACATCTTCCAATTTTTTCTAAGACTGCCAATTGTGTCTTTGTGTGCAAATGATTTTCAGGATGTGGAGTTAGACCAAGCGTAGAATTGAGGAAGGTTGTACATTGTTTCAATTGTAACGGCGGCTACTGCCTAGTAATAAGGAGACTGATCAATAGAATGCGAACATTTATTGAATAGATTCTAATTTTCAGAAGTGGAACAATTTTTTTTTGCATTGTATGCCCATTTGTTTCGAAAATCTAATTTTGCGGCAGCAACTGAAAAATGCAGTGATAAGCTGGTTCGCAACGCAATCGAACTGAGTGAAAAAACAGTTTGATTTGTGCAAAGCGTGGTAATTGAGGAGGTGTTCAATGAGGCGGAATCCAGTGGCGTGGCGTGACTTTATAGCAAGGGGAAGCAATTATATTTTAAATATATTGGTTTATTACGCTTAAGCAATATATTATAAAATTACTAAAACCTCACTCGTCAGCTGCTTGAAACATTATTAATGTTGAGAGCATCCAGGAATCACGAAAGTGATATAAGAAAAAAAAAAAGATTTACATTCACCCCTACTACCACACAGGAGCTTAAAGTGCCTGAATTAATAAATTAACGTACAATCCATTATTCAATCCCTTCTATAGATGACATTTTATTTGCTAGGGTGTTAACGGACCGAAATTCGAAGAAATATTTTAGTGACGTTTTGCTTTGACATACCCTTCAACCTTTTTTTTTATTAAATATAAGCTTTAAAAATTGTTGAATAATTAATTAATTCAAGCCTTAGGTTGAGCATCTAGTTTTTATTTTCTTAATAAAAAAAAGTAAGGACATTCAAAAAAAAAGATGTCTCCCGATCTGCCGAAGTTTAAACCAATTCGTTTTCACTTAAAGCACGACAAATATGGGCAAAATTGCCAGATCTATCTCTTCTCATTTTTCTTTCTGATCATTTTTCGGCTAGTACAGAAGTTTTAATACTGTCAATACTTTGATCGGGAGCCAGATCTTGCGACTGAAAGCACTGGCAGGAAGTAATTGCGTTAACGCATTTCTCCTTTCTATAGAAGTCGAACTTGCGCTTACCGCGAGCGAGAATTTTACTCGTATTGGCGGGCGGTCTCGTTCTCTTGTGTATGCGACTAAAAGCAATGAGAGAGGAAAGGTGGTAGCATTTTAATGCGACGCATCTCACCTTCCTATTGATGTCGAACTTCCGCTCGTCGCGCGAGAAAATTTTGCTCGTATTGGCCGGCAGTCTTGTACATGCGTTTTTAAAATCGCATCTTTTTCCCTGTGGAAGGCTTTCAACTTTCGTTGGTCAGAAAAAGCTATTCTAAGCACGCAAATGCTGTAACCAGTGGTAGACGAAAATAATGCGCGATTTCTTTTAAAGGAATCTTTTAATAAATTTTCATATTCGTGCTGATTTCAGTTTAGCTCTTCTAAACTGAATAAAAGGTAAACATAAGGGAAATATTGCTTCCCTTAAATCAATGGACGCTAAGCCACTGGCGGAATCAGGAAATTACTTAAAGGATTTGGGAGGGCTATTTAAAATTATGAAACAGTTGATGAAAAGAAACTCCTTCTTTAACCATCGTTTTTGCCCCTGTACACACCTTTTTGAATTTTCACGCGTTACAATTTTCAAATGCTGGCATTAAGAATACCAGCGAAACTTGTCCGACTGACAAGGCTTACAATGATGAATTCAACATGACAAGTAAGGATCCAGAACGACTTGACGACAAGCTTTCAAACACCCTTCAGTCTAAAGCAAGGAGAACCTACACTTTTAATCTGGCTTTGGAATATGTCGTAAGAAACTCCCTGTTGACACCAGATGAACGCTACTGTTTAAATCAACGCAGATAGTAGCTTACGCAGATGATATAAACATAATGGTGCGATCACAACTGGATGCCAAGGAAATCTTCGTTAATCTTGACACGGCAGCACGAGAAGTAGGGCTGCGCATAAACGAAAGTTATGTTGCAATCACGAACAAATAACATCAATCAGTCAAAATCTAACGATAGCGGACAACGACATAGAAAACTGGGATAACTTCATATATTCCTCGGGAAGTATCGTGGTGGCTGTGGTTACCGCCCACATCGCGGGCAGAGCTCCCAGGAGCTCAGTGTGGAATTGCGTATTCCAACATGGTGCATGACCAACAGAATGGCAGAGATTTAGATAAATCTCGCATCCAGCTGTATGAATGCCGAACTTGCATTTGGTATGGTACCTACTAGGGCGTTAATGATTGTTGTCACAAAAACAATCCGCATTTTTAAAGATAACCGTGGCATCGAGTCTTAGCGTCAGTCTGTCCACGTTAAACAAAACAAGATATGGTTCTATGTGTGCTGGTCACATATAGCGAATGGAGGACAGAAGGACTCCCAAATGTGTACAAAAAGGAAAGGCGGAAAAATAAAGACCACTTAGAAAACCCAGAAAAAGCTGAGAGGATTCAATTGACGAAATAAACGACAAAACCAACATTCATGGCCAAAGTTTCCGCCAGCGTTGATCATTCCTTACTTATCAAAAAATTATCAACTAGTTTTGTAAACTCTTTACCCACCCGATATCAACGAGTTAAATTGGTTGCAAAAATCTCATCCCCTACGCACCTTTCTAGTGGTGTTTCTTAGGGCTCCATCCTAGGACCTCTCTTATTTTGTTTACTTTTTAGAGATTATCGAAGAAAGTAATTATCATTTTTATGCCGATGATGTACAGCTGTCGTTGAAGGATGTGCGATGCATATCAAAATAATCTGTCGTTGAATGTTGGTAAATCTTAAGACATCATCTTTTATTCGGAGAAACTATCATTTTCCAATTTATCAGTTGTCGTGCTAAATGAATCTTCTTTGCTAACGCGAACAGTAACTTGTGTTTGGCTTTGGCTTTGGCTTTTCTGTGCAAAATTTATACAGGATTACGTCAGCTCTGGCTGTTTCCTAGTATTTTTCTGCTGATAAGCATTAATGTTGAGAAAGATACTTTTATCTCTTTTCACTTATAGAGCAAGAACCCTAAAAAAAAACATAACAGGGCTACGATTGCGCGTAAAGCGCAATCTTACGATACTCTAGATGAAATAGAATTTTTTGTGATCCCAAGAAATTTTGCATGGGAAGTATTAGAAGGGATGACAGCATTGAACTAATTTTTCCCCATCATGCTAAAGTAGCTATAAAAATGTTTTGTACAAAATGCTTACTCCAAAAATTGAATGGGAACTGAAAAAATTAGTGAGTTAGATTTAGTGAAAATGTGCAGTTTGTATGGGAGGTGGTAGAAAGAGTGGGGCGATTAGAGTGATTTTTTTTAGAAATAACTAGGAATATTGTAAAATTGACATCCCTGAAATTTCAGACTAGTGCCATTTATACTTTTCAAGAAAATCGATTTTTTGTGAAGTTGTGAAACTGTGTCATATTGTATGGGAGGGGGTAGAAGCAGTGAAGCTAATCAAATATTTTTTTCTGATCTTAGTGCTAATACTAATTAAGTATTTATTACAAAATATGAGCTCAATAAATGTTATATGTTCTGAGAAAATCGTCTTAGAGCATTTCATGAAAAAGTGTAGTTTGTATGGGAGGGGGTGGAAGGAGAGGGAGGAAGCAAATAATTTTTCTACTGTAGATGAAAATTACTATGAAAATAACATATCCGAAAATTCAGACTAATATCTTTTATACTTTTCGAGTAAATCCGTTTATTGTCAAATTACGAAATTGTGTCATTTTGTATGGGAGGGGGTAGAAGGGGTGAAGCTAATAGTCTAAATTTTTTTGGGCTTACTAACAATTTCAAATAAATATTTGGTGCACAATTTCAGCTCTCTAAATTGTATACGCAATGAGTAAATTGGCTTAGAGTAATTCAGGACAAGAACAGTTTGTATGGGAGGTGGTAGAAGGAGGGGGAGGATACGCATAATTTTCGTAC